>OY997270.1:374751952-377171952 GCA_963921465.1 Triticum timopheevii
CGTTGTATGCCCTTGTTTGAATTGATTGGAATGATATTGTGTGTTTGTCTCATGTGCATATGGGTAGTGTTATCTCACTAGACCTCATTCTATTCTTAACTCTCCCCTTTAAACCCTCAGATGCCTCCGAGACGCGACCCCGAGTTTGTTTTTCCGCCAGAGATCACCCAGTTGATTCAGCAGCAGAATACCTTGATTCAAACATTGGTGCAGAACCAAGGCAACAACAACAACAACCCACCACCACCACCACTTGTTGACCATCTGGCACGTTTCTTAAGGTTGAATCCGCCGGTGTTTTCCAGTAGCACCGAGCCGATAGTAGCAGATGATTGGCTCCGTAAGATAGGAAGGAAGTTTACAACTGCATGATGCACAGATGGAGAAAAGGTGAAGTTTGCCGCACATCAGCTTGACGGACCCGCAGCAGCATGGTGGGAGAATTTTACAGCCACTTACCCTATAGACACTGTCACATGGAATCAGTTTCAGCAAGCATTTCGTACTGCCCATGTTTCAGCAGGAGCTATGGCCATGAAGAAGCGTAAGTTTCGCAACTTACGCCAAGGAGGACGGACAGTTGGCCAGTATGTGGATGATTTTAGTAAGCTAGCACGTTATGCCCCAGATGACGTTGCTACGGATGCAACTAAGCAGGAGAAGTTTCTAGAAGGACTGAATGATGAGCTGAGCATGCAGTTGATGGTAGCCACTTTCAATAATTACCAGGAGTTAGTAGATCGTGCTCTTATTATTGAAGGGAAGCAGCAGCAGATTGATAATCATAAGAGGAAGTATGCACAGGAGAAGTATAATTCTGGAGCTCAGCAGAAGCCACGCTTTACCCCAAAGTCAGGAGGACATTTTCAGCATACTCATGGAGGAGGCAGCTCGCATAATCACAATGGCACAAAGAATGGGAACGGGAATGGAGGAAGCAATGGACAAAGCCGCACCAACCCGTCAACATCAACCAAGGCAGACCTGAGCCATATCACCTGTTATAAGTGTCGCAAGACGGGGCATTATGCAAATGATTGCCCAGAAGCCCAAAATGGAAATGGCAATGGAAGCTCAGGAAAGAAGCCGAACCCTTTCAACAGGGGGCAAGTGAACCACGTTACCGTGGAGGAGGTTGAAGCTCAGCCAGATGCAGTAATAGGTAAGTTTTTGGTTAAGACATTTACTGCAGTTGTTCTTTTCGATACTGGTGCATCGCATTCATACATATCAAGGGGATTTGTGGATAAGTATAAACTACCGACCCAAGCACTTAGGTCACCCATGCTAGTAACCTCACCCGGAGCAGAGTATACGGCTAGTAAATGGTGTGATCGACTGCCACTAAGGATTGGACACCATGTATTTCCCTCGGACCTAATAGTTTTGGAATCGCAAGGTTTGGATGTGATATTAGGCATGGATTGGTTATCAAAGTATGGAGGGAATATTGATTGTGCCAGTAAGACAATTTTGCTTACAACACCAGAAGGGATAAGGATCAGTGATGACGTTGGAGTTGATGGACTCGCTTATCTTCCAAGCCTTCCGTTGTTATCGTTTTAGATGGCCTTAAGCCATATTTATTTCAATAAGTTCTCTTTTGAGACATTCGATGTAATAAGTGTGTGATTGCTACTCTGTTATAAATCCTCCAAGTACTGTGTGGTGTCAGCATTACTGATCCAGGGATGACACTGAGCACAGAGATCAGACTGTTTGAGGTCTGGTCGCTACAAAAAGGTATTAAAGCTGAAGATGTTAAGAATTTACCTCCTATTGAAGAAATACATGGTCTTAATATACCGTCTGTTGAAGAAACACATTGTCTTGATAACCCGACACAGGTAGTAAAGGTAAATTCTCTCTATAGATATGATAAAGTTGAAATTCCTTCTACTAAATTCCATAGCCCATGCTTAGATGAATTTGATGACTTTATGGCTAGGCAAGAAAGTTTTAATGCTTATGTTGGTAGAGAATTAAATAATAATGCTTTCGAGATAGGACGCTTGAGTGATTATATGGCTAGAGTTAAAGGTGAACTTAAACTCATTGGCAAATATGCTTCTATGGTTACCACTCAAGCTGAGCAAGTACTTAAGGCTCAAAGTGATTTGCTTGATGAATTAAATAATAAACATGACTTTGCTGTTAGAGTGGCTACTAGAACTCGTAGAATGACTCAGGAACCTTTGTACCCTGAAGGCCACCCTAAGAGAATCGAGCAGGATTCTCAAAGAAATAATTTAGAGGCACCTAGTTCTTCTAAAAAGAAAAAGAAAAACGATAGGACTTTGCATGCTTCTAGCGAACCTATTGTAGACACACCTGAGAATCCCAATAATATTTCTATTTCTGATGCTGAAACACAATCAGGTGATGAACATGAACCTAGTGATAATGTTAATGATAATGTTCATGTTGATGCTCAACCTAGCAATAATAATGAAGTAGAGGTTGAACCTGCTGTTGATCTTGATAACCCACAATCAAAGAATCAACGTTATGATAAAAGAGACTTTGTTGCTAGGAAGCACGGTAGAGAAAAAGAACCATGGGTTCAGAAACCCATGCCCTTCCCTCCTAAACCATCCAAGACAAAGGATGATGAGGATTTTGAGCGCTTTGCTGAAATGATTAGGCCTATCTTCTTACGTATGCGCTTAACTGATATGCTTAAATTAAATCCTTATGCTAAGTACATGAAGGATATCATTACAAATAAAAGAAAGATACCGGAAGCTGAAATTTCCACCATGCTTGCTAATTATACTTTTAAGGGTGGAATACCAAAGAAACTTGGAGATCCAGGGGTACCAACTATACCATGCTCCATTAAAAGAAACTATGTTAAAACTACTTTATGTGATCTTGGAGCCGGTGTTAGTGTTATGCCTCTCTCTTTATATCATAGACTTGAATTGAATAAGTTGACACCTACTGAAATATCTTTGCAAATGGCCAATAAATCAACTGCTATACCTTTCGGTATTTGTGAGGATGTGCCTGTTGTGGTTGCAAATATCACTATCTTAACGGACTTTGTTATTCTTGATATTCCCAAGGACGATAGTATGTCGATTATCCTTGGTAGACCCTTTTTGAATACTGCAGGGGCTGTTAATTTATTGCAACAAAGGAAATGTCACTTTTCATGTTAATGGTAATGAGCATACGGTACACTTTCCGAGGAAACAACCTCAAGTTCATAGCATCAATTCTATTGGGAAGATTCCAACTATCATTATTGGAGGTTTTGAATTTTCTCTTCCTATTGTCAAGAAAAAATATGATATTCTTATTGTTGGGGATGTTCATATCCCCGTTAAGGTAACCTAGTGTTATTCGAAATTTCTCCGGTTCCGTGTTATTCGGAATGAGTTTGTTAACAAGACTTGATCAACCTTGTTAGTGGATTCATTTTGATGATCATGAGATGGATGAAACTAGAAGGCACAACCTTCTGTACCCTCTTTTTACTTTCTGTTATTTAGAATAAATAAAGCAAAAATAGTATTATCTATCTATTTTCTGAATTATACGTGCAATAAAAAAATATCCCGAAAATAAAAGTGCTCCAAATGCTCTACAAATTTAGTATGATTTTTTATGGAATATTTGAGGATTTTAGGCACTGAAAACACTGCAGGGGGCAAGCACCTGGCCACGAGGGTGGAGGGCGCGCCCACACCCCCTGGGCGCTGATGTCTACTACGTAACCTTCTCCTTGTAGACATTGTTGGGCCTGCAAGTGCACAGGTTTGTAGGACAGTAGCAAATTTCCCTCAAGTGGATGACCTAAGGTTTATCAATCCGTAGGAGGCGTAGGATGAAGATGGTCTCTCTCAAACAACCCTGCAACCAAATAACAAAGAGTCTCTTGTGTCCCCAACACACCCAATACAATGGTAAATTGTATAGGTGCACTAGTTCGGCGAAGAGATAGTGATACAAGTGCAAAATAGATAGTAGATATAGGTTTTTGTAATCTGAAATAATAAAAACAGCAAGGTAACTAATGATAAAAGTGAGCGTAAACAGTATTGCAATGATAGGAAACAAGGCCTAGGGTTCATACTTTCACTAGTGCAAGTTCTCTCATCAATAATAACATAGATAGATCATATAACAAGCCATCAACATGCAACAAAGAGTCACTCCAAAGCCACTAATAGCGGAGAACAAACCTAGAGATTATGGTAGGGTACGAAACCACCTCAAAGTTATTCTTTCGGATCGATCTATAAAAGAGTTCGTACTAGAATAACACCTTAAGATACAAATCAACCAAAACCCTAATGTCACCTAGATACTCCATGTCACCTCAAGTATCCGTGGGCATGATTATACGATATGCATCACACAATCTCAGATTCATCCAACCAACATAAAAGTACTTCAAAGAGTGCCCCAAAGTTTCTATCGGAGAGTCAAGAACATGTGCCAACCCCTATGCATAGGTTCCCAATGTCACGAAACCCGCAAGTTGATCACCAAAACATACATCAAGTGGCACATGATATCCCATTGTCACCACAGATAATCACGGCAAGACATACATCAAGTGTTCTCATAAAAGACTCAATCCGATAATATAACTTCAAAGGGGAGACTCAATTCATCACAAGAGAGTAGAGGGGGAGAAACATCATAAGATCCAACTACAATAGCAAAGCTCGGGATACATCAAGATCGTATCACCTCAAGAACACAAGAGAGAGAGATCAAACACATAGCTATTGGTACATACCCTCAGCCCCGAGGGTGAACTACTCCCTCCTCGTCATGGATAGCGCCGGGATGATGAAGATGGCCACCGGTGATGGGTTCCCCCTCCGGCAGGGCGCCGGAACGGGCTCCCGAGAGGTTTTTGGTGGCTACAGAGGCTTGCGGCGGTGGAACTCTCGATCTATTTTCTGTTCTCGAAGTTTTAGGATACGTAGGTATATATGGGTGCAAGGGGTACGTTGGTGGACCTCCGGGGTGCTCACGAGGCAGGGGGCGTGCCCAGGGGGGTGGGCGCGCCCCCCACCCTCGTGGGCAGCCCGGGAATCCCCTGACGTGCACTCCAAGTCTATCAGGTTGCTTTCCTTCCAAAAATAACTTCTCCAGTTGATTTCGTTCCGTTTTGACTCCGTCTGATATTCCTTTTCCTCGAAACACTGAAATAGGCATAAAACAACAAATCTGGGCTGGGCCTCCGGTTAATAGGTTAGTCCCAAAAATAATATAAAAGTGGATAATAAATCCCAATATTTCCTAAAACAGTAGATAAAGTAGCATGGAGCAATCAAAAATTATAGATACGTTGGAGACGTATCAGGCGCGCCCCCTGTCTCGTGGGCCCAAGGTGGCCCCCTCCACTTATTCCTGCACCCACACACTCCATCTTCCTCCCAAAAAAATCCCCATCCAGCTCAAGCACGAGTTCTAGCTCATTTTGCTGCGATTTTCGATCTCCTTGCTCAAAGCCCCATTCACAAAACTGCTTTGGGAGATTGTTGCTTGGTATGTGACTCCTCCATTGATCTGATTAGTTTTTGTTCTAGTGCTTTATTCATTGCAAATTTTTGCTGCATAGGTGACCCTGTTCTTGAGCTTGCATGTCAAATTTATGAGGTCCCAAGTAATTCTAATGCATGATATAGGCTCTAGGCACTTGTAGGAGTAGTTGCTACCAATCTTGTTTAATTTTATTCACTTTTATTTTGAAGTTACTAAAAATTTCAGAGAAAGAAATATGTCTAGGAGAATGTACCAAGGTGGTTCCTCAACAAAGAAAGGACCTAGGCATGCTATGCGTGAGCAAGACGATGAACCACCAAGGGATGCCGAAGTGCGAGCTTGTGAGTGGCCATCAGAAGAGTTTATGGTCAATGCAGGCATTAAGGATGAATTTGATGCATATGTGCATAATGCTGATTTTGAGGACTTCTTACAAGATAAGTGTCGTCAGTACTACCAATTGACTGATTCATTCATAAGAAGGTTTAAATATACATCTTCGCGTAATTCTCAGAGTGTCCAGTTTGATATTTATGATAAATCTTACACCATGGACTTAGAAGATTTTACAACTGCTTGCAAACTCCCGCAGTGGGGCACTGTTCATGAACCCCACAGATCTGAATATAAAGACTTTCTTGCTAGTATTACTGTGGGAGAATCTAGGGATATAGCACAAGCTACCATAGGGAGCATTCATTTTCCTGCTATACATTATTTTGCTCTCTTCATTGGTAGATGCATTAACGGTAAAGATGAAGCATGTCACATGTGTGTCCCTGATCTTTGTGTCCTCAAGAGTGTTGTGTTAGGTAATAAAGATTACAACTTGGGGGCAATAGTTGCATGTGGGTTTCATAATAATGGTATATCTGGAGATTTATTCGGAGGGATTTATGCGACCCGTGTTGCTAATTATCTTGGTATAGCCCCACGAGAGAAGGATATGGAGTTGCTTCCTACTTATTTAGATTATGACGCGATGGTCAAACATCGTTTTCTTTTGAGGAATGAACAATTCCTCCAGTATCGACTAATCTTTGACAGACGTAGCTCTGTCCATGTTACTCTCCCTGCTCCTTCCCTTTTTGATTACCAGGCAAAACAAAGATATGTTGTTACCAGGGAGGAGGCAGCTGAACACGAGGGGAGAGCGGAGGCGGCTCGCCAACATGCCGCAGCTCAGGATGCATTTGCTGCTGCATCTCAGTACGACCCCAGTTATAACTTCGGATATCAGCCAGGCTATCCTTGGCATTAGACCAACTTAGGCCAAAAGCCTAAGCTTGGGGGAGTACGTATTTCTCGCCGACTTTACATTCATGTTCACACACTTATTCTAGTTGTCGGTGCTCATACTCTTTCATTGTATTATCTATGCTAGTTTAATTTCTTTTTCTAGGCCTTCTTCTTGTGTGTTTGATAAACCTTAAGAAAAACCAAAAAAATTAGTTAGTTTAATTTCCATGCTTGTAGTAGAAATTAAAATGAAAACCCAAAAGATTTCTCGTTCTTCTTCTTGCCTGTTGGGAGCTTTCCCGTGTAAATAGTTTTATTTCTTTTCTTTCCTTTGGGGTTCGAGAGTAGAAGACCATATTGAAAATGCTTAGTGGCTCTAATATGCATGATTTTTGATTTAACTTAAAGCCCATATTACTTTGTCTTCTCTCTTGAATTGAATGCTTGCAGATTCCAGCTTAGTCCAATGCACGTGCACTATTATTATACACACCGTTTGGTCATGCAAGTGAAAGGCAATAATGACGATATATGATGGACTGATTGAGATGAGAGAAGCTGGTATGAACTCGGCCTCTTTTTTTTGTAAATATGATGAGTTCATCATTCCTAATTCAGCCTATTATGAAGTAAACATATTTGCAATGACATTTAGAGATTATAGTTGCTTGTGTCATGCTTAATTAGCCGTGAGTTATAATGGTTTACTTTGCGTGCCAACATGCTATTAAAATGATTGTGATGTGGTATGATGGGATGGTATCCTCCTTTGAATAAATTGAGTGACTCGACTTGGCACATGTTCACGCATGTAGTTGAAACAAATCAACATAGCCTTCACGATATTTATGTTCATGGTGGATTATATCCTACTCATGCTTGTACTCGGTGTAAATTAATTTTAATGCATGTTCATGACTGTTGTCGCTCTCTCAATTGGTCGCTTCCCAGTCTTTTGCTAGCCTTCATCTGTACTAAGCGGGAATACTGCTTGTGCATTCAAACTCCATAAACCCCAAAGTTGTTCCATATGAGTCCACCATACCTTCCTATATGCGGTATCTACCTGTCGTTCCAAGTAAATTTGTATGTGCCAAACTCCAAACCTTCAAATGAAATTATGTTTTGTATGCTCGAGCAGCTCATGTTTCAACTAGGGTTGTCTGTATCTTCCATTCTAGGTGGGTTATTCTCAAGAGGAGTGGACTCCGCTCCTCATTCACGAGAAAATGGCTAGTAACTGGGATGCCCAGTCCCATGATCAAAAAGATCAAAGCAAATCAAAATAATTAAACAAAACTCCCCCATGGTTGTTGTTAGTTGGATGCACTCGTTGTTTCGAGCAAGCCATGGACTGATGCTTGTTGGTGGTGGGGGAGTATAGACTTTTACCATTCTGTTTGGGAACCGCCTATAATGTATGTAGCACGGAAGATATAGCCATCTCATAGTTGTTGCGTTGACAGTGAAAGTATACCACTCAAAATGTTATTCATCTCTATTTTAAAATCGAGCTCTGGCACCTCTACAAATCCCTGCTTCCCTCTGCGAAGGGCCTATCTATTTACTTTTATGTTGAGTCATCACCTTCTTATTAAAAAGCACCCGCTGGAGAGCACACTGTCAATTGCATTCATTGCTATTAGTTTATATTGGGTATGACTTGACTGGATCTCTTTCACCATGAATTACAATGTTTAGTCACTCCTTGATCTTTAAAGGTGCTCTGCATTTATGTTTTGCGGTCTCAGAAAGGGCTAGCAAGATACCATCTTGTTATATCATATTATGATTGTTTTGGGAAAGTGTTGTCATCCGAGTTTTATTATTATTGCTCACTAGCTGATTATGCCATTGATATGAGTAAATATGAGACCTAAGTGCTATTGTGAATATGGTTAGTTCATAATCTTTGCTGAAAACTTGAATGCTAGCTTTACATATTTACAACAACAAGAGAAAATAGAGTTTGTAAAAGTTTTTCTTTATCACTTTCAGTTTATCAACTAAATTGCTTGAGGACAACCAAAGGTTTAAGCTTGGGGGAGTTGATACGTCTCCAACGTATCTACTTTTCCAAACAGTTTTGCCCTTGTTTTGGACTCTAACTTGCATGATTTGAATGAAACTAACCCGGACTGACGCTGTTTTCAGCAGAACTGCCATGGTGTTGTTTATTGTGCAGAAAACAAAAGTTCTTGGAATGACCTGAAAATCCACGGAGATAACTTTTGGAAAATATAAAAAATACTGGCAAAAGAATCAAGGCCAGGGGGCCCACACCCTGTCCACGAGGGTGGGTGATAACCCACAAGTGTAGGGGATCGCAACAGCTTTCGAGGGTAAAGTATTCAACCCAAATTTATTGATTCGACACAAGGGGAGCCAAAGAATATTCTTGAGTATTAGCAGTTGAGTTGTCAATTCAACCACACCTGGATAACTTAGTATCTGTAGCAAAGTATTTAGTAGCAAAAGTGGTATGATAATAAAGGTAATGATAGCAAAAGTAATGTTTTGGGGTTTTGTAGTAGTTGTAACAATAGCAACGGAAAAGTAAATAAGCGAAGAACAATATATGAAAAGCTCGTAGGCAATGGATCAGTGATGGATAATTATGCCGGATGTGATTCCTCATGTAATAGCTATAACATAGGGTGATATAGAACTAGCTCCAGTTCATCAATGTAATGTAGGCATGTATTCCGTAAATAGTTATACGTGCTTATGGAAAAGAACTTGCATGACATCTTTTGTCCTACCCTCCCGTGGCAGCGGGGTCCTAGCAGAAACTAAGGGATATTAAGGCCTCCTTTTAATAGAGAACCGGAACAAAGCATTAGCACATAGTGAATACATGAACTACTCAAACTACAGTATCACCGAGAAGTATCCCGATTATTGTCACTTCGGGGTTGTCGGATCATAACACATAATAGGTGACTATAGACTTGTAAGATAGGATCAAGAACACACATATATTCATGAAAACATAATAGGTTCAGATCTGAAATCATGGCACTCGGGCCCTAGTGACAAGCATTAAGCATAGCAAAGTCATAGCAACATCAATCTCAGAACATAGTGGATACTAGGGATCAAACTCTAACAAAACTAACTTGATTACATGGTAAATCTCATCCAACCCATCATCGTCCAGCAAGCCTACGATGGAATTACTCACGCACGGCGGTGAGCATCATGAAGTTGGTGATGGAGGATGGTTGATGATGACGACGGCAATGAATCCTCCTCTCCGGAGCCCCGAACGGACTCCAGATCAGCCCTCCCGAGAGAGATTAGGGCTTGGCGGCGGCTCCATGTCGTAAAACGCGATGAAACTTTCTCTCTGATTTTTTCTCCCCGAACGTGAATATATGGAGTTGGAGTTGAGGTCGGTGGAGGTCCAGGAGGCCCACGAGATAGGGGGCGCACCCTATAGGGGGGGCGCCCCCTATCTCGTGGACAGGGTGTGGGCCCCCTGGTGTATTTCTTTCGCCCAGAAATTCTTATTAATTCCAAAAAGTGCCTCCATGGATTTTCAGGACATTTCGAGAACTTTTCTTTTCTACACATAAAACAACATCATGGCAGTTCTGCTAAAAACAGCGTCAGTCCGGGTTAGTTTCATTCAAATCATGCAAGTTAGAGTCCAAAACAAGGGCAAAAGTGTTTGGAAAAGTAGATACGTTGGAGACGTATCAACTTCCCCAAGCTTAAACCTTTGCTTCTCCTCAAGCAATTCAGTTGATAGACTGAAAGTGATAAAGAAAAACTTTTACAAACTATGTTTGCTCTTGTTGTTGTAAACATGAAAAGCCACCATTCAAGTTTCAGCAAATACTATGAACTAGCCATACTAACAATAACACCTAGGTCTCACAATTACTCATATCAATAGCATAATCAGCTAGCGAGCCATAATAATAAAACTCGGATGACAACACTTTCTCAAAACAATCATAATATGATATAACAAAATGGTATCTCGCTAGCCCTTTCTGAGACCACAAAACATAAATGCAGAGCACCTTTAAAGATCAAGGATTGACTAAACATTGTAATTCATGGTAAAAGAGATCCAGTCAAGTCATACCCAATATAAACCAATAGTAATGAATGCAAATGACAGTGTGCTCTCCAGCGGGTGCTTTTAATAAGAAGGGTGATGACTCAACATGAAAGTAAATAGATAGGCCCTTCGCAGAGGGAAGCAGGGATTTGTAGAGGTGCCAGAGCTCGATTTTAAAATAGAGATTGAATACCATTTTGAGCGGCATACTTTCGCTGTCAACGCAACAACTATGAGATGGTTGTATCTTCCATACTACATGCATTATAGGCAGTTCCCAAACAGAATGGTAAAGGTTTATACTCCCCCAACCACCAACAAGCATCAATCCATGGCTTTCTTGAAACAACGAGTGCCTCCAACTAACAACAGCCCTGGGGGAGTTTTGTTTAATTATTTTGATTTGCTTTGATCCTTTTTGATCATGGGACTGGGCATCTCGGTTACCGGCCCTTTCTCGTGAATGAGGAGCGGAGTCCACTCCTCTTGAGAATAACCCACCTAGCATGGAAGATATAGGCAGCCCTAGTTGAAACATAAGCTGCTTGAGCATACAAAACAGAATTTCATTTGAAGGTTTGGAGTTTGGCACATACAAATTTACTTGGAACGGCAGGTAGATACCGCATATAGGTAGGTATGGTGGACTCATATGGAACAACTTTGGGGTTTAAGGAGTTTGGATGCACAATCAGTATTCCCGCTTAGTACAGGTGAAGGCTAGCAAAAGACTGAGAAGCAACAACTGAGAGAGCGACAACAGTCGTAAACATGCATTAAAATTAATTCACACTGAATACAAGCATGAGTAGGATATAATCCACCATGAACATAAATATCATGAAGGCTATGTTGATTTGATTCAACTACATGTGTGAACATGTGCCAAGTCGAGTCACTCAATTCATTCAAAGTAGGATACCATCCCATCATACCACATCATAATCATTCCAATAGCATGTTGGCACGCAAGGTAAACCATTATAACTCATAGCTAATCAAGCATGGCACAAGCAACTATAATCTCTAAATGTCATTGCAAATATGTTTACTTCATAATAAGCTGACTCAGAAACGATGGACTCATCATATTTACAAAAACAAGAGAGGTCGAGTTCATACCAGCTTTTCTCATCCCAATAAGTTCATCATATATCGTCATTATTGCCTTTCACTTGCATGACCGAACGGTGTGTATAATAATAATAGTGCACGTGCATTGGACTAAGCTGGAATCTGCAAGCATTCAACTCAAGAGAGAACACAAGTAATATGGCCTCTAAGTTAAATAAACAGTCATGCATATGAGAGCCACTAAACATTTTCAATATGGTCTTCTCGACCCCCCAAAGGAAAGAAAACAAAATAAAACTATTTACACGGGAAATCTCCCAACAAGTAAGAAGAACTAGAAATCTTTTTGCCTTTTCATTTTAATTTCTACTACAAGCATGGAAATTAAACTAACTAATTTTTTTGGTTTTTCTTAAGGTTTATCAAACACACAAGAAGAAAACGGAAAAGAAAATTAAACTAACATGGATAATACAATGAAAGAGTATGAGCACCGACGACTAGTGTGTGAACATGAATGTAAAGTCGGTGAGAAATACGTACTCCCCCAAGCTTAGGCTTTTGGCCTAAGTTGGTCTAGTACCAAGGACCACCTGGCTGATATCCATAAGTGAAACCCGGGTCGTACTGAGATGCAGCGGCGACCGCCTCCTGAGCTGCAGCGTGTTGGCGAGGTGCCTCCACTTTGCTCTCGTGTTCAGCCGCTTCCTCCCTGGTGACAACATATCTTCCTTTTGCCTGATAATCAAAAAGGTAGGGAGCAGGAAGAGTAACAGGGACGACGTTGCGTCTGTCATAGGTTAGTTGATATTGGAGGAATTGTTCATTCCTCCCAATAAATTGATGATTGACCATAGCTTCAGAATCCAAATAAACAGGAGGTATTATCATATCTCCCTCTCGTGGGGCTATACCAAGATAATTAGCCACACGGGTTGCATAAATTCCTCCAAATAAATTTCCCTTTCTACTATTATTCTACAACCTACGTGCAACTATTGCCCCCAAGTTATAACCTTTATAACCTAACACAGCACTCTTGAGGACACACAGATCAGGGACACACATGTGACATGCTTCATCCTTACCGTTAATACATCTACCAATGAAGAGAGCAAAATAATGTATAGCAGGAAAATGAATGCTCCCTATGGTAGCTTGTGCTATGTCCCTAGATTCCCCCACAGTAATACTAGCAAGAAAATCTCTAAATTCAGATTTGTGAGGATCATTAATATTACCCCATTGCGGGAGTTTGCAAGCAGTTGTGAAATCCTCTAAATCCATGGTATAAGATGTATCATAGATATCAAATATGACACTAGGAGAATTACGCGCACAATTATATTTAAACCTCCGCACAAAAGAATCAGTCAATTGATAGTACTGCGGACACTTATCTTGTAAGAAGTCCTCCAGCTCGGCATTACACACATACGCGTCAAATTCCTCCTTGAAGCCTGCTTCGACCATAAAATCATCGGATGGCCACTCACAAGCTCGTACATCCGCGTCCATCGGCAATTCAACATCTTGCTCACGTATAGCAATCCTGGGCCCTTTCTTCACCGAGGAACCACCTTGGTACATTCTCCTAGAGATAGTTCTTTTTGTGAAAAATTTCTGAAATTTTAGTAACTTCAAAATAAATGTGAATAAAACTAAACAAGATTGGTAGAAACTACTCCTACAAGTGCCTAGAGCCTATATCATGCATTAGAATTGCTTGGGACCTCATAAATTTAACATGCAAGCTCAATAACATGGTCACCTATGCAGCAAAAATTTGCAATGAATAAAGCACTAGAACAAAAACTAATTGGACCAATGGAGGAGTCACATACCAAGCAACAATCTCCCAAAGCAGTTTTGTGAATGGAGCTTTGAGATAGGAGATCGAAAATCGCAGCAAAATGAGCTAGAACTCGTGCTTGAGATGGATGGGGATTTTTTTGGGTAGAAGATGAAGTGTGTGGGTGCTGGCATAAGTGGAGGGGGCCACCAGGGGCCCACGAGACAGGGGGCGCGCCCAGGGGGAGGGGGCGCGCCCTCCACTCTCGTGGCCTGGTGCTTGCCCCTCCTGCAGTGTTTTCAGTGCCTAAAATCCTCAAATATTCCATAAACATCATACTAAATTTGCAGGGCATTTGGAGCAATTTTATTTTCGGGATATTTTTTTACTGCACGGATAATTCAAAAAATAGACGGATAATACTATTTTTGCTTTATTTATTCTAAATAACAGAAAGTAAAAAGAGGGTACAGAAGGTTGTGCCTTCTAGTTTCATCCATCTCATGATCATCAAAATGAATCCACTAACAAGGTTGATCAAGTCTTGTTAACAAACTTATTCCAAATAACACAGAACCGGAGATATTTCGAATAACACTAAGTTACCTCAATGGGGATATGAAAATTCCCAACAATAAGAATATCATACTTTTTCTTGACAATAGGGAGAGGAAATTCAAAACCTCCAATAATAAGAGTTGGGACTTTTCCAATAGAATTGATGCTATGAACTTGAGATTGTTTCCTCGGACAGTGTATCGTATGCTCATTACCATTAACATGAAAAGTGACATTGCCTTTGTTGCAATCAATAACAGCCCCTGCAGTATTAAGAAAAGGTCTACCAAGGATAATAGACATACTATCGTCCTCGGGAATATCAAGAATAACAAAGTTCGTTAAGATAGTGACATTTGCAACCACAACAGGCACATCCTCACAAATACCGACAGGTATAGCAGTTGATTTATCAGCCATTTGCAAGGATATTTCAGTAGGTGCCAACTTATTCAATTCAAGTCTACGATATAAAGAGAGAGGCATACACTAACACCTGCTCCAAGATCACACAAAGCAGTTCTAACATAATTTCTTTTAATGGAGCATGGTATAGTTGGTACCCCGAGATCTCCAAGTTTCTTTGGTATTCCACCCTTAAAAGTGTAATTAGCAAGCATGGCAGAAATTTCAGCTTCCGGTATCTTTATTTTATTTGTGATGATATCCTTCATATACTTAGCATAAGGATTTACTTTCAGCATATCAGTTAAGCGCATACATAATAAGATAGGTCTAATCATTTCAGCAAAGCGCTCAAAATCCTCATCATCCTTTGTCTTGGATGGTTTAGGAGGAAAGGGCATGGGTTTCTGAACCCATGGTTCTCTTTCTCTACCGTGCTTCCTAGCAACAAAATCTCTCTTATCATAACGTTGATTCTTAGATTGTGGGTTATCAAGATCAACAGCAGGTTCAATCTCTACATCATTGTTTTTGCTAGGTTGAGCATCAACATGAACATTATCATTAACATTATCACTAGGTTCATGTTCATCACCTGATTGTGTTTCAGCATCAGAAATAGAAATATCATTGGGATTCTCGGGTGTGTCTATAGTAGGTTCACTAGAAGCATGCAAAGTCCTATCGTTTTTCTTTTTCTTCTTTTTAGAAGAACTAGGTGCCTCTAAATTATTTCTCTGAGAATCTTGCTCAATTCTCTTAGGGTGGCCTTCAGGATACAAAGGTTCCTGGGTCATTCTACCAGTTCTAGTAGCCACTCCAACAGCAAAGTCATTTTTATTATTTAGTTCATCAAGCAAATCATTTTGAGCTTTAAGTACTTGCTCAGTTTGAGTAGCAACCATAGAAGCATATTTGCTAACGAGTTGGAGTTCACCTTTAACTCTAGCCATATTATCGCTCACACGTCCTATCTCGAAAGCATTATTCTTTAACTCTCTACCAACATAAGCACTAAAACTTTCTTGTCTAGCCATAAAGTCATCAAATTCATCTAAGCATGGGCTATGAAATTTAGTAGAGGGGATTTCAACTTTATCATATCTATAGAGAGAATTTACCTTTACTACCTGTGTCGGGTTATCAAGACAATGTGGTTCTTCAACAGGCAGTATATTAAGACCATGTATTTCTTCAATAGGTGGTAAATTCTTAACATCTTCTGCTTTAATACCTTTTTCTTTCATTGATTTCTTTGCCTCTTGCATATCTTCAGGACTGAGAAATAAAACACCTCTCTTCTTTGGAGTGGGTTTAGGAATAGGCTCAGGAATTGGCTCAATTGGTTCAAGAATTGCCTCAGGAATTGGCTCAGGAAGAGTCCAATTATTTTCATTAGTCAACATATTATTCATTAGTAATTCAGCTTCGTAGACTGTTCTTTCCCTAGAAACACAACCAGCACAACTATCCAAGTAGTCCTTGGAAGCATCGGTTAGTCCATTATAAAAGATATCGAGTATTTCATTTTTCTTGAGAGGATGATCGGGCAAAGCATTAAGTAACTGGAGAAGCCTCCCCCAAGCTTGTGGGAGACTCTCATCTTTGATTTGCAAAAAATTATGTATTTCCCGTAAGGCAACTTGTTTTTTATGAGCAGGGAAATATTTAGCAGAGAAGTAATAAATCATATCCTGGGGACTACACACACAACCAGGAGCAAGAGAATTATAGCAAGTCTTAGCATCACCCTTTAATGACAACGGAAATATCTTAAGGATATAATAATAGCGAGACTTCTCATCATTAGTAAACAGGGTACCTATATCATTCAACTTGGTAAGATGTGCCACAATAGTTTCAGATTCAAGGCCATAAAAAGGATCAGATTCAACCAAAGTAATAATCTCATGATCAACAGAGAATTCATAATCCTTATCAGTAACACAGATAGGTGAAGTAGCAAAAGCAGGGTCAGGTTTCATGCTAGCATTAAGAGACTGCTGCTTCCATTTAGCTAATAATTTCTTAAGATCATTTCTATCATTGCAAGCAAAGATAGCTCTAGCAGCTTCTTCATTCATAACATAACCCTCAGGAACAACAGGTAATTCATAATCAATTGGAGAACTTTCATCATCACTATCATCAATAATAGGATCTTCAGTAATTTCACACCCCCTAACTCTAGCAAGTTGTTCATCAAGAAATTCACCTAATGGCAAAGTAGTATTACGCACAGAAGTAGTTTCATCATGCATAGCAGAAGTGGCATCATCAATAACATGCAACATATCAGAATTCATAGCAGTAGCAGGTTTAGGTGTCGCAAGCCTACTAATAACGGAAGGAGAATCTAGTGCAGAGCTAGATGGCAGTTCCTTACCTCCCCTCATAGTTGAGGGCAAAATCTTGGTTCTTTC
Organism: Triticum timopheevii; assembly: GCA_963921465.1. NCBI lineage: Eukaryota > Viridiplantae > Streptophyta > Magnoliopsida > Poales > Poaceae > Triticum > Triticum timopheevii. The sequence continues at coordinate 374,769,024 of OY997270.1, forward strand.
ATCTTTCAAGTTCTTCATAGTGATCAACAAATATAAATCCCAAGTGACTCAGAGAATAGAGTTATGCTCCCCGGCAACGGCGCCAGAAATTAGTCTTGATAACCCACAAGTGTAGGGGATCGCAACAGCTTTCGAGGGTAAAGTATTCAACCCAAATTTATTGATTCGACAAAAAGGGAGCCAAAGAATATTCTTTAGTATTAGCAGTTGAGTTGTCAATTCAACCACACCTGGATAACTTAGTATCTGCAGCAAAGTATTTAGTAGCAAAAGTGGTATGATAATAAAGGTAGCGGTAGCAAAAGATGTCATGCATTCCGGTTCTCTATTAAAAGGAGGCCTTAATATCCCTTAGTTTCCACTAGGACCCCGTTGCCACGGGAGGGTAGGACAAAAGATGTCATGCAAGTTCTTTTCCCTAAGCACGTATGACTATATTCGGAATGCATGCCTACATTACATTGATGAACTGGAGCTAGTTCTGTGTCACCCTATGTTATAGCTATTACATGAGGAATCGCATCCGACATAATTATCCATCACTGATCCAATGCCTACGAGCTTTTCACATATTGTGTTTCGCTTATTTACTTTTCTGTTGCTACTGTTACAACTACTACAAAGCTGCTATCTTTACTTTTGCCACTGTTACGTTTATTATCATACTACTTTGCTACTAAATACTTTGCTGCAGATACTAAGTTATCTGAATTGACAACTCAACTGCTAATACTTAAGAATATTCTTTGGCTCCCCTTGTGTCGAATCAACAAATTTGGGTTGAATACTCTACCCTCGAAAGCTGTTGCGATCCCCTACACTTGTGGGTTATCACCCCTCTGGTACTTCTTCCACTCAATATTTATTATTAATTCCAAAAATGACTTTCGTGGAGTTTCAAGACTTTTGGAGCTGTGCAGAATAGGTCTCTAATATTTGCTCCTTTTTCAGCCCAGAATTCCAGCTATCGGCATTCTCCCTCTTCATGTAAACCTTGCAAAATAAGAGAGAATTGCCATAAGTATTGTGACATAACGTGTAATAACAGCCCATAATGCAACAAATACCGATATAAAAGCATGATGCAAAATGGACGTATCATGCATCCGTTGCATGGCAATCCCTACTCACTCACATTGATATATATTGATGGGCATCTCCATAGCCCGTTGATACGCCTAGTTGATGTGAGACTATCTTCCTCCTTTTTGTCTTCTCCACAACCACCATATTCTATTCAACCGTAGTGCTATATCCATGGTTCACGCTCATGTATTGTGTGAAGATTGAAAAAGTTTGAGAACATCAAAAGTATGAAACAATTGCTTGGCTTGTCATCAAGGTTGTGCATGATTTAAATATTTTGTGTGATAAAGATAGAGCATAGCCAGACTATATGATTTTGTAGGGATAGCTTTCTTTGGCCATGTTATTTTGAGAAGACATGATTGCTTTGTTAGTATGCTTGAAGTATTATTGTTTTTATGTCAATATTAAACTTTTGTTTCAAATCTTTCGGATCTGAACATTCATGCCATAATAATGAAAAATACATGGATAAATATGTTAGGTAGCATTCCACATCAAAAATTCTGTTTTTATCATTTACCTACTCGAGGACGAGCAGGAATTATGCTTGGGGATGCTTGATGCGTCTCCAACGTGTCTATAATTTTTTATTGTTCCATGCTATTATATTATCAGTTTGGGATGTTTAATAGGCATTTATATGCTATTTTATATTATTTTTGGGACTAACCTATTAACCGAGAGCCCAGTGCCAGTTTCTTTTTTTTTTGTGCTTGTTTTACAGTTTCGTAGAAAAGGAATACCAAATGGAGTCCAAACGGAACGAAACTTTTGCGATGATCTTTCTTGGACCAGAAGCAAACCATGAGACTTGGAGATGAAGTCAGAGACACAACGAGGCGGCCACGAGGGTGGAGGGCGCTGATACGTCTCCAGTGTATCTATAATTTTTATTGTTCCATGCTATTATATTACCCGTTTTGGATGTTTATGGGCTTTACTTTACACTTTTATATCACTTTTGGGACTAACCTACTAACTGGAGGCCCAACCCGAATTGTTGGTTTTTTTTTTGCCTATTTCAGTGTTTCAAAGAAAAGGAATATCAAATGGAGTCCAAACGGAATGAAACCTTCGGGAGCGATCTTTTCGGAACAAACGCAATCCAGGAGACTTGGAGTGGACGTCAAGCTGCAAACGAGGCAGCCACGAGGGTGCCCGGTGCGCCCTGAGGGGGTGGGCGTGCCCCCCACCCTCGTGGGCCCCTTGTTGCTCCACCGACGTACTTCCTTCGCCTATATATACTCCCGTACCCTAAAAACATCGGGGAGCCCCACAAAAACCTAATTCCACCACTGCAACCTTCTGTATCCACGAGATCCCATCTTGGAGCCTTCGTCGGCGCTCCGTCGGAGGGGGAATCGACCACGGAGGGCCTCTACATCATCTCCAAGGCCTCTCTGATGAGTTGTGAGTAGTTTAACACAGACCTTCGGGTCCATAGTTATTAGCTAGATGGTTTCTTCTCTCTCTTTGAATCTCAATACAAAGTTCTCCTCGATCTTCTTGGAGATCTATTCGATGTAACTCTTTTCGCGGTGTGTTTGTCGAGATCCGATGAATTGTGGGTTTATGATCAAGTTTATCTATGAAAAGTATTTGAATCTCCTCTGAATTCTTTTATGTGTGATTGGTTATCTTTGCAAGTCTGTTCGAATTATTAGTTTGGTTTGGCCTACTAGATTGATCTTTCTTGCAATGGTAGAAGTGCTTAGCTTTGGGTTCAAACTTGCGGTGTCCTTTCCCAGTGACAGCAGGGGCAGCAAGGCACATATTGTATTGTTTCCATCGAGGATAAAAAGATGGGGTTTATATCATATTGCATGAGTTTATCCCTCTACATCATGTCATCTTTCTTAATGCGTTACTCTGTTCTTATGAACTTAATACTCTAGATGCAGGCAGGAGTCTATCGATGTGTGGAGTAATAGTATTAGATGCAAAATCGTTTCGATCTACTTGTTGCGAACGTGATGCCTATATACATGATCATGCTTAGATATTCTCATAACTATGCACTTTTCTATCAATTGCTCAACAGTAATTTGTTTACCCACTGTAATACTTATGCTATCTTGAGAGAAGCCACTAGTGAAACCTATGGCCCCCGGGTCTATCTTTTATCATATAATTTTTCCATCTACTTTTATTTGCATCTTTTACTTTCCAATCTATATCATAAAAATAACAAAAAAATTTATCTTATCTTATTATCTCTACCAGATCTCACTTTTGCAAGTTACCGTGAAGGGATTGACAACCCCTTTATCGCGTTGGTTGCGAGGTTCTTGTTTGTTTGTGTAGGTGCGTGGGACTTTTGAGGAGCCTCCTACTGGATTGATACCTTGGTTCTCAAAAACTGAGGGAAATACTTATGCTACTTTGCTGCATCACCCTTTCCTCTTCAAGGGAAAACCAACGCAGTGCTCAAGAGGTAGCACGCGCGTTAAGGGGGTAGGGCGCGCCCCCTACCTTGTGGGGCCCTCGTGGGTCTCCTGACCTAGTTCCTTTGCCTATATATACTCTTATACCCCAAAAAACATCCAGGGGAGCCACGTAACCACTTTTCCACCACCGCAACCTTTTGTACCCGTGAGATCCCATCTAGGGGCCTTTTTCGGTGTCCGGCCGGAGGTGGATTCGATCACGGAGGGCTTCTACATCAACACCATTACCCTTCTGATGAAGTGTGAGTAGTTTGCCACAGACCTACGGGTCCATAGCTAGTAGCTATATGGCCTCTTCTCTCTCTTTGATTCTCAATACCATGTTCTCCTCGATGTTCTTGGAGATCTATGCGATGTAATATTCTTTTGTGGTGTGTTTGCCGAGATCTGATGAATTGTGGATTTATGATCAGATTATCTACGAATATTATTTGAGTCTTCTCTGAATTCTTATATGCATGATTTGATATCTTTGCGAGTCTCTTCGAATTATTGGTTTAGTTTGGCCTACTAGATTGGTCTTTCTTGCAATGGGATAAGTGTTTAGCTTTGGGTTCAATCTTGCGGTGTCCTTTCCCAGTGACAGTAGGGGCAGCAAGGCACGTATTGTATTGTTGCCATCGAGAATAAAAGGATGGGGTTTTCATCATATTGCTTGAGTTAATTCTTCTACATTATGTCATCTTACTTAATGCGTTACTCCGTCCTTTATGAAATTAATACTCTAGATGCATGTTGGATAGCGGTCGATGTGTGGAGTAATAGTAGTAGATGCAGAATCGTTTCGGTCTACTTGACATGGACGTGATGCCTATGTTCATGATCATTGGCTTAGACATCGTCATAACTATGCGCTTTTCTATCAATTGCTCGGCAGTAATTTGTTCACCCACTGTAATATTCGCTATCTTGAGAGAAGCCACTAGTGAATTCTATGGCCCCCGGGTCCCTTTTCCATTATTGAATCTATTTTACATCATATTAGTTTTCCGTCAACTTTCCAATTTCTGTCGTTGTTCCTTTAATTTGCAATCTTTACTTTACGATCTATAAACCAAAAATACCAAAAATATTTACTTTGCCGTTTATCTATCTCTATCAGATCTCACTTTTGCAAGTAACCGTGAAGGGATTGACAACCCCTTTATCGCGTTGGGTGCAAGTTGTTGATTGTTTGTGCAGGTATTCGGTGACTTGTGCATTGTCTCCTACTGGATTGATACCTTGGTTCTCAAACCGAGGGAAATACTTACTCTACTTTGATGCATCATCCTTTCCTCTTCAAGGGAAAAACCAACACAAGCTCAAGAGGTAACACCTACTTGTGGTGCATTATTCGGTGTTAGTTATGCTTAATGCTCACTTATGAGTTTTTTTGTTTCTTGGTTGGACGCTTCTCAATCTTTTTGCTAGCCTTCATTTGCACTAAGTATGATCACTACTTGTGCACACAAAACCCTTTAAACCAGTTTTACCGTATGAGTCCACTATACCTACCTATATGCGGTATTTTCATGCCGTTCTAAGAAAATTTGTATGTGCCATCTCTAATTTTCAAAATAAATTTTTCTTTTGTGTGCTCGTACCACTCGCGAGGCGATGAGGGGTGGCCGATATTTTCCATGCTAGATGTGTTACTCTCACGATGAGTGTTTATTCACTTGTCATTGCACAAGAGTACGACAAAGGTATTAGGGATGCCCAGTCCTGAAATGAAAAAAATGAATTTACTTTATGTTGTCAAATAATAAATTCCTTGGAAAGTGTTGGTATGGAGGGCACCCGTGGATACAGTTAGCCATGGAAAGTGAAAGTATGGTGGAAAAAGGAATAAACTTTATTTTCTGTTTGGGAACCGCGTATGATAAATCTAGCATAGAAAGTGTTGGGAACTCTAAGTCGTTTTCGTTGGTGGGAAAAGTATGTCTCCCAAAATGTTTTTATCTCTTAATTTTTGCTTTGAGCTCTATCACCTCTACAAATCCCTACTTCTCTCCCCGAAGGGCCTTTCTTTTACTTTATGCAATTTTTATTTTTACTTGAGTCTCCATCTTCTCTTATAAAGCACCAACTAAGGGGTCTATGATCGTACTTGAGCACTGGGTATAGCTAGTATTCGAGTGTGTTTCATGAATGGACCAATGACTGAGAATAATGGGCTAGGGATAACTTGCTTTAGCGTTGATATTTTGAAAGACATGGTTGCTTGTTGATATGCTTGAGTATTAAAGTCTTCATGCCAAAACTAGACTATTGTTTTGAACCATATAAAAGTCCAAATGTCCATGCTACAAAGAAAAGAATATGTGATGAACATGTTAGGCAGCATTCCACATCAAAAAAATCCATTTTTATCATCTACCTACTTGAGGACGAGCAAGAATTAAGCTTAGGGATGTTGATACGTCTCCAACGAATCTATAATTTTTGATTGTTCCATGCTATTATATTATCATTCTCGGATGTTTTACAATCATTTTATATTATTTTTTGGTACTAACCTATTGACATAGTGCCCAGTGCCAGTTGTTGTTTTCTGCTTGTTTTTTACATCGCAGGAAGTCAATACCAAACGGAGTCCAAACGCAGCGGAAACTTTTTGTGGATTTTTTCTGGACCAGAAGACACCTGTTGGGCCAAAGAAGTACCAGAGGGGTGGTCCGAGGGGAGCACAACCCACCAGGGCGCGCCTGGGGGCCCAGGCGCGCCCAGGTGGGTTGTGCCCACCTCGGTGGCCTCCTGCACCGCCTCTTTGCTCTATAAATACCCCAATATTCCAGAAACCCTAGGGGAGTCGACGAAAATCAATTCCATCCGCCGCAAGTTCCAGAAACACCAGATCCAATCTAGACACCATCACGGAGGGGTTCATCATCCTCATTGGTGCCTCTCCGATGATGCGTGAGTAGTTCATTGTAGACCTTCGGGTCCGTAGTTAGTAGCTAGATGGCTTCCTCTCTCTTTGTATTCTCAATACAATAGTCTCTTGGAGATCCATATGATGTAACCCTTTTTGCGATGTGTTTGTTGGATCCGATGAACTTTGAGTTTATGATCAGATCTATGTTTTTATTCATGAAAGTTATTTGAGTCTTCTTTGATCTCTTATATGCATGATTGCTTATAGCCTCGTATTTCTTCTTCAATATTTGAGTTTTGTTTGGCCAACTTGATCTATTTATCTTGCAATGGGAAGAGGTGCTTTGTGATGGGTTCGATATTACGGTGCTTGATCCCAGTGACAGAAGGGGAACCGACACGTAAGTATCGTTGCTATTAAGGATAACAAGATGGGGTCTATTTTTTCATAATTAGATCTTGTCTACATCATATCATCGTTCTTACTGCATTGCTCCGTTTTTCCATGAACTTAATACACTAGATGCATGCTGGATAGCGGTTGATGTGTGGAGTAATAGTAGTAGATGAAGGCAGGAATCGGTCTACTAATCTTGTACGTGATGCCTATATAATGATCATTGCCTGGATATCGTCATGAGTATTTGAAGTTCTATCAATTGCCCAACAGTAATTTGTTTTCCCACCGTTTGTTATTTTTTTCGAGAGAAGCCACTAGTGAAATCTACGCCCCCCGGGTCTCTTCTTCAATTTATTTGCCTTCGCGATCTATTTTCATTTGCTTTTATTTTCAGATCTATTAATAAAAAAATAAAAAATACCTTGCTGCAATTTTTAGTAATTTATTTTATCTCGCGTTCCCGCGAGATCTGTTTATCCAATCTACTACAATTTTACCTATCTTTTTACCCGTGAGGGATTGACAACCCCTCTCTTACGTCGGGTTGCAAGTATTTGTTCTTTGTATGCAGGAGCTGTTTACATGGTGTTGCGTGGTTCTCCTACTGGTTCGATAACCTTGGTCTCATCACGAGGGAAATACCTACGGTTGTTGTGCTGCATCATCCCTTCCTCTCTGGGGAAATACCGACGTAGTTCAAGCAAACATCACGCCACCATGGCAACGCCGGAAAAAGATGAGAACAACCGCCATACCAAGATCTGGGAGAACACCATGGCATACAAAGATGCTTTTCGAGCCGATGAAGCGGGTTGCCGCAAGCGATGAGACCGAGTCTTTGTGGCATGTAGGACGGGGATCCTCCCCGTGGTCACCAAATCTCTACGCCGTCAACTTCATCCGAAGTAGTCGAAGAAGAGGAACGTTGCCGCCTGCCGTCGTCCACGCACCCAACTGTAAGACAGTAAACACAACTACATCAGCCGACACGACCGCCACCCGCGAGACCGCTGACGAATGACCACCTAACATGAACCTTGTCGGATCCAAAGATCGGCGAGACAACCGGGTCACCTGCCCCTCGACGCCACCGGTTGGAATGATGCCGAGATGGAGGAAGAGCAAAGGCATTATTTCGACGCGGCACCGTCTCCTCCATGGAAGCAGCGCCCCAAGAAAGCACTAGGCCAACCATAACTACAAGCCTGAGCCGAAGCACCATGGTCCCCACCCCCTCCTGTCGTCGGAGCGGCGGATGGAGGAGGCAGAGACCGGCGGGCAGCGGCTTGCAGGACAGTGAAGTTGGGCAGATGGGATCACCCAAATCCTCTTTTCTCGGAGGGAAACGGACGCCTCAGGTGCGGTAATTCGCTACAACTGCACGACGCACGTTCGGTCAATGTGTGGTTTACATCTGTTTTTAACATTTGTTTTTGCATTCGTTCGTCTTATCGGCTGGCCCTTGGGTGGGAGCTTTGTATACAAACATGCCCATGCATTGCAATGAAATAAAAAAAATACAAACTCATAGCACAATAAGCACGGCTAAAAACATCTCCACAGGTCCACATTGTTTATTTCAACAAAATGTCAGAATGCATCATCTATGTTGTCGTTTATCCTCCTTTTCGCCTTCACTGGCCACGATTGTGGTGTCCATGTGATCGAAATGCGTCCATACTTGGTCAATCCCAAAGATGATGATCTCAAGCACCACATGCACACGGCCATTGAACAACGCCATTTCAAGTGAATGACCAATAGTTTTAAAACTAATCTCGTCGAGCTAGATTTGATGGCCGCCCTTCCCAAGCTACGCCTACACCTAGTTCATACACCGTCCCTCATACAGTCACTCATTTTTAAATTTTATATTTATTTTCGGGGGGGGCAGGGGGGCAATGGTGGAACTAAACAGATCAACAGATGTCAAGAACGCTACCACTGCCATGAGAAAGAAGAAGCTACCTAATCCATAAGAGGAGAAGCTATTGGAGGCGGCAGAAGCAGAGCGGCCGCGCATCACCACCGGTGCACCGTCAAAGCAAACAAATAAGAAGGCAAGGACGGCGACTGTGACGGGGCTCAGCGGTGGCAGTGCGTACACTATCCTACTGGATGGGGGTGGGGATGGGAGGGGGAGACTCGGAATTACAGGTTAGTTTGCCGGAGGAGGGACGCCGGCGGCGGCGCGTCGAGGAGGCTGCGTGAGTCTCGTGCTTTTTTTTCTGTTCTCTCGACCCTTTTTCCTCTCGGGTCGTGGGAGTTGGGACGTTGGGCTCTCTGGAGAATCTTGGTGTGCCGGCCAGCAAGGACGCAGTGCAGAATGTTTTTTTTCAAGTAACCATATATTTCATTAGACAATTTGTTTACAAAGATTACACATATGATCACCATACGAGACAACACATGCTTGGCAAGCAACTTTGCACAAAGAATTCCACAAGTAAAATTAAATTCCACCCTTGGAAAAACTTGTGCCTCACCGAAATGTAGTCCACAAACATCCTTCGCCGCCACCATGGAAACGCCGAAAAAAGATGAGAACAACCGCCATACCAAGATCTGGGAGAACACCATAGCATACAAAGATGCTTTCGAACCGATGAAGCAGGTCGCCGCAAGCGACGAGATCGAGTCTTTGTGGCATGTAGGTCGGGGATCTTCCCCGTGGTCACCAAATCTCTACGCCGTCAACTTCATCCGAAGTAGTCGAAGAAGAAGAATGCTGCCGCCTACCGTCGTCTACGCACCCAACTGCAAGACAGTAAACACAACTACAGCAACCAACACGACTGCCACCCGTGAGAGCGCTGATGGACGACCACCTGACATGAACCTCGTCGGATCCGAAGATTGGTGAGACGACCGGGTCACCTGCCCCTGGACGCCACCGGTTGGAATGACACCGAGATGGAGGAAGAGCACAGGCAAATTATTTCGACACGACGTCATCTCCTCCATGGAAGCAGCACCCCAAGAAAGCACTAGGCCAACCCTAACTACAAGTCTGAGTCGAAGCACCAGGGTCCCCACCCCCTCCTATCGTCGGAGCGGCGGATGGAGGAGGCAGGGATCGGCGGGCAGCGGCTTGGAGGACGGTGAAGTTGGGCAGATGGGATCGTCCAATTCCTCTTTTCTCGGAGGAAAACAGACGCCTCAGGTGCGGTAATTCGCTACAACTGCACGACACACGTTCATTCAATGTGTGGTTTACATCCGGTTTTTACGTTTGTTTTTGCATTCGTTCGTTTCGCCCACCGGCCCTTTGGTGGCAGCTTTGTATACAAACATGCCCATGCATTGCAATGAAAAAAAATACAAACTCATAGCACAATAAGCACGGCTAAAAACATCTCCACATGTCCACATTGTTTATTTCAACAGAATGTCAGAATGCATCATCTATGTTGTCGTTTATCCTCCTTTTCGCCTTCACTGGCCACGATTGTGGTGTCCATGTGATCGAAATGCGTCCATACTTGGTCAATCCCAAAGATGATGATCTCAAGCACCGCATGCACATGGACATTGAACCACGCCATTTCAAGTGAATGACCAATAGTTTTAAAACTAATCTCGTCAAGCTAGATTTGATTGCCGCCCTTCCCGAGCTACAGCCTACACCTAGTCCACACACCATCCCTCATAGAGTCACTCATTTTTAAATTATATATTTATTTTAAAAAATGTATCAATGTTCTTTTAAAATACATAAACATTTATTAGATCACATGAACTTTATTAAGGACGCATGAATATATTTTTAAGTTATGAATATAATTTTTGGCACGTGAACACTTAAGAGTTACATCAACTTTTCTTACGAAAAGGGTTAACAATTTTCAAATTGTATGAACATTATTTTAATATATGAACACTATTTTTAAACTACATAAAAGATTTCAATGCATGGACAGTTTTTAACAGTTACTTAACATTTTTTCAGAAGGCGTAAAAACATTTTAATTAACACAAAAATTAGAACGCATGAAAACACATATTAATTGAATTTGGAGTGTAGATAGTGATCAGCTTACACCTACATGCGCCTCAGTTTTTTTCTTGATATAGTGAGTGGGAAAAGAGCTATTATCAAAGAGCAACATGATCATAATTCGCCGGGTTTGGTCGGACGACAAACCGCAGACTTTATTTTTAATTCCTTTCCTTCCCTAGGCATTTATTTCTTTTATTAATTTCTTGCCTTGGCACAACAGAGTTTATTATTCCTTCAAATTATTTTAGTTGCAAGGTGATGGCCCTACCCACTTTGGGCGCTGCGGAGATGGAAGCCAGTCTGCTATGTCAAAAAAAAAAATGGTGAGGAGGAGGTGACGAACGTGGTGGGCTTCTTTTGCATGTTTTATGGGACTTGACCCATGTGCTTGAAGCAAAACAACAGACTACCAAATTTTAGTACCACCTCGGATAGCAAAAATAACTATATATCATGGGCAGACCAAAAATTCGGAAAAACACACCATCCTTTATTATGACTAGCACATATGCCCGTGTGTTGCAACGGGAAGAAAAAATATTACACTCCCCTAACTGAATAAGTATCAATTCTTCCTAACATGAAAAAGAATTGCACTTTCAGCCAATTCCGTTTTGCAAAACTGCTAACAAATGTATGGATTGTTTGGTTCGCAACTTTTCTATTTTATTTTGACGTCCACTATGTCATATGCTTTCCACTGACAATGGTGTACTAATTTTTTGCGCTTAATGCGAGACATATGTAGTGGAGAGACAGAAGGGCCTGTGATATTGGGTTAACCGTTATGACTGGTTCATTAATCAAAAAGTGAAAACCGGAAACATGAATAATTATATTAATTGTTTTTTCTAAACCCGGGACATTTTTCTCATGTGAAATCTTCTCGGAAAGCTCTATCAAATTGCATAACTAACTTGTTATGAGACATTAACTGTTATGTTGCATTATGAGTTATCCCATGTGCATGCGTGATATACTTATACATAAGAAAACTTGTTATGAGACATGAACACCGAAAAAAAGATGCATATAGAAGCACTTGTATATTATGGGTGCTCGCGTGATGCATATATTCAACGAATGTCTACGTGCTTGCGTATAAATAATTCTAGGGAATGCCTTGTTAATATAGTTTCTTTTGAATATACCGAGAAAAAAAGGAGCTTGCTTTACTTAGAGCATCTCCAACAGCCGCGCTAAGCGCCGCGCGCAAAAAACCTGTTTGCCGCGCGCGTTTCGGCATGTTTAGCGCGGCCGCTAGCGCTGGCTCCAGCAGCCGCGTTATAATGCAGCGCGCGCGCCGCTCCAGCAACGCGCAAAAATAGAGCGCGCACGACTCACCGGACATAAACATATATGATATTTTGGACACAAAATAAGTTTGAAACATTCATCAAAATGCAATGAACATGTGAAATTTGACACAAATAAGTTGATGAATAAAAGTTCATGCCCACAAGTTCAAAATCATGCCCACAAGTTCATCCAACCAAGTTCAAATGCAAACTAAGTTCAAGACATATGAAAGACACATCAATCATCTTCCTCGCCTTCGTCCTCATCTTCCGAAGACGATTCTTCCGCCTCCGAAGATGAATCTTCCTCCCTCTCCTCATCACGCACCGCATCACGTGAAGCTCCGACGGTGTTGGCAAGATCTTCAACGGCATCTTCATGGGAATGTGTGTGAGAAGGCACATCGAAAGACATTCCACCCATGGTGGCCGGTGGTGCACCCATGCCTCCCATGAGAGAAGCAAAACTCATGCCTCCCATGACGGCCATAGCGTCGGAGGGTGCTCCAAAGCCACCCATGCCTCTCATGGCGGCCGGAGATGCACCCATGCCTCCCATGGCGACCGGAGGTGCACCCATGCCTCCCATGGCTCCGAAGCCACCCATGCCTCCCATGCCGCCAAGGCCACCGCCACCCATGCTGCCGAAGCCACCGCCACCCATGCCGCCGAAGCCACCGCCACCCATGTCGCCGAGGCCACCGCCACTCATGCGGATCATGGCTCTTTTTTGGATCAACACTTCTTCACGGGTAAGATTGACATATTCCTTTTGCGCTTCATCGAGGTTGGATGCGTCCAAGAATAACAAGTGCTTCCCCCATTCCAACAATCTAGTTCGCTCCTCATTGCTCACCTTCCTCTCCTCCAAAGCCACCTTCCTCTCCTCGGCCACCACCCTTCTCTCCTCGGCCGCCAACCTCCTTTCCTCGACCGCGGCATCTTGGTTCCTTGCCATTTTCCTCACCTCGTTGGCTTCTCTTCTTGCGTTGACAATTTCTTCCATAGCATTTTTTAGCTCATCATCTCCTTTCCTCTTCTTCTTTTCGGTTTTGTCTTTATTTCACCCATCCGGTCGTTTTGGCTTGGAGTATGAAACCGAGTTGGGTGTGGGGCTTCTCTTGCCGTCATCACTTGATGCATCATCCTCCTCCTCATCATCATTCAACTCAATTGCTCGCTTGCGTTTGTTGCTCAAATGCAAATCATCCAAACCATCACGCTTCTTCCATTTCTCATCATCCTTTAACACTTCATAGCAATGAGGCAAGGTAAAGATCCTGCCTTTCTTGATCTTCCCCTTCTTGGTTGTCCTTATCTCTTCTTTGAACAAGTTTTGTGCAATGTTGTACTACAAGAAAAACAAAACAAGTTAGCACTTCGGTCACCAAAAACAAGTATGATGAACATATATGAGATGCCACTTACTCGATCATCCTCATTTGTGCCACTTGGGTTAATCTTGTCCACTGACTTTTGTGCGGCCGCCCACTTTTGACAATCCGAGTTGATTGTCGACCATCGGGACCGAAGTGATCTCTCGGAGCGGTCAATTCCACTAATGTTGTGAGCATCAAAGTGTTCTTTCATTCGACCCCAATACGCGTCTCTACTTTGATCACCTCCAATGGATGGATCCCTCGACACTTGCAAATAAGTATAGCATAGTAACTTGTCATCGTTGGTGGTGTAATTGCCCGCTCTTCCTTTCGGCGCCTCGACAATGCCCTCACCCTCCTCGTCCACCTCAAACTCATGGTCTTCGAAATGGATGTCATTGGTTTGAGACCAATGCGAATTGTTGGACCCAACACCCATAGTGGACATGTATGCATCATCGTTGAGACTACAAAGTTTTTTGAACAATGCAAATAAGCTATCTATATGTGATGATGCATTGAAAAAAATAAGAAGAAAAGAAAAGTTGGAAATTTTTTCACCTTGGGGGCATTTCGTCGAACACGTGGTGCGCGTCGGCGGCCGGCTCAACGAGTGAGCTCGTCGGCGCTTCGGTAGCTGCCGCGACCGTCGAACGCCCTGCAAGCTTCTTTCCCCTCGCCTTCGTGCTGCCGGAGCCGTCCGCTGCCTTGTTTTTCTTCGCGGATGTTTTGCCCTTCTTCGGCCGCGCCGCATTGGGGACCTTCGACGGTGCGGCGGCGGCACGGGACGGCGCCAGCGCGACGCCACCCGGCGCCGTGGTCATCCACGGCGGCAAGAAGAGGCTGCGCGCGAGGCCGACGCTCGGCGGAGCTCCGGCGGTGGCGACGCAAGCGCTTCCCGCGCTAGGGTTTCCGGGGGCGGCGGCGGGAGGGGGGGTCGCGGCTGTACAACAGGGTGAGCGGGGTGCCGGTGTGCGCGTCCATGGGTGGGTGGCAGGGCGCCGACGCCTGCGCGCGCGGGGCGTAGGAGGAGGAGAGGAGAGAGTGCGGCGCGAGCGCTCGAGTGTGCCGCGCGCTGTAGCGGGCGCCCGAAATACACCGCGCGGGACAGTGTTTTCGACCGCGCGCCCAACTCGCTATAGCGCGCGCGTCGTTTTGGCTGGTGCTTGCGGACTCTAACTAAGCAGGCAGGGTTCGAGTCCTTGTAATGCAAATTGTTTTAGATTTGATTTGATGAAGCAAATTTTTTTATGTATAACGAAAAAAATTGTACGATGGACGAAAAAACAGACGACGCACGAGAAAGGGCCCATGGACCAAAAAAAGTGGAGAAACAATCCTCCCTTTAATATTAGGTAAAGATAAAGATATAAATTTACTTATATGAGTTTTTATTCATTTTCCTTGTTTTTTAAAATTATTTTACTATATACCCTTTTAAAAGACATGTCTACTTTTTTAATACATGTTGTAATTTTTCCTATACGCACGACATATTATTTGATATACACTGACCATTTTCCAAATACATGATGAACATAAATATTTGAAGATTTTTTTAATACATGCTAAACATTTCAAATACACGTTGAATATATTCTTAAATGGTACAAATATTTTTTAAACGATGTTTTTAAGCATTTTTTTTACAAATGTCACGAAGTCTTTTCAAACATGTGAAAAAACAGACGACGCATGAGAAACGCCCATGGACCAAAAAAAGTGGAGAAACAATCCTCCCTTTAATATTAGGTAAAGATAAAGATAAAGATATAAATTTACTTATATGAGTTTTTATTCATTTTCCTTATTTTTTAAAATTATTTTACTATATACCCTTTTAAAAGACATGTCTAATTTTTTAATACATGTTATAATTTTTCCTATACGCGCGACATATTATTTGATATACACTGACCATTTTCCAAATACATGATGAACATAAATATTTGAAGATTTTTTTAATACATGCTAAACATTTCAAATACACGTTGAATATATTCTTAAATGGTACAAATATTTTTTTAAACGATGTTTTTAAGCATTTTTTTTACAAATGTCACGAAGTCTTTTCAAACATGTGAACATTTTTATAAATGTCATGAACATATATTGAATGGTATGAAACATTTTTTAAAACTACAGGAGCATTACCTTACATTCTATAAAAAAAACTGTCACAAACATTTTTTGAATGGAGAAAAACATTTTTAAACCACACAATTTTTTTAATGGTACCAAAAATTTCCTAAATCGTGTGGACATTTTTTACAGTGTCTTAGCATTTTGTAAAAATTTCATGAACATATTTTGAATGTGACAACTTTTCTATGAATGCTATTAATATTTTTTTAATTTTCCATGGAATGTTTTTTACACCGCATAAACATTTCTTGTAACAAGCGATAATTTTTTTAAAATTTAAATAAAATTTGTTTCCTTTTCAGAATGTAAATAAAATACAAAAAAACAAGAAAATGTGCGCTTGTGAACCAATGCTCCTCCTGTGCTGGGCTGGCCCATTTTGGGAGAAGCTGAGGTTGGGGAGGCGCGGCGAGAGTACGAAGGCATCAAGATGATGTGTTGGCTCTGTCACTCGAATGTTCTTAGAGCATCTCCAGCAGCCGCCCAACGCGCAGCGCGCTAAAAACTGATTTGCGACGCGTTCATTGTCAGGTTTAGCGTGGCGCGCAGTGCTGTCTCCAGCAGCCACGCTAAAATGCAGCGCGCGCGTAGCTCCAGCAGGCGCGCGCTCTCGCACAAGCAACATATGCGCTCCCAACACAAGCTAGAAGATCAAACACAAACAAAATAAATCAATAATGAATAGTTCAATTTATTATTACAACTCAAACAAATAGTATCTTTCATCAAATACAACAAATAGTTCAACAATAGAACATACAACAATACAACATCAAACGCACAAATCATGATGCTCTTTGATGGTCATTCCAAGCCCACCACTCCTCAATGAGATCCTTTTGAAGATCATTATGCGCTGCCGGACGTCGAATGACATGATAGGAGGCAACAAAACGGGCCACCCTTTCAGCCCTCCGCCGCACTCGCACGGGATGTCCCAAGAACTCATAGTGAGAGTAGTCTACATCTTGGCCACGCTCATTCTTGATGATCATGTTCTGCGTGATCACACAAGCATGCATAATGTACCAAAGCATTTTTTTGATCCCAAAATCTAGCCGGTCCTCTCACAATAGTAAATTGGGCTTGCAAAATCCCAAAAGTTCTCTCCACATCTTTTCTAGCCACCGCCTGAGCATTGTGGAAATCAAGATATTTCTTACCTTCCGGTTTTTTCAATGGCTTCACAAATGTTTGCCATTTTGGGTAGATGCCATCCGCAAGATAGTAGCCATAGTTGTATGTACGTCCATTAGCTACAAACTGCACCGGTGGCAGTTCACCATTTGCAATCTTACTCATCAGTGGTGACCAGTTGACAACGTTGATGTCATTCAAAGATCTAGACATTCCAAAAAAAGCATGCCAAATCCAAGTCTTTTGATCGGCCACCGCTTCAAGGAGTATAGTGGAACCCTTTTTTCCCCATGAAATTGGCCATGTCATGCCTTTGGACAATTCTTCCAACTCCAATGCATGAAATATATTGAGCCAAGCATACCTGGAACCCGCGAGCTTTGTTCATCTCCAATAGCCTTGCAACGTCTTCAGCATTGGGAGATCTCAAGTACTCCTGGCCAAACACTTGCACAATTCCGACTGCGAAGCGCTTGACACACATGATGGCTTGGCTCTCACCCATGGCCAAGTGATCATCAACTAGATCAGCGGGGATACCGTATGCCAACATACGCAAAGCGGTTGTCACCTTCTGAAAGGTGCTATGCCCAAGCTCTCTGGCAGCATTCCTCCTCTGCTGAAAAAACGGTCATGGCTCGCTAGTTTCTCTGCAATGTGCTGGAACAACTCGGTTCTCATCCTAAACTGGCGACGAAAGTACGACTCGGGGTATGTGGGATTCTCCATAAAATAGTGCCTCATCAATCTGTTGTGGGCATCGATCCTATCCCTCCAAATTTTCTGCCGACCCATAACCGAACTACTGTGCTTCGGTTTTTTTATTGATGTGCATAGCTAGGATCATTGCAAGATCCTCCTCCTCTTCCATATCAAATTCTTCTTCGGAAGAATCATATGACGAACTCATCTACAATGTTAACTAGGCTATAAAAAACTATAAATAACATGCACCAAATTTCATGTAAAAATGTGAAGTTGGAAGCAATACATACCTTGCGGGCTTTTTGTCAAACACCTTGCGGGCGCCAAGCGGCAGTGGACGACTGGGCGCTACTCGTCGGAGGACTGCCGCGCGCGATGGGAGGCGCTGACTAGAGGGAGACGGAGGAAGTCGCGGCCGCGCGGGGAGAGCCGGGGAGGCACCGGAACGGTCGCCGGAAGAAATGGGGTGGCACGGGCGGCGGCGGCGGCGGCAGCGGCTGGATGGGTAGATGGAGTTGCGAGCAAGCGCTCGAGAGTCCAGCGCGCGAGAGCGGGCGCAACAAATAAGCGACGCGTGATGGCGTTTCCGCCCGCGCGCTGAATTAGATATGCCGCGCGCGCGGTTTTTACACGTCCGCTGGAGCGCCCAGAGCGGTAGCGTGCGCGCTAAAAGCACTATTTTTTCAACGCGGCTGTTGGAGATGCTCTTATAGGTGTAGATTGTGCGTGCGTGCATTCATAAGTATGAGTATATGTGAATATGTACTGCGTCTGCATTGTGTTAGAAAAATTGTAAATCATATTACATGTTAAAATAACATTTTTGCATACAAGAAGACGGTGATGTGGGGCATGTAATATGAATTTGATTTAAATTGATGTTGTAAGTCCCCGTTTAATTGTAGACTACACCCCAAACTCCAAGGTCCATAACCATTTTCAAGTTCTCAACCCCACTCGCACAGACAAATAACACATGTACCTTCGACACTCCTTTTCAAAGTCGATCGACTGACTTTAGCTTTTGGGTCAGCTAATTTTGAGAAGGGCGAGAAGTTCGTCGAAGGGAGGCCGGAGTAAAGGAAGGAACTCACCGCAGGGCTACCCCATCATCTATTGTTGATGGAGGGAGTGAGGGCGGCAGCACAACAGTGGTGCAAAATCTCTGCCGACGCCGGGGGGATGACTGGGGACAGCAACACGACGTTGGGTTGTGGTTAGGGGGAGGGCGGTGGGACGAGGCTGCGCGGGAGCAGAAGCAGGCGGCGCGGGGGGGGGGGGGGGGGGGGGGCGCAGGTGAAGGAAGAAGAAAACGAGATGCTGAAGAAGATAACCTCGCCGTCCAATTTACAGCCGACGGATTGAAGGATGGACTGCCCCAAATTCGTTTTTTAGCGACTTGCATCTAGCCATTCGCTTTTCAAAAAGATTCCTCGCCGCGCCCAAAATGCTTGAATTGCCCAAAAAATACAAAAGAAAGCAGAGGGATACAGAGAGACCACCCACCCCGCAAAATTCCCAAACCTCCATCCAACTCAGCCGCCCGGCTCGAACCCCAGCGCCCCCGATGGACGACCACCAGGCCCAGGATCTCGTCAAGGAGCTCGTCCTCCGCCTCGCCCCCGCCGAATCCGGCGGCGGGGGCCGCGACGCGGGCGGCGCGCTGCGGTTCGCGCACCGGCTGCTCTCCAGCCGCCTCGCCCCCGCCGTCCTCCCCGACGAGCACGCGGTCGCGGAGGCCATCAAGCGCCGCCTCGCCGCCTCCGGCCGCCCCGACGACGCCCTCGCCTTCGCCGACCTCCACTCCAAGCTCTCCGCCCGATCCCGCCCCGCCTCGCTCTGGCCCCTCCTCTACCTGCTCGACTCGCTCTCCTCCCACCGCCGCGGGGCCGCCGCCTCCTCCTGCCTCCCCAACCTCCCCGCCGCCGCGCCGCCGGCGGCCGGGGGCAAGCAAGCCTCGCGGGTGCCCGGCACGCCGGCCGGCGGCGTGGTGCTGATCTCCAAGGATCCGGACAACATCCGCGAGATCGCGCTGCGGGAGTACACCGAACTGGTGCTCGACGAGACGGAGGTGTCGGAAGCCGCGCTGGTGCGCGACGTGCTCTACGCCTGCCAGGGCATTGACGGCCGGTACGTGCGGTATGACAAGGGCAGCGACGCCTACGACCTACCCGAGGGCGTCCGCGTGCCCCGCTCCACTCGCACCCTGGTACGCAAGCTGTGCGAGGTCGGGTGGCTGTTCCGCAAGGTGCGAGGCTTCATTTCCGACAATGTAAGCCGCTTGCCCTCTCATGCCGCCACCGAGGTCGGCACTGTTGCTCAGGCCTTCTGCTCAGCTCTGCAGGAGGAACTATCTGATTACTACAAGCTGCTTGCCGTTCTAGAGTCATACTCGTTAAATCCAATTCCAACACCTGGATCTGATTCGGGTGTGTCAGGCAATTACCTCTCACTGCGGCGTCTTGTTGTGTGGCTTGCCGAGCCTACAGTAAGAATGCGCTTAATGGCTGTCTTGGTGGATGGATGCCGTGGCTTAAGAGGCGGTGGAATGGCTGGTGCGATCCATGGGCACGCACAGCATGGGGATCCCATGGTTCAAGATTTTATGGGCCGCTTGCTGCGGCGAGTGTGCTCACCACTCTTTGAAATGGTCCGAAGCTGGGTGCTTGAGGGTGAATTGGAGGATGTATTTGGCGAGTTCTTCATCGTTGGGCAGCCAGTCAAGGCTGAATCTTTGTGGCGGGAGGGCTACCTTATTCAGTCTGATATGTTACCGAGTTTCATTTCTCCGGTGCTGGCACAAAGGATACTTAGAACAGGGAAGTCAATCAACTTTCTCAGAGTTTGCTGTGATGATAACGGTTGGGCTGAGGCTGCCACTGAGGCTGCAGCCTATGTTGGCACCACAACAACTCGAGGTGGGCTTGGCTATGGGCAGATTGATGCTTTGGAGGCATTGGTGGTAGAAGCAGCCAAGAGGATTGATCAACGTCTGATGGACGTGATTCATAAGCGATATCGGTTCAAAGACCATTGCCTTGCTATCAAGAGGTATTTGCTTCTCGGGCAGGGTGATTTTTTTCAGTATCTGATGGATGTTGTTGGTCCTGAGTTGTCAGAACCAGCCAATAGAATTAGCCCCTTCCACCTTGCTGGCTTGCTTGAAACTGCAATACGTGCATCTGAAGCACAATATGATGACCGTGACATCTTGGACCGGATAAAAGTAAAGATGATGGATCATGGAGATGGTGATGTTGGCTGGGATGTCTTCTCCTTGGAGTATGATGCTAGGATCCCTCTGGACACGGTGTTCACAGCTTCAGTCATGAAGATGTACCTCAAGATATTCAACTTCCTATGGAAGCTTAAGCGTGTTGACCATTCCTTGACCGGGGTCTGGAAGACAATGAAGCCTAATTGCATTCTTTCTTCTCCATTTTATAAGGAAGGGACAAACATCAGGGCTCAGTTTGTTTCAGTTCTTCGGAAATGCCAAGTTCTGTTTAATGAAATGAACCATTTTGTGACCAACTTCCAGTACTACATTATGTTTGAGGTCCTAGAGATTTCCTGGGCTCGTTTTTCAGAAGAAATGGATGCAGCAAAAGATTTAGACGATCTTCTCATGGGACATGATAAGTATCTCACTTCAATTGTGGAGAAGTCTCTCCTGGGCGAGAGGTCCCTGGGAATTTTGAGAAATCTATTTGCCTTGTTTGACATCATATTACAGTTCCGCAGCCATGCTGATAGGTGGTTTGAACGGATATACGAGTTGCAACTAAGGTTAGATTATTGCAGAAATAGCTGATGCCATCTTTCCTCAAATCTTTATCACATCTACTGTTTGGTTTACTTTTAAGTTTTCCTTCTTACTGCAGGGGAAAGGGTAAACCGAAAACAAAAACCAAGGAAACAGGTTCGTGGCTGGAGGGGGGCAGAAAAGCTATGATTCAACTCGCCGAGGAACTTTTTCTGAAAATGGGTGAAGATTTGGACAGCATTGCAAAAGATTATACAGCTTCTCTTGATTCATTTATCTCCCAGTTGCCCCTGCAGCAACATGTTGATTTAAAGTTCCTTCTCTTCCGTTTAGACTTCACTGAATACTACAGCCGTGTTCCGTCCAACAAATGAGTGAGTGCTTCTAATGTGGAAGAAATAGGTGTCAGATCTACCTTTTGGTTTGGATTTGTGAGGCATTCTTGTGTATACGGTAGCCCCACTGATTGATATATTGTCAGTTCAACGGCATGAGCACATTCAGCTGTCCTGGGTTGTTGAAGGTAATTCCTAGCCGGGCTTAACAAATGTTCTCAAGTTATTCATCATTGCCAGTATGAGAAATTTCAATTTTGACCTTGTCGCTATTCTGGTGCAGATGTTTATCCACTGATGCCATGAAGTTGGAACCTGCATTATAAGCAATGTTAGTGTACAGAGTTGATGTAAGTTTACCTTGATTTGGCATTTGTTTTGGGTGTATCGGTACACATTTCATTTATCTGCTTTCGTGTTTTTATTTATTTAGATTGCATGGAGATTTATCCTTACCAGCTTGTATTTTGTAGTTAAAAGAGAATGAGAATCTGATTTCGCTAGTTGCTGTGTTTGCTGGCTACCAAAATTGTTACCAAACTATCATAGGATTCCATCGCTACTTATATAAATTACAAGGAGAGTTACTTTTTGGTTACCATAATGCTTTAGCCTTTATGTCAAGACATCCTGTTTTCTTTCAAAGATAGAAGTCTTGAGCAATGCCTGACCATTGCTTACCAACTTATCATACTAGTGATTTTATGACTGATATATCCGGAAACGGTCATATTTACTAATTTGTTTATGATAACTTGGACAGTCATTTACATGCTTAAAATAACTGAAAAAGTTTGTACGCGGTATATGCCCAAGTTTAATCTGAGATGCATGGTGTGGGGACTGCACGTTCAATGGTATCTTTTGTTAACTGGGCAGATCTAAGTCGCTATGATTTCGCAAAAAAAAGAAAAAGAAGATCTAAGTCGCTATGAAGACCTGAACTAGTTGTTCTGCTCTCATTTTTTTTTCTAGATTTGGAGTTCCGTTACACACGTATATAGCATAATTAAGGGAATTCAACCGTTCCCATAATAGCTTCAAACTGCTCATTTTGGATGTCATGCCTCTGACAATGTATACGGTTTGTGTAACTGGCATGCCACTTGGAACTACCCTCTTTCAGAAGGCAGGCTACTTGGGTTTCTATGGCAGTTGTGCGCCAGTTTGATTTTTTTCGTTCATGTTACACCATCTACAAATTGCTGTGCAATTTCCCACAATTACCGTTTTAGCACAATATCTTTCTCTAATGTCCGCACGGTTTGTGCCGTTAAATTTACATGTATCCGTGTTCTCTCGCCTGGTAAACTGGTCTGTAGCCATGTTTCCCATTCATCCAATCCATTGCTGGACAGCGTTCCCCAGAATGACATTGTTATTTTTAGATAAGTGAATGTTTGAGCTCTGAATCATCAGAACTAATATTGATCAATAGGAAATCGAGTCAGTTGGTCAGTTTATTGTAGATCAACAATAGGGCATCGAGTCTGTTGCCCATCTCTCTGTGCTCCATGTGGCACAACTATAAAGGCTGCCATTTCTTTTTCCGAAATGGTAAAGGCCGTCATTTCTGGCATATCCCTGCTATTATGCGGCAAACTTTGTTGGGCATACATGCCATTTCCCACGGATGTAGTGGTACTGGTAGGTTTACTATATACTCCCTCCGTTCGGAATTACTTGTCGCAGAAATGGATGTATCTAGACGTATTTTAGTTGTAGATACATCCATTTCCGAGACAAGTAATTCCGAACGGAGGGAGTATTTGTTCCTGGCTAGCTTGGTTACGAGGTATGCAACCCACTGATCTTATTGTATTAATTTGGTCTTTTGATCAGCGAGTGTCTTGTGACATCTTCATATCAATCTGCTAACAAAGGGCACTGTCGAGTGTCGTCTGCAGGAGCTGTCTGCGATTGTGAGTCAGTGTGACGATGAAAAGCGTCAAAGTTTCGAAAAGTACCAAATGAAGTAGCTCCATAGTGTTCCTACCTTTTATCCGTTTCAAAAAAAAAGTGTTCTTACCTTTCACCAGGCAGCCCTTGAAAAAAAGGCAGAAAGTTCAAATACCTAGGACCCCTTTTCATCAGCGGGAAGTATTTTTGTTTCATGTGAGAATTTATGTTGTTCCTTGTGAAAATCTACGAACATCCCGAGAATCTAAGAAGGCTCTCAATTTTTACAAGAGATAGATATGTGGTACTCCAGCATCAGCCCATGAGCTCACAACATTGTTAGCTCCGCGCCGTGCTTTGGACCGCTTGTGAAGCTCCAAAATGGTCTGTGGTTTGGCAACATTACTTGGCTTTGGTTGCAGGTTCTTTTGAGGCCCGACTGTGCGTCTGAAGATGTACGCAGGGACTCTCGAAACCAAATCAAGAGATACAACTCTGTTAACGGAATGTTTTTCTTCGAGAGCACGTAAATTACGTGCCATAGTTTTATATAGGAAAGAGATTGTAAAGTACAAGAGTTAATAAATTGCGTGCCATAGTTTTATAGGAAGGAGAGGGTAAAGTACAAGAGTTAACGGAATGAAGAAGAAGCCTAAAGCGACACGAAGGGAAATTTCCCTAGGAAATTTTGTATCCTTTGAAATTCCTGCGCAAATCTCTTTGTTCCCAGTCACCTGTTGGCTGATTTGCTCTCGGCGCTGAGCTCTCGGTGGCCATCGTCTGAGCCGAGAAAGTGACATGCGTGAACAGCCACATAACATAGTCACTTAGTCAGCAGAGCGACAAGCGAAGGTTCATTAAACTATGTAAACTTTGATGTCAGGCTCTTTCTTAGTCACCCAAGCGTGGAAAGCCCTCCATCCAAAAGCACGACGAGGGAAAGGAAAGGAAAACACGCTCGAGTCGAGCCAGCACAACAATCACTAGACCGAGCAGGGCAGAGCAGAGCCGCCCCGCGTCCCGGCCGATCGATGACATCGGGGACCCGGCCGGAGCTCAGGCAGCCCGCGCCATGGCCTCGCCCGACGCCGTGAGCTTCCACTGCCACACCTGCGCCGCCCGGTTGGAGCTCCCCGCCCCGTCCTCCCCGTTCCACTTCACCCTCTGCCCACGTTGCCGCCGGGACTACCTCGACGACTCCCCCGAGCCCCACCACACGCCGCAGCCGGTGTTGCCGCTGCCGCCGCCTCCACCACCCCTGTGCGCCGTACCCTGGCCGCCGGACCCGTTCACCTCTTCCACGCCACCGCCGCCTCCGCCGATCCCATGCATCTCGTCGCCGTCGTCTTCCTTCACGACCACGCGGCCGCGGACTCTGGTGTCCCCGCGCACAGGGCCCTCGTCTTCCTCCGCAAGGCCGCCTGCGACGTCGAGCGGCAGCGCTACCTCGCCGACTGCTCCCGCGTCGTCCTGCTGCCCCGAGCGCTCAGCGGCATGTCGGGAATTCCGGCTCCTTTGCTCCCACGAGGAGCCGCGCCGGTCCTCGCCCGCCGTCTCTCCCCTGTCGTCCCCGTACTCCACCGCCTGCTCCTCCCCTCTGTTGGCGTCGCCGCCTCCCCCGCCCCCGCCGCCGTTCCACCACGGCGACGGCGATCTACTATCCGAGTCGTTTCCTTTGACCTCGCGCTCCTCCACCGCCGAGGAGGCCATCTCACCGCCTCATGATCTGCTTCCTCCTCCGCCTCCGCCTTGGCTGCCGCTGGCGTCCGCTGGGACATGGGATGAATTCCTCTTCAATCCGTCCGACTCCGATGATGACAGCCCGCCACAGCCACCGCCGCCGCCACCGCATGTTTCTACCTACCATGCCATGCTCGACATGCCGCTCCAAGTCCAAAGCGGTGTGTCACAAGCGGCGGCGGCGTCTATTGCCGCCAACGACAGCGTGTTCGAGTTCGACACGCCGCTTCAACGCGGCGGGTCACAGGCGGCGCCGCCGGAGTCCATCGCCGCCCTGCCCACCGTCACCGTCACGGAGGCCGGGCTGGACTGCGTCGTCTGCACCGACCCCCTCCCGCCGTCGGCGCCCGCGCGGCGGCTCCCCTGCGGCCACCTGTACCACTCCCACTGCATCGTCAGGTGGCTGTCCGAGCAGAACTCTTGCCCAATCTGCCGCCGCAGCATCCCGACGATCGCATCCGCCGCAAGCGATGTCGCGTCGTCGTCGTCGTCGTCATCGTCGCAATCCCCCGGCGGGAGGCGAAGGCGATCTCTGCCGGTGCCAGGGGGGCGCCGGATCAGAAGGATCTGCAGCCGGCTGCTTAGGAACATGGAAATCGGCCGCGATCGCCAGACGAGCAGTAGCCGCGACCGCCAGGCAAACGGCAGCGGCGGCGATGTGCATGTCTGATGGCTGCCATTGTCCTGCTGCACTCGTACGATCGCCGGTGCCACTCCCAGCTCGTTGCACCGAGATCATAGCCCAGCCATGTAATATTATAGTCACAGAACATGATTATCGAGTGTTGATAAGCAAGTATGTTGCCTGTAGTTACAAACTTACAATGAGAGTTTCACACAATCCAAAGTTGTATTACGAAATCATTACAACTGCTGGGAGCCAAATGACTGGAAGAGGTGAGTGACAGGCCACCGAAAGATTTGAAGGAGTTGCTTACTTACAGTTGGTGGTTTTTCCAATTCAGCAACAATCGGAATTTTGTATTTTGTCTTTGATGTGATATATAATTGGAAGGTCAAATTAATGGCACATATCTATGAACTCTATGCGTGTAGACAATTCGCAGGTCCCGGAGCTCGTACAGTCCAGCTCAAATTATCTTTGGGCAACGGAAACACAGTCCAGGACCTAGCCAATATACTACTCCCTTCGTCCCACCATAGTGTCAAAATACGTCTTACATTATGGGACGGAGGGAGTACGAGATAAACCAATGATGGCAGGGCACAAAAGCAGCACGCATTGATCTACGACCACTCAGAAAGAGCTCAAAAAGTGTTCGAGGTCTAGGCTGCAACTTCCATCTAATACGCATCAGAAGTTCAGAATAGCAGCGCATCAGAAGTTCAGAATAGCAGAAAGCAGCTATTCTGAACTTCTGATGCGTATTAGATGGAACAACAGAGAAACGGAAACGTTTGCCAAGAAAGTAGACAGGACGAGGATCACAAGAAAGCAAATGAGTAGCTCATCTTAACCGCCAAATAAGTTGCCACTGTCCTATAGAAGCAATACTCTGCCAAGCAAGATCACGACAGGCGTCACCAAGGATGGGAGCCACCACCAGTATGCATGTTCGATTTCACCCTAGTAATTCTCTCGCCACATTATTAAGCTTGAAAATTCCTCCTAGAGGCCGGGAAGTGAAATTCTCCCCCAATTCTAAGGCTAGGCCCTCGCGTCGCCCCCCGGTAGGGCGGCTCGGGCGGAACCCTAACCCCCACCGTCGCCGGGCACAACCAACCTCTCCCTCCCCTCCGCCGCCGTTGGAGGAGGTCACCGGGCGAAGCCCCGGGCAGCTGACGACGGCAGCGGAGGCCCCCTTCCCTCCCGCGTTGCATTGGGTGAGGCGGGTCACCCGTGGCGCAGGGGCGCTCCTCCCCGATCTGCGTCGTGGCGGCACGGCCGTTCGTCCGACGACGCCGTAAGGTGGCGGCATGGGGATGGGAGGAGGCGGCGGAGCTGCGGGCTTCATAGAAGATCTGGTGGCGCCGGCTGCTCGGTGGGTTTGCATGGTCATGGCGGCGGAGGTCGCAGTGGCCGGTGGCAGCGGCGATATTCTGTCTAGATCCTGGTGCGGCGACCCTGGATGGTGGTGGCTGGTGAAGCTAGGGCTTCCCGTGGCGGCATGGCGTGGTGCAGTCCCTGTCCAAGTCGGATCTGTGACGGCGATCTGGTCTAAGGATTGGTTCGGATAAGAGACGGTAATGAGCGCGCAGGATCCATCTCGGTGGCTCTCGCGGCTTGGCAAGGCGCATGATCCATCCTAGGCTCCAGTGGTGGCACACTCAGGCAGTGGCCGGTGCGCCAGGGCTCCTATGGTGGCACTGCTGTTGCGGTTGGTCACCGGATCTAGGTGGCTAGATCTGGGGCTTTGAAGGCGGTCGAGACGGTGCACAGGTTGTCGGGTGGATTACTTGGGACGGATCCAGGTGAAAACCTGGTCTTCGGTCGATGGCCGAAGCCGGTGATGACGATGCCCTTATCATCGTTTCCTTCATGGACACGCGCAGGAGGAGGACGCTGTCTGGCGGCGTGGTGACGTCGATGGCAGAGTGACCTGGCAAGGTCGGTGCGTCAGTTATGCTCTGAGGATGGATCGATGGAAGATGAAGGTGACGGCCCTTGCAGCGTGCGGTGCTCACTGAGAGTGTGCCGTACCGACGTGTGACACAGTCCAGGTAGTGGCTTGGATGGGGCATACGGCTTTAGATGTTAGGTTTTTGTGTGATGTCTGTTTGGTATTAGGCCCGGACATTCGGCACCCCTTAATCAAGAGGATAGGAGTAGCAACATGCGTTGTCAAGATGGTGACTTCAAGCTAATTGATATAATATCTTGTATGGTCCTTATGAATAATTAATAAAATGGCTGCATGCATCGTTCCGATGCAGAGGCCGGGGTACATCCTTCTTTCTAAAAAAAAGGAATTGGTTTTGAATCAAAGAGGCCCTTTGAGATCTGAATGTTATGGACAAAACGCAACCTTAACTGGCTTTGAAGCGAAGCAGCCCATGAACAAACATGGAAGTTACCGACATGCATGACTTGCTCATGAACAAATATGAATGCTACTGACAAAAATGACTTGCCCATGAACAAATATGAATGTAAGTATGTTGTAGAGAAGGAATGAACTCACAGCGGGCCCTACATGTCATGCCCAATGATATGGAATGCAGAAACCAGCACAATAATAATCAGTTGATGCACAAGTGATTCAGAAGGCTAACTACGCATCATGACCTGTTTCATGTAAAAACCAGGCAAAAGATAATTGAGAATTATAGTGGGGGAAAACAGCGTGTCCCATTTCACAAAAGAAAAAAAAAGCATGTCACGAGCACATGCCCATTTCACACCATCCAAAAACTGAAGTACCGACGCACTCAAGCAAAAGCTCATGACAAAGAGGTTGGGTTGCCAGCTATGCATCATAAGTACGTAGTAGTCATTTTGCTCGCAAGAGCTCTTATCATCCTGAATGCGAAGTAAAACACCCTATGTGACTTTTGCTTCATCGTCATTAATCAAATTTGTAGGATGGCGACGCTGAGGCATGAACAGAGGAAGTTTCTTTCGTGCCCACGGAAGCAGCATCCGCAACACTCTCTCCACTAACCATGGTTTGTGAATCCTCCTAATAAGACATAAAAGGATAGTTCAGTGTAAGTACAGGATTCACTTACTTGTATGGACAAATCCCACAAGGCTACAGATTCCAAAGATAGTAGATGAAATAAGATTTGTTACATCAATGCCATCTTCTCATAGCGAACAGCTTGGACTCACCCACAAATTAAAGAGAATCACACTGCACTGTGAGGCAGCAATCAGGCTTGGAATACATGATGCGCTTGCTTCAGGCATCATATATGTAACGCTCCGGCCATAGCCACCGGTTCCTGGCCGTTACGCCTCGGGGGATCTAGACTGACCCCGCAGACTAACACTAGTCTTTCTTGCGCACTTTGTCCTCACTCGTGCGCAACTGGGACCAAATTCCCGGTCGGTCACCCATCCTAGAATCGCTCCAAGCTAAGTACGCTTAACTTTGGAGTTCTTTTCGAATGGGCTCCTGGTAAAGAAAGGAATTCCTTGTTGATATGAGTAGTATATCATTCCTATTAAGCCAGACTCTCACATACACCCCCACTCAAAGGAACCAACGTCCTCGTCGGCCCATCAGGAACGTTCCCTCTTGGCACACGTATCTACGTCCAGTCTGGCACATGTGCCATGTTGTGTGCCACAACGGACCACACGCGTCATGCGCCGCATGTCCGCGAACCTGACCCGCACATGTCCGTGTAATCGCGAGGGTCGGCTCTGATACCAATTGTAACACCCCGGCCATAGCCATTGGTTCCTGGCCGTTACGCCTAGCGGGATCTAGACTGACCCCACAGACCAACACTAGGCTTTCCTGCACACTTTGCCCTCACTCGTGCGCATCTGGGACCAAATTCCTGGTCGGTCACCCATCATAGAATCGCTCCAAGCCAAGCACGCTTAACTTTTGAGTTCTTTTCGAATGGGCTCCCGAAAAAGAAGGAATTCCTTGTTGATATGAGTAGTCTATCATTCCTATTAAGCCAGACTCTCACAATATACCAGCTTCCTTAAGAATAATAATAAATGTTTATTAGTCTGACATCACATACCAGCTAAGAAATACCTGCCACTGAAGCTTGACTGCATCTAGAAAACATAATATAAACTTGGTCACATGAGGACACTAGAATGGCTGATGGTCCATCAAGAAGAAAAAAGGAGACCACTTGACCAGCATCACAGCCAGTAGTCTTATATGAGTATCATGAAAAATAAACATTTGGTTTTCTTACTAATTTTCATGTATCTCCACATCAATAGGTTGATAGCCTCCAAAAAACTCAAGGCTATAATCTCAATTCTTAAGTTAGCTGCAACAGTAGGCTAAGTTGACTTAGGGAGATAAAATGCACCAATCTTGGATTTGCTTGCATGCTTAATGTTTTCATCAGTACCTAGTAAATCTTACTAGTTCCTGAGGTATGCAAGCAGACACGGTCGAAGCAAAACTATGCAAATAACTTATTTCTCCGTGTAATATAGCCCATACATTTGCTGCTAAACTAAAAAACTCTCTGCAACTTCAGTGCCATGGTAATCCGTTTCAAAAGGAAACTAAGTACCATAATGGGAAAAACAAGGTTAGGGACAAGTCATAAAAACAAGGTTAGTGGTACATAGTGGACCCAGGATGGATGACTATTCAAGCTAGAATAAAAGAGGGTCTGGAACTCAATCCACAACAAAGAGCCAAAGATAGCAATTTCATTGCTTAGCCTCTTGCTAAGCAGATATACTGCTAGTTACGTTCATTGGATTACATTCATTAGACGTAGCTTACGTCTCCACTGTTTCCTTGATATATAAGTATATGAAACTAACACATGACCTTTTCACAGCACCAAAAACTTAAGTACCAACACATTTGTAAGAAAGCTCATCTCATGAGAAGAAGTACAGTATGATCAGTCCAAAGAGATTAGTTTTCAACTGGCAAAGAATTGGCCATAGGAAAGATCTTGACAACTTCCCTCATGCATTTCCCATCAACTCTCTTTCCGCTTTTTCCATAAAACTATCAAAGTCAGCACTTATCTTATCAGATTATACAATCACTCACGGTTGTCAGTTATGCAGCATATGTAGTGACTTTGATTACCAGGGAGTTGCCAAATCAAACATGATAGTGTGCTACTGTACCAAGACTTGCAATCAAACATTCTTTTAAATAAAAAACAGTTGACTCAAAGCGCAGATTATCACAACTACAATAATCCAATGCCCTCAAGTAATTTAAATAAAATAATCTAAGGACCAAACTTCTACAGACTTTACCAGGATCTTCAGGATAGGCTCACCTTGTTGCACACCAAAGAAGGAGGCCACGCCATGATGTAGGGATGTGCGGGGCTTACATACGTACTATCACCAAAGAGCTTGCTTAGCTTTGCTGTTTCCAGGCAGAGGGATAGCAGAGATTCAGTACGCTCATCAGTATACTCATCATACTTAGTTGACAAATAAACAAAACCATCGATAACAGCCTCAATGTACACTGTGGGATCATCCTTAGTGGCATCAATAAAAGTAGTGAGCAGAAAAGTATCTCCCAGAACCCATTTCTCAACACCACCATCATCAGCTCTCCAAAACCAAACATGAAGCGTTCCTCTCTCTGCATCAGAGAGATCTATGCCAACCATACATAGCATCCCATCCTTGGTCTGACCAAGTCTGAATCGCGTAGAGCTAATCTGTGCCAAGAATGGCGGCAAATCCAGTCTAGAGAATTGCACTGTCGCAGTGTTGAGAACAAGTACATAGGGTCGGCTCGTGTGCTTCCAATAAACGAATCCATTCAGCTGCGTGCCAGGGTAAAACTTGATGATGTCCTGTGGCGGTGGCGGCGGGGTCTCCACCCATGGGAAAACCTGCCACTCCCTTGTCGCCGTTGAGAAGACAGCGACGCAAGCCGGCGCCCACCGGCGCGTGCTCTGGTGTTGGACACAGACCATACGGAACACCCGCTGGTCCTCTTCGGAGAAGACAATGTGGGCCTCAAGAGAGTCGGAGAATAGGATCTCCTCGGGCGGCCGGGGTAACAGATGCAGCGCCTGCGTGACAGGGTTGTAGGCAGCGATCTGGTGGGTGGTATCCTTGACGAGGACGACGTAGCCGCCGTGGAAGCTCTGTAGCTTCCACCCGAGGGTGGAGTCGCCGCTGTCTTCCGGGAGACGGGTGAGGAAGAAATCGGAGCCGCGGACGGCGGCGGCGAGGTCCGGGTCGGAGCGGCTGCGGAGGGGGACGAAGGGAGGTACGGGGGCGCGGCAGGGTTCTCCGAAGAATCCAAGGAGCTGCGGCGGGTGGAGCGCCCGGAAGCGGCGGCGGAAGGCGGGGGACGAGCGGACGGCGTTGAGGAAGGTGCGGCAGGCGAGGGCGGCCCGGACGAGGCTCGGTAGGGAGGGAAGGAGGAGGAAGATCTCGCAGAGGAGGTCGTCGCTGATAGCGGCAATGGTGGTGGGTATTGCCGGTGGGCCTTTCGCCGGCGGCGGTAGCCCTAGCTCGGAGGCCATGGCGCCTGGAGAAGAGAGGCGAGCCGCACGGGCAGGTCAGGGCCGGGCGGAAAATCCTATCTGCCGCTCGCTGCGGCAAACTGTCGACCAAACACACACTTCGAAGCGAGGAGAACGGTCTGCGATGGGCCGGCCTATTTTAAGCGTAGCGTAGCACCTGTTTCAACCGGTTTTGGGAAAGAAGGCCCTGAACTGGTTTTCCTTTATAGTTTTTTTTGGTTTTTCACTTTCTGGTTTTTATATTTTTCGTTTTTTTTTCATTTTCATTTTCTGTTTCTGTTTCCTTTTCTTTTTTTCTTTTCTGTTTTTGTTTCCTTTTCTTTTTTTATTCTGTATTTTTTTCGTTTTTTGTTTCCTTTTTTCCAGTTTATTTTTCGGATAAAAAATGATCAAGTTTTCAAAAAATGTTCCAAATTTCAAAAAGCGTTTGGATTTTCCAATTTTGTTCATACATTCCGAAAATGTTTGCATTTTTATATATTGTTCAGGAATTTAAAAAAAAGTCGTGTTTTTCAAAAAATGTTCATCCTTTTTTGTTTAAAGTTTCTAAACTTTTTTTTCAAGAGGTCGAATTTTTGTTGTAAAAATGCCCGCGTCTTCAATTTTTTGGGGAGCTTGAGAAAAGTTGCCCTTTTCCAAAAAATTGTTCCACATTTCAAAAAACCTTTGTACTTTTCAAATTTTTTCAT
Source organism: Triticum timopheevii (assembly GCA_963921465.1). Taxonomy (NCBI): domain Eukaryota; kingdom Viridiplantae; phylum Streptophyta; class Magnoliopsida; order Poales; family Poaceae; genus Triticum; species Triticum timopheevii. Next base: position 374,802,040 of record OY997270.1, read on the forward strand.
ATTTAAAAAATGCATGTTTCAAATATTTTTCAGAAATTTTAAAAATTGTTGTGTTTTTTCTTAAAAAAGTCATATTTTTTTCTTTAAATTGTTCACAATGTTTTTCCCAAGATTTCAAAAAATGTTTCTCTTTCAAAAATTGTTTGGAAATTTGAAAAAAAAATGTCTGTGTCTTTAATTTTTATTGGGAGTTTGAAAACATGTTCAATTTTTTCAGAAATGACAAAACATATTCGTGTTTTCAATATTATTTAAGAGATGGAAAAATGGTTTGCCAATTTTCATATTAGATGTTTTGGAATTTGAAAAATGTTCCAATTTTGAAAAAAATGTTCGCGTTGGAATTTTTGGAGATTCATTTTTTTATTTGGTAACAAATTTTAAGAGTGAGTCCGTTTCATAAAGAGTTCACGTTTTTTCAAAGAAAATCATATGCATTGGAAATTTCATAAATATTCCGGTCTGTGTTGGAACGTGTTTTTAAAGTTTTAGCGCTGCTTTGTATCATTAGCACTGGCTAGCTGAACTTGTGTTCTCACGAATCTCTGTACTCCGAGGTCCCGTGTTCGATGTCCAGTCGGGGATCCGCCTGTGTGTGCGGGCGACAATGTTGCGCACATAGCAGCACATAGGACCTCCCAGGTCGGGCAGTGCGTATCCCAGTTCACACGCAACCGCGATGGGTGACAACTGGACCTCGTTTGTGTATAACTGGCCTAAACTGGGTTGTGCTTTCCGTGGGCCAATATCCATCCGTCGCACGCAGGTCGCCTCATATTTTTTTTGGCAAAATGCGCGAGCGCCCTATATGGACATCAGATATGAGATCAAACAGCCGAGGAGCTCCCGGAGCACTAGATTTTCGCCCGAGGGAACATATTGGCTTCCTTCTCCTCCTTGGCAGTCTCATAGCGCCACCACTGCAAGGAGTGTGGCTTCGGCCAGCAGGGGAGGAGGGATGTTGAAAGATCGTGGATATCGCCTAGAGGGGAGGGGGTGAATAGGCGCTTTAGAATAATTATGGTTTAGACTTGAACAAACGCGGAATAAAACTAGCGTTTAATTTGTCAAACGCAAAACCTAAAACAACTAGACTCACCTATGTGCACCAACAACTTATGCTAAGCAAGATAAACAACTAAGTGATAGCAAGATATATATCATGTCATACTATGACTATCACAAAGTAAAGTGCATAAGTAAAGGGCTCAGGTAAGAGGTAACCGAGGCACGCGGAGACGACGATGTACCCCGAAGTTCACACCCTTGCGAATGGTATTCTCCGTTTGGAGCGGTGTGGAGGCACAGTGCTCCCCAGAAGCCACTAGGGCCACCGTAATCTTCTCACGTCCTCACACAATGCAAGATGCCGTGATTCCACTAAGAGACCCTTGAGGGCGGTCACCGAACCCGTACAAATGGCAACCCTTGGGGGCGGACACCGAACCTGTACACATTGGCAACCCTTGGGGGCAGTCACCGGAACCCGTATAAATTGCTCGGGGCAATCTCCACAACCTAATTGGAGACCCCGCCGCAAGCCCGGAGCTTTACACCATAATGATTGAGCTCCGAGACTCCATCAACCATCTAGGTCGCCCAAGCACCCAAGAGGAACAAACTCTAGGGTACCAAGTGTCGGTGTCAAAACTGGCGGATCTCGGGTAGGGGGTCCCGAGCTGTGGATCTTCGATCAATGGGGAACATGACACGATGATTACCCAGGTTTGGACCCTCTCGAAGAGGTAAAACTCTACGCCATCGATTTTAGTTTGACACTTGCCATCGGATCACCGACCAGTTCTCGGTTATTATGACAGTCAATTTTAAGCTTTCTCCACTAAGGTACTTAACCAGACTAGACAGAAGTATGATACGTCTCCAACGCATCTATAATTTTTGATTGTTCCATGCTATTATATTATCTGTTTTGGATTTTATATGCATTAATACGCTATTTTATATTATTTTTTGGACTAACTTATTAACCTAGAGCCCAGTGACAGTTTTTGTTTTTTTCCTTGTTTTTGACTTTTTCAGAAGAGGAATATCAAACGGAGTCCATACGGAATAAAATTTTACAATGATTTTTCTTGAATCGGAAGACACCCAGAAGACTTGGGGAGAGGGCCAGAGGAGTCCCGAGGAGGCCACAAGCCTCTAGGGCACGCCCTGGGGGGGGGGGGGGGTGCCCCTTGGCTTGTGGGCCCCTCGAGGGTCCCCTGACCCTAATTTTAGCTCTATATGTTCTCAAATATTCCCCGAACATCAGAAGCGTCCACAAAAATACTTTTACGCCGCCGCAAGCTTCTGTTCTCGTGAGATCCCATCTTGGGGCCTTTTCCAGCACTCCGTCGGAGGGGGATTCGATCACGGAGGGCCTCTACATCAACCTTGCTGCCCTTTCGATAAAGCGTGAGTAGTTTACCACAGAGCTAAGAGTCCATGGCTAGTAGCTAGATGGCTTCTTCTATCTCTTTGATCTTCACTACAATGTTCTCCTTGATGTTCTTGGAGATATATTCGATGTAATCTTCTTTTGCGGTGCGTTTGTTGAGATCCGATGAATTGTGGATTTATGATCAGATTATCTATGAATATTATCTGAGTCTTCTCTGAACTTTTTTATGCATGATTAAGATAGCTTAGTAATTCTCTTCGATCTATCGATTTGGTTTGGCCAACTAGATTGGTTTTTCTTGCAATGGGAGAAGTGCTTTGTGATGGGTTCAATCTTGTGGTGTCCTCTCCCAGTGACAGAAGGGGAGCGATGCACGTATTGTATTGTTGCCATTAAGGATAAAAAGATGGGGTTTATATCATATTGCTTGAGTTTACCCTCTACATCATGTCATCTTGCTTAAGGCGCTACTCTGTTCTTATGAACTTAATACTCTAGATGCTGACAGGAGTCGGTCGATGTGTGGAGTAATAGTAGTAGATGCAGAATCGTTTCGGTCTATTTGTCATGGACGTGATGCCTATATTCATGATCATTGCCTTATATATCGTCATAACTTCGCGTTTTTCTATCAATTGCTCAACAGTAATATATTTACCCACCGTATGCTTTATTCAAGAGAGAAGCCTCTAGTGAAACCTATGGCCCCCGGGTCTATTTTCCATCATATATTTTTAGATCTATAAACAAAAAAACCCAAAAATACATTGCTGCAATTTATTTATATTTACTTTAGTTTGCTCTTTTATTTATCTTTTATACTTATCTCTATTAGATCTCACTCTTGTTCGTGACCGTGAAGGGATTGACAACCCCCTTTTTCACGTTGTGTGCAAGTGTTTTTTAGTTTGTGCGGGTGCATATATTGGAGACTTGCTTGTGCCTCCTACTGGATTGATACCTTGGTTCTTAACTGAGGGAAATGCTTATCTCTACTTTGCTGCATCACCCTTTTCTTTTCAAGGAAAAAATCAACGCAAGCTCAAGAAGTAGCAAAGTACAATCGCAGTGGTTCTCCCTTTACCTTCTCAGCCGAACATGCGGAACGTAAGAAGGTAAGCATTGGAGCCGGGCAACCCTACTATTGACCCAAGACATAATTCGAAACCGATTCATACAATGCAATATCCGAGGCGCAGAACACCTAGAGAGAAAATAGTGCCGCACTTGATGCATAGGGCGAGTATTACGATTGAGCCCCGGTCTATTAGTCGATTGCATATTTAGAAAAAATGTGTGTTGAACTAGTTTATGGCGGCGTCGAAGAGCGGGAAAAAGGTGCAATATAAATGACTGTCAGAGGACCATAAAGGTGGCCTTTATTTCCAATGAGCTCATGACGTCTAGCCATACAATTCAAACTACCAAAGCATCTGTTACAGGTACTTTGTAAGAAAAAGAAATTTTTTTACAGATGAAAGGTTTACACATGGCCTTGATGCGTGGGTTGATGCCCCTACTGTGCCCTGCTACATGCCTGCACCTTTGCTTCTGTTGGGAAGAAGAACTCCATGGAGGGGGTGATAATCGGCCGACGAGCTCTTGATAAAGAGCCTTGAGAGGGTGTCGGGGTGCTTGCAATAGCGAGATGGTCCTGGCTAAGGCAGCGGACACCAGCGATGGTGGCCATGTGCTTCACCGATGGTTCAACGAAGAAGAGAGAGAGAGAGAGAGAGATAGATAGATAGATAGATAGATAGATAGATAGATAGATACACACAGAGAGAGAGGAATGGAAAGAGCGTTCGGGAGAAGACACGACGGTTCTGGTTCTAGTAGATAAGAACGCTGACGCGTAAGTGTGGGGCCAAGAAGGCACATGGCATGCGGAGCACGTGGTGGACGTGTATGTTAAATCCGCCGACTGATGTGAAGAATTTCCCTTTTAAAAAATATCCGGGTTTAAAATTTTGTTTGCTCTTTTTAGAAAATGTTCATGTTTTGAAATTCTAAGCAATTTTGAAAGACACCAACATTTTTTTGAAAGTTATGTATAATTTTCTGAAAAAGCGAATATTTGTATCTTTTTAAAAAAAAATTGAACAAATTTTTTATAGCACGACATTTTTTGGAAAAGTTAAAAGAAATGAAAATGAAAAATGAAAAAAAATGAAAAGAAACAAAAAACAAAAGGAAAAAAAGAAAAATAGGGAGGTATGATTTGCCGAAGGTTCATATTGCCCTTTATATGCCTAGTGAGGGGGTGTACTAAGCGGAGCTCTTGTAATACAGGGACGGTCTTCTATGCGCAGAAAATTGACTCTGATCATCCTCCATCTGTAAGATGCTGCCTCAGAAGTTATGAGCTTAGGAGAAATCCAAGAATGTACATTCTGTAACCGAGGAATTAACAAAAGGGATTATCTATCATATGACTGGAGATGAATAGATTGGAAATATTCTCGCAGAAAAATGTACGAGTTCTAAACTATGTATAAACATAACCGAAACGGGTTGCACAGGCTTGTTTGTCGCTATGCTCTACAAGAAAAATTGGAACATGGAAGAGGAAGTGTCTTATATTTTTGATATGGAGGGAGTACTAAATCTGTCTGTTGGTTTGGACAATCTTTAAACCAGACATAGCTCTAAAATAGACCTAAGGCATCTTATATTTCTTTACAGAAATAGTACAAAAGATATTTGAAGTCGACTATAAGTTCTGTTCTGAATTTTGTGGCAGCAAAAAAATGAGTCATTCACGTATTGCAGCCATTGTTTTTAGTTCTAGTTTCAGAAATATTTCACCAACAACCGAAATAACCAAAACTCAGTGAATTTTCAATTATTTCAGTTTGCATTTTGGCAGAAGGGCTGAAATATTCACTTGAACTCAACAAAGTATTTGAATTTTACGATTTTTTTGAACATGTTTGAATTTCTATGCAGTACTGCAATTGCCGAAATATTTTGGCCAAAAAGTAAATATTTTAGTGTGTACTGAAATTCAGTGAATTTCATCAAAATCTATCTAAAAGTGCAAACCATGATCTTAGCCCGCTGACATCCCAATAACCAAAAAGCAATGTCACATGCCAATCAATCAAAATGGTGGAGGTTAATACATTTAGGGCTCGTTTGGTGAGCGAGGTTAAGTCGGGGATCCCCTCCTAATCCCTCGGTAGCTGCCACCCATGGATAATTTGGCCCTGGTAAATTAGTTGTGCATGGTTGATCAAGGGGAGAGGGAAATCCTACCACATCCCTGTCACATCCCGGGGCTAAAAATAATCTACCATTGAGTCGTGGAAGAACTCCCCTCGTGCTCTCTGTCTCGCACGCTCGAACTCCTTCTCTAGTCTAGGTCTGCCCTGGTGTTGAAGACTATCTCGTTTTTTCTCGGTTTGCTCAGTTTGTTCATTCTTTTTTGATCAATTTTTATACGGAAGCCCTATGCCTGGAGTGCCAAATGATGTCGAGAGATTCCTGAGGAATACGCCGTGGATTAGAGTGTGTCTAGATAAGTCTGTTCGAAATATGAGCAAATTACTATGAGATTTAATCCGAATAAACAGAAGATAAATTATGACTACAGTAGCAGAGATTGAACCAATCATGCGAACTAGCATAGCAAACGAACAGATCACATCTAGGGCACATACTAGAAACATGAATTCTACCACGATCTCGAACAGGAAAGATAGAATCACATACGGTGCAGCGGGAGCAGCACCGCCGGTGTTGACGTTGTCGCCCATGTCATCGAGGATGAGGTTGCCGAGGTCGGGGAAGAAGTCGTCGCTGCCAGCAGTCGCGCGAGTGCGCTCCCCGAAAACCTGATGGCCCCTCTCCCGTACAGGATCACGAGAGGAGGGGTTCCGGAGGCTTGCTGTCCCTTCTCCCGGTGCACGAAGACTTGTTTGGCGGCGCAATGATCTGGAACGTGTTGGGAAACGTAGTAATTTTAAAAAATTTCCTACGCACACGCAAGATCATGGTGATGCATAGCAACGAGAGGGGAGAGTGTTGTCTACGTACCCTCGTAGACTGAAGCGGAAGCGTTGACGCAACGTAGAGGAAGTAGTCGTACGTCCTCCCGGTCCAACCGATCCAAGCACCGTTACTCCGGCACCTCCGAGTTCTTGACACACGTACAGCTCGATGACGCACCCCGAACTCCGATCCAGCAGAGGTATGGGGAGGAGTTCCGTCAGCACGACGGCGTGGTGACGATCTTGATGTTCTACTGTCGCAGGGCTTCGCCTAAGCACCGCTACAATATGACCGAGGTGTAATATCGTGGAGGGGGCACCGCACACGGTTAAGGAACGATCACGATGATCAACTTGTGTGTCCATGGGGTGCCCCCTTGCCCCCGTATATAAAGGAGTGGAGGAGGGGAGGGCCGGCCCTCTACTATGGCGCGCCCTGGGGAGTCCTACTCCCACCGGGAGTAGGATTCCCCCTTTCCTAGTCCAACTAGGAGTCCTTCCATGTATTAGGAGTAGGAGACTAGGAAGGGGAAGAGAGAAGAGAAGGAAGGAGGGGGTGCGGCCCCTCCCCCTAGTCCAATTCGGACTAGGCCATGGGGGGGCGCGCGGCCTGCCCTAGGCAGCCCCTCTCTCTTTCCCACAGGGCCCAATAAGGCCCAATACTTCTCCCCGGCGAATTCCTGTAACTCTCCGGTACTCCGATAAATACCCGAATGACTCGGAACCTTTCCGAACTCCGAATATAGTCGTCCAATATATCGATCTTTACGTCTCGACCATTTTGAGACTCCTCGTCATGTCCCCGATCTCATATGGGACTCCGAACTCCTTCGGTACATCAAAACTCATGAAATCATAATATAACTGTCATCGAAACCTTAAGCGTGCGGACCCTACGGTTCGAGAACAATGTAGACATGACCGAGACACGTCTCCGGTCAATAACCAATAGCGGGACCTGGATGCCCATATTGGTTCCTACATATTCTACGAAGATCTTTATCGGTCAGACCGCATAACAACATACGTTGTTCCCTTTGTCATCGGTATGTTACTTGCCCGAGATTCGATCGTCGGTATCCAATACCTAGTTCAATCTCGTTACCGGCAAGTCTCTTTACTCGTTCCGTAATACATCATCTCGCAACTAACTCATTAGTTGCAATGCTTGCAAGGCTTAAGTGATGTGCATTACCGAGAGGGCCCAGAGATACCTCTCCGACATTCGGAGTGACAAATCCTAATCTCGAAATACGCCAACCCAACAAGTACCTTTGGAGACACCTGTAGAGCACCTTTATAATCACCCAGTTACGTTGTGACGTTTGGTAGCACACAAAGTGTTCCTCCGGTAAACGGGAGTTGCATAATCTCATAGTCATAGGAACATGTATAAGTCATGAAGAAAGCAATAGCAACATACTAAACGATCGGGTGCTAAGCTAACGGAATGGGTCATGTCAATCAGATCATTCAACTAATGATGTGATCCCATTAATCAAATAACAACTCTTTGTTCATGGTTAGGAAACATAACCATCTTTGATTAACAAGCTAGTCAAGTAGAGGCATACTAGCGACACTCTGTGTCGGTGTCAAAACCGGCGGATCTCGAGTAGGGGGTCCCGAACTGTGCGTCTAGGCGGATGGTAACAGGAGACGAGGGACACGATGTTTTACCCAGGTTCGGGCCCTCTCGATGGAGGTAAAACCCTACGTCCTGCTTGATTAATATTGATGATATGGGTAGTACAAGAGTGGATCTACCACGAGATCAAGGAGGCTAATCCCTAGAAGCTAGCCTATGGTATGATTGTTGTAATGTATGTTGTCCTACGGACTAAAGCCCTCCGGTTTATATAGACACCGGAGGAGGCTAGGGTTACACAGAGTCGGTTACAATGGTAGGAGATCTACATATCCGTATCGCCAAGCTTGCCTTCCACGCCAAGGAAAGTCCCATCCGGACACGGGACGGAGTCTTCAATCTTGTATCTTCGTAGTCTTGGAGTCCGGCGGACGATGATAGTCCGGCTGTCCGGACACCCCCTAGTCCAGGACTCCCTCAGTAGCCCCTGAACCAGGCTTCAATGACGATAAGTCCGGCGCGCATAATGTTCGGCATTGCAAGGCGGGTTCCTCCCTTGAATAATCCAGAGAAGATCGTGAACACCAGGATAGTGTCCGGTTCTGCAAAATAAATTCCACATTCCACCGTAGAGAGAATAAAATATACACTTAGTTCAATCTGCTGACGTATTGTGCGGCGTGACATCACACCGCTACCAAGCCTTTGTTTGAATCGTTTTTTACTATACCACCTTAGCACGTTTAGCGAAGCGGTTTCCTTGGCACGTCTTGTCGAAGCAGATATCGTGTTCCCCTTATTCCGGGATTCTCATCAATACGTGCGTGGGTAACCCAACCGTTCCCGTCGCCACGCCTCCTCTATCGAAGGTGAATCCCAAATGGTCACGGAGACGGCTCTTGGTATTTTTCCCCTTTATAAGTGGACCAAGGCTCGCTCTTGTTCTTCAATCTCGCATCGAATCTCCTCCTCGCTCCCAGTTCCAACACCCAGAGCCTCAGATTCGAGCGCTTCGGATCCTCAACCATGTCCGGCTCCGACCTCCAGGGCCGGTGGATGCCCTCCTCCGTCACGGAGGAGGACATATTGAAGTTACGTGAGGCCAAGTACCTGGCCTACGAGGTTTCGCACAGGTTGCCTGCCCAAGGGCAGGCCGTGCCCGCCCCCGAGCCCGGCGAATACGTCGTCTTCGTATCCCACCTCCACGCCAACTGATGTCGTGGGTCAACCAAGGGCTCAATTGGGGGTCGTCCGAAGATGTGCCCTCACTGCAGGGCCGGATTCGAGACCTCCAAGCGAGGGAGATCAATCTGGTCGTGGTGATGCAGGTTATGCTAATCAGGCACCTTCTGCCCTGCAAACGCCGTCCTCTCCGTCTATGGGAGTTCAACCCGGAGGGACCTCGGATTCTCCAACACTTCATGGGTGCAACACCCGTGGAGATGTACAAGTTGTTCTTCGGACCGCAGGTGGCGTGTCCGGAATTAGCCGAGGACGCAGGCCTAAGCCGCAATCGCCCGGATACTCAGGTAAATAGCTCCGAGTCCGGACATTCTGTTTATATGCCTTTCTAGAGTTCGCCTCCTGACCCATTACTCTTCACAGGAGTGGGTGGCGCGATCAAGGCTGATAAGGTGTCCGGTCCCCCTCCCAGAGACCGCACTGGAGCCCGTGCTGGTCAGAATGTTGGAGGTCGCGCCCACAGAAGGGAGCGAAGGGGAAAACAGAGGAGCTAATATTTCGCCCAAAGGGGCGTCTGAAGAGGGGGGAATCGAGAACCCCTCCTTCCAGGGGGAGAAGAGGACCGCCTCTGAAGATCCGGAGGCCAAAGCCCCTAAACGAGGGAAGAGATCTTCCCCGGGGGGTCCGGCGTCCGGGGAGAATTCGGACGCACAATCATCGCCAAAGAATCAGCCCTCCAACGAGCCGTGAGTATGAAAAGGGAATTTCATCAGTAAGAAAATACCTCCATTTATGCTTCTGTGGGTGACCGAAATTTTCATTTTGCAGTTCGGATTTGCAGCCTTCGCAAATGAGTTCATCTTCGGGGGACCTTCTTCCGGAGATGATGGAGAGCGAAACGCCCCCGTCTGCTGCGCCATCAAATAAGGCAGACGAGCCTGAAGTATCGTCACGGAGGGTATCCCCGAGTCTGGAGGGGCCGGAGAGTTCGGCGCCCGCTAGTATCCGGCCGGGAGAACTGAAGAATCTGCTTGAGAGGGCGTCCATCTCAGAATATCATCGTGCGTTGATGCACATGGTGATTGGAAGGATTTCGTCCGCCGAGAGCGGACTGCGTAACGCCGCTATGAGTTTGCTGGCGGGATTTGAGGTACGCGAAAATGACGCACCTTCTATTTTTGACAGTTTTGCACATAAAAGTGTGCTCTGTATAGATAGTAGCCCCTGAGACTCAGTAGGTTGTCGAAGACGACAGCGTGCCGAGGATCAAAATCTCAAGAAATGAATGTCGCCGTTCCTATGTAGGTGGCGGATAGTCTGAGGGCTAGCCGGACTAGCGGGGTTGCCGAGTTAATGCGGCAACTTGACGCCGCGGATGCGGACATCGCACTTGTCAACCGGCGACTTGATGAGTCACAAGGTAAATGAGTTCTCCACGGTCGTTTTTATTAATGGGGTCAAAGCCCTCCTCTTGATAAATTATATGCTGTTGTACAGACGGTGCTACTGCCGTGGAGAGCCTTCGGGCCGAACTTGCTCAAGCTAAGGAGCAAGCCCGAAGGAGTGACGCGGCTGCCACGAGGGCGGCCGAGGAGTTGAAAGCCGAAAAGGCTGCTCACTGCCTAAGCAGGGAAGAAGTGGCTGAATTGGCCGTAAAAGTGAAGGATGCTGCCGACCGCAATGAGGCTCTTGAAAAGGAGCGCTTATCGGAGCGGGAAGACCTGAAGAAGGTCACCGCTGAGGCCAAGGATGCCCGCTCTGCAATGCGGGCCATGAGGGAGGAGCTGCGCCAGGCCGGAGATATCGTGGCTGGCAAGCCTTATCTGCTGCGTCACCGGTTTATGGATCAAAAGTATGCTCAATTTGATCGGCTGTGGAGTCCGGAGGATCCGTATATGGACTTAGCGGCAAGTGCGGCTGATGCCGTTGAGCACTTCCGGAGCCAGAAGGATCACAAGACGGAAGAGCTATTTTGGTCTCAATTCCATAGTCCGGATCGCTCACTTCCATTGACCGACCGGTTGGCCGAATGGGCCGAGCTAAATAGGTTGTCCGGACTTGCCATGACTGACATCATGGCTCATGTCTGTCCAGAGAGGCCCAAGGCGACGAGCTACTTCGGCTTACTGCAGCAATTCCTTGGAGCGGTGCCGCATATCAAGGAGATCAAGCGGTCGGCCTGCATCGAGGGCGCGCGGATGGCACTTGCCCGCGTCAAGGCGCATTGGACAGAGATGGATGCCACCGCTGTTGCCGCCCAGGGCTCGGATGAAGACCGGCTCCCCGCCGAGCACTATTTCGGGGAAGTTATGCGTGGCGCTCGTGTAATAGAGTCGCAGTGCTCAAAAAATGTCACGTTCAAATGAACGTTTTAGCTTGTAAAACAATGATTATGCTATAACTGCTTTTTATACTTGTGCGTCCCAAGTAGTAAAACTTCTCCTATGCGGCCGTTTACGTATACACTTGTATAACCTGAAAGATTGCAGTCTTCGGCTTCAGCCCCCACGCACAAGGTGCGGGGGTGTTTGCAAAAATAGCGCGTTTTCACACTTAATCCGACGTCTCGGTCCTGTTAAGGAGGTGGTAGCGTAGCGAACGAGGCAATCCGGACTATAATGCTTTATCACTTTCACTTAGCTAGTGGAGCTCGAGGGTGGGGCTACGATATAGCCCCTTGGGGCACCGCACTTCTCCGAGTTCGGGGCGCGTGTGTGCCTGATCGGGAAACGGTCCTTCGTCAAAGCAGGGAATTCTAAACATTCCGGTGGTCGACCGAGTGGTTGACCAGTCTCTCGCTATATCATGACCGTCAGTTTTCGGCTTTCTCTACTGAGGTGCTCGCCCAGCCGAGCTGGGGCACAATCGCAGTAGTTCTCCTGGTGCTGCGTTAGCCGATGATACGGAATGTAAGGCAGCAAAACATAGGAGCCTGGCAAACCCAACATTTGACCAAAGACATGATTCGGAGCTGATGCATATAATTCCTAACTCGAGACGCCGAACACTCCCTGAGGTGTTCGGTCTTTATGATAATGGGCAGAACAATGCCCTAAGCCCCTAGTGTCCAAGTACGGGCATGGTCTTCTGACGCGGCCGATGCCAAAACGTCAGGCTCCGCTTTGGCTATAAGAAGAAACCAAGGGAGAATAACAACAAGAGACATTTAAAAAAGGTCTACGCAGGGTCTTAATCTGAAAAGAATCCTCGCAATGGGTCCCTACTGCACGTCTGCGCCTGTGTCTCCGTTGCGCCGTTATCCTGGACGGGAATGCATGTTGTTCATCTGTAGAAAGAGAGGAACACTTAGTATGAAAATGATGTGTGCGAAAAGTATGTGTGTAAAAGAAGAAATATAAATAAGTAAAGCGGGGTTTGTATGAACCCGCGGTTGTTTGTGCACGCAGCCCCCTGTGAAGAGGTGTGCGGCTAGGGAGCCCCTAGTCTGCTGAAGCTGGACTCATCTATCCGAGTCCGGGGTCTTTGAGTGACCCTCGCACTGAAATGATGCCACGCGGACCGGGCATCTTGAGTGTAAGAGACGCATAATGCGGTATGGCATTGAAACGGACCAAAGCCTTTCGTCCCAATAGTGCTTGATATCCACTTTTAAATGGGACGATGTGAAAAATTAGTTTTTCGCCCCGAAAATTGTTCGGTGATCCGAACACGACTTCTACTAATATGGAGCCTGTGCACTTGGCGTAAGGTCCTGGCGTCACTCCTTTGAAGGAAGTGCGGCTGTGTTGAATTTTTGTAGGGTCTATCCCCATCTGACGGATTGTGTTTGAATACAGCAGGTTTAAGTCGCTGCCTCCGTCCATTAGGACTTTAGTGAATTGTAATCCGTCGATTATGGGATTCAATATCAGAGAAGTCCGTCCCGCGCTTCGAACGCTTCTGGAATAGTCCAGGTGGTCGAAAGTGATTGGTTTAGATATCCAATCTCTATGGTCTGCTGGGTTGGACCGTGCGAGGCTCTTTTTAGGAAGTGCCGCACTATTTTTCAGCATTATCACATGAAGTGAGTTTACTGCTTTGACCTCTTGTGGGAAAGTCTTTTGTTTTCCGGAGCTCTGCTGGTGGGGTTTATCTTCTTCGCTTGACGCGTCGAGCCCCTTGTGTTCGGCGTTTAGTCGGCTGGACTGTTTAAAAACCCAACAATCCCCATGGGTGTGATTTGCAGGCCTTCCGGGGGTACTGTGGATTTGACATATCCGACCCAAGATCTTGTTTAAGCTGGACAATTCATCACTGTCATCCTTAAGAAGCTGTGTTTTGTTGTTTGGCCGCGAGCTTTTGAATCCGGCGTTGACTGCCGTGCTCTTTGGGCCTTTCTCTTTATTCCGGCGCTGCTCTTTTCTGCGCCGTAATTTTCCGTTTCCATCTCTTATTTCGGATGTACTTGGGTCGCTGGTGCTGCATCTGGCTAGCCAGCTATCCTCTCCCGCACAGAAGCGGGTCATGAGGCTTGTTAGTGCGGACATTGTCCTCGGTTTTTCTTGGCCGAGGTGCCTGGCAAGCCATTCGTCTCGGACATTGTGTTTGAAAGCTGCTAAGGCTTCGGCGTCCGGACAGTCGACTATTTGGTTCTTTTTGGTGAGGAACCTGTTCCAGAATTTCCGCGCTGACTCTCCGGGCTGTTGAGTTATATGACTTAGATCATCTGCATCCGGAGGGCGGACATAAGTCCCTTGAAAATTTGCTCTAAACGCGTCCTCGAGCTCTTCCCAACTTCCAACAGTGTTTTTTGGGAGGCTTTTAAGCCAATGACGGGCTGGCCCTTTGAGCTTGAGGGGTAGGTATTTTATGGCGTGGAGATCGTCTCCTCTGGCCATGTGTATATGCAGTATATAGTCTTCTATCCAGACTCCAGGGTCTGTTGTTCCATCGTAGGCCTCTATGTTTATGGGTTTAAATCCTGCTGGGAACTCATGGTCCAGCACCTCATCGGTGAAACATAGTGGGTGTGCGGCGCCCCTGTATTTGTGTGTGCCGCTATCATCGGACACTTGACGTGTTGCTTTGCTTCTTGGGGCCTTCTCCTTTGGCCCGTAGATGGACCTGGCTGGGCCATCTGTCCTTCCAAGTTCATTGGTTGGTTTATGTGTGGCGCCGCTGTCAGAATTTGGCCTATCATCTGGCCGTCTATCCAACCAGACAGCCTCTTTATTTTTTGACGGTGGAGGCTCTATGGCCTCCTCGTCGAATTCTGGTAGCAGCTTACGCTTCGGGTAGCTCTTTAATGAGTGGCCATTGCCGTATTTATCTGCGGTTTTGAGCACTTTGCTCCATCTCATTCTGAGTGTGTCTTCCGCTGTTTTGAGCCTCTGCTTTTCCTTCTTCAGGCTTCTTGCAGTGTTGACGAGTCTTTTCCGAAGGTTTTTGCTCTCCGGCGGCGTGTCCGGCATGAGGTCGTCCGGACTGTCATTTTTGCCGGGCCTGGACTGATTATCTGACTCGTCATGTTCGGACGATTGCTTATCTGCATGTTCCTCGTCCATTTGTGAGCCCTGCTGTATTACGGGCTTATTGGGAGCGTTGTTGTCGTCGAGGCGGGACTTAGGGCGGCGTCTGCATCGCCGTTTTGGTTGTTTATCGGCGGGGTTATCTTCTGCCGCGGCCCGTTGGTCCTCGTCATCGCTCTCCTTTGGGGTATCCACCATGTATATGTCATATGACGAGGTGGTCCTCCCGTGCCTTATAGGCTCTGTTTCTTGTTCGTCTCCGGCATCGTCGTCCATAGTGTCGATGTCGTCGGAGTCGTAGTCTAGCATGTCGGTTAGATCGTTGACAGTGGCTACAAAGTGGGTGGTGGGTGGGCTCTGAATTTCTTCGTCGTCCGCATCCCAACCATCCTGGCCATAGTCCGGCCAGGGCTCTCCTGATAATGAGAGATGCTTTAGTGAATTCAAGATATCGCCGAAAGGCGAGTATTGGAAGATGTCCGTGGCGGTGAATTCCATAACCGGCACCCAATCCGATTTGATTGGTAGGGGCGCGGGGGGTTCGGAGTCCGGCAAGGAGTCCGGTGCCTCGGAATCACGAGTTTCGCGGGGGACAAGATTGATGTTCGGCTCCATCGCCGAGGAAGTTGAAGCCCCCGAGGCGGTGTCTATCCACCGATCCTATATCCGGGCGGTCGGCTCCGGACTAATGGCCGGAGAGGATTCGTGTGCGGCCACCAAGGCACTGTTCGGCGGCAGAGCTAGATCATGCCCATCGCAACAGTGCGGCGCGCTTGGCTGTGGCTCGGGTCCGTCGAAGATCAAGTTTCTGTGGACATCGGCCGTGAAGTTTAGGCTTCCGAATCTGACCTGACGGCCAGGGGCGTAGTTTTCGATCTGCTCCAGATGGCCAAGCGAATTGGCCCGCAGTGCGAAGCCACCGAATATGAAGATCTGTCCGGGGAGAAAAGTCTCACCCTGTACAGCGTTGTTGGTTGAAGATGCCATCAAGCCTATCGGCGACGACACATAGGAACTCTCAATGAAAGCACCAATGTCGGTGTCAAAACCGGCGGATCTCGGGTAGGGGGTCCCGAACTGTGCGTCTAGGCGGATGGTAACAGGAGACGAGGGACACGATGTTTTACCCAGGTTCGGGCCCTCTCGATGGAGGTAAAACCCTACGTCCTGCTTGATTAATATTGATGATATGGGTAGTACAAGAGTGGATCTACCACGAGATCAAGGAGTCTAAACCCTAGAAGCTAGCCTATGGTATGATTGTTGTAATGTATGTTGTCCTACGGACTAAAGCCCTCCGATTTATATAGACACCGGAGGAGGCTAGGGTTACACAGAGTCGGTTACAATGGTAGGAGATCTACATATCCGTATCGCCAAGCTTGCCTTCCACGCCAAGGAAAGTCCCATCCGGACACGGGACGGAGTCTTCAATCTTGTATCTTCGTAGTCTTGGAGTCCGGCGGACGATGATAGTCCGGCTGTCCGGACACCCCCTAGTCCAGGACTCCCTCACTCTGTTTGTCTATATATTCACACATGTATTATGTTTCCGGTTAATACAATTCTAGCATGAATAATAGACATTTATCATGAAATAAGGAAATAAATAATAACTTTATTATTGCCTCTAGGGCATATTTCCTTCAGTCTCCCACTTGCACTAGAGTCAATAATCTAGATCACATCACCATGTGATTAACATCGATAGTTCACATCATCATGTGATTAACACCCATAGTTCACATCGCCATGTGACCAACACCCAAAGGGTTTACTAGATTCAGTAATCTAGTTCACATCGCTATGTGATTAACACCCAAAGAGTACTAAGGTGTGATCATGTTTTTGCTTGTGAGACAATCTTAGTCAACGGGTCTTTCACATTCAGATCCGTTATGTATTTTGCAATTTTCTATGTCTACAATGCTCTGCACGGAGCTACTCTAGCTAATTGCTCCCACTTTCAATATGTATCTAGATCGAGACTTAGAGTCATCCAAATCGGTGTCAAAACTTGCATCGACGTAACCCTTTACGACGAACCTTTTGTCACTTCCATAATCGAGAAACATATCCTTATTCCACTAAGGATAATTTTGACCGCTGTCCAGTGATCTACTCCTAGATCACTATTGTACTCCCTTGCCAAACTCAGTGTACACAACATGGCATACTTTATAGAACCTATGTCCAAGGCATAGGGAATGACTTTCATTCTCTTTCTATCTTCTGCAGTGGTCGGGTTTTGAGTCTTACTCAATTTCACACCTTGTAACACAGGCAAGAACTCTTTCTTTGACTGTTCCATTTTGAACTACTTCAAAATCTTGTCAAGGTATGTACTCATTGAAAAAACTTATCAAGCGTCTTGATCTATCTCTATAGATCTTGATGCTCAATATGTAAGCAGCTTCACCGAGGTCTTTCTTTGAATAACTCCTTTCAAACACTTCTTTATGCTTTGCAGAATAATTCTACATTATTTCTGATCTACAATATGTCATTCACATATACTTATCAGAAATGTTGTAGTGCTCCCACTCACTTTCTTGTAAATACAGGCTTCACCGCAAGTCTGTATAAAACTATATGCTTTGATCAACTTATCAAAGCGTATATTCCAACTCTGAGATGCTTGCACCAGTCCATAGATGGATCACTGGAGCTTGCACTTTTTGTTAACACCTTTAGGATCGACAAAACCTCTTGGTTGCATCACATACAACTCTTCTTTAATAATTCCATTAAGGAATGCAGTTTTGTTTATCCATTTGCCAGATTTCATAAAATGCGGCAATTGCTAACATGATTCGGACAGACTTAAGCATAGATACGAGTGAGAAACTCTCATCGTAGTCAACACTTTGAACTTGTCGAAAACCTTTTGCGACAATTCTAGCTTTGTAGATAGTAACAATACTATCAGCGTCCGTCTTCCTCTTAAAATCCATTCAATTAACATGGCTTGCTGATCATCGAGCAAGTCAATCAAAGTCCATACTTTGTTCTCATACATGGATCATATCTCAGATTTTATGGCCTCAAGCCATTTCGCGGAATCTGGGCTCATCATCGCTTCCTCATAGTTCGTAGGTTCAGCATGGTCTAGTAACATGACTTCCAGAATAGGATTACCGTACCACTCTGGTGCGGATCTTACTCGGGTTGATCTACGAAGTTTAGTAACAACTTGATCTGAAGTTTCATGATCATTATCATTAACTTCCTCACTAATTGGTGTAGGTGTCACAGGAACCGATTTTTGTGATGAACTACTTTCCAATAAGGGAGCTGGTACTGTTACCTCATCAAGTTCTACTTTCCTCCCACTCACTTCTTTCGAGAGAAACTCCTTCTCTAGAAAGGATCCATTTTTAGCAACGAATGTCTTGCCTTCGGATCTGTGATAGAAGGTGTACCCAACAGTCTCCTTTGGGTATCCTATGAAGACATATTTCTCTGATTTGGGTTTGAGCTTATCAGGATGAAACTTTTTCAT
Source organism: Triticum timopheevii (assembly GCA_963921465.1). Classification (NCBI taxonomy): domain Eukaryota; kingdom Viridiplantae; phylum Streptophyta; class Magnoliopsida; order Poales; family Poaceae; genus Triticum; species Triticum timopheevii. Next base: position 374,820,173 of record OY997270.1, read on the forward strand.
ATAAGCATCACAACCTCAAACTTTAAGAAACGACAACTTGGGTTTCTTGCTAAACCACAGTTCATATGGTGTCGTCTCAACGGATTTAGATGGTGCCCTTTTGACGTGAATGCAGCTGTCTCTAATGCATAACCCCAAAATAATAGTGGTAAATTAGTAAGAGACATCATATATCGCACCATATCCAATAAAGTGCGGTTACGATGTTCGGACACACCATAACGTTGTGGTGTTCCAGGTGGCGTGAGCTGTGAAACTATTCCACATTGTTTTAATTGAAGACCAAACTCGTAACTCAAATATTCGTCTCCGCGATCAGATCGCAGAAACTTTATTTTCTTGTTACGATGATTTTTCCACTTCACTCTGAAATTCTTTGAAGCTTTCAACTATTTCAGACTTATGTTTCATCAAGTAGATATACCCATATCTGCTCAAATCATCTTGTGAAGGTCAGAAAATAACGATACTTGCCACGAGCCTTCATACTCATTGGTCTGCATACATCAGTATGTATTATTTCCAATAAGTCAGTTGCTCGCTCCACTGTTCCGGAGAACGGAGTCTTAGTCATCTTACCCATGAGGCATGGTTCGCAAGCATCAAGTGATTCATAATCAAGTGATTCCAAAATCCCATCAGCATGGAGTTTCTTCATGCGCTTTACACCAATATGACCTAAACGGCAGTGCCACAAATAAGTTGCACTATCATTATTAACTTTGCATCTTTTGGTTTCAATATTATGAATATGTGTATCACTACGATCGAGATCCAATGAACCATTTTCATTGGATGTGTAACCATATAAGGTTTTATTCATGTAAACAGAACAACAGTTTATTCTCTTACTTAAATGAATAACCGTATTGCAATAAACACGATCAAATCATATTCATGCTCAACTCAAACACCAAATAACATTTATTTAGGTTCAACACTAATCCCGAAAGTATAGGGAGTGTGCGATGATGATCATATCAATCTTGAAACTACTTTCAACACACATCGTCACTTCACCCTTAACTAGTTTGTGTTTATTCTGCAACTCCTGTTTCGAGTTACTACTCTTAGCAACTGAACCAGTACCAAATACCGAGGGGTTGCTATCAACACTAGTAAAGTACACATCAATAACATGTATATCAAATATACCTTTGTTCACTTTGCCATTCTTCTTATCCGCCAAATACTTGGGGTAGTTCTGCTTCGAGTGACCAGTCCCTTTGCAGTAAAAGCACTTAGTCTCAGGCTTAGGTCCAGACTTGGGCTTCTTCACTTGAGCAGCAACTTGCTTGCCGTTCTTCTTGAAGTTCCCTTCTATCCCTTTGCCCTTTTTCTTGAAACTAGTGGTCTTGTTAACCATCAACACTTGATGTTCTTTCTTGATTTCTACCTTCATCAATTTCATCATCATGAAAAAACTCGGGAAACATTCTCATCATTCCTTGCATACTATAGTTCATCACGAAGTTCTACTAACTTGGTGATGGTGACTAGAGAATTCTGTCAATCACTATCTTATCTGGAAGATTAACTCCCACTTGATTCAAGTGATTGTAGTACCCAGACAATCTGAGCACATGCTCACTAATTGAGTGATTCTCCTCCATCTTTTAGCCATAGAACCTGTTGGAGACTTCATATCTCTCAACTCGGGTATTTGCTTGAAATATTAACTTCAACTCCTGGAACATCCCATATGGTCCATGATGTTCAAAACATCTTTGAAGTCCCGATTCTAAGCCATAAAGCATGGTGCACAAAACTATCAAGTAGTCATCATATTGAGCTAGCCAAACGTTCATAACGTCTGCATCTGCTCCTGCAATAGGTCTGTTACCTAGCGATGCATTAAGGACATAATTCTTCTGTGCAGCAATGAGGATAAACCTCAGATCACGGATCGAATCCGCATCATTGCTACTAACATTTTTCAACACAATTTTCTCTAGGAACATATCAAAATAAACATATGAAAGCAACAACGCAAGCTATTGATCTTACAACATAATTTGCAAAATACTACCAGGACTAAGTTCATGATAAATTTAAGTTCAATTAATCATATTACTTAAGAACTCCCACTTAGATAGACATCTCTCTAGTCATCTAAGTGATCACGTGACCCAAATCAACTAAACCATAACCGATCATCACGTGAGATGGAGTAGTTTTCAATGGTGAACATCTTATGTTGATCATATCTACTATATGATTCACGCTCGACCTTTCGATCTCCGTGTTCCGAGGCCATATCTGCATATGCTAGGCTCGTCAAGTTTAACCTGAGTATTCTGCGTGTGCAAAACTGGCTTGCACCCGTTGTAGATGGATGTAGAGCTTATCACACCCGATCATCACGTGGTGTCTGGGCACGAAGAACTTTGGCAATGGTGCATACTCAGGGAGAACACTTCTTGATAATTTTTAGTGAGAGATCATCTTAAAATGCTACCGACAATCAAAGCAAGATAAGATGCATAAAGGATAAACATCACATGAAATCAATATAAGTGATATGATATGGCCATCATCATCTTGTGCTTGTGATCTCCATCTCCGAAGCACCATCATGATCACCATCGTCACCGGCGCGACACCTTGATCTCCATCGTAGCATCGTTGTCGTTTACGCCATCTATTGCTTCTACGACTATCGCTACCGCTTAGTGATAAAGTAAAGCAATTACAGGGCGTTTGCATTTCATACAATAAAGCGACAACCATATGGCTCCTGCCAGTTGCCGATAACTTCGAATACAAAACATGATGATCTCATACAATAAAATATAGCATCATGTCTTGGCCATATCACATCACAACATGCCCTGCAAAAACAAGTTAGACGTCCTCTACTTTGTTGTTGCAAGTTTTACGTGGCTGCTACGGGCTTAAGCAAGAACCAATCTCACCTACGCATCAAAACCACAACGATAGTTTGTCAAGTTGATGCTGTTTTAACCTTCGCAAGGACCGGGCATAGCCACACTCGGTTCAACTAAAGTTGGAGAAACTGACACCCGCTAGTCACCTGTGTGCAAAGCACGGCGGTAAAACCAGTCTCGCGTAAGCGTACGCGTAATGTCGGTCCGGGCCGCTTCATCCAACAATACCGCCGAACCAAACTATGACATGCTGGTAAGCAGTATGACTTATATCGCCCACAACTCACTTGTGTTCTACTCGTGCATATAACATCAAACCATAAAACCTAGGCTCGGATGCCACTGTTGGGAAACGTAGTAATTTCAAAAATTTTCCTACGCACACGCAAGATCATGGTGATGCATAGCAACGAGAGGGGAGAGTGTTGTCTACGTACCCTCGTAGACCGAAGCGGAAGCATTGACGCAACGTAGAGGAAGTAGTCGTACATCCTCCCGGTCCAACCGATCCAAGCACCGTTACTCCGGCACCTCCGAGTTCTTGACACACGTACAGCTCGATGACGCACCCCGAACTCCGATCCAGCAGAGGTACGGGGAGGAGTTCCGTCAGCACGACGGCGTGGTGACGATCTTGATGTTCTACTGTCGCAGGGCTTCGCCTAAGCACCGCTACAATATGACCAAGGTGTAATATCGTGGAGGGGGCACCGCACACGGCTAAGGAACGATCACGATGATCAACTTGTGTGTCCATGGGGTGCCCCCTGCCCCCGTATATAAAGGAGTGGAGGAGGGGAGGGCCGGCCCTCTACTATGGCGCGCCCTGGGGAGTCCTACTCCCACCGGGAGTAGGATTCCCCCTTTCCTAGTCCAACTAGGAGTCCTTCCATGTATTAGGAGTAGGAGACTAGGAAGGGGAAGAGAGAAGGGAAGGAAGGAGGGGGTGCGGCCCCTACCCCTAGTCCAATTCGGACTAGGCCATGGGGGGGGGGGGGCACGGCCTGCCCTAGGCAGCCCCTGTCTCTTTCCCGCAGGGCCCAATAAGGCCCAATACTTCTCCCCGGCGAATTCCCGTAACTCTCCGGTACTCCGATAAATACCCGAATGACTCGGAACCTTTCCGAACTCCGAATATAGTCGTCCAATATATCGATCTTTACGTCTCGACCATTTCGAGACTCCTCGTCATGTCCCCGATCTCATCCGGGACTCCGAACTCCTTCGGTACATCAAAACTCATAAAATCATAATATAACTGTCATCGAAACCTTAAGCGTGCGGACCCTACGGTTCGAGAACAATGTAGACATGACCGAGACACATCTCCGGTCAATAACCAATAGCGGGACCTGGATGCCCATATTGGTTCCTACATATTCTACGAAGATCTTTATCGGTCAGACCGCATAACAACATACGTTGTTCCCTTTGTCATCGGTATGTTACTTGCCCGAGATTCGATCGTCGGTATCCAATACCTAGTTCAATCTCGTTACCGGCAAGTCTCTTTACTCGTTCCGTAATACATCATCTCGCAACTAACTCATTAGTTGCAATGCTTGCAAGGCTTAAGTGATGTGCATTACCGAGAGGGCCCAGAGATACCTCTCCGACATTCGGAGTGACAAATCCTAATCTCGAAATACGCCAACCCAACAAGTACCTTTGGAGACACATGTAGAGCACCTTTATAATCACCCAGTTAGGTTGTAACGTTTGGTAGCACACAAAGTGTTCCTCCGGTAAACGGGAGTTGCATAATCTCATAGTCATAGGAACATGTATAAGTCATGAAGAAAGCAATAGCAACATACTAAACGATCGGGTGCTAAGCTAACGGAATGGGTCATGTCAATTAGATCATTCAACTAATGATGTGATCCCGTTGATCAAATAACAACTCTTTGTTTATAGTTAGGAAACATAACCACCTTTGATTAACAAGCTAGTCAAGTAGAGGCATACTAGTGACACTCTGTTTGTCTATATATTCACACATGTATTATGTTTCCGGTTAATACAATTCTAGCATGAATAATAGACATTTATCATGAAATAAGGAAATAAATAATAACTTTATTATTGCCTCTAGGGCATATTTCCTTCAGAACGGTGGTGAGAAACCATACGAAGCGACGACGGCTAGGGTAGACGTCTACCTGACTATATTGTGCAGTCCGGGTAGGTCGTGGGAGTAAACCCCACATCCTCTGTCCTCGGCTCGGCTCAATCCCGCAACCCGCGACGCGGCGCGGCGCGGCGCGATGAGGCGTGGCGAGCAAGGAGGAGGAGCGCGCGTGTAGGTCTCCTCTTCTCATGCTCATACAAGTGGTAGAAGAGCTCAGCTTATAAAGAGGTGCAACTCTCTCTCAATTTATGAGGTGGGACTAAACTTTAGCCTGACTCACTTCACTCATATGTGTGCATGAATGGGCCAAGAGAATTTCAGAATTTTAGTTGGGCTTTGGGCCAAAAGCCCACTAGCAAATTCCAACAAAGTCAAGCACATGCTTTGTAGCTCTGGAAAATCTCTCCCTCGCAACCAAACATAGCCTTAGGCGCTTTCAAAACCATTTATTGGTAACGTTTGTGCGGGTGAAAAAGTGACAACATCGTTGCTCCAGTCCAATTGTAGCCTCTTTACCGAACTCTTTAGAGTATTCCTTCCAACAAAGATTGATATCGCGAAGAAGGTGTTACTAAAAGATTTCATTGTAATTCTTTGTCATAGAAGTTACTTTGTATTTTTTTGGATCTTATGTCCAAGTCAGTGTACCTGTAATTGTTACGAGTATGAATAAAGGCATTCAACGACGCCTTGAGTCGACCATGTGTGAGGTCTAGGATGTATATTCGGCCATCGCCATGGATTGTTCTACATGAGGAGGAATTACAGGGAGGACGCTCTCGCAGGAGCACACACCACACACGCAACACTAGCCGTTATCCTCTCGCCACCGGCTTTTGTCTTGGGGCAGGGTACTTGTAGATTGGTGCCAAGGCCCACTCTGGCCCAGCTAGCCGAGCCGGAAGGCGAGGCTGTCGCTTGGGCCTGCTCTTCTCTTCTGTCGGCCCTTCGCCCGTCTCGGGATCGCTGACAATCCCACCCTCCTTAGAAACGGCTTGACCCCAAGCCGGTGCTCTGGGAAACTTTTGCTGCAGCGTCACCTTATCCTCCCAGGTGGCCATCTCGATCGGCGTAGCACTCCACTTGATCAATACTTGAACAAGAGATCCAGAACCACGGCGAACCACTTTCTGATCCAAAATTTGCTCAGGGATTTGAAACTGAGCATATGGACTAGGCAGTTGAGGCAAAACCTAATGCTTGGGTTGTAATACTTTTCTCAGGAGAGACACATGAAACACCGGATGAACTTTACTGTCCGCTGGCAATTGGAGCCGATAAGACACTGCCCCAATGCGTTCCAATATCTCAAACGGCCCATGAAACTTAAATACCAGTTTATGATTGGCCCTAGGAGCAACCAACGATTGCAAATAAGGTTGCAGTTTCAGAAAAACCTGCTCCCCAACTGCAAATTCATGATCACTTTGATGCTTGTCTGCCTGTATCTTCATGCGCTGCTGTGCCCGCAACAGGTGCTGACGCACTGACTCCAGAATGACCTGCCTATCCGCAAGCCACTGATGTAAGTCCTTTGACTGAATTGCATCATCTGCCTTCAATCCAAAATGACGTGGAGTATGGCCATATATGATTTCAAATGGAGTTTTCCCAGTAGCTGAGTGCCAGTTAGTGTTATACCAGAACTCACATAATGGAATCCATTTGAACCACCGAGAAGGATGAGCACTGACAAAACATCGGAGGAAACATTCGACTTGCTGATTAACCCTTTCCGTCTGCCCATCAGATTGCGGATGACGAGCCGTGCTCATTCTGAGAAGAACTCCACATCTTTGAAATAACTCCTTCCAAAACTTGCTAGTAAACACGCGGTCATGATCAGACACAATGGAAAGCGGCATGCCATGTAGCCGATAAACTGTATTCAGAAATGCTTCCGCTACAGTCTCCGCAGTAAACAGATGATGCAAAGGAACAAAGTGTCCATACATTGACAGTTTATCAATGACCACCAACAGACAGTTGTAACGGCCAGATGCCGGCAATCCTTTGACAAAGTCCATAGTAACCATTTCCCAAGGTGTATTTGGAACTGGCAGAGGCTGCAGTAAACCTGGATAAGGCACACGCTCAGGTTTCGCCTGTTGACACACCAAGCATTGCTGCACATAAGTTTTCACAAATCCCCTCATATTTTTCCATCGGAACAACTGACGAATTCTCTTGTAAGTTACCAGAAATCCTGAATGTCCTCCTATAGGACTGTCATGGAATGTAGTCACAATTTTTGTTTGTAGCTCAGGACATTGCCCCACCCATACACATTTCCCTACTTTTAGGATTCCAGCTCGGAGAGAAAATTTATCATCAGAGTTGGGAGCAGTAGCTAGCTTTTGAAGCAAAGCAGAAGCAAATTGATCCTCTTGGTAACTTTGTTCAATTTCATGCAACCATGCAGGTTGAACATAAGTGACATTGTGCAGTTCAGGTAACACATTAGCAACAGTATGCGGTCTGCGAGAAAGAGAGTCAGCAACACTATTGTCAGATCCCTTCTTATAAGTAATAGTATATTGCATTCCCAACAGCTTTGTGAGTGCTTTCTGCTGCCAGTTAGTGTGTAAAAGTTGCTCAGTCAAACTTGCCAAGCTGCGCTGATCAGTTCTGATAACAAATTCAGAAACCTGAAGATACTGACGCCACTGCTCAACTGCCAACAAAATAGCCAAATACTCCTTCTCATATACTGACAAAGTCTGGTTCCTGGGTCCAAGTGCTTTACTGACATAAGCCAACGGATGCCCATCCTGCATGAGCACAACACCCACACCAACATCACAAGCATCTGTTTCCACCACAAAAGTTTTTGAGAAATCAGGAAGAGCCAAAACTGGAGCTGAGACCAGGGCTTGCTTTAACAGGACAAAAGCTTTGTTTTCTACATCTGTCTAATGATATGGAACACCTTTCTTTAATAGATTTGACAGTGGTTTGCTCAGCATGCCATAATGTGAAATGAACTTCCTGTAATAGCCAGCTAACCCCAAAAATCCCCTGACTTCCTTAACAGAAACTGGAACTGGCCATTCTTGAATAGTAGAGATCTTAGCAGGGTCTGTAGCCACTCCTTCTCCACTGATAATATGCCCTAGATAACTAATTTTTGTGTGAGCAAAAGCACACTTGGAGAGTTTCACATGCCACTTATGTTTTTCCAACAAAGCCAATACTTGAGCCAAATGTTCCAGATGCTGAGCATAAGTTTTACTAAAGATGAGAATATCATCAAAGAAGACCACTGCACAAATCCTCAACACAGGTGATAATGTGTCACACATAGCAAAATTGAAAGTGTTGGGTCCACCAGTCAGACCCATGGAGATTACCAAAAATTCATAATGCCCAGTATGAGTTTGAAAAGCAGTTTTATACTCTTCTCCAGGAGCCAACCTTATCTGGTGATATCCAGCTCTCAAATCCAGCTTAGAAAACCAACAAGATCCTACCAATTCATCCGGTAACTCATCAATGACTGGAATAGGAAATTTACTTTTAACTGTCAAAGCATTTAGATATCTAAAATCAATGACAGGCCTCCATGTCTTGTCCTTCTTTTACACCAAAATCATGGGTGAAGAAAAAGGACTGTTGTTGTGCCTAATAATTCCAGAAGTCAACATCTCCTGAACCTGTTTTTCCAACTCATCTTTTAACACAGGATCAAGTCTATAAGGTCTGATCGAGAAAGGCTGAGCTCCAGGAATTAGTGGGATAGTATGATCATACTTCCTCCTTGGAGGTGATCCTTTTGGGACTTCAAAAACAGAACTGAATTGTGTCAGCACTTGTTGGATCTCTGCAGGTAATTCAGTTGTCACTGTTTCAGTACCAATGAGCAATGCAGACAACTCAATCAGAGCAAAAGCTTGTGGAGCTTCATCTTGTCCCAGTAATGTCACCAGCTCACCCTGAAGTTGAAATGAAAGCCAGTGTTCTGCCCAATCCACCTGCATAGGGCTATGACTTGCTAGCCAGTCCAGACCTAGTATCCCATCATAACATCCCAGTGGGAACACCTTGAAATCATTGACAAATTCATGACCTGCACAGAACCATTGCCCTTTTTGCAACTGCTGGTTACTAGGTACCAGAGTTCCATTGGCCACCTTAACCATGGACACAGGAGTAGAAATTACACCTTGCAAGTTACCAGCTACAGCACAATCCACAAACGAGTGCGTACTGCCAGAATCCACCAAAAAAATCATGGGTTGACCCTGCAGTTGTACTTTCAATTTCATAGTTGTAACTGCAGGTGCAGAAATCTCTCCCAGAGCAGCAGCAGACAGGAAAATTGCATTAGCCTCACCAACCACCTCTTCTTCATTATCACTGACATCAGACGACATGTTCTGAACATAATCGAGCATCTCCTGCACCACATGTAACTGTACTTCCTGCTTACAACGATGATCACGAGCCCAGCGCTCTCCAAAAATAAAACAAAGGCCCTTGGACTTGCGGTACGCTCGGAGTGAAGCCCAGCGGTCATCTGTAACTGTCGCAGAACGACCAATATCAGGCAACTTCTTCTCATCGTTGATGCGAACTGCAGGCGCCCGAGAAACTGTTGTAGTTGTTGATCGTTTACTGTTGTTTGCACTGCTTCCTGGAAACAGAAATTGATCGCCCAATTCTTCAGACAAAAGAGCAAGTGCATACGCAGAATCCAAATCAACTGGCTGCTGAATTCCGACTAACAGGCGCACTGACGGCACTAGCCCTTCCATAAAACGAGTGACATAATGTACAGTACTCGGATTGGACTCATAAGCAGTCAACTGATCATATAATTCTGAGAAACGCTCAACATAATCCTCTACTGTACTAGTCTGTCGAATATGAAACATCTGAGGGACCAGATTTTGATGCTTGTTGCATCCAAAACGAGACTGTAACAACCCACAAAATTCAGACCAATTGACATTAGGTGCTCGTCGCTTGACCGATTCTAACCAACGAGCCGCTGTTCCCTCGAACTGTGAAGACGCAAACGAAATCCACTGGTGCTGAGTGTTCCAAAATTTAAAATAGTCCTCACAACGGGATTGCCACAGTTTCGGATTTGAACCATCGAACCGCGGAAGCTCAATTCGGGGACCAAAATTCACCACATCCGGAACATAACGGGGAACTGAATTCCTCTGCTCCAATTCAGTCTGACTCCAGTCCGATCCACAGGATCCACCGCTCGCTGATGCAGGCGGAGGCCCTTGACCAGGCTCCCTTGGCGAGACAGGTGCCGATGTCGCCGGCGTGGATCCTCGCTCGGCCCCAATTTCGCCCCGTAGTTCGTCGAGGTTGACTCCGATGGCGAGCTTGACGTCGTCGATGCGTCCAGACAGCTGATCCAGCTTGCTGTCCAGCTTGGCGAAGGCGTTGACGACCTCTTCGCTGCGCTCCGTTGCAGCCTTGGCGAGGGCGGCGTCGAAATCCGCGCGCAGGTACTCGTAGATCGCGCGAGTCTACGGGGAAATTTTTTCCATCGCTTCTGCCCGGCGGCGCACGGCGAGGCGAGTGTGGCGGGGAGGGATGGTTGGCTCCAGGATGGGACGGCTTTAATACCAGATTGTGAGGTCTAGGATGTATATTCAGCCATCGCCATGGATTGTTCTACATGAGGAGGAATTACAGGGAGGACGCTCTCGCAGGAGCACACACCACACACGCAACACTAGCCGTTATCCTCTCGCCACCGGCTTCTATCTTGGGGCAGGGTACTTGTAGATCGGTGCCTAGGCCCACTCTGGCCCAGCTAGCCGAGCCGGAAGGCGAGGCTGTCGCTTGGGCCTGCTCTTCTCTTCTGTCGGCCCTTGGCCCGTCTCGGCATCGCTGACACCATGCCTCGCCAAGTTCATGGCGGGAACTCGTTACATTTTTCAGTGTATATGATGATGTTGGAGTTGTCCGAACCTGTTCTCACAACACAACATAGGTGAGTGGTGACAGCGTAGTCTCTGCATCTCGGCATCTTATGCCGTTCGGAGGCATCAGGAGCGTGATTTATCCTTCTTATCTTTACATAGCTTTAACTTTCACTCCTAGAAGAAAAGAAGAAGTTTCTGTTTAGGAAAAGCGTATCCAAGGACATTCTGAGCATTAAAATGCACAAATAAAAATACGAAAACAAAACCAGTCGGAGAGTTTCATGGTATGAACAAAACTGTTCCGTTCGTCAGAAGTTCCTCCTCAAAACACAAGCACGTACGATTGCACGGTAGCCAAAGCATAATCTCATATGGTCACTTAATTGTACAAACACAAACGGGCGTGTAACAGTTTACATATCCAATCCCAAAGAACAAACCAATAACCAATCAATCAAAGAATGGCGTGAACAGCTCCTACAGCACGCACCGAGTACTACTAGCTGGGCAACGATCGCTTGCTAGCTCGGTCCGTGTCAGTGCCGCCAATCGCGCTTGGTTAACTAATCCTTCTTCTGGTGGGCGAGGGGCACGGGCGACGACGGCTCCACGGAGACGGAGGGCTCGCCGCCCAGCGGCAGCGGCAGGTCGGAGAGCAGCGCGACCATGCGGCGGGCGCTGAGGGAGCGCGCCGGGGGGAGCCCGAGGGTCTTGGTGCTTGAGAAGACGGAGGAGGACTGGGCGAGGATGAGGTACACCAGCGCCTGCACCAACACGAACAGCCCCACTTTGAGCAGCGCCCCGTGTTGGCTCACCATCTCGAACTCCATGCCAACTAATTAGAGTAACCCCCGAGCTCTTGATCACACGACACCAGCGAGCTCACCAAGCAGTCTCTTCTCTTCCTTCCCTGAGAGGCCGAGACTGATCAGAATCCCTCAAGAATATGCTGCTTGCTTGCTTGATGTGTTTGTGAGGTCTGGAGGTGTGGGGCGCGCGCTTATATAACGGCGAGACGCTGGTTTGACCGCTGCCGGCCGGGGTAGGGACGTAGGGTGGGACGCAAAGATGCTTCGCCGGCCAGTCGTTTGGGGTGGTTCGGCGAAAGGCGACGCCAGTCCCACGGGGTTGGAATTGGATGAACGCTGCTCGACCTGCTCCGTGCTCCGCTCACCGCTCACGTGTGCAGGGATTATAATATTGCTCGGGTTGCTCTCACTGATGGCTGCTCGGGGCCTACGTAAAAGTCGTAAACTATCACTCGGTGTCGCCACCGGTCAAACCCAACAGTTGGAACCGGTCCTGCCTCTCGAATTTCAAGTGATAGAGTAGCGCATGTTTATATGATTGCAGCTTGAAAAAAAAAAGAACTTCTGCCGATGGGCTCGAGGATACCTCGCACGGAAGGCTGACGAACCCAGCTGCCCTTTTACCCAAGGTCTTCGAACTGCAGCACGTAGCTAATCGCCTAAGCGGAAGAACTTTCCGACTCGCCGTCGAGTCAGCTGGATCTTATCCAACAGCTGACAAAGCAGTGACAAAGCTATTCAGTGCCCTTTTGGCTTGCAAAATCGTGGCAACAGGAAAACACATGGGTAGAACAGAAATGCATGTGCAAAACAAAGAACATGTGGACATGGGAGTTCCGTCAACTTCGGTGTTTGGTTCATGGGAATTACGAAAACATAGAAATGCTAATAACCACGATCAAATCAAAGTCAAACCACATGAAAATTTATAGCTAGATAATTTGTTATTATGCGACTAAAAATTTACTCTCGTTCTTCATGCATAGAAATTAAAAAAAAAAGGTTCAGTTGGATGTCAGAATTCCAGTGTGCCTGCGTTGAATCCGAATTTACAAATTTCGCTTCATTCTTCTTTGTTTCATTCCTTTAAACCAAAGACATGAATAGTAGCACGGGATGAAAATTTCATATTCCTACATTTTAATCCCTTGAGAAATCTTAGAACTGACCCACGTCGCCTCTCTGAGGCGACTCGGGAGGAACCCTAGTCAACACCGTTAGGCCACGCCCCACCGCACATTCCTCCCCTTGTTGTCGTTGGAGGTGGCCCCCGAGCTAAGCTAGGGTAGTGGACGACGGGGGTGGGGCAGTCTTCTCCTCGTCAAGCGGCAGGTGCTCGAGGTGGGGGAGGTTTGATATCCTTCCGGCTTTCTGGCTCAGTGGCTCCAAGAGCGGCGCTTGTAGGCCTCTAGGGCTCCTTCCGGTGGCTATTCTCCGGCATGGTCGACCCTGGTAGTGTCTCTCGCGAGTGGCAGCCACGCCTGCTTCGTCGACAGGCTCTGGGTCTACGATCGGACCTTCATCTCCGGCGATTAAGGCGGATGCAAACCCCCTTCCTGCTCTGTGGAGCTCGTCTTTCTGTTGGCTGGCGGCGTGTTGACTTCTTGTGGCCTTTGTGTCAGCGGCGGTGAGATGCCAGATTCGGCCGGATCTTGCTTGTCGGCATTTTGGGCCGGCAACGGGGATTGTGGTGGCTCCTACATGGTCACGGGGCGGTGGATACGTGGGAGGTGCGCCGGCTAGCGGAGGTGTGGTGCGTGGGTGTGTTGTTGGGCGGTGCTCCGAGCAGAAGCTTGCTGGCTCGGCGTCGACAGACACCGTTTCACCTCCTTGGAGGCGCCGTCTTGGAGTCCACCCCCTGCATACCCTCGAATCCGGTTCTTCGGGTGAAAACCTAAGGCCCGGTCAGGTCGGGCGACGGTGTGGGCATCGTCTCTTCATTCTTTGGGGCGTCGTCTTGAAGACCTTTGGACCCCGTTCGTGCTCTCTAGGTGCTAGATACTCACAGCGTTGCGGTCGGCAGGTGCCCGACATGCAATGTGGTGGTGTGGCATTAGGTTTGACAACAATGTATGGCCGGCAGTGTAGGGTCGCGGCAGGGCTTTTATTTTCGGTTGTTTCTCAACGTGCTCGACATGTCTCTTCTGGGTCTTGTGATATCGTCGCGCGGTCAAAGCTGCCATAGAGATGCCTAGGCGATGAACATGATAGGTGATTGGTGGTCTTCGAGGAGGTGTTGGTTGGCGCTAGCACTGCCCATTTTTCCTTGGTTCTGATGGTCTTCTTAGTCAGAACTGTCTGGACACCTACACATGTGGCCTGCTGTTTGGCATGGATCGACATGGGTTCTCGCGTTTCGGTGACAAGGACTCCATTGATGGAAGTCGATGCTGGAGTCACTAGCTCGTGGAAGAGTGATGACGACAACACTTGATGACGACCTCGACTTTGTGTTTGTTCTCTGCGTGTATCTTCGTGTGAGTGGCCAGGTCGGTCAATGTTGCCCTGTGGGGGTTGTTGTGACGGTTTTAGCTTAGTTTTCTGTTAATTAATCAGGCAACCTCTTTTTAATGAATCGAGATCCCTAGGGACCAACTTAAAAAATAAATTATATGTTTTCCTTCACTATTCCTTTTAACCAAAGGAGCCCTGACACTCCAATCGGGTAAAGGCTAGATGATCAGTCAGTGGTCACAAGCAGCAATGTCCATTTGTAAGGGGGCCTTCAAAAAGAAAGAAAAAATACACAGGAAAGTTTGAATTTACCGTCTTCACTCATATGCATGGTTGAGTAGTAGTACATGTGATATCGTGAGGCGTGAAGTGAAACACGGTTGACATGGCTTGTCCGTTTGGGTCGTTGCGTTGGAGTTGCTCTTATAATCCCTTCAATGGGTATTCCTTGTTCTCTGTAGCAACTTTAATTTTTTACCGGATTTGCGCAAGTTTTACCTACTTGTCCATTTTGTGGTTTTATTATCAAGTAGATGCATGAGCAAGAAGGGAACGGATCCTCTAACATCATGAAGGGATGTCACGAAGCTACAGTGCAAATTCAGTGCAAAATAGAAAAGGGATGTCACGGGTACTGTAGTGATATGTACTGTAGACAGTTACTGTTCATAGAAAATAAATATGAAATTGATTTTATTGCACCATAATTTTGTTTGTATGTAATTTTTGTAAATGTATACAGTAGATTTGTAATTTGCAAATTAATTCAAGTCATTTTAGCCTTAATCATATGGATGTGAAGAAGGGATGTCAGGGTACTGTAGCTTCCCTGACATCCCTTTGTGATGTTACAGGATCTCGTTCCGAGCAAGAATTGATGAAAGCTTTTATTTAGAGAAAACTTATGCAAGTCTCTCGTTAAAGCCAACACAAGCACGACCGCACTGTGACTGAAACACAATCTTAGATGGTCTTTTGCACAAACCACAACGAGCGTGTAGTTCAGTTTACATATCCAGTCCCAAAGAACGAACCAATCAATCAATCAATCAAAGAATGGTGTGAATAGCTAACACGAGCTAATCCTTCTTCTGGTGGGCGTGCGCGGCCAGGGCCACGGGCGACGACGGCTCCACGGAGACGGCGCGGGGCGAGGGCTCGCCGCCGAGCGGCAGGTCGGAGAGCAGCGCGACCATGCGGCGGGCGCTGAGGGGGCGCGCCGGCGGGAGGCCGAGGGTCTTGGTGCTTGAGAAGACGGAGGAGGACTGGGCGAGGATGAGGTACACCAGCGCCTGCACCAGCACGAACAGCCCCACCTTGAGCAGCGCCCCGTGTTGGCTCATCATCTCGAACTCCATGTCAACTGATTAACGCCCGAGCTCTTGATCACACGACACCAGCGAGCTCACCAAGCAGTCTCTTCCTTCCTTCCCTGAGAGGCCGAGAGCCCAAGACTGATCAGAATCCCTCAAGAATACGCTGCTTGCTTGATTAATGTGTTTGTGAGGTCTGGAGGTGCGGGCCGCGCGCTTATAACGGCGAGACGCCGGTTTGGCTGCTGCCGGGGTCAGGGCAGGGTGCAACGCAAAGATGCTTCGCCGGCCAGTCGTTTGGGGTGGTTCGGCGAAAGGCGACGCCAACCCCACGGGGTTGGAATTGGATGGACGCTGCTCGACTTGCTCCGTGCTCCGGTCACCGCTCACCTGTGCAGACATTATAATATTGCTTGGGTTGCTCTCACGGATGGCTGCTGGGAGCCTACGTAAGGTCGTAAACTACTACTGGGTATTTGCGGTCAAAAAAAAAAAAAAAACAACTACTACTGGGTATCGCCGCCGGTCAAACCCAACAGTGAGAACCGGTCCTGCCTTCCGAGTCTCGAGTTTCAAGTGATAGAGTAGCGCATGATTATGAGACTGGAGCTTCTACCCGATGGGCTTGAGGATACCTCGCACGTGCATGAAAAAAAAGGGCAATGTTACACCTACATAACCATCAAACGTAAACTAATAACCTTAAAAAATCAAACGTAAACTAACATTATAGCTTAGGTGGTCTTTTTCAGTTGGAGGAAATCAGGGGAGGGGGCGCAACTCAGTTAAAATCAGGGACGTTGAGATTAGTCAGGCAAGTTACGTAAGAGTACGCAGATTTTCTATGTAAGTGTAGCATTTTTGAAAGAAAAAAAAATTCGCAGCTCCTCCGGTGCAAGATGACGGGGTCTAGGAAGGTGGATGCGCCAAGCTGTTCTTGTACCCAAGGTCTTCAAACTGAAGCACCAAGCCAATTACCTAAGGAAAAGACCTTTCCGACTCGCTTCCGAGTCAGTTCGATCTTATCTAAGAGCTGGCAAAGCAGTAACAAAGCCATTCAGTGCTCCTTTGGTTTGCAAAATTCTAAAAAACGTGGCAACAGAAAAAACACATGGGTAGAACAGAAATGCATGTGCAAAATAGAGAATTGATGGACATAAGAGTGCTGTCAACTTCGGTGTTCGATTCATGGGAATTACGAAACCATAGAAATCCTAATAAACACGAACAAATCAAAGTCAAACACACAAGAAAATGTATAGGTGGATTGTCATTATGCTACTAAAATTTTACTCTTATTATCCGTACAGAGGAATTTGAAAACAAAAGTGTTCAATTGGATGTTAGAATTCCTGCGGTTCTCCGTTGAATCTGAGTTCAAAGAAAAGTTCCCTTAATTCTTCTTTGTTTCATTTCTTTAAACCAAAGGCATGAATAGTAGCATCGCATGAAAATTTCATATTCCTACGTTTTAATCCCTTGCACCTAACAAAGCAGCATGACAAACCTTAGAACTGCCCCACGTCGCTCTTTGAGGCGGCTGGGGAAGAACCCTAGTCAACACCGTTAGGCCACGCCCCACCATCCCCCTTCCCTTATTGTCGCCGGAGATGGCCGCCGAGCTATGCTAGGGTGGTGGACGGTGGGGGTGGGGCGGTCTTCTCCTCGTTAGGCGGCAGGCCCTCGAGGTGGGGGAGGTTTGATACCTCCTGGCTTCCAGGCTCAGTGGCTGTAGGAGCGGCGCTTGTAGGCCTCTAGGGCTCGTTCCGGTGGCTATTCACCGGCATGGTAGACCCTAGTAGTGTCTCTTGCGAGTGGCAGCCACGTCTGCTTCGTCGACGGGCTCCCGGTCTACGATTGACATTCATCTCCGGCGAGTCAGGGCGGATGCAATCCCCCTTCCTGCTCTATGGAGCTCGTCTTTTTGTCGGCTGGTGGCGTGCTGGCCTCTTGTGGCCATCGTGGTGGTGCAGCGGCACTGAGATGCCAGTTTGGCCCGGATCTGGCTTGTCGGCATTTTGGGGCGGGATCGGGGATTGTGATCGCTGTCGGTGTCAAAACCGGCGGATCTCGAGTAGGGGGTCCCGAATTGTGCGTCTAAGGCTAATGGTAACAGGAGGCGGGGGACACAATGTTTACCCAGGTTTGGGCCCTCTCTATGGAGATAATACCCTACTTCCTGCTTGATTGATCTTGATGATATGAGTATTACAAGAGTTGATCTACCACGAGATCGTAGAGGCTAAACCCTAGAAGCTAGCCTATGATTATGATTGTTGTTGTCCTACGGACTAAACCCTCCGGTTTATATTGACACCGGAGGGGGCTAGGGTTACACAGAGTCGGTTACAAATAAGGAAATCTACATATCCGAATTCCCAAGCTTGCCTTCCACGCAAAGGAGAGTCCCACCTGAACACGGGACGAAGTCTTCAATCTTGTATCTTCATAGTCTAACAGTCCGGCATAAGCACATAGTCTGGCTGTCCGAGGACCCCCTAATCCTGGACTCCCTCAGTAGCCCCTGAACCAGGCTTCAATGACCATGAGTCAGGCATGCAGATTGTCTTCAACATTGCAAGGCGGGTTCCTTCTTCGAATACTCCATAGAAGATCTTGAACACAAGGATCGTGTCCGGCTCTGCAAAACAAATTCCACATACTACCGTAGAGAGCACAATATTCCAAAAATCTAATCTGCTGACAACTTTTTCATAGCGTGACATCACGCCACGGCCCGGTCATTATTCGAACCATTTTTCTCAACTTGCTGCTGGAGATCTTGCGAGGCAGTTTTATTGGCACGTCTTGTCAAAGCAGAGATCGTGTCCCCTTATCACGGGATTCTCATCAATACGGGTGTGGGTAACCCAACCGCACCATTAATCACGACGCTTGGCGGATAAGCGAGTTTCCAGGGCAAGTGGGGAGGCGCAGGATTCCTGCCGACTTTATAAGGAGATAAGGACTCCTCCTTTTCACCCACGCCTTCTTCTTCCTCTGCTCATCCATTCTCTCTCGCTCGAGCTCCAGCGCCCAAGCGTTCGCCTTCTCCGCCCACCAAGGCCCTCCGAAAATGTCCGGATCCGGAGCAGGAGGCAAGTGGATGGCCTCTACCGTCCAGGAGAAGGATATCAAGAAGCTTCGGGAGGCCGGGTATCTGGCCAAGAAAATCAGCCATCGTCTCCCGACGGCGGGGACAGATCGTCCCTACTCCGAAACCCCACGAGAGGGTTGTATTCCTCCCTCACTTTGTCCGCGGGCGAGGGTTTCCCCTCCACCCGTTCGTTCGCGGCATTATGCATTACTACGGGATCGATTTTCATGATCCATCCCCCGATTCCTTCCTCAACATCTCGACATTTATCATCATGTGCGAGGCCTTTCTCCGCACCTCGCCACACTTCGGCTTATGGCTGAAGATTTTCAACATGAAGCCCAAGGTAGTGAGCGGCGAGCATGCTGAGTGCGGAGGTGCCATGGTGAGAAGATGCCCAACGTCACATGGCCATTAGGTACTTTCAACAATTCTGTCAAGGGGTGGCAACAGCAGTGGTTCTATGTCACTAAGCCACGCGGCACAAAATGGGCCGCAGCTCCCGAATTCCGATCCGGAGCTCCCCTGCGGCTTACGTCCTGGTCCAAGAAGGGCCTGAACTAGTCTTCGCCCGACGAGTTGTCGGTGCTCCAGACGCGCGTCAAGGATATGGAAGACAAGAATATCAAACTTGTCAATGTAGTCTAGGTGATGTTAGTTCGTCAGATTCTCCCTTGTCAACACATGGCCTGCAATTTATGGAAATTCGACCCGGCCAAACACCAGACCCTTCTAGAGTTCTTTGGCTCATCGCACAAAGACATCTGGAAGGTGCTCTTTAAGTCCGGCAAATCGTCGCCGGACTCAGCCGAGGACCGCGGGTATCAACTGTCCCGCCCTGCAAGTTCAGTAAGTCATCGTATGTTGGCAAGTCATACGTTTTATTTGCATAATCCAAGGGAAATGCTTAATGTGTTTTTCCACAACTCTCCTAGGGCTGAACGAAGAAGGTGGGGCGGATCTACTGTCCGGCCCCACTGCCAGAAGAACCAGCCGGCCCACTTCTGACGAAGATGCTAGTCCTGGCGCCTTATAAGGCGCCGAAGAAGAAAGTCGAGAAGGAGGCCAAAGAGATCAGGGGCGGCCTTCGTAGCCGCGGCACTTCGGACACAATATCCGAAGACTCCGATGCCCGCTCGTCCTTCGAAGAGGACGAGGAAGAGGAGGGAAACCAATCCCCGCCAGCGAGGGGAAGAAAGAAAAGGACGGCCTCCACACAATTGGAGGCTGAGTCGCCTAAGAAGGGAAAAACTCCCCTTCCGGAGGAATCCGCCACCGCCACTGACAGCAGCCCGGAGTGGGATCCCAGGGTCCAGCCCCTGGTGAAATCGTGAGTATATAATATTCGGACACGTTTGCGCATCCAGACTTACTATTGTATGACGTTTAATCATTGAGCCACACCTCCTTTTTTTTTGCAGTCCGGCGAGGTCCCGCATCGACCAATCCTCATCGGAGGATTTACTGGGCTCGGATGCTATGGACAGCGGGACACTGTCGGTGTCAAAACCGGCGGATCTCGGGTAGGGGATCCTGAACTGTGCGTCTAAGGCTAATGGTAACAGGAGGCGGGGGACATGATGTTTACCCAGGTTCGGGCCCTCTCGATGGAGGTAATACCCTACTTCCAGCTTCATTGATCTTGATGACGAGTATTACAAGAGTTGATATACCACGAGATCGTAGAGGCTAAACCCTAGAAGCTAGCCTATGATTATGATTGTTCTTGTCCTACGGACTAAACCCTCCAGTTTATATAGACACCGGAGGGGGCTAGGGTTACACAGAGTCAGTTACAGAGAAGGAAATCTACATATCCAAATTGCCAAGCTTGCCTTCCACGCAAAGGAGAGTCCCACCCGGACACGGGACGAAGTCTTCAATCTTGTATCTTCATAGTCCAACAGTCCGGCATAAGCATATAGTCCGGCTGTCCGAGGACCCCCTAATCCTGGACTCCCTCAGTAGCCCCTGAACCAGGCTTCAATGACGATGAGTCCGGCGCACAGATTGTCTTCGGCATTGCAAGGCGGGTTCCTTCTTCGAATACTCCATAGAAGATCTTGAACACAAGGATCGTGTCCGGGTCTGCAAAACAAATTCCACGTACTACCATAGAGAGCACAATATTCCACAAATCTAATCTGCTGACAACTTTTTCATAGCATGACATCACGCCACGGCCCGGTTATTATTCGAACCGCTTTTCTCAACTTGCTGCTGCACATCTTGCGAGACGGCTTTATTGGCACGTCTTGTCGAAGCAGAGATCGTGTCCCCTTATCACGGGATTCTCATCAATACGGGTGTGGGTAACCCAACCGCGCCATTAATCACGGCACTTGGGGGATAAGCGAGTTTCCAGGACAAGTGGGGAGGCGCAGGATTCCTGCCGACTTTATAAGGAGATAAGGACTCCCCCTTTTCACCCACACCTTCTTCTTCCTCTGCTCATCCATTCTCTCTCGCTCGAGCTCCAGCGCCCAAGCGTTCGCCTTCTCCGCCCACCAAGGCACTCCGAAAATGTCCGGATCCGGAGCAAGAGGCAAGTGGATGGCCTCTACCGTCCGGGAGAAGGATATCAAGAAGCTTCGGGAGGCCGGGTATCTGACCAAGAAAATCGGCCATCGTCTCCCGACGGCGGGACAGATCGTCCCTACTCTGGAACCCCACAAGAGGGTTGTATTCCTCCCCCACTTTGTCCGTGGGCTAGGGTTTCCCCTCCACCCGTTCGTTCGCGGCATTATGCATTACTACAGGATCAATTTTCATGATCTATCCCCCAATTCCTTCCTCAACATCTCGACATTCATCGTCGTGTGTGTGGCCTTTCTCCGCACCTCGCCACACTTCGGCTTATGGCTGAAGATTTTCAACATGAAGCCCAAGGTAGTGAGCGGCGAGCACGCTGAGTGCGGAGGTGCCAGGTGAGAAGATGCCCAACGTCACATGGCCATCAGGTACTTTCAACGATTCAATGACAATCCGGGACTCCCTCACTAGCCCCTGAACCAGGATTCATTGACAATGAGTCCGGCGTGCAGATTGTCTTTGGCATTGCAAGGCGGGTTCCTTCTCCGAATACTCCATAGAAGATTTTGAACACGAGGATCATGTCCGACTCTGCAAAACAAATTCCACATACCACAGTAGAGAGCACAATATTCCACAAATCTAATCTGCTGACAACTTTTCATAGCATGACATCACGCTACGGCCCGGCCATTATTCAAACCGTTTTTCTCAACCAACTACTGCACACATTGCGAGGCGGTTTCCTTGGCACGTCTTGTCGAAGTAGAGATCGTGTCCCCTTATCACGGGATTCTCATCAATACGGGTGTGGGTAACCCAACCGCGCCATCAATCGCGGCGCTTGGGGAATAAGCGATTTTACGGGGCAGGTGGGGAGGCACACAGTTTCTACCGCCTTTATAAAGGGATAAGGATTCCTCTTTTTCACCCACGCCTTCTTCTTCCCCTGCCCATCCATTCTCGCACGCTCGAGCTCCAGCGCCCAAGTTCTCACCTTCTCCTCAAAGCCATTCCAAACATGTTCGGAGTGGGAGGCAAGTGGATGGCCTCCTCCGTTACGGAGGAGAACATTACAAAGCTCCAGGAGGCCGGATACCTGGCCGCAAACATTGCGCACCGGCCCCCAAACGCAGGGCAGATCGTCCCTACTCCAAAACCCCATGAGAGGGTCGTATTCCTCGCCCACATCGTCCGCGGACTGGGATTCCCCCTCCACCCATTTGTCCGCGAGCTCATGTTCTATTACGGGCTGGATTCCATGATCTGGCCCCCAATTTCATCCTCAACATCTCGGCGTTTATCGTCGTGTGCGAGGCCTTCCTCCGCATCAAGGCCCACTTCGGCCTGTGGCTGAAGACCTTCAACGTGAAGCCAAAGATAGTTGTTAGCCAGCAAGCAGAGTGCGGAGGCGCCATGGTGGGCAAGATGCCCAACACCATTTGGCTCGAAGGCTCCTATGTGGATACCGTGAAGGGGTGGCAATCGGGGTGGTTCTACATCACCGAGCCGCGTGACACCAACTGGGCGGCGGCCCCTGAGTTTCGATCTGGGATCCTATGCGGCTCACCTCCTGGAAAGAGAAGGGATTAGCCTGGGGTGCGCCGGCAGAGCTGATCGGACTCTAGAACTATGTCAAAAATATGATAAGCAAGAAAATCAAGCTTGTCAACGTGGTCCAGATCATGCTCTTCCGCCGGATCCTCCCGTGTCAAAGACGGGCATTCAATATGTGGGAGTTCGACCCAGCCGAACACCAGACACTGCAAGAGCTCTTCAACACGACGCACAAAGACGTCTGGAAGGTGTTGTTTAAGGGCGCCGAGGTACCTCCTCCCCTTACAGAGGATCGCAGACTCAGCGCAAAGCGCCCTGCCAATCCAGTAATTTCTCTATATTTCATAAGATGTTCCTTTCCCCAGTATATTCGGGAGAGGAATCTAAGCCACCATGCCAATTTAACAAGACTGGGTAGCGACAGCGGAGCGGATCGATTGTCCCGCTCCACTGCCTGAGGATCCAGCAATGGCTCTCTTAACAGAGATGCTGTTTCCGGCGCCCTACGAGGTGCCAGAGAAGAAGGCCAAGAAGAAGGCCATGGGGACCAGGAAAGGTCTCCGGTGCAAGGTTGTATCGGACTCATCATCTGAAGGCACCGAGGCGCGCTCCTCCAATGAAAACGAGGAGGAGGAAGAGGAAAGTCCCCCCCCCCCCAATCGGGGGGAGGAGGGACAAGAAAAGGAAGGCCGCCCCGTCTGGGGAGGCCGAAGGGTCCAAGAAGGGGAAGAACCTCCCTCCCGAGCACTCCACAATAGCCGCATACATCGACGAGGAGTGGCTGCCCAGGGACAAGCCCCTCGCGAAGTTGTAAGTATCCGGATACTATAATACTTTCTGGCATGTTTTGCTTTATTGCTTCTTATCATGTTAAATATGATCGTGCAGTCCGTCCAAAGCCCGCATCGACTTATCCTCCTCGGATGGGTCTTTGAGCGCGTCGGTGATGAACATCGATTCGCTCCCGACGGTCACCACCCCCTGGCCCGCAGAAGACATTGAGGTGTTGTCTCAAAGGATACCAGACCAGGGGAGACAGTTTTGAGGGCTCCCCAAGGTGAAATCCTCGATGCCGGGCACGTGGGGGGGGGGGGGGGGGGGGGGGGGAAGACCCCCATGGATTCTGGGGGCCGCAGCAAGCTCGGCCCCCAGCCGGACACTTTGCCGGAGCCTCCAGTGGTTCCAGATTCAGGCAGGTAGCCCCTCGCTAAGGGGGGCGAGCCGCCTGTGCCGATGACCTCTGTCCATCCAAAGGCATCGGATAACGTGCTAGAAGCGCTTCAGGGCGCTTCCATTGACGAAGAACACCGTACTCTTATGAGTACGGTGATTGAGAAGGTTCGGTCCGCCAAAAGCGGATTGACCGAAGCCTGCGCCAGCCTCCTAACAGGCTTTGAGGTAAGCAATCAAATTTTGAGAGAATATCACAGCATAGGCAGTAGCCCCTGATGCTCTGTTTGGTGTTCGGAAAGAAAGGCTGAACAGAGGATCAAATAACATCCACAGGAGTCTAATCAGAATATGTCTATGTGAATAAGCAGGCGTCGCTGCTGGCTGCTGCCGCTCGCACTACGGAGGTATCCGGACTGAAGCGGGTCCTAGAGTGGAGCGAGGAAGAGCTCGGCCTCGTGAAGAGGCAGCTCGAAGAAAACAAAGGTACGCTATGCCCCTGTCTGTATGCCATATAAAGTAAAAGTTGTTGATGCTAATAGAAGCGTCATGAATGTCAATAGGGGCCACGACTGAAGTGGCGGCCCTTAAGAAAGCGCTATCCAAGGCTGAGGACAAAGCGGCCAAGGAGCGCACCGAGCGCGAGAAACAAGAAGCTCGGGTTGGCGAGGTCCAGCAAGAGCTCTAGGACTTCGTCAAAACATACGAGTCCTTAGAGCGTGACTTTAAGACGCAAGAGTCCGAGCTTGCGAAGGCCCGCCAGTGTGCACATGATGCCAAAGCTGAAGCCCAAAAGGCCCTCCAAGAGGTTCAAGCGGCCAAGAAGATTGCGGCGGGTAAGACATTCAATATGCAAAGCAAGCATGTGAAGGAGAATTTCTTTTTACTTACCCGAATTTGGAGCTCTCCAGGAGCATTTGCAGATCTGCAGCACAACATCTCTGATGCCGCAGAGTTCTACCGAGCTGAGGAAGGGAGCTCGACGGATAAGTTGTTCTGGTCCCAGTATATTGGGGCCGAACATCCGATGCCCTTGAGTGACCAGTTGAAGCAACTGGTCGAACTTCACAAGGCGGCCGAACTGGCCATGAAGGACCTCATAATCCGGCTATGGCCTGGCGAGCCCCTGCCCGATAGCTACTTCGGCCTTGTCAAGCGGATGGTAAATGCCTGTCCACGGCTTGAAGAAGCAGTCTGTCTGCATTGAAGGTGCGCGCAGGGCCTTGGCCCGTGCGGAAGTGCACTTGGCAAAGATGGATGCCGAGAAGCTGGTGACGGAGGGGCCGCCGAAGGGCAAGGACCATCGTCACCCCGAATAGTATTATGACAATGCCCTGAAGGGTGCCCGCCTTGTGGCGGAGGAATGTGCTAAGGATGTAATATTTGAATGAATGTACTCATGTCATCCTGTAATATGAAAACGAGTTCATGTGCGCTATATAACGCTTGTTGATTTAAAATATTACCTTCTGTGCGACCATTTATAAAATCCGAGAGTTGGCCAGTCGTCGGCTTCTGCCCCCATATAACTAGTACTGGGGTGTTCGGGATAAATATAAACACTCTTTATCCAATTTTTTTGGTCCTTTAAGGAGGTGTTTAGAGCAACAAACAAGGCAATCAGACTATACAGCTTTATCACTCTCACTTAGCCATAGAAGTCTACAATTTTAAATTTTGGTGAAGCCGCTAGTATTCGGAAGGCCGAACTTGGGGCGCTATACATGCCTAAATCGGACAAGGCCGATTCCTCGCCTGAAACGGAAAAAATATTTAAGGATTTGAGACCTCTCGAACAACGACCAACTCTCGCCTCATCATGACAGTCAGTTTTCGGCTTTCTCTACTGAGGTGCTCGTCCGGAAGAACCGGGACACAATCACAGTAGTTCTCCCTGTGCTACCTTAGCCGATATAGTGGAACGTAAGGTACCAAAACACGGGAGCCGGGCAAACCCAACTATTGACCCAAGACATGATTCGGAGCTGATGCATATAATGCTATAAGTTCGGAAGTGTTCGGACTTTTCTTGCCGTGTTATGGGGTACACTGAAGCCCCTGGCGAGCCGGACGTACCAAAATGTATGGGTGCAATTTGCAATAAATAAGCAGTAAAGGAAAGGGATAAATAAATGTAATAGTAAGATGATGCTATACATTATTTTCCGTTGTTATTTAAATAATACGTCAAAGCATATGTATACAAGTAGTGCGATAAGCAAAATAGGACTATTTGACATGTCCTGGCCAAGGGTAAGCTGTATGTGGGTATGTAAAACAGGTATAACGATCGTTATCAGAGACCACCTGGGGATTCCCTTGTACACCAAAGCTTCTTGTCTCCTTGGTGTTTCCATCCTGTTATGTGTCCGATAGTCGGACTATCGGGAGGGCCTCCTGCAAATAGGGACCTAAAAAAGAAAAAATGTGAAGGTATACGGATCCTGGGGCGGATGAGCCGCATTGTGGACCGTGTCATAGTCGTGCCTCCGCCTATGCCCATGGTATTTTGAGTGCGTAATTATGTACGCGCGGCACGAATTTCGCCGCTTGACTGGGACTAGGATGGAGGCCGAATTGCTAGTCGAGCTCTGGACGTGCTGGACAATCCTGCTGCAGGGTACTTCGGACTCGCTTGACAATGTCCGGGTTCTCTATCGCCGAATTGGCGGTCTACCTTAGAAGGCTGCTTTGTACGTCTGCTGCGAGGGTCACAGTGTGTTCCTCCATATGGAGCGAGCGTTCTGTGTTTCCGTTTACTATTATAACCCCGTGAGGTCCCGGCATTTTGAGCTTGAGGTATGCATAATGCAGTACCGCATTGAATCTGGCGAATGCGGTTTGTCCGAGCAGTGCATGATAGCCACTGCAGAAAGGGATGATATTGAAGATTAACTCCTCGCTTCAGAAGTTGTCTGGAGATCTGAAGACCACTTCCAGTGTGATTGAGCCCGTGCAACAGGCCTCTACACCTGGCATGACACCTTTGAAGGTGGTTTTTTTGGGCTTGATCCTTGAGGGGTCGATGCCCATTTTGCGCACTATATCCTGATAGAGTAGGTTCAGGCTGCTGCCACCATCCATAAGGACTCGTGTGAGATTAAATCCGTCAATGATGGGGTCGAGGACCAATGCGGCCGAAATGCCATGATGGATACTGGTAGTATGGTCCCTGCGATTGAAAGTGATCGGACAAGAAGACCATGGGTTGAACTTTGGGGCAACTGGCTCCATCGCATAGACGTCCCTTAGTGCATGCTTCCGTTACCGCTTGGGAATATAGGTTGCGTATATCATATTGACCGTTTTACCTGGGGAGGAAATTTCTTCTGTCCTCCTGTGTTCGGCGACCAGGGCTCCTCGTCGTCATTGCTATGCATCCCCTTTTCCTTGTTTTCGATATTCAGCTTGCCGACCTGTTTGAACACCCAGCATTCTCTGTTGGTGTGGTTGGCTGGTTTATCGGGGGTGCCGTGAATTTGACACGGGCGATCGAGTATGCGGTCCAGACTGGACGGGCCCGGATTGTTTCTTTTGAATGGCTTTTTCTGCTGACCGGACTTGGAGCCACTGAATCCGGCATTAACTGCCGTGTCTTCGGTGTTGTCGCCATTGTTGCGACGCTTATGTCTGTTGCGTCGTGGCTTGCCATTGCTATCTATGGCATCAGAATTGCCAGGATTTCTTGATGTGCTATTGCTGCGTGCCAGCCAGCTGTCCTCGCTCGCACAAAAGCGGGTCATGGGTGTCATGAGGGCTGCCATGGACTTTGGCTTCTCTTGGCCGAGGTGTCAGGCGAGCCACTCGTCGCGTATGTTATGCTTAAAGGCTGCTAAGGCTTTGGCATCCGGACAGTCGACGATTTGGTTCTTTTTAGTTAGGAACCGAGTCCAGAATTTCCTGGCTGACTCTCCGGGCTGTTGGGTTATCTGACTTAAGTTATCAGCATCCGATGGTCGCACATAAGTGCCCTGGAAGTTGTCAAGGAATGCGTCTTCCAGGCTCTACCAACTGCCAATGGAGTTTGCCGGCAAGCTGTTCAGCCAATGCCGAGCCGGTCCTTTGAGCTTAAGTGGGAGGTACTTGATGGCATGTAGATCATCACCGCGGGCCATGTGAATGTGGAGAAGGAAATCTTCAATCCATACCGCGGGGTCTGTTGTACCATCATATGACTCAATGTTCACGGGTTTAAACCCTTCTGGGAATTCATGATCCATTACTTCATCAGTGAAGCATAAGGGGTGTGCGGCTCCTCTACACCGGGCTACATCACGATGCAGTTCGAATGAGTCTGGTCTGTTGTATTCGGCCCGGCCGGATTTGCTTTTAGTATATCCGGCGTGACGGTCATCGTCACGCGTTGGGGCGCGCCCCCGTGATCCGTAGATCGATCTTGACTGTCCTGCTTTGTTTTCCAATACGTCTCGCAGGTCCTGCGTGTAGCCCCAGGCCTTAGTATTTTTGCTTGATTGGCGACGGGGTGCGGGCTGGACTTCGGGCTGATACGTCACTTTGTATTGGTCACGAGGTGGACGGTCAGCTACATCGTGCACTGGTAGTGTGGGCTTTAGTGCCTCCTTCTCGAGTTGTGGTAGCAACCTTCGCTTTGGGGTAACTTTTGGTAGGGCGCTCGAGTCCGTATTCCTCGGCTGCCAGGACCTCGGTCCATCTGTCAGTTAGCAGATCTTGATTAGCTTGAAGCTGCTGCTGCTTTTTCTTCAGGCTTTTTGCAGTGGCTATAAGCCGGCGCTTGAAGCGCTCCTGCTCAACGGGATACTCAGGCACGGTGAATTCTTCATCGCTGAGGCTCACCTCGTCTTTGGAAAGGGGCATGTAGTTCTCATCCTCTAATTCTCCGTCCGTTGCCTGTTCCTTAGGGCTAGCTTGCCCATCCTCCCGTTCGGCCTGCTCGAAGCCTGGCTGGGTGGGGTAGTTTTCGTCTTCGGCACCATCCGGATTGCTATCATCTCTTGTGCCGATATTGCTATTTTTGCTCTGGCGGGGCTTAGAGCGGCGCCGATGATGCCAGTGCTTAGATTGATTCTCAAGGGGATTATCCTCTGTTGCCTCATCACCGTCGCTTTCTTTAGGGGTATCCACCATATATATATCGTATGATGAGGTGGCTGTCCAGCGCCCTGTAGGCGGTGGTTCCTGTTCTTCTCCTACATCGTCGTCCATACCGTTGTTGTCTTCGGAGTTGAACGTCGGTTAAGTCATCGATAGTGGCTATTAAGTTGGTGGTGGGTGGGGAACGAATTTATTCATCATCCGCTTCCCACTCCAGCCGGACATAGTTCAGCCAAGAGTCTCCTGACAAAGAGAGAGACCTCAACGAATTTAGCACGTCGCCTAAGGGCGAGTGTTGAAAGATATCCGCGGAGGTAAACTCCATGATCAGTGCCCAATCAACTTTGATAGGCGCGGACGTATGCGGTTCGGAGCCTGTGGCCGGAGTCGAGTCCGAGGGTCCGATGACACAAATTTCTTTGGATGTGAAGTCTGTGATCAGCTCTTGTGTCGATGAGTGTGTGGCCTCCGTGGCGGGGTCCATCCACCCGTCCTCGGATGGCACGATCTGCTCCAGACTGACGGCCAGGGCAGCCGCAGGCGTGATCTCCTGAACACTGTCCGATGGCAGATCTAAGTCATTCTCATCGTGACTATTCGGCGCACCTGACGTGGGCTCGAATCCATCGAAGATCAAGTCTCCTCGGATGTCGGCAGTATAGTTCAAGCTTCCAAACCTGACCTGATGTCCAGGGGCATAGCTATCGATCTGCTCTAGATGGCCAAGCGAGTTGGCCCGCAGTACGAAGCCGCCGAATACGAAGATCTATCTGGGGAAGAAAACCTCACCCTGGATCGCATCATTGAAGATGATTGAAGGAGCCATCAAGACTTATCGTGACGACAAAGTGGAACTCTCACTGAAAGCACCAATGTCGGTGTCAAAACCAGCGAATCTCGGGTAGGGGGTCCTGAACTGTGCGTCTAAGGCTAATGGTAACAGGAGGCGGGGGAGACGATGTTTACCCAGGTTCAGGCCCTCTCGATGGAGGTAATACGCTACTTCCTTCTTGATTGAGCTTGATGATATGAGTATTACAAGTGTTGATCTACCACGAGATCGTAGAGGCTAAATCCTAGAAGCTAGCCTATGATTATCATTGTTGTTGTCCTACGGACTAAACCCTCCAGTTTATATAGACACCGGAGGGGGCTAGGGTTACACAGAGTCGGTTACAGAGAAGGAGATCTACATATCCGAATTGCCAAGCTTGCCTTCCATGCAAAAGAGAGTCCCATCCAAACACGGGACGAAGTCTTCAATCTTGTATCTTCATAGACCAATAGTCCGACTGTCCGAGGACCCCCTAATCCCAGACTCCCTCAGACACCCACGAAGGCCCCCTTCCCAAAACACATGAGCGACACCGAGGCATCGTCCCAGAGGGACCCAGGCCAAGGAGGGGGTGAAAAGACTGTCAAGGTGGCACCAGAGGGTCAAACTTCGGCGACCGGACACACGGGAGAAAAGGCTCCCATGGACATCGACGACGGTGGCTATCTCGAATCCGGCCCCGAGCCGGACACAATTCCGGAGACCGATACGACTCCGCAATCAGGCAGGCAGCCTCCCTCGATAGGAGGGGGTGTGCCTGTTCCACCGGCAACCTCTTCCCAACCAGAGGTGCCGGATACCTTATCAGCAGCGCTGAAGAACACCGTGCCCTTATGGGTGCGGTGATTGAGAAGATTCAGTCCGCTGAGAGTGGGCTGAATGAAGCCTGCATTAGCCTTATGACGAGCTTTGAGGTATGTTTTGCGAGGTTTCAAAGAGTGTTATAGTATAGGTAGTAGCCCCTGATACACTGTTCGGTGAAAGAAAGAACCGGACAGAGGATCAAATATATGTTCGTAGGAGACTCACCTTATGGCACCTCTCCCTCTTTTGTAAGAAGGCGTCTGTAGCGACTGCCGCCTCTCATACTACGGAAGTCTCCAGACTAAAGCAGAGTCTGGAGCGGGCCAAAGAAGAACTTGGCCAATTGAAAAATCAGTTGGAGGATAGCCAAGGTATGCAAAAAACCTTTCTCCCGTTCAGCGCGAATGAATAATTTAGTATGATGAAAATATTTTCATGGTGTGCTCTAGGGGCGATGACCAAAGTCGAGGCTCTTAAGAAGGCTGTGGCCGAGGCCATGAAGAAGGCAGCCACAGAGTAGGCTCTTCGTGAGAAGCACGAGGCCAGGGTTATTGAAGTTGAGCAAGAGCTCCAAGAGGTCGTGAAGAAATGCGAGACCTTGGAGCAGAGTTTAACGGAGAAAGAATCTAAACTCACCAAGGCTCGTCAAGCCGCATGTGATGCCCGGGGGGAAGCCCAAGGCACCCTGCAGGAAATCCAGGAGGCGAGGAAGATCACAGCAGGTAAGGCTTTTTCTATGCAAAGCAAGTATTTGAAGAGAAAATCACGTTACTAAATTGAATTCGGATTTCCCCAGGGGTATTTGCGGAGCCACCATGCAGCATATCTGATGCCGCACAATTCTACCAAGCCGAAGAAAGGAGTACTGTGGAGAAGCTCTTCTGGTCGTAGTATCTGGTGCCAGAGTATCCAGTGCCCTTTGCCGATCAACTGAAGCAGCTGATCGAACTACACAAGGCGGCCGAACTAGCCATGAAGGATTTAATTATGCGGCTATGGCCTGCCGAGCCGATTCCTAGTAGCTACTTTAGGCTCGTGAAGCGGCTTGTTAGTGCCTGCCCTCGACTTGAAGTCATCAAGCATTCGGTCTGTATGGAAGGTGCGCGAATGGCCTTCACCCATGCAAAGGTGCACTGGGCGAAGATGGATGCTGAAAAGCTGATGACCGAAGGACCACCGGAGGGGAAGGAGCACCGCAAGCCCGAGTTATATTATGATAGTGTCCTGAATGGATCCCGCCTTGTGGTGGAGCAATGCGCCAAGGACATTATATTCCCATGAATACATTCATGTTGTCCTATGTAATGTTGAACAAGGTCATTTCTATTATTTATTGCCTGTTATTTGAAAGTTTTTCCTCCTGTGCGGCTGAGGGAGTCCTGGTCTAGGGGGTGTCTAGATAGCCGAACTATCATCTTTGGCTGGACTCCAAGACTATGAAGATACAAGATTGAAGACTTCGTCCCATGTCCGGATGGGACTTTCCTTGGTGTGGAAGGCAAGCTTGGCGATACGGATATGTAGATCTCCTACCATTGTAATCGACTCTGTGTAACCCTAGCCCTCTCTAGTGTCTATATAAACTGGAGGGTTTTAGTCCGTAGGACAAACAACAATCAGACCATAGGCTAGCTTCTAGGGTTTAGCCTCCTTGATCTCGTGGTAGATCTACTCTTGTACTACCCATATCATCAATATTAATCAAGCAGGAGTAGGGTTTTACCTCCACCGAGAGGGCCCGAACCTGGGTAAAAACATCGTGTCCCTTGTCCCCTGTTACCATCCGCCTAGACGCACAGTTCGGGACCCCCTACCCGAGATCCGCCGGTTTTGACACCGACATTGGTGCTTTCATTGAGAGCTCCTCTGTGCCGTCACCATCAGGAAGTATGCCTCATACCGTCTTTAAAGACGACACCGTTGCTAAAGGAGCTTTGGCCATCGGCCAAACTATCCGGCTAGGCGGTTTTCTTATGACCGCCTGTTCGGCCGCCGCGCCGACGATGACCTCTCGGGTCATCAAAAGTGACCTTCACGTCAACTCGGAACTCGCCGAGCAGCTAGATCCGATGGAGCTCTCCTCCTTAAACGAGCTCTTGGATCGCATCGCCGCCCTGAGTTGCTACAGACTACGATCAGATTGGGCCTAAAACCGATCTGAGAGAGATCAACTCTCCCCAGGCTACCCACCACTTGCTATGGTGGAGGAACAGCACAACGGCTCTTCTTATACATAGGACAAGCTATGTCCGAATTCCCGACCCCTCCATGCCGGATTCCCGCGGAGGGACGGATGTTGATCAAGTCAGGCACCGGGCTGGATTCGTTGGACAACATCCAACAACCCAAGTTTCCAAGTTCGGAAACTTTTCGGCCCTTGAGTCTTAGATTGGACGGGGTTCCGAATTTAATTCCACCCGCCCACCCAAACATAAGCGATCTATCCCGAATCCGGCAAGAGCCCGCTGAAACAGTACACCATTACTGGGCCAGATTCCTCCTGGTTATGGAGAGTATAAAGGACTGCCGCGAGGAAGACGCAATCTCACTTTTCTGCAATAATTGCACGGACAAGGGAATCATAAACGCCATAAGTCATCGTGAAATTACACGCTTCGCCGACTTAGCGTCCATAGTATGAAAGTACTGTGTGATGGAGAGCGTTTGGAAAACCGAAACCAAATTTTGGGATAATCCGGCTCCGAATACAACCCTAGTCCGAAATAAAAGGGTGCATCATCGCCGGGCACCCGGGTTAAATACCAAAAAGCAAAAAAAACCCTAAAGGGCACGGAACCGTACTGGAGGGATGGCTCAATGGACCCTGCAAAATTCACAGTACAGAGGGCGCCACTCCAACTCATAACCTTCGGGAATGTTGGATACTGCGGCAGGTGGCCAAAAGTGGCAAGGAGCTTCTAGCTCCAGAGAACCAGCCCAGCAGCACCAGTACGGTATTAACAGTCTTCGAGACTTTCGCATCAAATAATATGCGGAAATGAACACTCCGCATCCTTGCCGAAGTCTACCAAATAGCAACAGTAAACCCATGGAGTGACATGGCTATTACCTTTAATGCCAGTGACAAACCTAAATTCCAAACAGCCCGAGCACCAGCCGCATTGGTCCTCAGTCCAATAGTGGACGGCTTTCGCCTTACTAAGGTACTCATGAACGGCGGCAACGGATTAAACCTCATTTACGAGGAAACCCTTCGAAAAATGGAAATAGACTGGAGCCACATTGAGCGAAGCAGCACAACCTTCAGAGGATAATCCCTAGTCGGGAAGCATGCTGCAGAGGAAAAATCACACTGGATGTGGTGTTCGGCTCGCCGGACAATTATAGGTCCGAGGAGGTCACGTTCCAAGTGGCCCCGTTCAGCAGCGGATATCACACTTTATTAGGGCGAGAGGCATTCACAATTTTTCAAGCTATATCCCATTACGGGTACATGAAGCTCAAAATGCCCGGGCCCAACGGAATCATCACCCTTGCCAGTGATCCGGACATAGTACTCTGCGCCGAAAATAAGACAGATGCACTAGCCCTCGAGGCACTATCCGAAGCCCTAGCAGCCGAGGAACTTACTGTGCTGCGCTCCACGGTGAACAGGGACGATGTGATACTCGATAAGAGATCCAAGTCCACCTCTTTTAAACCAGCGGACGAAATAGTCAAATTCCAAGTCCATCCAGTGGACCCTACAAAGACGGCCTCCATTGGGGCACAGCTAAACCCTGATGTAGACACCGCACTACGAGAATTCCTACGGGAAAACTGGGACATTTTTGCTTGGCACCCTCAGACATGCCAGGAATCCCACGCCGGCTGGCCGAGCATAGCCTAAATATCCTAAAAGGATCCAAGCTAGTCAAACAGGCTCTTCGGCGTTTTTCCGAACCCAAGAGACAGGCAATGGGAGAGGAGCTAGCCAAACTTTTGGAAGCCGGATTCATCAGAGATATAAAACATCCGGACTGGCTAGCAAATCTGGTGATGGTACCAAAGAAAGATAAGTCCTAGCGCCTATGTGTCGACTTCAAGGACCTTAACAAGGCTTGCCCAAAGGATCCATTCCCCCTCCCCCGCATCAATCAAATCATCGACGCTACTGCAGGGCACGATTCATTATGCTTCCTCGACGCATACTCCGGCTACCACCAAATCAAGATGATGGAGCCAGACCAAGCCGCAACGGCATTCATCACTCCATACGGACCATTCTGCTTCAACACAATGCCCTTCGGGCTCAAAAACGCCGGCGCAACATATCAGCGCATGATTCAGACATGTCTGGCAAACCAGATCGGCAAAATAGTGGAGGCATATGTAGACGATGTGGTCGTCAAATCCAAGCATGTTGAAACTCTAGTAGATGACTTGAGGCTCACATTCGACAATCTCCGAACATACGACATTAAGCTCAACCCGGAAAAATGCGTTTTCGGCGTACCAGCCGGAAAGCTCTTGGGCTTCATTGTATCCGGTAGAGGAATTGAAGCAAACCCAGCCAAGATCCGAGCCCTGTCACAATTGGATATCCCAAAAGACCTCAAGCAAATACAAAAATTGACTGGATGCATGGTGGCTCTAAGCCGCTTTATCTCCCGCTTAGGAGAAAAGGCATTACCCCTTTATCGCCTCCTCCGGCGCACCGAACACTTCGAGTGGACGGATGCCGCCACGGCCGGACTCGAAGAAATCAAAGCCATACTGGCAACAAATCCGGTCCTGGCCGCGCCCAATGTGGGCGAACCAATGTTATTATATATCGCGGCAACACATCAAGTTGTAAGCGCGGTGCTCGTCGTCGAACGAGAAACGGACGGACACAAGTTCCCTCTTCAAAAACCAGTTTACTACGTGTCCACTGTCCTAACTCCATGCAAGTCCCAGTACCCACACTATCAAAAGATAGCATATGCGGTGTTCATGGCATCCCGGAAGCTGCGACACTACTTTCAAGAGTGTTCGATAACAGTAGCCTCCGAAGTACCCCTTAATGACATTATAAACAACCACGATGCGACTGGCCGGATTGCAAAACGGGCCATCGAGCTCCTCCCATTCGACATAACCTATAAGCCACGACAAGCTATCAAGTCGCAAGTTTTGGCTGACTTCATCGACGAATGGACTGAAGCCGAACTCCCTAAAGAGTACAGCGCATATTCCAATTGGATCATGCACTTCGACGGCTCCAAAATGTTGGCCGGCCTGGGGGCTGGCATCGTCCTGACATCCCCAACCGGAGACACAGTCCAATACGTACTCTAGATAATGTACACGGACTCCAACAACGCAGCCGAATACGAGGACCTTCTACATGGTCTCCGGATGGCAGTCTCCATGGGCATTCAGCGCCTAGAGGTCCACGGGGATTCAAACCTCGCAATATCCCAAATAAATGGAGACTTTGACGCCAAGGATCCAAAAATGGCAGCTTACCGTAACGCTGTCTTAAAAATGTTAGCTCGGTTTGAAGGGCTCGAATTTCACCATATAGCCCGGGATAATAACCAGGGGGTGGACGTATTGGCACGCATCAGCGCAAAGCGCGATGCCGTCCCTCCCAACATCTTCTTGGAGTAGCTTTTCAAGCCATCCATACTCTGGGAAGGGGAGTCCGGAAACAACAATCCGGACCCAACCGCACCGCCCAACACCGAACATTCTGACACAATCGGTGGTTCTGCCAACGAAATAACACCTTCAGCCCACGAAATAATGGCAGTTATTGCCTCGTGGACCGAGCCATTCCTAGCCTACTTAACTAGGCAGGAACTTCCCGAGGACCAAAACGAGGCCCGCTGCATAGTTCTGTGATCTAAAGCCTATAAAGATCATGAGGGAGAGCTTTATAAGAAAAGCACAACCGGAGTCCTTCAAAGGTGTATCTCTGAAGAGGAAGGGCGAAATCTTCTGGCTGAAATTCATGCCGGACTTGGTGGGCACCACGCCGCAGCCCGGGCCCTTGTAGGCAAGGCCTTCCGTACATGATTTTATTGGCCGACGGCCCGGGCAGATGCACAGGACTTAGTCCAATGATGCCACCCACCGCCCTAAAAACTATACCCATCACCTGGCCGTTCACGGTCTGGGGGCTTGGCATGGTTGGACCCCTTAAAGGAGGAACCCACAAGCAAAAATACCTATTAGTCATGGTGGATAAATTCACCAAATGGATAGAGGCCAAGCCAGTTAAGACGGCCGAATCCGGACCCGTGATAGACTTCATATCAGGGGTAGTACACCGTTACGGCGTCCCGCATAGCATCATCACTGATAACGGCACGAACTTCACGGCCGACGAGGTTAAACTCTGGTGCAAAAACATGGGCATCAAGCTCGACTACGCTTCAGTCTATCACCCTCAAATTAACGGTCAAGTCGAGCGAGCAAATGGTCTAATCATGAGAGGCATCAAACCCAGACTGGTGCGGTCCCTCAAGGAATCTAGCACGCACTGGGTAGAGGAGCTCGACTCCGTACTCTGGGGGTTGCGAACCACGCCGTATTGCACTACCGGATTCACACCATTTTTTATGGTATACGGCGCAGAGGCAGTTTTGCCCTGCGACTTAATTCATGACTCACCTCGCGTGCGCATGTACGAAGAAAGTGAAGCTGAGCTGGATCGGTAGGACAGTTTGGATGCCTTAGAAGAGGAGCGCGACGTGGC
The DNA here is from genome assembly GCA_963921465.1 of Triticum timopheevii. Taxonomy (NCBI): domain Eukaryota; kingdom Viridiplantae; phylum Streptophyta; class Magnoliopsida; order Poales; family Poaceae; genus Triticum; species Triticum timopheevii. The sequence goes on from OY997270.1 coordinate 374,857,412, forward strand.
AAAAGCTCGTTCCGCATTCTATCAACAGCAGGCTCAAAGATATCAAAGCAGAGAAGTACGGGCCAAAACTTACAATGTTGGCGAACTAGTTCTACGCCTGCCGGACAAGAAAAAGGACAAACTCAAGCCCAAATGGGAAGGTCCCTTCATCATCAACCAAGTCATGACCGGCGGAGCGTAGCGTCTACGAAACGCATCGGATAACCGACTCGAGCCAAATCCATGGAATGCAGCCCGTCTCCGAAGATTCTACGCCTAGCGCCGGACTCTGAGTTCGTCTCCTTCCCCCGTCTGTATTTTATACTTTATCTGTCTTTTATTTTTCTCCTCCCCCCCCCCTTTTTTTCTCACGGGCCTTCGGTGGCTCGCCTGCGCATTGTTCGCACACACTTGACGAGCCACTCACACTCATTATACCTGGGGGCTTCTTTAACAGAAACTTATTTATACGGGCTTTATACCCAACACATGTGTCACACTTCCGCATGTACCTTTTATTCACCATTATATGCATCAATATGACTTAAGTTTTGGCCAAGCTGGGTTGCCTGGCTCCTGTGCTTACCCCTACGTTCCTGATTTTTCGGCTAGGAGGTAAAGGGAGCACCTCTGCGATTGTTACTGCCGGGTCAGCCGGATGTGTACCTCAGACTGGGTGAAGCCGAAAGCTAGCATTCTTAAGGAAATATTCGGTCGGCGAATTAAAAGATGATTTCTTACCTATTTATTTATCTTCCCCCAGATGCTTTCCTGCTTTTTTCGCAGTCCGTACATGCACTTTAGGGCATGCCTCCCAGGGAAAGGAACCCCTAACGGAACTATTCTCCCTGGAAGATGTTTCTTACTAACCATGTAATATAACATAACTAGTTGGGCACTTGTCTGATAAAGCACTAATGACCCCTACGCCTAGTCTCCACGCATGCCCCGGTTTTTTATATAATCGCGAGGGTATTCGGACACACTCCGGACTGTCGGGTCCCGAGGTTGAAGCGAAAAGGTCCGCAACGACAAATGATCTACAATCCGGCTAGAAGGCATTTTACATGTCATTTTAAATTACATAGTCAAATTGACTCATTGTATTCCTCTTCAATACCATCTAATTGGCTCTCTAGTTTACAGTCCCGCTGGGAATACTTTGCGGCCAACTCTACTTGGCCGTACATTAAGCTCACAGGGATCTCCTTCCCATCGGGCCCCATAGGTCCGACCTCGGCCATGTGCTTTGGGTCAGCCTTCATGTACCGCATCTTCACCATGGCCCAGGCCTCCCTAGCGCCTTGACGGAAGGCCGATATCTTCAATAGACGGAAGCGCCGCCGTGCTCCCTGAAGCTTCTCTGCAAGCTCTCCAAGACCTTCGGGTAGGGAGACCTACGGCCACAAGGCCCGGGCGACGCCGCTCATCACCTGCCGAACTCGTTCGTGCAGTTGCAGCAACTCGGGAAGTAGGTCACCCGTTAAACCGGGCATTTCCTCTACAGGACGACCTGTGAGCATACCTACAGACATATTCCTGTTAATCGACTTCCTCGCCGAACTCTTCTTTTCAAAAGTTCGTTCAAGCACTTACTATAAATGCCGCGACGAAGCCGCCGATTCTCCTTCACGGAGTCAGACAGCTGGGCCCAAACATCTTTTAGTTCCTCGCCCAGCTGGGTGTTGGCATCTTGGAGGTTATTTTTCTCCTGCCGCACCCTTGTAAGCACCTTCTCGCGGGCCTTTAGCTGGCGTAGTAGCTGCTGCCTGTCCGGATCTAGTCCGACGCCATCTGCAATATTATTGTCAGACCTATACACACGCCGCACTTCACAAACTACTTATCTTTCAAAAGTATATATTACCGGAGGGGGTCTCTGTGGCTCCCCCTGTGGCGGCTAGTGCGGCCTCAAGTTGGGCCTTGCACTCTTGAAGCTCCTGGGACAGGTGGGTATTCTTCTCCGTAAGATCCTGCATACCAAATGATCCTTAAATCAGTTATTCTAACTATTTTAAGTCTCGGGGGCTACTAGCATATATAACTGTCAAAATTCCTCACCCGTATGTCTTTCACATACTGCTCCGTGGCTCTGGCTAGACCATCTTGAGCGGCACGGAGGTGGGCATCTCCCGAATTAAAGGCATTTAATGCCTCCGGGGAGACACATGCATCACGAAGAACTGTCCGACGGCGCCTGTGATTCATGGCGCTCTCCAACTCAGATCTGGTGGTGGACAACCTGTCGGCATCCTCCGTTGGAGGAGCACCCGACGCGCGCCTTGCGTTCGCCTCCCCCTCCGGACCTAGCGTTGGAGCCTGGCTGGCGGAGGTTTGATTGGCAACCTCTCCGGACACAGTCCGGCGAGCGCTCTTTCTCCTGAAAAAACCACGAGCGTTAGTATGCCTTCCAGGAATCTTTCCTGGAAACGTGGTGGCGCGCCATACCGTTGCAGCAACATCTCGATCCGTGCCGCACTTCTTTTCTGCCTGCTGGACCGAGCTGCCCCTTGTTGGCAAGCCGCCGCGGGCTCGGTTTCCCGCCTTGAAGGCACCTCCTGCAGAACATCGTTTGTATGCGGTGATCAGAAATAAGCACGGATGGGTCATGGTATCAGGACTTCGGTCACAGTTACCTGGGAAGCCGGAAATATTCCGGGGTAGTCGGCCGTAATGGCGACCAAAGCATTGTCAATGCTAAGTTGGTGGAACACCCCATCGATCAGCTCCACCTTTATGTTCGGATCCTCCTCGGAGGCCGGATCGAGGGACCGTTCCGGATCCTCGGGTTGTGGAGCCGGGTTTTGTATGTCCTCTATGGCCCGGCGCAGTTCCTGCGTCGAAATCACAAAATGAGACACTTATCGTTGGGAATATGGATCGGAGAGACAAGTGTCCGCTTACCCAGCTTCGAGGGTTGTTCATGGAAAATCCATTCAATGGACTGGCACGGAGGAAGTCCTCCTTCTCCCCTTTATACAGGCCGGACAGGATCTTCACCAGATCGGCGACCGATCCCGGCCCCTTGCGGCCATGACGGGTGGCATCATCCTCCCCGTTGAAATCCCACATGGGGTGGCCCCTATACTGGAGCGGCTGCACCCCCCGCATGATGCATGTGGCCATGACCCCAATCATGGTCAATCCGGAATGAGCCAATAATCTTATTCGGCCCATCAGGTACAGGACGTCCCTGTCATTCTCCCATTGAGGACTCCGCAGACGCCAGCTTAGGCATTTCTTCAGAGGAGCATTACTGAACTCCGGGAGGCCGATCCGAACTGGATCCGATAGCGGGGCATCTTCTATATAAAACCATTTCGAAGGCCAGTCTTCGGACGCCTTCTTCGGGGTTTCGGATAGATATCCGGTCCCGGCGATGCACCATAGTTCGGCTCCGCCCACTTGATATATCGCCCCCTCATGAGAACGGGGTACGAGGCAGAATAATCTCTTCCACAGTGCAAAATGAGCCTCGACACCTTGGAACAGCTCGCAAAGGTCCACGAAGCCCGCGATGTGCAGAATGGAGGCAGGCGTAAGGTGGTGCAGCTGGATGCCGTAGAGCTCCAGGAGCCCCCGGAGAAACGGATGTATTGGAAACCCGAGTCCTCTTATTAGATAAGAGACAAAGCATACCCGCTCTCCTTTGGAGGGATTGGGGACGCTCTCCGCCTGCTTTCCGCCCTTGTAGGTGGCGAGTCCGGCTCGAACCGGAACCATAAAAGCTGGGGGAAGATATCCCTCGGCTTGGAGCGTCACTAACTCACTATGCGGGACTGAGCATCTCCCCCAATCTCCTGGCTGAGGGCTGGGAGCGCGAGAGGAGGAGCCGCGTCAACTGTCCATGATGGAATGGATTCTTGTCAAGGGCGCTCCGGTGAGTACTCGCGGAGGGAGGATGGTGTGATTCGGATCTAGATCCTCGTCTCCTTTTATAGGCGGCTCATTTGCGCAGCTAGGGGGGGTAAGTGTAAAAATACCCCGGCTTTTCGCATTCGTTTGACACGTGGAAGATGGCCATTATTGGGCATAGAAGCCAAGGAGCGCAGCATTTACAAGAAGCTAGACACTATTCAACACAGGATTTGGAGAAGAACCTGCCTTGCAATGCCGAAGACAATCAACACGCCGGATTCATCATCATTGAAGCCTGGTTCGGGGGCTACTGAGGGAGTCCTGGACTAGGGGGTGTCCGGATAGCTGAACTATCATCTTTGGCCGGACTCCAAGACTATGAAGATACAAGATTGAAGACTTCGTCCCGTGTCTGAATGGGACTTTCCTTGGCGTGCAAGGCAAGCTTGGCGATACGGATATGTAGATCTCCTACCATTGTAACCGACTCTGTGTAACCCTAGCCCTCTCCGGTGTCTATATAAACCGGAGGGTTTTAGTCCGTAGGACAAACAACAATCAGACCATAGGCTAGCTTCTAGGGTTTAGCCTCCTTGATCTCGTGGTAGATCTACTCTTGTACTACCCATATCATCAATATTAATCAAGCAGGAGTAGGGTTTTACCTCCACCGAGAGGGCCCGAACCTGGGTAAAAACATCGTGTCCCTTGCCTCCTGTTACCATCCGCCTAGACGCAGTTCGGGACCCCCTACCCGAGATCCGCCGGTTTTGACACCGACAGCGGCCGTTTTATATATTAATCCTGAGAGTTGGCCAGTCGTCGGCTTCTGCCCCCACGTAGGAAGTACGGGGGTGTTTGGGATAAACCCGAGCACTCTTTACCCCAGTTTTGGGTCCTTGAAGGAGGTGTTCGGCGCGACGAACCAGGCAATCGGACTATAAGGCTTTATCACTCTCACTTAGCCATAGGAGTTTGACAAAAGAAAGGTAGGCACAACCCCTGGTGTTTGGAAGACCGCACTAGGGGCTCTAGAAGCACCTGATCGGAAGAAAAGCTGATCCATTGCACGCTGCATTAATTATCGCATAATGCTGAAGAAATCCTTAAAGATTTTGCAACCTCTCGAATAGCTGACCAGCTCTCGCCGTATCATGACAGTCAGTTTTCGGCTTTCTCTACTGAGGCGCTCGTCCGGAAGAACCGGGATGCAATCGCAGTAGTTCTCCCTTTACTACCCTAGCCGATATAGCGGAACATAGGGTAGCAAGCACATGAGCCGGGCAACCCAACTATTGACCAAGACATGATTTGGAGCCGATGCATATAATGCTATAAGTTCGGGGTGTTGAACGATCATGAAGGTGTTCGGACTTTATGGACGTATTATGGGTACAAGGAGGCCCCTAACATATTAAGGCATATCGCAGTGTACGGATGCCATTTGAGAAAGAGTGTCAATAAGAAACAACAGCAGATAAGCGTCATATAAAGCCACATGTTGTAATTGAATAACACGTCGATGCGTACGAGTACAGGTGATGTGATAAAGAGAAATATGATTTCGGGACCTGCTGTGTGCAGATCCGGGTTGTAATCAGATGGTCATCGAGGGGAATATTGAAGGGTTCCCTTAAGCATTCGAGCTGTTTCCCTTCTTGGTGTATTCGTCCGTTCATGGGTCTGGTCTCCATGTCGCCAGTCCTGGCCTACACAAAAGTGGACCTGCAAAGAAAATGCAAAAAACGTTTGTGTGCCATGGAGCGGTTAAGCCGCATTGTGTGGCCTATCCTAGCTTTGCCTCCGTTTACTGCAGGAGTATTAATTGAGCTCTTGACGAGCCGGGCTATCCTGCCGCAAAGTAGTTCTGACTCCTTTGATGGTGTACGGAAGTTTGGCTGTCGACTCAAGGTTCGATTGAAAGATGCCACTCTGTGCTTCTACTCTGAAGACGACGGTGAATTCTTCGGCACGAAGGGAGTGTTCGGCCTTGCCATTAACTGTTATGACGCTGCGCGGACCGGGCATCTTGAGCTTATGGTTGGCATAATGTGGCATCGCGTTGAATCGAGCAAACGCGGTACGTCTGAGCAATGCATGATAGCTGCTGCGAAAAGGGACGATGTGAAAGATTAATTCTTCGTTGCGGTAGTTGTCCGGTGATCCGAAGACTACCTCCAGAGTGATGGAGCATGTACAATGGGCCTCCACACCTGGTATAACACCTTTAAAGGTGGTTTTAGTGGGCTTGATCATTGAAGGATCGATACCCATCTTGCATGCTGTGTCCTGATACAGCAGGTTTAGACTCCTGCCTCCGTCCATAAGGACTCGTGTGAGGTGGAATCCGTCAATTATTGGGTCAAGGATTAGTGCGGTTGAATTGCCCTGACTGGTATTGGCCAGATGGTTCGTAGGGTCAAAGGTGATCGGCCATAGGTTATATTTTGGGGCGACTGGCTCCGTTGTGTCAACATCCCTAAGAGTGCACATCCTTTCCAGCTTGGGAATGTGGGTGGCGTTTATCATGTTCACCATTTTTGATTTGCGGGGGAAATTTCTTTTCCCCTCCTGTGTTCGGTGGCCGAGGCTCCTCCTCGTCGTCATCGCTTTGAGACCCCTTCTCCTTGTTTTCGGCACCTGACCTGCCGGCTTGTTTGAAGACCCAGCATTATCTGTTGGTGTGATTGGCTGGTGTTCCTAGGGTGCCATGAATTTGGCATGGACGGTCGAGTATACGGTCCAGACTGGACGGGCCCGAATTGTTTGTTTTGAATGGCTTTTTCCGCTAACCAGACTTAGAGCCACTGAATCCGGCATTGACGGCCGTGTCTTCGGCGTTATCGCCATTATTGCGACGCTTGTGTCTGTTGCGTCGGGGCTTGCCGTTGCAATCTCTGTTGTCTGAGGTGCCAGGATTTCTTGATGTGATGTTGCTACGAGCCAACCAGCTATCCTCGTCCGCATAAAAGCGGGTCATGAGTGTCGTGGGGGCTGCCATGGACTTCGGCTTCTCTTGGCCGAGGTGTCGGGCAAGCCACTCATCACGGATGTTATGCTTAAAGGCTGCTAGGGCTTCGGTATCCGGACAGTCGACAATTTGGTTCTTTTTAGTTAGGAACCGAGTCCATAATTTTCTGGCTGACTCTCAGGGGCTGTTGGGTTATATGACTTAAATTATCAACATCCGGTGGCCGCACATAAGTGCCCTGGAAGTTATCCAGGAATGCATCTTCTAGGTTCTTCCAACTTCCAATAGAGTTTGCCGGCAAACTATTCAGCCAATGCCGAGACGGTCCCTTGAGTTTTAGTGGGAGGTACTTGATGGCATGTAGATCATCGCCGCGGGCCATGTGAATGTGGAGAAGGAAATCTTCTATCCATACCATGGGATCTGTAGTCCCATCGTAGGGCTCAATATTCACGGGCTTAAACCCTTCTGGGAATTCATGCTCCATTACTTCATCAGTGAAGCATAGGGGGTGTGCGGCGCCTCTATGCCGGGCTACATCACGACACAATTCAAATGAGTCTGGTCTGTTGTATTCGGCCCGGCCGGCTTTGTATTTAGTATATCCGGCGTGGCGGTCATCGTCACGCGTTGGGGCGTGCCCCCGTGATCCGTAGATCGATCTTGACTATCCTGCTTTGTTTTTCAATTCGTGTCGCAGGTCATGCGTGTAGCCCCGGGCCTTCATGTTTTTATTTGTTTGGCGACGGGGCGCGGGCTAGTGTTCGGGCTGATACGCCGCTTTGTCTCGGCCATGAGGTGGCCGGTCAGCTGCATCCTGCGATGGTAGTGTAGGCTCTAGTGCCTCCTCCTTGAATTGAGGTAACAACCTGCGCTTCGGGTAACTTTTGGTTGGGCGCTCGAGTCCATATTCCTCGGCTGCCAGGACCTCAGTCCATCTATCAGTTAGCAGATCTTGATCAGCTTGAAGCTGCTGCTGTTTTTTCTTCAGGCTTTTTGCAGTGGCTATAAGCCGGCGCTTGAAGCGCTCCTGCTCGACGGGATCCTCTGGCACGATAAATTCTTCGTTGCCGAGGCTCACCTCGTCTTCGGAGAGGGGCATGTAATTGTCATCCTCTGAGTCTCCATCCATTGCCTGTTCATCAGGGCTAGCTTGCCCATCCTCCCGTCCGGCTTGCTCGAAGCTTGGTTGGGCGGGATTGTTTTTGTCTTCGGCATCATCCGGAGTGTTATTGTCTCTTGTGCCGGTATCGCTATTTTTTCTATGGCGGGGCTTAGAGAGGCGCCGCTGATGCCGACGCTTAGATTGTTTCTCAAGGGGATTATCCTCTGTTGCCTCATCGCCATTGCTTTCTTTAGGTGTGTCCACCATATATATATATATATATATATATATATATATATATATATATATATATATATATATATATATATATATATATATATATATATATATATCATATGATGAGGTGGCTGTCCGGCGCCCTATGAGCGGTGGTTCCTGTTCTTCTCCGGCATCATCGTCCATACCATCGATGTCTTCGGAGTCGAAATCACGCATGTCGGTTAAGTCGTCGACAATGTCTATTAAGTGGATGGTGGGTCGGTAACGAATTTCTTTGTCGTCCGTTTCCCACTCAAGCCGGACATAGTTCAGCCAAGAGTCTCCTAACAGGGAGAGAGTATTTAATGAGTTTAGCACGTCGCCGAAGGGCGAGTGCTGAAAGATATCCGCGGAGGTAAACTCCATGATTGGTGCCCAATCAGGCTCGATGGGCACAAATGCACGTGGTTTGGAGCCTATGGCCGGAGACGAGTCCGAGGGTCCGATGACGCAAACCTCATTGGGGGGAAGTCTGTGTTTGGCTCTATCGCCGCCGAGTGTGTGGCCTCCGTGGCGGGGTCCATCCACCCGTCCTCAGCTGGCACGATCTGCTCCGGATTTAGAGCCGGGGCAGCTGCAGGTGTGATCTCCTGAACACCGTCCGATGGCAGATCTAAGTCATGCTCATCGTGACTGTATGGCGCACCTGTCATGGGCTCGAATCCGTCGAAGATCAAGTCTCCGCGGACGTCGGCAGTGTAGTTCAGGCTTCCAAACCTGACCTAATGGCCAGGGGCATAGCTATCGATCTGCTCCAGATGGCCAAGCGAGTTGGCCCGCAGTGCGAAGCCGCCGAATACGAAGATCTGTCCAGTGAGGAAAACCTCACCCTAGATCGCATCGTTGCGGATGATTGAAGGAGCCATCAAGCCTTACCGTGACGACACAGTGGAACTCTCAATGAAAGCACCAATGTCGGTGTCAAAATTGGCGGATCTTGGGTAGGGGGTTCCGAATTGTGCGTCTACGGCTAATGGTAACACGAGGTGGGGGACCCAATTTTTACCCAGGTTCGGGCCCTCTCTATGGAGGTAATACCCTACTTCCTGCTTGATTGATCTTGATGATATGAGTACTACAAGAGTTGATCTACCACGAGATCGTAGAGGCTAAACCCTAGAAGCTAGCCTCTGATTATGATTGTTCTTGTCCTATGGACTAAACCCTCCGATTTATATAGACACCTGAGGGGGCTAGGGTTACTCAGAGTCGGTTATACAGAAGGAAATCTACATATCCGAATTGCCAAGCTTGCCTTTCACGCAAAGGAGACTCCCACCCGGACACGGGACGAAGTCTTCAATCTTGTATCTTCATAGTCCAACAGTCCGGTATAAGCATATAGTCCGGCTATCCGAGGACCCCCTAATCCTGGACTCCCTCAGTCGCTTCTAGATGGTCACACTACGGTGGCTACTTGGGAGGTGCGCCGGCTAGCGGAGGTGTGGTGCATGGGTGTGTTGTTGGGTGGTGCTCCAAGTGAAAGCTTGCTGGCTCGGCGTCCGTGGACCCCATTTCACCTCCTTGGAGTCACTATCTCAGAGTCCAACCCTGATGTCTACTACACAACCTTCTTCTTGTAGACGTTGTTGGGCCTCCAAGTGCAGAGGTTTGTAGGACAGTAGCAAATTTCCCTCAAGTGGATGACCTAAGGTTTATCAATCCGTGGGAGGCGTAGGATGAAGATGGTCTCTCTCAAACAACCCGGCAACCAAATAACAAAGAGTCTCTTTTGTCCCCAACACACCCAATACAATGGTAAATTGTATAGGTGCACTAGTTCGGCGAAGAGATGGTGATACAAGTGCAATATGGATGGTAGATATAGGCTTTTGTAATCTAAAAATATAAAAACAGCAAGGTAACTAATGATAAAAGTGAGCGTAAATGGTATTGCAATGCTAGGAAACAAGGCCTAAGGTTCAACTTTCACTAGTGCAAGTTCTCTCAACAATAATAATATAATTGGATCATATAACTATCCCTCAACATGCAACAAAGAGTCACTCCAAAGTCACTAATAGCGGAGAACAAACGAAGAGATTATTGTAGGGTACGAAGCCACCTCAAAGTTATTCTTTCTGATCGATCTATTGAAGAGTCCATAGTAAAATAACACGAAGCTATTCTTTTCATTCGATCTATCCTAGAGTTCATACTAGAATAACTCCTTAAGACACACATCAACCAAAACCCTAATTTCACCTAGATACTCCAATGTCACCTCAAGTATCCGCGGGTATGATTAGACGATATGCATCACACAATCTCAGATTCATCTATTCAACCAACACAAAGTACTTCAAAGAGTGCCCCAAAGTTTCTATCGGAGAGTCAAGACGAAAACGTGTGCCAACCCCTATGCATAAGTTCACAGGTCACTGAACCCGCAAGTTGATCACCAAAACATACATCAAGTAGATCACGTGAATATCCCATTGTCACCACAGATAAGCACATGCAAGACATACATCAAGTGTTCTCAAATCCTTAAAGACTCAATCCAATAAGATAACTTCAAAGGGAAAACTCAATCCATTACAAGAGAGTAGAGGGAGAAACATCATAAGATCCAACTATAATAGAAAAGCTCGCGATACATCAAGATCGTGCCAAATCAAGAACACGAGGGAGAGAGAGAGAGATCAAACACATAGCTACTCGTACATACCCTCAGCCCCGAGGGTGAACTACTCCCTCCTCGTCATGGAGAGCGTCGGGATGATGAAGATGGCCACCGGCGAGGGATTCCCCCTCCGGCAGGGTGCCGAAACAGGGTCCCGATTGGTTTTTGAGGCTATAGAGGCTTGTGGCGGCGGAACTCCTGATCTATGGTGCTCTTGGATGTTTTCGGAGTATATGGGTATATATAGGAGGAAGAAGTAGGTCGGTGGAGCTACGAGGGGCCCACGAGGGTGGGGGGCGCGCCTAGGGGGGCAGACGCGCCTCCCTGCCTCGTGGCCTCCTTGATTCTTTCTTGACGTCCACTCCAAGTCCTCTGGATCACATTTGTTCCAAAAATCACTCTCCCAAAGGTTTCATTCCGTTTGGACTCCGTTTGATAGTCCTTTTCTGCGAAACACTGAAGTAGGCAAAAAACAACAATTTGGACTGGGCCTCTGGCTAATAGGTTTGTCCCAAAAATAATATAAAAGTGTATAATAAAGCCTATGAAACATCCAAAACAGATAATATAATAGCATGGAACAATCAAAAATTATAGATACGTTGGACACGTATCAAGCATCCCCAAGCTTAATTCCTGCTCGTCCTCGAGTAGGTAAATAGTAAAAATAGAATTTTTGATGTGGAATGCTACCTAGTATATTTATCAATGTAATTTTCCTTATTGTGGCATGAATGTTCAGATCCATAAGATTCAAGATAAAAGTTTAATATTGACATAAAAATAATAATACTTCAAGCATACTAAGGCTACTCTGGATTTCGTGTCGGTGTCAAAACCGGCGGATCTCGGGTAGGGCGTCCTGAACTGTGCGTCTAAGGCTAATGGTAATAGGAGGCGGGGGACACAATGTTTACCCAGGTTCGGGCCCTCTTGATGGAGGTAATACCCTACTTCCTGCTTGATTGATCTTGATGATATGAGCATTACAAGAGTAGATCTACCACGAGATCGTAGAGGCTAAACCCTAGAAGCTAGCCTATGGTTATGATTGTTGTTGTTCTACGGACTAAACCCTCCGGTTTGTATAGACACCTGAGGGGGCTAGAGTTACACAGAGTCGGTTACAGGGAAAGGAATCTCCATATCTTAACCACCAAACTTGCCTTCCACGCAAAGGAGAGTACCATCCGGATACGGGACGAAATCTTCAATCTTGTATCTTCATATTTCAATAGTCCGGCATTCGCATATAATCCGGCTGTCCGAGGACCCCTTAATCTCGGACTCCCTCAGTAGCCCCTGAACCAGGCTTCAATGATGATGAGTCCGGCGCGCAGATTGACTTCGGCATTGCAAGGCGGGTTCCTTCTCCGAATACTTTCAAATTATATCTTGAACACAAGAATCATGTCCGGCTCTGCAAAACAAATTCCACACACCACTCTAGAGAGTGTAATATCCTATGAGTCCAATCTGCTGACAACTCTTAGCGTGGCATCACGCCACATCCTAGTCTTTATTCGAACCATTTTTTATCCCGCCCCTCCGTATTTCAAGGCGCGGTTTCACCGGCACGTCTTGTCAAAGCAGAGATCGTGTCCTCTTATCACGGGATTCTCATCAATACGGGCATGGGTAACCAAATCGTGCCATCAGCATAGTGCTTGGGAAATAAGCGAGTTTTTAGGGCGAGCGGGGAGGCGCACGATTTTTACTGCCTTTATAAAGGGATAAGGACTCCCCTTTTTCACCCACGCCCTCTTCTTCCTATGACCATTCACCCTCCAGCTCCAACGCGCAAGCTCCCATCTATTCCGCCCAAAGAAGTACTCCAATCATGTCTGGATCCGGAGCGCATGGGCAAGTGGATGGCCTCCTCCGTTCAGGAGAAGGATATCAAGAAGCTCTGAGAGGCCGGATACCTGACCAAGAAGATCGCACACCGTCTCCCAGAGGCGGGACAAATTGTCCCTACTCCAGAACCCCACGAGAGGGTTGTATTCCTTCCCCACTTCGTCTGCGGGCTGGGGTTTCTGAGGGAGTCTTGGATTAGGGGGTATCCGGACAGCCGGACTATATACTTTGGCCGGACTGTTGGACTACGAAGATACAAGACTCAAGAGTTCGTCCCGTCCTGGATGGCCACCGACATACTTCTTCCTCCTATATAAGCCTACGTACCCCGAAAACATCCAGGGAGCCAATGAAACACAATTTCCACCACCGTAACCTTCTGTATCCACGAGATCCCATCTTGGAGCCTTCATCGGCACTCCGCCGGAGTGGGAATCAACCACGGAGGGCTTCTACATCAACACCATAGCCCCTCCGATGAGTTGTGAGTAGTTTACCACAGACCTTCGGGTCCATATTTATTAGCTAGATGGCTTCTTCTCTCTTTTTGGATCTCAATACAATGTTCTCCCCCTCTCTTGTGGAGATCTATTCGATGTAATCTCTTTTTGTGGTGTGTTTGTCGAGATCCGATGAATTGTGGGTTTATGATCAAGTTTATCTATGAGAAATATTTGAATCTCCTATGAATTCTTTTATGTATGATTGAGTTATCTTTGCAAGTCTCTTCGAATTATCAGTTTGGTTTGGCCTACTAGATTGATCTTTCTTGCCATGGAAGAAATGCTTAGCTTTGGGTTCAATCTTGTGATGTCCTTACCCAGTGACAGAAAGGGTTGCAAGGCACGTATTGTATTGTTGCCATTGAGGATAAAAAGATGGGGTTTATATCATATTGCATGAGTTTATCCCTCTACATCATGTCATCTTGCTTAAGGCGTTACTCTATTCTTATGAACTTAATACTCTAGATGCAGGCAGGAGTCGGCCGATGTGTGGAGTTATAGTAGTAGATGCAGGCAGGAGTCGGTCTACTTGTTGCAGACGTGATGCCTATATACATGATCATGCCTAGATAATCTCATAATTATTCGCTTTTCTATCAATTGCTCGATAGTAATTTGTTCACCCACCGTAATACTTATGCTATCTTGAGAGAAGCCTCTAGTGAAACCTATGGCCCTTGGGTCTATCTTTTATCATATAAGATTTCAATCTACTTTTGTTTGCATCTTTACTTTTTGCATGTATATTATAAAATACCAAAAATATATTTATCTTATCATACTATCTCTATTAGATCTCACTTTCGCAAGTGGCCGTGAAGGGATTGACAACCCCTTTATTGCGTTGGTTGCGAGTTCTTTGTTTGTTTGTGTAGGTGCGTGGGACTTTTGAGGAGCCTCCTATTGGATTGATACCTTGGTTCTCAAAAAACTGAGGGAAATACTTACGCTACTATTGCTGCATCACCCTTTCCTCTTCAAGGAAAACCAACGCAAGCTCAAGACATAGCAATCGCACACCTTTGTTCTCTTCGAGCTGCCTCTTCGTGAGGCTGAGCTCCTCTTCGGCCTGCTTCAGGTCCCGTTCGAGTCCGGCGACCTCCGCTGTGCGGGCAGCAGCGGCAAGCAGCACCACCTGCTTATTCACATAAACACATACTGTTAGATTCCTGCGGTTTAAAGTTGACCCTCCGTTTGGCTTTTCTTTCCGAACACCAAACAGAGTATCAGTGGCTAATGTCTATTGGGTGATAATTTCTCACATTTTGATTACTTACCTCAAAGCCTGTTAGGAGGCTGGTGCAGGCTTCGGTCAATCCGCTCTTGGCGGACTGAACCATTTGAATCAGCGTACTCATAAGAGTATGGTGCTCTTCATCAATGGAAGCGTCGCGAAGCACTTCCAGTAGACTATCCGATGCCTCCAGCGCGACGGAGGTCATCAGCACGGCCGGCTCGCCCTCCCTAGCGGGGGGCTGCCTACCCGAATCCAGAACCTTTGGAGGTTCCGGTTCAGTGTCCGGCTGGGACCCCAACTTGCTGCGTCTCTCGTCAGCATTATCTATGGGGATCTTACCCCCCATGTGCCCGGAGTCTGGAATTTTGCCTTGGGGCGGCTCCAGAACCGCCTCCCCCTGCTCCTGTACCCTTTGGGATAACACCTCCGTGTCATCCGCAGGCCGAGGGGAGGTGGCTGTCGGGAGCGAATTCATTGCCGAATCACTCAGAGACCCATCTGAAGAGGATACCTCAGGATGGGACCTGGCCGGACTGCATATGCACGTTTGGTGTTATAACAAACTATGAAGTTAAGTCGCACAAAAAGTATTACAGAGTGCGGATACTTACGATCTCGCCAGGGGCTTGCCCCTGGGCAGCCACTCCTCCTCGCTGTAAGCGGCCGTGGTGGAGTGATCCGGAAGGGACGACTTTCCCTTCTTTGGAGTCTTAGCCTCCCCCTGTGGGGCGACTTTTCTTTTCTTCTCCTCCCCAATGTGGGGAGGGGGAATGTCTTCATGTTTCCCCCTGTCTCCGCGGGAGGAATTTGCCTTGCCGTCCTCGGACGACGAGTCTATTACGGCCTTGCGCCAGAGACCCTTCCTAGTCCCCGTGGCCACCTTCTTGGATCCGTCGGCCTCCCCGGATGGGGCGACCCTCTTCTTTTTCTCCTCGCCTTTATGGGAAGAGCACGCCTCATCGCCTTCGGACGAGGCGTCTGGTGCGACCTTGCGCCGGCGACCCTTCCTGGTCCCCGTGGCCTTCTTTTCGGCCTTCTTTTCCGGCGCCTTGTAAGGCACCAAAACTAACATCTCCATCAGGAGTGCGGTTGCTGGATCTTCCAGCAACGGAGCCGGACAGTTGATCCGCTCCGCCGTCACCACGTAATCCTGATGAGATAAACATGGTGACTTAAAATCCTCCCACGAATATGCTGGGAAAGGTACATCTAGTGATGATCAGAAAACTTACCGAATTGGCAAGCCACGTGGCGCAGAGGCCGCGGTCCTCGGATGTGGGAGGAGGTACTTCGGTGGCCTTGAACAGCACCTTCCAGACGTCCTTATGCGTTGTACCATAAAGCTCTTGTAGCGTCTAGTGTTCGGCCGGATCGAACTCCCACAGATTGAATGCCCGTCTTTGGCATGGAAGGATTCGGCGGGAGAGCATAACCTGGACCACGTTGACAAGCTTGATCTTCTTGTCCATCATATTTTAAATACAGTTCTAAAGTCCTGTCAGCTCTGCAGGTTTGCCCCAGGCCAGGCCCTTCTTTTCCCAGGAGGTGAGCCGCGTGGGGATTCCAGATCGGAATTCGGGGGCCGCCGCCCAGTTGGCGTCGCCCGACTCGGTGATATAGAACCACCCCGATTGCCACCCTTCCACGATCTCCACAAAGGAGCTGTCAAGCCAGGTATCATTGGGCATCTTGCCCACCATGGCGCCGCCACACTCCGCTTGCTGGCCGCTCATGATCTTCCGCTTCACGCAGAAGATTCGTAGCCACAGGCCGAAGTGGGGCTTGATGCGGAGGAAGGCCTTGCACACGACGATAAACGCCGAGATGTTGAGGACGAAATTTGGGGCTAGATCATGGAAGTCCAGCCCATAGTAAAACATGAGCCCGCAGACAAAGGGTGAAGTGGAAATCCTAGTCCGCGGACGAAATGAGAGAGGAACACTACTCTTTCCCGAGAATTTGGAGTGGGGGTGATCTGTCCCTTCGCCAGAAGCCTGTGCGTGATGTTTGCGGCCAGGTATTCAGCCGCCCGAAGCTTGGTAATGTTCTCCTCCGTAACGGAGGAAGCCATCCACTTGCCTCCCGCTCCGGACATGCTGCGAATGGTCCTATGGAGAAGGTGAGAACTTGGGCGCTGGGGCTCGAGAGTGCGAGAATGGATGAGCAAAGGAGGAAGAAGGCGTGGGTAAAAATGGGAGATCCTTGTCCCTTTATAGAGGTGGCGAAAACGGTGCGCCTCCCCGCTCGACTGATGAAATCGCTTATTTTCCAAGCGCCACGTTAATAGCACGGTTGGGTTACCCGTACCCGTATTAATTAGGATCCCTTGATAAGGGGACATGATCTCTGCTTCGACAAGACATGCCGAGGAAACCGCCTCGCAATATGTGCGGTGGCTAGTTGTGGGAAAACGGTTCAAATAATGACTTGACCATGGTACGATGTCACGTTATCTAAAGTTGTCAGCAGAACATATTTGTGCAATGTTGTTCTCTCTATGGTGGTATGTGAAAATCGTCTTACAGAGCCGGACATGATTTAAGTGTTCGAGATTTACTTTGGAGTATTCGGAGATGGAACCCGCCTTGCAATGCCGAAGACAATCTGCGCGCCGGACTCATCGTCATTGAAGCCTGGTTCAGGGGCTACTGAGGGAGTCCTGGATTAGGGGGTATCCGGACAGCCGGACTATATACTTTGGCAGGACTGTTGGACTACGAAGATACAAGACTCAAGACTTCGTCCCGTGTCCGGATGGGACTCTCCTTTGCGTGGAAGACAAGCTTGGCGATTCGGATGTTAGATCTCCTTCTTTGTAACCGACTTTGTGTAACCCTAGCCCCCTCTGGTGCCTATATAAACCGGAGGGTTTAGTCCATAGGGAGGAACAATCAGAATCATAGGCTAGCTCCTAGGGTTTAGCCTCTACGATCTCGTGGTAGGTCAACTCTTGTAATACTCATATCATCAAGATCAATCAAGTAGGAAGTAGGGTATTACCTCCATCGAGAGGGCCCGAACTTGGGTAAAACATCGTGTCCCCTGCCTCCTGTTACCATTAGCCTTAGACGCACAGTTCGGGACCCCCTACCCGAGATCCGCTGGTTTTGACACCGACAGTTTCCCCTCCACATTTGTTCGTGGCCTTATGTACTATTACGGGATAGATTTCCATGATCTATCCCCCAATTCCTTCCTCAATATCTCGACATTCATTGTCGTGTGCGAGGCCTTCCTCCGTATCCCACCACACTTCAGGCTGTGGCTAAAGATCTTCAACGTGAAGCCAAGGTGGTCGGCGGCGAACATGCCGAGTGCAGAGGAGCCATGGTGAGCAAGATGCCCAACGTCAAATCTCTATCAGGTAAATTCAACGAGTCCATCAAAGGTTGGCAACAACAGTGGTTCTATATCACCGAGCCACGCGGCGCCAAATGGGCCGCCACCCCTGAGTTCCGATTCGGAGCTCCACTGCGGCTCATGTCCTGGCCCGAAAAGGGCCTATATTGGCCTTGGTCCGATGGGCTGACGACACTCCACGCGCGTATCAAGAGCATGGAGGACAAGAATATCAAACTTGTCGATGTGGTCCAGGTGATGCTAGTTCGCCGGATCCTTCATTGCCAATGATGTACTTGCCATTTATGGGAGTTTGATCCGGCCAAGCACCAAACCTTGCTAGAGTTCTTCGGCACGACACACAAAGACATCTGGAAGGTGCTATTCAAGTCAAGAAAGTCGTGGCCGGACACCGCAGAGGACCGCGGGCACAAAGCGTCCTGGCCCGCAAGTTCGATGAGTCTTTATTTGTTGTCAAGGTGTGTCTTTTATTTGTATACCATGGGAAAACACCTAATATTTCCCGACGAATCTCCTAGGCCTGGACGGAGAAGGCAGAGCGGATCTACTGTCCGACTCCGCTGCCCGAGGAACAAGCCGGCCCACTTCTGACGAAGATGCTGGTCCCGGCGCCATACAAGGCGCCGAAGGAGAAGGCCCAGAAGGAGGCCAAGGAGACCAGGGGCGGGCTTCATTGTAAGGGCAGTTCGGACGTGGTGTCTGAGGGAGTCTTGGATTAGGGGGTATCCGGACAGCCGGACTATACACTTTGTCCACACTGTTGGAGTGTGAAGATACAAGACTCAAGACTCCGTCCCGTGTCCAGATGGGGCTCTCCTTTGCGTGGAAGACAAGCTTGGCGATCCGGATATTATATTTCCTTCCTTGTAACCGACTCCATGTAAACCCTAGCCCTCTCTACCCACGCGAAGAGGAGTACGAGGGTTCACTGGTTCGGCTGCGGTGTGAGGCTGCCGTCGCCATAGAATAACAGGGGGTGTGGGTGAGTAGAGGGATGGTCTGGCTAGCGGTGGGAGTAGTAGGGGGCGGTGAGGTAGGAGCATGCGGCACGACCGGCGCTGCTTTGGGCGGCTGGAGAACAAAGACCAAAGGTTGAAGAAGCACTACGGCCGTTGGATGGACATCGTACGGTCACTGGAGTATTGACTAAGTTGACAAAGCCCTCCGCCCCCGTCAACTTAGTAGGCTCACAAGTCAGCCTGCCACTATACTGGGTCCCAGCTAGCAGGGGGAGTATTCATTTTTTTGTGTAATAAGGAGGCACTTCCTTGCGTGCGAAGATATAGCTGGTGGGTCCAAGCTGTCAGCGGCGGTAACGTTTTTTCGCAAAATACAGAGGCCCTTTCGGTGGGTCCCAGATGTCAGGTGGAGGAATCATTATTTTGCGCGCAATAAGGAGGCATTTCCTTGCGTGCGGCCGTGGACCCAGCTATCAGCCTCTCCATGTACAGTCCACTTCAGATGCATGTCGGTCGTTGACCATGTTGACCAGGCCGCGCCGAGAGCACCAGGGCAGTGGACGACGGCGAGGCCTAGGAAGGGAACGACACGGAGGCAGGGAAGACTCGGTAGTTGTTTCCCACCCGGAGGGGAGTACGACTGTACGAGGGTTTACTGGTTCATCTGCCGTCGCCGGAGAATAACAACAGGTGTGGGTCAGTAGAGGGATGGCTAGGCTAGTGATAGGAGTACAGTGGGGCGGTGAGGCCTGCGCGGCAGCACAGCCGGCCGCGGGGAGGAGGGAGCAGGCAGTCCCACCGGCGCTTGTTTGAGCGGCTGGAGCAGGAAGAGCAGAGATTGAAGAAGCACGACGGCCGTTGGATGGACATCCAACAGTCACTGCTTGTGTGTCAACCTTTTTTTTAAGAAAGCCTCAAATCTGTGGAAAACCGCATACATCCCATCTGCCATTATTTCTAATAATTTTCAGCCCATTTGCTAATTCTTAAGGTTTTTTTAGCCCATATTCTTTTTGTTAGCATTACAGCCCATATTGTGGCCACGGTTAAAAATTTATATGAAATTTTGCATATTTCGGTGTGGTCCGAACTATTTTAATCGCGAAATTTCGACTCACATTCAAACTGATTTTAGAAATAAATGTATATCAATATAAAATCCAACAAATTCTCCACACATAAAAAATAATGTAATTTAAAACCTCGAAATGAAAAATAGATATTTGAAACTAATTGCCAGTTTGATGTGTTTAAAAAATGTACAGCCCATTTCTCATTACTGATGGGCCATTTTCTCGGCTAGCCGAATGAAAGCTCTCCTCGTGTTGTAAGATTTGCAGCCAAATAGGCCTGACAAAGCGACTTACTTGGCAAATCACAAAAAACCGGGCTGTGGATGTGGACCCAGGTGTCAGCCTCTCCACGTACAGTACTCTTCCGATGGAAGTCGTTCGTTGACCACGTTGACCACGCCGCGCGGAGAGCACCACGGCGGTGGAAGACCGTGAGGCCTAGGAAGGGGATGACGTGGAGCCGGGGAAGACGCGACAGTGGAAGCCCGCGCAGAGAGGAGTACGAGGGTTCACTGGTTCGACTGTGGTGTGAGGCTGCCGTCGTTGCAGGGCCTGGCCAGCGGTGGGAATAGTAGGGGGCGGTGAGGCCTCCGCGGCAGCATAGGCGGCCATGGGAGGCAGGAGCATGTGACACGACCGGCGCTGCTTTGGGCGGCTGGAGCAAGAAGACCAGAGGTTGAAGAAGCACTACGGCCATTGGATGGACATCGTACAGTCACTGGAGCTAGAATCGTTCATATTGACTAAGTTGACAAAGCCCTTCATCCCCGTCAATTAGTAGGACCACAAGTCAGCCTCCCACCAAGGTGGGTCCCAGCTAGCCGGGGGGTATTCATTTTTTGTGCGTAATAAGGAGGCACTTCCGATGGGTCCGAGCTGACAGCGGGGGGGACATTTTTTTCACGAAATACAGTGGCCCGTCAGGTGGGTCCCAGTAGTAAGGGGGCAAACGTTTTATTTTTTTGCAAAATACGGTGGCCCGTCCAGTGGGTCCCTGCTGTCAGTTGGAGGAATCATTATTTTCCGCGTAATAAGGAGGCACTTACTTGCTGCGGCCGTGGACCCAGCTGAGACTCTCCACGTACAGTATACTTCCGATGGAAGTCATTCCTTGACCACGTTGACCTCGCTGCACTCCGTTGCATGCATGCGTCCATGGGTGTGGTGCGTCCCCACTGTCAGCCTCTCATGTACAGTTATCTTCCGATGACTCTCGGTTGTTGACCACACTGTGCCGAGCGCACCCAGACTGGAACGAACCGGAGATGGGGAAGACGGGGCAGTGGAGTCGCAGATGGAGAGAAGTGGGAAACTTCACTGGTTCAGGTGCGTGGCAGCACAGTCGCGGTGCCGCCCACGGGAGACAGGAGCAAGAACAGAGGTTGAAGAAGGAGCACGGCTGTTGGATAACAGTCCAGCTGCTAGAATCATTTGCTGATTAAGTTGACAAAGCCGTGCATACATGCCCGCTTAGTAGGCCCACAAGTCAGTCACCAAATCTGACTGGTCCCAGCTGTCAACGGGATGAATAATTTTTTTCGCAAAACAAGGAGGCACTTCCTTCCGTGCGAAGATACGGCCGGTGGGTCCCAGCTATCAGGTGGAGGAAACATTTTTTTCAGCTTAATAAGGAGGAACTTTCCTTGCGTGCGACCATGGACCTCGTGGGTCCTAGCCGTCAGGCTCTCCACGTACAGTCCTCTTCCGATGACTCTCGTTTGTTGACCACGCTGCACCGAACGCAGCGAGGTGGTGGACGACGGCGAGGCCCCGGACGGGAACAACTCGGAGATGGGAAAATGTGGCAGTGGAGTCGTAGATTGAGAGGAGGAGAAGGGTTATAACTGGTTCTGTTGCGGCATGGGGTTGTAGTCTGTGGAGAATAACAGGAGTTGTCGAGGGGTGGAGGGATAGCCTGGCCGGCGGTGGGGTAGCGCTTCGCAGCGATGTGTGCTAAGCAGAGCCGCTGGCCGCCGGAGGCCGGACCAGGCAGTCCCGACGACGCTGGAGGAAGAAGACGAGAGATTGAATGCGCATGCCGGCCGTTGGATATAAATCCAATGGCTGTGGATGACACAATCATTTGTTGACCAAGTTGACAACGCCCTGCGTAGGCTTCGACCTATTGGCCCACATGTCAGCCTGCAAGAATGTGGCATATATTTAACCCATGTTTTCTAGAATGTGCAGTCCATTTGTTGGGCTGGGTGAACAAATAATTTCGCGTCAATCAGGCCCATTTATATTTTCTAAAAAATCCCAGCCCATTTGCACTTCCTTGAAATACACGTATTAGGTGGGTTCGTTATACATATAATGTTATGTTGGAAGGAGCAATTAGTATCAAAGAATAAACCGGAGAGGCACATTATATATATATATATATATATATATATATATATAATTAACAAATTAGCGAGTTATTGCTCAAAATAAAAATGAGTGTGTTATTATTAAATTGGTCCTTAAAATCTTCGCAAGCTTTTGTACGCAATCACCAGGATTTTCCTTGCCTGTGAGTCAAAAACAACCAGGATTTTCCTTGCCAACTTTCCGTTAAACATTTACTTTTATAGTTAATAACACGTGGGATGTTTTTATAATGTATATATAAGTCTCTATAAAATATACGATAATAGTAATAATATAAATATATATAATGTGGTTAGAAGGGAAAACATAAATTGGACACAACATTACTTTTATAAGAGACCTGCGTTTTATACCCCACAGTAGGCATACTAACAAGTTCACACACAAATACAACATAAAAGGTAAACATTCATATCAAACTCAGGTTCACAGGACACGTTCATATTCATAGCCAACATTCACTATCAACAACTCAAAAGATTTATATATACACAAGCTTAGCATATCTATGCATCCAGATGATTGATAGATCACACGACAATATTCATACATAATTCACAAAAAGGTTCAGATATACACATGTTCAGTATGTTTATGCATCCAAATGATTGAGATCACAACCAATATGATCCATGGATGAACTTTAATTACCTAGGGTACAGACTGGTAAATGGTGTTCAATCGGAGGTACTTCTTGCTAAAATTAGTTCTTGTACGAGTAAACTTTCGAGTACATAAGAGGCAGCACAGACAATCTGAGCTTTGCTTGTAGGTTTATCCTCAAATAGTGGCCTCGTGCCGAGGGAGGTTTGAGAAACTTGGCCACTACTTTCATCCAACTAGTTTACTGGATCATCTTGGTCCTGTATCTCGCCAAAATTCTACATTGCAGATGAGAAAGGAGGTGGTTGAGAAAATGAACCACCCAAATTTTTTGTGCAGTTCAACTGAAATGGAGCATCCTTGGCGTGCAGACTGATTAAGTACCAGATGAATATACGCATAAACCAACTTGTCTGGAATCTTTAGACTCCATGCCATATAGTTCGCTACCATATGTGCCGATAACCAAAAGGCACAGGTTGGGATCAAAGACTGGACTGCGTTTTTCTGGGCTATGCACCAAGCAATATTTTTGGCGTTCACTCTCCTAATACTTGGAGTATGACAATTGGTTGACGCCGGTTGATACTCCAATGAATGTAGGCCCTTCTTGTCAACATCGATGCTTGTCTGAGTGAACTTTGGAGTACATAGCAGCAGCATAAGTACATGTCCATCTGATCATTTTGTGCAGTTCCATCTGATCATTTTGTGTAGTTCAGGCTCCAAATTACTCCTTTATGAAATTGGCAAACTGTAGCACAATACAAAATTACCAATACATATGACAGGCACAATAATCAGGATAAAGACAAGTACCAACCTGTGTGAGGTAGCATATCAATTACTATTTCCTTTGACTGGAAGCCGAGATAAGCCAAGCGACTAGCAGCAAAGGAAGAAAGCAAGTGGAGATTAGTGACTGACAGGAAAGGACGGAAGCTGTCGAGGCAATGAAGCACCCAAAGTTTTTGTGCAGTTCCACCAAAATCGAGCATCCCTGTTGGCACATATATTGAGAGAGTGAGACTACTGTAACAGTGGGACTAGTTGATGAAACATACACTAACAAATAGAAGCACCCTCATTATCTTAATGGGTAAAGTTAGCAACATAGTAATCTTGCTTAAATAGAGGTATTAGTTTATTTAATCAGTGCCAATTAGCTCAACTCAACACTCAAAGCATTGCCATTTATCATAGGTTGCAAAACTTTAACGTGCAAAGATAAAGGAGTTTCTCATGACAGTAGCACGATACAAATAAAGATGACAGCAAACTAATATGGATGAAGGCCTTATGCCCGTACCAACCTGAGAAAAAAAGCTTATTCATGTAGTCCCATAAGAGATGATAAAGCACTCACTAGAATCACACAATAGTATATATTTTTGTGCACTTCAAATGTATGGTTGAAATCACTCTTATTTACCATTGCTGAGATTATATCGAAAGATTATCAAGAACTTCCAGCAGAGTTAAAGCACTGGCTGGGATAGAGTTCATTGTATTGTCTTGTGTAGTTCCACTCAAATGTATGATTGGCACAACACGATCCCTATTTGCACAAGTAGGAACAAGGTGAAACCTTCATTAGCTTAGTGAGAAAGGATAGGAAGACATTAGCATATTACTCAAACAGTAGCATCAAATTCAGGATGGACAATACGCAAAACATTGCCTCATTGAACCAATGGCAATAAATTGACATGCAAAACAATAGCACTATTATGTCATGACACTAATAATATTCCCTCCCTGCTCCACCACATGATTCACCTCCATAGACAAACATACACATGTACATGATTCAGCATAGGGTCCTACTAAAGATTTGTTTAACTCCAACAGGAAAATTAGGCAGTAATAAATTAGTGGTACTTAGTACTCCTAATTAATTAAGTGAGACACCAGAAGTGGAAGGGCTCCCTGGAGGATCGCCTCACATGTAAGGTAGTCGTTGTCGGAGCCCTTGAATGGCCTCGACTGAGGCCTCTGGCTTCAGCAAGATTGCCTTGGCACTGTTTCTTCTTCTTCCTCCTCCTCTTCATGCTCTGTTTCTCTTTCTCCTCACCAGTTGGTGAAACAAGTACATGATTGGCCTTCTAATTCAGAATTGGTTTTGTCAGTGAGGGAGTACAAGTGTACTAGTAAAAAATAGCATTATTTTCTCATGGCAGTCGGAAAATAGAGATGAACACATGCATTAAATATCGTTCTTACCTAAAGGAAGGTTATGGCGCCAATATGGATGATGAGGATTGGAACACAGATCTCCCTTTGTGGAGTTCCACCAAAATGAACCAACTGTTCCATTCTGACATTCCAGTTAAACAGCACAAAAGTCACTTCTTTTAAGAAGAGTTTTGTGCAGTGCACCAAAAGGTCACAACAGCAACCGGGTGAATTGGATATCCTTGTTTGCACAAAAAGGCACAGAGGAAACAGTCAGAGTCTCAAACAATTACAGGTAAAAACTTGTCATGGCTTATAATAGTGGCATGGCTTCATTTTTACCAAGGACATTAGATTAAGAACATCTAAGGCTGCGTTCGGTTCACAGGTTTGGTGCAGGATTTTTGTAGGAACACAATTCCTATGGTATTCTTTCCCTTCCAACCGCTCGGAACATGGGAAAGGTGAATACTGTTTCATAGGAAAGCTGGTCTGGTAGTACTGATTCCATAGGATTGGAAACATCCACGCGCTGCTCAGTTTTTGGGCGGAAGCCCGAGGCAGGCACTCGCTGCCATGCGTTAGACAGGTTGTTGTGCTGTGTTTGCCAGAATAAAAAAAATCAACCTATGTGTGGTACGTGAGGTGAGGACAAGAGTAGTCACTGTGCAGCTGAATAAACAAATAGCATCTCATACTGCCAAGCATGCTCTCTAAAAAAACAAATCTGTACATTTCGTAGTCCATCCGAACACATTCTCTTGAGAGTTTCCTCCGGTTCACTGTTCCATAGTTTTATACCTACATTCCTTTCCTATTCCTCTATTTTCATCAAGACCTATGTTTTCTGCCCCTTTATTCCGAATGGAGCCTAAATATTTGGTATAAGGGCATGGGACAGTGGGTGCACTAGCAGTCCAGCACCATGTACGTAAACAGGGGCATAAAGTGGTGATTCATAGTTTGTTGCCCCGAGAAACAGACATCCAAGAAACATATCTGGGTTGGTCCCATTTTTGTTGACTCTAGCCACCTACTCCTATGTGTGGATACTAAATCTAGTCCTGGTCATACCACTGTGTACAGCGTTACCCCTATATTTCCCTTTTCGACCAAGAGACCGGTTGGATGACCAGTCTGTACTACTTTCACCCCCTTTCCTTCCTATTTGTACCAAGTCCGATGTAAATACTAAATTCCCCCACCCCCACTTTATTTCTTGTTTGAACCAAGTACTCCCTCTGTCTGGACTTACTTGTCATCAAAATGGATGTGTCTAGAACTAAAATACATCTAGATACATCCATTTCAATGACAAGTATTTTCGGACAGAGGGAGTCAAGATTCGACTCCATGAAGTAGCTTTACCTCTAACAATAGAAAAAAAATAGGTGATGTTGGACCATCCAATCGAGAGGGGCTGAGAGGTAGAAAATGATGCACATGCAGCAACGTAGCGAGCTGGGGAAGTAGAGCTAAGGCGGTTTCGAACGAAGATATACCTGAAGGTCGTCGGGATGTGGATAGGTGGGCGGCGGGAGGCCGGATCCGCACAAAGGCAACGACGAAGGGATCAGAGGACCACCCGCGCCGGCGCTCGGCCAGAGATAATGGTGCGGCCGGCAGTGGGTCTCCTCCCTCGCTGTCGACGACGGCCTAAACGCTGCCCCTCCTTCCCTTCACCAGTGGAGGGGGATATGTCCGGATCTGTAACCAGCAGTGAGGATAGAAAGCCAGTGTTTTTTGAAGGGAGAAAGACAGTGTTACTACCCCTATCTTGTTTAGGTCTGGAGAGGATGAGAGTGTGTGAATAGAGCAACCCTAGCAAGCAAGCGCGAAGGCTCCGGCCTATATATACGTAGTGGGGTAGTTTTCCTTTTTCACTCCATCAAAACAATCGTTGAAAATTGTACTACTACATGCCAGGTCGCGGTTTTTTAAGTTGTTGATTGTTTTTTGAGATAGCTACCCGCTTGTTCCAAGTGGTGTTACGGTGTGCCAGGTCGCACTTTGTATCATTCAAGTCTGGTACTACAAGTCCCTCCATTAAATCAACAACCATCCCCTCATAAAAATTGTGAACAAGCCCACGGCTAAAATTAGCGGAAATGTGGGTTGCCCCAACATGCATTATTATTTATATTTTCTACTCCCTCCATTCCTAAATATAAGTCTTTTTTATTAGCCACACCCAAGACAAGAATTTTTTTATTAGCAGTGAACCCCACATGTCATAGACACAAAAATTGTGGCAAGATTCCCTTAGGCAAGCCAAAGTGTGTCTAACAATTTGAGCAACTCAGGTCAGGCAAGTGTGGGAAAAATAATGTGGCAACATAAGACAAACATAGTCACAATCCAAACAGCCCCGTAATTTTTTGCGACATGCATGAAAATTTGGTTAGTTAAATTTATAGTCAAAATTTGGCAAGGTGCATCAAGTCAACACATGCAAGTATCAAAAGGAAAGTCATGGCATGCATGCATGCGTTGTACTCCCTCCGTTTCCAAATATAAGTCTTTTTAGAGATTGCAACAAGTGACTACATACGAAGCAGAATATGTCTACTCCTACATACGAAGTAGCCCATTTGAAATGTGTAAAAAGACTTATAACGAGTGCAGTGCTTTGATGTGTCACGTCAACTCGTACAAGACCGAGAAATTTGATTACTACAACACCCTCTCCCTCGCGGACTGAGCTCCGGTGCCTTAACTGCACCTGCCTTTGGCTGCATGACAGGAGGGCCAACCACCTGTTGGGCCCACCTGTCATAGACGCAAAGGCAGGAGCAGTAAGTAGACGCTTTCGCTACACGCTATCCCTCCCGCACGAGGTGGACGGACATGCAGCAGTGGATTCGGTACTGTAGAAGTAGGAGTAACATCATTGTTCGTCTTTTCGAGGAGGCGAAGAGCCAAGCGCAACCCGAACGTGGCAGTTGCGAACGCTCGCGTGATGCGGTTCCTTGGAGCGCGCATATACTAGCCAGGCTCTTGCATGAGACAAAATTGCTATTGTTTAACAATTAAACTCCATTATCCATTGGTTGATACTCATTCTGCATAGGTCCACGCGCTTAGCACCGTTTCCTCCTGGGGTCACCAATGTTTATTTGCTAATTAATAGCATTGCATGCAATGAACTAGCCATTGCAAGTCATTAAAAGCATGCACACCTCTCATCTCTTATTGGTTGATATGTCAAGAAACAAGAAACAAGGTAGAAGTTAATGCACCGCGCCTAAGTGTTTTGGGACTATTTAGTTTTGGTAAGATGACTTGCACACCTAGACGGAGGGAGTAGTATAGCCCTGTAAACCAGAAAGGAGTATTTGCCTTTCTAGAGATTTCAACAAGTGACTAGACTACACCATGTGCAGTACTCCCTCCCTTCCGGTTTATAGGGCTCAAATCTCAAATATCATGAACCAAGGCATTTTGCGATTGGAGGAATGTATCTCGTACTTTACAAAACTACCCTAATTAAACTCATGCATTAATTATGTAGTTCTCTCGTTTTCCTCTCTGCCTTGGTCGCGGTGCACAATATTGAGCACTCCTATATGACTAGCTGCTCTATCTACATGCGGGACATTTCAAAGCATCCGGGCTTGCGTGCCATCCACCAAATCTCAGCGAGGTGCTACAGTCGAGACTCACCTGTCACCCCGGTGTGGCTGTCATGACCCGTCATATCACAAAACCCACACCTTTACTAGCAGTGGTAAGGTGGCCTCCAAGTTGGACTAGACGAAGCAACCATCATTTCACAGCTGGAACGCTCGTTCAAGTCCTTCCTTCCCTTTCTTGAAGAAAACCTCACTCCAGGCTACTCATTTCTGCCATTTTTCTTCTGTACCGACGAAGGAAAGGTGGGCGAATCAGTTATGTTGCTATATTTTCATTCCAATAATCTTCTTTTTGTGAAGCACCAACCGATTCTCGCATCCTATTCTTTTCTCGTTTTCATAGCGATTGTGGTTTCCTTTCGATTGCTTTTTGTTTGTCAGTTCATTGATGGATCCTGGAGCACTAGGCAAAGAGTTGCCGGCGGACAACCCACTGGAGACAGCGATCTCCAGGAAGCGAGCACCGACCAACGAGTTGACCATGTTGGAGGGCCAACCCATGGAGACTAAGAACTCCAAGAAACAAGCACTGGCCAAAGAGTTGAGGACGTTGGCGGACAAACTCCTCAAAGATAGTTGGAAGAACAGCAAGGGCCCCACCGTGCCTACCCCAGGAACTCTGATTGCCACCTATGTGAGGCCCAAGACCGAGTTTGAGGAGATAGTCACCGTTGAGAAGCAGTATTCCCCTGGCAAGGTGATGGCCCTCCGGAGGGATGAGATCCCCCGGTGAGCTGCACAAGGTAAAAAATAATGGCTTATTACCATAGTTGTGGTTTTTGATTATTTGCAATGTGCTTGCTAATATGTTAGGGTTGTGCAGGTGCCGGTGGTTGTCCTTGATGATTCCGATGTCGTGGCCCGTCCTATTGGCATCGCCCCGGAGATCGACTCCGATGCCGCTGTCCATCCTGTGGACATCGCCCCAAAGATCGATTCCGATGTCGCGGTCAGTCCTGTGGACATCGCCCCAGAAATCGATTCCCATGCCGCTGTCCGTGCTGTGGTCATTGCCTGAGAGATCGATGACAAGAAATAGTTGGTCACGCTAATCCTTCAGGGTAGTTTGCATTGCCCTGTGTTTAATTACCAGAACGATGCGTGTTATCAAACCATCTTAGGGCTAGTGCAATGTCTTGTGTGGGCGGATCTTGCTACTTTTGTTTGATAGTGAATCATGCGATGAATCATGCGAACCCTCTCCGAGTTATGGAAACAGATGTATCATCACCAGCTTTTGATGTAATATATGGCATGCTTAGATGTAAGTTTGAACTGTTTATCATATCAGCAGGGCTTGTTTGATGATTCTTGGTGTTAGTAGGCTAGCTATTGTGCGAGCTATAGTACTTGCAAAACACTCACCGAAGAGAAACATTGGGGCTGATGAGCTCGTGGTACGCTTATACTTATCCCTCGTCGATCGACCAATAGCCCTAGCTCCTAAAATTGTACTCTTAGCGATCAATCAGACAATAGTCAACATACATTCAGGCCTCATTTGGTTCATAGGGTAGGAAAATTGTAGCAAAAGTACAGAGAACATGCAACACAAAATCATAGCAGTGCAGAGACGTACTCCCTCCGTTCCAAAATAGATGACCTAGGCGGGCTAGTTTGGCATGGTGGGTTTCAGTGATATGACGTGGTACAGTGCCGTCCAGTCTTCGCGTGTGGTAGCAGTATTGCGGTTATAGTAAGTTTTCTTGAAGAAGCGGAATTCAACGAAGTCATGATGGTTCCTTCGTCCGAACAACTTACAGTGGGAAAGGTTGGGCCTGCGATACGATCGGGGTAGACCAAGATAATTTTGTGCATGGTAGGTAGACCAGGATGGTCGATGTCCCACATGTCGGGGAATGAAAGTATTCTTTCCGATATAGAGGACCAGCAACGAGTATTCATTGTTTATTTTTAATAAAAGCTATTGTCTCCACTATTACGACAGAGGAGTGTGAAACACGGCAGCCCAGTGAAATTGCAAGATAACATGTGTCCCCTCTGGTGAGCGGCGTGCCAGCCGGACTATCGGGGTTGCCATGCGTACGAGTCGTAAGTGTGCCGCCTTTTCCTTTAGAACTTGCTAAGCGTAACATTTTCACGCGATCGATCGATAGAAATCCAGAACAAAATGACGAGGGCGGTCCTTTCCCACTCGTTAGGCGGGCTAGTTCGAGTGATATGATGTGCTACAGTGCCGTCCACTTGCTCCATTTTTATATAAGCAAGAGTTTACACTCTTACGCGGGAGGAGTGCGAAACACCGCGGATCTAATTTTGATCGAGGGATAACTGTTCCCTGCCAAATAATGGAGGATTGTTAGCAATTATAGCATGATAGTTAGGGCATCTCCAGCGCTGGCCCACAAATTTACATCGGCATCTGTCCGAGGACACTGATGGATGCCATCCGATGCTGCCTGCATACCTTTCGACAACTATATGAACTAACCGGACAAAATTTGTGCAAACAAAGAAAATTTCAAATTAACTGGATGAAATTCATTACATTTCGAAAACTTTTCCTACAAACTGGACAAAATTCATTGCATATTTCGCACAAACCGTACTAAAACCTACTGTAAACCTAATCTAAACGATCGCCGGCGCCCGACCGCCATGTACGGCCATGAACCCGAGAAAGCCGGCCATTGCCTTTGCCTCCTCCTCATCTGCCTCGATAACCTCCTCCTCCGGAGCACAAGGTTCTGACGATTTCCGCCTCCACGTTGCCGTCAAGCGGCTAATCAGCCGCCGATGTTTACCCCACCAAGCTTGGCGTCGACTGAGTGGAGTAGCGGTGGCCTTCTCGGGACCAGAGCGGCGGTGACCTACCATGTACTACTCTTCCTCGCTGCCGGCTACGCCCGCGCATGCATGCCGGCTTCGTGGTCATGGCGGCGGAGGGCGGCCGGGGGGTGCCGGCGATCTCCTTCATTTGCTCCTCGGACAGTACGTCGAAGAGAGCTTTGGAGCGCGCCCGGAGCGGAGCCGCCGATGTCCCTCGTCTGCTCCTACGACAGTACGTCCAAGAGAGCTTCAGAGCGCTAGGAGGCCATGGTTGAAGTGGTGCCGACAGAAGGAAGGGACCAGAGGAGAATAAGTGTGGGTCTTTGGGTATGGCTGGGAGCTGGGGCTCAATTTAATATAGCGGGTGAATGGCAATGAGCCTCGGCAGACGGATGGACAACTGGTGCTAGAGTAGGTTCGTCGGGCATGAATGCGGACGCTGCTTTAGTGACTTAACTGCAGATGCGTTTGGGTTACTGACATGTGGGCCCAATGGGCATCTGGCCCGCATGTCAGTGACACACCAATTGCACCTGCAGTTAAGTCCGGTGAATGCGGCATTGACATTCTGGAGAGACGGTGACCGTTTCAGGCGGGAAGCGCGCGCTAGCGATGGAAGGGGTTTCGGTGTGCAGTGGCACTAAGATCGGTCGCTCACGATAGTACATACTCCGTACCATACTACCATAGTACCCTCTCTAGCTTAGGCTGTTTTATAGATTGTCGTTGTGATGGACGATATACATGAGCAAGGCGGTCCGAGTATGACTGTTGTTGTTGAGCCAGGTGAATACATGCTCAGCGTTCGCGTAGGCCTCCATCAAACGTCTAAACAGTAATGTCAGGCACCGCCGGGGCGCGCAGGTGATGGGCTCGCCGTTTGCGTTGCGCCATGAGCAGGACTTTGATTTAGAGGGCGACGTGCATGCATTAGCATGCTTTGACAGCGTGAGCGTGAGTGTCTGCGTGAAGTATTCATTTTCATTTGGCTGACGAGGGTGCGTTGCAGCGACGAGTCCGTGGTTTGATTCCCAACATACGCATAATTTTGGTTTTTACAGTATTTCTTTCTCATTTGACAGGTAGGCCCGCGTAGATAGATAAAGAACACGAGCTGATGAGGCGCATGCAGACTGTTTGACTGGTCAACCAGGGAAATATGGAGCTATATGCTGAGCCAGTGACCGTATCATCACCATATCTCATATACAATGATCAAAGTGAGCTATCAAGACAAGTTCGATGACCGCCAATGCATTTTACTCGGTAATAAATGACCAGGATTGAAGGGGAATCCAAATTTGCTTTGTCTTCTGTCCTTAAGCTCTTGACAAACCAATGCACTATACGGTTGTCCGGCCACTCCACCCCAGATCTCTCACCAAGCGTCATTCATGCGACCGCGCCGCACACTAACCGGTAAGGCAGCGATGGCATCCCGCCGCGCCGAGTTCCTCGCCGCCCACAACCGCACACAAAATGGTAGTGAAGCGATGGCATCCCGCCGTGCCAAGTTCATCGCTGCTCGCGACCTCACAACTATGTGGGAGGAATTTGAAGATGCCAAGGCCAAATGGGCGGTAGAGCAAGAGGCGGCCAAATCCGCACAAAGGGAGCGGAAAAGTCAGAAAGCACTCAACAAAAGAGAGGCCCGCCGCCGCAAGAAAGAAAAGGACGCACGCGCTGCTGCGGAGAGGTTGGCGGAGATCCAAGCACGGTGGGGTGTCACCGACAAAGCCGAGAAGGAGAACGACGGCGTCTGGCCAGCATGTGAGAAGTGGTAGTACTAGTAGTTAGTGTGTGTGTCTGTGTCTGAGTACGAGCATGTACGAGTACTACTAGTTACTACTGTAGTTTTTGGAGCAAAGTACCAATACATTAGCCTAGACTAAATGGAAAAATTCCTATCCTAAGCATCAAATGGCATCTCTTTCTCTATAGGAATTGAGATGCATGTCATCTCACTTCCTATGATTTTCATATTGCTATCCTATGAACGAAAGGAGGCCTCTGTTGGAGTAACTAATGTAGCTAGCAGTATTGCTGGTACAGTAGTTCTCTTCAAGAAGCGGAATTCAACGAAGTCATGATGGTTCCTTCGTCCGAGCAACTTCAAAGTGGGAAGTGGGCCTATGATTTGATGGCTCATTAGTCATTGTTACTGCGGTGCGACGACCTGGGTGACTCTCCCTTGGAGTTCTGCGTGCATGGCAAGTGGACCAGGATGGTCGACGTCCCACATGTTGGTGAACGGAAGTATTCTTTCCGATATCGAGGAGCAAGGAAACCGCGTGGTACAGTATCACTGCTGTGGTTCACAAAAAAATAGTATCACTATCGATTTATAATTATTTTTATTTCTGATGAATGCTAGCATTTCAACTCTTACGACGAAGGGTGCCAAACACGGCACGTGCTGGATGTCTCACACGTCAGCGAAAGGAGTGGGACATGAACAGCATGGTAGAGCCCAGCGTAAAAAAACAGTGTGGTAGAGCGTCTCCACTTCTTCCACTTCAGGGTCGGAGACCACACGTAGTAGTACTTAGTGGTA
This sequence comes from Triticum timopheevii, assembly GCA_963921465.1. Classification (NCBI taxonomy): domain Eukaryota; kingdom Viridiplantae; phylum Streptophyta; class Magnoliopsida; order Poales; family Poaceae; genus Triticum; species Triticum timopheevii. The sequence goes on from OY997270.1 coordinate 374,891,349, forward strand.
TGAACGATACAAAGTGCGACCTGGAGAGAAAGAAACATCTAGTTGGAAGGTCTAGGGGCATACACGTAAACAAATATAAAAGTTAATATGTGCCTCCAACTAATATAGTAGTAGTAGAGTACTTAGGCACGTACTCCATAACATCATGGTGCATTGCACGTACAACATTTAGTGGTAGTACATAGTAAGAGACAAATGCCGCCCAAGAGTTCTCTTCTCGACCTACTTTTGGGTGTTTGGTAGAGTGTATGGAGGGTGCATGAGTTCACACTAGTTTAGCACAAATACACTAGAAGCATGCATGAAGAGAGCATGCATGAAGAGGGGTGTTGAGTTGAGCATGCATGAAGAGGGAACAACTATGCTGAGACGAGAACGCAACCAAACACACCCTATATGACACGCATGTTCATACCATTTGTGCCTTTCTACTTCACTTACTGCGCTACATTACTTAGGTTCGTACGTCCACTCCTGGGTACATGTCCGTCTCATAGTTCCAGTCCCACGTGTTCTTCATATAGATGGACCGATCCTTGCAATAACACGTGCACCTTGATGCTAGATGTCTCGCGTGTTGGCAAAAGGATGAACAAAGCTCACGTAAAAAAATAGAGTGGAAGAACATAGATTCTGGACGACCGAGAAGGAGCAAGGAACCTCGTGGTGGAGCATCTGCACTCATAACATTTAATATTATTCAGCGATATAAAATTAACCAATCATCTCCACAGTGGACTGGAAGAGTACGAAACACGGCAGCCCAGTGTAGTTACATCGTACTAGTACATGGCTAACCCACGCTATCATCATATTTCTTGGCTTCCGTGCGACACCTATCTCTAGTAATCCAGCAGCCTATGTTGCTTCTCCCTCCTCATCTCTATCAAAGTGCGGCGGGCTGGCGTTTCTGCCGTCTATTGAGGTCGGTTAACTATCACATATTAGCGACATGCCAAGAGCATTCTAAAAAAAATTCCTTTCATGTTCCGTTTTAAAAAAGAAAAAAAATCCTTTCACGTACGAATTTGCCTGTATGCTTGAGCAACTTGCATGTCCTATACTGCTCCTATTTGATACTCTAACTTAGCTAGAGGTTAGACTAACTCATGACTAACCCTGAACTAACTGTAGCCAAAGAGGTGTTTGGGTGACAGGGTTAGATTGACAATAAATGCACTTCATGGAGAGAGAAAAGTGATTTTTCAGTGGTCCCAATGAGAACTATCTCCAATTAGCACCTCTTGGGTGGGATAGTTTTTTTGGTGGGTTCGGTGCAACTTGCTCCAACTTAAACCCTCATGCTTGGATACTTTAGGGCTATTTGAGCCCCAACTAGCTCAAACTAACTCTAACCCATGGATCCAAACAGGGCCTATGGCCAGTCTCAACGCGGAGCAGTCGCATGCACCAGGAAGCGGCGCTCTCTCGGCCGTCGCGCCACTTCAAAGCCGACGCCAGTGAGAGGTCGCCTCTGCTCTGGCCGGGCATTAATGCGGCACTGACGCTCCAGGGCGACACTGACCGTTTCATGCGGGAAGCGCGCGCTGGCAAGGGAGTATAGGTTTTGAACTGTTTCAGGTGTAGTACTGGTAATTTGCAAAACTACTCAATTACTGAACTCGGTTTCCTAAGAAATTGTGGTAAAAAAACGTTACTCCACAGCCCGCTTCCCTTCTCCTTCCTCTTCCACCGCCTGCGCACGTCTGCGGGAAGCGACCGGTCAACCCTTATATAGGAGTGCTAGCACAAAAATATGCATGCATGACCACTAAAATTTCCAAATTAAAGCGCCGCTCCGGCGGGAGTATGGCATATGTTGTTACCTTCGGCCGGCCCATGGCTACCGGGCGACGGCGACCAGAGAAGAGGCGATGGGAGGGGAATGAATGGAGCTACTATTTGGGTTCGCCTTCCGGCTTAAATAAATGCGCAACATCACGTGTACCCGCGGGTGCACAAATTGTAACATACGTGTCTGCTTAAGTGGGCTCATGTAACTGGTGTGTGTGTGTGTGTGAGTGATTCTGAGAGATAGAGTGCGTGTGTGCGACTCTACTCTTTGGACATGTACTCAACCTTTTGCATCGGGATATAAGTATAATGGTATTTACTTTAGCTAGTGATTTACGTGGCCATGTTAACGTGGTTGTGTCAAAAAAATGTCACTTCCTGCTCATGATTTGCATTATATAATTACAAGCAAGATTCTCGTGCATTGCACGGAACATCGATATGCATTTTTTTACAAAACACCTGTTGTGATTGACCCATGCAGGAGTAATCCCATGTGTAAAAACTAATGATATCTCGATAATTTTATCAGAAAATTGGTATCTCGAGAATGTCATCGAAAAATGAAAGATGAGAGATAAGGCGAGGAGGAGTGGAGCATGGTGGTGACTGGTGGTCGGAATGGGCGGATGCATGGGGATGGACGGCGCCGGCAGGTGGCAGCGGCCACCATGCATGCTAGATTGTTCCTGAGACTTATTCCTTTTTTAATTGCTGAGCAATGAGGTTGCGGGAGATAATGATTTGGAGAGAGGTGCGGGTATCTTTTGTAAAGTTATCATAGTTTGCTTTCTATCCGTCAGATATAGATCATACGGTCTATATTACAAGATGGCAGGCACACCATCATCGCCAACTCGTTTTTTTATAAGTGTACAGATGATAAGTTTGCTGACTACTAAAGTAAAGTGGAATTTGTCCATGTTATGCATGTAAATAAAGGTGATTGTTTATCATATGGGTAAGGTTGGATGAAGGGTGGCAAGAACAAATGCTCCGCCTAGAGCATGTGTGTGTGAGATGGAGTCTTCGTGTGTGTATGGGGGTGTGTGTGTGTGATAGAGAGAGAGAGGAGAGAGGAGAGAGATGGAGTCTTAGTGTGTGTGTGAGAGAGAGAGAGACAGAGAGAGATATGGAGTCTTAGTGTGTGTGTGGGGGGTGTGCATGCGTGCGTGTGTGTGTGTTTGTGTGTGTTTGTGAGAGAGAGAGAGAGATGGAGTCTTAGTGTGTGTGGGGGGGGGGAGGGTGCGTGCGTGCGTGTGTGTGTGTGTGTCGCGGGGTCCTCTATGGCGGATGTAATTTAAGTGTGCATGGCTTCATCATAGAGAGGTGATGTGTATGGCAGAGGCCACCAATGATGGGGTGCGAGAGAGAAAATGCCCGTAGAGAGGGAAGAGAAGGTGTGTGCGTGTGAGAGGAGTCGACATCGAGAGAACGTGTTTGTTCGAGAGACACCGAGGAAGACTACTATATATCGATGGTGCATGTAGGCGGGAATTAAACAAAGGGATGGTCTTATTGGTTTCGGGGATATAGGGGAAGAGTGAGAGGCGGGGGGGGGGGGGGTAGCTAGAAGGAGATTGTTAAGTGTGAGTGTGTGTTTTACCCATCCAGGCGGAAGTTATGTGCACAAAAGAGGAGAACGATTCGATGTGGCGTTAGGATTGAGGGTAATTAACTACGTATGGAGACATAGAGACATTGAATGTGCATGTGTGAGAGGTATACATGTATACGTGGATGTGTGTGTGCGCGCGAGCGCATGATCGAGATAAAAGAAAGAAGACATAAGTCATAAGATCAACGACATGGGAGAGACGGATCGGTATGACAATATGCATGCATGTGAGAATGCAGGGAAGAAGGCCCGACAATTGAGCATGTGTTTTTGTCTTTAAGAGATAGTGGCGTGGGATGGAGCATGCATCTATGGCGAGCAGAGGGAGTGAGGCGCAACGATTGTGCAAACGAGATCAACCTATAAATGCATATGTATGGAGAGACATATATAGTGTGGGTGATAGGAAGCAAGACTCCGTGCGAGAAAGAAATGTTGACGGAGAAACTACAGATAGATACAAAGATGGAGATGCTAGCTAGAGGGACATCCGCTAGTTTGGGTGTTGGGGATGACCGTCGGGTGGTTCAAAGGGTGAAGTTATATATGTGTGTGAGAGGGCACTTGACTGCATGTAGAGAGAAACATATGTAGTGTGCGTGATAGGAATCAAGAGTGAGGGCGAGAAAGAAGGTTGATGGAGAAATAGATAATAGAAAGATAAATATGCTAGCTAGTGTGCGTTAGAGATAGGAGTCGAGTGGATCAGAAGGCTAGGTTATGTGTGTGGGTGTGAGAGATATAGAGAGAGGGTGCATGTGAGTCACATACAAACAGATATCAGAGAGAAATGAGATCCAGAGAGACGGAGTTTTGTGTCTGCGAGAGAGAAAGATATTTCACAACGAGAGTGATTGCTAGAGAGACATAAGAGGGAACGCAAGATATCTCTAGGGAGAGAGGGTGTGTGTGAGCGACATACAAGAGAACAATGGAGAAATATGAGACCCTGGGAGACAGAGTTTGTGTTTGTGTGTGAGAAAGAGATATTGAAGAGGAAGAGTCGTAGGTTCTCATATCTAAGGAGCGAAAGACATCTCTGTATGAGGGGTGTGCAAGTGGCACACATGGGAATAGTAGAGAGAAATGAGACCCTGGGAGACAAAGTTTTGTGTTTGTGTGAGAGAAAGAGATTCCACATGGAGAATCATAGTTAGAGACACATAGGAGGGAGCGAGATATACTTAGAGAAAGATAGAGTGATGAAGGTCGAGGGAGAGAGTATCGTCAGTGTGTTACGAAGATAAAAGATCATTGTCGACATACAGGTAGCACGAGAGATACCTGAGAGACGATGAACGCGTATAGGTCCAGAGAGATAGTCCTATATAAGCATGAGTGATAGCTATTTGAGACGAATATCTGGATTAAAGGGGATTCAAATATTTAAACTGGACATCACGACATCGATAATATCATAACGCAAATTGGTGTATCAAACATGCATATTCATTTGAATTTGGGCACACGTGTAATGTTATATAGTTTATCAATATTGGTGATCCATAGATTCTTTAATTACAAACAGTGCATGGTTTATATGCAATTAATGTCTAAACGGGATTATACTATATGTTGCATGTGTGAAACACATTATACATGTTTGAGAAGTAAAAAAAACCGCATGAAACACACATTAATTGGAGACAGTTAGCGAGGAATGCATACATTGGATTTCAACATAAAGTGGTTTCAAATATTTGAAAATCCAAATTGATGGATACAACCTTATGAATCTGAGATCATGCCATTTGTAAACCATATTTATGTATAAATGGTGTTGTGCTTTTGAAAGTATATATAAAAAATGATGTATATAGAATGTAATTCCAATTGAAAATGGATCCCGCCCGAAAAAAATAGAATACAAATGGGATTCGAATTGAGTTGGCACGATAAACGTGCACTCTGCAAAATTTGAACGAAGCGGGGAAAGTCGCAGTAACCGCCCGAAACCAAAATCTGCGAGATGGAAATCATTACTGCCTATCCCTGCCATGCAAAGCCTATCTGCTGGATTTCTATAGGTTTCGATAGGGGTAGGTTTGTAATTTCAACCAAACGTGACGTAACCGCCTCTCACCCGGATTCATACACGGTGGGCGCCAAAAAACAGTGTGTCCTCGGCCGAAATCGACTCCCTCCCCGATTCATATTCATACACGGTGGGCGCCAAAAACAAACTCTCGTCGGCAAATATTTGGTGTATGCGAGATTACCGTCCTATCCCCAACCAACTAATGTTGTTGTGATGTAGTAGAAATTTGAAACGGGGGCTAAGTTTGTAAATTTCCTCGCATTTGAGACAAGCGCGCCCTGAATACATGGTTCCCCCTTCCTCTCTACCTCCCTTTTCCCCATTCGTACTCCGTGGGTGCCAAAACACCCTCTCCACCCCACCCTCCTCCGTCCGTCGCCGTCCGCCACCCCATCCACCGCCGTCCTCCTCCACCATGCCGGAGCTGATACCCCGACGCTGCCGTCCATTACAAGAGATCGACCTCTCTCATCCACGCCTTCGGACCGGGATCCTTGCATCCCGTCCTCCCGCTTCATCCCCACCGTCGTCCACCTTGCCGGCGCCGCTCCTACGACTGTCTCGTCCACCGTGCCCCGCCGCCACTGTCTACCCTCCTAGATCTGCTTCCACGCTGCCGACAGCCATCGCTACCGCAGCACCGTCAAATTCTCAGCAGATGCCTACACGGCGCCGCACCAGAGGCGGTACTCTTTCGTATCTGCTCAACTTATTTATCGCAGCAAGAAAATAGATCGCCACTGCTTTACTCTGATTTCTTGTCTTGGTTGCGAAGTTGCCTTTGTCCAGTTTGCACCTTCAGATCCGCCATGGCACGGTCAACACTATACTCCCAATGCTTATGGTTTTCCCCTTTTATATTCCACACTAGTTAAATCACAGTAGACTAAATTTCCAAATTGGGTCATTCAATTTTTCAGAGCTCGCCGGAGTTTGCCGGTGCGATCGAAGGGGCTCGGGTGGTTGTGGGGCCTCGCCGAACAAAGAAAACTCGACGCGGGTGGGCGTTGGGGGGTGGGGGTGGCGGAGGAACACAGGTGGTGGGGGCCGGTGGTCCGGCCGGCGGCCCGTGCGGTGTTCTGAATGGGAAGAATCAGAGACGAGGAAGAAGAAGGGTTAGGAGATGTAGGATCTTCATCCAACCGCCTGAAATGGTCGAGAGACAGCTGGGAGTTGCATACTTAATGTGCTTTGGTTCATCATGTGTGGGCACTGCGCAACCAACATTTTATTATCCAAAATCTACTTGCTCTTCTTTACCATGTTCGATAGAGCTGGCATGTACGTGATCGATGGGCTTTCAATTACTAGCGGCAATACAACACCATATTTTCAAGCCAGTTCCACTTTCCCGATTTATATATCGTGGTTATGGTGTACCCTTGTTATGTACACTATGATCTGTCTAGTTGCTGTGTGCCCTTGTTATCATGGTTTGGCAATAAACTCTATACAGTATATTATGAACCTATCATCTACCAGCTATCTTTACTTTTGGAGCCTATTTTTTTGTGTACTTGTGCCAGATCATATAAATGCACGCACCATATTACAGCACACATGAGCTCTCTCATCAGAATCCAGTGATAGCACACAAGTGTTTACAGGGGCGCCCCTATATTAGAATATCATCTGCATTACAAAGATAATCTCACAACTATTTATGTTTTCATGGTTCTCAAATATTATACGCAATTATAGTGAATATCAGAATCCGCACATTAGAAGAATATTGTGGAACACTGCAACGACTTACAAAATTGGCACCAAGGCATTGAGTGCCATTCTGGAAGCAATGAAACTCGTATGCTCCCCACCTGTTGATTCTTGTTCAGAATATCATCCTATTGACTATTCTAACCTTGAGGAGTCAAAGGCAGATGGCCTGTCCTGTTCACCCATCAAGGTGCCTGTTCTAATTTGGCAAGGTTTTATTGATTGCGCGTATCTTGCATATGTTGTATTGCATTTCTTCTATTTTGTTGCACCGCCATCTGCTTAGTTTACTCATCATTAACTCGAGATGCCATGCGCATCCATTATCAATACATATTCCATCTGTCATCATACCATGTTTTTCCACTCAAATGCTGTTCTTGTGCATCAGACATCAAAAAGGAAGAGGGTGTTTGCCGAACCTGAAGGAGCACCAGCAAAGTCCTTGAAAAATGTGGTGGTGCCGGAGAAATCAGACAGCGCCCCACTTATATTGGCTGTACAACCAGTGACACAAAACGTAGGACCGACTCCAGCAGACTGTACCCATATTCACTGGCCACACCACTAGCCCCACCACACAGGACCTGCACTCCAACAAAAGGTATACCAATTTCATTTGCCATAGCACCAGCCGTACCACAGAAAAATCCCACTCCAGCAAAAAGTACAGCAAGTCCACCGGCCGAAGACCTATCCCAACTGCAGAGATGCCAATTCCTGTAGATTGGAACCCCATTCCATTTATTCCCAGTTTAAAATACAATGCTTTCAATGTTGTTAGGGACTACGTGCATATATTCCCATCATGGGAAGATTATAGTGAAGACAAACACCATTTTCACATCTTCCTGTCCAACTTACGTGTAAGTGCTATTATTCATGGTTATTATTTTCCTGTTTTCTGCTGATCAAACACAACAATGATTTACATTACATTGTTGTAACTAGGCGACGGTCAATCTGGATAGTCATGACGAGCAAAGCTTGCTTGTGCTTTTCAAGGAAGCATTGCAGCAGTATCGGTGTTACCTGAGGAAATCACACTTTGATGGCAAGTCTATAAACAAATTTCCGGTGAAGTCTCCTGTGCTAAATTTAGAAGACATTGAATGGAAAAACCTTGTTATGCACTGGTCTCGTTCCCAGGATGATGTACTGTCTATGAAATCACATGACAATTTGAACTTCTACTTTTCCGCATCTGCCTCACAGATCTTTTTTGCAGGAAATCTGCTCGTAGAAGAATTCCGGTTTGAAAAGAACGACAGGATATCGCAAATATGCTGCCCGCTGCTTTGCTTTTGTTAGTACCTGTTGTCCTGTATCACTGTACTTGCATACATACCTGGTTCATTATGTGACAGCAGTATGCATGATAGCTTTCTTATCAATTGTTCGCTCCAAATTATCTGATCTATATGAATGGTTATATTAGTGTAGAATATATCCAATGCCAATGAATTTTTTTAGCTCTGCATTGTTCTTGTAAGTACATGTTGTCCTTTATCAGTGTACTTATATTGACAGGTAGTTGTTCATGTACCATCACTCTGTAGCTTATTTTCCTTTGCCCTCCATTTTCTACACATCAGATCTATATTTACTCTTACCATAAGGTTGGTACTGAAGAAGTTTAGCTGTGCATTGCTCTTGGCTGTGCCTTTTGCCTGTATCGCTGCACATACATTTATAGCTACCTGGTTATGTAGCATCACTCTTCATCTTATCTTAAATGTTCTCCATTTTTTCGTATATTATCACATCTATGTTTACTCTTAACAAAATGTAGAATAAAGGCAATGCTTATGAAGAAGATTCTGCGCTAAACTTCTTGAATTGCCCCCCCCCCCATCAGCATGGACAAGGGCTTTATAGAGCATGTCTTCACCAGTAATGTAAGTTTGTCCTTCTCAAGCCTTCAAACTTTTTTGTGTATATTTGGTTAGGCATGACTGCAACAGCTGTTTATTTTTGGTGTTTGCATCAAATTGCATGTTTAAAGTTTATTATGTAGTTCATAAACAAAAGTTTGTCCTTCTCAATTTAAGTTTTCAGTTGTACAACCAAGTTCCTTCTTCATACCATGTAAATTAAACTATATAGAGCAAGTGATCTTCTTTTGCACTGCACGTATGCTTCTGTTCTTCATCCGTAATCCAGTGGTGTGGTGAACCTACCCACTACAGCACAATGTCATATTCTGCAATGTCTTAACTATGAACAATGTCATATCATTCTACTATTATTTAAACCGTCTCTTTATTTGCCAATCTGAAATGGGATAAATTGGGAGCACACTAACCATTGATACTTATGAGTTCTTGATCTGTAATCCAGTGGTGTCGTGAAGCTGCCAACTCCTTCACAATGTCATTTCCTGCCATGTCTTGACCTGAACAATACCATATTGTGTTAATGCAATTTTAAACTGTGTCACTTTATTCGTCAGTAAGAAATGTGATGAATTGTCAGCACTGATACTTTTATGTGCAAAACCTGTCATCTGTCTGCTTGTTTATCTTTCAGAGTGAGGAAGATATAAGTGTTGAACAAGCGCAGTCTCATCATCTTGCTTAGCTGCTTGCGCTGCAGCTCCCCAGCAGGGCTGACCTTTCTTGAACTCTATTGAAGTGTTGTCGGTTTTGTATATTATTTTGTCGGCATGTTTATTTGCACTGGTAGCAATCTTTGATGCCCAGTGTATGTAATCTGCTGTCTACTTGTGCTTTATTATCATAGTGGAGAACTTTGATGCCCAGTGGATGTAATATGCCATAATTTCTTTATTGTATAGTCTAGGTTTTTTCTTATTCACGATGCTGCAGTTATTTTACTGTATATATATCCTGTCTTCACAGTAAACCGGCCAAAACGTAAAATTACGGTACATAATCGGGCCGTCATGCAATCACGATGTATGATCCGCATCATGGGCCCCGTCAAACTGGCCCACTAGTAGATTCGGGCCTTTAATAGGCCGAGTAACCCCCGGCCCTCTTTTCGCAAGAAAACTCAATGGGCTTTTAGGAGACTGAGAAGTAGGTTGGGCCTGAAACGTGCCGAATAGCTCACGGGCCGGCAGCAGCCCGAAATGGACCCCGGCCCATGATTGTGCGATTCAAATCACAGGCTTTTAACAGGCCAAAGTTGTCTCGGTCCTTGTTTGGCCCAATCAGATATCGGCTGCGAGCAGGCCGGATGCAAACCGAGCCGTAGTTAGGACCAACTATATGACGGGCTTTTAATAGGCCGAAATTAATATAGGGCCGAAGTGTTAAACGGGCCCTTAACATGCCAAAACTAATATCAGGATGAATTACTAAATGGGCCTTTAGCAAGTGGGCCCAAAAGCATAGCGTCCAGTTAACGGGCCGAATCTGATATGATCCATAATTGAGCCCAAAGCCTCTTAAAGGGCCGGACCTGATCTGGGCCGTGATTTGGCCCAGAAAGTGGGAGGCTTTTAATGGGCTGGATCTCATATGGGCCATTATTTGGCCCGGAACGTGGCAGGCCATTAATGGACTGGATCAAACATGGGCCGACATTTGGCCCAAAACATGGCAGCCAGTTAATGGGCCGGCCTACTAGGGTCCTCAAAATCTTGTGGGCCTACAGCTGGGCCGGCCCATCAATGTCGACAAAATCTCGTGGGCCTTTAACTGGGCCGGCCCATTATGATCCGCAAGAATTTTGTGGGCCTTTACCTGGGCCGGCCCATTATGGCACACAAAAATCTTGTGGGCCTTTACCTGCGCCGGCCCATTATGGCCCGCGAAATCTTGTGGGCCTTTAGCTGGGCCAGCCCATTATGGTCCGCAAAATCTCGTGGGCCTTTAGCTGGGCCGGCCCATTATGGCCCACAAAATCTTGTGGGCCTTTAGTTGGGCCGGCCCATTTAAACTTGATGGGTCGTGCCACGTGTCGACGTATCATAGGCGCCTTTTGTCCAGTGAGTGGATGACATCTGTCCCAACGATGAGCCGACATGTGTTTCCTCCAGTCAATGATGATTTTACACGTGGAAAATCCCCATTGGTCGGGGCTATTAACGGGTTATCGGATCAAAACCTGACCCGATAGCTTAACGGAGTTCCGTTATGGTGGATGCCACGTGTCGGTCACCCTTGACGAAAGCACTTCTGTGACGCGCGATTTATCGTCATGGAAGTGGACACTTCCGTGATGATAATTTTGGTAATGTCATGGAACACTTCTACGACAGCACAGGTATGACTATCTTGATTCTGTCATAAAATCTTCATGGATGTACATGCATGACAAAAAAACGTGACCTACTGTGACAAACACGTATCATCACGGAAGTGTATTTTTTTGTAGTGGAGGCAGTGTGTTGTAGGGTGGAACCCTAGGTGGAGATCTTTCACGAATTGGAGGTGGAATCCCCAAGAACAAGATGAACACAAGAGAGATAACAAGAGGAACACTCAAGAACAAGTCTAATCACACATCCACTAGACCAACAATCACACAAGATCCACAAGATACATGAACAATCAAAGGGAAACAAGATACATGGTAGAGTTCATCCCAAATCCTATAAAGGAGATGAGGGCTTGATGATCCTATGATGGGGATCCTTCACCAAGGAGGAGGTCTTGATGTTTGGTCACTCCAAGAGGAGGTCTTGATCTCCTAGTGGAGTGGATCCATGGAGCAAAGCTCACAAATGTCTATCAAATACTTTTCTATCCTTCTAAAAGAGCTAGGGGAGGTGTTTATATAGGCTAGGGACGAATTGGGGGTAAAATGAGGGTACATGGGTCATTTTCCCTTAGTGAACGCAGGCACAACCGGAGGGGTCCGGGCACCCGGGGCAAAGGGGTCCGGGCACCCGGACCAAACAGAGACATGCGCCAGAGGAGGGGCCGGGCACCCGGGGGTCGAAGGTCCGGGCACCCGGGCTGATCCGGGCCTCTGCGGCTGCTGGGTCCGGGCACCCGGGGGTGGCAGCCCGGGCACTCGGGTGCGAGGGCCAGCGCCCAGCGAGGCAGGCCGGGCACCCGGGGCCAGTTGACCGGGCACCCGAGGTGGCGGGGCTGCGCCCAGGCTGGCAGGGCCGGGCACCCGGGTCTCCTTGGCCGGGCACCCGGTGTGGCCAGGGCCAGCGCCCAGCCGGCGGCCGAAGGCCCGGGCACCCGGGGGCATGGATGGATGGGCACCCCAGGGTTCCAGAGCCTCCGAGTCTTCATGCTCTTCTCCCTCTCCTTTCTCTTGAGTCTCCGGTGAACTTGGTGCTTCCTCTGTGCTTCCTCGCGATCATCTCCAAAGTACCTATGAGTGCATAGCATGTCTCTTTGAGGTAGACACTCATTCTCATGTGAAACCGAATGAAACTCGAAGAGGAAAGAAGTGACCTTGTTCTCGATGCTGCGTGCACGTGCTCTTGTCACCGGTCCACCCGGTGCTTGCGATGGTGATGGCGTGTCCATGTGGATGGACGAGGGATGCTCCGCATCACAGTGCTACCCTGCGATATCATCCATGATTCACCTAGAGTGCGCATGTACGAAGAGAGAGAAGCCGAGCTGGATCGGCAGGACAGCTTACATGCCCTGGAGGAGGAGCGTGATGTAGCGAAGGCCCGTTCCACATTCTATAAATAGCAGGCTCGAAGGTATCAAAGCAGAGAAGTGCGGGCCAAAACTTATAACATTGGCGAACTCGTTCTACGCTTACGAGAGAAGAAAAAGGACAAGCTCAAGCCCAAATGGGAGGGCCCCTTCATCATTGACAAAGTTCTTACTGGAGGTGTGTACCGTCTACGCGTTGCATCAGACAATCGACTCGAGCCGAACCATGGAACGCAGCCAGACTCCGAAGATTCTATGCCTAGTGTCGAACTCCATGTTTGCCTCCTTACCTCCATCTTCCTTTTTTTTAAATTACACCCTCTCTCTCTCCCTTTTACATTTATAGCCTTAAAGGCTCTAAGTATGCTTTGACCACACACTCTGGCCGCGCTATGCGCGCTCATCACACCTGGGGGCTTCTTATACAGAAGCTTATTTGTCTTTTGGGCTTTATGCCCACCACATACGCGTCACCTCTACGTATGTGCCTTTTTTCACCACTATATGCATCGATATGACTTAAGTTTTGGCCAAGCTGGGTTGCCTGGCTCTTGTGTTTATGCCCTACGTTCCCGTTAATTTGGCTAGGGCATAAGGGGAGCACCTCTGCGATTGTTACTGCCGGATCAGCCGGATGTGTACCTCAGACTGGGTGAAGCCGAAAGCTAGCGTTCTTAAGGGAATATTCGGTCGATGAACAAAAGATGTATTTTTACCTATTACAACACATGCCCCCAGATGTTTCTATCATGCGTAAATTTTCACAGTTCGGACATGCACATCAATGCATGCACACCCAGGGAAAGGAACCCTTAACGGAACTATTCTCCCTGGAAGATGTTTCTTACTACCCATGTAATATAACATAACTAGTTGGGTACTTGTCTGTTCAAGCACTTATGACCCCTACGCCTGGTTTCCACGCGTGCCCCGGTTTTCACGTAACCGAGCGGGTATTCGGATACACTCCGGACTGTCGGGTCCGGAGGTTGAAGCGAAAAGGTCGACCAAGACAAATGATTTACAATCCGGCTAGGGAAAAAATATGTCCTTCGAAGTACAATGTCACTTAGACTGACTAAATTCTTCTTCTATACCATCCAACGGGCTGTCTAGCCTACAGTCCTATTGGGAATACTTAGCAGCTAATGCTACTTGGTCATACACAAGATGTACAGGAATCTCCTTCGCATCTGACCCAACAGGTCTGACCTCGGCCATGTTGTCCAGTTTAGCCTTGGTGTATCGCGTCTTCACCATGGCCCAGGCTTCCCTTGCTCCTTGTTGGTAGGCTGATATCTTCCATAATCAAAAGCGCTGCCACGCTCCCTTGAGCAACTCCATAAGCTCACCCATGCCTCCGAGCAGGGAGGTGGATGGACACAAGGCTTGGGCAATGTCCCGCATCACCTGCCGAACTTGTTCGTGTAGTTGTGAGAGCTCCGGTAGAAGATCACCTGCAGATCCGGGCATCTCCTCTTCAGGAGGACCGGTCAACATGCCTACAGACAAAATTCTGTTAGCACACTTCTTCGCCGAACTTTATAGTGGTTCGTCAGAGCACTCACTGAATATGCCGCGTCGAAGCATCTTATTCTCCTTTACATAGTCAGCAAGCTGGGCCCGAATATCCTTTAGTTCAACGTCCAGTCGGACGTTCGCGTCCTGGAGAGTATTTTTCTCCTTTATAACCTTGGTAAGCACACGCTGGCCAACCTTTAGCTGTCACCGAACATGCTGCTCATCCTCCAGTACGATCTCCGGATTGCCTCCGGGATTGTCTGCAAGTTCTCTTGTTAGAATTGCATTCTTGCCGAATACTTAACTGGTATATACCATGACATTATGCAAATATTACCGGATGGGGCCTTCGTAGACTCCTCCATCACGGCGGTTGCGGCCCGTAGTTGGGCCTTGCTCTCTTCCAGCTCTTTGGATAGCTGGGTATTCTTCTCTGTCAGAACTTGTGCACACGAGGATCCTTAAATCACTTGTGCCAACTGTTTCAAGTTTCAGGGGCTACTGATATACATACTTATCAAATTTTCTTACCCGTATATTCTTTACGTACTGGTCCGTGGCCCTGGCGAGGCCACCTTGAGCAGCCCGGATGTACGCGTCCCCTGAGTTGAAACCATCAAACGCCTCTTCAGAGAAATTAGGGCCGCGTAGTGCGGCCCGTCGGCGCCTATGATTTATGGCGCTCTCCACTTCGGAGTTTGTAACGAAAAATCTTTCCGCGTCCTCTATAGGAGGATCGTCCGCATTGGCCTCAGCCCTTGAATCCGGCCTCGGAGTCCGGACCGGCAGGCTCTCCGGATACAGTCCGGCGAGCGCTCTTTCTGTCAGAAGGCAGAAGACATCGTTATATTTTAACAAGGATAACTTCGTGGCAGGTTTTTAAACATACCTTTGCAACGGCGTCTCGGTCCTGACCGCCTTTCTTTTAAGCCTTCCCGACTTCGGTGCCCCTTGTTGGCGAGTCACCGCGGGTTCAGCTTGGCGCCCCGATGGCCTTCCCTGTAAGATGCAATACAGTGCGGTGGGTGAAGTGTAAGGAGCGAATCCTTTCTGGAAGTTGGGACTGTGGCTTTTCTTACCTGGGATACAGGGAGTAAGCCAGGATAATCGGCTATAATGGCCACCATCACACCATGGCAGCTCAACTGGTAAAATGTCCTATCGACGAGCTCCACAAACGTGTACGGATCTTCTTCGAGTCCGGGGTCGAGAGCCCGGTCAGGGTGCTCTGGCTGTGGAGATGGGCTGTGAACATCCTTCATAGCCCTTCGCAGTTCTTGCTATAAATTGAAGAATTAAAACATCTGTGCTAAAAATATGGGAAAGATTGGAATAAAAGATAGTGGCTCACCCAACCTGGAGGGTTGTACATGGAGAATCCATCCCGTGGCTTGATATGGATGAACTCCTCCTCTTCTCCTTTGAAGAAATCAGGTAGTATCTTTGCCAGAGAGGCAGGAGAGTCCAGTCCTTTACGGCCGCAGCGGGTGGCGTCATGTTCTCCATTGAAGTGCCACATGGGTTTTCCCCGATATTGAAGTGGCTGCACTCCCCGCATTATGCATATGGACATAACTTCAATTATTGTCAGCCCTGATTTGGCCAGTGTATTTATCATGTCCATCAGGAAAAGGATCTCTCTATTATCTTCCTCCTGGGGGCTCCTAGGGCGCCAGCTGTGGCGTTTCTTCAATGGGGCATCTACAAACTCGGGAAGGCCCTTCCGAACAGGGTCCGGAAGAGGGACATCCTCCATGTAGAACCAATCCGAGGGCCAGTCCTCGGATGTCTTCTTCTAGGTGCCAGATAGATATCCGGTCCCGGCGATGCGCCATATTTCGGCTCGCCCACTTGAAATACCGACCCCTTATGGGTACGGGGTACTAGGCAGAATAGCCTCTTCTACAGCTCGAAATGAGCTTCGCAGCCCAGAAAAAGCTCGCAGAAGGCGACGTAGCCTGCGATATGCAGTATGGAAGCTGGGGTAAAGCTGTGCAGCTAGAGGCCGTAAAACTCCAGGAGCCCGTGGAGGAAAGGATGGATTGGAAATCCGAGCCCCCTCAGTAAGTAGGGGACGAAGCACACCCGCTCTCCCTTGGATTGGTTTGGAAAGCTCTCTGCTTTCTCCCCGCCATTATAACTGGCTAGTCCAGCTCGGACGGGGACCATGTCTGCATGTGGGAGAAACCCTTTGGTCTGCAACTCTACTAGTCGGCTGTGGGGAACAGAACATCTCTCCCAATCGCCTGGCTTATTGCTACGAGAACGAGAGGAGGAACCGCGACGACCAGCCATGGTGGTATGGATTTGTCTGGGCACGCTCTGATGAACACTCGCTGGGAGGAGATGGTGTGATTTGGATCTGAGAATCCCCATCTCTTTTATAGATGGTTTACCCGTATGGTTGGGGTGGCAAGTGTAAAAATGCCCTGACTTCTCACATTCACTCGACACGTGGAAACAGCCATTATTAAAGCGCAGGAGTCGAGGAGCGCAACATTGATGGGGAGTCGGGCACTGCTCATTACAACAATGCTCTGGAGGATTTGGAGAAGAATCTGCCTTGCAATGCCGAAGACAATCTGCGCGCCGGACTCATCGTCATTGAAGCCTGGTTCGGGGGCTACTGAGGGAGTCCTGGGTTAAGGGATTCTCGAATAGCCGGACTATATACTTTGGCCGAGCTGTTAGACTATGAAGATACAAGATTGAAGACTTCGTCCCGTGTCCGGATGGGACTCTCCTTTGCGTGGAAGGCAAGCTTGGATATTCGGATGTGTAGATTTCCTTCTCTTTAACCGACTATGTGTAACCCTAGCTCCCTCCGGTGTCTATATAAACCAGAGGGTTTAGTACGTAGGACAAGAACAATCATAATCATAGGCTAGCTTCTAGGGTTTAGCCTCTATGATTTCGTGGTAGATCGACTCTTGTAATACTCATATCATCAAGATCAATCAAGCAGGAAGTAGGGTATTACCTCCATCGAGAGGGCCCGAACCTGGGTAAAACATCGTGTCCCCTGCCTCCTGTTACCATTAGCCTTAGACGCACAGTTCAGGACCCCCTACCTGAGATTCGCACCGGTTTTGACACCGACAGCGGGGTTGAGCCTCCCGTCCTCGGATGGCGCACCCTGTTCGGGATCTAGGGCCAGTACGGCTACAGGTGCAATCTCCCGCATACCATCTGATGACAGATTTAGGTCGTGTTCATCGTGGCGGCAGGGCGCGGCTGTCATGGTCTCGAATCTGTTTAAGATCAAGTCTCCACGAATGTCGGCGACGTAGTTCAAGCTTCCAAACCTGACCAGATGGCCAGGGGCGTAGCTATCGATCTGCTCCAGATGGCCAAGCGAGTTGGCCCGCAGTGCGAAGCCGCCGAAAACGAAGATCTGTCCGGGGAGAAAAACTTCACCCTGGACTAAGTTGTTGATGATTGAAGGAGCCATCAAGCCTTATGGTGACGACACAGTGGAACTCTCAATGAAAGCACCAATGTCGGTGTCAAAACCGGCGGATCTCGGGTAGGGGGTCCCGAACTGTGCGTCTAAGGCTAATGGTAACAAGAGGCGGGGGACACGATGTTTACCCATGTTTGGGCCCTCTCGATGGAGGTAATACCCTACTTCCTGCTTGATTGATCTTGATTACAAGAGTAGATCTACCACGAGATCGTAGAGGCTAAACCTTAGAAGCTAGCCTATGGTTATGATTGTTGTTGTCCTACGGACTAAACCCTCCGGTTTATATAGACACCGGAGGGGGCTAGGGTTACACAGAGTCGGTTACAGGGAAAGGAATCTCCATATCTTAACCACCAAGCTCGCCTTCCACGCAAAGGAGAGTCCCATCCGGATACGGGACGAAGTCTTCAGTCTTGTATCTTCATAGTTCAACAGTCTGACATTCGCATATAATCCGGCTATCCGAGGACCCTTTAATCCCGGACTCCCTCACATACTAACAAAGCAATCATGTCTTCTCAAAATAACATGGCCAAAGCAAGCTATCCCTACAAAATCATATAGTCTGGCTATGCTCTATCTACATCACAGAAAATATTTAAATCATGCACAACCCCGGTTTCAGCCAAGCAATTGTTTCATACTTTAGTATTTTAAACTTTTTCAACTTTCACGCAATACATGAGCGTGAGCCATGGACATAGCACTATAGGTGGAATAGAATGGTGGTTGTGGAGAAGTCAAAAAAAGAGAAGATAGTCTCACATAAACTAGGCGTATCAACGGGCTATGGAGATGCCCATTAATAGATATCAATGTGAGTGAGTAGGGATTGCCATGCAACGGATGAACTAGAGCTATAAGTGTATGAAAGCTCAAAAGAAAACTAAGTGGGTGTGCATCCAACTTGCTTGCTCACGAAGACCTAGGGCAATTTAAGGAAGCCCATCATTGGAATATACAAGCCAAGTTCTATAATGAAAAATACCCACTAGTATATGAAAGTGACAACATATGAGACTCTCTATCATGAAGATCATGGTGCTACTTTGAAGCACAAGTGTGGTAAAAGCATAGTAGCATTGCCCCTTCTCTTTTTTTTTCTCATTTTTTTATTTTTTTGGTGGGCTTCTTTGGCCTCTTTTATTTTTCATAAAGTCCGGAGACTCATCCCAACTTGTGAGGGAATCATTGCTTCCATCATCCTTGCCTCACATGGGACAATGCTCTAATAATGAAGATCATCACACTTTTCTCTACTTATAACTCAAGAATCTTAGAACAAAATATGACTCTATGTGGATGCCTCCGGTGGTGTACCGGGATAATGAATCAGGAGTGACATGTATGAAAGAATTATGAAGGTGGCTTTGCCACAAATACGATGTCAACTACATGATCATGCAAAGCAATATGACAATGGTGGAGGGTGTCATAATAAACGTAACGGTGGAAAGTTGCATGGCAATATATCTATCTCGGAATGGCTATGGAAATGCCATAATAGGTAGGTATGGTGGCTGTTTTGAGGAAGGTATATGGTGGGTTTATGGTACCGGCGAAAGTTGCGCGGCACAAGAGAGACTAGCAATGGTGGAAGGGTGAGAGTGCGTATAATACATGGACTCAACATTAGTCATGAAGAACTCACATACTTATTGCAAAAATCTACAAGTTATCAAAACAAAGTACTACACGCATGCTCCTAGGGGAAGGGTTGGTAGGAGTTAACCATCGCGCGATCCCGACCTCCACACATAAGGAAGACAATCATTAAATAAATCATGCTCCAACTTCATCACATAACGGTTCACCATACGTGCATGCTACAGGAATCACAAACTTTTAACACAAGTATTCCTCAAATTCACAACTACTCAACTAGCATGCCCTAATATTACCATCCTCATATCTCAAAACAATCATCAAGTATCAAACTTCTCATAGTATTCAATGCACTTTATATGAAATTTTTATTATATCCCTCTTGGATGCCTATCATATTAGGACTAAATTTATAACCAAAGCAAATTACGATGCTGTTCTAGAAGAGTCTCAAAATAGTATAAGTGAAGCATGAGAGTTCATCAATTTCTTCAAAAGATATAAGTGAAGCACTAGAGCAAACGACAAACTACTCCGAAAGATATAAGTGAAGATCAATGAGTAGTCGAATAATTATGCAACTATATGAAGACTCTCTAACATTTAAGAATTTCAGATCTTGGGATATTATTCAAACAGCAAGCAAAACAAAATAAAACAAAATGACGCTCCAAGCAAAACACATATCATGGGATGAATAAAAATATAGCTCCAAGTAAAGTTACCAATGAACGAAGACGAAAGAGGGGATGCCATCTGGGGCATCCCCAAGCTTAGGCTCTTGGTTGTCCTTGAATATTACCTTGGGGTGCTGTCGGTGTCAAAACCGGCGGATCTCGGGTAGGGGGTCCCGAACTGTGCGTCTAGGCAGATGGTAACAGGAGACAAGGGAGATGATGTTTTTACCCAGGTTCGGGCCCTCTCGATGGAGGTAAAACCCTACTCCTGCTTGATTGATATTGATGATGTGGGTAGTACAAGAGTGGATCTACCACGAGATCAAGGAGGCTAAACCCTAGAAGCTAGCCTATGGTATGATTGTTGTAATGGTTGTATGTCCTACGGACTAAAACCCTCCGGTTTATATAGACACCGGAGAGGGCTAGGGTTACACAGAGTTGGTTACAATGGTAGGAGATCTACATATCCGTATCTCCAAGCTTGCCTTCCACGCCAAGGAAAGTCCCATCCGGACACGGGAAGAAGTCTTCAATCTTGTATCTTCTTAGTCTTGGAGTCCGGCTGACGATAATAGTCCGGCTGTCCGGACACCCCCTAGTCCAGGACTCCCTCAGTAGCCCCTGAACCAGGCTTCAATGACGATGAGTCCAGCGTGCATATTGTTCAGCATTGCAAGGCGGGTTCCTCCTCCGAATAATTCATAGAAGATTGTGAACACCAGGATAGTGTCCGGATCTGCAAAATAAATTCCACATTCCACTGTAGAGAGAATAATATGTACACAAGTTCAATCTGCTGACGTATTTCATGGCATGACATCATCCCACTACCAAGCCTTTACGTTTTTTATTATACCACCTCAGCGCATTTAGCGAAGCGGTTTCCTTGGCACGTCTTATCGAAGCATAGATCGTGTTCCCCTTATTCCGGGATTCTCATCAATACAGACATGGGTAACCCAACCGCGCCATTGATGGTGGCGCTTGGGAGATAAGCGAGTTTTACCAGGCCGGTGGGGACGCATAGTCTTTGTCCGCCCATATATAAGGGGATAAGGATCCACCTTTTTACCTACGCCTTCTTCCTCCTTTGCTTATCCATCTCCGCGCAGTCGAGCTCCAGCGCCCAAGTCCGCACATCTCGCCTCGACCTTCTCCAGCCATGTCCGAAGCGGGAGGCAAGTGGATGGTCTCCTCCGTTACGGAGGAGCACGTCGAGAAGTTGCACGGCGCCGGATACCTGTCCAGCGACATCGCGCACTGGCTGCCCGACAAGGGGCAGCTCATCCCCACCCCCGGGCCTCATGAGAGGGTCGTATTCCTTCCCCACTTCCTCCGCGGACTGGGCTTCCCACTTCATCCCTTCGTCCGGGGGCTCATGTACTACTACGGCCAGGATTTCCACGATCTGGTGCCAAACTTCATCCTCAACATCTCGGCGTTTATCGTCGTGTGCGAGGCCTTCCTCTGCATCCAGCCCCACTTCGGCTTGTGGCTCAAGACCTTCAATGTCAAGCCGAAGGTTGTGAAGGGCGTCCAAGCGGAGTGCGGAGGCGCCATGGTGGGCAAGATGCCCAACGTCCTCTGGCTCGAGGGCGCCTTTGTGGAAACCATCAAAGGGTGGCAATCGGGGTGGTTCTATATCACCGAGCCGCGGGACCCTAAATGGGCAGTGGCCCCCGAGTTCAGATCTGGTGCCCCTATGCAGCTCACCTCCTAGAAAGAGAAGGGCTTGCTATGGGGCAGCTCGAAGGAGCTGACCGGACTCCAGTCCTGTCTCCAGACCTTGGTGAACAAGAAGCTCAAGCTTGTCAACGTGATCCAGGTCATGCTCGTCCGCTGGATTCTCCCCTGCCAACAACAGGCCTTCAATTTGTGGGAGTTCGATCCGGCACAGCACCGGACCCTTAGCGGGCTCTTCGACACAATGTACGAAGCTGCCTGGAGGGTGCTTTTCAAGGGGGGAGAAGCCCCCGCATCCGCGACTGAAGATCGTGGATTCAGCACGAAACGCCCGGCCGGTGCGGTAAGTTATCCTTTATGGGATACGTTTTTCTTTCATAGTTTGACTCTATGTGGGCTCTAAAATTCCCAATGCCTTTGATAGGACTAGCAGAGGACGTCCGGACAGGTCAACTGTCTGGCTCCCCTCCCCGAAGAACCAGCGGATGCCCGTTTATCGGGGTTGCTAGTCCCGGCACTCTATGTGGTGCCGGAGAAGAAGGCCAAGAAGAAGGCCACGGGAACCCAAAGGAGTTCCCGGCGCCAGGTGGTATCAGACTCATCGTCCGATGACTCCGAGGCGGACTCCTCCCCCGAAGGTGAGGAGGAGAAAGAAGACTCTCCCCAGGAGGGGGGAGAGAGGAAGAGGAAGGCTTCCCCAACGGGGGAGGCCGAAGAGTCCAAGAGGGGAAGGACCCTTCCTTTGGACAGCTCCGCCAACGCCAACGATGGCGACGAGGAATGGCCCTCAAGGTCCAAGCCCCTGGCAAGATCGTAAGTGTACGGATTCCTGAGTGGTTTGTAATTTCTTTTTTGTGCCGCGTAGTGTCCTTCTAATGCCGCATACTACCTGTAGTCCGGCCGAGGAGGATCTTCCCGCTTCATCCAGCGGGTCCTTGGCTCCGTCGGATGTAGATTCCATTCTGACCGCCTCCACCCCTCGCGATGCTGAGGACGCCGAGGTGGGATCCCAGGAGGGGACCCGCCAGGAGGGGGAGGCTCCAGAGGTGCCACAAGGCAACCTCCCGGACTTTGTGCCGGACTCCATGCCGGAACCCGCAGTGGTTCTGGAGTCCGGCAGGCGGCCCCTTCGTAAGAAGGGCAAGACCGCGACACCGGCAGCCTCCGTCCAATCGGAGGCGCCGGACAACTTGTTGGAGGCGCTCAACGGCGCTTCCATCAAGGAAGAACACCACACTATCATGAGTGCGGTGATTCACAAGGTTCAGCTCGCCAAGAGCGGGCTGACCGAAGCCTGCAGTAGCCTTCTAACAGGCTTTGAGGTAAGAAGTTTAAAATATGTAATGTAATACCGCATAGACAGTAGCCCTTGATGCTCGGTTCGGTGTTCAGAAAGAAAAAATGGATTGAGGATCTAAGAAAGATATACGCAGGAGTGCTAAAAAATTATGTCAATATGGGTTTGCAGGCTGCGCTGCTGACCTCTGCCGCACTGACTGCGGAGGTCGGTGCTTTGAAGCAAGACCTCGAGCGGTCTGAGCAAGAGCTCGGCCTTGCCAAGAAGCAGCTCGAGGACAAAGAAGGTGAGTAATACCACCTTTAAATTTGTACCTTACAGAAAAGGATTTTGGTTGCAAATAGAAATAACAAGGATAACATGGGTACTGCAGGGGCCACGAACGAGGTGGCAACCCTGAAGGAGGCCATGTCCGCGGCCGAACACAATGCAGCCGCGGAACGGGCGGAGCGAGAGAAGCAGGAGGCGCGGGTGGCGGAGGTGCGGCAAGAGCTCCAGGCTCTCATGGAAAAGCATGAGAGTTTGGAGCGCGACTCGAAGACTCAAGAGTCCGATCTTGCCTCGGCTCTTGAAAGTGCCAAAGCTGCTAAGGCCGAGGCCCATAAGGCCCTCCAGGAGATTGAGGAGGTGAAGAAAATAGCGGCGGGTAAGGCATTTTTCCTGCAAAGCAAGCATGTGAATGTAAATTACCTGTTACTTACCCGAATTCGGAGCTCTCCAGGGGCGTTTGCAGATCTGCCTCGCAGCGTGTCTAATGCCGCCGAATTCTACCGGGCCGAGGAGGGGAGCTCTGAAGGAAATATGCCCTAGAGGCAATAATAAAGTTATTATTTATTTCCTTATATCATGATAAATGTTTATTATTCATGCTAGAATTGTATTAACCGGAAACATAATACATGTGTGAATATATAGACAAACAGAGTGTCACTAGTATGCCTCTACTTGACTAGCTTGTTAATCAAAGATGGTTATGTTTCCTAACCATGGACAAAGAGTTGTTATTTGATTAATGGGATCACATCATTAGTTGAATGATCTGATTGACATGACCCATTCCATTAGCTTAGCACCCGATCGTTTAGTATGTTGCTATTGCTTTCTTCATGACTTATACATGTTCCTATGACTATGAGATTATGCAACTCCCGTTTATCGGAGGAACACTTTGTGTGCTACCAAACGTCACAATGTAACTGGGTGATTATAAAGGTGCTCTACAGGTGTCTCCAAAGGTACTTGTTGGGTTGGCGTATTTCGAGATTAGGATTTGTCACTCCGAGTGTCGGAGAGGTATCTCTGGGCCCTCTCGATAATGCACATCACTATAAGCCTTGCAAGCAATGTGACTAATGAGTTAGTTGCGGGATGATGCATTACGGAACGAGTAAAGAGACTTGCCGGTAACGAGATTGAACTAGGTATTGGATACCGACGATCGAATCTCGGGCAAGTAACATACCGCTGACAAAGGGAACAACGTATGTTGTTATGCGGTCTGACCGATAAAGATCTTCGTAGAATATGTAGGAACCAATATGGGCATCCAGGTCCCGCTATTGGTTATTGACCGGAGACGTGTCTCGGTCATGTCTACATTGTTCTCGAACCGTAGGGTCTGCACGCTTAAGGTTTCGATGACAGTTATATTATGAGTTTATGAGTTTTGATGTACCGAAGGAGTTCGGAGTCCCGGATGAGATCGGGGACATGACGAGGAGTCTCGAAATGGTCGAGACGTAAAGATCGATATATTGGACGACTATATTCGGAGTTCGGAAAGGTTCCGAGTCATTCGGGTATTTTTCGGAGTACCGGAGAGTTACGGGAATTCGCCGGGGAGAAGTATTGGGCCTTATTGGGCCCTGCGGGAAAGAGAGAGGGGCTGCCTAGGCAGGCCGCGCACCCCCCCATGGCCTAGTCCGAATTGGACTAGGGGGAGGGGCCGCACCCCCTCCTTCCTTCCCTTCTCTCTTCCCCTTCCTAGTCTCCTACTCCTAATACATGGAAGGACTCCTAGTTGGACTAGGAAAGGGGGAATCCTACTCCCGGTGGGAGTAGGACTCCCC
Source organism: Triticum timopheevii (assembly GCA_963921465.1). NCBI lineage: Eukaryota > Viridiplantae > Streptophyta > Magnoliopsida > Poales > Poaceae > Triticum > Triticum timopheevii. The sequence continues at coordinate 374,916,433 of OY997270.1, forward strand.
AAGGGCGCGCCATAGTAGAGGGCCGGCCCTCCCCTCCTCCACTCCTTTATATACGGGGGCAGGGGGCACCCCATGAACACACAAGTTGATCATTGAGATCGTTCCTTAGCCGTGTGCGGTGTCCCCCTCCACGATATTACACCTCGGTCATATTGTAGCGGTGCTTAGGCGAAGCCCTGCGACAAGAGAACATCAAGATCGTCACCACCCCGTCATGCTGACGGAACTCCTCCCCGCGCCTCTGCTGGATCGGAGATCGGGGTGCGTCATCGAGCTGTACGTGTGTCAAGAACTCGGAGGTGCCGAAGTAACGGTGCTTGGATCGGTTGGACCGGGAGAACGTACGACTACTTCCTCTATGTTGCATCAACGCTTCCGCTTCGGTCTACGAGGGTACGTGGACAACACTCTCCCCTCTCGTTGCTATGCATCACCATGATCTTGCGTGTGCGTAGGAAATTTTTTGAAATTACTACGTTCTCCAACAGTGGCATCCGAGCCTAGGTTTTTATGGTTTGATGTTATATGCACGAGTAGAACACAAGTGAGTTGTGGGCGATATAAGTCATACTGCTTACCAGCATGTCATACTTTGGTTCGGCGGTATTGTTGGATGAAGCGGTCCGGACCGACATTACGCGTACGCTTACGCGAGACTGGTTCTACCGCTGTGCTTTGCACACAGGTGGCTAGCGGGTGTCAGTTTCTCCAACTTTAGTTGAACCTAGTGTGGCTACGCCCGGTCCTTGCGAAGGTTAAAACAGCATCAACTTGACAAACTATCGTTGTGGTTTTCATGCGTAGGTGAGATAGGTTCTTGCTTAAGCCCGTAGCAGCCACGTAAAACTTGCAACAACAAAGTAGAGGACGTCTAACTTGTTTTTGCAGGGCATGTTGTGATGTGATATGGCCAAGACATGATGTTATATTTTATTGTATGAGATGATCATGTTTTGTAACCGAAGTTATGGGCAACTGGCAGGAGCCATATGGTTGTCGCTTTATTGTATGAAATGCAAATGCCCTGTAATTGCTTTACTTTATCACTAAGCGGTAGCGATAGTCGTAGAAGCAATAGATGGCGTAAACGACAACGATGCTACGATGGAGATCAAGGTGTCGCGCCGGTGACGATGGTGATCATGATGGTGCTTCGGAGATGGAGATCACAAGCACAAGATGATGATGGCCATATCATATCACTTATATTGATTGCATGTGATGTTTATCCTTTATGCATCTTATCTTGCTTTGATTGACGGTAGCATTTTAAGATGATCTCTCACTAAAAATTATCAAGAAGTGTTCTCCCTGAGTATGCACCGTTGCCAAAGTTCGTCGTGCCCAGACACCACGTGATGATCGGGTGTGATAAGCTCTACGTCCATCTACAACGGGTGCAAGCCAGTTTTGCACACGCAGAATACTCAGGTTAAACTTGACGAGCCTAGCATATGCAGATATGGCCTCGGAACACGGAGACCGAAAGGTCGAGCGTGAATCATATAGTAGATATGATCAACATAAGATGTTCACCATTGAAAACTACTCCATCTCACGTGATGATCGGTTATGGTTTAGTTGATTTGGGTCACGTGATCACTTAGATGACTAGAGAGATGTCTGTCTAAGTGGGAGTTCTTAAGTAATATGATTAATTGAACTTTAATTTATCATGAACTTAGTCCTGGTAGTATTTTGCAAATTATGTTGACCAATAGCTCGCGTTGTTGCTTTCATATGTTTATTTTGATATGTTCCTAGAGAAAACTGTGTTGAAAGATGTTAGTAGCAATGATGCGGATTGGATCCGTGATCTGAGGTTTATCCTCATTGCTGCACAGAAGAATTATGTCCTTAATGCACCGCTAGGTGACAGACCTATTGCAGGAGCAGATGCAGACGTTATGAACATTTGGCTAGCTCAATATGATGACTACTTGATAGTTTTGTGCACCATGCTTTATGGCTTAGAATTGGGACTTCAAAGATGTTTGGAACATCATGGACCATATGAGATGTTCCAGGAGTTGAAGTTAGTATTTCAAGCAAATACCCGAGTTGAGAGATATGAAGTCTCCAACAAGTTCTATAGCTAAAAGATGGAGGAGAATCGCTCAACTAGTGAGCATGTGCTCAGATTGTCTGGGTACTACAATCGCTTGAATCAAGTGGGAGTTAATCTTCCAGATAAGATAGTGATTGACAGAATTCTCTAGTCACCATCACCAAGTTAGTAGAACTTCGTGATGAACTATAGTATACAAGGGATGATGAAAATGATTCCCGAGTTTTTCATGATGATGAAATCGATGAAGGTAGAAATCAAGAAAGAACATCAAGTGTTGATGGTTAACAAGACCACTAGTTTCAAAAAAGGGCAAAGGGATAGAAGGGAACTTCAAGAAGAATGGCAAGCAAGTTGCTGCTCAAGTGAAGAATCCCAAGTCTGGACCTAAGCCTGAGACTAAGTGCTTCTACTGCAAAGGGACTGGTTACTGGAAGCAGAACTACCCCAAGTATTTGGCGGATAAGAAGGATGGCAAAGTAAACAAAGGTATATTTGATATACATGTTATTGATGTGTACTTTACTAGTGTTTATAGCAACCCCTCGGTATTTGGTACTGGTTCAGTTGCTAAGAGTAGTAACTCGAAACGGGAGTTGCAGAATAAACAGAAACTAGTTAAGGGTGAAGTGACGATGTGTGTTGAAAGTAGTTTCAAGATTGATATGATCATCATCGCACACTCCCTATACTTTCGGGATTAGTGTTGAACCTAAATAAATTTTATTTGGTGTTTGCGTTGAGCATGAATATGATTTGATCGTGTTTATTGCAATACGGTTATTCATTTAAGTAAGAGAATAAACTGTTGTTCTGTTTACATGAATAAAACCTTATATGGTTACACACCCAATGAAAATGGTTCACTGGATCTCGATCGTAGTGATACACATATTCATAATATTGAAACCAAAAAGATGCAAAGTTAATAATGATAGTGCAACTTATTTGTGGCACTGCCGTTTAGGTCATATTGGTGTAAAGCGCATGAAGAAACTCCATGCTGATGGGATTTTGAAATCACTTGATTATGAATCACTTGATGCTTGCGAACCATGCCTCATCGGCAAGATGACTAAGACTCTGTTCTCCGGAACAGTGGAGCGAGCAACTGACTTATTGGAAATAATACATACTGATGTATGCGATCCAATGAGTGTTAAGGCTCGCGGTGGGTATCATTATTTTCTGACCTTCACAGATGATTTGAGCAGATATGGGTATATCTACTTGATGAAACATAAGTCTGAAATAGTTGAAAGGTTCAAAAAATTTCAGAGTGAAGTGGAAAAATCATCATGACAAGAAAATAAGGTTTCTACGTTCTGATCGCGGAGACAAATATTTGAGGTACGAGTTTGGTCTACACTTAAAACAATGTGGAATAGTTTCGCAACTCACGCCACCCGGAACACCACAACATAATGGTGTGTCCGAACGTCATAACCATACTTTATTGGATATAGTACAATCTATGATGTTTCTTACCGATTTACCAATATCGTTTTGGGATCATGCATTAGAGACAGCTGCATTCACGTTAAATAGGGCACCATCTAAATCCGCTGAGACGGCACTATATGAACTGTGGTTTAGCAAGAAACCAAAGTTGTCGTTTCTTAAAGTTTGGGGCTGCGATGCTTATGTGAAAAAGTTTCATCCTGATAAGCTCAAACCCAAATCGGAGAAGTGCGTCTTCATAGAATACCCAAAGGAAATTGTTGGGTACACCTTCTATCACAGATCCGAAGGCAAAACATTCTTTGCTAATAAATGGATCCTTTCTAGAGAAGGAGTTTCTCTCGAAAGAAGTGAGTGGGAGGAAAGTAGAACTTGATGAGGTAATTGTACCTTCTCCCTTATTGGAAAGTAGTTCATCACAGAAATCTGTTCCTGTGACTACTACACCAATTAGTGAGGAAGCTAATGATGATGATCATGTAACTTCAAATCAAGTTACTACCGAATCTCGTAGGTAAACCAGAGTGAGATCCGCACCAGAGTGGTACGGTAATCCTGTTCTGGAAGTCATGTAACTAGACCATGATGAACCTATGAACTATGGGGAAGCGATGATGAGCCCAGATTCCGCGAAATGGCTTGAGGCCATGAAATCTGAGATGAGATCCATGTATGAGAACAAAGTGTGGACTTTGGTGGAGTTGCCCGATGATCGGCAAGCCATAGAAAATAAATGGATCTTCAAGAGGAAGACGGACGCTTATAGTAGTGTTACTATCTACAAAGCTAGACTTGTCGAAAAAGGTTTTTGACAAAGTTCAAGATATTGAATACAATGAGATTTTCTCACTCGTATCGATGCTTAAAAGTTTGTCGGAATCATGTTAGCAATTGCCGCATTTTATGAAATCTGGCAAATGGATAAACAAAACTGCATTCCTTAATGAAGTTATTAAAGAAGAGTTGTATGTGATGCAACCAGAAGGTTTTGTCAATCCTAAAAGTGTTAACAAAATGTGCAAGCTCCAACGATCCATCTATGGACTGGTGCAAGCATCTCGGAGTTGGAATATACGCTTTGATAAGTTGATCAAAAGCATATAGTTTATACAGACTTGCAGTGAAGCCTGTATTTACTAGAAAGTGAGTGGGAGCACTACATCATTTCTGATAAGTATATGTGAATGACATATTGTAGATCGGAAATAATGTAGAATTATTCTGCAAAGCATAAAGGAGTGTTTAAAAGGAGTTTTTCAAAGAAAGACCTCGGTGAAGCTGCTTACATATTGAGCATTAAGATCTACAGAGATAGATCAAGACGCTTGATAAGTTTTTTCAATGAGTACATACCTTGACAAGATTTTGAAGTAGTTCAAAATGGAACAGTCAAAGAGAGAGTTCTTGCCTGTGTTACAAGGTGTGACATTGAGTAAGACTCAAAACCCGACCACGGCAGAAGATAGAAAGAGAATGAAAGTCATTCCCTATGCCTTGGCCATAGGTTCTATAAAGTATGCCATGCTATCTACCAGATCTATTGTATACCCTGCACTGAGTTTGGCAAGGGAGTACAAAAGTGATCTAGGAGTAGATCACTGGACAGCGGTCAAAATTATCCTTAGTGGAATAAGGATATGTTTCTCGATTATGGAAGTGACAAAAGGTTCGTCGTAAAGGGTTACGTCGATGCAAGTTTTGACACCGATCTGGATGACTCTAAGTCTCGATCTAGATACATATTGAAAGTGGGAGCAATTAGCTAGAGTAGCTCCGTGCAGAGCATTGTAGACATAAAAAAAATAAAAAAAATGCAAAATACATAACGGATCTGAATGTGAAAGACCCGTTGACTAAGATTCTCTCACAAGCAAAACATGATCACACCTAAGTACTCTTTGGGTGTTAATCACATAGCGATGTGAACTAGATTGCTGAATCTAGTAAACCCTTTTGATGTTGGTCACATGGTGATGTGATCTAGATTATTGACTCTAGTGCAAGTGGGAGACTGAAGGAAATATGCCCTAGAGGCAATAATAAAGTTATTATTTATTTCCTTATATCATGATAAATGTTTATTATTCATGCTAGAATTGTATTAACCGGAAACATAATACATGTGTGAATATATAGACAAACAGAGTGTCACTAGTATGCCTCTACTTGACTAGCTTGTTAATCAAAGATGGTTATGTTTCCTAACCATGGACAAAGAGTTGTTATTTGATTAACGGGATCACATCATTAGTTGAATGATCTGATTGACATGACCCATTCCGTTAGCTTAGCACCCGATCGTTTAGTATGTTGCTATTGCTTTCTTCATGACTTATACATGTTCCTATGACTATGAGATTATGCAACTCCCGTTTACCGGAGGAACACTTTGTGTGCTACCAAACGTCACAACGTAACTGGGTGATTATAAAGGTGCTCTACACGTGTCTCCAAAGGTACTTGTTGGTTGGCGTATTTCGAGATTAGGATTTGTCACTCTGAGTGTCGGAGAGGTATCTCTGGGCCCTCTCGGTAATGCACATCACTATAAGCCTTGCAAGCAATGTGACTAATGAGTTAGTTGCGGGATGATGCATTACGGAACGAGTAAAGAGACTTGCCGGTAACGAGATTGAACTAGGTATTAGATACCGACGATCGAATCTCGGGCAAGTAACACACCGATAACAAAGGGAACAACGTATGTTGTTATGCGGTCTGACCGATAAAGATCTTCGTAGAATATGTAGGAACCAATATGGGCATCCAGGTCCCGCTATTGGTTATTGACCGAAGACGTGTCTCGGTCATGTCTACATTGTTCTCGAACCGTAGGGTCCGCACGCTTAAGGTTTCGATGACAGTTATATTATGAGTTTATGAGTTTTGATGTACCGAAGGAGTTCGGAGTCCCGGATGAGATCGGGGACATGACGAGGAGTCTCGAAATGGTCGAGACGTAAAGATCGATATATTGGACGACTATATTCGGAGTTCGGAAAGGTTCCGAGTCATTCGGGTATTTTTCGGAGTACTGGAGAGTTACGGGAATTCACCGGGGAGAAGTATTGGGCCTTATTGGGCCCTGCGGGAAAGAGAGAGGGGCTGCCTAGGGCAGGCCGCGCGCCCCCCCATGGCCTAGTCCGAATTGGACTAGGGGGAGGGGCCGCACCCCCTCCTTCCTTCCCTTCTCTCTTCCCCTTCCTAGTCTCCTACTCCTAATACATGGAAGGACTCCTAGTTGGACTAGGAAAGGGGGAATCCTACTCCCGGTGGGAGTAGGACTCCCCAAGGGCGCGCCATAGTAGAGGGCCGGCCCTCCCCTCCTCCACTCCTTTATATACGGGGGCAGGGGGCACCCCATGAACACACAAGTTGATCATTGAGATCGTTCCTTAGCCGTGTGCGGTGCCCCCCTCCACGATATTACACCTCGGTCATATTGTAGCGGTGCTTAGGCGAAGCCCTGCGACAGGAGAACATCAAGATCGTCACCACGCCGTCGTGCTGACGGAACTCCTCCCCGCGCCTCTGCTGGATCGGAGATCGGGGTGTGTCATTGAGCTGTACGTGTGTCAAGAACTCGGAGGTGCCGGAGTAACGGTGCTTGGATCGGTTGGACCGGGAGGACGTACGACTACTTCCTCTATGTTGCGTCAACGCTTCCGCTTCGGTCTACGAGGGTACGTAGACAACACTCTCCCCTCTCATTGCTATGCATCACCATGATCTTGCGTGTGCGTAGGAAATTTTTTGAAATTACTACGTTCTCCAACAAGCTCAACGGAGAAGGTCTTCTGGTCTTAGTACGCTGAGGCCAGACATCCGGTGTCCCCTAGCGACCAGCTGAAGCAGCTGGTCGAGCTCCACAAGGTAGCCGAGCAGGCCATGAAGGGCCTCATAGTCCGGCTGTGGCCTGGAGAGGCCATGCCTGGGAGCTACTTCGGCCTCGTGCGGCGGCTTGTGGATGCGTGCCCCTGGGTGGAAGTCATCAAGCGCTCCGTCTACATTGAAGGTGCCCGTCGGGCCCTTGCCCGCGCAAAGGTGCATTGGGGCAGGCTGGATGCTGAGAGGCTTATCACGGACGCGCCGCCGGCGGGCAAGGAGTATCGTACGCCCGAGATGTACTATATGAGTGTCCTGAAGGGTGCCCGCAAGATTGCGGATGAGTGCCCCAAAGATGTAATTATTGAGTAAACTCGCAATGTGTTATCCTGTGTGCTGAAAACTTTGTTCATATGCGCTAAGCAATGCTTATTGATTTAAAATATTACCTTCTGTGTGGCCGTTTATAAAATCAGAGAGATGACAAGTCGTCGGCTTCAGCCGCCATGCCACGAGTGCTGGGGTGTTCGGGATAAACTTGAGCACTCTTGTTCCCATTTTTGGGTCCATCTAGGGAGGCGCTCAACACAACGAACAAGGCAACCGGACTTATAATGCTTGAACACTCTCACTTAGTCATAGAATTCTATAATTTTAAATTTCGGCGAAGCCCCTAGTATTCGGAAGACCGAGTTCGGGGCGCTATCCACGCCTGGGCCGGACACAGCCGGTTCCTCGCTCGAAGCGGCATAAGTCTTTAGGGACTCGAAAAGACCTCTCGAACAGCGACCAGTCTCTCGCCTTATCATGACAGTCGGTTTTAGCTTTCTCCACTGAGGCGCTCGCCCAGCTCAACCGGGGCGCAATCGCAGTGGTTCTCCCAGTGCTACCTTAGCCGACATAATGGAACGTAAGGTACCAAAACATGGGAGCCGGGCAAACCCAACTATTGACCCAAGACATGATTCGGAGCCGATGCATATAATGCTATAAGTTCGGGGTGCCGCACTTGTGAAAGTATTCGGACTTATCACACCATAATGCGGGGAACACAAGCCCCTGGTGTATTCTGCTGTACCAAAATGTACGGGTGCAAGATGTCATTAATGAACATATATAAAAAAAGGAATGCAATTATAGGCAAAAAGTGATGCATTGTTTATTCAGGGAATTCTGCTATGAGTGCAGAACGATACAAATAGTGCGGTAAGCAAGGGTTTGGACTATTTTAAACATGTCCCCCTCCAGGGGTGGGCTGCGGACTGGTGTATTTAACAAATTTAATGCTCATAATGGAGACCACTTGAGTCTTCGTCGTAGCCTTTGTCCCTCCCTGGCTGTTGCATCGTGAGTTCGGCAGATCTACTGCCGGACAGGGCCTCTGGTGAACGAAGTCCCGTGGAAAAATAAAAAGTAAGAAAAAGAGTGACACACTTGGGAGCCCCTGGTGTGGTTAAGCCGCACTCTGGGCCTGTCGTGCTCGTGCCCCTCCCCCTATGCCCATGGTATCTCCAGAGCGTAATGATGTACGCGAAGAGCTGGTCTTGCAATCATGCAGGGGCTGGGGTTGGGGCCGCATTGCTACGCGTGCTCGGAACGTGCCAGGTGGTCTTGATTGATGTTACTCCGGGCGCGTTTGGCCATGTCCGGTCGCTTAACGGCCGGACTCGAAAACTGCCTTAAAAGGCTGCTCTGTACTTCTGCCGCGAGAGCCGCTGTGTGTTCCTCCGTTCGGAGGGAGCGTTCAGTGTTTCCATTGACCGTGATGACTCCACGAGGGCCTGGCATCTTGAGCTTGAGGTATGCATAATGCGGCACCGCGTTGAACTTTGCAAACGCGGTTCGTCCGAGCAGAGCGTGATAGCCACTGCGGAACGGGACTATGTCGAAGATTAACTCCTCGCTTCGGAAATTATCCAGGGATCCGAAGACCACTTCCAGCGCGACCGAGCCTGTACAATTGGCCTCGACACCTGGTATGATGCCTTTGAAGGTCGTCTTTGTAGGTTTAATCCTTGAGGGGTCTATGCCCATCTTGCGCACTGTATCCTGATAAAGCAGGTTCAAGCTGCTGCCACCGTCCATGAGGACTCTAGTGAGGTGAAATCCATCGACGATTGGGTCTAAAACCAATGCGGCGAATCCGCCATGGCGGATACTGGTGGGGTGGTCCCTTCGATCAAAAGTGATCGGGCAAGAGGACCATGGATTGAACTTCGGGGCGACTGGCTCCATCGCATATACGTCCCGAAGTGCACGCTTCCGCTCCCTCTTGGGTATGTGGGTTGCGTATATCATATTTATCGTCCGCACTTGTGGGGGGAAACCCTTCTGTCCTCTACTGTTCGGCGGCCGGGTCTCTTCCTCGTCGTCGCTGTGCAGCCCCTTGTCATTGTTTTCGGCAATTAACTTGCCTGCCTGCTTGAATACCCAGCAATCTCTGTTGGTGTGATTAGCTGGCTTTTCGGGGGTGCCATGTATCTGGCAAGAGCGGTCGAGTATTCGGTCCAGATTGGACGGACCTGGAGTAGTTCTTTTGAATGGCTTCTTCCGCTGACCGGGTTTAGAGCCTCTGAATCCGGCGTTGACAGTCGTATCCTCATTGCTATCGCTGTTAACGTGGCGTTTGTTTTTGTTTCGACGCGACCTGCCATTGTGGTCCTTAGTATCCGGACTGCCAGCATTTTTGCTGAGGTTGTTGCTGCGAGCTAGCCAGCTGTCCTCTCCCGCACAGAAACGGGTCATGAGTGATGTGAGGGCTGCCATGGATTTCGGCTTTTCCTGTCCTAGGTGCCGGGCCAGCCACTCGTCGCGGATGTTATGTTTGAAGGCTGCGAGGGCCTCTGCATCCGGACAGTCGATGATTTGATTTTTCTTTGTTAAGAACCGCGTCCAGAACTGTCTGGCCGATTCGTCTGGCTGCTGAATTATGTGGCTGAGGTCATCGGCGTCTGGTGGTCGCACATATGTGCCCTGGAAGTTGTTGAGGAATGCGGCTTCCAGGTCCTCCCAACACCTAATTGACTCTGCGGGCAAGCTGTTGAGCCAATGCTGAGCTGGTCCTTTAAGCTTGAGTGGGAGATACTTGATGGCGTGGAGATCGTCGCCGCGGGCCATATGTATATGAAGGAGATAATCTTCGATCCAAACCGCGGGGTCTGTTGTGCCATTGTAGGATTCAATATTCACGGGTTTAAACCCTTCAGGGATTTGATGATCCATTACTTCGTCTGTGAAGCATAGTGGGTGTGCGGCGCCTCTATATTGAGCAATATCACAACGTAGCTCAAGAGAGCGTTGTCTGCTGTGTTCGGCCCGGCCAGAGTTGCTGTATCCGGCGCGATGGTAGTCGTCGTGGGTCGTGGGGCACCCACGTGATCCGTAGATAGATCTGGATTGTCTTGCCTTGTCCTCTAATATATCCCGCAAGTCCGGCGCATTCCCCCGTGGCTTCGTACTTTTCGAGCGATGCCGAGGTACGGTCCTGATGGAGGGCCTAGATGCCTCTCTGTCGCGACCACGGGGTGGTCGGTCTGCCATATTGTGCGCTGGTGATGAAGGTTTGTATGCTTCCTCCTCTAGTCGGGGGAGCGACTTGCGTTTTGGGTAGCTCTTGGAGGGGCGTTCGAGTTCATACTCTTCGGCCGCGAGGACCTCGGTCCATCTGTCGGCCAGCAGGTCTTGATCAGCTTGAAGCTGTTGCTGCTTTTTCTTTAGGCTATTTGCCGTGGCGATAAGCCTGCGTTTAAAACGCTCTTGTTCGACAGGATCCTCGGGCACGACGAATTCGTCGTCATTGAGGCTTGCCTCGTCTCTGGAGGGAGGCATGTAGTTTTCATCCTCCTCGCCTGCCGCTCTCTCTCGAGGGCTTGCTTCCCTGTCCTCCTGCGCTGAATCGTGCTGGAGGGGGTTGTCTTCAGTACTCTCTGGGGTGTTATTATCTCCGGTGCCAGAATCTCCATTCTTGTTGTGGCGGGATTTAGAGCGGCGCCGCTGACGTTGGCGCTTGGGCTGTTTCTTAGAGGAATCTGCCTCTGCTGCTTCTTCGCTGTCCCCATCCTTTGGAGTGTCCACCACGTATATGTCGTATGATGAGGTGGTCTTCCAGTGCCCTGTAGGCGCTGGTTCTTGATCGTCTCCGGCATCCTCGTCCATACCGTCGATGTCTTCGGAGTCGTAGTCTAGCATGTTGGTTAGATCGTCGACAGTGGCTACAAAGTGGGTGGTGGGTGGGCTTTGAATCTCTTCATCGTCCGCATCCCAACCATTCTGACCGAAGTCCGGCCAGGGCTCTCCTGATAACGAGAGATGCTTTAATGAGTTCAGGATGTCGCCAAAGGGCGAGTGCTGAAAGATGTCCGCTGCGGTGAACTCCATGATGGGCGCCCAATCGGATTCGATTGGTAGGGGCGCAGGAGGCTCGGAGTCCGACAAGGAGCCCGGCACCTCGGAGTCACGAGCTTTATGAGGGACAAGATTGGTATTTGGCTCCATCGCCGTAGAGGTTGCAGCTCCCGAGGCGGTGTCCAGCCACTCGTCCTCGATCTGCACGGTCGGCTCCGAACTATAGGTCGGAGCGGACTCGTGTGCGGCCTCCAAGGCACTATCCGGCGGCAGAGCTAGATCATGCCCATCGTGACAGTGCGGCACGCTCGGCTGTGGCTCGACTCCATCGAAGATCAATTCCCCGCGGATGTCAGCCGTGAAGTTTAGGCTTCCAAACCTGACCTGATGGTCAGGGGCGTAGCTTTCAATCTGCTCCAGATGGCCAAGTGAATTGGCCCGCAGTGCAAAGCCGCCGAACACGAAGATCTGTCCGAGGAGAAAATTCTCACCCTGGACTGTGTTGTTGTTGATTGAAGACGCCATCGAGCCTATCGGTGACGACATAGAGGAACTCTCAATGAAAGCACCAATGTCAGTGTCAAAACCGGCGGATCTCGGGTAGGGGGTCCCGAACTGTGCGTCTAGGCGGATGGTAACATGAGACAAGGGACACGATGTTTTTACCCAGGTTCGGGCCCTCTCGATGAGGTAAAACCCTACTCCTGCTTGATTGATATTGATGATATGGGTAGTACAAGAGTGGATCTACCACGAGATCAAGGAGGCTAAACCCTAGAAGCTAGCCTATGGTATGATTGTTGTAATGGTTGCATGTCCTACGGACTAAAACCCTCCGGTTTATATAGACACTGGAGAGGGCTAGGGTTACACAGAGTCGGTTACAATGGTAGGAGATCTACATATTCGTATCGCCAAGCTTGCCTTCCACGCCAAGGAAAGTCCCATCCGGACACGGGACGAAGTCTTCAATCTTGTATCTTCTTAGTCTTGGAGTTCGGCTGACGATAATAGTCCGGCTGTCCGGACACCCCCTAGTCCAGGACTCCCTCAGGTGCCTTGGGCATCCCCAAGCTTAGGATTTTTCCACTCTTTATTCCATAGTCCATCAAATCTTTACCCAAAACTTGAAAACTTCACAACACAAAACTCAACAGAAAATCTTATGAGCTCCGTTAGTATAAGAAAATAAATCACCACTTTTGGTACTGTTGTGAACTCATTCTAAATTCATACTGGTATAATATCTACTGTATTCCAACTTCTCTATGGTTCATACCCTCCGATACTACTCATAGATTCATCAAAATAAGCAAACAACACATAGAAAACAAAATCTGTCAAAAACAGAACAGTCTGTAGTAATCTGTAACTCTAGAATACTTCTGTAACTACCAAAATTCTACTAAATTATGAAAACTTGAGGAATTTGTGTAAGAATCCAAAGAAAAAAGAATCAGATCAAAAGAACATTTATGAGAATTACCAAAACTAATTTACTGGGCGCAAAAGTTTCTGATTTTCTGCAGGATCAACACAACTATCACCGTAAGATATCCTAAAGGTCTTACTTGGCACTTTATTGAAACAAAAGCTATAAAACATGATTACTACAGTATCATAATCATGTGGACACACAAAAAAAGTAAGGGTAAATATTAGGTTGTCTCCCAACAAGCGCTTTTCTTTAATGCTTTTCTAGCTAGGCATGATGATGACAATGATGCTCACATAAAAGATAATAATTGAAACATAACGGGAGCATCATGAAGCATATTACTAGCACATTTAAGCCGAACCCACTTCCTATGCATAGGTATTTTGTAAGCAAACAACTTATGGGAACAATAATCAACTAGCATAGGAAGGCAAAACAAGCATAACTTTAAGACTTTAAGCACATAGAGAGGAAACTTGATATCATTGCAACTCCTACAAGCATATATTCCTCCCTCATAATAATTTTCAGTAGCATCATGAATGAATTCAACAATATAACCAGCACATAAAGCATTCTTTTCATGATCTACTTGCACAGAAATTTTACTATTCTCCACATAAGCAAATTTATTCTCATCAATAGTAGTGGGAGCAAACTCAACAAAATAACTATCATGTGAAGCATAATCCAATTGAAAATTAAAATCAAGATGACAAGTTTCATGGTTATCTTTATACCTTATAGCATACGTGTCATCACAATAATCATCATAAATAGGAGGCATGCTTTCATCATAATAAATTTGCCCATCAAAACTTGGGGGACAAAAAATATCATCTTCATCAAACATAGCATCCCCAAGCTTGTGGCTGTGCATATCATTAGCATCATAGGTATTCAAACAAATCATACTAACAACACTGCAATCATGCTCATCATTCACATATTTTATGCCAAGCATTCTATGTAATTCTTCTTCTAGTACTTGAGCACAATTTTCCTTCCCATCATTTTCACGAAAGACATTAAAAAGATGAAGAATATGAGGCACCCTCAATTCCATTTTTTTTGTAGTTTTCTTTTGTAAACTAAACTAGTGATAAAACAAGAAACTAAAAGATTCGATTGCAAGATCTAAAGATAGACCTTCAAGCACTCACCTCCCCGGCAACGGAGCCAGAAAAGAGATTGATGTCTACTACACAACTTTCTTCTTGTAGACGTTGTTGGGCCTCCAAGTGCAGAGGTTTGTAGGACAGTAGCAAATTTCCCTCAAGTGGATGACCTAAGGTTTATCAATCTGTGGGAGGCGTAGGATGAAGATGGTCTCTCTCAAACAACCCTGCAACCAAATAACAAAGAGTCTCTTGTGTCCCCAACACAACCAATACAATTGTAAAATGTATAGGTGCACTAGTTTGGCGAAGAAATGGTGATACAAGTGCAAGATGGATGGTAGATATAGGTTTTTGTAATCTGAAAATATAAAAACAACAAGGTAACTAATGATAAAAGTGAGCGTAAACGGTATTGCAATGCTAGGAAACAAGGCCTAAGGTTCATACTTTCACTACTACAAGTTCTCTCAACAATAATAACATAATTGGATCATATAACTATCCCTCAACATGCAACAAAGAGTCACTCCAAAGTCACTAATAGCGGAGAAAAAATGAAGAGATTATTGTAGGGTACGAAACCACCTCAAAGTTATTCTTTCTGATCGATCTATTCAAGAGTCCGTAGTAAAATAACACAAAGCTATTCTTTCCGTTCGATCTATCCTAGAGTTCGTACAAGAATAACACCTTAAGACACACATCAACCAAAACCCTAATGTCACCTATATACTCCAATGTAACCTCAAGTATCCGCAGGTATGATTATACGATATGCATCACACAATCTCAGATTCACCTATTCAACCAACACAAAGTACTTCAAAGAGTGCCCCAAAGTTTCTACCGGAGAGTCAAGACGAAAATGTGTGCCAACCCCTATGCATAAGTTCACAAGGTCACTGAACCCGCAAGTTGATCACCAAAACATACATCAAGCAGATCATGTGAATATCCCATTGTCACCACAGATAAGCACACACTACTAGGGAAAACCCTAGTAGTAGCACGGGTTTAGTGCCCACTAGTAGCGAGGGTAACCGCGCTACTAAGAAGGTGCTACAACTATTACTTAGCAGTAGCGCGTGCGACATGCGCTACTGCTAAGACACATAGCCACATCGTTTGTTCTTTCCCACGCTGCTGCTAATGTAGCTAGTAGCAGCGTGTTTTCTGTCCATCGCTACTAGTATTCTTTTTTCATTTTTTTATTTTGAGTGTATTTATACGCCGTTATACAAATGCTGGTACAATACCAATTATGAGGTTTATATCATTATGTCCATAACAGTGTGTCAAATAAATGTGGATTAGGTTCAAGTGGAGGCAATATGTGGTGCATGTCAAAAGTGTACTACTAATCCAAACTTGATCTAGTAGTTTGGACTAGTAGTACTTTTGATGTGCACCACATGTTGCCTCCACTTGAATCTAATCCGCTAGCACAAGCTATTTAATCATCATCATAGTCATTACCACCAACAGTAGTTATTTAATCATCATAGTCATAGTGTAGCACATCATCATATTCAAACTCATTCTAGCTAGCTAATCACCACCAACACTAGCTGTGGTAGCTCTCTAATCACCACCAGCACTAGCTAATAATAATCATCATAGTCATTACCACCAACACTAGCTATGTAATCATCATAGTCATAGTGTAGCACATCATCATGTTCAAAATCATTTCTAGCTAGCTAATTAATCACTCATATTGCTCTCTCTCAGGTAAAGTAACATAAAACATGTGTAGCACTCCTGCTTCATCAATTTGGAGCATGCAGATGAACATGTCTCCTAATCGCGGGATGCGCTTCTGATTGCTGCCCCCTAGTACTTCTCTGCGATCGTTCATAATTTTGCTCGAGTCTTTCACTATTAAGCATTCCTCGCTATTAGAAATCATGTATGCACTAAAGTGCATTGTAGGATATCTTGGTCGTGAGGCACAACATTCATCTGGTGTCCCTGTTGAAGAACATCGTATAGTAACATACTTAGCAATGAAGTTTAGCTTAAAAAAATAATGTATGCAAAAGATGCACTGAGGACAAATAGTAAATATCTTACCATCTTTCCTAAATAGATGTGACCGTAGTTAAGTACGAACACTATTGATCGCACATTTTGAGTACTAAGATTTTCAAGTCCAGAAAAATAATTTGTCTTGACAGTATGAAGATCATCAAGCCATGAAACATAATGACTTATCTCCTTGCAGTTTAGTTCAGCCCCGAGACAATAGTAGGTCCTGTCTACCAAGCGTTGGACATATTTGCTTGAATGGAAATAAGCTGTCAATAGAAATTAGTTGTCAACTATTTTTGAATAAACAATATCAAAGACATAAATATGGTTGAGAAACTCACATAATGGTATAACTGGAGGCGTCTGCACATCGACCCAGATGTCGATATTACCTTCAATATCATCTTCCGGGCGAATATCAAAGGTGATAACCATATCAGGCTCAAATGCATAAGTCTTGCATAGTGCTTGCCAAGTTTTGCATCCAAAATAGGTGTAGGTGTCTGCGTTGTATAACTTTGCATGGAAAATAAAACCATGCTCGGTCTTCAAGTAAACTCTCTTTACCACCATAGTAGTTTTCATAGGACTGAAACCTATCTTATCCAAGACAAAAACTCTTGCATGGTAGGGGATACGCTAGAGAATAGTAAAAAAAATTAAATTATAAGTTGAAGCAAATGAAGCAGATGTCATGCTTAATTACGAAAAAAGACTTGTCGTTGTGACTTACTGTATCCACTTCAAAGTTCTCGTCCAGCTTGATGCTGAAGCGCCTATCATCATCTAGGAAGATTATGTCGCATAGGCCGTGCTCGTCTTTGCAGTATTTGCAAATACCGAAATCCTTTTCGTCATCAGACATTTCCTATGTTCATAGTTGGAACATTAATTGAAAATCGATCGAAGACAACTGCCAGGATACTCAACACACAAATCCGGGGCACTCGATATTTCCTACATTTTCTAGCCCAAGTCATGCCAAAATTCATGAAAAAATCCGGCATGACCTTTACTAAAATAGGACATATGGAGCGCCTGAAATTTGCCGGAACGGAAATGAATCTACACTCCGGCAAAACATAGGCCACTCGGAGGTGTAACCTGCAAACATGACCGGCCACTTGGGCAAGCACATATCCTATTTGAGCAACACAATATATACATTTCGATATATCTTATAGGACTCATATTGACATGAGCATTCAATAAGGAAAACCAAATTGTAAAATAAATAAGTATTCAAATTAGCATGCATTCAATAAGCAAAAGTAAATCATCTCTTGCGTCTGTTCATCGTCGAATATTATCAGTAATACATCCTGAATAGTATCATACATATAACATCACTAATACAACTAAAACCCTAGCGAACGACGGGTATCGGCGCGGGCGGTGGACACCCAAAGAGAAGGAACCATCACGGGATCATAGCTCCAGTGAGATCCCTAGAGAACCTGCCAGGTATTGGAGAACCTGTGCTCCAACGCAAACAAGTAGCGATGAACGTGCGTGTCCTCCTCGCTGACACGGTGACGTACCACCTCCGTGGGGTCCTCAAGCCTCTCGACCATCACTGGCCCACGCGACCGCCACCAAAGAAGGTTCGGGTCAACGACGGGCTGACTCCTCACCAAGCTGCGCCCCCCGACAGGTAGCGCCTCCCAGTACCAGCCCGGCGGAGCCCAGTCCCGGACATGGCCCATCTGGTCAAGCAGGCGTCCTCCACCGAGTCGACGACGAGGATGCGGGATAGGCATCGTCGACGTCGATGCGGGAAAAATTGCTTTAACTAAAAAAATAATAACAAATGTGACATCTTCAACTAGTTCTATTAATTCAACTAGTTCTTACTAAAAATAAACTTACTATAAATAAAAATAAACTAGTACCTAATTAGTACCTAGTTCTTACTAACTAATTAGTACCTAGGAACTACTGCCCTAACTACCATCTAATTTGATGAACCTAGGGGTGGAAAGTGGTAGCGGATATTCCAATTATCCAACTTAAAAGTTAAATAAGTGGTCAAATTTTACTCGTTTTATGATTAATCTTAGAAATTATTATGCATTACAATAGTGTTTATTCATCATCTAAGAAAACATACGAGCTGCATCCGTATTCGATAACATCCGCATCCGATTCGTTTCCACCCTTACATGAACCCTAACTAATTTGATGCAACTAAAATTTGAAAACCCTAGGCAGAGGTAGGGGAGGGGGAGGAGCAGGCGTGCTCATCTCGGGTGCCTGCGGTGAGGGAGGGGCAGGCGGCATCGAGGTCGGGTCGGGGCATGGGCGCGCGGCGGAGGGTGGCGTCGAGGTCGGGGTCGGGGGCGACGTCGGAGGCGGCGTCGAGGTCGTGGGCGGGGGCGGTGTCGAATCCGGGGTTGGGGCGGCGTCGAGGGTGTGCGGAGAGCGCACAGCGGCCGACGGGCGACGGCGGCGGCGACAGCGGAGGAGTTGGATTTGGGGGAAGTGGCCGTGTGGAAGAACGAACCCCGTGGTTAAGTCAAAAGTAGAAGTAGCGTGTTCCAGGAAGCGCGCTACTACTAAGTTAGCTACAGCGCGTTCCGCGATACGCGCTACTGCTATTCCTTTCTCTTTTCCCCCTTTTTCGTTTATTTTTCTTTACATTTTATTTTTTTCCTTTCACCTTCTTCTATTTCTTTCATTTTCATTTACTTTTCTATTTGCTTTCCATTTAATTTTATATCCTTTAGCAATAGCGCCTTTCAGCGTAAACGCGCTGCTACAAAGCAAGTAGCGGTAGCGCGGTTCGATGTAGACCTCTACTACTATTTGTAGCCTATCGGCTAAGCCGTGGGAATTTTAGTAGTAGCGCTTTTAACATCAGGCGCGCTACTGCTAGAACTTTATCTGTAATGCCGTTTACACAAGCGCACTACTGCTACTTAGCACCAGCGTGCATTTTTGACCCGCACTACTGCTAAAGTTTTGTGTATAAGGTTTTTCCTAGTAGTGGCATGCAAGACATACATCAAGTGTTCTCAAATCCTTAAAGACTCAATCCGATAAGATAACTTCAAAGGGAAAACTCAATCCATTACAAGAGAGTAGAGGGGAG
Source organism: Triticum timopheevii (assembly GCA_963921465.1). Taxonomy (NCBI): domain Eukaryota; kingdom Viridiplantae; phylum Streptophyta; class Magnoliopsida; order Poales; family Poaceae; genus Triticum; species Triticum timopheevii. Next base: position 374,935,812 of record OY997270.1, read on the forward strand.
AAACATCATAAGATCCAACTATAATAGAAAAGCTCGCGATACATCAAGATCGTGCCAAATCAAGAACATGAGAGAGAGAGAGAGAGATCAAACAAATAGCTACTGGTACATACCCTCAGCCCCGAGGGTGATCTACTCCCTCCTTGTCATGGAGAGCGCCGGGATAATGAAGATGGCCATCGGTGAGGGATCCCCCTCCGACAAGGTGCCGGAACAGGGCCCCGATTGGTTTTTGGTGGCTACAGAGGCTTGCGGCGGCGGAACTCCCGATTTATGGTGCTCCTGGATGTTTTCAGAGTATATGGGTATATATACGAGGAAGAAGTAGGTCGGTGGAGCTGCGAGGGGCCCACGAGGGTGGGGGGCGCGCCCAGGGGGGCAGGCGTGCCTCCCTGCCTCGTGGCCTCCTCGCTTCTTTCTTGACGTCCACTCCAAGTCCTCTGGATCATGTTTGTTCAAAAATCACTCTCCCGAAGGTTTCGTTCCGTTTGGACTCCGTTTGATATTCCTTTTCTGTGAAACACTGAAATAGGCAAAAAAAACAGCACGGTTAATAGGTTAGTCCCAAAAATAATATAAAAGTGTATAATAAAGCCCATTAAACATCCAAAATAGATAATATAATAGCATGGAACAATCAAAAATTATAGATACGTTGGAGACGTATCAATCCCCGGCATACCCTCGGATCTAGTTCTTCAGGTAAAAACCTAAGGCCCTGTCAGGTCGGGCGATGGTGTCCGCATCGTCTCTTCATTCTTTGGGGCGTCGTCTTGAAGACCTTTGGACCCCATTCGTGCTCTCTATGCGCCAGATACTCACGGCGTTGCGGTCGGCAGGTGCCCGACCGGCAATGTGTGGTGTGGCATTTAGTTTGACAACAATGTATGGCCAGTAGTGTAGGGTCGCGGCAGGGCTTTCATTGCTGGTTGTTTCCCGACGTGCTCGACATGTCTCTTCTAGGTCTTGTGATATCGTCGTGCGGTCAGAGCTGCCTTAGAGATGCCTATAGGCGATGACGATGATATGTGGCTGGCGGTCTTCGAGGAGGTGTTGGTTGGCGCTACCTCTGCACATTTTTCCTTGGTTCCGATGGTCTTCTTCGTCAGAGCTGTCTGGACACCTACACTTGTGGCTGGCTGTTTGGCATGGATCGACATGGGTTCTCGCGTTTCAGTGACAAGGACTCCATTGGTGGAAGTCGATGCTGGAGTCACTGGCTCGTGGAGGAGTGATGACGACAACACTTGGTGATGACCTCGACTTTGTGTTTATTCTCTGCGACGTTTTCGTATCTTCGTGTGATTGGCCAGGTCAGCCAATGTTGCCCTGTGGGGTTGTTGTGACGGTTTTAACTTAGTTTTCTGTTAATTAACTGGACAACCTCTTTTTAATGAATCGAGATCCCTAGGGACTAACTTATAAAATAAATCCTATGTTTTCCTTCACTATTCCTTTGAACCAAAGGAGCCCGGACACTCCAATCAGGTAGAGGCTAGATGATCAGTAGTGGTCACAAGCGGCAATGTCCATTTATAAGGGGTCCTTCAAAAACGAAGAAAAAATACACAGGAAAGTTCAAATTTACCGTCTTCACCGGCTTTGCTACACCTACGTAATAACTATTACGAAACTTACGTATGAGTTGATGTGGGCTGATTTGGTTGGAGGAGAAAAAGGGCCAGTCCCACGCCCTGAAAATCGGGGGGGGGGGGGGGGGGGGTGCGATTAGTTTATGGGGAAGGAAAGTTACGTAGATTTACGTAACAAGCTACGTAGGTGTAGCATTTTTGCTGTCTTCAATCGTATGCATGGTTGAGTAGTAGTACATGTGATACGTGAGGCGTGAAATGAAACATGGTTGACATGGCTTGTCCGTTTGGGTCGCTGTGTTGAAGTTGCTCTTATAATCCTTTCGGTGGGTTTTCCTTGTCTGTAGCAACTTTAATTTTTGACCGGATCTGCTCAAGTTTTACCTACTTGTCCATTTTGTGGTTTTATTATCAAGTAGATGCATGAGCAAGAATAGATGAAAGCTTTTATTTAGAGAAAACTTATGCAAGTCACTCCTTAAAGCCAACACAAGCACGACCGCACTGTGACTGAAACACAATCTTAGATGGTCTTTTGCACAAACCACAACGGGCGTGTAGTTCAGTTTACATATCCAGTCCCAAAGAACGAACCAATCAATCAATCAATCAAAGAATGGTGTGAATAGCTAACACGAGCTAATCCTTCTTCTGGTGGGCGTGCGCGGCCAGGGCCACGGGCGACGACGGCTCCACGGAGACGGCGCGGGGCGAGGGCTCGCCGCCGAGCGGCAGGTCGGAGAGCAGCGCGACCATGCGGCGGGCGCTGAGGGGGCGCGCCGGCGGGAGGCCGAGGGTCTTGGTGCTTGAGAAGACGGAGGAGGACTGGGCGAGGATGAGGTACACCAGCGCCTGCACCAGCACGAACAGCCCCACCTTGAGCAGCGCCCCGTGCTGGCTCACCATCTCGAACTCCATGCCAACTGATTAACGCCCGAGCTCTTGATCACACGACACCAGCGAGCTCACCAAGCAGTCTCTTCTCTTCCTTCCCTGAGAGGCCGAGACTGATCAGAATCCTTCAAGAATATGCTGCTTGCTTGATTCTGATTGATGTGTTTGTGAGGTCTGGAGGTGCGGGGCGCGCGCTTATATAACGGCGAGACGCCGGTTTGACCGCTGCCGGGGTTAAGGGTAGGGTGCCAGTCGTTTGGGGTGGTTCGGCGAAAGGCGTCGCCAATTCCATGGGGTTGGAATTGGATGGACGATGCTCGACCTGCTCCGTGCTCCGCTCACCGCTCACGTGTGCGGACATTATAATATTGCTTGGGTTGCTCTCACGGATGGCTGCTGAGAGCCTACGTTAAAATCGTAAACTATCACCGGGTGTCGCCGCCGGTCAAACCCAACAGTGAGAACCGGTCCTGCCTCTCGAATTTCAAGTGATAGAGTAGCGCATGTTTATATGATTGCACCTTGAGAAAAAGAGAACTTCTGCCGATGGGCTCGAGGATACCTCGCACGTGCATAAGAAAGTATTTCGCAGCTCCTAGGGTGCAAGATTGAGGGGTCTGGCTGACGAACCCAGCTGCCCTTTTACCCACGGTCTTCGAACTGCAGCACGTAGCTAATCGCCTAAGCGGAAGAGCTTTCCGACTCGCCGTCGAGTCAGCTCGATCTTATCCAACAGCTGACAAAGCAGTGACAAAGTTATTCAGTGCTCCTTTGGCTTGCAAAATGCTAAGAACGTGGCAACAGAAAAACACATGGGTAGAACAGGAATGCATGTGCAAAACAGAGAACTGGTGGACATGAGAGTGTTGTCAACTTTGATGTATGGTTCATGGGAATTATGAAAACATAGAAATGCTAATAACCACGATCAAATCGAAGTCAAACACACATGAAAATGTATAGCTAGATTGTTATTATGGTACTGAAAATTAACCCTTGTTCTTCGTGCATAGGAATTTGAAAACAAAGGTTCAGTTGGATGTTAGAATGCGCGTTCTCCGTTGACTCTGAGTTCAAAGGAAAATTCCCTTCATTCTTCTTTGTCTCATTCCTTTAAACCAAACACATGAATAGTAGCATTGCATGAAAATTTTCATATTCCTACATTTTAGTCCCTGGCACCTAATGGGGCAACATGACAAATCTTAGAACTGCCCCACGTCACCTCTCTGAGGCGACTCGGGAGGAACCCGAGTCAACACTGTTGGGCCACGCCCCACCGCCCCCTTCCTTCCCTTTATGTCGCCGGAGGAGGCCACCGAGCTAAGCTAGGGTGGTGGACAACGGCGGTGGGGTAGTCTTCTTCTCGTCGGGCGGCAGGCGCCCGAGGTAGGGGAGGTTTGATACCCTTTTGGCTACCTGGCTCGGCGGCTCCAGGCAGACCGATAGCCTGATAAGGTGGCGGGTGCTCGAGGTGAGGGAAGTTTGATCCCCTTTCGGTTGCGTGGCTCGGCGGCTCCAGTGGCGGTGCCTGTAGGCCTCTGGGCTCGTCCCGGTGGCTCTTCTCCGACATTGTAGACCTTAGCACTGTCTCTCTCAAGTGGCAGCCACGTCTGCTTCGTCGATGGGCTCCGGGTCTACAATTGAACATTCATCTCTGGCGAGTTGAGGTGGATGCTACCCTCCTCCCTGCTCTGTGGATCTCATCTTCACGCTGGCTGGCGGTGTGCCGGCCTTTTTGGGCCTTCATGGTGGTGCAGCGGCGGTATGATGCCAGATTCGGCCGGATCTGGCTCGGCATTGTCGGCCGGCGGCGGGGCTTGTGGTGGCTCCTACATGGTCATGGTGTGGTGGCTACATGGAAGGTGCGCCAGCTAGCGGAGGTGTGGTATGTGCGTGTGCGGTGTTGGGCGGTGCTCCGAGCAAAAGCTTGCCGGCTCGGCGTCCGTAGACATCGTTTCACCTCCTTGGAGGTTCCGTCGTGGAGTCCGCCCCTGCATACCCTCGGATCCATTTCTTCGATTGACAACCTAAGGCCCGGTCAGGTCTGGTGATGGTGTCGACATCGTCTTGAAGACCTTTGGATCCCGTTCGTGCTCTGCATGTGCTAGACGCTCACGGTGTTGCTGTTGGCAGGTGCCCGACCGGCAGTGTGATGGTGCGGCATCTAGTTTGGCAACAATGATGATGGCCAACGGTGTAGGGTTGCCGCAGGGCTTCGTGAAGGCAATATGCTCTAGAGGCAAAAATAAAGTTGTTATTTTATATTTCCTTATTCCTGATAAAGGTTTATTATTCATCCTAGAATTGTATTGATCGGAAACTTAAATACATGTGTGAATACATAAACAAATACCGTGTCCCTAGTGAGCCTCTACTAGACTAGCTCGTTGATAAAAAATGGCTAATGTTTCCTAACCATGGACATGTGTTGTCATTTGATAACGGGCTCACATCATTAGGAGAATGATGTGATGGACAAGACCCATCCATTAGCTTAGCATATTGATCATTGAGTTTATTGCTATTGCTTTCTTCATGACAAATACATATTCCTTCGACTATGAGATTATGCAACTCCCAGATACCGGAGGATTACCTTGTGTGCTATAACATGTCACAATGTAACTGGGTGATCATAAAGATGCTCTACAGGTATCTCCGAAGGTGTTTGTTGAGTTGGCATAGATCGAGATTAGGATTTGTCACTCCGAGTATCAGAGAGGTATCTCTGGGCCCTCTCGGTAATACACATCATAGGAAGCCTTGCAAACAAAGTGACTAAGGAGTTAGTTACAATATGATGTATTACGGAACGAGTAAAGATACTTGACGGTAACGAGATTGAACTAGGAATAGAGATACCAACGATCGAATCTCGGGCAAGTAACATACGATGGACAAAGGGAATTACGTATGTTGTGATAAGGTTCGACCGATCAAGATCTTTGTAGAATATGTAGGAGCCAATATGAGCATCTAGGTTCTGCTATTGGTTATTGACTGGAGAGGTGTCTCGGTCATGTCTACATAGTTCTCGAACCCGTAGGGTCCGCACGCTTAACGTTCGTTGACGATATAGTGTTATATGAGTTATATGATATGGTGACCGAATGTTATTCGGAGTCCTGGATGAGATCACAGACATGATGAGGAGCTCCGGAATGGTCCAGAGGTAAAGATTGATATATATAGGACAATGATATTTGGACACTGGAAGAGTTTCGAGATGTACCGGGTAGAAATTGGGTCACCGGAAAGGGTTCCGGGCACCCCCGGGAGGTTAATGGGCCATATGGACCAAAGGGGGGCACACCAGCCCACGAGGGGCTGGCATGCCCCTCCTAGGCCGCAGCCCTTGGGGAGCGAAGGAAATAGGGGGAGTCGGCCTCCCCCTTCCTTTCCTCTTCCCCCTTTCCTTCCCCCCTCCGGCAAATATGGAAAAGGGGGGCGCGGCCAGGGCAGGAGCCCAAGTAGGATTCAGTCCTACTTGGGGCGCTAATACGTCTCCAACGTATCTATAATTTTTTATTGTTCCATGCTATTATATTACCTCTTTTGGATGTTTATGGGCTTTATTTTACACATTTATATCATTTTTGGGACTAACCTACTAACCGGAGGCCCAGCCCATATTGCTTTTTTTTGCCTATTTCAGTGTTTTGAAGAAAAGGAATATCAAACGGAGTCCAAACGGAATGAAACCTTCGGGAGCGTGATTTTTGGAACGAACGTGATCCAGAGGACTTGGAGTGCAAGTCAAGAAGCAGCCAAGGCTCCCACGAGATAGGAGGGCGCGCCCCCCCTGTAGGGCGCGCCCCTTGTCTCGTGGGCCCCTCGGGCAGCCACCGACGTGCTTCTTCCTCATATATATACCTACGTACCCCGAAAACATCCGGGAGGCAGACGAAACACAATTTCCACCACCGTAACCTCCTGTATCCGCGAGATCCCATCTTGGAGCCTTCGCCGGCGTTCTGCCGCAGGGGGAATCAACCACGGAGGGCCTCTACATCAACATCCTTGCCCCTCCGATGAGTTGTGAGTAGTTTACCATAGACCTACGGGTCCATAGTTATTAGCTAGATGGCTTCTTCTCTCTTTTTGGATCTCAATACAATGTTCTCCCCCTCTCTTGTGGAGATCTATTTGATGTAAATTCTTTTTGCGGTGTGTTTGTCGAGATCCGATGAATTGTGGGTTTATGATCAAGTTTATCTATGAATAATATTTGAATCTTCTCTGAATTCTTTTATGTATGATTGAGTTATATTTGCAAGTCTCTTCGAATTATCAGTTTGGTTTGGCCTACTAGATTGATCTTTCTTGCCATGGAAGAAGTGCTTAGCTTTGGGTTCAATCTTGCGGTGTCCTTACCCAGTGACAGAAAGGGTTGCAAGGCACGTATTGTATTGTTGCCATCGAGGATAACAAGATGGGGTTTATATCATATTGCTTGAGTTTATCCCTCTACATCATGTCATCTTGCTTAATGTGTTACTCTGTTCTTATGAACTTAATACTCTAGATGCAGGTAGGAGTCGGTCGATGTGTGGAGTAATAGTAGTAGATGCAGGCTGGAGTCGGTCTACTTGTCATGGACGTGATGCCTATATACATGATCATGCCTAGATAATCTGATAATTATTCGCTTTTCTATCAATTGCTCGACAGTAATTTGTTCACCCACCGTAATACTTATTCTATCTTGAGAGAAGCCACTAGTGAAACCTATGGCCCCCGGGTCAATCTCTTATCATATTTGCTTCCAATCTACTTTTATTTGCATCTTTGTTTTTTGCATCTATATTATAAAATACCAAAATATATTTATCTTATCTTGCTATCTTTATTAGATCTCACTTTTGCAAGTGGCCGTGAAGGGATTGACAACCCCTTTATTGCGTTGGTTGCGAGTTCTTTGTTTGTTTATGTAGGTGCGTGGGACTTTTGAGGAGCCTCCTACTGGATTGATACCTTGGTTCTCAAAAATTGAGGGAAATACTTACGCTACTATTGCTGCATCACCCTCTCCTCTTCGAGGAAAACCAACGCAAGCTCAAGACATAGCAGGCGCCTCCTGGCCTCTCCCCTCTACCCCATAAGTCTGGCGGGGAGGTACCAAAGTAATCCAGCAGTGGATCACTGACAACGTTCAAGAATATCCTAAAGTACCTGAAGAGGACCAAGGATATGTTTCTTGTTTATGGAGGTGACAAAGAGCTGTTACGTTGATGCTAGTTTTGAAACTGATCCGGATGACTCTAAGTCACAAACCGGATACATATTTATTTTGAATGGTGGAGCTGTCAGTTGGTGCTGTTCCAAGCAAAGCATCGTGGTGGGATCTATGTGTGAAGCAGAGTATATAGCTGCTTCGGAAGCAGCAAATGAAGGAGTCCGGATGAAGGAGTTCATATCCGATCTAGGTGTAATACCTAGTGCATCGGGTCCAATGAAAATCTTTTGTGACAGTACTGGAGCAATTGCCTTAGCGAAGGAATCCAGATTTCACAAAAGAACCAAACACATCAAGAGACGCTTCAACTCCATCTGTGATCAAGTCAAGGAGGGAGACATAGAGATTTGCAAACTACATACAGATCTAAATATAGTAGACCCATTGACTAAGCCTCTTCCACGAGCAAAACATGATCAACACCAAGACTCCATGGGTGTTAGAATCATTACAATGTAATCCAGATTATTGACTCTAGTGCAAGTGGGAGACTGAAGGAAATATGCCCTAGAGGCAATAATAAAGTTGTTATTTTATATTTCCTTATTTCATGATAAATGTTTATTATTCATGCTAGAATTGTACTAACCGGAAACTTGATACATGTTGTGGATACATAGACAAAATATTGTGTCCCTAGTAAGCCTCTACTAGACTAGCTCGTTGATCAAAGATGGTCAAGTTTCCTAAGCATAGACATGTGTTGTCATTTGATAAATGGGATCACATCATTAGGAGAATGATGTGATGGACAAGACCCATTCGTTATGATCGTTTAGTTTTATTGCTATTGCTTTCTTCATGTCAAATACATATTCCTTCGACTATGAGATTATGCAATTCCCGGATACAGGAGGAATGCCTTATGTGCTATCAAACGTAATAATATAACTGGATGATTATAAAGATGCTCTACAGGTATCTCCGAAGGTGTTTGTTGGGTTTACATAGATCAAGATTAGGAATTGTCACTCCGAGTATCGGAGAGGTATCCTGGGCCCTCTCGGTAATACACATCATAAGAAGCCTTGGAAGCAAAGTGGCTAATGAGTTAGTTGCAGGATGATGTATTACGGAACGAGTAAAGAGACTTGCCGATAACGAGATTAAACTAGGTATGAAGATACCGACGATCGAATCTCGGGCAAGTAACATACCGATGACAAAGGGAATGACGTATGTTGTCATAATGGTTCGACCGATAAAGATCTTCGTAGAATATGTGGGAGACAATATGAGTATCCAGGTTCCGCTATTGGTTATTGATTGGAGAGGTGCCTCGGTCATGTCTACATAGTTCTTGAACCCGTAGGGTCTGCACGCCTAACGTTCGATGACGATACTGTATTATATGAGTTATGTGATTTGGTGACCGAATGTTGTTCGGAGTCTTGGATGAGATCACGGACATGACGAGGAGTCTCGAAATGGTCGAGAGGTAAAGATTGATATATAGAACGATAGTATCCGGACACCGGAAGTGTTCCGGAGGGTATCGGGTCACCGAAAGGGGTTCCAGGCACCCCCGGCAAAAGATATGGGCCTATTGGGCCAAGAGGGGAAACGCACCAGCCACCAGGGGCTGGTGCGCCCCCCACATGGGTCAAACCAGGAGGAGAAGGAAAGAGGGGAAGGGAAAAGGAAAGGGGGGATTCGGCCTCCCCCTTCCTTCCCTCCTCCCTCCTCTTTCGTCCTCTTCGGCAAATAAGGAAAGGGGGGCCGAATTGGGGAGAGACCCCAAGTAGGATTCGGCCTACTTGGGGCGCCCCTGGCTGCCTCCCCTCTCCCCCACCTATATATACATGGGGAGGGGGCGCCTAGAACACATAACATCAAATGTTAGCCGTGTGTGGCGCCCCCCTCCACGGTTTACACCCCCGATCATATTCTCGCGGTGCTTAGGTGAAGCCATGCACGGATCACTTCACCATCACTATCACCACGTCGTCGTGCTGACAGAACTCATCTACTACCTCGACACCTTGCTGGATCTCGAGCTGAACGTGCGCAGAACTCGGAGGTGTCGTACGTTCGGTACTTGATCGGTCGGAGCTAGAAGAAGTTCAACTACATCAACTGCGTTATCAAACTCTTCCGCTTACGGTCTATGAGGGTACGTAGACACACTCTCTTCCCCTCGTTGCTATGCATATCCTAGATAGATATTGCGTGAGATTAGGAATTTTTTTGAAATTGCATGCTACGTTCCCCAACAGGGTCGACATGGGCTCCGGCGTTTCGGAGACAAGGGCTCCATTGGTGGAAGTCAATGCTGGAATCACAGGCTCATGAAGGAGTGATGACAACGACACTTGGTGATGACCTCAACTTTGTGTTTCTTCTCTGCGACGTTTTCGTATCTTTGTGTGAGTGGCCAGGTCGTTCAATGTTGCCATGTGCGGGTTGTTGTGACGGTTATGGCCTGGTTTTCTGTTAATTTACCGAGCAACCTCTTTTTAATGAATCGAAGTCCCTAGTGACCGACTTAAAAAATAAATCCTATGTTTTCCTTCACTATTCCTCGAACCAAAGGACCCCTGATACTCCAACCGGGTAAAGGCTAGATGATCATTCAGTGGTCACAAAGAGGCAATGTCTATTTATAAGGGTTCCTTAAAAAACAAAGAAAAAATACACAGAAAGTTCAATTCTACCATTGTAAGTGCATGTTTATCCCTAAGGTGTTTTGGTGATTGATGACAATGCTTTTGTGGACTAATCGTGTGCCTTGAGTATTTCAGTTGCTTCGTCGTTAGGCACAAGACAGTTTGGTACCCCTTGAAGACTATTGAAGATGGTGGTGTTCTACGTCTCTTTTGGTGGATTTGAGTCGTAGGATAGCCGTTCTATTAAGAGGGGGTCCGCGGTGGAAAGGTTTGGGTGGAATCATCATGTACACGTTTTCTTCCTTTACCCAGCCTTTCCCTTTGTGCTTTGGAGCATCCTCCGTTATCTCCTTTACTGTGCAAAAAGAAGGATTCCTAAGTGCTGCTATTTGAGGCATGCGGTAGTACTGCTTCTAGGAGCGGTAGTACCGCAGGCCCCTGCGGTAGTACCGCAAGCCCTCGCGGTAGTACCGTAGGCGCCCACGGTAGTACCGCTCCTATGGAGCTGTAGTACCATGGCCTCAGGCCAGGCTCAGCCTCTCTTGCGGCTGTAGGGGCGGATGTAAATTTTTACATCCGCGCCCTACGCGGTAGTACCGCCCTAGGTGCGCGGTAGTACCATGAGTCCTAGTCCGGCTCAGTAGCACGAGCAGAAGTAGGGGTGGATGTTATTTTTTACATCCGCTCCCTGCGCGGTAGTACCGCAAGCCAGGCGCGGTAGTACCGTGTCGGATTTTTGCACCGTTCGATTTTCAGCGGAAGTAGACACAAATGTATTTTTATTCATCCGTGCCCTTCCCAGCCTAGTCCATCCTGGCCTTGCGGTAGTACCGCAAGGGGGAGCGGTAGTACCACGTCAGCGGCAGTACTGCTCTCAGCCTTGGCGGCTCTGGCCTGGACTAGCCCCTGCCGCTGCAGCGGTAGTACCGCGGCATATCACGGTAGTACCGTGAGCCCCCGCGGTAGTACCACTTGTCTGGAGCGGTAGTACCACAGGTCGCGGCCTGAGTAAGTGGATAACGGTTGGATTTGTCTCTCCACTATATAAGGGGTGTCTTCTTCCTCTAGTTGACCACCCCTTCCATCCCCAAGCTCCATTGTTGCTCCAAGCTCCATTTTCGCCCGATCTCTCTCCCTAGCCAATCAAACTTGTTGATTTTCTCGGGATTGGTTGATAAGGCCCCGATCTATACTTCCACCAAGAGAAATTTGATTCCCCCCACTAATCCCTAGCGGATCTTGTTACTCTTGAGTGTTTGAGCACCCTAGACGGTTGAGGTCACTTCGGAGCCATAGTCCATTGTGGTGAAGCTTCGTGGTGTCGTTGGGAGCCTCCAATTAAGTTGTGGAGATTGCCCTAACCTTGTTTGTAAAGGTTCGGTCGCCGCCTTCAGGGGCACCAATAGTGGAATCACGGCATCTCGCATTGTGTGAGGGCGTGAGGAGAATACGGTGGCCCTAGTGGCTTCTTGGGGAGCATTGTGCCTCCACACCGCTCTAACGGAGACGTACTTCCCCTCAAAAGGAAGGAACTTCGGTAACACATCCTCGTCTCCACCGGCTCCACTCTTGGTTATCTCGCACCTTTACTTTTGCAAGCTTACTTGTGTTATATCCCTTGCTTGCTTGTGTGCTTGTTGTTGTTGCATCATATAGGTTGTTCACCTAGTTGCATATCTAGACAACCTACTTTGATGCAAAGTTGAATTTGGTAAAAAAAAAGCTAAAATTGTTAGTTGCCTATTCACCCCCCCTCTAGTAAACTATATCGATCATTTCAACCGTCATCACTCATATGCATGGTTGAGTAGTAGTACATGTGATACGTGAGGCGTGAAGTGAAACATGGTTGACATGCCTTTGCGATGGTGCTGGCGGCTGAGAAAATGTCAAGGGCAGCAGAGGACATGTTGTACCCCCCCCCCCCCCCCCCCCCCCCGGTTCCTAAATACCCCCTCCTTTCCAGAATATAATGTGTATTGTTTTCCATGCATGTCAACCATTTTAAAATTTGATCAAGATTGTAGAATAAAATAACAACATCTTCAATACCTAATGGGTAAAATATGAAACTACTTTTCATGATGAACCAAGTGATATAAATCTTGTATTGTGGATATTGATATATTTTTCTAAAAACTCGGTCAAACATGCTCTTGTTTGACTTTTGAAAAAACGGATACACCTTATATAAAGGAACGAGGGAGTATAAGTCTTTTTAGAGATTTCAATATAGACTACATATGGATATATATAGACACATTTTAGAGTGTAGATTCACTCATTTTGCTCCGTATGTAGTTCATATTGAAATCTCTAAAAAAAACTTATATTTAGGAGCAGAGGGGGTAGAAGATGTTGAGGGCGGGGGCGGAGGAAATAGCCAAATGGGGTTCCTCGGCACCAGCGAGAAGAGGGCTGATGGGTTCCCTTAGAGCAATGCCATGTTGTGTGATTCATTCGTTCGTTTGATCCCTCCTTATTCCACTTGAATCAGATCTATAAACCTTAATTTTTTTCTTCAGTAGAACAAGATCCAGGGCATAATTACATGCCCTGAGTTTGGCTTATTTAATTTAGTATGACACAATATTTGCTGCTAATAATGTTATAAATTCATATTTGTAAATGCAATACTATCTTCCGTGTATATGGATTGAACAAAATATAAACTCAAGTGAAATTTCAAGCTTTAATTTATGCTGATATATGATATAGGTTTTCTATATGTGTAGAATATGATTTTTCTCCTTAGAGAATCTCGTAGATGGAGTGGTGGTTGTTCATATACTTGTGAAAGTTGGCATGATCTTAACAGGAACCAACTCAAAATGTTATCTCCATCAGTGTTTTATTCACTTAACTAGATTTGTCAGCGAAAACGGTAGGTTAAAAGCCTACTGGGCAAAATATTTACAAGGATTACATGTATGCAATTTACATGGGGCTACCTAATGTTAGAGATCCAGAAAGGTCGAAGTTGTGCGCAATGGTCGTTGGAGTACGTTTTTTCAGTCATGTTCGATTCAGCTAACGCTGCTTGTCAAATTACGGAAGTTTTTTTCTCATTTGACTGGTGGGGAACTACTTCAATAATCAATACGTTGACCCTCATCTGGAAAAATGACCTACATATTGCCAATTTGAATTTCCTTCTGCTTTGCTTTGAGGAGTGAGGCTCCGTCATATAAATAATATTATCTTTTCACAAAATAGAAGCAATATTATTCTATTTCTTGAGAGCACTTCCGTGAGAGCGACTCAAGTAACATTATAATCTGTGCACACGTGAGCGGTGAGCAGAGCACGGAGCAGGTCGAGCGATTTCCATCCAACCCCGTGGAACTGGCCTTGCCTTTCGCCGAACCACCCCGAACTCCACACCCCAAGTTGGCTACCGATCGACGAAGCATCTTTGCATTGCACCTTCACCCCGGCAGCGGTCAAACCGGCGTCTCGCCGTTATATAAGCGCGCAGCCCACACCCCCGACCTCCCAAACACATCAAGCAAGCAACATATTCTCCGCCCCTCAGGGAAGGAAGAGACTGCTTGGTGAATCTTCGCTGGTGTCGCGTGATCAAAGCTCGGGTGTCGGAATGGAGTTCGAGATGGCGGGCCAGCACGGGGCGCTGCTCAAGGTGGGGCTGTTCGTGCTGGTGCAGGCGCTGGTGTACCTCATCCTCGCCCAGTCCTCCTCCGTCTTCTCCACCACCAAGACCGTCGGCCTCCCCCCGGCGCGCTCCCTCAGCGCCCGCCGCATGGTCGCGCTGCTCTCTGACCTGCCGCTCGACGGCGAGCCCTCGCCCCGCGCCGTCTCCGTGGAGCCGTCGTCGCCCGTGCCCCTCGCCCACCAGAAGAAGGATTAGTTGACCGAGCCGGGAGGTGGCTACTGTCTAGCGAGCGAGCATATGCGCGTCGCTGGTTCCCTGCCAATGGTTGGTGCCTGCCGTGGGAGTTTGTTAGCTCTTCACACCATTCTTTGGTGGTTCTTTGATTGGCTGGTTTGTTCATTGAGATTGCATATATGTAAACTACACGCCGTTTTGGATTGTACAAATGACCATCTAAGATTGTCTTCGGTTACAGTGCAGCCGTGCTTCTGTTTTGAGGAGAGACTTGTGATGAACAGAATTCGTTTATATCATGAAACCTTCGGTCTCTTCTGTCCAGCGGTAGGGGCGGCACCCCTCGATCGGGAGCAGGAGGGCAGATGGCCCTCTTCCATGAAAATTCGGTGAAGATTTTGAGGCATACTTCAGTGGTTTTCCCCGGGAGACACGAGTTTGTTGGGTATCGGTTCTTAGGTTTTTTCTTTGTTGTGGTTCGGTCACTCGTGTGCTTCTCTTCGATGACAAGTGTGTGTGTGTGTGGGGGGGGGGGGGGGGGGGGTCCAACAGTGCACTCCCGGTGCTTTGTTGGTTGTGTTGTTTGTGTAGTTTTTTTAGCCGACCTGTATGACGGTTTTCTCTACACCTTATGTTGTTCGGCCGTGTGGGGAGAAAGTCTGATCATGAAAAAGCGTAGCGAGTTACTGACATGAATTTGGCGAGGGTTGGTTGGCCTCAGATGTCTTTGAGTGCCTGGTATAGGGGTTTGTTAGTTACTTACTTCACACCATTCTCTGATTGATTGGTTTGTTCTTTTTGGATTGATTTGATTGATTGGTTTTCTTATTATTGGATTGGATATGTAAATTACGTAAGTTTAAGATTACAATGACAACTCGAGGTCAAGATGGGAATCATGAAGGCAAAAGACCTAGCCGTCACCAGCTTCTCCAACCCTCTCGCCGTCCTCAGAGGGCTTTGCTTGGCAAATCTCGCGCAGCGACAACAACGTCGTCCAATCCCATGCCCACCCACGAAATGCCCTCAGCCGTTAGAACCGTCCACTCAACCACACCCCACGAGAAATGGCCTCAACCATCAGAACCGGTCACCTAAAATGGAGGCATGTATTTGACTAAAAAACACACCAGCACGTCCAAGAAGACAACAAAGACTACAAGAATGCTCCGATAAAGAAAAGAAAATGAATACATGAATGAAAGAATCTGGCTAACAAACCGAATAGTGAACGAAAGCACCTAGCTGCCAAGCCGAACAGCCACCTGACCAAACCCCCATGGAAAATGACCTCAACCATAAGAACTGGCCACCCAATACATGAAGATGATAAAGAAAACATGAACGAGAATCTAGTAGGCAAACCGAATAGTGAACGAAAGCATCCGGCTGCCGAACCAAACTGAATAGTGAATGGAAGCATCCACTGCACAACATGCCTGATCAGGGGACAATCCGAAAATGTTCGTCCACCGAATCCAAACCACCCTATCAAAGAAAAAAACACTAAACCAACCAGCTAACCCTAGCAATATACAATAGCCTGGTTGACCGACATACTCCACTCCGCTAAACAGACAACCATAACATCCAGAGATCTTACTTGGCACCGCCGAACAAACATGCAACCACGAAAAGGACCGGTCAGGGCAACCCAACAACGGGGTTTTCAGGAAGTCTAGACAAGCGGCCCTCGAATAGAAGAGGCAAAACACGCGGTGCTACTCACCCGGGCATGCATACCAAACACCACACGCACGACGAGGGAAACGAGCAGCAGACGAGCCCCCCCCCCCCCCCCACACACACACGTCGTGGTCACACGTCATGGACCCCAGAGACGTCACCTCAATGAGGAATGCCGGAGCCGAAAGGATGGCAGGGAGGGCGCCATACAGGCAGTGGTGTGAGGCGTGTGTGGATCGGACGACATATAGGGCATGAGCGAGCGAGGATGCCCCCAGGAGTCGGGTATTGCAACATCCTTTATAGAAGTAATGGGGATGAACACAGTCGTATGTGGCCACTGTCGCGAGCCACTCCGCAGCCCACACTGCTGCACGTGGCGCTTCGCTGCGAGCCCGCTCCCTCCCCTACCGTCTTCGATGAGATTCCGACGAAAATTTTGAGGACATTTTTTATTCATTTTTCGCCTTTATTGTCATCTCTGTCCACGATGGCGCTCCTCCAAACCGTCACCGGCCACGGGTAAAGCTACACCACGCTACGGAGGATCACCTAGAAGCAAGAACTCACTTACATGAAGAATCTTACATAAAAAAGTGATCGATAACCGCCATGGTCGTTTCTGAATAATCGTTGAGTTCGGGACCATGCGAGAGTGCCACTAGTGGAAGGATGAGTAGAAGAATACACTTAGACGAATAAGCACGCAAACCATGGCGTTTCGCCTATATTCTCGATTTCTTTGTCGAACTTGTACGTCACATATGATGAGTCTATATCAAATTTCTTTTACAGATAATCTATCCTAGCCTTTACCTAGCTCATCGACATCATTTTTTTGCCGGGGGGGGGGGGGGGGGGGTGCAGGAGAATCTCGTTACTCAAGGAGGCTTCTCAGCCAAAACCAGGTTTACAACAAAGTCGGAGTACTATGGCCACAGGCAGTCAGCCATGACTAACAATATTCTGTGATCGGCTACAATGAGTAAAAGAAATGTCCCTACCATTAAGATCGGCCAAACTTCGGATCTCCTCTATGAGCGCACAATATAACGATCTATCCTTCTCGTGTCCTGTGAGCATGGACACCGCCTCCGCGCTATCCATCCCAATCAAAATAGCTAGGTTAGTCCGATGCAAGGCCAACTCTAACCCATCTCTACATGCTGCTAGCTCCGCCTCCAAAGCATTATCACATGTACGGAGCTCCCTGCATGCACTGTACATGATCTCGCCTCTGTCATCACACAAGATCATTCCTCCTCCCGCCGCACCCATAGCCGCGATGTAACTCCCGTCCGTGTTCAGCTTTGCCCAGCCCGACTCGGGGGGTACCCAGTGCGCACGCACTTTGGCTGCTGTGCTTGTTATGGCACGTGGTGGTGAAGACAAGACCACCATCTTTCCTTTTTCTAGGTCACCATTAGGATGATGTTGTATGCACAGGAGCAAGTTGATATACCCGTGCAAAAAATGCTGGAGGCTTCGGCGGTGGGAGGCACCTTGCCGTATGGAATCTCGTTGCGGACATGCCATATTCTCCACATGGTCATGAGCACCACCAGTCTCGTTGTATCATCCAAGGGGTCCAGCAGTGTAAAGATCCACTCTGGATCTGTGTTGTGGATGGACTCCACCTTGGAAATATTCCAATCCAAGGCCATAATGCGCCAGAGCTCTCCTGCCAGGGGGCACCTGCAAAGCGCATGGAATCCGTCCTCACGGTCCATACCACAAATTGGGCAAATGTCAGTAAGCTCGAGGTGACGCGGGGCTTTATTGGCCCAAGTAACAAGTGAGTTGGTGATGACTCTCCAAGCGAACACGCGTACCTTAGGGGGAGCAGGGCACCCCCATCCGGTGCCTTGTTCGTGGCGAAAGCCGATGGTTGCTCGCGCTCATCTGGCTAGGCGATAGGCGGACCGAGCGATGAAGATAATGTTCCTCTCCGGTGCCCATGCAATGATGTCGTCGATGACGCGGGGCGAAGTACGGATGCTGGTGATGACATCAACATCCGCCGATAGGAAGTAGTGGCGGAGAAGGTCCACATGCCAGGACCCTTCTCTGTCCAGGAGCTCCGCCACCGTCCTTAGGCGGCACGTACCCTGCGGGGATATGGGCTGGCGCGACGGCTCCCTAGGCAGCTACCGGTCATGCCATATGCGGATGTCCCGCCCATCCATGACGCACCATATGCCCTTTTTTCAAGAGCTCGAGGCCGTGCTGAATTGCCTGCCAAGTCGAAGAGGCATTCCCCGAGAAAACCGTGTCTTCGAGGCGCCCATGATGATAGTACCGCGCCTTGAGAACCTGCGCACACAAGCTGTGGGATTAGTTAGCAGACGACATGCCTGCCTCGCTAGAAGAGCCTGGTTGAAAAGGCGGAAAACTCTGAATCCCAATCCACCCATGCTTTTTTAGGTTTGTATCTTCGGCCTCGTCGACATCATTTAGTGCCGAGCAATAGTTGTTGACCGCGTGGAAGAAAGAGAGAAGAAGAAGAAATAAGATGAAGTTGAGTTGGTTCGTGGGGTCTGCCAGATGAAAAAAAGTTCAATCCTAAAAATTGCTTCCTCTGTAACTTAATATAAGATTGCTCCCTCTGTAACTTAATATAAGATGTTTTCTTTTGCGAAATATATAAGATGTTTTTTGACATGACGATAGTGCCAAAAACCGGTTTATATTAAGTTGCGGAGGGAGTATTTTTTGTATACGAAAGGTAGGATGAGGAATTATATTATGGAGATATGCTAGAGATGCCCGCAACCAGTAAATCATGGCATGGCATCCACATCTGAAGCAACACAGAACGTGGCCCATGCATGCTCTTCCGATGCCAGCGTTTCTCCCGCCGCCCTCACGCGACCCGAGCCATGCAAGAGTCCCTGGGAGCGACCACACGTGGCCTGCAACCTCGTTCTTCAGATCAGAAAACAACTTTGCGTGTCGCCGTGGCTGGGCTGGAGTGCCGTTTCTGCCAGAGCAAAACCCCAAACCAAATGCTCACCGCCACCTGAACTCAACTCAAGCGCTGGATTCCAAAGTTGGTTTGCGGAGCAATGCTCGGTGGTGCGAAACAGAGCAAAAGTTTCTCTCACGCGCACCGCGAACGATCATGAACGATCCAAGCGGTGCCGCTTACATAATCGCTGCCACCTCCAACACCCAATTCAGACACAGACTGGGATTGCAGACATCGTCCGTCGCCCACACCCACCGCCCCCCGAGAACCCCTTATCTTCTCCCCCGGGTTGGGATCGCGGTCCATCTTCCGTCCGTCCGTCCAGTCCGAGATAAGAGACCACCCCTAGAGCCCCTCCCACCGCAATGCCTCTGTTCGTCTGAAGAATTTGTAGTGCACATTGACGACAGGGAGAAGATTTAGAGCAGAGTTTTGGGCTAGTCGAAAAACAGTTTCTTTGAGTCGAGAAGATTTTATAGAGTCCTGGGTTAATTAACCTGAGGTTTTTCTCGAGTACCATTATTGGGAGGGAGGGAGTTGTTGGTGTGCCATGGATCTGCCTGCCCCACCAACCAATCACCCCAGAACTTTATCCTCCATTATCCTAAGCCGCCGCCGTGCGGACGCGGGGGCGAGAATAAACAAGTGCTCCGCGACCGCGAGCCAGCGACTCCTCTCGCCTCCACCACCACTCCCTCGCCACCACTCGCTGCTTCGCCTCCGCCCCGGCCGTGAGCGGCCCGCCGTCGCGAGATCCAGCGCCGTCTCCGCGCCGCCGCTGGCGCCGCCCATGACGACGCCGGCGCCCAACCCCACCATCCGGAGGCTCGACGTCGCCTCGCCGGTGCCCGCCGACATCGACATCGCCAACGCCGTCGAGCCGCTTCACATCGCCGACATCGCCGCCGAGCTCGGCGTGCCCCCGGAGCACTACGATCTCTACGGCAAGTACAAGGCCAAGGTGAGGACTAAGCGCGGTTCTTGATCGGTTCCTTGCGTGGTGTGATCAGGTGACTCGATCTGACTGGACTGTGTGCGGCGATGTGCAGGTGCTCCTGTCCGTTCTTGACCAGCTGCAGGGGCAGCAGGACGGGTACTACGTGGTGGTCGGCGGCATCACGCCGACACCGCTCGGGGAGGGCAAGTCAACGACTACCGTCGGCTTGTGCCAGGCGCTGGGGGCGTTCCTTGATAAGAAGGTGAGATTTTCAGAGTAATTTTGGCTGTCATCGGCGATGTTAACCTGCACCAGGTTCATTAGTGCTCCTGCTCCGTTAGAATAAAGCCGACAATTAGTGATATGTTGTAAGAATGTACTTTGCCTGTCATCGATGAGATAACCTGCACCAGGTTCATTAGTGCTTCTCAATTAGAACAAAGTCGGTAAAATTACGATTTGTTGTAAGAATGCCGTTTGAGTTGGTAAAAGTCGGTACTGAGGTCAACCAATGAGCTTATTTGGGACAACATTGGAAGGATTGGAGATTGGTTGATGCAAATTTAGACTGGGCAATAGTATTCTGTTGATGTCGCCTAGTTAGTAACACATGTATATTGGCTATCACAGTTCCAGGGTTTTCGTAACAGTTCGATCGATTTATTTGTGAAGTTGTGTTTACATAAACACTCTGTACAGCTGCAAAATTTTCAGTGCTTATGGTAGAACTTCTTCTTTATAGCCACTGTATGGATAATAATGAAGTTAGATTAAAAGTTTTGGACGTCTCAAAAGTATCCGAAGCAACTCCTGCTTTTTGTATTGGTGTAAATATAAATACAATTATAGGCTATGAATAATAGACTATACAATCCAGAGCATATGGAATTTGTTGTCATCTATTGCTGTATATATCACGATATTGATATGGTTTACTATTTTATTTTCTGTCGTCGTTATAGGTTGTCACTTGCGTCCGTCAACCATCACAAGGGCCTACCTTTGGAATCAAGGGGGGTGCTGCTGGAGGTGGCTACAGTCAAGTTATACCCATGGATGAGTTCAATCTCCATATGACCGGAGATATCCATGCAATTACAGCTGCAAACAATCTTCTTGCTGCTGCCATTGACACAAGGATTTTCCATGAAGCTTCTCAGTCAGACAAAGCTCTGTTCAATAGATTGTGCCCACCAAACAAAGAAGGGAAGAGGCGCTTCGCTGATGTAATGCTCAGACGCCTGATAAAGCTTGGCATCTCAAAGACAGACCCCGATGAGCTAACACCGGAAGAGCTTAGGCGTTTTGCAAGGCTTGATATTGACCCTGCATCCATTACTTGGAGGCGGGTCATGGATGTTAATGACCGCTTCCTGAGGAAAATCACCGTTGGACAAGGCCCTGAAGAAAAAGGTATGGTGAGAGAAACAGGCTTTGACATATCTGTGGCAAGTGAGATAATGGCTGTATTAGCTCTTACAACTTCCCTTGCTGACATGAGGGAAAGACTTGGAAGAATGGTGATAGGCAACAGCAAGGCGGGTGAGCCGGTTACAGCTGATGATCTTGGTCTTGGAGGTGCCTTGACTGTCCTAATGAAAGATGCTATTCATCCCACCCTCATGCAAACTCTTGAAGGCACTCCTGTTTTAGTGCATGCTGGACCTTTTGCTAACATTGCACATGGGAACTCTTCCATAGTCGCTGATAAGATTGCTTTGAAGTTGGTTGGGAAGGGTGGCTTTGTTGTTACAGAAGCTGGTTTTGGTGCTGATATTGGGACTGAGAAATTCATGGACATAAAGTGTAGGTATAGTGGATTGACACCACAGTGTGCTATTATTGTGGCCACAATTAGGGCTCTTAAAATGCATGGAGGAGGCCCAGATGTTGTTGCTGGGAAGCCTTTAGATCATGCATATGTGAGTGAAAATGTAGCTCTTGTTGAAGCTGGATGTGTTAATCTTGCTAAGCACATCTCAAACACAACGGGTTATGGGGTGAATGTTGTAGTAGCAATCAACAAATTTGCAACAGACACAGACGCTGAAATGGAAGTTGTGAAGAAGGCGGCCATGGCAGCTGGGGCTTTCGATGCTGTCGTCTGCTCCCACCATGCACACGGTGGTAAAGGAGCGGTTAGTTCTCTTCTCTTGTCTGGATTGTTAATTCAGACATTCCATTTTAATGAATGAATTACATGCAGCTCTCCCCCATGGTCTAAAAAATGGACATTCTATACATGACATCTCTTTATGGAGAAATACTTAACTGCGAATCTATTGCCCATTTCATATGTTTTGTCTTCCAATGCCGATGATGTAGTGAATTTGTTTCTGTACTTGCGACTGTTCTTTAATGTCCAACATAGATCAGCCCAAGAGTAATTAATATTATTGTCTGTTGCCAGACTTTTCAAGTTATCAAGAATATCAAAGTGGTCACTGCCATTTGCAAATTGAACTAGTTAACTAATTCTATCCTGTCATTTTACTTGTATTCAGGTTGATCTTGGAGTCGCTGTTCAAAGAGCATGTGAAAGCCAGGCAGAGCCCCTGAAGTTTTTATATCCTTTAGATTCTAGCATAAAGGAGAAGATTGAGTCAATAGCTAAGTTCTATGGTGCTAGTGGTGTTGAATACTCTGAACAGGTATTTCCTTGTGTTCTTCTTCTATTGTACTCCCTCCGTCCCATAATATAAGACACTTTTTGATACTACACTAGTGTTAAAAAACGTCTTACATTATGGGACGGAGGGAGTAGATACGTACTGTGATTGTGAGATTTGTTCTAATTATGTGAATGATGACCTGAGATACATTCCAGAAATATGCCACCTTCCCAAGTGCTAATTTGGTGTGTCAGAGTTCTCCACATTTTCATGTTTTGAGATATATGAGAAATACTTAAGAGATGGCACTAGAGGGATGGATATATGGAACACTCTGCGTCTACTTGCAGTCATAAGATTTTGCCCGCTGACTTCTCTATCTATTTCCTGTAGGCCGAAAAGCAGATCGAGATGTACACCAAGCAAGGCTTCTCCAACCTCCCGATATGCATGGCGAAGACTCAGTACTCCTTTTCTCATGTTCCATCCATGAAGGGCGCGCCATCTGACTTTGTGCTGCCGATAAGAGACGTGCGGGCCAGCATCGGAGCCGGTTTCATCTACCCTCTCGTCGGCACCATGAGCACAATGCCTGGTCTTCCTACGAGGCCATGCTTCTATGAAATCGACATCGACACGGCCACCGGGAAAGTCATGGGTCTGTCATGAGCTTCGCCGGCGCCGTGTCTAGGCTGGTGTCCTGTGCTGTTGCGCAATTGAATCGACCGTGTGCAGTTCCAGTTTTGGGGACATTCCTGAAGCAGCATAAACGAATAATGGCCTCGTCGGCGTCTTGGTGCGATTGTGGGGGTAGTACATTTCAGTAACTTAATGGCTGTAGATTTGGTCCGACTATACTGTCTGTCTGTACTCTGTTCCTTGTATTTTGATGTTCACCTTTGTCGTCGTGTGCTTTGCTGGTTCTGTCTCTTTTTTTTTTTGAGGATTTGCTTTTTTTAGGCATTTTTAGGATTTGCTGGTTCTTTCTCATGCTGGGTTTTCTTTGCGTTGCTACATAATAATGATGGGCTGGGCAGGCCGCAAGAGACGGCAAGTCATCAATTGGTGTTGTACTGGGCCGCTCCGCCCACACAGCTTGGGCCGTGCCAGACGGGGCAAGGAAATGTCACGCCGCCTGTTTGCTTTTGCCTCCCCCATAAAAGGCCAATTTACTTTTCCCTGCAGGACTCCTTTTTCTTTTACCATTTGTTAAAAAGGACCAACTAAAAATGGTTTAAATAAAAAAGGACCGACTGAAAGAAAGAAAAGATAGGATGAAGTTGCAGCTACAGAGACCAACTGAACAGTATACTACGCAGCAGGGGCTGCTAGTAGCTGCCTGCGCCCCGAAGTCAATGGCCGAGCGGAGCACGTCCCACGCACGGGAAGCCGTCAATAGTCAAGACCTCGCCGGCAGGGCAGGCGACGCCGGTTTGCCGACACCGACGTGGCTCACATGCCCTGCTTCCTCGAACGCCACCACCTCGCTCTCAGACCCTCGCTCAGCTCACCACCGCGGCAGAGGCCACTTCACCGGTCAAACGCGACGACATTGCCGCCCGCATGGTAGCAACAGCTAACCGTCGTGGGCGCTGCGAGACCCAGTCAGAGCACACGATGACACGAACGGCTGGATGGGCTAGTCACTAGTCAGCATGGCCTGGCGATCTACGGAGTATTACTCATCGGTCCGTTCCGTGGTACCAATTGCAAGTTGCAACGGAGACCGGTGTGCGACACGGAGATCATTGGTCGGATCGATGTGATGTGCGTCTTTTATAAGCGTTTCTATCTATCTACTAGTAGTAGTGTGCTTGCTAATGCGCTGGACCTACCGTCCATGATGGTGTGCTGCCGCCGGTCGGGTACGAGATGGGCCGAAAAGGTCCGCTCGTGGTCGGCATTTTTCTGTGCTCTGCTGCATGCCTATGATACGAGTGGATACATGCGTTCCTGCTTTTGCATATGCCGCAAGTAACTTTCTCTCTCTCTCTCTAATCTCCACCGTACAGTAGCCGGGGTTCTGTCGTTTCTTCTTCGTAGTTGTCGCAATCACCTCAAGAGTGGTAGTCCGCTACTAATTGCGTCTAGTAGATTGCCAACCGTGATGTGCTTGGCACCGTACGTAGCGTGTGCCGTGCCGAACTGGATACCCGCCGGGCAGCGCCGTGATGTGATGTGCTGTGCTGCTACATCCACACTGGCACACTCGTCGTCTTTTCATTCTGATAATATGCGTACTTGCTACTCTTGGGGGATACCGTCAGAAGCTACGAGAGGAGGACTCTTTATTTCAAGCACGACAGAATTCAGTGCAAAATGAGCACCATCACGGGATGCCTTCTCTTCTGCGACTACAAACAGCGTTTCTTTGACAAAATATGCACGTTTTCCTTACTCTCATCATCCCAGAGGACAAACTCCCCTACTCTCTCGTGCGTGCAATTTTATACGCTTGTGTCCCCATAATTGCTACTTCGACCATCCGTAAGAATAAGGGGTGGGAATGCAGAAAAAACGTTTCTCCTAGGCGATGTAAATATAGTGTTTCTTTTTTACAAAATGTGCACCTTTTTCTTCAGCCATCACCATCCTAAAGGCCAAACTCCCGTACTCTCCCATGTGTAAAGGTTATATACAGGACGTGGAGTTTCTGCACCCGAGCTCAAATGAGCTCGGTGAACAGTAAAATCAAAACTAAATAAAAAAATCAAAAAAAATCCAAATCTTTTTGGGAGAAACATTGACAAAAGTTTTAAATGCTTGCAAAAATTCGTCATGAAATCACATTTCTAGAAGGCGTGGCAAAAAAAAAAACGGTACTCTGAAAATGCTACTTTCAAAAGCATTTTGGAGCCTGAATTTGTTTTTTTTACCACGACTTACAGGATGTGATTTCATGATAAATTTTTGCAAGCACTTCGAACTTTTGTCAATGTTTCTCCCAAAAAAAATTAGAATTTTTTGAATTTTTTCTGATTTTACTGTTCACGAAGCTCAAATGAGCTCGGGAGCAGAAAGGCACTTTCGTTATATACACTGTGCTGCCCGTGGTTGCTACTTTCAATGCCTGTACGAATAGGGAAAAACGTAGAAATACTATAGGAATGTTGGTGCAAAACTGTGGACCGGAAAACATAAGAATTATGTAAACTTGCGTGCTTGGTTTGCCAGAACAGAAAAAAAGGAATTCCACTAAATACAATAAATAGAAGTCAAATCATATAAAAAGGTATAATTAAGATGATAGTACTATGTCACTAAAGACTCTGGTTAGGTACTTCATAAAAAGGAATTCATCAACGAGGTCAAATTAGATTGTAAATTGCAACTTTTTTTGTTGGAAAGCAAGACCAAAAAAAGTTTCTCGACTTTTCCTTTGTGGCATTTCTTTGAACCAAATGAGTGAATGGTGCTTATAGAAAAATCCCACTTCCTATTATTTTTCCATGAACCAGACAAGCCCTCGATTTAGAGAAAAAAAGGAAATACAAATGTTGTAGAAGTTCAACCAACCGGGACTAGAGGTAGACCTCTAGTCCCGGTTTGTATAACCAACCGGGACTAAAGATGTCCCTATATAAACCCTTCGTCTAGCCCGAGCCCATTTCTCCGTTTTCTCCTTTCCCCTCTCTGTTCTTCACCTTAGCTCAAGCTCATCCTTCATTTTTTGACAAGATTTGTCAAGATTTGAGGCACCCCATCTCTCCAAGTGTTCACAAAGGTTAACAACTTTGTTCTTTCATCTCTCATTGCTAAAGTAGCTCGTGCAATGCTCTATAAGTATAGTGATTTGTGAGTTTTAGTTTGAGAGTAATTATGTGGGAGTTTATTTGATTTATATTCAATTTGAGCTCAAATTAACTTCTTGGTTTGCATACATGTAGGTGTGGTTTACTTAGTGCCTTCCAATCCCCGTGTTAAGCACCGTCGATCGCCCTCACCATCCTGTCGCCGTCACAACCTTGGTGAGCCTCTTGTTCTTATCCTTTTTATTTTAAAAAAAATCTTATTTGTATAATTTAGATAGTTACTTGTATAATTTTCTTACTTGTATGATTCTTTGTTATACACAGTGCCCTGGTCTTGATATCCGTCCCCGTTGGCCCTCGTCCGGATTATGATTTGGATGTGGTATATTCTTTTTTATAACTATTTGTTGCAATTCGCGTTTATGACAATTGTGCCCATCAAGTTGACATAGATATTTTATCTAGGAGGTATGTGAACCGGAAATTGCAACCGACCCTCTTGTCGAGAAGTTAAATTTAGCTGAAAAATAAAACGAGTATTTGAAAGAAAAATTGAAAAGAATTGAAGCAGAGAAGATGAAATTGGAGTTGTATGTTGCCGATGTCGTCGATGATCACAAGATCAAGATGGATGCAATGCGCTTAAAGATTAGAAAGATTAGAAAATATGCCGTTAATAAAGAGGCTTGGTATCAACATGTTGTTGGATCAATTGTTACCTTAGTTGCGATCTTGATCACATTTTTTGTTGCATTTAAATGCTTTAGCTAGAGAGTTTGTATGTTGTTTTATGAGAATAAGTGTGTATGAACTTATATTAGTTTGGTCTTTTCGGTGTTATGTAATGAAGATGAGCCGGCAATGGATGTACGACGACCGACGCTTTCCCCAGTTCATTGATGGTGAGCATAGTTTTCTGCGTGCGGCTGAGGCAAACAAGCGGGATGATGGTTTTATGTGTTGTCCATGTGCTGTATATAAGAATGATAACAATTACTCTAGCTCAAGAGTCATTCAAGTCCACCTGTTTACGTC
Source organism: Triticum timopheevii (assembly GCA_963921465.1). Lineage (NCBI taxonomy): Eukaryota > Viridiplantae > Streptophyta > Magnoliopsida > Poales > Poaceae > Triticum > Triticum timopheevii. The sequence continues at coordinate 374,962,980 of OY997270.1, forward strand.
CGATTTCGTGTCCGGCTATAACTGTTGGACCAAGCACGGAGAAAGAGGGGTTCTAATGGAAGAGAATGAAGAAGAAGAGGATGATGACAGCTATCCTGGGTTCCCTGAATACGATGGTACTACAATGGGGGAAGAAGTTGAAGAAGGGGCATCAGATGAGCCCGCTGATGATCTTGGTCGGGCCATTGCTAATGCAAAGAGAAACTGCGCAAGTGAAAAGGAGAAGTTGAAGTTGCAGCGCATGTTAGAGGATCACAAGAAATTGCTGTACCCAAATTGTGAAGATGACAAGAAAAAATTGGGTACCACACTAGAATTGCTGCAATGGAAGGCAGAGAATGATGTATCTGACAAGGGATTTGAGAAGTTGCTGAAAATGTTAAATAACATGCTTCCAAAGGATAACGAATTGCCCGACAGTACATACAAAGCAAATAAGGTTGTCTTCCCTATAGGATTAGAGGTGTAGAAGATACATGCATGCCCTAATGGTTGCATCCTCTACCGCGGTGAGGAGTACGAGAATTTGAATGCATGCCCGATATGCGGTGCGTTGCGGTATAAGATCACTCGGCGCCCCGGGAAGAGGATTCCTGCCAACATGACGTGGTACGCTCCTATAATACCATGGTTAAAACGTTTGTTCCAAAATAAAGAGCATGCCAAATTGATGCGATGGCACAAAGAAGATCATAATAAAGACGGGAAGTTGGGAGTACCCGCTGATGGGTCACAATGGAGAAAAATCAAGAGAAAATGGCGGGACTTTGCAGATGACACAAGGAACGTATGGCTTGGTTTAAGTGCAGATGACATTAATCCTTTTGGAGAGCAGAGCAGCAATCATAGCACCTGGCCTGTGACTCTATGTATCTATAACCTTCCTCCTTGATTGTGCATGAAGCGGAGGTTCATTATGATGCCAGTGCTCATCCAAGGCCCCAAACAACCCGACAATGACATTGATGTGTACCTAAGGCCATTAGTTGAAGAACTTTTACAGTTGTGGGACAAAAAAGGTGTACATGTGTGGGATGAGCACAAACAGCAGGAATTTGACCTACGAGCGTCGCTGTTTGTAACCACCAATGATTGGCCTGCTCTTGGTATCCTTTCAGGACAGACAAACAAGGGATACCACACATGCACGCACTGTTTAGATTAAATGTAAGAAGAATGTGTACCTGGGACATCGTCGATTTCTTCCTATCAAGCATCTCTTAAGAAAGAAAGGCAAGAATTTAAAGGTGAGGCAGATCACCGGAACAAGCCTCGCAACCGTGCTGGTAATGATATACTTGATATGGTCAAGGATTTAAAAGTAATCTTTGGAAAGGGTCCTGGCAGACAATCTGTTCCGAATGATGCTGACGGACACGCACGCATGTGGAAGAAGAAATCTATATTTTTGGACCTATCCTATTGGAAAGACCTAGAGGTCCGCTCTGCAATCGACGTGATGCACGTGACGAAGAATCTTTGTGTGAATCTGCTAGGCTTCTTGGGTGTGTATGAGAATACAAAAGATACACCAGAGGCACGGGAGGACCAGTAATGTATGCACGAAAAAGACGGCATGCATCCAAAGCAATATCAAGGTCCTGCCAGCTACGCTCTTACCGAAGAAGAGAAGGAACTCTTCTTTGAAAGCCTGCTCGGTATGAAGGTCCCGTCTGGCTTCTCGTCAAATATAAAGGGAATAATAAATATGGCAGAGAAAAGTTCCAGAACCTAAAGTCTCATGACTGCCATGTGATTATGATGCAATTGCTTCCGGTTGCATTGAGGGGGCTTCTAACGGACAACGCTCGATTAACCATTGTGAAGCTATGTGCATTCCTCAATGCAATCTCTCAAAAGGTAATCGATCCAGAAATCCTACCAAGATTACAGAATGATTTGGTGTAATGTCTTGTCAGTTTCGAGTTGAGTGTTCCCACCATCTTTATTCAATATCATGACGCACGTCCTAGTTCACCTAGTCGACGAGATTGCCATTCTGGGTCCTGTATTTCTACACAATATATCCCCCTTTGAGAGGTTCATGGGACTCTTAAAGAAATATGTTCATAACCGTGCTAGGCCAGAAGTAAGCGTCTCCAAGGGCTATGAAACAGAGGAGGTCATTGAGTTTTGTGTTAACTTTATTCCTGAGCTTATGCCGACTGGTGTTCCTGAATCGCGGCATGAGGGCAGACTGGGTGGAAAAGGCACGCTAGGAAAGGATTCAGTAATATGTATGTAAGGGCATTCTTGGGCGCAAGCACACTACACAGTTCTACAAAATTCCACCTTGGTGGCTCCGTATATCGAGGAACACATGGATATTGTACGCTCCAAGAATGCGGAGCAGTCTGAGCCCTGTATCAAACGTACACACATGGTGTCATTCAGCGGTTAGTTGCAAACACGTCTCATGCATGAAGACATTGTTGGACGTGATTTGAAGGTCCCTTTGTTTCGGTGCAAATGGGTCAATCTGACAGGGGCGGGGTAAAGGAAGACCCACGGTCCAGAATGACAACAATGGATCTCAACAATCTTGGGTACACAGACGAACCATTCGTCCTAGCCAGTGATGTGGCGCATGCTTTCTATGTGAAGGACATGTCTACTAAGCAGAGAAAAAGAAAAGATAATGAAGCGAATACGTCATACGATGAGACAAAGCGGCATATAGTTCTTTCAGGGAAAAGAAACATCGTGGGAGTGGAGGACAAGACAGACACGTCAGAAGATTATGAAAAGTTTCATGAAATTACTCCCTTCATAGTGAAGACTGATACAAACATCATGTTAAATGATGAAGATTGTCCATGGTTACGGCGCAAAGGGACACACGTGAAGAAAAAGTTTTATACCCCAAGATCCCACTCTGGGATGTGACCGGCTTCACCATCATCACTTTCTTCTCTAGTGAGTTTCCGGACTCATCTAGAAAGTCCCACTATGGACAAACCAAAGGGAATATTTGTAATATCCATGTGTTTAGCAAATATTGTCCATTTCTTTCATGCAGATGCATATCATTTTCATGGTCTAGCAAATATTGTTCTAGAGGATCAGTAGGAGGCACAACATAGAAGCAAGACCAATTATATCATCCTTACTAGACAATTTTTTCTTACAATGTTTTCTACTAAATTTGGAAAAATTAAACTCGTGAGACTCATCACCAAAACTTACACCGACGGTTTGTTTCTCACAATCTATTTTAGCATTAACGGTGTTCAAGAAAGGTCTACCAAAGATAATGGGACAAAAATCATCTTGTGGGGAACCAAGAGCAAGAAAATCAGTAGGATATTTTATTTTTCCACACAAGACTTCAACATCTCTAACAATCCCAAGTGGTGTGATGGTATCTCTATTAGCAAGTTTAATAGTAACATCTTGTCGGTGTACTAAAGTAGGGGTACCTTTAGTACCCCGAACTTGGGCACGGGCAGTCGCAGCGACCCGCGGCAGGGCTTGCCGGGCGTCCGCCAAGATCCTCAACGGATACTTCGATGCCATTCAAGAACAGAGTACTCAAGCTAAAGCCCCGGCAAGAGGAGCTTGCCGGGAAGGCCAACCAAGGCCCCGGCAAGAGGAGCTTGCCGGGAAGGCCAACCAAGGCCCCGGTAAGAGAAGCTGGCCGGGAAGAAGACAAGACCCCGGCAAGAGAATCTTGCCGGGAAGGCCACTCAAGGCATTCCAAGTAAACTTGCCGCGACGCCCCGCGCGTCCCGGCAAGGCCCGGCGAGCGGCAAGCTTGCTGGTGCGACAAGATAAGGGCCGCGGCAAGACGCTTGCCGCGGCAAGGCTGCCACTATGCACTCGAGCTCCAGCGCATCCAACGACGTGTCACCCCAGGACTATCCCAGGAGCACGTGGCAAGGCGCTGTGCGGCCATGCGGTGCGAGGTGGCAAGAGGAGCTGACAAGGAGGCCATCGTGGCGATCGGTGGCGCCTCTAACGGTCGTTTCCTTGCACTGTTGGGGCGACCGGACGGGCATTAAATGCTCCTGTCCCCTGCCGTCAGAGTTAGGTAGGGGACACTGTTGGTAGTAGTTGTACCAACCCGCGTTTTTACCTTTCTACCCCTCTTTCTACGCTGCCAGCTGTCGGTGACCCCTTTAGCCTATAAAAAGGAGGCCCATGCGCACGTAGAGGGGGTTCGGAGTTTCGGTTCGGCAGCTACGCCACACCCGCTCTCTCGAGCAAGAACAGAATACAAACACAAAGCAGCAGTAGGAGTTTTATCTCTCCGGAGAGCTCCGAAGCTGGGTAAAAAACCCCCGCGCGCTCTCGCCTCGATCCGCTCTGCGTGCGCCCTCCGCTCCCTTGCCGGACAAGAAGGGGCCCTCCTGCCCCATAGGTGCTCGTGCTCCCAGCCACCACGACACATCTATGCCTTCTATTTCAGCGGGTGCTATATCATTCATAATTTCTTGATATAAGGTAAAAGGAATAGCACTCACGCTAGCACCTATGTCGCATAAACCGTGATTGTCGGATATCGGGTTCCGGCAAAACCCTTAAGGTTCGAACTCTGGGGTGCGCAGGAAGATCTTCTCCCTACCGAAACACGCCCACAACCTCGCTGCGATTCTAAGCTAGCACGATGAACAACACAAGGGACGCAAGGTTTATACTGGTTTGGGCCACCGTTGTGGTGTACTACCCTAATCCAGTGTGTTGGGGATATAACTATTGGTATGACCCGCCCAGGAGGGGCCGGGTTATACTTACAAATATTGTTGAAGCCCAAGACCCAAGATAGAGATGGCGGTTCAGTTAAGGACCCAAAGCCCAGAGGCGACTTAAGGCCCGTAGTGATAAACTGCCATATATACGTGACTTGTATTGTAAATTAAGAATAGTTAAGAGACCGAGCCGGACACTATTTATGAGCCGGGCAGGACTCTGTAGAGCCGCTGGGCGTCGACCTCTGTATATAAAGGGACGACCCGGCAGCGGTTCAGGGCAGGTAACATCAACTCGAGAGCTAGGTTAAGCGATTCGCTCCCTGGTTATCGAGACATAAGCAATCCCACTCAAAACTGGATCATAGACTTTTACCTTCACCGTAAGGGGCCGAACCAGTACAAACCTTGTGTCCTTTGTCCCAATTATTCCCTTTAAGCTTCCTAGTTGCGATGGCTCCACAACTAAGTCCTTTCACTAGGACATCTGCCGTGACAATTCCACGACAGTTGGCGCCCACCATGGGGCCAGCGCATAGTGGATTTGAGTTCTTGAAGGGCAGCTTTGAAGGGCTCAAGGGATACGCTGTGGGCCAGATGACCAAGAGTCGTCGCGGCAAGCTCTACATCGATGATGCAGGCTGGGGCCCCGACGCCGGCTCAATTGAGTACGGGTACCGGGTCCCATTCGGCGGAATTCACGTCTTCATTGGAAAGATCGGCGAGCTGGGCCCTGAGCCGGACATCTGCACCGACCTCGTCGAAACGGCTCAACATGCGAGACCCGCCCGGGCTCCGCCTGCTGTGAAGCGTGCCTTCATGGGATGCATCCACGGAGGGCTCTCTGAAGGATTTGCATCTGACGGTGAGACAGCCATCTACTCCGATGGCGAGTCATCCACAGGTGAGACAGATTCATTATATCAACTGCAAGGTGGCGGGCTTGGGGGCTGTTCTGATGGCAGCAGTATTCCAGATGGCCTCGAGCCGCCGAGCAGGGTTGGAATCTTCATGGACGGCACACAACCTATCCAAGACTCCACAACTGCGGCGGCCGTGACCTCCAGGTCAGCAGCAGTCGGGGCAGGAGGCCCTGTGCGCTCGCCGGCTCAGGTGTTGATGGATCTCACAGATAAGCTGACCACTCTGTTAACCGCCGTGGTCAACCCGGCGGATCAAGCTCGACGTGATGCGGAAGTGGCATAGTTAAAATTGATATGGTGCAGGCTAAGGAAGATCTAGCAGCGGAAGATGTCAGGATAACCGCAGAGCGGGCGGCTCTGGATGCTCAGGCTCAGCGGATTCAGACACACACTTCCCGGCTCACACAAGATCAGAACGTGTCTAATGAGGTCACGAGGAGAAGACATTAGAAAACTCAGTCTCGACTCCCTTCGGTTTATGATCCTCGAAACCTCTTTCACACACCTGGTGCAGGGCCCAGTAATCCACCATGGCTCTCCCCGCGTACTGAGGCAGACCGGGTTGCAACACCTAGGGTCAGGGTGCCGGTTCAGCCACAGGTGATGGGGCCTCCCCGCGTAAATACTGCTCCACCTCAATATGTACCAACACCTCCAGCTCACTATTCCAACCCGTTGGAGAACATGATCGCGGTGGCAGCACGGCCGGCGGCTCTCCCAATCGACGGTGACTCTCTGGCGGCGGTTGAAACCCGCCGGGTTAGAGAACTTCTTCAGATGGCCTTAGCACAACAGGAGGCGTACTCATACAGCCGGGACAGGATCCACTCAACCCCTCGTCCAAGCCGAAGCCCGAGTTATAACAGGCACATGGACTCAGCGGCTGTTTCAAGCAACATCCGGCGTCGTAACCAGCCGGGCGGGCATGACCCGGCACGCCATGGAGCCTTTAACTTGGTAGAACAAGATAGAATACGTCAAGAGGCTGAGTGGGCGGCTCAGCAGACAGCTGAGCAGGCGGCTCAGCTGACGGCTTACCAGCCATATCCGGTTTATCCAACGACTTCTATCGAGGCAGGTGTGGCCACCAGGACCGGAGGTGTCCCCTGTCTAGTGCCGGCTCTACGTAACAAGCGTTTGCCCAAGGATTTTAAGGGACCTAGGAAAGTGCCGAACTACATGGCCGACTTACAACCCGGGGCACGGATTGAAAGTTACGATATGGCTATGGAATTATTGGAGGTCATGATGCTGCGATGGCCAAGTACTTCACCATGATGTTGGAAGGGACTGCCCGCACTTGGTTGAAAGGCCTACCACCTAATTCAATCAGTTCATGGGCGGAGCTAAAAGCCCGGTTCATCCAGAATTTCAAGGATACGTGCAAGCAGCCTATGTCAATTGTGGATTCGACGAATTGCAAGCAGGAAGAGGGTGAATCTACAACCCATTGGGTGCGCCGGGTTAAAGCCATAATACATTCATCTGATAAGATGGATGCCGGATCTGCAGTCTTAATGTTGGAGAAAAAATGCCGTTTTTTGGCTCTGAAACAAAAGCTGGGGCAGCTCAAGCGCGATTGTAATGATATGGGCACACTGATGGCGGCTCTGGTCAAGTACGCCGACTCTGATAGTACCAAGGATCCCGAGTCTGATGATGAACAGACAGGGAAGGGAAAGAAGAACGGCAACGGCAAGGGCCCTCAGCATAACCCGGCAAATCAAGGAGGTAATAAACGTAAGGCTGAAGGTAGTTTGGATTTTGTAGCTAATACTAATGCGCAGGGCAACAACCAATGGCGTAAGGGGATACCACCTCCCCGGACTGGCGGGTCAGGCCCCACACTTGAGCAGTTATTGAACGAGCCCTGTCCAAGGCACGACACTCGGCAGAAGCCGGCTACCCATCTATGGAAGGACTGCACGATCATGAAAGCCTTCAAAAATTCCAACATGTTCGATGGTAACAATGGGCAAGGCGGCGGCTCAGGTGGCGGCGGTTTTCATGGCCCGGGCGGCAGTTCAAATCCTAATTTTCAAAATTCTCAAGGTGGATATAACCAACAATCTGGCCAGAGTGGTCAGCAACAGTAGCAAGGTGGATACCAGAGCCATCCAAAGCAGTTGAATAGTGGACAATATCATGTGTTTACCACCAGTTTATGCAAACGAGACCAGAAGCTTCATAAGAGGGTTATGAATGCTGTTGAGCCGGCAGTTCCTCATTATTTGAGATGGTCTGAGCAGTCTATTCTATGAAGTAGGGAGGATCACCCTCCCCGGGTTGATAATCCAGGTCACTTAGCCTTGGTGGTGGACCCTCAGGTGGGTGGATATAAATTCACCAAGGTACTCATGGATGGAGGCAGCAACATCAACATCCTCTATTATGAGACCTTCCGTCGCATGGGGTTAACTGATAAAAGCCTTAAGCAGTCCAACACTGTCTTTCATGGCGTCGTGCCCGGTAAATCGGCATATCCGGTCGGTAAGATCAAATTGGAGGTAGCCTTTGGGGATGAATATGACTCCAGGGCTGAGAAATTGATGTTTGAAGTAGTCAAGATCAAGAGCCCATATCATGCTCTGTTTGGGCGGCCGGCTTATGCCAAGTTCATGGCACGACCGTGTTATGTGTATTTACAGCTCAAGATGCCGGGTCATAAGGGAACCATCATGGTGCACGGAAGCCGGAAGGTAGCCTTGGAATGTGAAGAAGGCGACGCGGCCTATGATGAAGTCATGTACCTAGGGTAGGGTCACAGACCTGTCCTAAGTACCCTTCCCAAGGACATCCTCAGAAGAAGCTGCCTTCCAGTCGACCAAGAGAGATTTCACTCGACGGACTCGAAGAACTCGACTATGAAGACTCACTCGACCACCAGGAGATCAAGAGCCACTCTGCATACAAACAGTCTGTAATTAAGTAGTCTTTATGGTCATGATGACACTTTATGTAAGGCGTTACCAGTAACGCCAGACCTTAATGTACTTTAAACCCTGCATAACTGAGGGCCGGAGGGGTCTGGCAGACACTATATAAGCCACCCCCCTCCTCAGTGTAAAGGGTTCGCACATCTGTAATCTATACACACATAATCCAGTCGACCGCCTCCGGGCTCCGAGACGTAGGGCTGTTACTTCCTCCGAGAAGGGCCTGAACTCGTAAATCCCTTGTCTGTACAACTGCTCCATAGCTGAGATCTTGCCTCTCCATACCTACCCCCCATTCTACTGTCAGACTTAGAACCACGACAGTTGGCGCCCACCGTGGGGCAGGTGTCTTAGCAATTTTTGGAGAAGTTGCAATTGTTCCGATTGCCTTCATCATGGTTTCTGGTGGAGTTCTGGTCGAGGGCCGCGAGATCCGTCTCGGCGCGCTCACCTTCATCGCCGACGACTCCGCTTGGCTCCAGGAGGCTCCCCTCGACATCGACGCGCTCCCCGCCCGCGGTGCGACGCATTTTCGGGTGTGTGTCCGCGGCGTTCTGCTGCGGCAATCGTCGACTCCGTATCGGTCGACTCCCCTGTCGTCCTCCCTCCCTGTCTCCCGCCAGCGCAAGCGCTCTGGTCGGTCGAGGCTCCAGCGGTGGGTAAGGCACGCAGTGGCTCACCAATCGGCCACCACCCAAGTCGCGGCAATCGAGCCCGAGGAATCTCTTTACGGCCTGTTCGACCTGTCGACTGGCTCCGTAGAAACCACATCCAGGTGCGACAGCAGTGATCCGGCGGCGGAGGTCTTGATGGTCAATGGGCCTCGTAGCCTTCCCGGCTTCCCCCGCGACGACAGGATGGATGGTGGAGGTGACCCCGCTCAGGCCCATGAGGAATATCAACCCGAGCCACTTACTTCCCTGCAAAGGGAATAACTTCGCCGCAGGAACGTGGATGCCCTGCATACTCCCATCGCAGGAGAAACTCCCGAGGCTCGTGCCTTGGAAGAGGCGTATTTGGCCAACTTGGCTGAACGCACTCGACTGAAGAACCTCCAGTGAGCACTCAACGAGCGCGCGCGACAACGAGTACCCGACTCCAGTCGACGTAAACTCTTTCCGCAACCGACTCGGGTATATCGAACCCCGATTCAGAATTTAGCAGCTGCAGCCCGTATAGCAGAGTCGATTCAGCCCTCTCAGTCAGAGGCTGGCAGAGGCTTGATGCAGATCAGGGATTTGCTCCGGGCAGCGGGAGATCAGAATTTAGCTGTGTCACAGTCACGCAACAGGATTCACAATCGATCCATAGCTGCGAATACAGTTCAGTCGGCTCACAGCCCTAGATCGCCTCCGCGGTGTGAGGGACGCGAGGGTCGACGTGACCAATATGGTGACCGACTCGATCGTGATGATAGGTGTCGAGTGCCCACTCCTCCCCCAAGGGGTGGGTCTTACGCTCATCGGCAGTTTGATGACAGGCGCCAGCTCAGTGTAGGATGAAGAGCTCCGGTCGACCCCAGGGAACCAGGCTTTGACGCGCGGTCCATCATCGTGCAAGGTCTGGTCGATCGAAACAGAGCTCATCGAGGTGGCCATGACAGAGATGCGCCCACTAGCAGCCGAGTCCATGTTTCAGGTCCAGAATGTTTCAGCAGGGCTATCAGAGCCGCGGTGATTCCCCCCAACTTCAGTTTGCGACTGGAGTAAGTAAGTTCACCGGTGAGTCCAAGCCTGAAACCTGGCTTGAAGACTACCGAGTGGCAGTACAGATCGGCAGCGGAAATGATGAGGTGGCTATGAAGCATCTACCACTCATGCTGGAAGGTTCGGCCAGGGCGTGGTTGAATCAGTTAGCTCCTAGCAGCATTTACACTTGGGAAGATCTTTCCCGAGTGTTCGTCGGGACATTCGAGGGAACTTGAAAGCGACCAGCTGGACTGACAGAGCTGCAAGTTTGCGTGCAGAAGTCGAATGAAACCTTAAGAGATTACATTCAGAGATGGATCACTTTGCATCATACCGTGGAGAACGTGTCTGATCATCAGGCAGTCTGTGCCTTCAAGGATGGCGTCAAGAACAAAGAATTAAGTTTGAAGTTTGGTCGGACCGGAGATATGACACTGAGTCGAATGATGGAAATCGCCACCAAGTATGCCAATGGTGAAGAAGAGGACCGACTCCGGAGCGGCAAGTACAAGCCGAGTCAGTCGGAGAAAGGAAATTCCAGTCGGAAGCAAAAGCGTAAAGCCGAGCCTGCGGCTCCTGGGGAGGCTCTGGCCGTGACTCAGGGCAAGTTCAAGGGAAAACCCAAAGGATACTGGAACCCCAAGAAGGTGAAGGATAAGGAAGGAAATGATGTGATGGATCTTCCGTGCCACATCCACACGAAGAAAGACGAGGAGGGCAATTTCATCTATCCGAAGCATACCACTCACCAGTGCTGGCTCTTGATCCAGCAGTTCCAAGGTAAACAGCCCAAGGACAAGGAAAAGGAGTCGGACAAAGCTGAGGACAAGGAGGACAGTGATGGAGGATATCCTCATGTTAATTCCACTCTGATGATCTTTGCTGATGTGGAAAGCAAAAGCCGATTGAATGTTATCAACCGTGAGGTAAATATGGTTGCCCCGGCGACACCCAGCTATCTGAGATGGTCCCAAACTCCCATTACATTCGACCAGTCCGATCACCCGACTCATATAGCCACCCCTGGGAGGCAAGCTTTGGTGGTCGACCCGGTCGTTGAGGGCACTCGACTGACGAAGGTGCTAATGGATGGTGGTAGCGGACTGAACATATTGTATGCGGAGACGCTGAAAGGAATGGGCATTCCGATGTCCAGACTAAGCGCCAGCAACATGAGTTTTCATGGAGTTATACCTGGAAAGAAGGCTGAGTCACTCGGCCAAATAGCTCTGGACATGGTGTTCGGTGACTCGAAGCATTTCCGCAAGGAGAGGCTGACATTCGAAGTCGTGGATTTTTAGAGTGCTAACCACGCTATTTTGGGGCGACTATCTTACGTGCGGTTCATGGCTCGACCATGTTACGTGTACCTCAAACTGAAGATGCCCGGCCCCAAGGGCGTGATTACTATCACTGGAAATCGGAAGAAGGCAGAAGAGTGTTTTCAGAAAGGCTGGAAAATTGCTGATTCCCAGGTAACAATGGTAGAGCTGGAGGGGTACAAGAAAAATGCAGATCCGAGTGATTTTTTGCGAGCCAAGAAGCCTGCCACAGAATCAGCATTTCAGTCGTCTGGTGAGACAAAGCCCGTTCATATTCACCCAACCGACCCCAATGCAGCTCCGACCCATATTTCCACAACACTTGACCCTAAATAGGAAGAAGTGCTCATCCAGTTCCTCCGTGAGAACTGGGACATCTTTGCATGGAAGCCTGCTGACATGCCGGGTGTTCCCAGGGGGCTGGCTGAGCATCGCCTTAGAGTCGACTCAACAGCAAAACCTGTCAAAGAACATCTTCGATGGTCCACTATCCAGAAGAGAAAGGCCATTGGCGAGGAGGTGGCTCGACTGTTGGCGGCAGAGTTTATCCGAGAGATATACCACTCCGAGTGGCTAGCCAATGTCATCATGGTTCCCAAGAAGGACAAGTCACTCCGCATGTGCATTGATTTCAAACACATCAATCGGGCCTGCCCGAAAGATCATTTTCCTCTCCCTCACATTGACCAGATTGTCGACTCGACTGCGGGATGCGAGAGATTGTCTTTTCTAGACGCCTATTCCGGATACCATCAGATCCGTCTGTATGGACCCGACGAGATCAAAACAGCTTTCATCACTCCATTCGGGTGCTTCTGCTATGTCACCATGCCATTCGGCCTCAAGAATGCCGGAGCCATGTTCACGAGAATGATTCAGAAGTGTTTACTCACTCAAATTAGTCGGAACGTTGAAGCGTACATGGATGATATTGTGGTCAAATCACGAAAGGGTTCCGACCTGTTGACTGACATCGCTGAAACATTTGCCAACCTCAGGAGGTATGATATCAAACTAACTCCGAACGTTTTCTCGTTTCCGAACGAGGAATCGACGCTAACCTAGAAAAAATTGGCACTATACTCCGAATGAAACACCATGTGCGGGTGCACGATGTCCAGAAGCTTACTAGATGCTTGGCCGCGTTAAGTCGATTCATCTCTCGCCTCGGTGAGAAGGCATTGCCTCTTTACCGACTGTTGAAGAAGGCAGACAAGTTCGAGTGGACTCCAGAAGCTGATGCAGCGTTTGCCGAGCTAAAAGCTCTGCTATCCACCCAGCTGGTGCTTGCTGCTCCAAGAAGCAAAGAGCCTCTGTTGCTTTATATCGCAGCCACAAGACAAGTTGTCAGTACAGTACTTACGGTCGAGCGGTAAGAAGAAGGGAAAGCCTTCAAAGTTCAGCGCCCAGTGTATTATCTTTCTGAAGTTTTGACTCCATCAAAGCAAAGCTATCCTCATTATCAGAAGCTTGTGTATGGGATCTACATGACCACGAAGAAGGTTGCTCATTATTTCTCCGATCATTCCATTACAGTCGTCAGCGACGCCCCACTATTAGAGATTCTGCACAACAGAGATGCAACTGGTCGAGTGGCGAAATGGGCGATTGAACTTCTTCCCCTTGATATCAAGTTTGAGGCAAAGAAAGCCATTAAGTCCCAAGCAATAGCAGATTTCCTTGCCGAGTGGATTGAACAACAGCAGCCGACTCAAGTTCACTCAGAGCATTGGACCATGTTCTTTGATGGCTCTAAGATGTTAAATGGTTCCGGTGCTGGGGTAGTTTTGGTTCCCCCAGAGGAGATAAGCTCAGATATGTACTCCAGATTCACTTTGATTCCTCCAACAATGAAGCAGAATACGAGGCACTTTTATATGGGTTGCGCATGGCCATTTCACTCGGCGTCCGTCGCCTTATGGTTTATGGCGACTCAGATTTGGTGGTCAATCAGGTGATGAAGGAGTGGGATGTTAGAAGCCCAGCCATGACTGGATACTGCAATGCAGTGAGGAAGCTTGAAAAGAAATTCGAAGGGTTAGAGCTCCATCATGTACCCCGACTGAAAAATCAAGCGGCTGATGACTTGGCAAAGATAGGTTCCAAGAGAGAAGCCATTCCTAGTGATGTGTTCTTGGAGCATATCCATACTCCATCAGTCAAAGAAGATCCTTTTACCGAGGAAGCCCCGCAGCCCAAGAGTGTCACAGATCCGACTGAGGTTGAAGTTCCAGCAGTTGTTGATGAAGTCATGTACATAGGGTAGGGTCATAGACCTGATCTAAGTACCCTACCCAAGGACACCCTCAGAAGAAACTACCTTCCAGTCGACCAAGAGAGACTTCACTCGACGGACTCGAAGGACTCGACCATGAAGACTCACTCGACCACCAGGAGATCAAGAACCACTCTGCAGCGTAACGGTCTATAATTAAGTAGTCTCTATGGCATTTAGGACACTTTATGTAAGGCGTTACCAGTAACGCCTAGACTTAATGTACTTTAAACCCAACATTACTGAGGGCCGGAGGGGTCTGGCGGACACTATATAAGCCACCCCCCTCCTCAGTGTAAAGGGTTCGCACCCCTGTAATCCATATACACATAATCCAGTCGACCGCCTCTGGGCTCCAAGACGTAGGGCTGTTACTTCCTCCGAGAAGGGCCTGAACTCGTACATCCCTTGTGTTTACAACTACTCCATAGCTAGGATCTTGCCTCTCCATACCTACCCACATTCTACTGTCAGACTTAGAACCAGGACAGTTTGCGCCCACCTTGGGGCCGGTGTCTTAGCGATTTTTGGAGAAGTTGCAGTTTTTCCGATTACTTTCATCATGGTTGCTGGTGGAGTTTTGGTCGAGGGCCGCGAGATCCGTCTCGGTGCTCTCACCTTCATCGCCGACGACTCCACTTGGCTCCAGGAGGCTCCACTCAACGTTGATGCGCTCCCCGTCCGCGGTGCAACGCATTTTCGCGCATATGTCCGCGGCGTTCTGCTGCGACAACCGTCGACTCCATATCGGTCGACTACCCTATCATCCACCCTCCCTGTCTCCCGCCAGCGCAAGCGCTCTGGTCGATCGAGGCTCCAGCGGTGGGTGAGGCACGCGGTGGCTCGCCAGACGGCCACCACCCAAGTTGCGGCAATCGAGCCCGACGAGTCCCTCTACGGCATGTTCGATCTGTCGACTGGCTTCGTAGAGACTGCATCCGAGTGCGATAGCAGTGATCCAGCGGCGGAAGTTCTGATGGTCAATGGGCCTCGCAGCCCTCCCGCCTTCCCCCGCGGCGACGGGATGGACGGTGGAGGCGACCCTGCTCAAGTTCATGAGGAGTACCAGCCCGAGCCACTTAATTCCCTGCAAAGGGAAGAACTTCACCGCAGGAACATGGATGCCCTGCATACTCCCATCGCGGGAGAAACCCCCGAGGCTCGCGCCTTGGAGGAGGCACATTTGGCCAACTTGGCTGAACGCGCTCGTCTGGAGAACCTTCAGCGAGCACTCGACGAGCGCGCGCGGCAACGAGTACCCGAAGCCAGTCGACGTCAACTCTTCCCGCCGACTCAGGTATATCGAACCGCGATCCAGAATTTAACAGCTGCAACCCGTATAGCAGAATCAATTCAGCCCTCCCAGTCGGAGGCTGGCAGAGGCTTGTTGCAGATTAGAGATTTGCTCCGGGCAGCAGGAGATCAAAATTCAGCCGTGTCGCAGTCACGCAACAGAATTCACAGTCGATCCGTCGCTGCGAATATGGTTCAGTCGGCTCACAGTCCCAGATCGCCTCCGCGGCGTGAAGGACGCGAGAATCGACGAGACCAATATGGTGACCGATACGATCGTGATGATAGGCGTCGAGTGCCCACTCCTCCCCCGAGAGGTGGGTCTTACGCTCCTCGGCATTAGGATGACAGGTGTCAACTCAGTGTGGGGCGAAGAGCTCCAGTCGACCCTAGGGAACCAGGCTTTGACGCGCGATCCATCATTGTCCAAGGCTTGGTCGATCGGAACAGGGCTCATCGAGGTGGCCATGACAGAGATGCGCCCATTAGCAGTCGAGTGCATGTTTCTGGTCCCGAATGTTTCAGCAGGGCTATCAGAGCCGCGATGATTCCCCCCAACTTCAGGTTGGCAACTGGAGTAAGCAAGTTCACCGGTGAGTCTAAGCCTGAAACCTGGCTTGAGGACTACCTAGTGGCGGTACAGATCGGCGGTGGGAATGACGAGGTGGCCATGAAGCACTTGCCACTTATGTTGGAAGGTTCGGCCATTGCGTGGTTGAATCAGTTAACTCCAAGCAGCATTTACACTTGGGAAGATCTTTCCCGAGTGTTCGTCAGAACATTTGAAGGAACTTGCAAGCGACCAGCTGGATTGACAGAGCTGCAAGTTTGCGTGCAGAAGTCGAATGAGACCTTAAGAGCGTGGAGAACGTGTCTGATCATCAGGCAGTCTGCGCCTTCAAAGATGGTGTTAAGAACAGAGAATTAAGTTTGAAGTTTGGGTGGACCGGAGATATGACCCTGAGTCGGATGATGGAAATTGCCACCAAATACGCCAATGGCGAAGAGGAAGACCGACTCCGCAGCGGCAAGTACAAGCCGAGTCAGTCGGAGAAGGGAAACTCCAGTCGGAAGCAGAAGCGGAAGGCCGAACCAGCGGCTCCTGGGGAGGCTCTGGCCGTGACTCAGGGCAGGTTCAAGGGAAAACCCAAAGGATCCTGGAACCCCAAGAAAGTGAAGGATAAAGAAGGAAATGACGTGATGGATATGCCGTGTCACATCCACACGAAGAAAGACGAAGAGGGTAATATCATCTACCCGAAGCATACCACTCGCCAGTGTCGACTCTTGATCCAGCAGTTCCAAGGTAAACAACCCAAGGACAAGGAAAAGGAGTCAGATAAAGCCGATGACAAGGAAGACAGTGAGGGAGGATATCCTCATGTTAACTCCACTCTGATGATTTTTGTGGATGTGGAAAGCAAGAGCCGACTGAAGGTTATCAACCACGAGGTGAACATGGTTGCCCCGGCGACGCCCAGTTATTTGAGATGGTCCCAATCTCCCATCACATTTGACCAGTCTGATCACCTGACTCATATAGCCACCCCCGGGAGGCAAGCTTTGGTGGTCGACCCGGTCGTCGAAGGCACTCGACTGACGAAGGTGCTAATGGATGGTGGTAGTGGACTGAATTTGTTGTATGCGGACACGTTGAAAGGGATGGGCATTCCGATGTCCCGACTGAGCAAGAGCAACATGAGTTTTCATGGAGTTATACCTGGAAAGAAAGCCGAGTCGCTCGGTCAGATAGCTCTGGACGTGGTGTTCGGTGATTCGAAGCATTTCCGCAAGGAGAAGCTGACGTTTGAGGTTGTAGACTTTCAGAGTGCTTACCATGCTATTTTGGGGAGACCAGCTTACGCACGGTTCATGGCTCGACCATGTTACGTGTACCTCAAGCTGAAGATGCCCGGCCCCAAAGGCGTGATCACTGTCACTGGCAACCGGAAGAAAGCAGAAGAGTGTTTCTAGAAAGGCTCGAAAATTGCCGATTCCCAGGTGACAACGGTCGAGTTCGAGCGGTACAAGCAAAATGCGGATCCGAGTGATTTGTTGCGGGCAAAGAAGCCTGCTACAGAATCAGCGTTTCAGTCGTCCAGTGAGACAAAGCCCGTCCACATTCACCCGACCGACCCCAATGCAGCTCCAACCCATATTTCCACAACACTCGACCCTAAATAGGAAGAAGCGCTCATCCAGTTCCTCTGTGAGAACTGGGACATCTTTGCATGGAAGCCTGCTGACATGCCGGGTGTTCCCAGGGGACTGGCTGAGCATCGCCTTAGAGTCGACTCAACCGAAAAACCAGTCAAAGAACATCTTCGACGGTCCACCGTCCAGAAGAGAAAAGCAATTGGTGAGGAAGTGGCTCGACTATTGGCGGCAGGATTTATCCGAGAGATATACCACTCCGAGTGGCTCGCCAATGTCGTCATGGTTCCCAAGAAGGACAATTCACTCCGCATGTGTATTGATTTCAAGCACATCAATCGGGCCTGCCCGAAAGATCATTTTCCTCTACCTCGCATCGATCAAATTGTTGACTCGACTGCGGGATGCGAGAGATTGTCTTTTCTAGACGCCTATTCCGGGTACTATCAGATCCGTCTGTACGGACCTGACGAGATAAAAACAGCTTTCATCACTCCATTTGAGTGCTTCTACTATATCACCATGCCATTCGGCCTCAAGAATGCTGGAGCCACGTTCATGCGAATGATTCAGAAGTGTTTACTCACTCAAATCAGTCGGAATGTGGAAGCGTATATGGATGATATCGTGGTCAAGTCGCGAAAAGGTTCCGACCTGCTGACTGACCTCGCCGAAACATTTGCCAACCTCAGGAGGTATGATATCAAGCTGAATCCATCAAAGTGCACATTCGGAGTTCCTGGTGGCAAGTTACTTGGTTTTCTCGTTTCCGAACGAGGAATCAACGCTAACCCGGAAAAATCGACACTATACTCCGAATGAAACGCCCCGTGCGGGTGCACGATGTCCAGAAGCTTACTGGATGCTTGGCCGCATTAAGTCGATTCATCTCAAAACTCGGTGAAAAGGCATTGCCTCTTTACCGACTGATGAAAAAGGCAGACAAGTTCGAGTGGACTCCAGAAGCTGATGCAGCGTTTGCCGAGCTAAAAGCTCTGCTCTCCACCCAGCCTGTGCTTGCTGCTCCAATCAGCAAAGAGCCTTTGTTGCTTTATATTGCAGCCACAGGACAAGTCGTCAGTACAGTACTTACGGTCGAGCGGGAAGAAGAAGGGAAGGCCTTCAAAGTTCAGCGCCCATTGTACTATCTGTTTGAAGTTTTGACTCCATCAAAGCAAAGATATCCTCATTATCAGAAGCTTGTGTATGGAATCTACATGACCACGAAGAAGGTTTCTCATTATTTCTCTGATCATTCCATTACAGTCGTCAGCGACACTCCACTTTCAGAGATTCTGCACAACAGAGACGCAACTGGTTGAGTGGCGAAATGGGCGATTGAACTTCTTCCCCTTGATATCAAGTTTGAGGCAAAGAAAGCCATTAAGTCCCAAGCAATAGCAGATTTCCTTGCCGAGTGGATTGAACAACAGCAGCCGACTCAAGTTCACTCAGAGCATTGGACCATGTTCTTTGATGGCTCTAAGATGTTGAATGGTTCCGGTGCTGGGGTTGTCCTGGTTTCCCCCAGAGGAGATAAGCTCAGATATGTGCTCCGGATTCACTTTGATTCCTCAAACAATGAGGCAGAATACGAGGCCTTTTTGTATGGGTTGCGCATGGCCATTTCACTCGGCGTCCGTCGCCTTATGGTTTATGGCGACTCAGATTTGGTGGTCAACCAAGTGATGAAGGAGTGGGACGTTAGAAGCCCAGCCATGACTGGATACTGCAATGCAGTGAGGAAGCTGGAAAAGAAGTTTGAGGGGTTAGAGCTCCATCATATACCCCGACTGAAAAATCAAGTGGCTGATGATTTGGCAAAGATAGGTTCCAAGAGAGAAGCCATTCCCAGTGGTGTGTTCTTGGAGCATATCCATACTCCGCCAGTCAAAGAAGATCCTTTCACCGAAGAAGCTCCGCAGCCCAAGAGTGCCACGGATCCGACTGAAGTTGAGGTCCCAGCAGTGGTCGACTTGGTCATGGAGGTTTTAGTGATGACTCCCGACTGGACAGTTCCATACATTGCGTATATCCTGAGAAAAGAGCTCCCGGAGGACGAGGAAGAGGCTCGACAGATCGTCCGTCGATCCAAGGCCTTTACTGTGATCAAAGGACAGTTGTACAGAGAGAGCGCGACTGGAGTTGGTCAGAAGTGTATAATGCCAGAAGAAGGTCGAATCATCCTTGATGATATCCACTCGGGAACCTGTGGCCATCATGCGCCCTCTCGGACCATCGTGGCCAAAGCACACCGAGCCGGATTTTACTGGCCAAGGGCAAATGAGATGGCAAAGGAAATAGTGGACAAGTGTGAAGGGTGCCAATTTTACTCCAACATGTCACACAAGCCTGCATCAGCTCTGAAGACCATTCCACTCGTCTGGCCCTTTGCAGTTTGGGGTTTGGATATGGTTGGTCCTTTGAGGACAGGTCGAAGCGGTTTCACGCATGTACTGGTGGCAGTCGACAAGTTCACCAAGTGGATTGAGGCTAAACCCATCAAGAACCTTGACGCCAGTACTGCTGTTAGCTTCATCAGGGAATTGATATTCAGATATGGAGTCCCGCACAGCATCATCACTGACAATGGGTCGAACTTCGATTCGGAGGAATTCAGAGCATTCTGCACATCTCAAGGCACTCGAGTCGACTACGCTTCAGTCGCCCATCCTCAGTCGAGTGGACAAGCGGAGCGAGCCAATGGCTTGATCCTCAAGGGATTGAAACCGCGACTGATGCGTGATCTCAAACATGCGGCTGGAGCATGGGTCGACGAGCTTCCTTCAGTGCTTTGGGGTCTACGGACCACGCCTAATCGGTCGACCGGAAGAACTCCATTCTTCTTGGTCTACGGAGCTGAAGCGGTCTTGCCGAGTGATCTGCTCCACAATGCTCCTCGAGTTGAGCTCTACAACAAAGCTGAAGCGGAACAAGTGCGGCAGGACGCAGTCGACCTTTTAGAGGAAGAAAGAGAGATGGCTCTGATCCGATCGACCATCTACCAACAGGACTTGCGCGCTTCCATGCTAGAAATGTGAAGAGTCGAGCCTTCCAAGAAGGAGATTTGGTTCTCCGAGTGGATCAATAGAAACAACACAAGCTTGATCCTTCTTGGGAAGGACCCTTCATCGTCACTAAGGTTATCCTCAACGGAGCGTACCGTCTCTACAACGTCGAGCACAATATCGACGAGCCTCGAGCTTGGAACACGGAGCTACTCCGCCCATTTTACACTTAAGTTTTCACTCGGATGAGTTGTAATAAAAGTACTTCTGTAGTCCATGTTTTGCAAGATAATAGTGTCATAATTTCCCCAATGATTCTTGTCACTTTTATTTATTCAGTAAAATTTCCCCCTCAGTGGGTGACTTAGCTGCGAATCCGTTTCGCCTAAGTTTGTAAAAAAAATCCTTGCCGAGTGGTGAGCCAGCCTCCCACTCGGGGGCTTAGCTGCGAATCCGTCTCGCCTAAGTTTCAATAAAATCCTACCGAGTGACGAGCCAGACTCTCACTCGGGGGCTTAGCTGCAGTCCAAGTCCTCGCCTAAGTATGAATAAAATCCTACCGAGTGGTGAATCAGACTCCCACTCGGAGGCTTAGCTGCAGTCCAAGTACTCGCCTAAGTTTCAATAAAAATCCTACCGAGTGACAAGCCAGACTCTCACTCGGAGGCTTAGCTGCAGCCCAAGTACTCGCCTAAGTTTGAATAAAATCCTACTGAGTGGTGAACCAGACTCCCACTCGGAGGCTTAGCTGCAGTCCAAGTACTCGCCTAAGTTCAAATTCAACGTGCGCTCGCAAGGAGGACGAGGTTCAGGTCGACTGCGGCTCTCTCCTCCGAGCTATGCCACAAATACAACGTGTGGCCGCAAGGAGGACGAGGTGCAGGTCGACTGCGACCCTCTCCTCCGAGCTACGCCACAAATACAACGTGCGGTTGCAAGGAGGGCGAAGTGCAGGTCGACTGGGACCCTCTCCTTCGAACTACGCCACAAGTACAACATAAAAATCCTACCGAGTGGAGAGCAGACCTCTCACTCGGGGGCTTAGCTGCAGCCCAGTGCTCGCCTAAGTTTAAAAAAATCCTACCGAGTGGAGAGCACACCTCCCACTCGGAGGCTTAGCTGCAGCCCAGTGCTCGCCTAAGTTTTAAAAAATCCTACCGAGTGGAGAGCACACCTCCCACTCGGAGGCTTAGCTGCAGCCCAGATCTCGCCTAAGTTTTAAAAAATCCTACCAAGTGGAGAGCACACCTCCCACTCAGAGGCTTAGCTGTAGCCCAGTGCTCGCCTTAGTTTTGAAAAATCCTACCGAGTGGAGAGCATGCCTCCCACTCGGGGGGCTTAGCCGCAGCCCAGTGCCTGCCTAAGTGAATTGGGAAATAAGTCGATTGCAGTAAGCATCTCACTTTAACCTGGAAAAGACATTTCAAACCGAACGCAAGCATATTCAAACGTTGAATCCAAGTTCGGATAAATACCTAACGGAACCGAAGGTGCTCAGGCGCTAAGCCTGTTAAGGTTTATCGGTTACAAAATCACTCGGCATACCGAGGCAAATTTAAAGTGTCGAGCTCAAGAAGTTTTTTACCCCTCCTGTGGAGGGCTGGAAGGTGCAACAAACTCATCAAGGTCGATTCCGTCCGCGATCCGAGTGGCAGCGGCGATGAAAGTCTCCATGAAAGACCGGAAGTCATGCTTCTTGGTGTTAGCCACCCGAAGAGCCGCCAGCTTGTCCTCTCGCGCATCCTTGCAATGGACTCGGGCGAGACACAGAGCGACATCTGCACCACACCTGGCCGAAGACTTCTTCCACTCCTGCACTCGACCAGGGACTGTGTTTAGTCGAGTCATCAGAGACTCGAGGTCATTTTGGAGCGTCTCCCTGGGCCAGAGCATAGTGTCAATGCGGGAAGTGGCGACCTTCAGCCTTGCAAGATAGTCAATGACAGCAGCAACACGAGACTCGAGCCGGAACACGTTCATGACGACTTCATCATTCACCGGAGAGTTGATGGGGTCCAGGTTTGGTTCCAGTCGACCAGTCTCCTCTTCGAAGTTTTGGCAAAATTCTGCAAGTACAATCGCCAAGTCAAGGCAACGATCGAATGGAAAGATCACTGTAAAAACAATTGTTTGGTGCAAAGGATTACCTTCGATCATGAGGAACAACTTCTTGGCGAGTCCACCCAGATAAGCCTCCAGATCGTTCCTCTTCCTCGCCAACTCACTGACCTTGTCATTCAGAACAACTTTATTGCTCTTCAGTCGACTGACCTCCTTGTTGGCAATAGCAAGAGCAGCTTTCAGATTGGTGTTCTCTTCTTCAAGCCTGGTGACTGAAGCCAACTTCTCGTTTGCGAGCTTGGTCTTCTCTAAAGCTATTGAGGGAGTCCTGGACTAGGGGTGTCCGGACAGCCGGACTATCATCGTCTGCCGGACTCCAAGACTACGAAGATACAAGATTGAAGACTCCGTCCCGTGTCCGGATGGGACTTTCCTTGGCGTGGAAGGCAAGCTTGGCGATACGGATATGTAGATCTCCTACCATTGTAACCGACTCTGTGTAACCCTTGCCCTCTCCGGTGTCTATATAAACCGGAGGGCTTAGTCCGTAGGACACAACATACATTACAACAATCATACCGTAGGCTAGCTTCTAGGGTTTAGCCTCTTTGATCTCGTGGTAGATCCACTCTTGTACTACCCATATCATCAATATTAATCAAGCAGGACGTAGGGTTTTACCTCCATCAAGAGGGCCCGAACCTGGGTAAAACATCGTGTCCCTTGTCTCTTGTTACCATCCGCCTAGACGCACAGTTCGGGACCCCCTACCCGAGATCCGCTGGTTTTGACACCGACATTGGTGCTTTCATTGAGAGTTCCTCTGTGTCGTCACCGATAGGCTCGATGGCTTCTTCAACCAACAACAACGCTGTCCAGGGTGAGACTTTTCTCCCCGGACAGATCTTCGTATTCGGCGGCTTCGCACTGCGGGCTAATTCACTTGGCCATCTGGAGCAGATCGAAAGCTACGCCCCTGGCCGTCAGGTCAGGTTCGGAAGCCTAAACTTCACGGCCGACATCCGCGGGGACTTGATCTTCGACGGATTCGAGCCACAGCCGAGCGTGCCGCACTATCACGATGGGCGTGATATAGCTCTGCCGCCGGACAGTGCCTTGGTAGCCGCACACGAATCCGCTCCGGCCCTCAGTCCGGAGCCGATCGCCCAGATCGAGGACCGGTGGCTGGACACCGCCTCGGGGGCTGCAACTTCCGCGGCGATGGAGCCGAACACTGACCTTTTTCCCTGTAAAACTCGTGACTCCGAGGTGCCGGACTCCCCGCCGGACTCCGAACCCCCTGCGCCCCTGCCAATCGAATCCGATTGGGCGCCGATCATGGAGTTCAGCGCTGCGGACATCTTTCAGCACTCGCCCTTTGGCGACATCCTAAATTTGCTAAAGCATCTCTCGCTATCCGGAGAGCCCTGGCCGGATTATGGCCAGGATGGTTGGGAAGCGGACGACGAAGAAATTCAAAGCCCACCCACCTCCCACTTTGTAGCCACTGTCGACGATCTAACCGACATGCTAGACTATGACTCCGAAGACATCGACGGTATGGACGACGATGCCGGAGACGAACAAGAACCAGCGGCTACAGCGCACTGGAAGACCACCTCGTCATATGACATATACATGGTGGACACCCCAAAAGATGGGGACGACGAAGAAGCAGCGGAGGCAGATTCCCTAAAGAAACAGCCCAAGCGCCGACGTCAGCGGCGCCGCTCTAAATCCCGCCACAGCAAGAATGGAGATTCCGGCACAGGAGATAATAACACCCCAGAAAGTGCCGAAGACAATCCCCTCCAGCAAGATACAACGCAGGAGGATGCAGAAGCAAGCCCTCACAAGAGAGCGGCAGATGAAGAGGTCGAGGATGATAATTACATACCTCCCTCCGAAGACGAGGCAAGCCTCAACGACGACGAATTCATCGTGCCCGAGGATCCCGTCGAACAAGAGCGTTTCAAACGTAGGCTAATGGCCACGGCAAATAGCCTAAAGAAAAAGCAGCAGCAGCTTCAAGCTGATCAAGACCTGCTGGCCGACAGATGGACCGAGGTCCTCGCGGCCGAAGAGTATGAACTTGAACGCCCCTCCAAGAGCTACCCAAAATGCAAGTTGCTCCCCCGATTAGAGGAGGAAGCATACATACCATCATCACCAGCGCACAATACGGCCGACCGACCACCCCGTGGTCACGACAGAGAAGCATCAAGGCCTTCCATCAAGACCGTACCCCGGCATCGCTCGAAAAGTACGAAGCCACGAGGAAACGCGCCGGACTTGCGGGACATATTGGAGGATAAGGCAAGACAATCCAGATCTATCTATGGATCACGTGGGCGTCCCACGACCCACGACGAATACCGTCGAGCCGGATACAACAACTCCGGCCAGGCCGAACACAGCAGACAACGCTCCCTTGAGCTACGTCGTGATATTGCTCAATACAGAGGCGCCACACACCCGCTATGCTTCACTGACGAAGTAATGGATCATCAAATCCCTGAAGGGTTTAAACCCGTAAACATCGAATCATACGATGGCACGACAGACCCCACGGTTTGGATCGAAGATTATCTCCTTCACATCCATATGGCCCGCGGTGACGATCTCCACGCCATCAAATACCTCCCGCTCAAGCTTAAAGGACCAGCTCGGCATTGGCTTAGCAGCCTGCCCGCAGAGTCAATTGGGTGTTGGGAGGACCTGGAAGCCGCATTCCTCGACAACTTCCAGGGCACATATGTGCGGCCACCAGACGCCGATGACCTAAGCCACATAATCCAGCAACCAAACGAATCGGCCAGACAATTCTGGACGCGGTTCTTAACAAAGAAAAATCAAATCATCGACTGTCCGGATGCAGAGGCCCTCGCAGCCTTCAAGCATAACATCCGCGACGAGTGGCTAGCCCGGCACCTAGGACAGGAAAAGCCGAAATCCATGGCAGCCCTCACATCATTAATGACCCGCTTCTGTGCGGGAGAGGATAGCTGGCTAGCTCAAAGCAACAACCTCAACAAAAATGCTGGTAGTCCGGACACTAAGGACCACAATGGCAGGTCGCGTCGAAACAAAAATAAACGCCGCGTTAACAGTGACGACAAGGAGGATACAACAGTCAACGCCGGATTCCGAGGCTCTAAACCTGGTCAGTGGAAGAAGCCATTCAAAAGAACCACTCCGGGTCTGTCCAATTTGGACCGAATACTCGACTGCTTATGCCAGATACATGGCACCCCCGAAAAGCCAGCTAATCACACCAACAGAGATTGTTGGGTATTCAAGCATGCAGGCAAGTTAATCGCCGAAAACAATGACAAGGGGCTGCACAGCGACGACGGGGAAGAGACCCGACCGCCGAACAGTAGAGGATAGAAGGGTTTCCCCCACAAGTGCGGACGGTGAACATGATATACGCAACCCATATACCCAAGAGGGAGCGGAAGCGTGCACTAAGGGACGTATATGCGATGGAGCCAGTCGCCCCTAAGTTCAATCCATGGTCCTCTTGCCCGATCACTTTCGATCGAAGAGACCATCCGACCAGTATCCACCATGGAGGATTCGCCGCATTGGTTTTAGACCCAATCGTCGATGGATTTCACCTCACAAGAGTCCTTATGGACGGCGGCAGTAGCCTGAACCTGCTTTATCAGGATACAGTGCACAAGATGGGCATAGACCCCTCAAGGAGTAAACCTACAAAGACGACCTTCAAAGGCGTCATACCAGGTGTGGAGGCCAATTGTACAGGGTCAGTCACACTGGAAGTGGTCTTCGGATCCCCGGATAATTTCCGGAGCGAGGAGTTAATCTTCGACATAGTCCCATTCCGCAGCGGCTATCACACTCTGCTCGGACGAACCGCGTTTGCAAAGTTCAACGCGGTGCCGCATTACGCATACCTCAAGCTCAAGATGCCAGGCCCTCGCGGAGTCATCACGGTCAACGGAAATATGAAACGCTCCCTCCGAACGGAGGAACACACAGCGGCTCTCGCGGCAGAAGTACAGAGCAGCCTTTTAAGGCAGTTTTCGAGTCCGGCCGGCAAACGGCTGGATACGGCCAAACGCGCCTGAAGCAACATCAACCAAGACCACCTGGCACGATCCGAGCACGCGTAGCAATGCGGCCCCAACCCCAGCCCCTGCATAATTGCAAGACCTACCCTCCGTGTACATCATTACGCTCTAGAGATGCCATGGGCCTAGGGGAAGGGGCACGACCACAGCAGACCCAGAGTGCAGCTCGACCACACCAGGGGCTCACAAGTGTGTCACTCCTTTTTGTTATTATTTTCTTTCTTTGTGTACACAGGACTCCATTCACCAGAGGCCCTGTCCGGCGGCGAACCCGCTGAACTCATGATGCAACAGCCAGGGAAGAAAGAAGACTGCGATAAACACTCAGGTGGTATCCATTACGAGCATTAAATTTGATTCTATACACCAGTCCGCAGCCCATCCCTGGAGGGGGACATGTTTGATTAGTCCAATCCCTTGCTTACCGCACTATTTGTATCATTCCGCACTCATAGCAGAATTCTTTGAATAGACAATGCAGCATTTTTTGCCTGCTATTGCATTACTTTACACATATGTTCATTAATGACATCTTGCACCCGTATATTTTGGTACGGCCGAATACGCCAGGGGCTTATGTTCCCCGCATTATGGTGTGACAAGTCCGAACACTTTCACAAGTGCGGCACCCCGAACTTATAACATTATATGAATCGGCTCCGAATCATGTCTTGGGTCAATAGTTGGGTTTGCCCGGCTCCCACGTTTTGGTACCTTACGTTCCGTTCTATCGGCTAAGCTGGCACTGGGAGAACCACTGCGATTGCGCCCCGGTTGAGCTGGGCGAGCGCCTCAGTGGAGAAAGCTAAAACTGACTGTCATGATAAGGCGAGAGACTGGTCGCTGTTCGAGAGGTCTTTTCGAGTCCTTAAAGACTTATGCCGCGTCAAGCGAAGAACCGGATAATGTCCGGCCAAGGCGTGGATAGCGCCCCGAACTCGGTCTTCTTAATACTAGGGGCTTCGCCGAAATTTAAAATTATAGAATTCTATGGCTAAGTGAGAGTGTTCAAGCATTATAAGTCCGGTTGCCTTGTTCGTTGTGTTGAGCGCCTCCCTAGATGGACCCAAGAATGGGAACAAGAGTGCTCAAGTTTATCCCGAACACCCCAGCACTCGTGGCTTGGGGGCTGAAGCTAACGACTTGCCATCTCTCAGAATTTTTAAACGGCCGCACAGAAGGTAATATTTTAAATCAAACAAGCGTTGCTTAGCGCACATGAACAAAGTTTTCAGCGCACAGGATAATACATAGCGAGTCTACTCAATAATTACATCTCTAGGGCACTCATCCGCAATCTTGCGGGCACCCTTCAGTACAGTCTTATAGTACATCTCCAGCGTACGATACTCCTTGCCCGCTGGCGGCGTGTCAGTGATAAGCTTCTCCGCATCTAGCTTGCCCCAGTGCACTTTTGCGCGGGCAAGGGCCCGACGAGCACCTTCAATACAGGCGGAGCGCTTGACGAGCTCCAACAAGGGGCACACATCCACCAGCCACTGCACGAGGCCGAAGTAGCTCCCAGGCATGGCCTCTCCAGGCCACAGCCGGACTATGAGGCCCTTCATGGCCTGCTCGGCTACCTTGTGGAGCTCGACCAGCTGCTTCAGCTGGTCGCTAGGGGGCACCGGAAGGCCGGCCTCAGCGTACTGAGACCAGAAGACCTTCTCCGTTGAGCTCCCCTCCTCATCACGGTAGAAAGCGGCGGCATCTGATACACTACGAGGCAGATCTGCAAATGCCCCTGGAGAGCTCCGAATTCAGGTAAGTGTCAGGTAGTTTACATTAACATGCTTGCTTTGCATGAAAAATGCCTTACCCGCCGCTATTTTCTTCACATCCTCAACCTCCTGAAGGGCCTTACGGGCCTCGGCCTTGGCGGCTTTGGCACTTTCGAGAGCCGAGGCAAGCTCAGACTCTCGAGTCTTTGAGTCGCGCTCCAAACTCTCATGCTTTTCCATGAGAGCCTGGAGCTCTTGCCGCACTTCCGCCACCCGCACCTCTTGTTTCTCGCGCTCTGCCCATTTCGCGGCCGCATTGCATTCCGCCGCGGACACAACCTCCTTCAGGGTAGCCACCTCGTTTGTGGCCCCTGCAGTACCCACGTTATCCTCGTTATTTTTATTGCAACCTAAATCCTTTTCTATAAGGTAAATTTTCAAAGTGGTGTTATTCACCTTCTTTGTCCTTGAGCCGCTTCTTGGCATGGCCGAGCTCTCGCTCGGACCGCTCGAGATCCTACTTCAATGCACCAACCTCCGCAGTCAGTGCGGCAGAGGTCAGCAGCATAGCCTGCAAACCCATATTGACATAATTTTTAAGTAACCCTGCGTATATCTTCTTTAGATCCTCAGTCCGGCTTTTCTTTCTGAACACTGAACCGAGCATCAGGGGCTACTGTCTATGCGGTATTACATTACATAATTTTAAACTTCTTACCTCAAAGCCTGTTAGAAGGCTGCTGCAGGCTTTGGTCAGCCTGCTCTTGGCGAGCTGAACCTTCTGAATCACCGCACTCATGATAGTGCGGTGTTCTTCCTCGATGGAAGCGCCTTTGAGCGCCTCCAACAAGTTGTCCGGCGCCTCTGGTTGGACGGGGGCCGCCGGTGTCACGGTCTTGCCCTTCTTGCGAAGGGGCCGCCTGCCGGACTCTGGAACCACTGCAGGTTCTGGCGTAGAGTCCGGCGCAAAGTCCGGGAGGCTGCCTTGCGGTGCCTCCGGAGCCTCCTCCTGATGGGTCCCTTCCCGGGATCCCACCTCGGCGTCCTCGGCGGCGCGAGGGGTGGAGGCAGTCGAAATGGAATCCACATCCGACGCAGCCAACGACCCGCTCGACGAAGCAGGGAGATCATCGTCGGCCGGACTGCAGGCAGTATGCGGCATTAGGAGGACACTATGTGACACAAAAGAAATTTCATATCATTCAGGAATCTGGATACTTACGATCTCGCCTGAGGCCTGGCCCTTGAGGGCCACTCTTCACCGCCAACGTTGGTGTTGGCGGAGCTGTCCGGGGGAATAGTTCTTCCCCTCTTGGACCCTTCGGCCTCCCCTGTTGGGGAGGCCTTCCTCTTTCTTTCTCCCCCCTCTGGGAGAGAGTCTTCTTCCTCCTCCTCATCTTCGGGGGAGGAATCCACCTCGGAGTCGCCGGACACCTGAAAACGGGAACTCTTTCGAGTGCCCGCGGCCACCTTCTTGGCCTTCTTCTCCGGCACCACGTGCGGTGCCGGAACCAGCAGCCCCGCTAGACGGGCGTCCACTGGGTCTTCTGGCATGGGAGCCGGGCAGACGAGCTGCTCGGCCTTCTTCATCCATTCCTGTCAAAGGAAAAGGGAGACTAAAACCCGCTTAGAATCAAACTATTAACAACAAGTGTCCCGTAAAGGGGTAGAATCACTTACCTCGTCAGCTGGACGCTGCGAGTGAAATCCGCGATCTTCCGTCGCGGATGCGGGGGCTTCGGCGCCCTTAAACAGCACCCTCCAGGCGCCTTCGTACGTCGTGTCGAAGAGCCCGCTCAACTCCTGGTGCTGTTCCGGATCGAACTCCCATAGATTGAATGCCCGTTCTTGGCATGGGAGAATCCGGCGGACGAGCATGACTTGGACCACGTCAACAAGCCTGAGCTTCTTGTTCACCAGCTTCTGGATACAGGCTTGGAGTCCCGTCAGCTCCTTTGAATTACCCCACAGCAAGCCCTTCTCTTTCCAGGAGGTGAGCCGCGTAGGGATACCAGATCTAAACTTGGGGGTCGCCGCCCACGTAGGGTCGCGCGGCTCGGTGATATAGAACCACCCCGACTGCCACCCCTTGACGGATTCCACGAAGGCCCCTTCAAACCAGAGGACGTTGGGCATCTTGCCCAACATGGCGCCTCCGCACTCCGCCTACGTGCCCTTCACTACCTTCGGCTTGACGTTGAAGGTCTTGAGCCACAAGCCGAAGTGGGGCCGGATGCAGAGGAGGGCCTCGCACACGACGATAAACGCCGAGATGTTGAGGATGAAGTTTGGCGCCAGATCATGGAAATCCAGGCCATAGTAGAACATGAGCCCCCGGACAAAAGGGTGAAGTGGAAAGCCCAGTCCGCGGAGGAAGTGGGGAAGGAAAACGACCCTCTCATGGGGCCTGGGGGTGGGGATGAGCTGCCCCTCGTCGGGCAGCCGGTGCGCGATGTCGCCGGAAAGGTATCCGGCGCTGCGCAGCTTTATGATGTGCTCCTCCTTAACTGTGGAAGCCAACCATTTGCCTCCCGCTCCGGACATGGCCGGAGAAGGTTGAGACGACATGCGCGAACTTGGGCGCTGGAGCTCGAGTGCGCGGAGATGGATAAGCAAAGGAGGAAGAAGGCGTGGGTGAAAAGGTGAATCCTTATCCCTTAAATATAGGCGGGCGAAGACTATGCGTCCCCCACCGGCCTGGTAAAACTCGCTTATCTCCCAAGCGCCACTATCAATGGCGCGGTTGGGTTACCCACGTCCGTATTGATGAGAATCCCGGGATAAGGGGAACACGATCTCTGCTTCGACAAGACGTGCCAAGGAAACCGCTTCGCTAAACGCGCTGAGACGGTATAATAAAAAACGATTCAAGTAAAGGCTTGGTAGTGGTATGATGTCATGCCGCAAAATACGTCAGCAGATTGCACTTGTGTATATATTATTCTCTCTACGGTGGAACATGGGATTTACTTTGCAGAGCCGGACACTATCCTGGTGTTCACAATCTTCTTTGGATTATTCAAAGGAGGAACCCGCCTTGCAATGCCGAACATTATGCGCGCCGGACTTATCGTCATTGAAGCCTGGTTCAGGGGCTACTGAGGGAGTCCTGGACTAGGGGGTGTCCGGATAGCCGGACTATCATCGTCCGACGGACTCCAAGACTACGAAGATACAAGATTGAAGACTCCGTCCCGTGTCCGGATGGGACTTTCCTTGGCATGGAAGGCAAGCTTGGCGATACGGATATGTAGATCTCCTACCATTGTAACCGACTCTGTGTAACCCTAGCCCTCTCCGGTGTCTATATAAACCGGAGGGCTTAGTCTGTAGGACACAACATACATTACAACAATCATACCGTAGGCTAGCTTCTAGGGTTTAGCCTCCTTGATCTCGTGGTAGATCCACTCTTGTACTACCCATATCATCAATATTAATCAAGCAGGACGTAGGGTTTTACCTCCATCAAGAGGGCCCGAACCTGGGTAAAACATCGTGTCCCTTGTCTCCTGTTACCATCCGCCTAGACGCACAGTTCGGGACCCCCTACCCGAGATCCGCCGGTTTTGACACTGACAGCTGTCTTCTGCATCTCAGCTAGCTCAAGGTCTGTCTTCTTCTGGGCCTCCTTCACTTTGCCTGCAAAGTTACAGCAAGATCAGACTTTGAAACAAATGAGGGGCAAAAGCAGTCGTCGAGGCCTCACCAAACATACCTTTGATCTCCTCCTTTGCCTTCGCCAAATTCTCCTGGACCAGCTTCAGATCAAGCTCGAGTTGGATATGTTTGTTCTCCAACTCGGTGTAACGAGCCGCCAGGTCGCAGGATTTCTACGAAGCACCAATCGACAAAATGTCAAATATGATTCACTTCCGAGTGACCAAGGAAAAATCATACGTTTCTAAGACTACAGCCGAATACAAACATTCGACCGTAGTCTCGGGGACTACACCCAGTGGGTGCACTCAGCGTGCCCCCACTAGTTCTATCGAGATAGATTCGACCAGTCGACCAACAAAAAAAAACAACACAAAAAGTGTTCTTCAGACTGTAGTCAACTGCCAGCAGTCGACCATAATCTCGGGGACTACACCCAGTGGGTGCACTCAGCGTGCCCCCACCGGTTTGAGAAATCCATTCGACCTAGTCGAATGAAGGAAGAACTTAACTTATAAAGCCTATGGTCGACTGCCAGCAGTCCACCATAGCCTTGGGGACTACACCCAGTGGGTGCACTCAGCGTGCCCCCACTAACCCGGAATTTCAATCGACACACCCAGTGGGTGTAGGACTACTACGGATTTCAGAAAGAAGAATTTTTAGATATCATATCCTAACAGAACAGGCGATGACCGACTGACCTGAACGTTGCTTTGAAGAGCGGAACTGGCGTCATAGGCTGCCTGGCTAGCCTCCCGGATGGCCTTCACCTGCTCCATCATGACTCTCGCTTGGCGTATCGCTTCTTTTGCAGCACTGGCTTGGTCCTCTGGGACGTAGTGGGTCGAGAAGAGTGAAGGCTGTGCAGCACTCGACGACGCGGGTGAGCACTCGTCAACGGCACCGCGAAAGATACGGTGTGCCGAGTGGTGTTCTCCTCCTCCGCGACCAGTGTCTCGGGTGCTGGCACGTCCTGAGTCACCCTGCCAGCAGACGCTTTCCTGCTCCTCCTTTGCTTCAGCGGCTCCTCATCGTCGTCGTCGTCAGGAAGGGTGATAACGACATTGGATGGAGCTACAGAAAAGAATCAGAATTAGAGACTAAGAGCCAATCGACTAAAAGACGGAATTACGAGTCATACCAGGTTTTGAAGTGGCGGCGTCTTCCATCTCATGATCATCATCCTTGGCTGAGGTGTCAGAAGTAGCAGCACTGCGATTCCAAAAGACAGTCGGTTGATTTACGAGTCGACCAAAGATAAGTTCATGGGGAACGGAAAAACTCAAGCAACAACATTACCCTGAGATAGTGGGGATCGACACCTTCATCTTCGGCAAGACCTTTGCCGGCTTCGATGGCGCCATTCGAGATTGCTTCGGAGCCTTCTCGGTCGGCGCCGGAGAAGTGGTCCGAGGGCGCTTGGTCGACTGCGCAACGGCCGCGACCCCCTTGCCACGTTCAGTCACGGGGTCATGGACAAGTTTTGATCGCCTTTCCGAGCGAGGCGGTGCAACTTCCTCCTCCTCCTCCTCTTCTTCCTCCCCATCAGAGTCATCATCGTCATCATCGTCAGCAGCGTCCGAATCCCAGTCCTCCTGGCTTTCACCCCCACTACCTTCCTCCTCTTCAGTCGGCACCTGCGCCCCATTGGGCATCGAGTATAGTTCGGTGAGGGCCTGACAGAAAGCAAGACAAAGATCAATCGACCAATTTGCAGCGAAAGCAGAATAAGTATGGCAAGATTACAATTGGAAATAAAATGGGCATACCTTGTCTGGAGTGCTAGAATGGTCGAGTGGCGGAATCCCCCTGGCTCCTCGAGGGTTGTCCTTGTTCCCAGTGACCGCGGCCATCCACCTCTCCAGTGTGGCATCGTCGACTGCTTCTGGATGGACCCTAGTTTCATCCTCGGTTCCACAATACAGCCACATACAATGGCCTCGGTACTGAAGAGGCTGGATGCGTCGCCTAAGGAAGACCTCCAGAAGGTCCATGCCCGTCACTCCTTCTCGAACTAGTTGGACTATACGCTCCATCAACATCTTCACTTGGGCTTTCTCCTCAGGGAGCACCTTCAGAGAAGAGGGTTTGCTTGCTCGGTCCATGGTAAACGGAGGGAGACCACTCGACAGCCCCGGCGTCGACTCGTTTGGCAGTAAAACCAAGTCGACTGCCATCCTCTGACCGACTCAGGGAGAGTCATGGCCGGAAAGGTGCTCTTGTTTCTCATCTGGATCCCCAGGCCTCCACACATCTGAATAACCTTGGTCTTATCGTCATCTGGACTCGCCTTTTTCACTGTCTGAGAACGACAAGTGAATATGTGCTTGAACAGACCCCAGTGCGGTCAGCAGCCCAGGAAGTTCTCGCACATGGACACGAAGGCAGCAAGGTATGCGATGGAATTCAGATTGAAGTGGTGGAGTTGCGCCCCAAAGAAATTCAAGAAACCACGGAAGAAAACACTCGGAGGCAGAGAAAATCCACGGTCGACGAGGGTAGCCAGAAGAACACACTCACCCTCTTCCGGCTGTGGTTACCACTCGTCCCCCGGGAGCCTCGCTGCCCCGTGGGGGATCAAACCCTCGTTGGCCATCTCCGTGAGATCCTTCTCGGTGATGGTCGACCGGATCCAATCTCCTTGGACCCAGCCGTGCGGCAGACGGGACCTTGACGAAGATCCGCCCCGACTGGTCGCTCTCCCTTTCGCCTTCCCCTTCGCCGTCGCCTTCTTCGCGCGCTACAGAGCCGCCGTCTTCTCCTTCACCATTGTTGCCGATGGAGCGTGCGAGCAGTGGTTGGGCGGAGGTGAGAGCAGGCGCGATGGGTGGAGACGGAGAGGGAAGAAGGGAGATTAGAGAAGTATTATTCAAAAACCCTCGCCGGGCGCATTTTATAG
The DNA here is from genome assembly GCA_963921465.1 of Triticum timopheevii. NCBI lineage: Eukaryota > Viridiplantae > Streptophyta > Magnoliopsida > Poales > Poaceae > Triticum > Triticum timopheevii. The sequence goes on from OY997270.1 coordinate 374,997,708, forward strand.
AGCCGCTTCCGAGTGGATGACAAGTGGGCCCAGGCAATCCAGTCACATCCCGAAACAGTCGTGCGGACGCGATACGTGGCGAAAAGGACGATGCGGGAATCGAGGCGTCTATGCCCTATCCCATCCGAGCGCCGCGGTCCGCCCCGCTTCGCGCGCTTCCCCAAAATTTGGATCCCACAAAATCCGCGAGCAGCAGATCAATTTGTCAGACGAGAGATTTCCCGCGATCCGTTGCTCGGAAATTACTAAGTCCAAAATTTCACTCGACGAGAGAAAAGAATGGATCAAGGCGACTGAAAGAAAAGTTGCTATTATCAACGAAGAGATTATTGGTCCAAGACGATACATATCCAGAACGTAAAAGCAGGTCGGAAATATTGTCAACTCCTTCCTCACTCAAACCTCGATCCATTCGGGGGCTAATGATGAAGTCATGTACCTAGGGTAGGGTCTTAGACCTGATCTAAGTACACTACCCAAGGACACCCTCAGAAGAAACTACCTTCCAGTCGACCAAGAGAGACTTCACTCGACGGACTCGAAGGACTCGACCATGAAGACTCACTCGACCACCAGGAGATCAAGAACCACTCTGCAGCATAACGGTCTATAATTAAGTAGTCTTTATGGCATTTAGGACACTTTATGTAAGGCGTTACCAGTAACGCCTAGACTTAATGTACTTTAAACCCAGCATTACTGAGGGCCGGAGGGATCTGGCGGACACTATATAAGCCACCCCCCTCCTCAGTGTAAAGGGTTCGCACCCCTGTAATCCATATACACATAATCCAGTCGACCGCCTCCGGGCTCCGAGACGTAGGGCTATTACTTCCTCCGAGAAGGGCCTGAACTCGTACATCCCTTGTGTTTACAACTACTCCATAGCTAGGATCTTGCCTCTCCATACCTACCCCCATTCTACTGTCAGACTTAGAACTACGATAGTGGTCGACCTGGTCATGGAGGCTTTAGTGATCACTCCCGACTGGACAGTACCATATATCGCATATATCTTTAGGAAAGAGCTCCCGGAGGACGAGGAAGAGGCTCGACAGATCATCCGCCGATCCAAAGCCTTTACCGTGATCAAGGGTCAGCTGTACAGAGAGAGCGTGACTGGAGTTGGTCAGAAGTGCATAACGCCAGAAGAAGGTCGGATAATCCTAGATGACATCCACTCGGGGACCTCTGGCCATCATGCATCCTCTCGGACCATCGTAGCCAAATCATACCGAGCCGGATTCTACTGGCCAAGGGCGAATGAAATGGCAAAGGAGATAGTCGACAAGTGTGAGGGATGTCAATTTTACTCCAACATGTCGCACAAGCCTGCATCAGCTCTGAGGACCATACCACTCGTCTGGCGCTTCGCAGTATGGGGATTGGATATGGTTGGACCCTTGAGAACAGGCCGAAGCTGTTTCACACATGTGCTGGTAGCAGCCGACAAGTTCACCAAGTGGATCGAGGCTAAACCCATCAAGAACCTTGACACCGGTACTGCTGTCAGCTTCATCAGAGAATTGATATTCAGATATGGAGTCCCACACAGCATCATCACTGACAACGGGTCAAACTTCGATTCGGAGGAATTCAGGGAGTTCTGCACATCTCAGGGCACACGAGTCGACTATGCTTCAGTCGCCCATCCTCAGTCGAATGGACAAGCAGAGCGGGCCAATGGCTTGATTCTCAAAGGGTTGAAACGCCGACTGATGCGTGATCTCAAGCACGCGGCTGGAGCATGGGCCGACGAACTTCCTTTGGTACTTTGGGGGCTAAGGACCACGCCTAATCGGTCGTCTGGAAGAACTCCATTCTTCTTGGTCTACGGAGCTGAAGCGGTCTTGCCGAGTGACCTGCTCCACAATGCTCCTCGGGTCGAGCTCTACACCGAAGCTGAAGCAGAACAAGCACGGCAGGATGCAGTCGACCTTTTGGAGGAAGAAAGGGAGATGGCTCTGATCCGATCGACCATTTACCAGCAAGACTTGCGTCGTTTCCATGCCAAAAACGTGAAGAGTCGAGCCTTCCAGGAGGGAGATTTGGTTCTCCGAGTGGATCAGCAGAAACCACACAAGCTTGCTCCTTCTTGGGAAGGTCCCTTCATCGTCACCAAGGTTCTCCATAACGGAGCGTACCATATTTACAACATCGAGCACAACATCGACGAGCCCCGAGCTTGGAATGCGGAGCTACTCCGCCCCTTTTACACTTAAGTATTCACTCGGATGAGTTGTAATAAAAAATACTTCTGTAGTTCATGTTTCACAAGATAATAGTGTCATAATTTCCCCAATGATTGTTGTCGCTTTTGTTTGTTCAATAAAATTCCCCCTCAGTGGGTGGCTTAGCTGCGAATCCATTTCGCCTAGGTTTGAAAAAAAATCCTTGCCGAGTGGAGAGCCAGCCTCCCACTCGGGGGCTTAACTGCGAATCCATTTCGCCTAAGTTTCAATAAAATCCTACCGAGTGGTGAGCCAGCCTCCCACTCGGGAGCTTAGCTGCAGTCCAAGTACTCGCCTAAGTTTCAATAAAATTCTACCAAGTGGTGAGCCAGCCTCCCACTCGGGGGCTTAGCTGCAGTCCAAGTACTCACCTAAGTTTCAATAAAATCCTACCGAGTGGTGATCCAGCCTCCCACTCAGGGGCTTAGCTGCAGTCCAAGTACTCGCCTAAGTTTCGATAAACGTGTGCTCCGCAAGGAGGACGAGATACAGGTCGACTGCTACCCTCTCCTCCGAGCTACGCCACAGGTACAACATGCGCTCCGCAAGGAGGACGAGGTACAGGTCGACTGCTACCCTCTCCTCCGAGGTTCGCCACAAGTACAACGTGCGCTCCGCAAGGAGGACGAGGTACTGGTCGACTGGTACCCTCTCCTCCGAGCTACGCCACAATTACAACATGCGCTCCACAAGGAGGACAAGGTGCAGGTCGACCGTCACCCTCTCCTTCCGAGCTATGCCACAAGTATAATGTGCTCCGTAAAAATCCTACCAAGTGGAGAGCAGACCTCCCACTTGGAGGCTTAGCTGCAGCCCAGTGCTCGCCTAAGTTTTTGAAAATCCTACCAAGTGGAGAGCAGCCCTCCCACTCGGGGGCTTAGCTGCAGCCCAGTGCTCGCCTAAGTTTTTGAAAATCCTACCGAGTGAAGAGCAGACCTCCCACTCGGAGGCTTAGCTGCAGCCCAGTGCTCGCCTAAGTTTTTGAAAATCCTACCGAGTGGAGAGCAGACCACCCACTCAGAGGCTTAGCTGCAGCCCAGTGCTCGCCTAAGTTTTTGAAAATCCTACCGAGTGGAGAGCAGACCTCCCACTCGGGGGCTTAGCTGCAGCCCAGTGCTCGCCTAAGTTTTGAAAATCCTACCGAGTGGTGAGCAGACCTCCCACTCGGAGGCTTAGCTGCAGCCCAGTGCCTGCCTAAGTGTATTGGGGAACTAGTCGATTGCAATAAGCACCTCGCTTTAACCTGCAAAAGACACCTCAAACCAAATGCAAACATATTTAAACGTCGAATCCAAGTTCGGATAACATCTAACGGAATCGAAAGTGCTCAGGCACTAAGCCTGTTAAGGTTTGTCGGTTACAAAAATCACTCGGCATACCGAGGCAAATTTAAAGTATCGAGCTCAGAAGTTTTTTTACCCCTCCTGTGGAGGGTTGGAAGGTGCAACAAACTCATCCAGGTCGATTCCATCTGCAATCCGAGTGGCAGCGGCGATGAAGGTCTCCATGAAAGACCGAAAATCGTGCTTCTTGGTGTTAGCCACCCTAAGGGCCGCCAGCTTGTCCTCTCGTGCATCCTTGCAATGAACTCGGGCCAGAGATAAAGCAACGTCTGCGCCACACCTGGCAGAAGACTTCTTCCACTCCTGCACTCGACTTGGGACCGTGTTCAAGCGAGTCATCAGAGACTCGAGGTCATTTTGGAGCATCTCTCTAGGCCAGAGTGTTGTGTCGATGTGGGAGGTTGCGACTTTCAGCCCTTGCGAGATAATCGACGACGGCAGCAACACGAGATTCGAGCCGGAGCACATTCATGGCAACTTCATCTTTCACAGGAGAGTTGATGGGATCCAGGTTTATTTCCAGTCGACCAGTCTCCTCTTCAAAGTTCTGGCAAAATTCTACAAACACAACCGCTGATTCAAGACAATAGTCGGAGGGAAAGATCACAGTTAAAATATCCGTTTGATACAAAAGATTACCTTCAAGCATGAGGAATAGCTTCTTGGCGAGTCCGCCCAGATAAACCTCCAGATCGTTTTTCTTTCCCACCAACTCACTGGCCTTGTCACTCAGGGCAATCTTATCACTTTTCAGTCGACTGACCTCTTTGTTGGCAGCATCAAGAGCAGCTTTCAGATTGGTGTTTTCTTCTTCAAGCTTGGTGATCGAAGCCAGCTTCTCATCTGTGAGCTTGGTTTTCTCTAAACCCGCTTTCTGCATTTCAGCCAACTCAAGGTCTTTCTTCTTCAGGGCATCCCTCACTTTGCCTGCAAAGTTACAGCGAGATCAGACTCGGAAACGGACGAGAGGCAAAGGCAATCGTCGAAGGTCTCACCAAACATACCTTTTGCTTCCTCCTTTGCCTTCGTCAAGTTCTCCTGGGTCAGTTTCAGATCAAGCTCGAGCTGAATGTGTTTGTTCTCCAACTCAGTATAACGAGCCGCAAGGTCGCAGGATTTCTGCGAAGAAACCAATCGACGGATGTCAAAGACAATTCACTTCCGAGTGACTAAGGAAAAATCATAGCGTTTCTAAGACTACGGCCGAATACAAATATTCGACCATAGTCTCGGGGACTACACCCAGTGGGTGCACTCAGCGTGCCCCCACTAACCCGGAATTTCAATCCACACACCCAGTGGGTGTAGGACAATCACTATGAATTTCAGAAAGAAGAATTTTCAGATATCATATCCTAACAGAACAGGCGGTGACCGACTGACCTGAACATTACTCTGAAGAGCCGAACTGGCGTCATAGGCTGCCTGGCTGGCTTCTCGGATGGCCTTCACTTGTTCCATCATGACTCCCGCCTGGTGTATTGCTTCTTTCGCAGCACTGGCTTGGTCCTCTGGGACGTAGTGGGTCAAGAAAAGTGAAGGCTGTGCAACAATCAACGACGAGGGGCGAGCACTCGTCAACGGCACCGCAAAAGATACGGTAGGCCGTGTGATATTCTCTCCCTCCGCGACCAGTGTCTCGGGTGCTGGCACAACCTGAGTCGCCTTGCCAGCAGACGCTTTCCTGCTCCTCCTTTGCCTCAGTGGTTCCTCATCGTCGTTGTCAGGAAGGTTAATAACGACGTTAGACGGAGCTTCCGAAAAGAATCAAAATTAGAGACAAGGAGCCAATTGACTGAAGATGGAACTATAAAAGTCATACCAGGTTTTGAAGTGGCAGCGTCTTCCATCTCATGATCTTCAGCCCTGGCCGAGGTATCAGGAGTAGCAGCACTGCAATTCCAGAAGTCAGTCGGTTGACTCATGAGTCGACCAAGAATAAGTTCATGTGGAACAGGAAAACTCAAGTAGCATCATTACCCTGAGATAGTGGGGATCACCATCTTCATCTTCGGCAAGACCTTCGCCGGCTTTGACGGCGCCACTCTAGATTGTTTCGGAGCTTTCTCAGTCGGCACCGGAGAAGTTGTCCGAGGGCGCTTGGTCGATTGCGCGGCAGTCGCGGCCCCCTTACCATGCTCGGTTGCAGGATCATGGACAAGCTTTGAGCGTCTTTCTGAGCGAGGAGGCACAACTTCCTCCTCCTCCTCCTCTTCTTCCTCCTCATCAGAGTCATCACCCTCATCATCATCGTCAGCATCCGAATCCCACTCCTCCGGGCTTTCGCCCCCACTCCCTTCCTCCTCCTCAGTCGGCGTCTGCGCTCCATTGGGCATCGAGTATAACTCAGTGGTGGCCTGACAGACAACAAAACAAAACAAAGGTCAATCGACCAATTTGCAGCAAAGCAGAATGAATAAAGCAGGATTAAAATTGAGGACAAGTGGGCATACCGTGTCCGGTGTGTAGGTATGGTCGAGTGGTGGAATCCTCCTGGCCCCTCGAGGGTTGTCCTTATTCCCTGTGATCGCGGTCATCCACCTCTCCAGTGTGGCGTCGTCGGCTGCTTCTGGATGGACCCGAGTGTCATCCTCGGTTCCACAGTACAGCCACATCGGGTGGCCTCGGTACTGAAGCAGTTGGATGCGCCGTCTAAGGAAGACCTCCAGAAGGTCCATACCCGTCACTCCGTCCCAAACGAGCTGGACTACACGCTCCATCAACATTTTTACTTGGGCTTTCTCTTCGGGAAGCACCTTCAGAGAAGAGGGCTTGTTTACTCGGTCCATGGAGAACGGAGGGAGACCAGTCGACTGCCCCGGCGTCGACTCGTCTTGGCAGTAGAACCAGGTCGACTGCCATCCTCTGACCGACTCAGGAAGGGTCATGGCTAGAAAAGTACTCTTGCTCCTCATCCGAATCCCAAGACCCCCGCACATCTGAATAACCTTAGTCCTATCATCATCCGGACTCGCCTTTTTCACCGTCTGTGAGCGACAGGTGAATATGTGCTTAAAGAGACCCCAGTGTGGTCGACAACCCAGGAAGTTCTCGCACATGGACACGAAGGAAGCAAGGTAGGCAATGGAATTTCGGGTGAAATGGTGGAGTTGCGCCCCAAAGAAGTTCAGAAACCCTCGGAAGAAAACACTCGGCAGCAGAGAGAACCCACGATCTACATGAGTAGCTAGGAGAATGCACTCACCCTCCTGCGGCTGTGGTTGCCACTTGTTCCCCGGAAGCCTTGCTGACCCATGGGAGATCAGACCTTCGTTAGCCAGGTCATTGAGATCCGCCTTGGTGATGGTCGAGCGGATCCAATCCCCTTGGACCCAACCTTGTGGCAGGCGGGACCTTGACGAGGATCCGCCCCGACTGGACGCTCTCCCCTTCGCCTTCCCCGTCGCCGTCGCCTTCTTCGCGCGCTCCAAGGCCGCCGTTTTCTCCTTCACCATTGTCGCCGGCGAAGCGCGCGAGGAGTAGATGGGCGGAGGCGAGAGCAAGTACTACGGGCGGAGATGAAGAGGGCAGAGGGAGAAATGGGAAACACTGTTCAAAAACCCTCGCCCGATGCCTTATATAAGGACGCTTCCGAGTGGCTGACAGGTAGGCCCGGGCGATCCTATCACATCCCGAAACAGTCGTGCACGCGTGATACGTGGCAAAAAAGGCGGCGCGGAAATCGAGGCGTCTATGCCTTATCCCGTCCGAGCGCCGCGATCCGCCCCGCTTCGCGCGCTTCCCAAAATTCGGATCCCACAAAATCCACTAACAGTAGATCAATCTGTCAGACGGTAGATTTCCTGCGATCCGTCGCTCGGGAGTTTACTAGGTTCAAAAGTTCACTCGACAAAAGAAAGGAATGGATCAAGGCGACTGAAAGAAAAGTTGCTGCCATCAACAAAAAGATTATTGATCCCAAAGTGAGACATGTTCAGAACACAAAAGCAGGTCGGAAATATTATCAACTCCTTCCACACTCAAACCTCGATCCATTCGAGGGCTAATGATGAAGTCATGTACCTAGGGTAGGGTCACAGACCTGTCCTAAGTACCCTTTCCAAGGACATCCTCAGAAGAAGCTGCCTTCCGGTCGACCAAGGGAGACTTCACTCGACGGACTCGAAGGACTCGACTATGAAGACTCACTCGACCACCAGGAGATCAAGAGCCACTCTACATCCAAACGGTCTGTAATTAAGTAGTCTTTATGGTCATGATGACACTTTATGTAAGGCGTAACCAGTAACGCCAGACCTTAATATACTTTAAACCCTGCATAACTGAGGGCCGGAGGGGTCTGGCAGACACTATATAAGCCACCCCCCTCCTCGGTGTAAAGGGTTCGCACCTCTGTTATCTATACACACATAATCCAGTCGACCGCCTCCGGGCTCTGAGACGTAGGGTTGTTACTTCCTTCGAGAAGGGCCTGAACTCGTAAATCCTTTGTCTGTACAACTGCTGCATAGCTGAGATCTTGCCACTCCATACCTACACCCCATTCTACTGTCAGACTTAGAACCACGACAGCCTATGCTGAGTCGGTCTGTGCAACAGAAGAGTTAAAATTCTACAAGGACAATGTTGATCCAGCGGATATGACGTCTTTGAAAAAGCCAACCACAGAGGATGAGCCGGTAGTGAAGTTTAATTCGGCCGATGATACTAAGCTTGTTGACTTTGTTCCAGGCGACTCATCCAAGCAGTTCAGTATCAGTGCAAATTTGGATCCCAAATAAGAAAGCGCACTCATCGAGTTCATCCGTGAGAACTGGGACATCTTTGCATGGAAACCTTCTGACATGCCAGGTGTACCGAGAGAACTCGCTGAGCACACTCTTAATATTGATCCAAAGTTTAAGCCAGTCAAACAGTTTCTTTGGTGGTTCAATGAGGTGAGGCGGAAGGCCATTGGTGAGGAGGTAGCCCGGCTCTTAGCAGCTGGGTTCATCATTGAAGTTTTTCATCCAGAGTGGTTGGCTAACCCGGTGCTTGTGCTTAAGAAACGACACTTGGCGTATGTGTGTGGATTACACAGATTTAAACAAGGCTTGTCTAGCTGATCCCTTCACTCTCCCTCGTATTGATCAAATCATGGATGCTACAGCGGGTTGTGAGCGTTTGAGTTTTTTGGATGCTTACTCTGGTTATCATCAGATCAAGATGGCAGTTAAGGACCAAGAGAAGACGGTGTTCATTACTCCGTTCGTTCCTTCTGCTATGTATCAATGCCTTTTGGGCTCAAGAGTGCCCAGGCGACTTACCAGCGGTGTGTGCAGAATTGTCTCCATAATCAAATTGGGCGCAATGTTCATGCTTATGTGGACGATATAGTGGTGAAATCCAGAGAGAAGGAGACCTTGATATATGATCTAAAGGAAACCTTTGACAATCTTCGGGTTTACAAGATGATGCTTAACCCAGCCAAGTGTGTTTTTGGTGTGCCTGCGGGCAAGCTTTTGGGTTTTCTGGTTTCTAACAGGGGCATTGAGGCTAACCCAGAGAAGATCAAGGCCATCACCTCTCTGGCCAAACCGGTGTGTATCAATGACGTTCAGCATTTGGTGGGTCGTATCGCTGCTTTAAGCCGGTTCATAAGCCGGTTAGGTGAGAAGGTTATACCACTGTATCAAATGATGAAGAAGATAGATAACTTCATTTGGAGTGATGCTGCCAACGCTGCTTTTGAAGATCTGAAGAGACAGCTGGCTAAGCTGCCGATTCTTGCTGCTCCCATTGATAAGGAGCCCTTGTTGTTATATGTGGCTGCTAACGTGCGTGCCGACAATGTGGCCATTGTGGTGGAGTGCATGGAGGCTGGCAAGGAACACCCGGTTCAACGGCCAGTTTACTACATCAACGAGGTGTTTATTGAGTCGAAGCAACGGTATCTGCATTGGCAGAAGCTCGTTTATGGGGTGTTCATGGCAAGCCGGAAGCTTAAGCAATACTTCCTGGGCCACCCCATCACTGTGGTTAGTTCTGCTCCTTTGGGGGATATCATTCAAAATAGAGAAGCCACAGGACGAGTCGCCAAGTGGGCCATTGAACTTGGGCCTCATGGTTTAAAGCATGTGCCACGCACTGCTATTAAATCTCAAGCACTAGTGGATTTCATCAATGATTGGACGGAGCTGCAGATGCCTGAAGAAAAGCCGGACAACATGTATTGGACTATACATTTTGACGGGTCCAGGCAATTGGAGTGCTCGGGGGCTGGAGTCATTTTAGCTTCCCCTTGAGGTGACAAATTTTGTTATGTGCTACGGTTGATGTTTCCCTGTACTAATAATGCAGCTGAGTACGAAGCCTTTCTCCATGGTCTTCGGATGGCTAAGGAGATGAGCTTAAGCCGGGTAAGGTGTTTCGACGACTTAGATTTAGTGGCTCAATAGGTATCAGGCAAGTGGGATTCCAAGGATCCTCTTATGGCGGCTTATCACCGTGAAGTCAACGCCATTGCTGGACACTTCAAGGGTTACCAAGTGGAGCACATTGACCGCAAAAAGAACAAGGCGGCTGATGCTTTAAGCTGGCTATGATCTTAGCGTAAGCCGGTGCTGCCTAATACTTTCTTGGATATTCTGCATAACCCTTCTGTCAAGTTACCTACAGAGGAGGACTTGGTTGTTCCTGACCCGGAAGCACAATTGGTGGCGGCTCTTCATCTCATCCCAGATTGGACAGTGCCATATTTGGCTTACATGAACAGGGGCGAGTTGCCTGAGGATGAAACCTTGGCCAGGCAGATAACCCGGTAGTCTAAGTCAATGACGATTGTTAGTGGCGAGTTGCATCATCGCAGTGTGACAGGGGCGTTTCAGCATTGCGTATCCCCTGAAGAAGGCCAAGAAATTCTACGTGAGATTCACGAAGGGGATTGTGGTCACCATGTCGGGTCAAAATCACTTGTGGCTAAGGCTTTCCGCCATGGATTCTGTTGGCTGACGGCTCATGCTGATGCGGAGGACCTGGTCAGTAACTGTGACGGCTGTCAGAAGTTCTCAAGATGGGCTCATGTGTCGGCTCAAGAATTGAGGATGATTCCAATTACTTGGCCTTTTGCAGTCTGGGGGCTTGACATGGTTGGGCCTTTCAAAAGGTCAAAAGATAAAAAGACCCACCTCTTGGTGGCAGTTGATAAATTTACAAAGTGGGTTGAGGCAGAGCCAGTCAGTAAGTGTGATGCAGCTACGGCGGTTCAGTTCATGAAGAAGGTGATATTTCGCTTCGACTTTCTACACAACATTATAACTAACAATGGAACTAATTTGTCTAAAGGCGCCATGGAAGAATTTTGTCAACGTGAGCATATTCGGCTTGATGTTTCATCAGTGGCTCACCCCCAATCCAATGGTCAAGGCGAGAGAGCCAATCAGGAGATCTTGAAAGGCATCAAGCCCGGGCTTTTGGTCCCCTTGCAGTGGACGTCGGGTTGCTGGGTTGAGGAGTTACCCTCTGTGTTATGGAGCATCAACACTACTCCCAACAGATCTACGGGTTATACGCCTTTCTTCATGGTCTACGGAGCTGAGGCGGTTCTCCCTAGTGACATCCGTCATGACTCACCTCGCGTGGCGGCTTATGTTGAAGCAGACAATGAACAGGCGCTTCAAGAGGCTCTTGACCTGTTAGATGAACAACGGGACTTGGCAGCAGCTCGTTCGGCAATTTACCAACAGGACTTGCACTGCTATCACAGCCGCCGGGTTAAGTCCAGAGCCTTTCAGGAAGGTGATTTGGTGCTCCGGCTCATCCAGGATCAAACTGATGCACACAAGCTATCCCCACCTTGGGAAGGGCCCTTTGTGGTCAGCAAGAACTTGAACAACGGGTCATATTACCTTATTGATGTTTGAGAGCGCAAAGATTCACGTAAGTTGGAGGAGGAGACCCGCCGGCCATGGAATATCGCTCATCTTCGGTCTTACTACACTTGAGCCATAGGCTCTCCTGATGTACATATTTTGACAATGTATATATTATGATAAATAATAAAGCAGGACCTCTGTCCTTTTTCCTTCCTCAAAGGTAAATTTGTCATTGTTATTATCATTATTATCTCACATGATCACTTGGGGGCTGATCATATTTGATCCGGCTTAACCTGTTTGATCTGGCTTAGATCGTATTCGAATCTAGCCGTTAAAAATTATGATCACTAGGGGGCTTCCTGTTCAAACATAGGTTGTATTCGAACCAAAGGGGACATAGGTTGTATTCGAACCAAAGGGGACATAGCTGTCAGTACCTCTTGATTGGCACACTACCGAGCTCACTAGGGGGCTTCTTGATCATATTCGAATCATAGCTTAACCCCTTTTGGGAACCGACTTTGATCATTTTCGAATCAGAGTCGTTAAAAAACTCTCTAGGTCATTAGGGGGCTTCCTATTCAAACATAGGTCGTATTCGAACCAAAGAGAACACAGCTGTCGGTACCCTCTTGATCGGCGCAACGCCAAAGCCACTAGGGGCTACATAATCGTATTTGAATCCTAGCTTAACCCCTTTGGAACAGTCTACTGATCGTATTCGAATCAGCAGCCTTGAAATTTTTATATTCTATTTTTAAGTTTTCTTTTGAAACACCCTTTATTTGACTTGAGACTTTTCTGAGGTTTACAAGTATAAGTGTGGTTATTTCTAACCCGATTCAATATTGACTGATGAGTCGCCGGTATATGAGCATCACTATACCTTTGAAATTTCGGGTGCCCGAAGACTGAGTTATCACTCTTACCTTCCGGGTCATATGAACCGGCGGTGCAAATTTAAAAGGTCGCAGGTGTAAGATCATAGTTGTGTTTTTTACAACAAACTTATATGTGACTCTTTTATATTAAGATATTTTTACCCGCCTAGCGGTAAGCCGCCAAGGGATCTTGTGGTCTGTTTTCATATGCAAGACAGTTAACAGGTCTGGTCAACCATACGGTAAGCAGATGGAAAGTAACACGGGCGGATATATAACACAACAGCTTAATGACATTAAGCATTAAAACGTGCACGATGGCACGACCAACATAAAGTTATTTTCTATTCTATTACACGACTCCTTGAGTCCAAGTGATTCACATTGTTTTTTTAGTACATCCCAGGTATGAGCCGCCACGGCAGATTAGCCTTCATGATTCGCCGAAAGTGTCCGGGTTAGCCCTCTCCACGTCTTCGCCCTGCTCCCTTTCCTGGAAGGTTGATGTTGACCAGTCAATGTTGTTCAAAGCTTCAAATTCAGCTTCATCATCAACTAAGCCGGACGGGTCAACTTCAGGGGAGAAGGTGTGCTTACGGAGTGGGGGAATCATACTGGTCACTTCATAGTGAGGCGTTGGAATTCTCCGGTTCTATTCATCATAACCCGCCTGATACTTGGTAAGATCTACTTCATTTGCTATCAGGGTAGCCACGAGGCGTATCTCCTTTATGCAAGTGGTAAAATCTACTTCTTCAAAAGGAGTGCCATCTTCCTTCAAGCTTGGATAGCCGGTGGCAATGTCGGCTGGGTCTAACTCTGGTAACCAAGCCTTGGCCCGGCTTAAAGCGTTTACTGCTCTGGCTCTTGCAGCTGACCGTCTCAGTTCATTGAACCATTGGGGTAACACTGACAACTTCTTCAAGACCTCTACCAGGAGGGTAGGCACTTCGTTTGACAAAGCCACCGTAGCTAATGCGCGTTGAGACCCGGTGTACAATTGCTCCACTAGCATGTACACTGCCTTAAGTTTGATCAACATCTCTTGGTTCAAATTGGAGCTTCTGGGGACTGCATAAACATAATCAGGTGAGTCACTTCCAAATTATATGATCAACTGAAAAGGATCAAATGTTTAAATGCTTGAAGGGCGAATTACCAAAGATCACTGAGACCATCTGAGACATGGCGCTTTAAGCCGGTTAGTTCACCGGTTGCTTCTTCCGGAGCCGCCTCTACCTTCTCAGCTCGGTTGATCAATGCAGTTTTCTCATCAGCCCATGCTTTCTTTTCAGTTTCAAATTCTTTCTTCAATTTTTCTTGCTCAGAGATGCTGAATTTGAATTTGGTGTCGGCCTTTTGGAGTTCCATCTCTTGGGACTCCAGGCGGCTCTTTAGATCAGTCATCTCTGATTCAAGTTGACTAGTGGAGGCCTATACGGGTCAACATCAAGCCAATTTTAAATACAATGTTAAAGTCCCAAGCCTTTTGCAAGCAACAACGCTTGGCACTTGGGGGCTAATGTTTACCGAAGAAATTCTATTTTCAGTGGTGGTTCATAACAGTAAGTCCCAAGCATTTTGCAAGCAATAATACTTGGCACTTGGGGGCAAGGCTATGTAAGTGTTTTTTCATCTATATTTAAAGAATTGGCATAACCATGTTGGTTAAAGCCGCCCCTTGGGGACTACAGAGTAAGCCGGATTTCTTTCATGTTTTGTCCATCTACACTACTAATGTTCCTAAACTTGTTTCTAAGTCTACAGCATATTGATCATAAGCAATAGACTTGGGGGCCGGCAAAGTAAAGATAAATGAATACAGAGAAAGGATTGTACCTCGAATATTTGGTGCATTTGCTTCGCCATGTCAACTTCAAGGTTTCGGCTGCTGTGCACTTGGCTCATGTAGCCAGAAAAGATGTCCCCGATACTCATGTGAGCATAATTTGCAACATCAAGCTTGACCCAGCGGTGGTCTAGAAGTTCTTCCTTGGCAGGGCACTTAGCCAATACAGTTGGCCTTCCCGGCTCAACAAAGCCGGTTCTGGTGATCTCATCGTCAGTATTTTGAGGCTCATCAGTTCTGACCGGGCTAGGGGCTTCTGGATTTTCTGATTCATCGACGGCTCGTTCAGCGGGCATGTCAGTAGCGGGAGTTGGTAAGTCCTGAGCTGGCTCAGATGGCGGCTCATGAGTTGACGAGTCCAGCAGAACTGTTTCAACTACCGGCTCAGTCACGACCGTGTCTTCAGCTGGCTTGTTTTTCCTAACCCGTTTGCTGGGCTTGGCTTGTCAACTGCGTGAAAATAAAGGTTAGTATAGATGCAAGGGATTAAAGTAAAAACAAGATAAGCAGATTATTATACCCTGGAGCAGTCTTGAAAGCTGGCAGGTTGGACTGCATTCAGTCACCGGAGGAAGGGGAAGTGTCCTGGTAATCCGAGTCAGAAGAATTGAGCGTTTGACGAGTAAGACCCGCCAAGGGATAAAAGGTATTTAAAATAGAAGTGACATCATTCCAGCGCTTCCTTGGGGTGTTTGGTAAGCCGGAGGAGAGCTCCGCATCCTTGCTGGTCCGAGTCTGCCTCCGGCTCTCACGAATCTGCCGCTTCAAAAGAAATTGAGGATCGTGATGAGCTAAACGATGGGCAAACCTTACTTTCCGGGTCACTCTGCGGATTTTCCGTCTTGGCAAAGGCTCGGAGTCGGAGGAAAGGATAGTTACCTCATCAGCCTTGCTATGGCTTGCTTCTATGTCCTCCTGCTGATAATCAGTGTCAATAAGATGGTTAAAAAATGAGCCAAGGGAGTCAAGGGCTACGTCCGACTCAAAAGAGTCTACTAGCTGAAGCAAGTCAGAGGCGGTGGCCTTTTTGCCTTTCCTCTGGGCAGCCTCTTTTCTGGCGACTTTCTTCTCCTTCCTGGCTTTCTTGGTAGCTTCATGGTCATATTTGACCTTCCAGAATTTATCACCCCCTGTAGGAAATTAGCAAAGGTATAAATATGGGTGAAGACATGGAAAAATCAAAGTAATTTATTCATATGGGCGGCTTACCTTTGGCGCCGGGTTAGCCTTGCAGAAAGGGGCTAAGCCCACTCTACTATAGTCAGCCAGGCTCTCGTCCAAAAGAGACTTCATCATATCATCAATGACGTCTTCTGGCAAGTCATCAGGGCTGTGACGCTGAGGGTCATTCTTCGCGCATGTATAATCACACATCAAACCGGTGCGGTAGCTCAATGGAATAACCCGCCAGGCGAGCCAAACCCGGACCAGGCCGATGCCTATTAGCCCGTTCCCTAGAAGAGCCTTGATCTTGAACAAAGTGGGGGCGGGTGATTTGCGTTCGGCGGCTGTAATCTTGTCAGGCAAATGATGGTTGGGCCCGAGACGAAGAGCACGAAAGCCGGGCAGAGGATTTTCACTAGCCGGAGAGGTATCTTGGCAGTAAAACCACGTCATGTTCCAATCTTTGGGGTGGCTCGGCGGGTTGGCGTAAGGAAATATCACATCCCTGCGGCGCAGGATTGAGACCCCGCCAAGCTCTAAGCTCTAACCGCTAGCACACTCATTCTAGCGGTTCAGATAAAACAGTTCTCTTAAGAGCAGCAGATTGGGTTCTTCTCCAAAGTATACTTCATTGAATACTTGGAAGTTGCAGATATTAGACACGGAATTGGGTCCGATGTCTTGTGGGTGAAGATCAAAGAAATGCAACACATCTCTGAAGAATTTTGATCCAGGTGGAGTGAAACCCCATTTCATATGATCTATGAAAATAACAACTTCTCCATCTTTGGGTTGAGGAAATTCCTCCTCCGGGTCAGGAGCACGATAAGACATGACTTCTTTTTTCGGCAGATAGCCGGTCTTCACAAAGTCATCCAAAGTACTGTCAGTAACAATGGATTTAACCTAGTTGCAGGAAGTGGGTGCCTTTGGTGCCATTCTAATTGAAAGCCTAAGACAAAGTAAAAGTGTCGTATCAAATTTAAGCCGGGCAGGAAAAAGTATTATTGTGCATATTCAAGATGGCGGATTACGAAGGGGCCTAATGGTATAAGGATAATTATGTCATGGTTATTTAAGCCGCCATAGGTTCTATAAGCCGTCAGGATTATTTAAAACCGCTGTGGGTGATCAGAATTATCAATTGAGCATGGTCTCTTCAAAGTCGGTAATTAGAGTCGCCATGGCTAGATGAATCTAACAGGTGCTGATTTTGCCTAAGTGTTGCATAAACAGGTTTCACAAACTGAAGCTATTATTTTGGATCAAACAGATGTTCTGAAAAGGAAAATTCTAGACCTGAAAATATGGTGCGGAGAAGTTCATGCGTTCTACTGAGGATTCTTACAAAGAAAGAAGATCTGCTAGTACTAAAAATGGATGCGGAGCAACTACCACATGAGATCTACGCTATCGTTGGATCAAACAAGCTACGGCAGAATCAAATGCGAAGAACTAGGATGAACGAGGAACTGTACAGAAGAACGTACTAGCCCTAGCACGAATCTATGGCGCAGAAAGGGGAAAACTTACTGTGGAAGATCTACGGCGAGGGAGCGCTGCCGTTCTCTGGTCAAGTTCAGGTCAATGCAGCGGCCAAGCTCGATGGGGACGAGATGCGCTGTGGCGGCGGCGGCGGAGCTCCAGTGATAGATGGGGGCGAGAGGAAGAAGATGCGGAACGGGAAGAATGAGGAAGACCTAGTCGAGTCTATTTATAAGGAAGGTCCACTAAAAGAGCACGAAAAATAAGACGGGGGCACCTCGATTTTCAGGATGGTCATCAAGATAGAGATCCGTTGGGATACATTGAAGAAAATGTGCTTTTATGGCAGGTGACGCCATGGCGGGTTACCACAAATCCAGATGATGATGTCATGGCGGGTTACAAAAAATTTATAAGAGCAGAAGATGTTTCTTAAGTGTCGAAGATTGACATGAACTAGTTCAAATCAATCTGGGGCCTCATGCTGGGGATATAACTATTGGTATGACCCGCCCAGGAGGGGCCGGGTTATACTTACAAATATTGTTGAAGCCCAAGACCCAGGATAGAGATGGCGGTTCAGTTAAGGGCCCAAATCCCATAGGCCACTTAAGGCCCATAGTGATAAACCGCCATATATACGTCACTTGTATTGTAAGGCAAGAATAGTTAAGGGACTGAGCCGGACACTATTTATGAGCCGGCCGGGACTCTGTAGAGCCGCTGGGCGTCGACATCTGTATATAAAGGGACGACCTGGCGGCAGTTCAGGGCAGGTAACATCAACTCGAGAGCTAGGTTAAGCGATTCGCTCCCTGGTTATCGAGACATAAGCAATCCCACTCAAAACTTGATCGTAGGCTTTTACCTTCACCATAAGGGGCCGAACCAGTATAAACCTCGTGTCCTTTGTCCCGATTAACCCCTTTAAGCTTCCTAGTTGCGATGGCTCCACGACTAAGTCCTTTCACTAGGACATCTGCTGTGACAATTCCACGACACAGTGTGTGGTGTGGTGGATTGCCTCTGGGGCTGATGATGAACAGTACAGAGGAAGAACAACCTCGCGAGGGGTGTTCTTGTGGTGGTGGTATGCGGATGAACTTGACCTCCCTTCTACTGTGGTGGCTTGCCCTATTTATAGAGGCCTTGGTCCTCTTCCCAAATATTGAGCGGGAAGGAAGCCAACAATGGCCATTTTGAAAGGGGACAACTAGTACAAGCTATCATGACTAAAGGTGGTCTTCGACTACCAAAGGCACTGGTGGTGACGCCGTCTTGGGCTCCACGGTGACCTCCGTCCTGCCGTCCTGCTAGTCTTGGTCTCATTGCACCAATATGGAAACCTTTGCTTGATGCCTCGGTACTCTGCGCCTGCGCTTGCCCCCTTTGCACCAAAGAGGAAACGAGGACACTGCGCAGGATGGCGCCCGCCTGGTCTTGATCGTCATGGCTTGCGTTGTGAGCACCTCGCAAGGTACCCCTTGCCTTGATCTCTCCGCCTCCTCGCGAGCCTACCTGGTGAGGCCGCCCCTGAGGAGTCCTTGTTTTGTCCGCCCCGCGAGGCTTGGCCCCTCGCGAGGGTCTTGAACTTGGGTTGATGAAGACGGGTCGTATTGGGCCAGTGCTCAACCACGCTGTAGGCCGCAGGCAGGCAAGTCTGGGGACCCCCGTTCCCAGAATGCCGATAGTAGCCCCCGGGCCCAAGGCACGCTCGGACTTGGCTTAGCAGTGAAGCCAAAGGGCAAGTGCGGAGCGCCACGGGCCCCAACAGCCTAGGGCCTTGGTCGCCGCATGGCGGTTGATTGGACGTGGGCGTCTCCGCTTCCCCATGCTTCCTCGGCAACTACCTGATTTGACGAGTCCCTGCTGCATGCAAAAAGAGTCATCATTACCTGTGATCATGGAGGCTGATGGTTGGCCTCCTCTGGATTATAAGTACGGAGAGGCGTGAGCCCTTGTTGCCCATCTCTTCTTGCTCTGCCTGCTTCTTCTCCCTTGCTCCTCCTCCATTCTTGATGCAAATAGCACCGATCCGCCGGTTCTTAGCCGAAGAGAAAGGAAAGGCCTGTCGGGAGGGGCCTGGCCCTCTCCCGCCGAAGAAACGGGCGGTCCCGTGACGCCGCGACGAGGCTGCGAGGCCGGAGATGACGAGACCTTGGTGCGAGCAGCCGCCTCTTGGGTTCCCGCTACCTCTGTACGCCCTGGCCGAGGGCCCTGGAGAAAGGGACAACGAGCGACGCCGCCCGCACCGCAGGTGAGGTCGACGAGCCATGGTGGCGCGCGTCGTTGCTCCTGGAGTCCACGTCGCGAACTCCTCTCGCGAGCTCGTGCTCCACGCCGCGATGCCTCCAAGCACCTGGATCCGCTTCCCTCCATTCTTCGCCTTCGAGATGCCACCGAGGGGGCCTCTCGAGCTCTGGCTGCAACACGCTGACTGCGGTGCCCCGGCGATCGGAGCGGAGGTTGAGGTCGTTGCTCCGGGCAAGGTATTCATGACCCGAGGCTGGGGCGAGATCGCCCGGGTCTGCCGAATAGGGGGTGCCCTCGTGATTCAATTCGAATTCGATGGCGCCTCCTTGATGCTTTTCAAGGTCTTCGATGCAGAGGGCCACCAACTGGAGTGCTGCCCCAGAGGAGGCAGCCAGGACATCAACGTGGCAAGGGCTAGGCCTGCCCCTTGCTTCCCCACCAGCTCCTCCGGCAGCGGCAGCGATGCTTGGGAGTCCAGCGACTCTCCTGAGCTCATCGTGACTCCGGAGACGAGCGATGATAGCTATGTGCTCCCGAGCTCGCGCCGTGCCCGGAGCAAGGCGGCTGCATCAGGCCACCGGCGCGGCTGATCTGGATGGGGTTGGCGCCGCCCCCCCCCCCCCCCCCCCCCCCCCGTGGCCAATTGTTGATGATGGCGTCGGCCATGGAGGCGTGTGTAGTTAGGGCTCCTTAGGATTCGCGTCTTTTGTTCCCTGTGAGGAATTTAAAAAACACCCCGTGGGGGCATGTAAAGGGTCCGCGATGTCTTTTGTTGATATTATCCTTATTATGAAACGGTGCGGATGCTTGTCCTGTCCCGGCTTGGTTCCCCCTTTCTAACCTCGCGATGACTTGGTGCTCTACGCTAACAGGTCCCAGTCCCCAGGCAGGCTTCAGCCGTCGCTGGTATGCCAGGTCGCGATGCGGTGGTCAAGGCCAGGAGGTGAGCGGCCCGAGGTCCCGTAAGAGCCCCTGAGGCGTGATGCTCAGGAGGTCCCCTTTAGTGCATAAGCAGCCGCCGGGAGATGAGAAATGAAGGCAACATTGCCGTCACAGAACCACATTAGGTGGAGATTCTGTGTCGCATCAATTAGCTATTCCAGGTGCGAAACTTATCTCAAAAGCATGGAGTTGTTCCTTCGTGTTGCGCCAGACTTGGACATCGACAGCTGGGATGCAACTGGGTTAGGCCATTGCGAGCTTCTCCTCTCTTCCCCACACTCTCTTTAGTGCTCTACGTCCTCAGGTCCCGGCCCTCAAGCGAGCTCAGCCGCCGCTGGTATGCCAGGTCGCGATGCCGTGGACAAGGCTAGGGGGTGAGGGCTGGAGAGCCAGTAAGAGCTCCTGAATCGTGATGCTCAGGAGCCCCCCTTTTAACACGCAAGCAGATCGCGCGGGAAAGAGAGAGAGAGCTCGTGGTGCCACCAGCTTTATGCCTCAGGAAGTTCCTGTAAACCAACACGAGAGAAGCACGGGTTGCCATTATGATTGCCGACTGGCCATTGGTTGCTCCGAGAGAGTGGGGAGGGCACTAAGGGCCTAGTGAGGTGGCGCTTGCGGGGCTGCCGTGGGCCAGAGCTCAACCACTCAGCTTTGTCGATGTTGCAGGGACGGATCCATGCACAAGCGCCGTGCCAGCATAAGCAGCTTTAGAGGCAGGTGTCAACCGAGCAGGCGATATTCACAGGAAGGTTAGGCATGAAGGCAAATCAGCTTAGATAAAAGCAGGAGGGATACATGCCACTGGGTCAGGCCCGAGCGGCTTGGGGATGATGGAGCCCGAGGGGCGCCCCCAACAAGGTAAACTAAAGACATAAGCAAAAGGGATACATGCCGCAGGGACAGACCCACGCGACCTGGGAATGATGCAGCCCTGAGGGCGCTCCGAGCTAAAATGAACTCGAAAGGTGTCACCTAATACCATTGTAGACGGGGGTGTTGAAGTAGCTGAAGACGCGTGGTGAAGAGGCCGACCCTCACAAGCCACCGGAGCCCTGAGCCTCGGGAGGCTCTGGGGGTCCAGGCGGTTCCTCGAGGACCATCTCCACCTCTGCCAGGACCGTGTGGTGCCTGGCCTCCTGAGCCGCCAAAATGCTCTGCAGATGGTGCGGGTGAGTAGTGGCCGCGTTAGGCAGGCCGAAAGGCATGCGAACGTAGCTGTGCAGCGAACCCTCGCAACGTCCCACGCGCGAAGGCCAGAGGCGCTCCTGAGACGCGGCTCGGTTGAGCCCTGGGAAGTCGATGCAGACGTGTAGCCCGCCATCCTCGCCTGGAGGGGAGCTACGCCAGGCAGGCGGTGACCGCCGCATATGACTCTTGATTCCTGAAGCTCCTGAGTGTTCTTGGTGATGAACTCCTGAGGGTTGGGCCTTCCTTGCCCCATGTCTTCCTGAGGGAAACGTGCTGCGAAGCACGCCTCCAAGTGGTGCATGAGCGCCTCCCTCGTGATCTTGGTAAAGTCCGAGGCCTTCCAGAAGAGAGCTCCCAAGCCCTGCCCGAGGAGGGCGCCGGGTGCGCCTTCCTATGCGATGGAGGGAGGCGCCCCTTGCGCAGGCGTAGATCCTGATGCGGCACCTCCTGAGGCCTTGAGCTGGCGATGTTTTCTTCTTCTTGGGAACTGCCTCAAGAGGGTTCTCGCCCTTGCTGTCTGGGTCCTCGATTGATGTAGCTTGGAAGGCGCGCTCGAGGGAGCACACCGCATCCTTCTCTTCGTAGGGGACTGTGACGATTCCGTCGTATCCTGGCATATTGAGGACATTGTCGCCATGGTGGGTCACCACCATGAACTTGGCCAGGGCTGGATACCCGAGGATGGCATTGTATGGCAAGCGAATGTGGGCAACGTGGAAGTCGATGAGCTCGATTGTTGTGTTGTCCGAAAGTGACAGGGAGGCGGACATGCCCTATCAGGGTGGTGGAGCCATCAGTGACTCCTGAGAAAGGCTTGGTAGGCTGAAGTTGATTATATGGCACTTGAAGGTTGTTGAACGTCTCGACAGACAGAACGTTGAGTCTTCCGCCGCCATTGATGAGAGTCTTGGTAACTTGCACGTTGCTGATGGCTGGGGAACAAAGCATTGGGAGGATGCTGATGGATTCATGTACCTAGGGTAGGGTCATAGACCTGATCTAAGTACCCTACCCAAGGACACCCTTAGAAGAGATCACCTTCTAGTCGACCTACGAGGAACCCACTCGACTGACTTGAAGGACTCGACCATGAAGACTCACTCGACCACCAGAAGGCCAAGAGGCACTCTGTACTGCAACGGTCTGTAATTAAGTAGACTTTATGGTAGTTAAGACACTTTATGTGGGGCGTTACCAGTAACACCCCAGACTTAATGTACCTTAAACCCTTCATTACGTGGGCTGACAGGGGTCCTGGCACACTCTATATAACCCACCCCCCTCCACAGACAGAAGGGTTCGCACCCCTGTAATTCATATACACATAATCCACTCGACCGCCTCCGGGCTCCGAGACGTAGGGCTTTTACTTCCTCCGAGAAGGGCCTGAACTCGTACATCGCTGGTGTTTACAACCTCTCCATAGCTAGGACCTTGCCTCTCCATACCTACCCCCCACTCTACTGTCAGACTTAGAACCACGATAGTTGGCGCCCACCGTGGGGTAGGTGTTTTAGCGATTTTTTGGAGAAGTTGTGATTCTTCCGAGTATATTCATCATGATGACTGCTGGAGTTTTGGTCGAGGGTCGCGAGATCCGTCTCGGCGCTCTCACCTTCGTCGCCGACGACTCCGCCTGGCTCCAGGAGGCTCCACTCGACGTTGATGCGCTCCCCGTCCGCGGTGCGACGCATTTTCGTGCATGTGTCCGCGGCGTTCTGCTGCGACAACCGTCGACCCCGTATCGGTCAACTCCCCTATCGACCACCCTCCCGGTCTCCCGCCAGCGCAAGCGCTCTGGTCGGTCGAGGCTTCAGCGGTGGGTGAGACACGCGGTGGCTCGCCAGACGGCCACCACCCAAGTTGCGGCAATCGAGCCCGACGAATCTCTCTACGGCATGTTCGATCTGTCGACTGGCTCCGTAGAGACTGCATCCGAATGCGATAGCAGTGATCCAGCGGTGGAAATCCTGATGGTCAACGGACCTCGCAGCCCCCCTGGCTTCGCCCATGAGGGCAAGGCGGGCGGCGGTGACGACCCCGCACATGACCACGAAGACTACCAGCCCGAGCCACTCGACTCTCTGCAAAGAGAGGAACTTCGCCGCAGGAACATGGATGCCCTGCATACTCCCATCGTAGGAGAAACCCCCGAGGCTCGCGCCTTGGAGGAGGCACGTTTGGCCAATTTGGCCGAACGCGCTCGCTTGGAGAATCTTCAGCGAGCACTCGACGAGCGCGCGCGGCAACGAGTTCCCGACGCCAATCGACGTCAACTCTTCCCGCCGACTCAGGTATATCGAACCCCAATCTAGAATTTAGCAGCTGCGACCCGTATAACAGAGTCCATCCAGCCCTCTCAGTCGGAAGATCGCAGAGGCTTGATGCAGATCAGGGATTTGCTCCGGGCAGCAGGAGACCAGAATTCAGCCGTGTCGCCGTCGCGCAACAGAATTCACAGTCGATCCGTCGCTGCGAATATGGTTCAGTCGGCTCACAGTCCCAGATCGCCTCCGCGGTGAGAAGGGCGCGAGAATCGGCGAGACCAGTATGGAGACCGACACGACCGAGATGATAGGCGTCGAGTGCCCACTTCCCCTCCGAGGGGTGGGTCTTACGCTCCTCGGCAGCAGGAGGACAGGCGTCAGCTCAGTGTGGGGCGAAGAGCTCCAGTCGACCCCAGGGAACCAGGCTTCGACGCGCGATCCATTATCGTGCAAGGCTTGGTTGACCGGAACAGAGCCCATCGGGGTGGGCCCGACAGAGATGCACCCACAAGCAGTCGAGTGCATGTTTCTGGTCCAGAATGTTTCAGCAGGGCTATCAGAGCCGCAGTGATCCCCCCCCCCCCCAATTTCCGGTTGGCGACAGGAGTCAGCAAGTTCACCGGTGAGTCTAAGCCTGAAACTTGGCTTCAGGACTACCGAGTGGCGGTTCAGATTGGTGGTGGGAATGACGAGGTGGCCATGAAGCATTTGCCCCTCATGTTGGAAGGTTCTGCCAGAGCATGGTTGAATCAGTTACCTCCTAGCAGCATTTACACTTGGGAAGATCTGTCTCGAGTGTTCGTCAAAACGTTTGAAGGAACTTGCAAGCGACCAGCTGGATTGACGGAGCTGCAAGTCTGTGTGCAGAAGACCAATGAGACTCTCAGAGAGTATATTCAGAGATGGATCACTTTGCATCATACCGTGGAGAACGTGTCTGATCATCAGGCAGTCTGCGCCTTCAAGGATGGTGTCAAGAACAGGGAATTGAGTTTGAAATTTGGTCGAACCGGAGACATGACCTTGAGTCGGATGATGGAAATAGCTACCAAGTACGCCAACGGCGAAGAAGAAGACCGACTCCGAAGCGGCAAGTACAAGCCTAGTCAGTCGGAGAAGGCAAACACCAGTCGGAAACAGAAGCGGAAGGCTAAACCAGCAGCTCCTGGAGAGGCTCTGGCCGTGACTCAAGGAAAGTTCCAAGGGAAACCAAAAGGATCCTGGAACCCTAAGAAGGTGAAGGATAAAGAAGGGAACGACGTGATGGATATGCCGTGTCACATCCACACGAATAAAGACGAAGAGGGCAATATCATTTACCCAAAGCATACCACTCGCCAATGTCGACTCCTGATCTAGCAGTTTCAAGGAAAACAGTCTAAGGACAAGGAAAAGGAGTCAGACAAGGCCGAAGACAAGGAGGACAGTGAGGAAGGATATCCGCATGTCAACTCCACTCTGATGATCTTCGCAGATGTGGAAAGCAAGAGCCGACTGAAGGTCATTAATCGTGAGGTGAACATGGTTGCCCCAGCAAAACCAAGTTATCTGAGATGGTCCCAAACACCCATCACATTCGACCAATCTGATCACCCGACTCATATTGCCACCCCTGGGAGGCAAGCTTTGGTGGTCGATCCAGTTGTCGAAGGCACTCGACTGACAAAAGTGCTGATGGACGGTGGTAGTGGGCTGAACTTGTTGTATGCAGACACACTGAAAGGAATGGGCATTCCGATGTCCCGACTGAGCACCAGTAACATGAGCTTTCACGGAGTTATACCCGGGAAGAAAGCCGAGTCACTCGGCCAAATAGCTCTGGACGTGGTGTTTGGTGATTCAAAACATTTTCGCAAAGAGAAGTTGACGTTTGAGGTCGTGGATTTTCAGAGTGCGTACCACGCCATTTTGGGGAGGCCAGCTTATGCACGGTTCATGGCTCGACCATGTTACGTGTACCTCAAACTGAAGATGCCCGGCCCCAAAGGAGTGATCACTGTCACCGGTGATCGGAAAAAGGCGGAAGAGTGCTTTCAGAAGGGCTCGAAAATTGCCGATTCCCAGGTGACAGCGGTCGAGTTTGAAGAGTATAAGCAAAGCGCAGATCCGAGTGATTTGCTGCGATCCAAGAAACCCGCCACAGAATCTGCATTTCAGTCGTCCGGTGAGACGAAGCCTGTCCACATTCATCCGACCGACCCCAATGCAGCCCCGACCCACATCTCCACAACACTCGACCCGAAATAGGAATAAGCGCTCATCCAGTTCCTCCGTGAGAACTGGGACATTTTTGCATGGAAGCCAGCTGACATGCCAGGTGTTCCCAGGGGACTGGCTGAGCATCGCCTTAGAGTCGACTCATCAGCAAAACCAGTTAAAGAGCATCTTCGGTGGTCCGCCGTCCAGAAGAGGAAGGCTATTGGTGAGGAAGTGGCTCGACTGTTGGCGGTAGGATTTATCCGAGAGATATACCACTCCGAGTGGCTCGCTAATGTCGTCATGGTTCCTAAGAAGGACAAATCGCTCCGAATGTGCATTGATTTCAAGCACATCAATCGGGCCTGCCCGAAAGATCATTTCCCTCTCCCTCGCATAGATCAAATTGTTGACTCGACCGCGGGATGCGAGAGATTGTCTTTTCTAGACGCCTATTCCGGGTACCACCAGATCCGTCTGTACGGACCCGATTAGATAAAAACAGCTTTCATCACTCCATTCGGATGCTTCTGCTATATCACCATGCCATTCGGCCTCAAGAATGCCGGAGCCACATTTATGCGAATGATTCAGAAGTGTTTACTCACTCAAATCAGTCGGAATGTGGAAGCGTATATGGATGATATCGTCGTCAAGTCACGAAAAGGTTCCAACCTGCTCACTGACCTCGCCGAAACATTTGCCAACCTCAGAAGGTATGATATCAAGCTCA
This sequence comes from Triticum timopheevii, assembly GCA_963921465.1. NCBI lineage: Eukaryota > Viridiplantae > Streptophyta > Magnoliopsida > Poales > Poaceae > Triticum > Triticum timopheevii. Next base: position 375,024,057 of record OY997270.1, read on the forward strand.
ATCCATCAAAGTGCACATTCGGAGTTCCTGGTGGAAAGTTACTCGGTTTTCTCGTTTCCGAGCGAGGGAGCGATGCTAATCCAGAGAAGATCGGCACTATTCTCCGAATGAAACGCCCTGTGCGAGTGCACGATGTCCAGAAGCTTACTGGATGCTTGGCCGCATTAAGTCGATTCATCTCACGACTCGGTGAAAAGGCATTGCCTCTTTACCGACTGATGAAGAAGGCAGACATGTTCGAGTGGACTCCAGAAGCTGATGCAGCGTTTGCCGAGCTAAAAGCTCTGCTCTCCACCCAGCCGGTGCTTGCTGCTCCAATCAGCAAAGAGCCTCTGTTGCTTTATATCGCAGCCACAGGACAAGTCATCAGTACAGTGCTTACGGTCGAGCGGGAAGAAGAAGGAAAAGCCTTCAAAGTTCAGCGCCCAGTGTATTATTTGTCTGAAGTCTTGACTCCATCCAAGCAGAGATACCCTCATTATCAGAAGCTTGTGTATGGAATATACATGACCACGAAGAAGGTTGCTCATTATTTCTCTGATCATTCCATCACAGTCGTCAGCGACGCTCCACTATCAGAGATTTTGCACAACAGAGATGCAACTGGTCGAGTGGCGAAATGGGCGATTGAGCTTCTTCCCCTTGATATCAAGTTTGAGGCAAAGAAAGCCATTAAGTCCCAGGCAATAGCAGATTTCCTCGCCGAGTGGATTGAACAGCAGCAGCCGACTGAAGTTCACTCGGAGCATTGGACCATGTTCTTTGATGGCTCTAAGATGTTGAATGGTTCCGGTGCTGGGGTTGTCCTGGTTTCCCCCAGAGGAGATAAGCTCAGATATGTGCTCCAGATTCACTTTGATTCCTCCAACAATGAGGCAGAGTATGAGGCCCTCTTATACGGATTGCGCATGGCCATCTCACTCGGCGTCCGTCGCCTGATGGTCTATGGCGATTCAGATGTAGTGGTCAACCAAGTGATGAAGGAGTGGGACGTGAGAAGCCCAGCCATGACTGGATACTGCAATGTAGTGAGGAAGCTGGAAAAGAAGTTTGAGGGGTTGGAGCTCCATCATATACCCCGACTGAAAAATCAAGCAGCTGATGATCTAGCAAAGATAGGTTCCAAGAGAGAAGCCATTCCGAGTGGCGTGTTCCTAGAGCACATTCATACTCCGTCAGTTAAGGAAGACTGAGGGAGTCCTGGACTAGGGGGTGTCCGGACAGCCGGACTATCATCGTCCGCCGGACTCCAAGACTACGAAGATACAAGATTGAAGACTCCGGCCCATGTCCGGATGGGAATTTCCTTGGCGTGGAAGGCAAGCTTGGCGATACGGATATGTAGATCTCCTACCATTGTAACCGACTCTGTGTAACCCTAGCCCTCTCCGGTGTCTATATAAACCGGACGGCTTTAGTCCATAGGACAACATACATTACAACAATCATACCATAGGCTAGCTTTTAGGGTTTAGCCTCCTTGATCTCGTGGTAGATCCACTCTTGTACTACGCATATCATCAATATTAATCAAGCAGGACGTAGGGTTTTACCTCCATCAAGAGGGCCCGAACCTGGGTAAAAACATCGTGTCCCTCATCTCCTGTTACCATCCGCCTAGACGCACAGTTCGGGACCCCCTACCCGAGATCCGCCGGTTTTGACACCGACATTGGTGCTTTCATTGAGAGTTCCTCTGTGTCGCCACCGATAGGCTTGATGGCATCTTCAACCAACAACGCTGTCCAGGGTGAGACTTTTCTCCCCGGACAGATCTTCGTATCCGGCGCCTTCGCACTGCGGGCTAACTCACTTGGCCATCTGGAGCAGATCGAAAGCTACGCCCCTGGCCGTCAGGTCAGATTCGGAAGCCTAAACTTCACGGCCGATGTCCGCGGAGACTTGATCTTCGACGGACTCGAGCCACATCCCAGCGCGCCGCACTGTGACGACGGGCATGATCTAGCTCTGCCACCGAACAGTGCCTTGATGGCCGCACACGGATCCGCTTCAGCCATTAGTCCGGAGCCGATCGCCCAGATCGAGGGCCGGTGGATAGACGCCGCCCTAGGGGCTTCAACATCCACGGCGATGGAGCCGAACACTAACCTCGTCCCCTGCGAAACTCGTGATTCCGAGGCGCCGGACTCCTTGTCGGACTCCGAACCTCCCGCGCCCCTACCAATCGGTCCGGATTGGGTGCCGGTTATGGAATTCACCGCCACGGACATCTTCCAATACTCGCCTTTCGGCGATATCCTGAATTCACTAAAGCATCTCTCATTATCAGGAGAGTCCTGGCCGGACTATGGCCAGGATGGTTGGGGTACGGACGACGAAGAAATTCAGAGCCCACCCACCACCCACTTTGTAGCCACTGTCGATGATCTAACCGACATGCTAGACTACGACTCCGACGACATCGATGCTATGGACGATGATGCCAGAGACGAACAGGAACCAGCGCCTACAGGGCACTGGAAGACCACCTCGTCATATGACATATACATGGTGGATACCCCAAAGGAGAGCAATGACGAGGACCAACGGGCCGCGGCAGAAGATAACCCCGCCGATAAACAACCAAAACGGCGACGCAGACGCCGCCCTAAGCCCCGCCCCGACGACAACAACGCTCCCAAGGAGCCCACAATACGGCAGGGCTCACAAGTGGACGACGAACATGCAGATAAGCAACCGTCCGAACATGACGAGTCAGATAATCAGTCCAGGCCCGGTGAAAACAACAGTCCGGACGACCTCATGCCGGACACGCCGCAGATAAATACGACAATGGCCACCAATCAAAGAGCTACCCGAAGCACAAGCTGCTACCAGAATTCGACGAGGAGGCCATAGAGCCTCCACCGTCCCAAAATAAAGAGGCTGCCTGGTTGGATAGATGACTAGATGATAGGCCAAATTCTGACAGCGGTGCCACACATAAACCAACCAACGAACTTGGAAGGATAGATGGCCCAGCCAGGTCCATCTACGGGCCAAATGAGAAGGCCCCAAGAAGCAAGGCAACACGTCAAGTGTCCGATGATAGCGGCACACACAAATACAGGGGCGCCACACACCCACTATGTTTCACCGATGAGGTGCTGGACCATGAATTCCCAGCAGGATTTAAACCCATAAACATAGAGGCCTACGATGGAACAACAGACCCTGGAGTCTGGATAGAAGATTATATACTGCATATACACATGGCCAGAGGAGACGATCTCCACGCCATAAAATACCTACCCCTCAAGCTCAAAGGGCCAGCCCATCATTGGCTTAAAAGCCTCCCAGAAAACACTGTTGGAAGTTGGGAAGAGCTCGAGGACGCGTTTAGAGCAAATTTTCAAGGGACTTATGTCCGCCCTCCGGATGCAGATGATCTAAGTCATATAACCCAACAGCCCGGAGAGTCAGCGCGGAAATTTTGGAAAAGGTTTCTTACCAAAAAGAACCAAATAGTCGACTGTCCAGACGCCGAAGCCTTAGCAGCTTTCAAGCACAATGTCCGAGACGAATGGCTTGCCAGGCACCTCGGTCAAGAGAAACCAAGGACAATGTCCGCACTAACAAGCCTCATGACCCGCTTCTGTGCGGGAGAGGATAGCTGGCTAGCAAGATGCAGCACCAGTGACCCAAGTACATCCGAGATAAGAGATGGAAACGGAAAGTCACGGCGCAGAAAAGAGCAGCACCGGAATAAAGAGAAAAGCCCAAAGAGCACGGCAGTCAACGCCGGATTCAAAAGCTCACGGCCCAACAACAAAACACAGCCTCTTAAGGACGACAGCGACGAATTGTCCAACTTAAACAAAATTTTGGGTCGGATATGTCAAATCCACAGTACCCCCAGAAGGCCTGCAAATCACACCCACAGGGATTGTTGGGTTTTTAAACAGTCCGGCCGACTAAATGCCGAACACAAGGGGCTCGACGCGTCAAGCAAACAAGATAAACCCCACCAGCAGAGCACCGGAAAACAAAAGACTTTCCCACAAGGGGTCAAAGCAGTAAACTCACTTCATGTGATAATACGGAAAAATAGTGTGGCACTTTCTAAAAAGAGCTTCGCGCGGTCCAACCCTGCAGACCAAAGAGATTGGATATCAAAACTAATCACTTTCGACCACCTGGACTATTCCAGAAGCGTTCGAAACGTGGGAAGGACTCCCCTGATATTGAATCCCATAATAGATGGATTACAATTTACTAACATCCTAATGGACGGAGGCAGCGACTTAAACCTGCTGTATTCAAACACAATCCGTAGGATGGGGATAGACCTTACCAAAATCCGACACAGCCGCACTTCCTTCAAAGGAGTGACGCCAGGCCCTTACGCCAAGTGCACAGGCTCTATATTACTAGAAGTCGTGTTCGGATCACCGAACAATTTTCGACGCAAAAAATTAATTTTTCACATCGTCCCATTTGAAAGTGAATATCAAGTACTCTTGGGACGGAAGGCTTTTGTCCGCTTCGACGCCATACCGCATTACGCGTCTCTTACACTCAAGATGCCCGGTCCGCGTGGCGTCATTTCAGTGCGAGGGTCACTTAAAGACCCCGGACTCGGATAGACGAATCCGGCCTCAGCAGGCTAGGGGCTCCCTAGCCGCATACCTCTTCCCAGGGGGCTGCACGCACAAACAACTGCAGGTTCATACAAACCCCGTTTTAATAATTTATATTTCTTCTTTTACACATATTTTTCGCACGAATTGTTTTCAAACTAAACGTTCCTCTCTTTTTACAGATGAACAACGTGCATACCCGTCCAGGATAACGGCGCAACGGAGACACAGGCGCAGACGTGCAGTAGGGACCCGTTGTGAGGATTCTTTTCAGATTAAGACCCTGCGTAAACCTTTTTCACTGTCTATTGTTGTTATTCTCCCTTGGTTTCTTCCTATAGCCAAAGCGGAGCCTGACGTTTTGGCATCGGCCGCGTCAGAAGACCATGCCCGTACCTGGACACTAGGGGCTTAGGGCATCGTTCTGCCCATTATTATAAAAGACCGAACACCTTAGGGAGTGTTCGGCGTCTCGAGTTAGGCATTATATGCATCAGCTCCGAATCATGTCTGTGGTCAAATGTTGGGTTTGCCCGGCTCCTGTGTTTTGCTGCCTTACGTTCCGTATCATCGGCTAACGCATCACCAGGAGAACTACTGCGATTGTGCCCCAGTTTGGCTGGGCGAGCACCTCAGTAGAGAAAGCCGAAAACTGACTGTCATGATACAGCGAGAGACTGGTCAACCACTCGATCGACTACCGGAATGTTTGGAATTCCCCGCTTTGACGAAGGACCGTTTCCCGGTCAGGCACATACGCACCCCGAATTCAGAGATGTGCGGTGCCACCAGGGGCTATATCGTAGCCCCACCCTCGAGCTCCACTGGCTAAGTGAAAGTGATAAAGCATTATAGTCCGGATTGCCTCGTTCGCTATGCTACCACCTCCTTAAACAGGACCGAGACGTCGAATTAAGTGTGAAAACACGCTATTTTTGCGAACACCCCCGCACCCTGTGCGTGGGGGCCGAAGCCGAAGACTGCAATCTTTCAAGTTATACAAATGTATACGTAAACGGCCGCACAGGAGAAGTTTTACTACTTGGGACGCACAAGTATAAAAAGCAGTTATAGCATAATCATTATTTTACAAGCTAATACGTTCATTTGAACGTGACATTTTTCGAGCACTGCGACTCTATTACACGAGCACCACGCATAACTTCCCCGAAATAGTGCTCGGCGGGGAGCCGGCCTTCATCCGACCCCTGGGCGGCAACAGCTGTGGCATCCATCTCCGGACAATACGCCTTCACACGGGCAAGAGCCATCCGCGCGCCTTCGATGCAGGCCGACCGCTTCATCTCCTTTATGTGCGGCACCGCTCCAAGGAATTGCTGCAGTAAGCCGAAGTAGCTCGTCGCCTTGGGCCTCTCTGGCCAGACATGGGCCACGATATCAGTCATGGCAAGTCCGGACAATCTATTTAGCTCGGCCCATTCGGCCAACCGGTCTGTCAACGGAAGTGAGCGATCCGGACTATGGAATTGAGACCAGTATAGCTCTTCCGTCTTGTGATCCTCCTGGCTCCGGAAGTGCTCGATGGCCTCAGCCGCACTTGCAGCTAAGTCCATATACGGATCCTCCAGACTCCACAGCCGCTCAAATTGAGCATACTTTCCACCATAAACCGGCGACGCAACAGAAAAGGTTTGCCAGCCACGATATCTCCGGCCTGGCGCAGTTCCTCCTTCATAGCCCGCATTGCAGAGCGGGCATCCTTGGCTTCGGCGGTGGCCTTCTTCAGGTCTTCCCACTCCGATAAGCGCTCCTTTTCAAGAGCCTCATGGCGGTCTGCAGCATCCTTTACTTTCCTGGCCAATTCGGCCACCTCTGCCCTGCTTAGGCAGTGCGCAGCCCTTTCAGCTTTCAACTCCTCGGCCGCCTTCGAGGCAGCCGCGTCACTCCTTCGGGCTTGCTCCTTAGCTCGAGCAAGTTCGGCCCAAAGGCTCTCCACAGCAGCAGCACCGTCTATACAACAGCATATAATTTATCAGAGGAGGGCTTCGACCCCCTTAATAAAGCGACTGCGGAGAACTCATTTACCTCGCGACTCGTCAAGTCGTCGGTTGACAAGTGCGATGTCCGCATCCGCCAAGTCAAGTTGTCGATTTAACTCGGCAAACCCACTAGTCCGGCTAGCCCTCGGACTACCCGCCACCTGCATAGGAACGGCGGAATTCATTACTTTCGATTTCGATCCTCGGCACGCTGTCATTTTCGACAACCTACCGAGTCTCGGGGGCTACTATCTATACAGGGCGCATTTTCATGTGCAAGCCTGTCAATAAATAAAGAGATGCGTCATTCTCGCGTACCTCAAACCCCGCCAGCAAACTCATGGCGGCATTGCGCAATCCGCTCTCGGCGGACGAAATCCTTCCAATCACCATACGCATCAATGCACGGTGATCTTCTGAAATGGAGGCCCTCTCAAGCAGATTCTTCAGTTCTCCCGGCCGGATACTAGTGGGTGCCGAACTCCCTGGCCCCTCCGGACTCGGGGATACCCTCCGTGACGATACTTCAGGCTCGCCTGCCTTATCTGACGGCATTGCAGACAGAGGCGTTTCACTCTCCATCATCTTCGGAAGAAGGTCCCCCAAAGATGAACTCATCTGAGAAGGCTGCAGATCCGAACTGCAATATAAATATTTCGGTTACCTATAGAAGCACAAATGAAGGTATTTCCTTACTAATTAACTCCCTTTTTTCATACTCACGGCTCGCTGGAGGGCTGATCCTTTGGCGATGATTGTGCGTCCGGATTCTCTCCGGACGCCGGACCCCCCGGTGAAGATCTCTTCCCACGCTTAGGGGCTTTGGCCTCCGGATCTTTGGAGGCGGTCCACTTCTCCCCCTGGAGGGAGGGGTTCTTGATTCCCCCCTCTTCAGACGCCCCTTTGGGCAAAATTTTAGCTCCTCTATCTTCCCCTTTGCCCCCTTCTGTGGGCGCGACCTCCATCATTCTGACCAGCACGGGCTCCAGTGCGGTCTCTGGGAGGGGGGGCGGACACCTTATCAGCCTTGATCGCGCCACCCATCCTGCAAAGAGTAATGGGTCAGGAGGCGAACTCTAGAAAGGCACATAAACAGAATGTCCGGACTCTGAGCTATTTACCTGAGTATCTGGGCGATTGCGGCTTAGGCCCGCGTCCTCGGCTAATTCCGGACACGCCACATGCGGTTCGAAGAACAACTTGTACATCTCCACGGGTGTCGCACCCATAAAGTGTTGGAGAATCCGAGGTCCCTCCGGGTTGAACTCCCATAGATGGAGAGGATGGCGTTTGCAGGGCAGAAGATGCCTGATTAGCATAACCTGCATCACCACGATCAGGTCGATCTCCCTCGCTTGGAGGTCTCAAATCCGGCCCTGCAGTGAGGGAACGTCTTCGGACGGCCCCCAATTGAGCCCTTGGTTGACCCACGACATCAGTTGGCGTGGAGGTCCCTGGCGGAATGAAGGCGGCGGCTTTTGCCTGCTTCCCTTCGGAGCGGTGATGTAGAACCACTCCTGCTGCCACAGTCCGAGTTCCTCTTGGAAGGAACCCTCGGGCCACGGGGCATCGGCCTTTTTGCTTATGGCCGCCCCGCCGCACTCCGCTTGACGCCCCCCGATCATCTTCGGCTCCACCTTGAAGGTCTTCAACCACAGGCCGAAGTGGGGAGTGACGCGGAGGAAGGCTTCGCAGACGATAATGAATGCGGAGATGTGGAGGATGGACTCCAGAGCCAAGTCGTGAAAGTCCAGCCCATAGAAGAACATGAGTCCTCTCACGAAGGGGTCCGTCGGGAAGCCTAAACCCCGACGGAGGTGGGATACGAAGACAACGAACTCACCGGGCTCACGGGCGGGCACGGCCTGCCTTTGGGCGGGCAACCTGTGCGAAACCTCGTAGGCCAGGTACTTGGCCTCACGTAACTTCAATATGTCCTCCTCCGTCCACCGGCCCTGGAGGTCGGAGCCGGACATGGTTGAGAATCCGAAGCACTCGAATCTAAGGCTCTGGGTGTTGGAACTGGGAGCGAGGAGGAGATTCGATGCGAGATTGAAGAACAAGGACAAGCCTTGGTCCTCTTATAAAGGGGAAAAAATACCAAGAGCCGTCTCCGTGACCGTTTGGGATTCACCTTCGATAGAGGAGGCGTGGCGATGGGAACGGTTGGGCTACACATGCACGTATTGATGAGAATCCCGGAATAAGGGGGACACGATCTCTGCTTCGACAAGATGTGCCAAGGAAATCGCTTCGCTAAACGTGCTGAGGTGCTATTGTAAAAAATGATTCAAACAGTGGCTTGGTAGCGGTGTGATGTCACGCCGCATAAAACGTCAGCAGATTGAATTAAGTGTACATTTTATTCTCTCTACGGTGGAATGTGGAATTTATTTTGCAGAGCCGGACACTATCCTGGTGTTCATGATCTTCTCTGGATTATTCAAGGGAGGAACCCGCCTTGCAACGCCGAACATTATGCGCGTCGGACTTATCGTCATTGAAGCCTGGTTCAGGGGCTACTGACGGAGTCCTGGACTAGGGGGTGTCCGGACAGCCGGACTATCATCGTCCGCCGGACTCCAAGACTATGAAGATACAAGATTGAAGACTCCAGCCCGTGTCCGGATGGGACTTTCCTTGGCGTGGAAGGCAAGCTTGGCGATACGGATATGTAGATCTCCTACCATTGTAACCGACTCTGTGTAACCCTAGCCCTCTCCGGTGTCTATATAAACCGGAGGGCTTTAGTCCGTAGGACAACATACATTACAACAATCATACCATAGGCTAGCTTTTAGGGTTTAGCCTCCTTGATCTCGTGGTAGATCCACTCTTGTACTACCCATATCATCAATATTAATCAAGCAGGACGTAGGGTTTTACCTCCATCAAGAGGGCCCGAACCTGGGTAAAAACATCGTCTCCCTCGTCACCTGTTACCATCTGCCTAGACGCACAGTTCGGGACCCCCTACCCGAGATCCGCCGGTTTTGACACCGACAAAGACCCTTTCACTGAAGAAACCCCGCAACCCAAGAGTGCCACAGATCCAACTGAGGTAGAAGTCCCAGCAGTGGTCGACTTGGTTATGGAGATCTTGGTAGTCACTCCCGACTGGACAATTCCCTATATCGCATATATCCTGAGAAAAGAGCTCCTAGAGGATGAGGAAGAGGCTCGGCAGATCGTCCGTCGATCCAAAGCCTTTACCGTTATCAAAGGGCAGTTGTATAGAGAGAGCGCGACTGGAATTGGTCAAAAATGCATAACACCAGAAGAAGGTCGAATCATTCTCAATGATATCCACTCGGGGACCTGTGGTCACCATGCGTCCTCTCGGACCATCGTGGCCAAAGCATACCGAGCCGGATTTTACTAGCCAAGGGCGAATGAGATGGCGAAGGAAATAGTGGACAAGTGTGAAGGATGTCAGTTCTACTCAAATATGTCACACAAGCTTGCGTCAGCTCTGAAGACCATTCCACTCGTCTGGCCTTTCGCAGTATGGGGGTTGGACATGGTCGGACCCTTGAGAACGGGTCGAAGTGGTTTCACGCATGTACTGGTGGCAGTCGACAAGTTCACCAAATGGATTGAGGCTAAGCCAATCAAGAACCTTGACGCCGGTACTACTGTTAGCTTCATCAGGGAACTGGTATTCAGATATGGAGTCCCGCACAGCATCATTACGGATAATGGGTCGAACTTTGACTCGGAAGAATTCAGGGATTTCTGGAACTCTCAAGGCACACGAGTCGACTATGCTTCAGTCGCCCATCTGCAGTCGAATGGACAAGCAGAGCGAGCCAATGGCCTGATCCTCAAGGGATTGAAAGCCCGACTGATGCGTGATCTCAAGCATGCGGCTGGAGCATGGGTCGACGAACTTCCCTCGGTGCTTTGGGGACTGCGGACCACACCCAATCGATCGACCGGAAGAACTCCATTCTTCTTGGTCTACGGAGCTGAAGCAGTCTTGCCGAGCGACCTTCTTCACAATGCACCTCGAGTTGAACTCTACAACGAAGCAGAAGCTGAGCAAGCGCGTCAGGACGCAGTCGACCTTTTAGAGGAAGAAAGGGAGATGGCTCTGATCCGATCGACCATCTACCAACAAGACTTGCGTCGCTTTCACGCCAGAAATGTGAGGGGTCGAGCCTTCCAGGAAGGGGATTTAGTTCTCCGAGTGGATCAGCAGAAACAACACAATCTTGCTCCTTCTTGGGAAGGACCCTTCATCGTCACCAAGGTTCTCCACAACGGGGCGTACCGTCTCTACAACGTCGAACACAATATCGACGAGCCCCGAGCTTGGAATGCGGAACTACTCCGCCCATTTTACACTTAAAGTTTTCACTCGGATGAGTTGTAATAAAGTACTTCTGTAGTTCATGGATTTCAAAATAATAGTGTCATAATTCCTACATAATTTTTGTCACTTTTTATTTGTCCAATAAAATTTTCCCCTCAGTGGGTGACTTAGCCGCGAATCCGTTTCGCCTAAGTTTGTAAAAATCCTTACCGAGTGGTGAGCCAGACTCCCACTCGGAGGCTTAGCCGCGAATCCGTTTCGCCTAAGTTTGTAAAAATCCTTACCGAGTGGTGAGCCAGACTCCCACTCGGAGGCTTAGCTGCGAATCCGTTTCGCCTAAGTTTAAATAAAAATCCTACCGAGTGGTAAGCCAGACTTCTACTCGGAGGCTTAGCTGCAGTCCAAGTACTCGCCTAAGTTATAAAAATCCTACCGAGTGGTAAGCCAGACTTCCACTCGGAGGCTTAGCTGCAGTCCAAGTACTCGCCTAAGTTATAAAAATCCTACCGAGTGGTAAGCCAGACTTCCACTCGGAGGCTTAGCTGCAGTCCAAGTACTCGCCTAAGTTATAAAAATCCTACCGAGTGGTAAGCCAGACTTCCACTCGGGGGCTTAGCTGCAGTCCAAGTACTCGCTTAAGTTATATAAATCCTACCGAGTGGCGAGCCAGACTCCCACTCGGGGGGCTTAGCTGCAGTTTAAACACTCGCCTAAGTACAATGTACGCTCGAAAGGAAGACGAGGTGCAGGTCGACTGCAACCCTCTCCTCTGAGCTACGCCATAAGTACAATGTGCGCTCGCAAGGAGGACGAGGTGCAGGTCGACTGCGACCCTCTCCTCTGAGCTACACCACAAATACAACGTACGGTCGCAAGGAGGACGAGGTGCAGGTCGACTGCGACCCTCTCCTCCGAGCTACGCCATAAGTACAATGTGTGCTCGTAAGGAGGACGAGGTGCAGGTCGACTGCGACCCTCTCCTCTGAGCTTCGCCACAAGTACAACGTGAAAATCCTACCGAGTGAAGAGCAAACCTCTCACTCGGGGGCTTAGCTGCAGCCCAGTGCTCGCCTAAGATATAAAAAATCCTACCGAGTGAAGAGCAAACCTCTCACTCGGGGGCTTAGCTGCAGCCCAGTGCTCGCCTAAGATATAAAAAATCCTACCGAGTGAAGAGCAAACCTCTCACTCGGGGGCTTAGCTGCAGCCCAGTGCTCGCCTAAGATATAAAAATCCTACCGAGTGAAGAGCAAACCTCTCACTCGGGGGCTTAGCTGCAGCCCAGTGCTCGCCTAAGATATAAAAAATCCTACCGAGTGAAGAGAAAACCTCTCACTCGGGGGCTTAGCTGCAGCCCAGTGCTCGCCTAAGATATAAAAAATCCTACCGAGTGAAGAGCAAACCTCTCACACGGGGGCTTAGCTGCAGCCCAGTGCTCGCCTAAGATATAAAAATCCTACCGAGTGAAGAGCAAACCTCTCACTCGGGGGCTTAGCTGCAGCCCAGTGCTCGCCTAAGATATAAAAATCCTACCGAGTGAAGAACAAACTTCTCACTCGGAGGCTTAGCTGCAGCCCAGCGCTCGCCTAAGTGGACTAAGGAATAAGTCGACTGCAGTGAGCGTCTTGCTTTGAACCTGCAAAAGATATTTCGAGCCAAAAGCAATCATATTCAAACATAAAATCCAAGTTTGGATCGATACCTAAAGGAACCGAAAGTGCTCAGGCGCTAAGCCTGTTAAGGTTTATCGGTTACAACTCCACTCGGCATACCGAGGCAAATTTAAAGTGTCGAGCTTAAAAGAAGTTTTTTACCCCTCCTGTGGAGGGCTGGAAGTCGTGTTTCTTGGTGTTGGCCACCCAGAGAGCCGCCAGCTTGTCTTCTCGCGCATCTTTGCAGTGGACTCGGGCCAGACACAGAGCAACATCTGCACCGCACCGAGCCGAGGACTTTTTCCACTCCTGCACTCGACCAGGGACCGTGTTCAGGCGAGCCATCAGCGACTCGAGGTCGTTCTGGAGTGTCTCCCTGGGCCAGAGCGTTGAGTCGATGCGAGATGTGGCGACCTTCAGCCTTGCAAGATAGTTCACGACAGCTGCAACACGGGACTCCAGTCGGAAAACATTCATGGCAACTTCATCGTTCACCGGAGAATTGACGGGGTCAAGGTTTGGTTCCAGCCGGCTAGTCTCTTCTTCAAAGTTTTGACAAAATTCTACAAGGACAGTCACTGAGTCAAGGCAATGGTCGAATGGAAAGATCACAGCTGAAAATGATTGTCGAGTGTAAAGGGTTACCTTCAAGCATAAGGAACAACTTCTTGGCAAGACCACCCAGGAAGGCCTCCAAATCATTTTTCTTCCCAGTCAACTGGCTGACTTTGTCGGTCAGGGCAGCTTTGTCAGTTTTCAGTCGACTGACTTCCTTGTTGGCAATCCCAAGAGCAGCTTTCAGATTAGTATTTTCTTCTTCGAGCTTGGTGACTGAAGCTAATTTCTCGTCAGCAAGCTTGGTCTTCTCAGCTAGCTCAAGGTCTTTTTTCTTCTGGGCCTCCTTCACCTTGCCTGCAAGTTATAGCAAGGTCAGATTTTGAAACAAATGAAGGGAAAAAGGAGGTCTCACCGAACATACCTTTGGTCTCCTCCTTCGCCTTCGTCAGATTCTCCTGAACTAGCTTCAGATCTAGTTCGAGCTGAATGTGCTTGTGCTCCAGCTCGGTATAACGAGCCGCAAGGTCACAGGATTTCTGTGAAGAACCAATCGACAAAATATCAAAGATAATTCGCTTCTGAGTGGATAAGAGAAAATCATGCATTTCTAAGACTACAGCCGAATACAAACATTCGACCGTAGTCTCGGGGACTACACCCAGTGGGTGCACTCAGCGTGCCCCCACTAGTTCTATTAAAGACAGAGTCGACCAGTCGACCCCCCAAAAAAACGCTCAAGACATATTCTTCAGACTGTAATCAACTGCAAGCAGTCGACCACAGTCTCGGGGACTACACCCAGTGGGTGCAATCAGCGTGCCCCCACCGGTTTGAGAAATCCCCTTCCTGGAAGGCTCGACCCCTCACATTTCTGGCGTGAAAGCGACGCAAGTCTTGTTGGTAGATGGTCGATCGGATCAGAGCCATCTCCCTTTCTTCCTCTAAAAGGTCGACTGCGTCCTGACGCGCTTGCTCAGCTCCTGCTTCGTTGTAGAGTTCAACTCGAGGTGCATTGTGAAGAAGGTCGCTCGGCAAGACTGCTTCAGCTCCGTAGACCAAGAAGAATGGAGTTCTTCTGGTCGACCGATTGGGTGTGGTCCGCAGTCCCCAAAGCACCGAGGGAAGTTCGTCGACCCATGCTCCAGCCGCATGCTTGAGATCACGCATCAGTCGGGGTTTCAATCCCTTCAGGATCAGGCCATTGGCTCGCTCTGCTTTTCCATTCGACTGCGGATGGGCGACTGAAGCGTAGTCGACTCGTGTGCCTTGAGAGTTGCAGAAATCCCTGAATTCTTCCGAGTCAAAGTTCGACCCATTATCCGTAATGATGCTGTGCAGGACTCCATATCTGAATACCAGTTCCCTGATGAAGCTAACAGTAGTACCGGCGTCAAGGTTCTTGATTGGCTTAGCCTCAATCCATTTGGTGAACTTGTCGACTGCCACCAGTACATGCGTGAAACCACTTCGACCCGTTCTCAAGGGTCCGACCATGTCCAACCCCCATACTGTGAAAGGCCAGACGAGTGGAATGGTCTTCAGAGCTGACGCAGGCTTGTGTGACATATTTGAGTAGAACTGACATCCTTCACACTTGTCCACTATTTCCTTCGCCATCTCATTCGCCCTTGGCTAGTAAAATCCGGCTCGGTATGCTTTGGCCACGATGGTCCGAGAGGACGCATGGTGACCACAGGTCCTCGAGTGGATATCATTGAGAATGATTCGACCTTCTTCTGGCGTTATGCATTTTTGACCAACTCCAGTCGCGCTCTCTCTATACAACTGTCCTTTGATAATGGTAAAGGCTTTGGATCGACGAACGATCTGCCGAGTGGAGTTGACCTTCAGTCGTCTCTTGCTTTCCACATCTGCGAAGATCATCAGAGTGGAGTTGACATGCGGATATCCTTCCTCACTGTCCTCCTTGTCTTCGGCCTTGTCCGACTCCTTTTCCTTGTCCTTAGACTGTTTTCCTTGAAACTGCTGGATCAGGAGTCGACATTGGCGAGTGGTATGCTTTGGGTAAATGATATTGCCCTCTACATCTTTCTTCGTGTGGATGTGACACGGCATATCCATCACGTCATTCCCTTCTTTATCCTTCACCTTCTTAGGGTTCCAGGATACTTTTGGTTTCCCTTTGAACTTTCCTTGAGTCACGGCCAGAGCCTCTCGAGGAGCTGCTGGTTCAGCCTTCCGCTTCTGTTTCCGACTGGTGTTTGCCTTCTCCGACTGACTAGGCTTGTACTTGCCGCTTCGGAGTCGGTCTTCTTCTTCGCCGTTGGCGGACTTGGTAGCAATTTCCATCATCCGACTCAAGGTCTTGTCTCTGGTTCGACCAAATTTCAAACTCAACTCCCTGTTCTTGACACCATCCTTGAAGGCGCAGACTGCCGGATGATCAGACACGTTCTCCACGGTATGATGCAAAGTGATCCATCTCTGAATATACTCTTTGAGAGTCTCATTGGTCTTCTGCACACAGACTTGCAGCTCCGTCAATCCAGCTGGTCGCTTGCAAGTTCCTTCAAACGTTCTGACGAACACTCGGGACAGATCTTCCCAAGTGTAAATGTTGCTAGGAGGTAACTGATTCAACCATGCTCTGGCAGAACCTTCCAACATGAGGGGCAAATGCTTCATGGCCACCTCGTCATTCCCACCACCAATCTGAACCGCCACTCGGTAGTCCTCAAGCCAAGTTTCAGGCTTAGACTCACCGGTGAACTTGCTGACTCCGGTCGCCAACCGGAAATTGGGGGGGATCACTGCGGCTCTGATAGCCCTGCTGAAACATTCTGGACCAGAAACATGCACTCGACTGCTTGTGGGCGCATCTCTGTCGGGCCCACCCCGATGGGCTCTGTTCCGGTCAACCAAGCCTTGCACGATAATGGATCGCGCGTCGAAGCCTGCTTCCCTGGGGTCGACTAGAGCTCTTCGCCCCACACTGAGCTGACGCCTGTCATCCTACTGCCGAGGAGCGTAAGACCCACCCCTCGGAGGGGAAGTGGGAACTCGACGCCTATCATCTCGGTCGTGTCGGTCTCCATCTTGGTCTCGCCGATTCTCGCGCCCTTCTCGCCGCGGAGGCGATCTGGGACTGTGAGCCGACTGAACTGTATTCGCAGCGACGGATCGACTGTGAATTCTGTTGCGCAACTGCGACACGGCTGAATTCTGGTCTCCTGCTGCCCGGAGCAAATCCCTGATCTGCATCAAGCCTCTGCCAGCTTCCGACTGAGAGGGCTGGATGGACTCCGCTATACGGGTCGCAGCTGCTAAATTCTGGATTGGGGTTCGATATACCTGAGTCGGCGGGAAGAGTTGACGTCGATTGGCGTCAGGAACTCGTTGTCGTGCGCGCTCGTCGAGTGCTCGCTGAAGATTCTCCAAGCGAGCGCGTTCGGCCAAATTGGCCAAACATGCCTCCTCCAAGGCGCGAGCCTCGGGGGTTTCTCCTGCGATGGGAGTATGCAGGGCATCCATGTTCTTGCGGCGAAGTTCCTCTCTTTGCAGAGAGTCAAGTGGCTCGGGCTGGTACTCTTCGTGGTCACGTGCGGGGTCGTCTCCGCCGCCCGCCCCGCCCTCATGGGCGAAGCCAGGGGGACTGCGAGCTCCATTGACCATCAGGATTTCCGCCGCCGGATCACTGCTATCGCATTCGGATGAAGTCTCTACGGAGCCAGTCGACAGATCGAACAGGCCGTAGAGAGATTCGTCGGGCTCGATTGCCGCAACTTGGGTGGTGGCCGTCTGGCGAGCCACCGCGTGTCTCACCCACCGCTGAAGCCTCGACCGACCAGAGCGCTTGCGCTAGCGGGAGACCGGGAGGGTGGTCGATAGGGGAGTCGACCGATACGGGGTCGACGGTTGTCGCAGCAGAACACCGCGGACACATGCGCGAAAATGCGTCGCACCGCGGACGGGGAGCGCATCAACGTTGAGTGGAGCCTCCTGGAGACAGGTGGAGTCGTCGGCGACGAAGGTGAGAGCGCCGAGACGGATCTCGCGACCCTCGACCAAAACTCCAGCAGTCATCATGATGAATATACTCGGAAGAATCGCAACTTCTCCAAAAAATCGCTAAAACACCTGCCCCACGGTGGGCGCCAACTGTCGTGGTTCTAAGTCTGACAGTAGAGTGGGGGGTAGGTATGGAGAGGCAAGGTCCTAGCTATGGAGAGGTTGTAAACACCAGCGATGTACGAGTTCAGGCCCTTCTCGGAGGAAGTAAAAGCCCTACGTCTCGGAGCCCGGAGGCGGTCGAGTGGATTATGTGTATATGAGTTACAGGGGTGCGAACCCTTCTGTCTGTGGAGGGGGTGGCTTATATAGAGTGCGCCAGGACCCCTGCCAGCCCATGTAATGAAGGGTTTAAGGTACATTAAGTCTGGGGTGTTACTGGTAACGCCCCACATAAAGTGTCTTAACTACCATAAAGTCTACTTAATTACAGACCGTTGTAGTACAGAGTGCCTCTTGGCCTTCTGGTGGTCGAGTGAGTCTTCATGGTCGAGTCCTTCAAGTCAGTCGAGTGGGTTCCTCGTAGGTCGACTGGAAGGTGATCTCTTCTAAGGGTATCCTTGGGTAGGGTACTTAGATCAGGTCTATGACCCTACCCTAGGTACATGAATCCATCAGCTAGCCCTATTTATAGAGGCCCTGGTCCTCTTACCAAATATTGAGCGGGAAGAGAAGACAACAACAACCATTTTGAAAGGGGACAGCTAGTACAAGCTATCCTGACTAAAGGTGGTCTTCGACTGCCAAAGGCACTGGTGATGACACCGTCTTGGGCTCCACGGTGACCTCCGTCCTGCCGTCCAGCTAGTCTTGGTCTCGTTGCACCGATATGGAAACCTTTGCTTGATGCCTCGGTACTCCGCGCCTGCACTTGACCCTTTGCACCAAAGAGGAAACAAGGACACTGCGCAGGCTGGCGCCAGTCTGGTCTTGATTGTCATGGCTTGCATCATGAGCACCTCGCGAGGTACCCCTTGCCTTGATCTCTTCGCCTCCTCGCGAGCCTGCCTGGTGAGGCCGCCCCTGAGGAGGCCTTGTGTCATCCGCCCCGCGAGGCTTGGCCCCTCGAGAGGGACTTGAACTTGGGTTGATGAAGACGGGTCGTACTGGGCCACTGCTGAGCCACGCTGCAGGCCGCAGGCAAGCAAGTCTGGGGACCCCCATTCCCAGAATGCCGACAATGATAACAGTGATCTCCTATTTTAACTGAGACAACAGGCATGCCAACAACT
Source organism: Triticum timopheevii (assembly GCA_963921465.1). Classification (NCBI taxonomy): domain Eukaryota; kingdom Viridiplantae; phylum Streptophyta; class Magnoliopsida; order Poales; family Poaceae; genus Triticum; species Triticum timopheevii. The sequence continues at coordinate 375,042,423 of OY997270.1, forward strand.
GGTCTATATTTATCTTTTTCATCAGGTTTGGCAACAACAGGCATGCCAAAAACAGGCCTGACGTAGCTTTTTTCAGGTCCAGAATTCCAGCTACCGGTATTCTCCCTCTTTGTCTGAACCTTGCATATTATGAGAGAAAATGCATTAGGATTAATCCAAAAAGCTGCATTATGCATAAAAACATCATAAATAACAGTAGGAAAACATGATGCAAAATGGAAATATCAAGAATTAATACGTGGTCTCTGCATATGGAGAAATGAATGCATCGTCGTTCAGAGGCCACCGACTCCTCCTCCAAGTCCGCTGCGTCAGCCGGCTCCACCCCACCCCGAGACGGAGCGCAGCGCTAGTCCACCACTGCACCCTTGTCACCCCATCCCGAGACGGATGCTACCTCTTAAGCACTGCGTTGGTTACCCCTTGAAGAGGAAAGGGTGATGCAGCAAAGTAGCGTAAGTATTTCCCTCAATTTTTGAAAACCAAGGTATCAATCCAGTAGGAGGCTCCTCAAAAGTCCCTCGTACCTACACAAACAAACAAGAACCTCGCAACCAACGCGATAAAGGGGTTGTCAATCCCTTCACGGTAACTTGCAAAAGTGAGATCTGATAGAGATAATAAGATAAGATAAATATTTTTGGTATTTTTATGATATAGATTGGAAAGTAAAAGATGCAAATAAAAGTAGATGGAAAACTTATATGATAAAAGATAGACCCGGGGGCCATAGGTTTCACTAGTGGCTTCTCTCAAGATAGCATAAGTATTACGGTGGGTGAACAAATTACTGTCGAGCAATTGATGGAAAAGTGCATAGTTACGAGAGTATCTAGGCATGATCATGTATATAGGCATCACGTCCGCATCAAGTAGATCGAAACGATTCTACATCTACTACTATGACTCCACACATCGACCGACTCCAGCCTGCATCTAGAGTATTAAGTTCATAAGAACAGAGTAACACATTAAGCAAGATGACATGATGTATAGGGATAAGCTCATGCAATATGATATAAAACCCATCATTTTATCCTCGATGGCAGCAATACAATACGTGCCTTGCTACCCCTGCTGTCACTGGGAAAAGACGCCGCAAGATTGAACCCAAAGCTAAGCACTTCTCCCATTGCAAGAAAGATCAATCTAGTAGGCCAAACCAAACTGAAAATTCGAAGAGACTTGAAAAGATAACCAATCACACATAAAAGAATTCAGAGGAGATTCAATTATTTCTCACAGATAAACTTAATCATAAACCCACAATTCATTGGATCTTGACAAACACACGCAAAAAGAGTTACATCGAATAGATCTCCAAGAAGATCGAGGAGAACTTTGTATTGAGATTCAAGGAGATAGAAGAAGCCATCTAGCTAATAACTATGGACCCGAAGGTCTGTGGTAAACTACTCACAACTCATCGGAGAGGCCTTGGATATGATGTAGAGGCCCTCCATGGTCGATTCCCCCTCCGGCGGAGCACCGGCGAAGGCTCCAAGATGGGATCTCGCGGATACAGAAGGTTGCAGCGGTGGAAATAGTTTTTGTGGTGCTCCTGGATGTTTTCGGGGTACGTGGATATATATAGGCGAAGGAGGTAGGTTAGGGGAGCCACGAGGGTGGGGGGCGCGCCTACCCCCCTAGGGCGTGCCCTTCTCCCTCGTGGCCGCCTCGACTGCTTCTTGGCGTCCACTCCAAGTCTCATGGATTACGTTTGTTCCAAAAAGATCGCTCCTGAAGGTTTCATTCCGTTTGGACTCCGTTTGATATTCCTTTTGTTCGAAACACTGAAATAGGCAAAAAAAAAAGCAATTTGGGTTGGGCCTCCGGTAAGTAGGTTAGTCCCAAAATGATATAAAAGTGTATAGTAAAGCCCATAAACATCCAAAATGGGTAATATAATAGCATGGAACAATAAAAAATTATAGATACGTTGGAGACGCATCAAGCATCCCCAAGCTTAATTCCTGCTCGTCCTCGAGTAGGTAAATGATAGAAACAGAATTTTTGATGTGGAATGCTACCTAGCATAATTCTCAATGTAATTTTCTTTATTATGATTGTTCATATCCAAATGATTCAAGATAAAAGTCCATAAAACATAAAAATAGTTATACTTCAAGCATACTAACAAGTAATCATGTCTTATCAAAATAGCATAGCCAAAGAAAGCTTATCCCTACAAAATCATATAGTTAGGACATGCTTCATTTTCATTACACAAAGTACTCCCATCATGCACAACCCCGGTTTCAGCCAAGCAATTGGTTCATACTTTTTAATGCGCTTCAGCTTTTTCAACTCTTACGCAATACATGAGCGCAAGCCATGGACATAACACTATATGTGGAATAGGGTGGTGGTTGTGAAGACAAAAAGGGAGAAGATAGTCTCACATCAACTAGGCGTATCAACGGGCTATGGAGATGCCCAATAATAGATATCAATGTGACTGAGTTGGGATTGCCATGCAACGGATGCACTAGAGCTATAAATATATGAAATCTCAACAAAAGAAACTAAGTGGGTGTGCATCCAACTTGCTTGCTCACGAAGACCTTGAGCATTTTGAGGAAGCCCATCATTGGAATATACAAGCCAAGTTCTATAATGAAAAATTCCCACTAGTATATGAAAGTGACAACATAGGAGACTCTCTATCATGAAGATCATGGTGCTACTTTGAAGCACAAGTGTGGGAAAAAGATAGTAACATTGTCCCTTCTCTCTTTTCTCTCATTTTTTCTTTTTTTTCTTTTATTTTTATTTTTTATTTGGTGGGCTTCTTTGGCCTCTTTTTTTTTCCTTTTTTTCGTTTGGGCTTCTTTGGCCTCTTCTATTTTTTATAAAGTCCGAAGTCTCATCCCGACTTGTGGGGGAATCATAGTCTTCATCATCCTTTCCTCACTTGGGACAATGCTCTAATAATGAAGATCATCACACTTTTATTGATTTACAACTCAAGAATTACAACTCAATATTTAGAACAAAATATGACTCTACGTGAATGCCTCCGGCGGTGTACCGGGATATGCAATGAATGAAGAGTGACATGTATGAAAAATTATGAAGGTGGCCTTGCCACAAATATGATGTCAACTACATGATCATGCAAAGAGCAATATGACAATGATGAGGCGTGTCATAATAAATGGAACGATGGAAAGTTGCATGGAAATATATCTCGGAATGGCTATGGAAATGCCATAATAGGTAGGTATGGTAGCTGTTTTGAGTAAGGTAAATGGTGGGTGCATGATACCGGCGAAAGTTGCACGGTATAATAGAGGCTAGCAATGGTGGACGGGTGAGAGTGCGTATAATCCATGGACTCACATTAGTCATAAAGAACTCACATACTTATTGCAAAAGTCTACTTGCCCTCGACGCAAAGTACTACTACGCATGCTCCTAGGGGAAGGGTTGGTAGGAGTTAACCATCACGCGATCCCGACCTCCACACATAAGGAAGACAATTAAAAGAGCACCCCATGCAACAAATTTGTCACACAACTTTTACCGTACATGCATGCTACGGGATTTGCCAACTCCAACACAAGTATTTCTCAATTTCATAATTACCCAACTAGCATGACTCTAACATTACCACCTTTATATCTCAAAACAATTATCAAGCATCAAATTGATCATAGTGTTTAATGCACTTTCTATGATAGTTTTTATTATACCCAACTTGGATGCTCATCATTCTAGGACCAAATTTATAACCATAGAAAATACCATGCTGTTCTAAAAGACTCTCAAAATAATATAAGTGAAGCATGAGAGATCAACAATTTCTACAAAATAAAGCCACCGTTGTGCTCTAAAAGATATAAGTGAAGCACTAGAGCAAATCTTGTCTAGCTCAAAAGATATAAGTGAAGCACATAGAGTATTCTAATAAATTCCAAATCATGTGTGTCTCTCCAAAAGGTGTGTACAGCAAGGATGATTGTGGTAAACTAAAAAGCAAAGACTCATATCATACAAGACGCTCCAAGCAAAACACATATCATGTGGCGAATAAAAATATAGCTCTAAGTAAAGTTACCGATAGACGAAGACGAAAGAGGGGATGCCTTCCGGGGCATCCCCAAGCTTAGGATTTTGGTTGTCCTTGAATATCTTTGGGTTCCATACGCATCCCCAAGCTTAGGCTCTTGCCACTCCTTATTCCATAGTCCATCAAATCTTTACCCGAAACTTGAAAACTTCACAACACAAAACTCAACAGGAAATCTCATAAGCTCCGTTAGTGCGAGAAAGAAAAACCACCACATAAGGTACTGTAATGAACTCATTATTTATTTATATTGGTGTTAAACCTACTGTATTCCAACTTATTTATGGTTCATACCCCCCCGATACTAGCCATAGATGCATCAAAATAAGCAAACAACACACGAAAAACAGAATCTGTCAAAAACAGAACAGTCTGTAGCAATCTATAACTTTTGAATACTTCTGGAACTCCAAAAATCCTACCAAAAACAGGAGGTCCTGAGAAATTTGTCTATTGATCTACTGCAAAAATAATCAACTCAAAAGAACGTTTCTGTGATTTACTAAAATTATTCTCGTGCGTGCAAAAGTTTCCGTTTTTCAGCAGAATCAAATTAACTAACACCGTAGGTTATCCTATAGGTTCTACTTGGCACAAACACTAATTAAAACATAAAACCACATTTAAAAAGAGGATAGATGAATTATTTATTATTAAACAGAATAAAAAATCAAGTAACAAAAATAAAATTGGGTTGCCTCCCAACAAGCGCTATCGTTTAACGCCCCTAGCTAGGCATTGATAAATTCAATGATGCTCACATAAAAGATAGCAATTGAAACACGAAGAGAGCATCATGTAGCATATGAAAATAACATCTAAATCTAACAAACTTCCTATACATAGGCATATTATAAGCAAACAATTTATCATAGCAAGCAAAAACTAGCATATGCAAGGAAGGGGAAAGAAACAATAGCAAGCTCAACATGAAGAGAGGTAATTTACTAATATGAAAGTTTCTACAACCATATTTTCCTCACTCATAATAATTACATGTGGGATAATAAGAAAATTCAACACAATAGACATCACATAAAATATTTTCAACACGATCCACATGCATGCAAAGTTGACACTCTTCCAAAATAGTGGGATTAACATTAACTAAAGTCAAGACCTCTCCAAACCCACTTTTATCAAAAATTTCATAAGATTGAACATTCTCCAAATAGGTGGGATCTAAAGTTGACACTATTCCAAACCCACTTTCAATAATGTTGTAAACACTATTATCAATCTCATATTCATCATGGGGCTTAAATAAATTTTCAGGATCATAAGAAGAATCACCCCAATCATGATCATTGCAACAAGTAGAGGACATAGCAAAACTAGCATCCCCAAGCTTAGGGTTTTGCATATTATTAGCACAATTTACATCAATAGAATTTATAATAAAATCATTGTGATCATGCTTTTTATTCAAAGATCTATCGTGAATTGCTTCATAAAGTACTTCATCACAATTTTCAGATTCACGAATTTCAAGCAAAACCTCATAAAGATAAGCTAGTGCACTCAACTCACTAGCAATAGGATCATCATAATTGGATCTCTTAAAGAGATTTGCAAGTGTATGAGGATCCATAAATCCTAGCAAGCAAAGATGCAAGCAAAAAGAAGGCACATGGTAACACAAGATCGAACGGAAGAAGGGTGAAGAAAATGGCAAGGGTGAAGGGGGGAGAGGAAAACGAGAGGCAAATGGCAAATAATGTAATGCAAGGGAGATGAGTTTGTGATGGGTACTTGGTATGTCTTGACTTGAGCGAACTCCCCGGCAACGGCGCCAGAAATCCTTCTTGCTACCTCTTGAGCACTGTGTTGGTTTCCCCTTGAAGAGGAAAGGGTGATGCAGCAAAGTAGTGCAAGTATTTCCCTCAGTTTTTGAGAACCAAAGTATCAATCCAGTAGGAGGCTCCTCAAAAGTCCCTCGTACCTACATAAACAAACAAGAACCTCGCAACCAACGCGATAAAGGGGTTGTCAATCCCTTCACGGTAACTTGCAAAAGTGAGATCTGATAGAGATAATAAGATAAGATAAATATTTTTGGTATTTTTATGATATAGATTGGAAAGTAAAAGATGCAAATAAAAGTAGATGGAAAACTTATATGATAAAAGATAGACCTAGGGGCCATAGGTTTCACTAGTGGCTTCTCTCAAGATAGCATAAGTATTGCGGTGGGTGAACAAATTACTGTCGAGCAATTGATAGAAAAGTGCATAGTTATGAGAGTATCTAGGCATGATCATGTATATAGGCATCACGTCCGCAACAAGTAGATCGAAATGATTCTGCATCTACTACTATTACTCCACACATCGACCGACTCCTGCCTGCATCTAGAGTATTAAGTTCATAAGAACAGAGTAACGCATTAAGCAAGATGACATGATGTAGAGGGATAAACTCATGCAATATGGTATAAATCCATCTTTTTATCCTCGATGGCAACAATACAATATGTGCCTTGCTGCCCCTGCTGTCACTGGGAAACGACACCGCAAGATTGAACCCAAAGCTAAGCACTTCTCCCATTGCAAGAAAGATCAATCTAGTAGGCCAAACCAAACTGATAATTCGAAGAAACTTTCAAAGATAACCAATCACACATAAAAGAATTCGGAGGAGATTCAATTATTTCTCATAGATAAACTTGATCATAAACCCACAATTCATCGGATCTCGACAAACACACCACAAAAAGAGTTACATCGAATAGATCTCCAAGAAGATCGAGGAGAACTTTGTATTGAGATTCAAAGAGAGAGAAGAAGCCATCTAGCTAATAACTATGGACCCGAAGGTTTGTGGTAAACTACTCACAACTCATCGGAGAGGCTTTGGAGATGATGTAGAGGCCCTCCATGGTCGATTCCCCCTCCCGCGGAGCACCGACGAAGGCTCCAAGATGGGATCTCGTGGATACAGAAGGTTGCGGTAGTGGAAATAGTTTTTCATGGTGCTCCTGGTTGTTTTCGGGGTACGTGGATATATATAGGCAAAGGAGGTAGGTCAGGGTAGCCACGAGGGGCCCACGAGGGTGGGGGGCATGCCTACTCCCCTAGGGCGCGCCCTCCTACCTCGTGGCCGCCTCGGCTGCTTATTGACGTCCACTCCAAGTCTCTTGGATTGTGTTTGTTCCAAAAAAGATCGCCCCCGAAGGTTTCATTCCGTTTGGACTCCATTTGATATTCCTTTTCTTCGAAACACTGAAATAGGAAAAAAAACAGCAATTTGGGCTGGGCCTCCGGTTAGTAGGTTAGTCCCAAAAATGATATAAAAGTGTAAAGTAAAGCCCATAAACATCCAAAACGGGTAATGAGGGAGTCATGGACTAGGGGGTGTCCGGATAGCCGGACTATCATCATCGGCCGGACTCCAAGACTATGAAGATACAAGATTGAAGACTTCGTCCCGTGTCCGGATGGGACTTTCCTTGGCGTGGAAGGCAAGCTTGGCGATACAGATATGTAGATCTCCTACGATTGTAACCGACTCTGTTTAACCCTAGCCCTCTCCGGTGTCTATATAAACCGGAGGGTTTTAGTCCGTAGGACGAACAACCATTACAACAATCATACCATAGGCTAGCTTCTAGGGTTTAGCCTCCTTGATCTCGTGGTAGATCCACTCTTGTACTACCCATATCATCAATATCAATCAAGCAGGAGTAGGGTTTTACCTCCATCGAGAGGGCCCGAACCTGGGTAAAAACATCGTGTCCCTTGTCTCCTGTTACCATCCGCCTAGACGCACAGTTCGGGACCCCCTACCCGAGATCCGCCGGTTTTGACACCGACATTGGTGCTTTCATTGAGAGTTCCTCTGTGCTGTCGCGATCAGGAAGGATGCCTCTTCCCGTCTTTAAAGACGGAACCATCACCAAAGGAGCTTTAGCCGCCGGCCAAACTATCCGGCTAGGTGGTTTTCTCATGACCTCCTGTTCGGCCACCGCGTCGACGATGACCTCTCGGGTCATCGAAAGCAATTTTCACGTCAGCTCGGAATTCGCCGAGCAGCTGGATCCAATGGAGCTATCTTCCGTAAACGAGCTCTTGGATCGCATTGCCGCCCTGGGGGTCGCCATAGACTACAATCAGATTGGGCTTAAAACCGATCTAAGAGAGATTAACTCCCCCCAGGTTACCCACCACGTTGCGGTGGTAGAGGAATGAAGCGGCGACTCTTCTTCTGTACTAAATGTTGGGGAACGTAGCAGAAAATTAAAATTTTTCCTACGGTTTCACCAAGATCCATCTATGAGTTCATCTAAGCAACGAGCCAAGGGGGTGAGTTTGCATCTACATACCACTTGTAGATCGCGTGCGGAAGCTTGCAAGGGGATGGTGATGATGAAGTCATACTCGACGTGATTCGGATCACCGATGACCAAGTACTGAACGGACAGCACCTCCGCGTTCAACACACGTACGGGACGGGAGACGTCTCCTCCTTCTTGATCCAGCAAGGGGGGAGGAGAGGTTGAGGAAGATCGCTCCAACGGCAGCACGACGGCGTGGTGTAGTTGGTGCAGCAGTACTCCGACAGGGCTTCGCCAAGCACGTATGGAGGAGGAGAGATGTTGGGGAGGGGAGGGGCTGCGCCTTGGCTTGTGTTGCAGCCCTCCCCTCACCCCTCTATATATAGGGGAAGGGGGCAAGGGGGGCCGGCCCTCTAGGGAAAACCCTAGGGGGGGCGGCGGCCAAAGGGAGAGGGGAAAAGGGGTGGCTTGCCCCCCAAGCCAGGGGGGCGCCCCCTTTAGGGTTTCCCCTTCCCTTGCCCTAGCCGCATGGGCCTAGGTGGGGAGGCGCGCCCAGCCCACCAGGGGCTGGCTCACTGCCCCACGCAGCCCATGTGGTCCCCCGGGAGGGGTGGCCCCACCCGGTGGACCTCCGGAACCCTTCCGGTGGCCCCGGTATGACCCCGAAACTTACCGATGTCCGTTTGACAACTTCCCATATATAAATCTTTACCTCCGGACCCTTCCGGAACTCCTCGTGACATCCGGGATCTCATCCGGGACTCCGAACAACATTCGGTAGTCACATACTAGTCTTCCTAATAACCCTAGCGTCACCGAACCTTAAGTGTGTAGACCCTACGGGTTCGGGAGACATGCAGACATGACCGAGACGCTCTCAGGTCAATAACCAATAGCGGGATCTGGATACCCATGTTGGCTCCCACATGCTCCTCGATGTTGTCATCGGATGAACCATGATGTCGAGGATTCGATCAAACCCTGTATACAATTCCCTTTGTCAATCGGTACGTTACTTGCCCGAGACTCGATCGTCGGTATCCCAATACCTTGTTCAGTCTCGTTACTGGCAAGTCACTTTACTCGTACCGTAATGCATGATCCCGTGTCCAACACCTTGGTCACCTTGAGCTCATTATGATGATGCATTACCGAGTGGGCCCAGAGATACCTCTCCGTCATACGGAGTGACAAATCCCAGTCTCGATCCATGTCAACCCAATAGATACTTTCGGAGATACCTGTAATGCACCTTTATAGTCAACCAGTTACGTTGTGACGTTTGATACACCCAAGGCACTCCTACGGTATCCGGGAGTTACACGATCTCATGGTCTAAGGAAGAGATACTTGACATTGGCAAAGCTCTAGCAAACGAACTAAACGACCTTTGTGCTATGCTTAGGATTGGGTCTTGTCCATCACATCATTCTCCTAATGATGTGATCCCGTTATCAACGACATCCAATGTCCATAGCCAGGAAACCATGACTATCTGTTGATCACAACGAGCTAGTCAACTAGAGGCTCACTAGGGACATAGTGTGGTCTATGTATTCACACGTGTATTACGATTTCCGGATAATATAGTTATAGCATGAATAAAAGACAATTATCATGAACAAAGAAATATAATAATACTTTTATTATTGCCTCTAGGGCATATTTCCAACAGTCTCCTACTTGCACTAGAGTCACCAATCTAGTTACATTGTGATGAATCGAACATCCATAGAGTTCTGGTGTTGATCTTGTTTTGCTCGCGAGAGAGGTTTAGTCAACGGATCTGCGATATTCAGATCCATATGTACTTTGCAAAATTCTATGTCTCCATCTTGAACATTTTCACGGATGGAGTTGAAACGACGCTTGATGTGCCTGGTCTTCTTGTGAAACCTGGGCTCCTTGCCAAGGGCAATAGCTCCAGTGTTGTCACAGAAGAGTTTGATCGGCCCCGACGCATTGGGTATGACTCCTAGGTCGGTGATGAACTCCTTCACCCCAATCGCTTCATGCGCTGCCTCCGAGGCTGCCATGTACTCCGCTTCACACGTAGATGCCGCCATGACGCTCTGCTTGCAGCTGCACCAGCTTACTGCTCCACCATTCAACATATACACATATTCGGTTTGTGACTTAGAGTCATCCGGATCTGAGTCAAAGCTAGCGTCGACGTAACCCTTTACGACGAGCTCTTCGTCTCCTCCATAAACGAGAAACATGTCCTTTGTCCTTTTCAGGTACTTCAGGATATTCTTGACCACTGTCCAGTGTTCCTTGCCAGGATTACTTTGGTATCTTGCTACCAAACTTACGGCAAGGTTTACATCAGGTCTGGTACACAGCATGGCATACATAATAGATCCTATGGCTGAAGCATAGGGGAGGACACTCATCTCTTCTTTATCTTTTGCCGTGGTCGGTGACTGAGCCGTGCTCAATCTCACACCTTGTAACATAGGAAAGAACCCTTTCTTGGACTAATCCATTTTGAACCTTTTCAAAATCTTATCAAGGTATGTGCTTTGTGAAAGACCTATGAGGCATCTCGATCTATCTCTATAGATCTTGATGCCTAATATATAAGCAGCTTCTCCAAGGTCCTTCATTGAAAAACATTTGTTCAAGTAGGCCTTAATGCTGTCCAGAAATTCTGTATTATTCCCCATCAAGAGTATGTCATCTACATATAATATGAGAAATGCTACAGAGCTCCCACTCACTTTCTTGTAAACGCAGGCTTCTCCATAAGTCTGCATAAACCCAAACGCTTTGATCATCTCATCAAAGCGAATATTCCAACTCCGAGATGCTTGCACCAGCCCATAAATGGATCGCTGGAGCTTGCATACTTTGTTAGCGTTCTTAGGATCGACAAAACCTTCCGGCTGCATCATATACAGTTCTTCCTTAAGATGCCCGTTAAGGAATGCCGTTTTGACGTCCATCTGCCATATCTCATAATCATAGTATGCGGCAATTGCTAACATGATTCGGACGGACTTTAGCTTCGCTACGGGAGAGAATGTCTTGTCGTAGTCAATCCCTTGAACCTGTCAATAACCCTTAGCGACAAGTCGAGCTTTATAGATGGTAACATTTCCATCCGCGTCCGTCTTCTTCTTAAATATCCATTTGTTTTCTATCGCTCGCCGATCATCGAGCAAGTCTGTCAAAGTCCAAACTTTGTTTTCATGCATGGATTCTATCTCGGATTTCATGGCTTCAAGCCATTTGTTGGAATCTGGGCCCGCCATCGCTTCTTCATAGTTCGAAGGTTCACCGTTGTCTAACAACATGATTTCCAGGACGGGGTTGCCTTACCACTCCGGTGCGGAACGTGTCCTTGTGGACCTACGAAGTTCAGTAGCAACTTGATCCGAAGTACCTTGATCATCATCATTGTTTTCCTCTTCAGTTGGTGTGGGCATCACAGGAACATTTTCCTGTGCTGCACCACTATCCCGTTTGAGAGATAGTACTTCATCGAGTTCTACTTTCCTCCCACTTACTTCTTTCGAGAGAAACTCTTTTTCCAGAAAGCATCCGTTCTTGGCAACAAAGATCTTGCCCTCGGATCTTAAGTAGAAGGTATACCCGACAGTTTCCTTAGGGTATCCTATGAAGACGCATTTTTCCGACTTGGGTTCAAGCTTTTCAGGTTGAAGTTTCTTGACATAAGCATCGCATCCCCAAACTTTTAGAAACGACAGCTTAGGTTTCTTCCCAAACCATAATTCATACGGTGTCGTCTCGACGGATTTAGACGGTGCCCTATTTAAAGTGAATGTAGCTGTCTCTAGAGCGTATCCCCAAAATGATAGCGGTAAATCGGTAAGAGACATCATAGACCGCACCATATCTAATAGAGTGCGATTACGATGTTCGGACACACCGTTACGCGGAGGTGTTCCAGGCGGCATGAGTTGTGAAACGATTCCACATTTCTTTAAGTGTGTACCAAATTCGTGACTTAAGTATTCTCCTCCACGATCTGATCGTAGGAACTTTATCTTTCGGTCACGTTGATTCTCTACCTCATTCTGAAATTCCTTGAACTTTTCAAAGGTTTCAGACTTGTGTTTCATTAAGTAAACATACCCATATCTACTCAAATCATCAGTGAGAGTGAGAACATAACGATATCCTCCGCGAGCCTCAACGCTCATTGGACCGCATACATCGGTATGTATGATTTCCAACAAGTTGGTTGCTCGCTCCATTGTTCCGGAGAACGGAGTCTTGGTCATTTTGCCCATGAGGCATGGTTCGCATGTGTCAAACGATTCATAATCAAGAGACTCTAAAAGTCCATCAGCATGGAGCTTCTTCATGCGCTTGACACCAATGTGACCAAGGCGGCAGTGCCACAAGTATGTGGGACTATCATTATCAACTTTACATCTTTTGGCATCCACACTATGAACATGTGTAACATTACGCTCGAGATTCATTAAGAATAAACCATTGACCATCGGAGCATGACCATAAAACATATCTCTCATATAAATCGAACAACCATTATTCTCAGACTTAAATGAGTAGCCATCTCGTATTAAACGAGATCCAGATACAATGTTCATGCTCAAACTTGGCACTAAATAACAATTATTAAGGTTCAAAACTAATCCCGTGGGTAAATGTAGAGGCAGCGTGCTGACGGCGATCACATCGACTCTGGAACCATTCCCGACGCACATCGTCACCTCGTCCTTCGCCAGTCTCCGTTTATTCCGCAGCTCCTGCTGTGAGTTACAAATATGAGCAACGGCACCGGTATCAAATACCCAGGAGTTACTACGAGTACTGGTAAGCTACACATCAATTACATGTATATCAAATATACCTTTGGTGTTGCCGGCCTTCTTATCCACTAAGTATTTGGGGCAGTTCCGCTTCCAGTGACCCTTCCCCTTGCAATAAAAGCACTCAGTCTCAGGCTTGGGTCCATTCTTTGACTTCTTCCCGGTAACAGGCTTACCAGGCGCGGCAACATCCTTGCCGTCCTTCTTGAAGTTCTTCTTGCCCTTGCCCTTCTTGAACTTAGTGGTCTTATTGACCATCAACACTTGATGTTCTTTCTTGATTTCAGCCTCTGCTGACTTCAGCATTGAGAACACTTCAGGAATGGTCTTTTCCATCCCTTGCATGTTGTAGTTCATCACAAAGCTCTTGTAGCTTGGTGGGAGCGACTGGAGGATTCTGTCAATGACCGCCTCATCTGGGAGGTTAATGTTCAGCTGGGTCATACGGTTGTGCAACCCAGACATCTTGAGTATGTGCTCACTGACAGAACTGTTTTCCTCCATCTTACAACTATAGAACTTGTCGGAGACATCATATCTCTTGACCCGGGCATGAGCTTGGAAAACTAGTTTCAGCTCTTCGAACATCTCATATGCTCCGTGATGCTCAAAACGCTTTTGGAGCCCCGGTTCTAAGATGTAAAGCATGCCGCACTGAACGAGGGAGTAATCATCAGCACGAGTTTGCCAAGCATTCATAATGTCTTGGTTCTCTGGGACGGGAGCGTCACCTAGCGGTCCTTCTAGGACATATTGTTTCCTGGCAGCTATGAGGATGATCCTCAGGTTCTGGACCCAGTCCGTATAGTTGCTGCCATCATCTTTCAGCTTGGTTTTCTCTAGGAACGCGTTGAAGTTCATGTTGACATGAGCATTGGCCATTTGATCTACAAGACATATTTGCAAAGGTTTTAGAATAAGTTCATGATAATTAAGTTCTAATCAAATTATGAACTCCCACTCAGATTAGACATCCCTTTGGTCATCTAAGTGTTACACGATCCGAGTTGACTAGCCCGTGTCCGATCATCACGTGAGACGGACTAGTCATCGTCGGTGAACACTTTCATGTTGATCGTATCTTCTATACGACTCGTGTTCGACCTTTCAGTCTCCATGTTCCGAGGCCATGTCTGCACATGCTAGGCTCGTCAAGTTAACCCTAAGTGTTTTCGCTGTGTAAAACTGTCTTACACCCGTTGTATGTGAACGTAAGAATCCATCACACCCGATCATCACGTGGTGCTTAGAAGCGACGAACTGTAGCAACGGTGCACAGTTAGGGGAGAACACTTCTTGAAATTTTTGTAAGGGATCATCTTATTTACTACCGTCGTCCTAAGTAAACAAGATGCATAAACATAATAAACATCACATGCAATTATATAGTTGTGATATGATATGGCCAATATCATATAGCTCCATTGATCTCCATCTTCGGGGCTCCATGATCATCTTGTCACCGGCTTGACACCATGATCTCCGTCATCATGATCTCCATCATCGTGTCTTCATGAAGTTGTCACGCCAACGACTACTTCTACTTCTATAGCTAACGCGTTTAGCAATAAAGTAAAGTAAGTTACATGGCGTTCTTCAATGACACGCAGGTCATACAAAAATAAAGACAACTCCTATGGCTCCTGCTGGTTGTCATACTCATCGACATGCAAGTCGTGAATCCTATTACAAGAACATGATCTCATACATCACAATTCATCATTCATCACAACTTCTGGCCATATCACATCACATGATCACTCGCTGCAAAAACAAGTTAGACGTCCTCTAATTGTTGTTGCATCTTTTACGTGGCTGCGATTGGGTTCTAGCAAGAACGTTTTCTTACCTACGAATAACCACAACGTGATTTTGTCAACTTCTATTTACCCTTCATAAGGGCCCTTTTCATCGAGTCCGCTCCAACTAAAGTGGGAGAGATAGACACCCGCCAGCCACCTTATGCAACTAGTGCATGTCAATCGGTGGAACCGGTCTCACGTAAGCGTACGTGTAAGGTTGGTCCGGGCCGCTTCATCCCACAATACCGTTGAAGCAAGAAAAGACTAGTAGAGGCAAGTAAGTTGACAAGATCCACTCCCACAACAATATTGTGTTCTACTCGTGCAAAGAGAACTACGCATAGACCTAGCTCATGATGCCATTGTTGGGGAACGTAGCAGAAAATTAAAATTTTTCCTACGGTTTCACCAAGATCCATCTATGAGTTCATCTAAGCAACGAGCCAAGGGGGTGAGTTTGCATCTACATACCACTTGTAGATCGCGTGCGGAAGCTTGCAAGGGGATGGTGATGATGGAGTCGTACTCGATGTGATACGGATCACCGATGACCAAGTACTGAACGGACAGCACCTCCGCGTTCAACACACGTACGGGACAGGAGACGTCTCCTCCTTCTTGATCCAGCAAGGGGGGAGGAGAGGTTGAGGAAGATCGCTCCAACGGCAGCACGACGGCGTGGTGTAGTTGGTGCAGCAGTACTCCGACAGGGCTTCGCCAAGCACGTATGGAGGAGGAGAGATGTTGGGGAGGGGAGGGGCTGCGCCTTGGCTTGTGTTGCAGCCCTCCCCTCACCCCTCTATATATAGGGGAAGGGGGCAAGGGGGGCCGGCCCTCTAGGGAAAACCCTAGGGGGCGGCGGCCAAAGGGAGAGGGGAAAAGGGGTGGCTTGCCCCCCAAGCCAGGGGGGCGCCCCCTTTAGGGTTTCCCCTCCCCTTGCCCTAGCCGCATGGGCCTAGGTGGGGAGGCGCACCCAGCCCACCAGGGGCTGGCTCCCTACCCCACGCAGCCCATGTGGTCCCCCGCGAGGGGTGGCCCCACCCGGTGGACCTCCGGAACCCTTCCGGTGGCCCCGGTATGACCCCGAAACTTACCGATGTCCGTTTGACAACTTCCCATATATAAATCTTTACCTCCAGACCCTTCCGGAACTCCTCGTGATGTCCGAGATCTCATCCGGGACTCCGAACAACATTCGGTAGTCACATACTAGTCTTCCTAATAACCCTAGCGTCACCGAACCTTAAGTGTGTAGACCCTACGGGTTCGGGAGACATGCAGACATGACCGAGACGCTCTCAGGTCAATAACCAACAGCGGGATCTGGATACCCATGTTGGCTCCCACATGCTCCTCGATGTTGTCATCGAATGAACCACGATGTCGAGGATTCGATCAAACCCTGTATACAATTCCCTTTGTCAATCGGTACGTTACTTGCCCGAGACTCGATCGTCGGTATCCCAATACCTTGTTCAGTCTCGTTACTGGCAAGTCACTTTACTCGTACCGTAATGCATGATCCCGTGTCCAACACCTTGGTCACCTTGAGCTCATTATGATGATGCATTACCGAGTGGGCCCAGAGATACCTCTCCGTCATACGGAGTGACAAATCCCAGTCTTGATCCGTGTCAACCCAACAGATACTTTCGGAGATACCTGTAATGCACCTTTATAGTCAACCAGTTACGTTGTGACGTTTGATACACCCAAGGCACTCCTACGGTATCCGGGAGTTACACGATCTCATGGTCTAAGGAAGAGATACTTGACATTGGCAAAGCTCTAGCAAACGAACTAAACGACCTTTGTGCTATGCTTAGGATTGGGTCTTGTCCATCACATCATTCTCCTAATGATGTGATCCCGTTATCAACGACATCCAATGTCCATAGCCAGGAAACCATGACTATCTGTTGATCACAACGAGCTAGTCAACTAGAGGCTCACTAGGGACATAGTGTGGTCTATGTATTCACACCTGTATTACAATTTCCGGATAATACAGTTATAGCATGAATAAAAGACAATTATCATGAACAAAGAAATATAATAATACTTTTATTATTGCCTCTAGGGCATATTTCCAACACTAAAAACTAGTTATGTCCGGACTCCCGAACCCTCCATGCCTGATTCCCGCGGAGGGACGGACGTCGATCAAGCGCTGATCCTAAAGTCAGGCGTCGGACCAGACTCGTTGGACAATGTCCAGCAATCCAAGCTTCCAAATTCAGAAACTTTCTAGCCCTTGAGCCTTGAGACGGGTAGGGTTTCGGACTCAATTCCACCCACCCACCCAAACATATGCGTTCTATCTCAAATCCGGCAAGAGCTCGCTGAAACAGTACATCATTACTGGGCCAGATTCCTCCTGGTTATGGACAGGATAAAAGACTGCCATGAGGAAAACGCAATTTCAATTTTCTGCAATAATTGCACGGACGAGGGAATCTTGAACGCCGTAAGTCGTCGTGAAATTACACGCTTCGCCGACCTGGCGTCCATAGTATGAAAGTACTGTGTGATGGAGAGTTTCCGGAAAACCGAAACTAAGTTTTGGGACAATCTGGCTCCGAATACAACCCTAGTCCGAAACAAAAGGGTGCATCATACTCAGGCACCCGGTACAAAAACCAAAAAGCAAAAACCCCACAAAGGGCACGGAACCGTACTGGAGGGATGGCTCAGCGGACCCTGTAAAATTCACAGTATAGAGGGTGCCACTCCCATGCATAGCCTTCGAGCATGTTGGATACTGCGGCAGGTGGCCAAAAGTGGCGAAGAGCTTCTAGCCCCGGAGAAACACTCCAACGGTACCAGTACGGTGTCAACAGTCTTCGAGACTTTCGCATCAAATAATATGCGGAAACGAACAATCCGCTGCCTCACTGAAGTCTACCAAGTAGCAACAACAAATCCATGGAGCGACACGGCCATCACCTTCAACGCCAGCGACGAACCTAGATTTCGAACAGCCCGAGCACCAGCCGCATTGGTCCTCAGTCCAATAGTGGATGGCTCTCGTCTTACCAAGGTACTCATGGATGGCGGCAGCGGATTAAACCTCATCTACGAGGAAACTCTTCAAAAAATGGAAATAGACTGGAGCCACATTGAGCGAAGCAGCACAACCTTTAGAGGAATAATCCCTCGCCGGGAAGCACGTTGCACAGGAAAAATCACACTTGATGTGGTGTTCGGCTCGCCGGACAATTACATGTCCGAGGAGATCACGTTCCAAGTGGCCCCGTTCAGCAGCGGATATCACGCTATATTAGGACGAGAGGCATTCACAATTTTTCAAGCCATACCCCATTACGGGTACATGAAGCTTAAGATGCCCGGGCCCAGTGGAATAATTACTCTTGTCAGTGATCCGGACACAGCACTCCGTGCCGAAAACAAGACAGCCGCACTAGCCCTAGAGGCAATATCCGAAGCCTTAGCGGCAGAGGAGCTCACGGCGCTGCGCTCCATAGTGAACAGGGATGATGTGATACTCGATAAGAGGTCCAAGTCCACCTCTTTTAAACCAGCGGACGAAATAGTCAAATTCCAAGTCCATCCAACGGACCCAACAAAGACGGCCTCCATTGGGGCACAGTTAAACCCTGATGTAGACGCCGCACTGCGAGAATTCCTTCGGGAGAATTGGGACATCTTCGCCTGGCACCCTTCAGATATGCCAGGAATCCCACCAGATTGGCAGAACATAGCCTAAACATCCTAAAAGGATTCAAGCCAGTCAAACAGGCTCTTCGGCGATTTTCCGAACCCAAAAGACATGCAATGGGAGAGGAGCTAGCCAAACTATTGGAAGCCGGATTCATCAGAGACATCAAACATCCGGACTGGCTAGCAAACCTGGTAATGGTACCAAAGAAGGACAAATCTTGGCGCCTATGTGTCGATTTTAAAGACCTCAATAAGGCTTGTCCAAAGGATCCTTTCCCCCTTCCCCGCATCGATCAAATAATCGATGCTACTGCAAGACACGACTCATTGTGCTTCCTCGACGCATACTCCGGCTACCATCAAATCAAGATGGCGGAGGCGGACCAAGCCGCAACGGCATTCATTAATCCATATGGACCATTCTGCTTCAACACGATGCCCTTCGGACTCAAAAACGCCGGCGCAACATATCAGCGTATGATTCAGACATGTCTAGCTACCCAGATCGGCAAAACAGTAGAGGCATGCGTAGATGATGTGGTCTTCAAGACCAAACACGTCGAAACTCTAGTAGACGACTTGAGGCTCACATTCGATAACCTCCGAGCATATGACATAAAGCTGAACCCGGAAAAATGCGTTTTCGGCGTACCAGCCGGAAAGCTCCTGGGCTTCATTGTATCCGGTAGAGGAATTGAAGCAAACCCAGCCAAGATCCGAGCTCTGTCACAACTGGATATTCCAAAAGACCTCAAACAAATACAAAAATTGACTGGATGCGTGGTAGCTCTAAGCTGCTTTATCTCCCGTTTAGGAGAAAAGGCTTTGCCCCTCTATCGCCTCCTCAGGCGCACTGAACACTTCGAGTGGACGGATGCCGCCACGGGCGGACTCGAAGAAATAAAGGCCATACTGGCAACAAATCCGGTCCTGGCCGCGCCCAACCTGGGCGAACCAATGTTATTATACATCGCGGTAACACATCAAGTTGTCAGCGCGGTCCTCGTCGTCGAACGAAAAACTGAAGGACACAAATTCCCTCTTCAAAAGCCAGTGTACTACGTATCCACTGTCTTAATCCATGCAAGTCCCGGTACCCGCATTATCAAAAGATAGCGTATGCGGTGTTTATGGCATCCCAGAAGCTGCGACACTACTTTCAAGAGTGTTCGATAACAGTAGCCTCCGAAGTACCCCTCAACGACATTATAAACAACCGCGACGCGACGGGCAGGATTGCAAAATGGGCCATTGAGCTCTTACCATTCGACATAACTTACAAACCTTGGCGAGCTATAAAGTTGCAAGTCTTGGCTGACTTCGTCACTGAATGGAGTGAAGCCGAACTCCCTAAAGAGTACAGCGCATACTCCAATTGGATTATGCATTTCGACGGCTCCAAAATGTTGGCCGGCTTGGGGGCTGGCGTTGTATTGACGTCCCCAACCGGAGACACAGTCCAATACGTACTTCAGATAATGTACACGGACTCCAACAATGCAGCCGAATACGAGGCCCTCCTACATGGTCTCCGAATGGCAATCTCCATGGGCATTCAACGCCTAGAGGTGCGCGGGGATTCAAACCTGGCAATATCCCAAGTAAATGGAGACTTTGACGCCAAGGATCCGAAAATGGCAGCCTATCGTAACGTTGTCCTAAAAATGTCAGCTCAGTTCAAAGGACTCGAATTCCACCACGTAGCCCGGGATAATAACCAAGCAGCCAACGTATTGGCACGCATCGGCGCAAAACACAACGCTGTCCCTCCAAACATATTCCTGGAACGGCTCTTTAAGCCATCCGTACTATGGGAAGAGGAGTCCGGAAATAACAACCCGGAAGCAACCGCACCACCCAACACAGAACAATCCGACATAATCGGCGGTTCAGCCGATGAAATAACACCTTCAGCCCACGAAATAATGGCAGTAATCGCCCCGTGGACAGAGCCATTCCTAGCCTACTTAATTAGGCAGGAACTTCCCAAAGACCAAAATGAGGCCCGCTGCATAGTTCGGTGATGTAAAGCCTACAAGGTCCACGAGGGAGAACTTTATAAGAAAAGCACAACCGGAGTCCTTCAAAGGTGTATCTCCGAAGAGGAAGGGCGAAATCTTCTGGCTGAAATTCATGCCGGACTAGGCGGACACCACGCCGCAGCCCGGGCACTCGTAGGCAAGGCCTTCCGTACAGGATTTTATTGGCCGACGGCCCGGGCAGATGCTCAGGACTTAGTCCAAAGATGCGTCGGTTGTCAGCTCTTTGCTAATCAGAGCCATATGCCACCCACCGCCCTCAAAACTATACCCATTACCTGGCCGTTCGCGGTCTGGGGGCTTGACATGGTTGGAGCCCTTAAAGGGGGAACCCACAAGCAAAAATACCTACTGGTCATGGTGGATAAATTCACCAAATGGATAGAGGCCAAGCCAGTTAAAACGGCAGAGTCCGGACCAGTGATAGACTTCTTATCCGGGGTAGTACACCGTTATGGCGTCCCCCACAGCATCATTACCGATAACGGCACGAACTTCACGGCCGACGAGGTCAAACTCTGGTGCAAAAATATGGGCATTAGGCTCGACTACGCTTTAGTTTACCACCCTCAAACCAATGGTCAAGTTGAACGAGCAAATGCTCTAATAATGAGCGGCATCAAACCCAGGCTAGTGCGGTCCCTTACGGAATCTAACACGCACTAGGTAGAGGAGCTTGACTCCGTACTCTGGGGGCTGCGGACCACGCCCAACCGTACTACCGGATTCACACCATTCTTTATGGTATACGGTGCAGAGGCAGTTTTGCCCTGCGACATAATTCATGACTCACCTCGAGTGCGCATGTACGAAGAAAGAGAAGCAGAGCTGGATCGGCAGGACAGCTTGGACGCATTGGAGGAAGAACGCGATGTGGCAAAGGCCCGTTCCGCATTCTATCAACAGCAGGCTCGAAGATATCAAAGCAGAGAAGTACGGGCTAAAACTTACAATGTTGGCAAACTAGTTCTACGCCTGTCGGATAAGAAAAAGGACAAACTCAAGCCCAAATGGGAAGGTCCCTTCATCATCGACCAAGTCCTGACCGGTGGAGCATACCGTTTGCAAAATGCATCGGAAAACCGACTCGAGTCGAACCCATGGAACGCAGCCCGCCTCCGAAGATTCTATGCCTAGCGCCGGACTAAGAGTTCTCCCCTTCCTCCGTCCATGTTTTTACACTTCAGCTGTCTTTTGTTTCTCTCTTTTCTCCCACCTTTTTCATAACAGCCCTTGAGGGCCTATTGGCGCATTGTTCGCACACACTGAATGTGCTATCTGCACTCATTATACCTGGGGGCTTCTTTAACAGAAGCTTACTTATACGGGCTTCATGCCCAGCACATGTGTCAAACTTCCACATGTACCTTTTATTCACCATTATATGCATCGATATGACTTAAGTTTTGGCCAAGCTGGGTTGCCTGCCTCCTGTGCTTACCCCTGCGTTCCCGATTGTTCGGCTAGGAGGTAAAGGGAGCACCTCTGCGATTGTTACTGCCGGGTCAGCCGGATGTGTACCTCAGACTGGGTGAAGCCGAAAACTAGCGTTCTTGAGGGAATATTCGGTCGGTGACTTGAAAGATGATTTTTTATACATTTATTTATCTGCCCCCAGATGTTTTCCTGCTCTTTTCGTAGTCCGGACATGCACTTTAGGGCATACCTCCCAGGGAAAGGAACCCTTAACGGAACTATTCTCCCTGGAAGATGTTTCTTACTAACCATGTAATATAACATAACTAGTTGGGCACTTGTATGATAAAGCACTAATGACCCCTACGCCTGGTCTCCATGCATGCCGCGGTTTTTTCATAACCGAGAAGGTATTCGGACACACTCCGGACTCTAGGATCCCGAGGTCGAAGCGAAAAGGTCGGCAAAGACAAACGATCTACAATCCGGCTAGAAGGCATTTTACATGTCATTTTAAATACATCGTCAAATCGACTGACTGTACTCCTCCTCAATCCCGTCTAACAGGCTGTCTAATTTACAGTCCCGTTGGGAATACTTAGCGGCCAACTCTACTTGGCCGTACACTAAGCTCACAGGGATCTCCTTCCCATCGGGCCCCACAGGTCCGACCTCGGCCATGTGGTTTGGATCCGCCTTCTTATACCGCGTCTTCACCATGGCCCAGGCCTCCCTGGCACCTTGACGGCAGGCTGATATCTTCCATAAACGGAAGCGCTGCCGCGCTCCCTGAAGCTTCTCCGCAAGCTCTCCAAGGCCCTCGGGTGGGGAGACGGATGGCCATAGGGCCTGGACGACGCCACTCATCGCCTGTCGAACACGTTCGAGCAGTTGCACCAGCTCGGGAAGTCGGTCACCCGTCGAACCGGGCATTTCCTCCGCAGGGCGACCTGTGAGCACACCTACAGACATATTTCTGTCAATTGGCTTCCTCGCCGAACTCTTCTTTTCAAAAGAATTCGCTCAAGCACTTACCATAGATGCCGTGACGAAGCCATCGATTCTCCTTCACGGAGCCAGACAGCTCGGCCCGAACACCTTTCAGCTCTTCCCCAAGATGGGTGTGGGCATCCTGGAGTTTGTTCCTCTCCTGCTGCACCTTCATAAGCACCCTCTCGCCGGCCTTCAGCTGGCGTAGTAGGTGTTGCTTGTACGGATCCAGTCCGGCAACATCTGCAATATCATTGTCAGACTTCTATGCACGCTGCACACCGCTTATCTTTTTGAAATAATGAGTTACCAGGAGGGGTCTCTGTGTCTCCTCCTGCGGCAGCTAGTGCGGCCTCAAGTTGGGCCTTGCACTCTTGTAACTCCTGGGACAATTGGGTAATCTTCTCTATAAGATCCTGCACATTAAATGATCCTTAAATCGGTTATTTTAACTACTTTAAGTCTCGGGGGCTACTGGCATATACCACTATTATAATCCCTTACCCGTATATCTTTTACATACTGCTCCGTGGCTCTGGTCAAACCATCTTGAGCAGCACGGAGGTGCGCGTCCCCCGCGTTAAAGGCATTCAACACCTCAGGGAGAAACACGCGTCACGAAAAACTGTTCGGCGGCGCCTATGGTTCATGGCGCTCTCCACCTCAGACCTGGTGGTGGACAGCCTGTCGGCATCCTCCGTTGGAGGAGTATCCGGCTCGCGCCTTGCACTCGCCTCCCCCTCCGGACCAGGTGTTGGAGCCTGGCTGGCGGAGGCTTGGTTGGCAACCTCTCCGGGCACAGTCCAGCGAGCGCTCTTTCTCCTGAAAAAGTCATGAGCATTAATACACCTCCTAGGAATCTTTTCCTAAATAACGGTCGCGAGCTATACCGTTGCGGTGACGTTTCGATTCGAACCGCACCCCTCTTCCGCCAGCGGGGCCGGACTGACCCTTGTTGGTCAGCCGCCGCGGGTTCAGCTTCCCGCCTCGAAGGCACCTCCTGCGAGACACCATTGTATATGGTGGTCAGGAATGCGCAAGGATGAAGTAATGGTGTCAGGACTTCGGTCATAATTACCTGGGAAGCCGGTGACAAGCCGGGGTAGTCAGCCGTAATGGCGACTAGAGCGTTGTCTATGCTGAGTTGGTGGAACACCCCATCGATTAGCTCCACCTTTATGTCCGGATCCTCTTCGGAGGCCAGATCAAGGGATCTTCCTGGGTCCTCGGGTTGTGGAGCCGGACTATGTATGCCCTC
Organism: Triticum timopheevii; assembly: GCA_963921465.1. Taxonomy (NCBI): domain Eukaryota; kingdom Viridiplantae; phylum Streptophyta; class Magnoliopsida; order Poales; family Poaceae; genus Triticum; species Triticum timopheevii. The sequence goes on from OY997270.1 coordinate 375,066,759, forward strand.
CACATCCCAACGCAGTTTCTGCGTCGAAATCGTAAAGTAAGGTACTTAACTTTGAAAGCATGGGTCAGATAAATAAAACGTCCGCTTACCCAGCGCCGAGGGTTATTCATGGAGAACCCGTTCAATGGGATCGTCTGGAGGAAGTCCTCCTTCTCCCCCTTGTACAGGCCGGACAGAATCTTCACCAGATCTTCGGCCGATCCTGGCCCTTTGCGGCCATGACGGGTAGCATCATTCTCCCCGTTGAAGTCCCACATGGGGTGGCCCCTGTATTGCAGCGGCTGCACCCCCCGCATGATGCACGTGGCCATGACTCCAATCATGGTCAATCCGGAATGGGCCAGCAACCTTATCCGGCCCATCAAATAATGGACGCTCTTGTCTTCCTCCAGTTGGGGGCTCCGCGGGCGCCAACTTAGGCGTTTCTTCAGAGGAGCCTTGCTAAACTCCGGGAGGCCGATCCGAACTGGGTCCGGCAGTGGAGCATCTTCTACATAAAACCATTCCGAAGGACAGTCTTCGGACGCCTTCTTTGGGGTTCCGGATGGATATCCGGTCCTGGTGATGCGCCATATTTCGGCACCGCCCACTTGATATATTGACCCCTCGTGAGAACGGGGTACGAGGCAGAATAGCCTCTTCCACAACGCAAAATGGGGCTCGATGCCCAGGAATAGCTCGCAAAGAGCTACAAAACCCGCGACGTGCAGAATAGAGGCGGGCGTGAGGTGATGGAGCTGGAGTCCGTAGAACTCCAGAAGCCCGCGGAGGAACGGATGTGCAGGAAATCCAAGCCCCCTTATTAGATAGGGGACGAAGCACACCCGCTCTCCTTTAGAGGGGCTAGGGGTGGCCTCCTCTTGCTTCCCACCTTTGTAGGTGGCTAGCCCGGCTCGAACCGGGACCATAAAAGCCGGAGGAAGATATCCCTCCGCTTGAAGCATCACTAGCTCGTTGTGCGGAACTGAACATCTCCTCCAATCTCCTGGCGGAGGGCTGGGAGCGCGAGAGGAGGAGCCGCGTCGATGGTCCATGATGGAATGGGTTTTTGGTCAGAAGTGCTACGATGAGTACTCGCGGAAGGAGGATGGTGTGATTTGGATCTGGATTCTTGCCTCTCTTATAGGCAGATTATTTGCGCAGCTAGGGGGTAAAATATAAAAGATACCCTGGCTTTTCACATTCATGCGACGCGTGGAAGAGGGCCATTATTGGGCGTGGAAGCCAAGGAGCGCAACATCTGTAAGGGAGCCGGACACTATTCGGCAAGCACATGGAATTTGAAGGAGAACCCGCCTTGCAACGCCGAAGACAATATATGCGATGGACTCGTCGGCATTGAAGCCTGGTTCGGGGGCTACTGAGGGAGTCCTGGACCAGGGGGTGTCCGGATAGCCGGACTATCATCATCGGCCAGACTCCAAGACTATGAAGATACAAGATTGAAGACTTCGTCCCGTGTCCGGATGGGACTTTCCTTGGCGTGGAAGGCAAGCTTGGCGATACGGATATGTAGATCTCCTACCATTGTAACCGACTCTGTGTAACCCTAGCCCTCTCCGGTATCTATATAAACCGGAGGGTTTTAGTCCGTAGGACGAACAACCATTACAACAATCATACCATAGGCTAGCTTCTAGGGTTTAGCCTCCTTGATCTCGTGGTCGATCCACTCTTGTACTACCCATATCATCAATATCAATCAAGAAGGAGTAGGGTTTTACCTCCATCGAGAGGGCCCGAACGTGGGTAAAAACATCATGTCCCTTGTCTCCTATTACCATCCGCCTAGACGCACAGTTCGGGACCCCCTACCCGAGATCCGCCGGTTTTGACACCGACAGGTAATATAATAGCATGAAACAATCAAAAATTATAGATAAGTTGGAGACGTATCAACAGAGCGTAGCGCTAGTTCGCCGCCGTGTCAGCCGACTCCACCCCACCCCGAGACGGAGCCCAGCGCGAGTCCGACATATCGATCTTGGGCTCGTCAGCCTTCTCCAAAGCGGAAGAGGGCACCAACTAAGAAACCTGACCCTCCTTCCAAAAATAAGTTGGCTTACAATATGACTGAGGAGGAAAACAAAGCCCAAGTGGCTGTTGAAGTGAAGGCCCATTTTGCATGAAAACTGCCCCTGCCGCCAAAGGAGAAAATACCCGAGAAAGTCATACAACACTTTGTGGATCTTACTCAACAAGCTGTGGAGAGAATGCAATCAGACTATGACCGCTCTATTAAGAAGTCATATCATGCACAAAAAGATAAGGCGTCGAGCCTTACAGGTAGTAATAAATGCAGGAAAATTGTTCCCCAGCTGGGAGAACAGGCAGTGCAATCGACCCCCCCCCCCCCCCCGCTCAAGGTGAGTACCGCCGATAAGCCAGTAATAACCGACGCTGCTAGACAAATGGCTAGAGAGGTTGGTGTCACTGTTGAAGAACTCCTAGGCATCAAGGATCTCTCCATTATTGAAGAGAAGGAACTAGCATGGAAATATGTCAAGGGGAACCCTCTGGTCAAGCATGAGGAGGTCCAGCTTCTATCAACGCAAATGCGCAGATTGCATGATTGGTACCTGAGAGAAATAAATAATGGGCTAGAGAGCCTCATGGTGAAAGTCAAGCCAGAGTATTACTTCCATGGAAAAGATTTGTGGATTGAGTTTCCATGTAGCGACCAGACCTCAAACAGTCTAGTCTCTGTGCATTAGTGTCATCCCTGGATCGGTAATGCTGACACGCACAGTACTCGAGGATTTATAACAGAGTCTCAATCAGACACTTATTACATCGAAATGTCTCAAAAGAGTACTTATTACAATAATATGATTTAAGGACATCTAAATAACATAACAGCGGAAGGCTTGGAAGATAAAGTGAGTCCATCAACTCCAACGGCATAGCTGAGTGAACGACAATGACCTAGCGCACATTACTCGTCGTCTGAAAAGTCTGCAACATGTCGTGTTGCAGCCCGAAACGGGTCAGCACATGGAATATGCTGTCAATGTAACACAAAAGAGCAATGAACAGAATAAATGCTATCACTACATGCATATATGGCTGGTGGAAAGCTCTATGGTTAATGTTTTGGATAAAGCCAATTTTCCCCTACAACAAAGGAATAAAATTTTATTTAACTATCATGGTGGTTGTTTGAGAAGGTTTGTCCACCTCAATCCCAGGTTTAAGCAATATCAATTAACCCAACAAATTAATTTAGACTGATGAAATCAACATGATAATCCAAGAACCAGATACTCAAGATGTCCATAACCGGGGACACGGCTAACCATGATTAGTTTGTACACTCTGCAGAGGTTTGCGCACTTTTCCCCACAAGAATCAATCTCCTCCGTTGGATTTCTCGCACTACATGGTGTTTGAGAAACGGATGACCGAGACACAGTCTTTCAGGAACATTAACTCTTTACTCTAGATGGACAGTTACACCTACTTTCCCCTACATCTGCTAGACCACCACTGAAAGAGGTCATGCAACCTACTCAACTATGCTAGAGCCCATAATAGCTTGTGGATGCACACGGAAGTTTCTAGCATGAATAATCTTATGATCCCTTTGAGCCTTGGTGGTGAACCGTAGGATGATCACACGGGTACTCCAGGATATCCTAGGACAACACTGGATTCTCCAGGTGCCCGCAACCAATCCACCTAGATGTGTATTTAAGTAGCCACCTTAAGTTAACCATTAATTTAACAACTCTCACATCTGTCATTGATACACTCAACCAATCCACGTCTACGAGCATAGCATAGCAATCCCGAGCATAACGTAGAAGTAACTCCCAAAGGTTTGATAATAAAAGGGCAATAGGTTCTACATCATCATCTACTTCCCAAACCCACATGTTAAATCAGATCCTAACCATGCAATGTTTGACGATTGTAACTAATGCATAAAAACTGAGTAATAAAGGGATATGATCAAAGTGTTACTTGCCTTGCTGACGATCTGCAAGACCTAGAGACTCGTATTAGCACGCTTCGCACTCCGGGAATTCTATCACAAACAAACAATATCATAAATAAGCACTCCAACATAGATGCATATGTAAAACTCAAATAAGAAGATCCAAACAGAAAGTTCAACTGAAGAGCAACGATTTGCAAAAAGAATTAACTCAAACGGAGAAACGAAACTCGAGATACGAACGAAACAAGACTTGTTTACCAATCTGGACTAAAGTCAAATTTTATAGTACTAAAATTATGTTCAACTTGGTTAAACAGAAAGAAGGCTTCGAGATGAAGATTTGGGCGCTGGTTTCATCTAATTTGGATAAACGAGCAAAAAGTTATACTAGATCAAAGATCAGGGTAGAAATCGCGATCGAAAATAATCGCAGATAAACCGTGGAAAAAGGGAAACGAATAGACTAATGCACGAACGTTCGCTGTCTGAGCCTAACCGGTGAACGACGTTCGTTAAAACGAACGAGCGGATGAACGTCCGCTAAATAACTAAACCGAAGAAAAATTGAACCGATCTATTTAAAAAAATAGATCTAGGTTTTTTTTAACCCGGCGGATTTACCTAAAACCCCAAAAAAACGACCGCGAGATCCGCGAAGTCCGGCGCGTCTCCGGCGGCTTACGGCGAGGCGGGGCGGCTGCGCAGGCGGCGGCGGGTTGGTGCGACGGGGTGCAGCGTGGCGGTGGCTACGCGGGGCGACGGGGCAGGCGGCGCGCGGCGGCGGAGTGCAGCAAGGCGGCTGCGACGGCGGGCGGCGCAGGCGGCGGGGCGACGGGCGGGACGAGGAGAGGAGGCGTCGGGGCAACGCACTTATAAAGGGGGTCGGGGGGCGATCCGACTTGGGGGAGTGGCTAGGCCCCGGGCGGCGGCGGCGGGAGTCCGGCTCGGGCATGAGCGCGAGAGGGCGGCAGCGCTGTGGGCCGGCTGGGCCGCTGGCCCAGTTCGGTCCGCGAGATTTTTTATAAAATAAATTTTGCCTAAATAGAAAAATCCTAATAAATTATTAAAAAAATCTAAAAATGCCAAAAACAATTTTCACCGTCTAAATAAAATATTTAGAACAAAGTGAACATTTTTCTGGCCTAATAATGCATTTTTGAAAAAAATTGCATATTTTCCTAATTCAAATAAAATAGTAATAAAACCCAAATAAAATAAAATATTTATATGATTTTAACATTTTCCTCCAATATTTCTTTTATTTTGGAGAAGTCATTTTATCTCCTCTCTTTTATTTTAATATTGGAAATATTTTTGGAGAGAAAAAATAATTAAAATCAAGATGATCCTCTTTTCAATATTTGAGAAAAATAAAATATGAAAATAAAAGAAATCCCCAACTCTCTCTGTGGGTCCTTGAGTTGCTTAGAATTTCTAGGATCAACTAAAATGCAATTAAAATATGATATGCATATGATGACCTATGTATAACACTCCAATTTGAAAATTTGGGATGTTACAAACCTACCCCCCTTAAGATGAATCTCGCCCTCGAGATTCGGGTTGGCTAGAAAATAGGTGCGGGTGGTCCTTCCGTAGATCTTCCTCTCGTTCCCAGGTGGCTTCCTCCTTGGTATAGTGGCTCCACTGAACTTTGCAAAACTTTATAACCTTGTTGCGTGTGACTCTGCTGGCAAACTCGAGAATCTTCACTGGTTTCTCCTCGTAGGTCAAATCACTATCCACCTGAATCGCTTCCAGTGGTACTGTATCCCTCAGAGGAATATCGGCCATTTCTGTGTGGCACTTCTTCAACTGGGAAACGTGAAACACATCGTGAACTCCTAACAATCCCTCTGGAAATTCCAGCTTGTAAGAAACTTCTCCCATTCTTTCCAAGACTTTGTATGGTCCCACAAAATGTGGTGCTAGCTTTCCCTTGACTCCAAAACGCTTAACTCCTCGAAGTGGTGACACACGAAGGTATACTCGGTCTCTGACTTCGTAAACTGCCTCCTTCCGTTTAGAATCTGCATAACTCCTCTGCCTGGACTGGGCTACCTTGAGTCTGCCGCGAATCAGCTTAACCCTTATCTTCAGACTCTTTAATCAAATCTGGCCCAAACAACTGACGATCTCCAACTTCATCCCATAATAACGGTGTCCTGCACCTCCTTCCGTACAAGGCTTCGAAAGGGGCCATCTTCAAACTGGCTTGATAATTGTTGTTATAAGAGAACTCTGCATTCGGCAAGTTATCATCCCAACTAGATCCATAATCTAGCGCACAAGCTCTCAACATGTCCTCCAGAATCTGATTGACTCTCTCGGTCTGTCCATCTGTCTGTGGATGAAAGGTTGTACTGAACTCTAGCCTAGTACCCAAAGTCTAATGTAACTGATTCCAAAACTTTGAGGTAAACTGGGTTCCTCTATCCGATACAATGGTCCTCGGAACTCCATGCATACAAACGATCCTGGTCATGTATATCTTTGCCAACTTAGCGCTCGTATAAGTGGTCTTCACTTGAATGAAATGAGCTACTTTCGTCAATCGATCGACTACAACCCATATAGAGTCATAGCCTGAATGAGTCCTGGGCAATCCCGTGATAAAATCCATGCCAAGCTTGTCCCACTTCCATTCGGGTATCGGCAATGGCTGTAGCAATCCTGCTGGCTTCTGATGCTCTGCCTTAAGTCTCTGACATACATCACATACTGCTACATACTCAGCAATATCTTCTTCATTCCTGTCCACCAGAAACTTTCCTTCAAATCCAGATACATCTTAATGTTTCCTGGGTGAATCGAATACGGCGAATCATGGGCCTCCTGCAGAATCAACTTCCTGATCTCGGGGTCATTAGGCACATATACGCGATCCTCAGACCATAAAGTATCGTCCTCATCCTCACGAAATCCTTTATCCTTTCCTTTGTTCATCCTTTCCCTTATCTCGGCAGTATCCTTCTCCGTCTTCTGGGCTTTTCTGATCTTATCCATCAAAGTGGACTGAATTTCCAATGCTGCTACATAACCTCTCGAAACTATTTCCAAACATAGCTCGCGAAGATCCTCTGCTAACTCCTTGGGTAATCCTCCGGTCATGAGCGTATTCACATAACTCTTGCGACTTAACGCATCGGCTACTACATTAGCCTTTCCTGGGTGATAGTGCAATTTCATATCATAATCTTTAATGAGCTCCAACCATCTCCTTTGCCTGAGATTCAACTCCTTCTGCGTGAAGATATATTTCAAACTCTTATGACCCGTGTATACCTCACAATGGTTTCCGATGAGAAAATGTCTCCATGTCTTCAACGCATGCACTACGGCTGCTCAATCCAAATCATGTGTAGTATAATTTAACTCATGAGGTTTAAGTTCTCGTGAGGCATATGAAACGACTCTTCCCTCCTGCATAAGCACTGTTCCAAGTCCTCAACGTGAAGCGTCGCAATACACTTGATAATCCTTTCGTTGATCTAGAAGAATCAGCACTGGGGCTGTAACCAAACGTTTCTTCAACTCCTGAAAACTGGCTTCACACTCCTCAGTCCATTTGAACTTGGTGTCCTTCTTCAACAATACTGTCATGGGCTTTGCAATCCTGGATAAATTCTCAATGAACCTCTGATAATATCCCGCGAGTCCGAGAAAACTCCTGATCTCTCCAACTGATGTGGGTGCCACCCATTTAGTCACAGAAACAACCTTGGTGGGGTCTACTGCTATTCCTTCTTCGGATATAACATGTCCGAGGAATCCAACTTCCTTCAACCAAAACTCACACTTGCTGAACTTGGCATAATACTGGTGTTCCCTGAGCTTCTCAAGAACCAAACGTAAATGCTCCTTATACTCCTCTTCGTTCTTCGAGTAGACCAATATAACATCAATGAACACCATGATGTATTTATCCAAAAACTCCATAAACACCTTGTTCATCATGTTCATGAAATAGGCAAGCGCGTTAGTCAGACCAAATGACATAACGGTATACTCGTATAGCTCGTACCTTGTGGTAAAAGCTGTCTTAGGTATATCCTGCTCTCGAATCTTCAGCTGGTGATATCCTGATCGCAGATCGATCTTGGAAAATACTTTAGCTCCTTGCAACTGGTCAAACAAATCATTGATCATCGGCTGTGGGTACTTGTTGTTGATCGTCACTTCATTCAACGCATGATAATCAACAACCATCCTTAATGACCCATCCTTCTTCTCCACTAGAAGTACTGGGGCTACCCAAGGTGACGAGCTTGGTCGAATATAACCTTTATCCAGTAACTCCTTAATCTGCTTCTTAATTTCCTCCAAATCCTTTGCGGGCATCCGATACGGTCTCTTTGATATTGGCCCCGTGCCTGGCAAAAGCTCAATCAAAAACTCAATGTCTCTATCCAGTGGCATGCTTGGCAACTCCTCCAAAAATACATCAGGGTAATCCTTCACCACTGGTACTTCCTCCTGTACAACTCCTGATAAGGAATTCACTTGAGTCCTCTTCGTCACATGTCGGGATACATACTTGATCCTTCTTCCTTCTAGGGTGGTGAGCATAATTGACTTACTGGTGCAATCGATGTTTCCTCCCTACATCGATAACCAATCCATACTCAAAATCACATCCAACCCTTGTGACTCCAGAATTATCAGATCTGAGGGGAAAACATGCCTACCTATGGTCAATGGCATCTGAAAACATCCTTGGCTTGCCATATGCTCCGCTCCTAGCGAGCTTACTAACATAGGTGTCCTAAGAACTTTGGTGGGAAACTTATACTTATCCACAAGTCCCCTTGATATGTATGAATGCGATGCATCAGTATCAAAAAGAACGATTGCAGTAAATGACTTAACCAAAAACTTACCTATAACTGCATCTAGCTGCTCTTCAACCTCCTCCATGCTAATGTGGTTCACTTGTCCCCTATTAAAAGGGTTGGGCTTCTTCCCAGAGCTTCCATTGTCATTTTCATCCTTTTCTTCAGAACACTCGGTGGCGTAGTGTCCATTCTTCCCGCACTTGAAACAAGTAATGTGACTTAGATCCTTCTTGGTGGGCGTTGCTGGGTTGGAACGGTTCTAGCTGCTGCTTCCTCCATTCCCATTCCCATTCTTGGGGCCACTATGGTTATGCGAACTTCCTCCATTGGAACTATGGCCTCCATGGTTATGGTGAATGTGTCCTCCCGAGTTCAGGGTAAAACGAGGTCTCTGCTGAGCTCCTGAATTGTACTTCACTTGTCCAAACTTCCTCTTGTGGCTCTCTATCTGCTGCTGCTTTCCTTCAATCATAAGAGCTCTATCTACCAACTCCTGGTAGTTGTTGAATGTTGCCACCATCAACTGCATGCTCAGCTCATCATTCAGTTCTTCCAGAAACTTCTCCTGCTTAGAAGCATCTGTAGGTACGTCATCAGGGGCATAGCGTGCTAACTTACTAAACTCATCCACATACTGGCCCACTATGCATCCTCCTTGGCGCAAGTTGTGAAACTCGCGCTTCTTCATGTTCATAGCTCCTGCTGAAACATGGGCAGTGCGGAAAGCCTGCTGAAACTGATCCCATGTAACAGTGTCAATGGGGTAGGTGGTTGTGAAATTAACCCACCATGATGCTGCGGGTCCATCAAGCTGATGTGCGGCAAAATGCACCCTCTCCGCATTTGTGCATCCTGCAGTGGTCAGCTCCCTTCCAATCTTGCGGAGCCAATCATCTGCAGCAATCGGCTCGGTGCTACTAGAGAACACGGGCGGATTCAGCCTTAGGAAACGGGCTAAGTGATCAACAGGTGGTGGTGTTGGTGGGTTGTTATTGTTGTTGCCTTGGTTCTGATTCTGAACTAGTAGCTGCATCAATGTATTCTGCTGCTGGATCAACTAAGTGAGCTCCGGTGGGATAGCAAATCCATTGTCACGTCTCGGAGGCATCTGATGGGTTTAGAAAAGGTGAGAAAATAGAATAGAATGAGGTCTAAAGGGAAAATACTACCCATATGCTCATGAGACAAACACAATCATATCACACCAATCAATTCAAACAAGGGCATACAATCGATCTAACTATCATTACAAAAGTGCTCGTACTATTCTATATACATGGGGGAATACTACTACTGATATGGTGGTCGACTAGAAGTTTTGATCGGTGGAAGACTCCATGATATCTGCTCCGGCTTCATCAACGTAATCATCATTGCAATCGTTGGGGTCAGAATCGTTCTCGTCGATGATGATGTAGTCCTCTGAACGAATGTCCTTGGAATGGTCATTGTCGGTGTCAAAACCGGTGGATCTCGGGTAGGCGGTCCCGATCTGTGCATCTTAGGCTAATGGTAACAGGAGGCAAGGAACACAATGTTTACCCAGGTTCGGGCCCTCTCGATGGAGGTAAAACCCTACTTCCTGCTTGATTGATATTGATGATATGAGTAGTACAAGAGTTGATCTACCACGAGATCGTAGAGGCTAAACCCTAGAAGCTAGCCTATTATGATTATGATTGTGATCGTCCCTCTAAGGACCAACCTCTTCGGTTTATATAGACACCAGAGAGGGCTAGGGTTTACATGGAGTCCGTTACAAGGAAGGAAATATAATATCCGAATCGCCAAGCTTGTCTTCCACGCAAAGGAGAGTCCCATCCGGACATGGGACGTAGTCTTGAATCTTGTATCTACACGCTCCAATAGTCCGGACAAAGTATATAGTCCGGCTGTCCGGATACCCCCTAATCCAGGACTCAGGAGGCCCGGAAGGTTGCGGCTGGTAAGGCCTTTTGTATTCATGGCCATTTTTACATGATAACGGGAGGAACTCTAAGCGATAAGCTGAATTCTTGTATTTCCAGGGGCGTTTATGGATCTGCCTCGCAGCATAACAGATGCCGCCCAATTCTACCGGATCGAGGAGAAGAAGCCTGCGGAGAGGGATTTTTGGTCACAATATTTGGTGTTGAATTATCCGGTGCCCTTTATCGATCAGCTGAAGTAGCTGGTCGAACTGCACCAGGTGGCCGAACTAGCCATGAAGGACATGGTTGTCCGGATGTGGCCCGCGGAGCCAATTCCAAGCAGTTACTTCGGACTCGTGAAGCGGATTGTTGGCGCCTGCCCTCGGCTTGATGTCATTAAGCGATCGGTATGTATAGAGGGTGCGCGCATGGCGTTTGCCCGTGCAAAGGTGCATTGGGGGAAGCTTGATGCTGAGAAGTTGATGACTGAGGGGCCGCCGGAGGGTAAGGAGCATCGCAAGCCCGAGTTGTACTATGAAGGTGTACTAAAGGGAGCCCGCCTTGTGGCGGATAAGTGTACCAAAGACATTATATTTCCCTGAAGGCAGTCGTGCCATTCTTTGTAATGTGGGATAATGGCACTTTTATTATTTATTGCCTGTTTTATTTGAACGTTTGTTCATCCTGTGTGGCTGTTTAGTGTATGTGAATCCTGAGAGTTGGCCAGTCACCGGCTTCTGCCCCCATGTAAAAAGTACGGGGGTGTTCGGGACATACCTGAACACTCTTTATCCCATTGTTGGGTCCTTAGAAGGAGGTGTTCCTTACCAAGAACCAGGCAATCAGACTATAGGGCTTTATCACTCTCACTTAGCCATAGGAATTTGAGTATGGTGGGCGCAGCCCGTAGTGTTCGGAAGGCCGAACTAGGGGCTCTATTGGCGCCTGATCAGAAGATCGATCCGTCGCACTTTGCATTTATAATGGTATTATGCGGAATAAATCTTTAAAGATTTTACAACCTCTTGAACAGCTGACCAGCTCTCGCTGTATCATGATAGTCAGTTTTCGGCTTTCTCTACTGAGGCGCTCGTCCGGAAGAACCGGGACACAATCACAGTAGTTCTCCCCGCGCTACCTTAGCCGATGGGGCGGAACGTAAGGTACCAAAACATGGGAGCCGGGCAAACCCAACTAATGACCCAAGACATGATTCGGAGCTGATGCATATAGTGCTATAAGTTTGAGGTGTCGAGCGACCGAAAAGGTGGTCGGATTTTATTGTCGTACTATGAAGCCCCTGGCATAATCGAGCATAACACAAGGCGTGGGTGCCGTTTGTGAAAAAGAGGCGTCAATGAAAAATGACGGCTAGTAAGTGCTATTTAAGTCTACGCATTGTAGTAAAATGACATGTCTATGCATACGAGTGCGGTTTATGCTTATGAAGAGGAGTATTCAAGGCGTGGGTGCCGGACTGGAGGAGGATGTGTGTGGATCCGAGGTGTATCCGGACTGCCTGCCTTGTGTGTCCGAGCTGATTCAGCGTCGCCAGTCCTGTTCTGCGCCAAAGTTAGTCTGTAAAGACAAATGCTTTAAAGGCAGCTGCATATATCGTTGTGGTTGAACCATGGGTGCCTGAGCGGAGCCCGGCTGAACCACGCCATAAAGTAGTTCGGATTCCTCAATTGGTGTTCGGGTGTTCGGCTGCTGAATCAGAATTTGATAAACGGGCACGACTCGCTTTTTCAGCGGTGGTATGATTTCCACTCTAGTGGTGGGGTTCGACCTTGCCCATAGATGTGACTATGTCACGCGGGACTGGCCTGATGTTGTACCTCATTGAATCTAGCCAACGTGGTTCATCCCGGTAGTATATGGTAATTACTATATAAAGGGATAATACCGAAGACTTATTCTTCCGTGTGGTACTTGTTTGGTGATCCGAAGACAACCATTAGTATGGTGGGTCAGTTAAAATCTGGCCTTTGCGCCTTACATCTTTGAGGAGATGTTATTGATAGTTTTATGCCTGTGGGGGCTTGTGTAAAATGGAGCCCCAAGCTACTGGGTAGATAGTAAGTGCAATAAAATTGCTATGGCTGGTGTTGTACGGACGGTCGATGTGATTAGAGACGATCGGCCGTATTTTTGTGTTGTGAGGGGATTTTCCTCACCATGTTTGACTGGCCCTTTATTGTGTAAGACCTCTCTTCATTGTTTCTGGCGCGAGATCGGCCGTTCTATTCGGAAGATCATGCATTCTCTATTGGTATGCTTGGCCGCCCTTCTTGGGGTACCATGAATTTCACATGGTTGATCGAGTATGCTGCCTGGGCCGGATGGGCCTGAGCTGTTCTTTTTCTACTGACCGGACTGGGGACCGCTGAATTCGGCACCAACTTCCCTGACTTGACGTTTATGACAATTGCGCCGAGGCTTGAGGATGCCTCCTCGTGTATCCTTCGTATTGTCTTGGACCGTAATGGTATGTTGACATCGGGGTATGTGTCTTAGGTTCTGCTTCTTAGGTTGAGGTAGCGAATTATGCCGTGTGTGCTCTTTGTCGGGGCGATCGAGTCCGTATTCCTCGGTGGCCAGGACCTTAGTCCATCTATCCACGAGCAAATCTTGGTCAGCTTTGAGCTATTGTTGCTTCCTTTGCAGGCTGCTTGCAATGGCCATGAGTCATCGCTTGAAGCGAACTTGTTCCACGGGATCCTCAAGCACGCCGAATTCAGCATCGCCGAGGCTTACCTCGTCTTCGCAGGGGGGCATATAGTTATTCCTCTCCAAGTATCCGACCGTGGTCAGTCCGGTCAGCTTGAAGGCAGGCTGATCAGGCTTGTTTTCATCTTTGGCACTATCCGGATTGTTTTCGTCTCCTGTGCCAATATTGTTGTGGCGAGGCTTGGAGCAGCGTTGACGACGTCCATGCTTAGCTTTCTTCCCTGAGGGGTTATCCTCCATTGCCTCATCGCCATTGGTTTTCTTCGGATTGTCCACCATATATATATCGTATGAGGAGGTGGCTGTCCACCGCCCCTTGAGCGGTGGTTCCTGTTCTTCTCTTGCATTGTCGTCCATACCGTCGATGTCTTCGGAGTCAAAGTCAAGCACGTCGGTTAAGTCCTCGACCGTGGCAATGAAGTGGGTGGTGGGTGGGCAACGAATTCCTTCGTCTCCCGCTTCCAACTCGAGCCGGACATAGTTCGGCCAAGAGTCTCCTGACAAAGAGAGAGACTTTAACGAGTTCAGCACGTCGCCAAAGGGCGAGTGTTGGAAGATATCCGCTGCGGTGAACTCCATTACAGGAGCCAACCAGGTTCGGCGGGCTCAGGAGCGTGCGGACTGGAACCTACAGCCGGATACGAGTCCGGGGGTCCAGTGTCACCGGCTTCTTTGGGGGTGAGGCCTGTGTTCAGCTCTACCACCGATGAGTGTGCAGCCTGCAGGGCGGGGTCCATCCAACCGTCCTTAGGCAACATAGTCTGCTCCGGATTTAGGTATGGGGCTACCGCAGGGACGACATCCCGAGCATTGTTCGACAACAGGTCTAAGCCGTGCTCATCGCGACTCTCCGGTGCTCCTGGAACAGGCCCGAATCCGTTGAAGATCAAGTCTCCGCGGATATTAGCCGTGTAGTTCAGGTTTCCAAACCTGACCTGGTGGTCAGGGACGTAGCTGTCGATCTGCTCCAGTTGGCCAAGTGAATTGGCCCGCGGTGCGAAGCCGCCAAACACGAAGATCTGTCTGGGGAGAGAAGTCTCACCCTGGACCGTGTTGTTGACGATTGAAGGAGCCATCAAGCCTTGCAGCAACGACACAGAGGAACTCTCAATGAAAGCACCAATGTCGGTGTCAAAACCGGCGGATCTCGGGTAGGGGGTCCCGATCTGTGCGTCTTAGGCTAATGGTAACAGGAGGCAAGGAACACAATGTTTACCCAGGTTCGGGCCCTCTCGATGGAGGTAAAACCCTACTTCCTGCTTGATTGATATTGATGATATGAGTAGTACAATAGTTGATCTACCACGAGATCATAGAGGCTAAACCCTAGAAGCTAGCCTATGATGATTATGATTGTGATCGTCCCTCTAAGGACCAACCTCTCCGGTTTATATAGACACCGGAGAGGGCTAGGGTTTACAGGGAGTCGGTTACAAGGAAGGAAATATAATATCCGGATCGCCAAGCTTGTCTTCCACGCAAAGGAGAGTCCCATCCGGACACGGGACATAGTCTTGAATCTTGTATCTACACGCTCCAATAGTCCGGACAAAGTATATAGTCCGGCTGTCCGGATACTCCCTAATCCAGGACTCCCTCAGTCATCATCTCCTCCTAGCGCGGGGTCTCCCATGAATACTCCTAGCTTCCTCGTCAGGTCGTCATTCTTCTCCACTAGTATCGTCATTTCCTCCTCATATCCGTCGCGTGTAGACTTGAGTTCCTCTTCTAGCTCTGTGATCCTGGTCCTTGCCTTCTTCAGATCTATCATGCTTGCGCACATCTGGTTCTCCTGGCGACGAATGTGTCGATTTAACTTCTGGATGAAAGCTGCAATGGACCTGTCCCTCCTGGTGCTGATCATCTCCCATTGCTCATCTTGTCACCCACATATCTGGTAGATAGTGTCCTTAAGATCCTTGTGATAAACTTCTCCGATGCGTCCCATGGCGATGTGGGCTGCCATGCTCTTTCCTAGACCCCAGGTTGGTGCATCAAAGGAAAACTCTATGGGCTTAGTAACTGGCATGAATGTCCTTCCTGGAACTTGAACTCGAATCATCCAACACTCCTCTTCTGGTAAGGTGGCAATGTAGGTCCCGGTGAAGCTTGGTATTCCGATGTTCAGGTACCTAGTAACCTCCTTCAAGTGTCGTCCAAAAGGAGTGTCTTCATCTGGTTGTGTAAACTTGTTCCTTGAGTCCGCCATCCTATAGAGTGGAAAAGGGAGAGGAGTCAGAAATGAGTAGAGAAGAGTGACCTATTGTTTAACTTAGTGGTCGTGTCCTACAATCAATGTGTGCTCTGATATCATCTTGTAGCGACCAGACCTCAAACAGTCTAGTCTCTATGCATCAGCGTCATCCCTGGATCGGTAATGCTGACATGCACAATACTCGAGGATTTAATAACAGAGTCTCAATCACACACTTATTACATCGAAATGTCTCAAAAGAGTACTTATTACAGTAATATGACTTAAGGCCATCTAAATAAGATAACAGCGGAAGGCTTGGATGATAAAGTGAGTCCATCAACTCCAACGACATAGCTGAGTGAACGATAACGACCTAGCGCACCTTACTCGTCGTCTGAAAAGTCTGCAACATAACATGTTGCAGCCCGAAACGGGTCAGCACATGGAATATGCTGGCAATGTAACACAAAAGAGCAATGAACAGAATAAATGCTATCACTACATGCATATATGGCTGGTGGAAAGCTCTATGGTTAATGTTTTGTATAAAGCCAATTTTTCCGTACAACAAAGGAATAAAATTTTATTTAACTATCATGGTGGTTGTTAAACATTGAGAAGGTTCCTCCAACTCAATCCAAAATTTAAGCAATATCAATTAACCCAACAAATTAATTTAGAGTGATGAGATCAACATGATAATCCAAGAACTAGATACTCAAGATGTCCATAATCGGGGACACGGCTAACCATGATTAGTTTGTACACTCTGCAGAGGTTTGTGCATTTTTTCCCACAAGACTCGATCTCCTCCTTTGGATTTCTCGCACTACATGGTGTTTGAGAAACGGATGACCGAGACACAGTCTTTCAGAAACATTAACTCTTTACTCTAGATGGACAGGTACACCTACTTTCCCCTATATCTGCTAGCCCACCACTGAAAGAGGTCATGCAACCTACTCAACTATGCTAGAGCCCATAATAGCTTGTGGATGCACACGGAAGTTTCTAGCATGAATAAACTTATGATCCCTTTGAGCCTGGGTGGCGAACCGTAGGATGATCACACGGGTACTCCGGGATATCCTAGGACAACACTGGATTCTCCAGGTGCCCGCAACCAATCCACCCAGATGTGTATTTAAGTAGCCACCTTAAGTTAATCATTAATTTAATAACTCTCACATCTGTCATGGATACACTCAACCAATCCATGTCTACGAGCATAGCATAGCAATCCTAAGCATAACGTAGAAGTAACTCCCAAAGGTTTGATAATAAAAGGGCAATAGGTTCTACCTCATCATCTACTTCCCAAACCCACATGTTAAATCAGATCCTAACCATGCAATGTTTGAGGATTGTAACTAATGCATAAAAATTGGGTAATAAAGGGATATGATCAAAGTGTTACTTGCCTTGCTCACGATCTGCAAAACCTAGAGACTCGTAGTAGCACGCTTCGCACTCCGGGAATTCTATCGCAAACAAATAATAGCATACATAAGCACTCCAGCATAGATGCACAGGTAAAACTCAAATAAGAAGATCCAAACTGAAAGTTCAACTGAAGAGCAACGATTTGCAAAAAGAATCAACTCAAACGGAGCAGCGAAACTCGAGATACGAATGAAACAAGATTTGTTTACTAATCTGGACTAAAGTAAAATTTTACAGTACCAAAATCATGTTCAAGTTGGTTAAACAGAAAGAGGGCTTCGAGACGAAGATTTAGGCGCTGGTTTCATCTAATTTGGATAAATGAGCAAAAAGTTATACTAGATCGAAGATCAGGGCACAAATCGCGATTGAAAATAATCGGACATAAACCCTGGAAAAAATGAAACAAACAGACTAACAAAAGAATGTTCGTTGTCTGAGCCTAGCCGGTGAAAGACGTTCGTTAAAACGAACGAACGTTCGCTAAATAACTAAATCAAAGAAAAACCAAACCGATCTATTTAAAAAAACAGATCTAGGTTTTTTTTAAACCGACGGTTTTACCTAAAACCGAAAAAAACGACGGCGAGATCCGCGAAGTCCGGCGCGGCTCCGGCGGCTTTCGACGAGGCGGGGCGGCGGCGGGGTGGTGCGGCGGGTGCGTCGCGGCGGTGGCTACGCGGGGCGGCGGCGCGCGGCGGCGGAGTGCGGCTAGGCGGCTACGGCGGCGGGCCGCACAGGCGGCGGGGCGACGGGCGGAACGAGGGGAGTAGGCGGCGGGGCGGCGCACCTATAAAGTGGGACGGGGGGCGACCCGACTTGGGGGAGGGGCAAGGCCCCGGGCGGCGTCGGCGGGAGTCCGGCTCGGGCACGAGCGCGCGAGGGTGGCGGCGCTGTGGGCCGGCTGGGCCGCTGGCCTCCGAGATTCTTTTAAATAAATTCCTCCAAAATAGAAAAATCCTAATAAATTATAAAAAAATGTAAAAATACCAAAAACAATTTTTGCCATCTAAATAAAATATTTAGAACAAAGTGAACATTTTTTGGCCTAATAATGCAATTTCGAAAAAAAAATGCGTATTTTTCTAATTCAAATAAAATAGCAATAAAAATCCAAATAAAATATTTATTTTATTTTAACATTTTTCCTCCAATATTTCTTTTATTTTGGAGAAGTCATTTTATCTCCTCTCTTTTATTTTAATATTGGAAATATTTTTGGAGAGAAAAAAATAATTAAAATCAAGATGATCCTCTTTTCAATATAAAATTCAAATATGAAAATAAATGAAATATCCAACTCTCTCCGTGGGTCCTTGAGTTGCTTAGAATTTCTAGGATCAACCAAAATGCAATTAAAATATGATATGCATATGATGACCTATGTATAACATTCCAAATTGAAAATTTGGGATGTTACATTCCAGAACTTTTTCAGTTATTCGGTCAAGACGCACTCAACTAATCTCTTGTCAGTTGCTATTGTCTGTAAGTGATTTTTTTTCTGTAATCTAAGTCTCTGCTTGTGCTCGTTCATTGCCTGTAATTATCCTCACTATACTTTTTTGTGTGGTATTATGCAGAATGAAGATTTATGAAATTAAGAGATGGAGTCTATGGCATTGGGTTCATTGACCCAAATACCGATACTGAAAATGTGTTAAAAATCAGCCCAAAAGACACAGAGTAGCTTGCTAACATTTTTGAAGGAACTAAATACCAAACCAAAAATACTACTTCCTTAAAATTTCAGGTGAGTGTTACTGTCTTGTACTACAAATTTTATTTTGTTTACTAGATGTTAATAAATGTAGTTGATGAGTTATGCACATGCCCACTTATACAAACATGTGCGCAGTTTTCACTGGATCCTGCTAACCATTGCAATTGGCGAGGGAAAAGTTCAAGTACTGGACTCACTATTTAAAGAACCTAAAGAATGCACTAGCCTGAAGTTGATGCCCGACAGGTAATTTCAATCATTATCGCACTATGTCGGCCTTTTTAGTTCATTTCCTGATATCAAGTAATTAATAACTCATTTATTCATTTTCTTTGCGGGGCAGGCTTTGAAAAAATTTCATCACATAGGTTGTCGGCCCATGGAAACCAATGCTGAAATGGTGGCGACCCAGGGTAATTAAGTAGTACTTGCTACGTCTGCGCATCTCTTTAATTCTAGTTTCAGTATCATTATAATGCTTGATTATTATCTGATTGAATTCTATCTGGTAAAGTGCATGAGGCAGGCGTCAGGGAATAATTTATGTGCATACTACATTTGCGAAAACATTCGCTTTATGACCGAAAGGAGCAAAGGTGCAAGGAATCTTTGGGTACGTAAACACAATTCATAATTCTTTTTATCATGATCTAATATATATACACACAACTAATATATTCATATTGATCTCCTTCTCTAAAGATGCAACAAATACGGGATCAGCTGCTATCAACGGACCACATACGAGCACTTCAATAGGAAATGGCGGGATTTTTTGCTTGACTGGGTCATAGCTCCCCAAGGAGAATATCATTTCACCTAATACCTGCATGTAATGATCTGCAACTTGTAGGAGAAATTGTATATACCAAATTGTATGTGTGTGTGTGTGTGCGCGCGCGCGCGTGCATGGCCGTACGAGAAATTCTATGATATATGATTGGTTCTACGAGAAATTCTATTGTATATGCATAACGTGTACAGTATGTAGTAGCGCAAAATATGTTTGAAATAAAAAAGAATTAAAACAAAAAATAAACAATAAACCCTAAACCCCTAAACCTTTAGTCCCGATTGGTGTCAGGTCCTCGGCCCCCGGTGCGCCCTGCCGGCCACGTGGAAGGGATTTAGTCTCGGGTCATGGCCAACCGGGACTAAAGGATGGAGGCCTTTAATGCCGACTTATTAGTCCCGGTTGCTGACCCGGGACTAAAGGCTTTTATGAACCGGGACTAATGACCGATCCTCTACTAGTGTAATTCATTTCAAGAACGTGAGAATTGGTATAAAATGTACCCCATCGCGGAATGACAGGTCTTCTACATCTACAAATAGTGTCTTTTGACAAAATATGCACGTTTTCCATGAACTCTCACCATCCTAGAGGCTAAAGCCCCATACTCTCTCATGCGGAACAACGTTGTGTCCCCATAATTGTTACTTCTCTTCCGTAGGAATAGAAACAAAAAATAAACGCAGAAATGATGTTTCTCCTAGGCGATGTAAATATAGTTTTCTATGATAAAATGTTATAGTTTTTTTTATTACAAAATCTGCACGTTTTTCGTTCAGCTCTCACCACCCTAAAGGCCAAACTCCCTAACCCATATGCACCGTGCTGCCTGTGATTTCTACTTCAACATCTATACGACTATAAAACCCGTAGGAATATGATAGGAATGCAGATCCAAAATGGTGGGTTGTAAAACATAAGAATGTTCTGAACTCATGTGTTTGGTTCGCCAAAATAGAAGAAACGCATGAGCAATAAACAGAGGTCAAACCACATGAAAAGGTATAACTAAGATGATATCATGCATCTCACTAAAGAGTCTGGTTTAGTACTTCATAAATAGGAATTCTAAAAGGAGGTCAAATTAGATTGTAAAATACATTTTCCTTTGTAATGTGACCAAAGAAATTTTTTCCTTCGTGGCATTCCTTCATAACAAATGAATGAATGGTGCTGACAGAAAATTTTCCCTTCCTATACTCGTTTTCCATGAACCAAACAAGCCCTTAATTCAGAACCAAAAATAAAAACAATAATTTTAAAAGTTTAACCCAGAAATTGACCACTTCCCGTGATGCAGGAGCAACCATTTTCTTCGTACTGTGAGTGGCGCCGGGAAAGGTCCACGAAGAGCTATGAAAGAAATGGCCTAACATGAACCGTAACTACACAATCAAAAGTACCATAGACTAAACTTAGCCAAAATGTGTGGGTCCACCAGCCTTTTAGTCTTAAACAATTTCTTCTCTGGATACCAAGTAGCAAAGAAGAGTCCGATCCGATGCTTTATTTCTGTCTTAACATTTTTGTTGACAAAGAATTAGTTTTTTTTTTGCGGAAAAACTTCCAAGCCATTCATCTTCAATCATGGCAGTACAACGAATACCAGAAATAAAAATTACATCCAAATTCGTAGACCACCTAGCGACGACTACAAGCACCGAAGCGAGCCGACGGCGCGCCGCCGTTATCACCCCTCCATCGCCGGAGCCGGGCACAACTTGTTGTAATAGACAGTCGGGAAGTCGTCGTGCTAAGGCCCCATAGGACCAGCACCCTTGAACAGCAACCGCCGCCGATTCAAAATAACGTAGATTGGAAGGATCCAAACCGACGAACGTAGACGAACAACGACGAGATCTGAGCAAATCCACCAAAGATAGATCTGCCGGAGACACACCTCCACACGCCCACCAACGATGCTAGACGCACCGCCGGAACGGGGGCTAGGCGAGGAGACCTTTATTCCATCTTCAGGGAGCCGCCGCCGTCTCGCCTTCCTGAGTAGGACACAAACCCTAGCAAGATTGAAAAAAAAGATTAAAAACGGAGCCCTCCCGCCGGCCCTTGCCAGGATCTAACGTGCCTCCATGGCCCTAGGGCCACCGGAGACGAGGCGGATCTGCACCGGCGCCAGCGAGAGGCACGAACCCTAACTTTCTTTCTTAGAGGAGGAGGAGGAGGCGGAGCCCTGGCTCTAGGCCTTAATGACAAAGAATGATAGTCTACTAATATAAATAAGGTGCGTCTTCTTTTCAAGAAGCTCATCTCCAAAGGTCTTCGGGGTTAAGTGCGCTTGGCTTGGAGCAATTTGGGAATGGGTGACCAAACGAAAAATTATTTTCGGACGTGCACGACAGAGAAAAGGCACTTACTAAGGTGGATGTTGACTTAAAGATCAAGTAAAAACTTACAATTTTATTTAATCTATGACAAGGTCATTTTAGTTGATGTCCGATGGGTAGCTTTTTGGAGCATGCAAATATTAGCATATCTTGTTTACAAAGAAAAGTGTCAAACCTTGTAAGAGTCAAGAATTGAAGTATGCCAACTGTGCTCATGCATTTGGTGCTATCCTCAAGTTGGGATAAATCTCCAACACGTGTCGACAGTTTCTCAATATTTGATATTGAAGTTGATGTTGCTTTACAGTCTCTCATACCAACACTGGTTAAGAGATCGCCGAATCCGATTCTGACCCAACATGGCCAGGCCAGCCCTGATCCTGCCACCACACCGGTCTATACACGATTGTGATCACATGATCCACTGATATCTCCAAATTCTTACATTGAATTCGCTAAATTGGTGTCTTCTTTAATAATTCGGTCCATCACAAATTGTCTGCAGGTGGATGAGGGGTTTGCATTGAAATAGTGGCCTTCAGCCAACCGTTTGGGCAGTATATCGCTCTACCTGCACACAAATCTTTTTTTTTTTGAAATGAAAGGGGTTTCCCCCCGCCCAAACTTTTATTGAAAGCCAATGCAAAACCAACACACGCACAGACTGATCAGCAGCGCTCAGCAACAGCCTGAAAGTAGCTGCCACAGAAAGAACCCGACAGGGATCGAGCTATCCTATTACATCAGGGGTTTTTCAAAACAGGTCCAAGAACTGGATGCATAACCAGTAAAAGCAAACAACTAGCCGAAACTAGCAAAGCATGCCCTAGCTATGGAGCCAGATCCCCTCCTCATTTTATTCCTCTTCACCTCCAGGCGATTCTAAGCAACTCCTGATGGATTCATGTACCTAGGGTAGGGTCATAGGCCTGACCTAAATGTCCTACCCAAGGACACCCTTAGAAGAGATCACCTTCCAGTCGACCAACGAGGAACCCACTCGACTGACTAGAAGGACTCGACCATGGAGACTCACTCGACCATGAAGATACACTCGACCACCAGAAGGTCAGAAGGCACTCTGCGCTGCAACGGCCTGTAATTGAATAGACTTAATGATAGTTAAGACACTTTATGTGGGGCGTTACCAGTAACGCCCCAGACTTAATGTACTTTAAACCCTCCATTACGTGGGCTGGCAGGGGTCCTGGCGTACTCTATATAAGCCACCCCCTCCACAGGCAGAAGGGTTCGCACTCTGGTAACACCTATACACATAATCCACTCGACCGCCTCCGGGCTCCGAGACGTAGGGCTTTTACTTCCTCCGAGAAGGGCCTGAACTCGTACATCGCTTGTGTTTACAACTTCTCCATAGCTAGGACCTTGCCTCTCCATACCTATCCCCCACTCTACTGTCAGACTTAGAACCACGACAGTTCGCGCCCACCTTGGGGCCGGTGTTTTAGCGATTTTGTGGAGAAGTTGCGGTATTTCCGAGTACTTTCATCATGATGACTGCTGGAGTTTTGGTCGAGGGGCGCGAGATCCGTCTTGGCGCTCTCACCTTTGTTGCCGACGACTCCGCGTGGCTCCAGGAGGCTCCACTCGACGTTGATGCGCTCCCCGTCCGCGGTGCGACGCATTTTCGCGCATGTGTCCGCGGCGTTCTGCTGCGGCAACCGTCGG
Source organism: Triticum timopheevii (assembly GCA_963921465.1). Classification (NCBI taxonomy): domain Eukaryota; kingdom Viridiplantae; phylum Streptophyta; class Magnoliopsida; order Poales; family Poaceae; genus Triticum; species Triticum timopheevii. Next base: position 375,090,364 of record OY997270.1, read on the forward strand.
CCCCCTATCGGTCGACTCCTTTATCGGTCACCCGTCCGGTCTCCCACCAGCGCAAGCGCTCTGGTCGGTCGAGGCTTCAACGGTGGGTGAAGCACGCGGTGGCTCGCCAGGCGGCCATCGCACAAGTTGCAGCAATCGAGCCCGACGAATCTCTTTACGGCCTGTTCGATCTGTCGACTGGCTCCGTAGAGACTGCATCTGAATGCGATAGCAGTGATCCAGCGGCGGAAATTCTCATGGTCGACGGGCCCCGCAGTCCTCCCGGCTTCGCCCATGGTGGCGGAGCGGGCGGTGGAGGTGACCCCGCGCAGGACCACGAAGAGTACCAACCCGAGGCACTCGACTCTCTGCAGAGAGAAGAGCTTCGCCGCAGGAACATGGATGCCCTGCATACTCCTATTGGGGGAGAAACCCCCGAGGCTCGCGCCTTGGAGGAGGCACGTTTGGCCAATGTGGCTGAACGCGCTCGTCTGGAGAATCTTCAGCGAGCACTCGACGAGCGCGCGCGGCGTCAAGGTCCCGAAGACAGTCGACGTCGACTCTTCCCGCCGACTCAGGTATACCGCACGCCAATTCAGAATTTAGCAGCTGCAACCCATATAGCAGAGTCCATCCAGCCTTCACAGTCGGAAGCTGGGAGAGGCTTGATGCAGATCAGAGATTTGCTCTGAGCAGCAGGGGACCAGAACTCAGCCGTGTTGCAGTCGCGCAACAGAATTCACAGTCGATCCGTCGCTGCGAATACGGTTCAGTCGGCTCACAGTCCCAGATCGCCTCCGCGGCGAGAAGGACGCGACAACCAGCGAGATCAGTATGGAGACCGACACGACCGAGATGACAGGCGTCGAGTGCCCGTTTTCCCTCCGAGGGAAGGGTCTTACGCTCCTCGGCGACAGGATGACAGGCGTCAGTTCAGTGCAGGGCGAAGAGTTCCAGTCGACCCCAGGGAACCAGGCTTCGACGCGCGATCCATTATCGTGCAAGGCTTGGTCGACCGGAACAGAGCCCATCGAGGTGGACCCGAGAGAGATGCACCCACGAGCAGTCGAGTGCATGTTTCTGGTCCAGAGTGTTTTAGCAGGGCTATCAGAGCCGCAGTGATTCCCCCCAATTTCAGGTTGGCGACAGGAGTCAGCAAATTCACTGGGGAGTCCAAGCCTGAAACTTGGCTTGAGGACTACCGAGTGGCTGTTCAGATTGGCGGTGGGAATGACGAGGTGGCCATGAAGCATTTGCCCCTCATGCTGGAAGGTTCAGCCAGAGCGTGGTTGAATCAGTTACCTCCTGGCAGTATTTACACTTGGGAAGATTTGTTCCGAGTGTTCGTCAGAACTTTTGAAGGAACTTGCAAGCGACCAGCTGGTTTGACAGAGCTACAAGTTTGTGTGCAGAAGACCAATGAGACTCTCAGAGAGTACATTCAGAGGTGGATCACTCTGCACCATACTGTGGAAAATGTGTCTGATCATCAAGCAGTTTGCGCCTTCAAAGATGGCGTCAAGAACAGGGAATTGAGTCTGAAGTTTGGTCGAACCGGGGACATGACCCTGAGTCGAATGATGGAGATTGCTACCAAGTACGCCAATGGCGAGGAAGAGGACCGACTCCGAAGCGGCAAGAATAAGCCAAGTCAGTCGGAGAAAGGAAATTCCAGTCGGAAACAGAAGCGGAAAGCCGAGCCAGCAGCTCCTGGAGAGGCCCTGGCCGTGACTCAGGGAAAGTTCAAAGGGAAGCCAAAAGGATCCTGGAATCCTAAGAAAGTAAAAGATAAAGAAGGAAACGACGTGATGGATATGCCATGCCACATCCACACGAAGAAAGATGAAGAGGGCAACATCATTTACCCAAAGCACACCACTCGCCAGTGTCGACTCCTGATCCAGCAGTTTCAGGGAAAACAGTCTAAGGACAAGGAGAAGGAGTCAGACAAGGCCCAGTGCTTGCCTAAGAATATCCGCATATCAACTCTACTCTGATGATCTTCGCGGATGTGGAAAGCAAGAGTCGACTGAAAGTCATTAACCGTGAGGTGAATATGGTCGCCCCAGCAAAACCAAGTTATCTGAGATGGTCCCAAACACCCATCACATTCGACCAATCTGATCACCCGACTCATATTGCCACCCCTGGGAGGCAAGCTTTGGTGGTCGATCCAGTTGTCGAAGGCACTCGACTGACGAAAGTGCTGATGGACGGTGGTAGTGGGCTGAACTTGTTGTATGCAGACACACTGAAAGGAATGGGCATCCCGATGTCCCGACTGAGCGCCAGCAACATGAGTATCCACGGAGTCATACCAGGGAAGAAAGCCGACTCACTCGGCCAAATAGCTCTGGACGTGGTTTTTGGCGACTCAAAGCATTTTCGCAAGGAAAAGTTGACCTTTGAGGTTGTGGATTTTCAGAGCGCGTACCACGCCATTTTGGGGAGGCCCGCCTATGCACGATTCATGGCTCGACCACGTTACGTGTACCTCAAACTGAAAATGCCAGGTCCCAAAGGAGTGATCACTGTCACTGGCGATCGGAAAAAGGCAGAAGAATGCTTTCAGAAGGGCTCGAAGATTGCCGATTCCCAGGTGACAGCGGTCGAGTACGAAGAATACAAGAAAAACGCAGATCCGAGTGATTTGTTGCGATCCAAGAAACCAGCCACAAAATCTACATTTCAGTCGTCTGGTGAGACGAAGCCTATTCACATTCACCCGACCGACCCCAATGCAGCCCCGACCCACATCTCCACGACACTCGACCCGAAATAGGAAGAAGCGCTCATCCAGTTCCTCCGTGAGAACTGGGACATTTTTGCATGGAAGCCAGCTGACATGCCAGGTGTTCCCAGGGGACTGGCTGAGCATCACCTCAGAGTCGACAAATCAGCAAAACCAGTCAAAGAGCACCTTCGGCGGTCCGCCGTCCAGAAGAGAAAAGCTATTGGTGAGGAAGTGGCTCGACTGTTGGCGGCAGAATTTATCCGAGAGATATACCACTCCGAGTGGCTCACTAACGTCGTCATGGTTCCCAAGAAGGACAACTCACTCCGCATGTGCATTGACTTCAAGCACATCAATTGGGCCTGCCCGAAAGATCATTTTCCTCTCCCTCGCATAGATCAAATTGTTGACTCGACCGCGGGATGTGAGAGATTGTCTTTTCTAGATGCATATTCCGGGTATCATCAGATCCGTCTGTATGGACCCGACGAAATAAAAACAGCTTTCATCACTCCATTCGGGTGCTTCTGCTATATCACCATGCCATTCGGCCTCAAGAATGCCGGAGCCACATTTATGAGAATGATTCAGAAGTGTCTTCTCACTCAAATCAGTCGGAATGTGGAAGCGTATATGGATGATATCGTCGTTAAGTCGCGAAAAGGTTCCGACCTGCTTGCTGACCTCGCCGAAACATTTGCCAACCTCAGAAGGTATGATATCAAGCTCAATCCATCGAAGTGCACATTCGGAGTTCCTGGTGGAAAGTTACTCGGTTTTCTCATTTCCGAGCGAGGGATCGACGCTAATCCAGAGAAGATCGGCACTATTCTCCGAATGAAACGCCCTGTGCGAGTGCATGATGTCCAGAAGCTTACTGGATGCTTGGCCGCATTAAGTCGATTCATCTCACGACTCGGTGAAAAGGCATTGCCTCTTTACCGACTGATGAAGAAGGCAGACAAGTTCGAGTGGACTCCAGAAGCTGATGCATCGTTTGCCGAGCTAAAAGCTCTGCTCTCCACCCAGCCGGTGCTTGCTGCTCCAATCAGCAAAGAGCATCTGTTGCTTTATATTGCAGCCACAGGACAAGTCGTCAGTACAGTACTTACGGTCGAGCGGGAAGAAGAAGGAAAAGCCTTCAAAGTTCAGCGCCCGGTGTATTATTTGTCTGAAGTCTTAACTCCATCCAAGCAGAGATATCCTCATTATCAGAAGCTTGTGTATGGAATATACATGACCACGAAGAAGGTTGCTCATTATTTCTCTGATCATTCTATCACAGTCGTCAGCGACGCCCCACTATCAGAGATTCTGCACAACAGAGATGCAACTGGTCGAGTGGCGAAATGGGCGATTGAACTTCTTCCCCTTGATATCAAGTTTGAGGCAAAGAAAGCCATTAAGTCCCAGGCAATAGCAGATTTCCTTGCCGAGTGGATTGAACAACAGCAACCGACTAAAGTTCACTCGGAGCATTGGACCATGTTCTTCGATGGCTCTAAGATGCTGAATGGTTCTGGTGCTGGGGTTGTTCTAGTTTCCCCCAGAGGAGATAAGCTTAGGTATGTGCTCCAGATTCACTTTGATTCCTCCAACAATGAGGCAGAGTATGAGGCCCTTTTATATGGATTGCGCATGGCCATCTCACTCGGCGTCCGTCGCCTGATGGTGTATGGCGATTCGGATTTAGTGGTCAACCAAGTGATGAAGGAGTGGGACGTGAGAAGCCCAGCCATGACTGGATACTGCAATGCAGTGAGGAAGCTGGAAAAGAAGTTCGAGGGGTTGGAACTTCATCACATCCCCCGACTGAAAAATCAAGCAGCAGATGATCTGGCAAAGATAGGTTCCAAAAGAGAAGCCATTCCGAGTGGTGTGTTTTTGGAGCATATACACACTCCGTCAGTTAAAGAGGATCCCTTCACAGAGGAAGCTCCACAGCCCAAGAGTGCCACAGATCCGACTGAGGTTGAGGTCCCAGCAGTGGTCGACTTGGTCATGGAGGTTTTGGTGGTCACTCCCGACTGGACAATTCCCTATATCGCATATATCCTGAGAAAAGAGCTCCCAGAAGATGAGGAAGAGGCTCGGCAGATCGTCCGTCGATCCAAAGCCTTTACCGTTATCAAAGGACAGCTGTATAGAGAAAGCCCGACTGGGGTTGGTCAAAAATGCATAACGCCAGAAGAAGGTCGAATCATTCTCAATGACATCCACTCGGGAACCTGTGGTCACCATGCGTCCTCCCGGACCATTGTAGCCAAAGCATACCGAGCTGGATTTTACTGGCCAAGGGCGAATGAGATGGCAAAGGAAATAGTGGACAAGTGCGAAGGATGTCAGTTCTACTCCAATATGTCACACAAGCCCGCGTCAGCTCTGAAGACCATTCCACTCGTCTGGCCGTTCGCAGTATGGGGGTTGGACATGGTCGGTCCCTTGAGAACAGGTCGAAGTGGTTTCACGCACGTACTGGTCGCAGTCGACAAGTTCACGAAGTGGATTGAGGCTAAACCAATCAAGAATCTTGACGCCGGTACTGCGGTTACCTTCATCAAAGAGCTGACGTTCAGATATGGAGTTCCGCACAGCATCATTACGGATAATGGGTCAAACTTTGACTCAGAAGAATTCAAGGATTTCTGCAACGCTCAAGGCACACGAGTCGACTACGCTTCGGTCGCTCATCCGCAGTCGAATGGACAAGCAGAGCGAGCCAATGGCTTAATCCTCAAGGGTTTAAAACCCCGACTGATGCGTGATCTCAAGCACGCGGCTGGAGCATGGGTCGACGAACTCCCTTCGGTGCTTTGGGGTTTGCGGACCACACCCAATCGGTCGACCGGAAGAACTCCATTCTTTTTGGTCTACGGAGCTGAAGCAGTCTTGCCGAGTGATCTTCTTCACAATGCTCCTCGAGTTGAACTCTACAACGAAGCAGAAGCTGAGCAAGCGCGTCAGGACGCAGTCGACCTTCTAGAGGAAGAAAGGGAGATGGCTCTGATCCGATCGACCATCTATCAACAGGATTTGCGTCGCTTTCACGCCAGGAATGTGAGGAGTCGAGCCTTCCAAGAAGGAGATCTAGTTCTCCGAGTGGATCAGCAGAAACATCATAAGCTCGCTCCTTCTTGGGAAGGACCCTTCATCGTCACCAAAGTCCTCCACAATGGGGCATATCGTCTCTACAACGTCGAACACAATATCGAAGAGCCCCGAGCTTGGAATGCGGACCTGCTCCGCCCGTTTTACACTTAAAGTTTTCCACTCGGATGAGTTGTAATAAAATACTTCTGTAGTTCATGGGGTTCGAAATAATAGTGCCATAATTCCTTCATAATTTTTGTCACTTCTTCCCCCAGTGGGTGGCTTAGTCGCGAATCCGTTTCGCCTAAGTTTGTACAAATCCTACCGAGTGGTAAGCCAGACTTCCACTCGGAGGCTTAGCCGCGAATCCGTTTCGCCTAAGTTACAAAAATCCTACCGAGTGAAGAGCAAACCTCTCACTCGGAGGCTTAGCTGCAGTCCAAGTACTCGCCTAAGTTACAAAAATCCTACCGAGTGAAGAGCAAACCTCTCACTCGGAGGCTTAGCTGCAGTCCAAGTACTCGCCTAAGTTACAAAAATCCTACCGAGTGAAGAGCAAACCTCTCACTCGGAGGCTTAGCTGCAGTCCAAGTACTCGCCTAAGTTACAAAAATCCTACCGAGTGAAGAGCAAACCTCTCACTCGGAGGCTTAGCTGCAGTCCAAGTACTCGCCTAAGTTACAAAAATCCTACCGAGTGGTAAGCCAGACTTCCACTCGGGGGCTTAGCTGCAGTCCAAGTACTCGCCTAAGTCATAAAAAATCCTACCGAGTGGTAAGCCAGACTTCCACTCGGAGGCTTAGCTGCAGCCCAGTGCTCGCCTAAGTACAACATACGCTTGCAAAGAGGACGAGGTGCAGGTCGACTGCGACCCTCTCCTCTGAGCTACGCCATAAGTATAATGTGGGCTCGCAAGGAGGACGAAGTGCAGATAGATTGCGACTCTCTCCTCCGAGCTTCGCCACAAATACAACGTGAAAATCCTACCGAGTGAAGAGCGAACCTCTCACTCGGGGGCTTAGCTGCAGCCCAGCGCTCGCCTAAGTTATAAAAAAATCCTACCGAGTGAAGAGCAAACCTCTCACTCGGGGGCTTAGCTGCAGCCCAGTGCTCGCCTAAGGTATAAAAAATCCTACCGAGTGAAGAGCAAACCTCTCACTCGGAGGCTTAGCTGCAGCCCAGTGCTCGCCTAAGTTATAAAAAATCCTACCGAGTGAAGAGCAGACCTCTCACTCGGGGGCTTAGCTGCAGCCCAGTGCTCGCCTAAGGAATAAAAAATCCTACCGAGTGAAGAGCAAACCTCTCACTCGAGGGCTTAGCTGCAGCCTAGTGCTCGCCTAAGTTATAAAAAAATCCTACCGAGTGAAGAGCAGACCTCTCACTCGGAGGCTTAGCTGCAGTCCAGTGCTCGCCTAAGGAATAAGTCGACTGCAGTGGGCATCTTGCCGTGAACCTGCAAAGGACAATTCGAGCCAAGAGCAATCATATCCAAACATCAAATCCAAGTTTAGGTCGATACCTAAAGGAACCGAGAGTGCTCAGGCACTAAGCCTGTTAAGGTTTATCGGTTACAATTCCACTCGGCATACCGAGGCAAATTTAATGTGTCGGGCTTAAAGAAAGTTTTTTACCCCTCCTGTGGAGGGCTGGAAGGAGCAACGAACTCGTCGAGGTCGATCCCGTCTGCGATCCGGGTAGCAGCAGCGATGGAAGTTTCCATGAAGGACCTGAAGTCGTGTTTCTTGGTGTTGGCCACTCGGAGAGCCGCCAGCTTCTCTTCTCGCGCGTCCTTGCAGTGGACTCGGGCCAGACACAGGGCAACATCTGCGCCACACCGAGCCGAGGACTTCTTCCACTCTTGCACACGGTCGGGGACCGCGTTTAGTCGAGCCATCAACGACTCGAGGTCATTCTGAAGTGTCGCCCCGGGCCAAAGCGTCGAGTCGATGCGAGAAGTGGCGGCCTTCAGCCTTGCAAGATAGTCCACGACAGCTGCAACGCAGGATTCCAGTCGAAAGACATTCATGGCAACTTCATCATTCACCGGAGAATTGACAGGGTCAAGGTTCGGCTCCAACTGGCTAGTCTCTTCTTCAAAGTTTCGACAGAATTCTGCAAGGACAAAACGCCGAATCAAGACAATGGTCGAATGGAAGCATCACAGTTGAAAATGTTGGTCGAGTGTAAAGGATTACCTTCGAGCATAAGGAACAATTTCTTGGCAAGACCACCCAGGAAGCCTTCCAGGTCATTCTTCTTCCCAATCAGCTGGTTGATCTCCTCGGTCAAGGTAGTCTTGTCAGTTTTCAGTCGGTCAACATCCTTGGAGGCAATCGCCAGAGCAGTTTTAAGATTAGTATTTTCCTGTTCAAGCTTGGTGACTGAAGCTAACTTCTCGTCAGCAAGCTTGGTCTTCTCAGCTAGCTCAAGGTCCTTCTTCTTCTGGGCCTCCCTCACCTTGTCTGCAAGTTACAGCAAAGTCAGATTTTGAAACAAATGGAAGGAAAAAGGAGTCGTCGAGGTCTCACCAAACATACCTTTGGTCTCCTCTTTCGCCTTCGTCAGATTCTCTTGCACCAGCTTCATATCTAGCTCGAGCTGAATGTGCTTCTGCTCCAGTTCCGTATAGCGAGCCACAAGGTCATAGGAATTCTACGAAGAACCAATCGACAAAATATCAAAGATGATTCACTTCCGAGTGGATAGGGAAAAATCATACGTTTCTAAGACTACAGTCGAATGCAAGCATTCGACCGTAGTCTCGGGGACTACACCCAGCGGGTGCACTCAGCGTGCCCCCACTAATTCTGTTCAAGACAGAGTCGACCAGTCGACCAAAAAAAAAGAAAGACGTGCTCTTCAGACTGTAGTCGACTGCAAGCAATCGACCACAGTCTCGGGGACTACACCCAGTGGGGGCACTCAGCGTGCCCCCACCGGTTTCAGAAAACCATTCGATCCAGTCGAATGATGAACAACCTTTACTTATAAAGCCTAAGGCCGACTGCCAGCAGTCGACCTTAGCCTTGGGGACTACACCCAGCGGGTGCACTCAGCGTGCCCCCGTTAACACGGAGTTTTTTATCGACACACCCACTGGGTGATTGCTATAGATTTCAGAAAGAAAAAGTTTTGATAGCATATCCTAACAGAACAGGCGGTGGTCGACTGACCTGAACATTGCTTTGAAGGGCGGAGCTAGCATCATAAGCTGCTTGGCTTGCATCCCGGATGATCTTCACCTGCTCCATCATAATCCCCGCTTGGCGTATCGCCTCCTTAGCAGCGCTGGCCTGGTCTTCTAGGACGTGATGTGTTGTGAAGAGCGAGGGTTGGGCAGCACTCGACGAAGTGGGACGAGCACTCGTCAACGGCACCGCGAAAGACACGGTGTGTCGAGTGGAGTTCTCCCCCTCCGTGACCACAGCCTCGGGCGCCGTCGCATCCTGGGTTGCCTTACCAGTAGACGCCTTCCTGCTCATCCTGTGCCTCAGCGGTTCGTCATCCTCATCATCATCATCTTTAGGAAGGGTGATAATGTCATGGGGTGGAGCTTCAGAAAAAGAATCAAAGTTAGAAATCATGAGTCAGTCGACTAAGGACAGAATTGAGAGTATAGTACCAGGATTTGAGGTTGCTGCGTCCTCCATCTCATGGTCGTCAGCCTTGCCTGAGGTCTCAGAAGTTGCAGCCCTGAAGTTCCAAAGAATCAGTCGACTAACTCAAGTATCAACCAGAGATAAAGCTTATACAAAACAAGAAGACTTAAGTAACATGTTTACCCGGATATGGTGGGGATGGACACCTTCATCTTCGGCAGGAGCTTGGTGGGTTTCGACGGGGCCACCTTCGACTGCTTCGGCGCCTTTTCACTCGGCACCGGAGAAGCGGTCCGAGGGCGTTTGGTCGACTGCGGGGCAGTCGCAACCCCCTTACCACGTTCAGTCGCGGGGTCATGGACAAGTTTCGACCGCCTTTCCGAGCGCGGTGGTGCAACCTCCTCCACCTCCTCTTCTTCGTCCTCATCATCGTCGTCATCATCATCGTCATCTTCGGCAGCGTCTGAATCCCACTCATCCTGGCTCTCGCCCCCACTGGCTTCTCCCTCCTCAGTCGGAGTCTGAGCTCCATTGGGCATCGAATACAGCTCGGTAAGGGCCTGGAAGACGTCAAGACAGAGATCAGTCGACCAAGTTGCAGAACATACAGAAAAAAATTCGACAAATATACAATAGAAGGCAGAGCAAATGTACCTTGTCTGGAACGATGTGATGGTCGAGTGGAGGAACCCTCCTGGATCCACGGGGATTATCCTTGTTCCCAGTGACCGCGGCCATCCATCTTTCCACCGTGGCGTCGTCGACTGCTTCCGGGTGGACTCGAGTCTCGTCTCAGTTCCGCAGTACAACCACATACAATGGCTCCGGAACTGAAGAGGCTGGGTACGCCGCCGAAGGAAAACCTCTAGAAGGTCCATGCCAGTCACGCCGTCCCGGACCAACTGCACCACGCGATCCATCAACATCTTCATGTCGGCTCTCTCCTCCGGAACCACCTTCAGAGAAGAGGGCTTGTTCACTCGGCTCATGGTGAATGGCGGGAGTCCACTCGACTGCCCCGGCATCGGCTCATTTCGGCAGGAGAACCAGGTCGACTGCCAGCCCCTGACCGACTCGGGAAACGTCATAGCTGGGAAGGTGCTCTTATTCCTCACTTGGATTCCCAGGCCCCCGCACATTTGGACAACTTGGGTTTTCTCATCGCCTTGACTCGCCTTCTTCACGGTCTGAGAACGACATGTGAAGATGTGCTTGAACAAGCCCCAGTGCAGTCGGCAGCCCAGGAAGCTCTCGCACATGGATACAAACGCAGCAAGATACGCGATGGAGTTCGGAGTAAAGTGGTGGAGTTGGGCTCCAAAGAAGTTCAAAAAACCACGAAAGAAAACACTCGGTGGAAGAGAAAATCCTCGATCGACATGAGTTGCCAGGAGCACACACTCACCCTCTTCCGGCTGAGGTTGCCACTCTTTCCCTGGAAGTCTTGCGGCGCCGTGGGGGATCAACCCGTCATCGGCCATGTCGAGGAGATCCTTCTCCCTGATGGTTGACTGGATCCAATCTCCCTGGACCCAGCCCTTCGGCAGGCGAGATCTCGACGAGGACCCGCTGCGGCTGGTGGATCTTCCCTTCGCCTTCTCCGCCGCCGACGCCTTCTTTGCGCGCTCCAGCACCGCCGTCTTCTCCTTGCCCATGGCTGCCGGCGAAGTGCGCGAGGAAGAGCTTTGCGGAGGCGAAAGCAGGTGCGTTGGGCAGAGACGAAGAGAGCAAGGGAGAAAGAATGGAGCGCTGTTCAGGAACCCTCGCTGGTCGCATTTATAACATCCCTTCCGAGTGGATGACAGGTGGACCCGGTCAACCTAATCATATCCCGAAACAGTTGCATTGACACGATACGTGGCGGAAAAAGCGGCACGGAGATCGAGGCGTCTATGTCCCGTCCCGTCCGAGCGCCGCGGTTCGATCCGCTTCGCACGCTTCCCCAAATTTCGTATCCCGTGGAATCCGCGAGCGGCAGATCGGTCTGTCAGACGCGAGATTTCCTGCGATCCGTCGCTCGGGAACCGGTGAGCTCTGAAAAGTCACTCGACGAAAGACAAGAATGGATCGAGCCGACTAAAGAAAAGTTGCTCGTTATCAACAAACAAGATCTTAATCCAGAACGACGCATAGCCAGTATGCAAAAATCAATCGGAAACAGCATCAATTCCTTCCTCATTCAAGCCTCAATCCATTCGGGGGCTAATGATGGATTCATGTACCTAGGGTAGGGTCATAGGCCTGACCTAAATGTCCTACCCAAGGACACCCTTAGAAGAGATCACCTTCCAGTTGACCAACGAGGAACCCACTCGACTGACTAGAAGGACTCGACCATGGAGACTCACTCGACCATGAAGATACACTCGACCACCAGAAGGTCAGAAGGCACTCTGCCTTGCAACGGCCTGTAATTGAATAGATTTAATGATAGTTAAGACACTTTATGTGGGGCGTTACCAGTAACGCCCCAGACTTAATGTACTTTAAACCCTCCATTACGTGGGCTGGCAGGGGTCCTGGCGTACTCTATATAAGCCACCCCCCTCCACAGGCAGAAGGGTTCGCACTCTGGTAACACCTATACACATAATCCACTCGACCGCCTCCGGGCTCCGAGACGTAGGGCTTTTACTTCCTCCGAGAAGGGCCTGAACTCGTACATCGCTTGTGTTTACAACTTCTCCATAGCTAGGACCTTGCCTCTCCATACCTACCCCCCACTCTACTGTCAGACTTAGAACCACGACAACTCCCCCCTTCGGTAGTCCAGCAACCTTAAGCACCGGAGAAGAAGAGCACCCTGAGCTTCTGAGCATAAGATTTTCCACAACCTGATTGTAGCTCCCAACAAATTCAAGACACAGTGAATATTTCACCATCTTCGCCCCTGGAAAACAAAATCATTGCGCAACCGCCATAAGCTCCACAAGGTAGCAGCAGTAATTATATTCAAAGCTTCACATTGTTTTCGTTTCCTCCGGAAAGAGGATAGCATAGCAAAAGAATCAGGAATAGCAATCTTAAAGGATTCAGCCACCAGGGCCCAGACCTGCTTAGCAACAATGCAGTCAAAAAACAAGTGTTGAATGGTTTCTAGTTCATCACAAAAGACACATGTATTATCTTCTACATGTCTACGTTTGGCTAAGTTGTCTCTGGTCAAACTCTTATTGTAGTAAATCAGCCAAAGAAACACATGGATATTAGGTGGAACTTTAATTTTCCAGATGTCATCTCTGATCTTAGAAATGGTACGTCCAAAGTTAATTAGCTTGTAAAAAGACCTAACTGAATATCTGCCAGAAGAGTCTAGCCTCCAAACAGGCTGACCTGGTACATTAGATGGCACCACTTGCTTCACTATATTCACAAGCTCCTCCCATCTGGCCAGGGTCTCCCCATTCACACACCTCCTAAATGTTAATTTGAGCTCACCCCCAGCCCACACTTGGGCCAGAGTAGCTTCTTGTTGTTGACAGATGTCAAACAGGTCTCAAAAGGTAGCTTTTAGGGAGCAATCCCCAGCCCAGGTGTCATGCCAGAAGGCAATGTTTTTACCATCCCCAGGGATCCATCTATAGAAGTTTTTTGCAGCTGCCAGAGCCCAAGCTAGGCTTTTCACAAAAGGAGATCCCAGAGTGGTTCTAGTACTAAACAGATTGGGATTATCAACATTGTATTTGTAGGCCAAAATCTTTTTCCAATCACTAGCTCTGTCATCAAAAAACCTTTTCCCCCAAGAAGCCAAGAGGGCCATGTTAAAATCCCTAAGGTTAGGAACCCCAAGACCACCATACTCTTTCCTTCTAGAAATCAAACCCTAATTAGCAAGATGATATTTATGATTATCTCCCACATTCCCCCAAAAGAAATGGGACATCTGAGAAGTAATCATGTCAATAGCCCACTTAGGAAATTTGACAATAGACATCAAGTAAGGATACTGGCAATACATGTAGTAAGCAAGATCAGTTTGCCTCTACAGGAGAGAAATCTCCCCAACCACCCAGCTATATTCTTAGTAATCCTATCTATGATGGGTTGCGAGTCTTCTTTCCTAAGCACAAATCTTTCAACGATGGTTAAAGAGTCGACATGTTTGCCGCGCCATAAGTGCTTGGTTAAATAGGCAGAAATCTTGGAAGCCGATGCCACCTTGCCCCCTTTCGGCTTTGTAATGTGATCCCATTTTGCGGGTGTGTATTTCAGAATTACCTTGCGTACGACAATTTTGAAACTGATATTTGTACGACAAGAGAGATGCATGCTTCCCCATGTTGTGGCCCACGACACCAGGTCAGTCTGATCGTACAAAAATTGTATGAATTTCAATCGTACGTATAGCAGCTCTCTGTGTATTTTGCTTCACTTGTGTAGATCTCACACCAAGTCACCATATCTGAAGACCATTTTGTTTCAAATGGTATTAAGCCTTTTTTTTCTTTTAAAATCACGTCTTTTTGGTCATGAAATAGCATGATAGAAAGAACAAAGAAAAAATAAAAATATTTTTTTTTACAGATCTCAATGTAAGATCTCACGAATATAGTATCGACTGAGACATAATTATGTCTCGGTCGACTGAGATTTAGCAAGACTGATGCCGAATACTCAAATAGACCAACATTTACCTACATGGAATGTTTATGATTCCACTAAACGGTGATCAAACTTAGTCCGGTGACCAAATATGTACACTCAGATCACACCAAGCCACCCAGGAACGCTAACCCCAACCGTCTAGTTTGCCCCACACCTAAACATAGGAGCTGGTAGGTGGAGAGCTCACTCACTCACTCACTCACCCTCGGCAGTAGTAGTACACGACAGCGACCCGGACGTGCGAAGGGGGGGCTCATCATGGCGCTGGCGCCCCAGGCCCAGCCAAAACAGCAGCCGGCAAGAGGCAGCGGCAAGTGGCCGGTCCGCACCGGAGATCGACAGGAGGCCGCGGGCGGGGGACATCGCAGAGGGACACGATGCAACTTCCCAATCAGCTGCGTGCTCCCCGTCCCCCGAGGGAGGCCGCCGGCCCCCCCCCCCCCCCCCCCCCTCCTAATTTTGCCCGATCGATCGTGAGGCTTCTGTGCGCTCTACAGTGATCGACATATGCGGTGACATGTTGTTGCTGATGATGATCGGTGCCCCGCTGAGCCTCGCCGTCGCCTAGCTAGCTCGATCGGCTCTGTTGGTAGTGGCCTGGCGATCTGCGCGGTTTTGGAGCTCGTTGTTGGCACCGCCCGCGCCCCTTGGGCGTGGCAAGGGAGATCCTGGAGGAGTAGGAACTGTGCGCCGTACAGGCTCCTTCATGCGTGTGTGCCCCAAATTCTGGGCATGCATGGTTCGGTGTCACTAGACTGACTCCCGTAGCCTTCTTGTTTCGTTCCATCTAAGACGAGCATGCTTAGACGTATGGGCTAATGCAGTATTCAGTCATGGTACGAGGAAAAGGTAGGACGATCACGACACGTCTAGCATAGTGAACTTTCAGCTAATTTCTGGAACTAATCTTGTGACCTCTCAGCTAATCTGGTTTATGACCCCCTTGACCAACGTCACGCGAGACACCGAGATCGCAGCTACCCCGGCCCGGAGTACGTACGTACTAAAATCACAAGATTGAGGATCACTACACGTCCCTTAATCAAAAGCGCCATGAGGATCGGGGGGCCATGCAAGCCACGTTACCGTCACCAGAGCGGGACGGACGGGCATCTACGTACCATTCGCCCGGAGACCGGCGCAATCGATCGGCATCATCGCTGAATCTTCCGTTCCGTTCCGTTCCGTCCCGGAAGTAAAAGATCCACCACGAAGAACCGGCGGAAGATTCGCAAAAACGGCCCCGTGGCCGCGCGCGGGGGCGCTCATTATGTTTTCCCCCGGCCGCAAGCAACAGTAAAACCGCAGGGTGGATCGGTCGACCTTCATTTGCTGCTCCTACTCCTACGGGTCAGCCGCGGCCCGTTTCCAAGCGGCGGCATTGATGGGGGGCCGCCCGCCGTGATCCGGGGAGAAAGATTTCTGGGTCAGACTTGGCTTTGGCCTCGCCGCACCGGCGGACTCGTCTATAGTCTAGATAGAGCGTTAAATGAATGGACGAGTGAAGGGTTCACTGCGCTCCTAGCCATGAACGAGTCATGACATTGACACGGACCCTGCGTTGCATTCATCGGTCGCCTTCCTCTTTGTCACTCGTGACGTGGACTCCGAGGCGATGGTTTTATACGGGATCGTTTTATGGGTGAGGAGATGAGATCGAAGATGCGTATGTATACTTGATGTTCCGCATGGTGGGGCAGTAGCAGTGGTGGCATTGCCAGCAGATGGGGGCACGGTAATGGGCATTGGCGTGCCAAACCGGGGCAGCGCGAGGACCACCTGTACAACGTTGTATTCCTTGACAGCTCCTGCGTATGGCGCGGTCGGTGCTGTGCAGTGCTTGCTGCATACGACCACTCATCTGTCGTCACCACTGTTTCATTGTTCATAAGCTACTATGAAATATCTGGGGGTCCCTGTTACCTATTCTACTCTCAGGAATGTTGATCTGGACTTCCTTGATGGTAAAATGATCAAAAAACTCGATGCCTGGGTGGCTTATGCGGCATCATCTGGAGCCAGACTGACTCTATTAGGATCCAGTTTGGATGGGATCCCCTCCTTCCTCATGTCGATGTTCCTCTTCAATAAAACTTTTATTGAGAAACTGGATAAACATCGCAGACGTTTCTTTTGGAGGAGAAAGAATAAGAAACATGGCTATCATATGGTTAAATGGATGAGAGTTTGCAGATCCAGGAGGATTGGGGGTTTAGGGATTAAAGATCTTCATAAACAAAATATTGCCTTACTCGTTAAGTGGTGGTGGAAACTAGAAACGAGTGATGGTTTGTGGCAACGTATTGTGCGAGCTAGATATTTCTGGAACAAGACAATAGCTAACATTCGAAGTCGCTTTACGGACTCCCCCTGCTGGAAAGCCATTATGAAAGTCAAGGATTCATATATGGCTGGTAGAAAAGTCAATATTGAGAGCGGGAACCTTACTAGGGTCTGGTATGACCCGTGGGTCGAAAACATTGTGCTGAAAGATCATTTCCCTGACTTGTTCAGTATTTGCCAGGATCAGGATTGCATTGTTTCATCCTGGGCCGCAAGTAACTATGAGATTGGCTTTAGACGCAGATTGGTTGGGGCGTTGGGCGATCAATGGGCTTGGATGGTCATGGAAGCTAAAAAGCTGACGTTGAATGAGTCCCCAGATAAGATTTCATGGACCCTTGGTGGTAAAGGAAAATTTACTACTAAATCCTTATACGAGTGGTTGGAAAGAAACCTATCAGGTCCTAACTATAAAATAGTGTGGAAAGCACCCATCCCGCTGAAGATTAAGATCTTCCTTTGGCAATTGATTCAAAATGCCATCCCTACCCGTGATAACATGCGTGCCAGGAATTGGCCTGGAAATCCCATTTGTTCCTTCTGTACTAACGTTGAAACGGCAAACCACTTGTTTTTTTCTTGCTCGCTCGCTCGTTCAGTTTGGGGGACGCTGGGCATGACGGCCGGGGCATCTTGCTGCCCTCGCTCCCTTTGGCAAAGTTTTTCTTGTCTTTATAAATTCTTTCCGGGTGGGGAGCATATCTATATGATGATAATTGCTGCGATATGTTGGGGGATTTGGATTCTCCGCAATAAAGTTACTTTTGATAAACATGTCGTTCGATCTCCTTTGGAGGCTGTTTTCACAGCATGTTCTTTTATGATGTATTGGGCAGGTTTACTGAAGGAAGAGGATAGGGTGAAGCTTCAGGCGGGGGTGAAGAGATTGGCTCATGCTGCTGCGGCGCTGGCGGACAGATCCTTCCCTCGAGACAGACTGCTCTTGGGAGACAGAGATGGTGTGCAGATTGGTTAGGTGCGATCAGCGCCTGGTTCTTTAAAAACTTCACTTCCCACTGGGGTTTGATGCCCGCTGGCATTTTGTATCGTGGTTGTGGTTCGCTTAGTCGCTGGAGTCTGCTAGTTGTTTCATCCTGGGTCGTTCGGTACTTTGTCTTTTGAGCAGTGGCTTGTGAGTGTCATCAGGATTTCGCCCCATGGCTGGTGGTCCGTTTCAGGATCATCATGCGGTGGGTTTCCTGATGATGCGCCAACTCGCTCCCCCCTTTTCAGTCTCATTACGCGCAAGGTTTATCTGGTTTTAGTTAGTTGGTAATTCGGATACTAAGAACTTGGATACAGACTGATGTATTTCCGTTGATTGCAAAATTAATAGAAAGCCGTTGTGAGCCCGGTTGGAAAAAATAAGCTACTACACCATTGTTGGTACTATACCGGCACTTGGCACCATTATGGGACGGGGTAGTAGTAGTTTGTAGTAGTATGGTTGAGCACACACACACAACGCCGCATCTTTTCACTCTCGATCTTCGAGGAAAATCTTATCTACGCTTTCACTCTACCAGTAAAGAGCGAGTGCCAGTGCCAGTAGTGGGCGTCAATACACACACGCTCTCGGCTGAGTGGGCGTCATGATTTCACAAATCAGCGGTGCAGACCCCCCAACACCATCGCGGCAAGTGAACAGAAACGCCACAGTGCTTTCAGGCTTCAGCTACCACCCCAAAAGCGGGACTAAATTCCGCTTTCACATCCTCCCTCACGGATGCTACCACTACTTTTTTTTAAACCTCTCATCACGAGGCACGTCTCAAAAACGCTAACAAAATGAAAAAAATGCACGGAGATTGATCAAGGTTAACAACGAACTCTCATGCAACAATTTTCCTTTACGCATCTGGGCCGTCCGGGCAGACAATCTGACGACAGACGCGATTCCACTTGGGCTGGGGTTCTCATTTCTCACGGACCCCTCGGCGAATGGCGAGCCACAAAAAAATCCCGACACGAGGAGCGGAAAATATTAAGGTGAGCGTATTTACAAACAGGCCCTCCCTTCGCCGGCCGGCGAAGTCACGAGCTCGACGGCGCCGGCAATGGAGCCTGGGGCTGGGACGAGGCCAGCGGGAAGCTCCTGGCCGACGAGAACAGCGCGGCGAACGACGAGGGCCTGTGCTGCTCCGGAGCGGCCGCCGCCCCAATGCCGGCGCCTGAGGCGGGCGCGGGGGCAGCGGACGCCGGCGCGGGCGAGGGCGCCGCGGCGGTGCCCGGGGCGGAGTTGGAGGCGACGCGCTCGCAGGAGGGGCACATGGAGAGGGTGGTCGCCGGGAGGTGCATGTAGAAGGGGTGCACCGTCTTGAGCGCGCGCAGCTCCGCCAGCTCCTTCTGCAGCCGCCGGTTCTCCTCCGTCAGCGTCTCGCAGCAGCGCTTCAGGTACTCGCAGTCCACCTCCGTCTGCTTCAGCTTCGTCCTGCACGCGCCAAAACCCAAAGCGAGCGCGCTTTTATTTAATTGGTTTCGCTTGACCAGCCAAGATTCTTGCTCGAGACGAGCGAGACAAAGGAGTAGGAAAAGAAAAGGATTTCATGGCGCCGCACCTGGCCCTGCGGTTCTGGAACCACACCTCCACCTGCCGCGGCCGGAGGTTGAGCTGCTTCGCCAGCGCCACCTTCTGCCTCTGCGCCATGGAACGCACCGGCGTCAATCGAGAGGAAATGATTAAGGCAACGTGTTTGATCGAGTTGATGTGCATGCTTACGGGGTTGAGGGTGCTGTGCTCCTTGAAGCTCTCCTCCAGGAACGCGGCCTGCTCCTTGGAGAGGCGCAGCTTCTTGCGCGCCGAGCCGCCGTCGTCCTCGTCGCTGCCGCGCGAGCCGCCGGCGCCCGGGGCGGCGTCGCTGGCGCCGCGCTCGCCCTGCGCGGAGAAGTCCATCGGGAAGGAGCCCCCGCTGTCGTTGGGCGAGGACGACACGGCCGCCCGCGCCGCCGCGGCGGTGTCCTCCTGCTCTTCCTCCGCCGCCGCCCCCGCCGCGCAGGCGCCCCAGGCCGAGCCCCCGGACGACGGCGCCTGGTTCACGTCGAACCCCCGCGTCGACGCCTCCAAATGCCCTGCGGAGCAGATCGGATCGCCCCATCTCAGCACTACTATTCCGGCGGCGATCTCATCCCACGGCATGCAGAAACAAATCCAAGAAACGAAAAAAGAAAAGGCAAGCATGCATCACTCACTGCTCTCGGACGACCACGGGAAGCCGAGGCTGGGCACCATGGGCAGGAGCGCGAGCCGCATCGTCGGCTCCGGCGAAGAGCCGCACCCCAACGCGAGCCCCCTCCTGTCGACGGCGGCGACGACATCCTGGCCCCTCCTCCCCTCCTCCTCCCTCCTCGCCCCCGGGCCGACCCCGAGCCCAAGAACCAGCTCCCGGCCGGCGTCCGCCATGGCCTCCCCCAAGCTCAGCCCCAGCTCCATGGGAGGGATCAAAGCCAAGCCGCGCCTACCAGCAGGACGGACGATGATGGTGGGATATGGGACCGTGGAGACGCGCAAGGATTTGGAGGTTTTATAGTGGCGGGGACAGGGACGGGACTCCCCTCCTCTCTCCTCCGGTGTATGTGTGTGTGAGCTATAATGGCGGGTTTGACCAGTTGACGGGGCGAGCCCCCCGCACGTGACCCGGAGGAAAAGGAGCGGGGCAGGTGCGCGATTCCGGCGTTCGCCGGGGTGGTTCGCGGCAAAAGGAGGGAGGGGGCGTTGATGGCAGGCGGTAATAATTATGTTAATCATTATCGCGGGCTCTACGTATCTTTCCCCTTTTATAAACAGCACCCGCGATCTTTTTCAGAAAGCTGCCCACGCAGAGCTGCTCGTGCCTGCACTGCGCTACACTGCGTGCCTCTCCGGCTCTTCTTCTCCGGCTACCCCCCACAGATTCTTTATGGCGGAATTTATGTCTCATGGTCGTGTCTGCTCGACCTGGAACCGCGCAGCAGCACGTAGCGTAGACTCATAATTTTGGGGTGGAGACGAGTGAGATTCTAGGATCATGCTACGAAGGTGTTGCACAATGGGGCAAGATTTTCCATGCTTATACGATGTGGTGGCTAGAATGATGAACGCAGAAAAGGAATGGAAAAAGATATTTTCCAAACGGGCGGAGTGATGAACATGCAGTACGTAGATGGAGCCGTGTGTGTGTGTCCATATGATCGATTTCCTCCCTGGCCTGCATGGAAGTTCATGATGGTAATTAGAGCTTATAATTGCATGGGATGGCAATGGCAATGGAATGGAATGAGATCCACTTATATCTATACCAAACAAAGAAAAAAAAATGCGTGCATGCATGCCCATGCTCATGCATTTGTGAGGAGCAGATGGGCAGCTCCAGGCCAGGGGCTGCGGCGGAGGAGATCGGTCGATCCGTGTCTGTGGGGGAATGTGGAGAGAAGTATAGTAGCAACTGTTTTCTTTCTGTGCAGTGCATTGCATTGCATGCAGGCACGCATGATTACAGCCATCAATTCCTCATCCACCGCCATCGCCATGCATCATCGTCGTCATCATCATGTGTGTATGGCTTAGCTACCTGCGTGATACTCCTATTAAGCACTCCTGTTGATGTGTACAACGGGGACAAGCCGCTGGGGTCGTTCGCTCGCCGCAATCATGGCATGGGGCATCAGCATCATGGGTGTTGCTTGCATGCATGCATACATACGGCCACCCGGGCGAGCAGCAGCAGCAGCAGCTTGGCTCGCGGCAAGACGATCGACCTGCTGGCTGCGGCCCTTGTGCCCTGTCCCTGCGATGGATGGCCATGGCCGATGGCGATCATGATGGTGGTGGCCTGCCCCTGCCGTTGGGCGATGTGTGTGTGATGGGCGGATGGATGGAGGAGTGGCGACGCTGCAGGCGCATCAGGACGCAATCATGGGTGTTTGTACGCATAGTACCCGGGGCCGGCCGGGGGTTCCTTTCACCGCAAAAGCAGCCCCTCCGGTTTTCTACAAGTGTGCAAAGTGTGAATCATGCATGCCATCATGCATGGCCACAAAAAGGTCAAAAGGCTTTGATGGATGGGCAGGGCAGCGCTAATCCTCCTCCTTCTTTCTCGCGCGTGTGATTGACTGACAGAAAATGAAGGAGAAAAACATACTAGTTGTCATGTCACTGCTTCTCAACTGTTGTCAGTACCTGCATTTTGGGATGGAAATGTGAGAATTAGTACAGCTCGTTTAAATAAATCCAGAGTGGAAAATGCGTAGGGCATATATTTGTTTTTGTTTCCTATCCTTATATGGTGGAGTGCTTCCAAAGGAAAGGATGCATTCGTTGTTACTTGTGTTGATTGGTTTGAGTGATGAGTAGTATGGTGTAATCATGGGGAAAACGTTCAAAAGCCACGAAAGACGTTGGGCAAAGGTGTCTAGTTCGATTGATTTGTTCTTGAGATCCCGTGAGTCCAATGTGCCAATGCCTGTGTTTATACATGATCACCGGAAGATTTTCGGTAACGATACATATGAGCTCATCATGCTTGAGGATTTGGTAGCTCTTGTGTTTTATTTCCCTTTCGAAGGCGGACCACGCTCCTGGTTTTCCCCTTCTCAATCATTGCTAAAATGTAGAATGTCCACTAGATATGCCGATTTCAAGGGCGCATATTTGGTTGTTGGTGAAATTCAACCAACATCTTCTCTAGCGTCGATCAATCTTTCTACCTTTGCACTAGTCGGGAAATGAGAGTGGAAGAAATCAACAAGTTTGATGTGCATGGCATATGCCGATATCGATGCCAGACTCTAGCCGGCAGCCAAAAGTGTTTCCAACAATTGAGTTCCTTCCAGCAAATGTTGACACAAGCAAGCAATTATTGATTTTGTTTGTCTAAGAGTGAATTTCTTAGTTTATTTAAGGTAGTTTTGAAATGGATGCGAAGTAACCTTTTCGATGAAAATTTCTACCTAGTTGGATGCGCACAAATCAGGTGACCTTAGGGTATTGTTGTTAACTTAGGATTGAATATAGGCATGGGCAGCTAGGCCTGAGCCTGTATCGAAAAAACGGGATTCGGCTTGTCTTCCTCACCACATTGGGCCTTGTTTTGCAGTTTGAATATAATCTGGACTGGCATCAACCTTTAGTTTCATGCTTTCGAGCCGACTTAATTGAAAGCCTACAAAAATTCAAGTGTCCAGGACAAACTTCGAGCTTATCACTAGGTTTGGCTTGGGCTTTTGTTTAGAAGTCAAGCTTTTGCAAGCCTAGCCTGAAACCTGACCCCACCCTGAAAAATGTCCATGTTATTTAGGATGTAGTATTGCGAAGATTATGTTTCAAATTTACTCTGTATCCTCATGAGGACATTATTCATCTCACAAGGATGATAAAACTCAAATATCTATATATGTTCTTTACATCCAATGTTAGGGGAAAATACCGAATTGAAGATGTAGCTCATTTGAAAAGGATTTACGACCGGTAAATTTTCTGTTAAAAGAAAAAGTTACAAGGGAGATACCCACCAAAAGTTTAAAAATTATGATAATAATAGAGTAATACTTAAAAATATACACCACATATTTTGAGATGTACAGATTGTTGTAAAGACAACATGAGAGGAAATGGTATCTCATCGTTAGTACTTGTGATGTAAGGTTAGCGGGAGGTACTCCCGGGTAAACCTGGGCAAACGTCGGGCCGGGCCGGGTTTTGGGCCGGGCTTATAAAAGCCCGACCTTCATTTCTCAAGCCTGAGCCCGGCCCGAAGCCCGAAATACTCCATATTTTCAAGCCCGAGCCCGCCCGAAGCCCGAAAGCCCGGCCCGAATGCTGGTTTTTAGTACGCGCACGTGCAAGCCCGGCCCGAAGCCCGAAAGCCCGGCCCGAAATACGGAAAAATTGAAGCCCGAGCCCGGCACGAACTATCTTTCGGGCTGCAAAACGAAGCCCGAGCCCGGCCCGAATGTCAAGCCCGGCCCGGCCCGGCCCGGGTTTTTCGGGCCGGGCTCGGGCCGGGTCGTCGGGCCGGGCTGCCCATGCCCGGGTTTGCTCCCGGGGTTTTATGTAGGGGTGCAGCATAAAATTTCATATTGGGTTCACTGTGTGGTAGGAGTAGGTGTAAATTGGTAATAATCAATACATAAGTACTCATTATAGGGATTTGACTAAGTTCATTGGGTTCATATGAAACCTAATCACCACGCTGTCATGGATATAATCCTGACAATACTATGGGGGTAGGAATGTAGAGGCAATCGTATTTGTCGAGCAGTGTAGATGGGAGTACGCACAAGGGTTTATACAGGATCGGGCCCTCTTCGGTGAAAGTAACACGCTACTCATTTGATGCTCTTAGTTCTTAGCATAAGTTACAAGGTGTGAAGGCTCAACCTTCAGCATGGTGCTTTCCTCCTAGCTTATATAGAGTGTGCTAGGAGGGTTGATACGTCTCTGACGTATCTATATTTTTTAATTCTTTCATTAGTTTACAACTTTCACATACTTTTGACAACAATTTATATTATTTTTGGGACTAAAATATTGATCTAGTGCCTAGTGTTAGTTCCTGTTTTTTTGTATGCACTACCGGGAAAGGGCTCATAGGTGAACTCAAATGTGTGGCGGGTGCGGTATAAAACCCACCACTGCTACTGGAGTAGTAGCTCTTGTGTGTACTAAAATGGACCCACCACTGCTCTTGTTACAGCAATGGTGGGCACTATGTTGTACCCGACACAGGTGAACTGTCTTCAAGATCCCCGCCTGGTGAAAACCTTTGGTGGCAGGCGCCACGGTACACCCGCCATTGCTCCATCAGATAGATGTGGCATGCAGAAAATATAGCCCGCCACACATGTCTTTCGGCAACTCGTGTCCTGGATGTTCAAAAATTTCAAAAAAAATACCAGTGGTGGGTGCCTAACATGATGTGGCAGGTAGTTTCCTATGCCCGCCACCTCGACTTTGCTGTGGCGGGTGCATTGTCGCTCCCGTCACTGTTCATAACTTAGGGTTTCTAAGCCCCGCGCACCCGCAGCCGTCCACATCTATCTTATACAGAAATCTTTCTCCCCCATCTTGTTGGGAACGTAGTAATTCAAAAAAATTCCTACGATCACGCAAGATCTATCTAGGAGATGCATAGCAACGAGACGGGAGAGTGTGTCCACGTAGCCTCGTAGACCGAAAGCGGAAGCGTTTAGTAACGCGGTTGATGTAGTCGAACGTCTTCAGATCCAACCGATCCAAGTACCGAACATACGACACCTCCGTGTTCAGCACATGTTCAGCACACGATGACGTCCCTCGAGCTCTTGATCCAGTTGAGGTCGAGGGAGAGTTCTGTCAGCACGACGACATGGCGATGGTGTTGATGATGTTACCGTCGCAGGGCTTCGCCTAAGCACTACGACGATATGACCGAGGTGTTAAACTGTGGAGGGGGGCGCCGCACACGACTAAGAGATTGTCTGTTATGCTTTGGGGTGCCCCCCTGCCCCCGTATATAAAGGAGGGAGGGAGTAGGCCGGCGGCCAAGAGGGGCGCGCCTAGAGGGGGAGTCCAACTAGGATTCCCAATCCTAGTTGGAGTCCCCTTCCTTTTTCCAAGAGGGGGAGAGAGGGAAGGAGTAGGAGAGGGAGAAGGAAAGAGGGGGCCGTCGCCCCCTCCTAGTCCAATTAGGACTTGCCATGGGGGGGTGCGCGGCCACCCTGCGGCCCTCCTCTCCTTTCCACTAAAGCCCATTAAGGCCCACTACTTCCCCCGGGGGGTTCCGGTAACCTCCGGTACTCCGAAAAATGCCCAAACCTTTCTGAAACCTTTCCGGTGTCCGAACATAACCTACGAATATATCAATCTTTATGTCTCAACCATTTTGAGACTCCTCGTCATGTCCGTGATCTCATCCGGGACTCCGAACAAACTTCGGTCATCAAAATCACATAACTCATAATACAAATCGTCATCGAACGTTAAGCGTGCGGACCCTACGGGTTCAAGAACTATGTAGACACGATCGAGACACATCTCCAATCAATAACCAATAGCGGAACCTGGATGCTCATATTGGTTCCTACATATTCTACAAAGATCTTTATCGGTCAAACCGCACAACAACATACATTGTTCCCTTTGTCATCGGTATGTTACTTGCCCGAGATTCAATCGTCGGTATCATCATACCTAGTTCAATCTCGTTACCGGCAAGTCTCCTTACTTGTTCCATAATGCTTCATCTCGTAACTAACTCATTAGTCACATTGCTTGCAAGGCTTATAGTGATGACCATTACCGAGAGGGCCCAGAGATACCTCTCCGATACACGGAGTGACAAATCCTAATCTTCACTATGCCAACCCATCAAACACCTTCGGAGACACCTGTAGAGCATCTTTATAATCACCCAGTTACGTTGTGACATTTGATAGCACACAAGGTGTTCCTCCGGTATTCGGGAGTTGCATAATCTCATAGTTTGCGGAACATGTATAAGTGATGAAGAAAGCAGTAGCAATAAAACTGTTACGATCATAATGCTAAGCTAACTGATGGGTCTTGTCTATCACATCATTCTCCTAATGATGTGATCCCGTTCATCAAATGACAACACATGTTTATGGTGAGGAAAGATAACCATGTTTGATTAATGAGCTAGTCAAGTAGAGGCATACTAGGGACACTATGTATTGTCTATATATTCACACATGTACTAAGTTTACGGTTAATACAATTATAGCATGAATAATAAACATTTATCATGATATAAGGAAATATTAATAACAACTTTATTATTGCCTCTAGGGCATATTTCCTTCAGTCTCCCACCTGCACTAGAGTCAAGAATCTAGATTACAAAGTAATGATTCTAACACCCTTGGAGTCTTGGTGCTGATCATGTTTTGCTCGTGGAAGAGGCTTAGTCAATAGGTCTGCAACATTCAGATCTATATGTATTTTGGAAATCTCTATGTCTCCCTCCGCGACTTGATGCCAGATGGAACTGAAGCGTCTCTTGATGTGTTTGGTTCTCTTGCCAAGGCAATTGCTCCAGTATTGTCACAAAAGATTTTCATTAGACTCGATGCACTAGGTATTACACCCAGATCGGATATGAAATCCTTCATTTGCTGCTTCTGAAGCAGCTACGTACTCCGCTTCACACGTAGATCCTGCCATGACGCTCTGCTTGGAACCGCACCAACTGAAAGCTCCACCATTCAATATAAATACGTATCTGTATTGCAACTTAGAGTCATCCGGATCAGTGTCAAAGCTTCCATCAACGTAACCATTTACGACAAGCTCTTTGTCACCTCCAAAAATGAGAAACATATCCTTAGTCCTTTTCAGGTATTTTAGGATGTTCATGACCGCTGTCTAGTGCTCCACTCCTAGATTACTTTGGTAGCTCCCTGCTATACTTATAGCAAGGCACACATCAGGTCTGGTACACAACATTGCATACATGATAGAACCTATGGCTGAAGCATAGGGAATGACTTTCATTTTCTCTCTATCTTCTGCAGTGGTCGGGCATTGAGTCTGACTCAACTTCACACCTCGTAACACAGGCAAGAACCCTTTTTTTGACTGATCTTGAACTTCAAAACTTTATCAAGATATGTGCTTTGTGAAAGTCCAATTAAGCGTCTTGATCTGTCTCTATAGATCTTGATGCCCAATATGTAAGCAGCTTCACCGAGGTCTTTCATTGAAAAACTCTTATTCAAGTATCCTTTTATGCTATCTAGAAATTATGTATTATTTCCAACCAACAATATGTCATCCACATATAATATTAGAAATGCTACAGAGCTCACTTTCTTGTAAATACAGGCTTCTCCAAAAGTATGTATAAAACCATATGCTTTGATCACACTATCAAAGCGTTTATTCCAACTCTGAGAGGCTTGCACCTGTCCATAAATGGATTGCTGGAGCTTGCACACTTTGTTAGCACCCTTTGGATCGACAAAACCTTCTGGTTGCATCATATACAACTCTTCTTCAAGAAATCCATTAAGGAATGCAGTTTTGACATCCATTTGCCAAATTTCATAATCATAAAATGCGGCAATTGCTAACATGATTCTGACAGACTTAAGGATCACTACGGGTGAGAAAGTCTCATCATAGTCAACTCCTTGAACTTGTCGAAAACCTTTCGCAACAAGTCGAGCTTTGTAGACAGTAACATTACCGTCAATGTCAGCCTTCTTCTTGAAGATCCATTTATTTTCTATGGCTTGCCGATCATCGGGCAAATCCACCAAAGTCCATACTTTGTTCTTATACATGGATCCCATCTCAGATTTCTTGGCCTCAAGCCATTTCACGGAATCTGGGCTCATCATCGCTTCCTCATAGTTCGTAGGTTCATCATGGTCTAGTAACATGACTTTTAGAATAGGATTACCATACCACTCTGGTGCAGACCGTATTCTGGAAGACCTATGAGGTTCGGTAGTAACATGATCTGAAGTTTCATGATCATCATTAGCTTCCTCACTAATTGGTGTAGGAATCACTGGAACTAATTTCTGTGATGAACTACTTTCCAATCCGGGAGAAGGTACAATTACCTCCTCAAGTTCTACTTTCCTCCACTCACTTCTTTTGAGAGAAACTCCTTCTCTAGAAAGGATCCATTCTAAGCAACGAATATCTTGCCTTCGGATCTGTGATAGAAGGTGTACTCAACAGTTTCCTTTGGGCATCCTATGAAGACGCATTTCTCTGATTTGGGTTCGAACTTATCGGGTTGAAGCTTTTTCACGTAAGCATCGCAGCCCCTAACTTTAAGAAATGACAACTTTGGTATGTTGCCAAACCACAGTTCATAAGGCATCATCTCAACGGATTTCGATGGTGCCCTATTTAAAGTGAATGCAGCCATCTCTAAAGCATAACCCCAAAACGATAGCGGTAAATCAGTAAGAGACATAGATCGCACCATATCCAATAAAGTACGGTTACGACGTTCGGACACACCATTACGTTGTGGTGTTCTAGGTGGTGTGAGTTGCGAAAATATTCCACATTGTTTCAAATGAAGACCAAACTCGTAACTCAAATATTCGCCTCCACCATCAGATCGTAGAAACTTTATTTTCTTGTTACGATGATTTTCCACTTCACTCTGAAATTCTTTGAACTTTTCAAACGTTTCAGACTTATGCTTCATTAAGTAGATATACCCATATCTTCTCAAATCATCTGTGAAGGTAACAAAAATAATGATACCCGCCACGAGCCTCAATACTCATTGGTTCGCATACATCGGTATGTATTATTTCCAATAAGTCAGTAGCTTGTTCCATTGTTCTGGAGAATGGAGTTTTAGTCATCTTGCCCATGAGGCATGGTTCGCAAGCATCAAGTGATTCATAATCAAGTGATTCCAAAAGCCCATCAGCATGGAGTTTCTTCATGCGCTTTACACCAATGTGATCTAAACGGCAGTGCCACAAATAAGTTGCACTATCGTTATCAACTTTGCATCTTTTGGCTTCAATATGATGAACATGTGTATCACCACGATCGAGATTCAACAAAAATAGACCATTCAACAAGGGTGCATGACCATAAAAGATATTACTCATATAAATAGAACAACCATTATTCTCTGATTTAGATGAATAACCGTCTCGCATCAAACAAGATCCAGATATAATGTTCATGCTCAACGCTGGCACCAAATAACAATTATTCAGGTATAAAACTAAAACGGAGGTAGTTGTAGAGTAGCGTGCCGACGGCGATCACATCGACCATGGAACCATTTCCGACGCGCATCGTCACCTCGTCCTTAGCCAATCTTCGTTTAATCCGTAGCCCCTGTTTCGAGTTGCAAATATGAGCAACAGAACCAGTATCAAATACCCAGGCGCTACTATGAGCATTAGTAAGGTACACATCAATAACATGTATATCAAATATACCTTTCACTTTGCCATCTTTCTTATCCGCCAAATACTTGGGGCAGTTCCGCTTCTAGTGACCAGTCTCTTTGTAGTAGAAGCACTCAGTTTCAGGCTTATGTCCAGACTTGGGCATCTTCCCGGGAGTAGCAACTTGCTTGCTATTCTTCTTGAAGTTCCCCTTCTTTCCTTTGCCCTTTTTCTTGAAACTAGTGGTCTTGTTGACTATCAACACTTGATGCTCCTTCTTGATTTCTACCTCCGCAGCCTTTAGCATTGCGAAGAGCTCGGGAATCGTTTTCGTCATCCCTTGCATATTATAGTTCATCATGAAGCCTTTATAGCTTGGTGGCAGTGATTGAAGAACTCTGTCAATGACACTATCATCAGGAAGATTAACTCCCAGCTGAGTCAAGTGGTTATGGTACCCAGACATTCTGAGTATGTGTTCACTGACAGAACTATTCTCCTTCATTTTGCAGCTATAGAACTTGTTGGAGACTTTATATACCTCAAATTGGGCATTTGCTTGTAATATTAACTCCAACTCTTAGAACATCTCATATGCTCCATGACATTCAAAACGTCTTTGAAGTCTCGATGCTAAGCCGTAAAGCATGGCACACTGAACTATCGAGTAGTCATCAGCTTTGCTTTGCCAGACGTTCATAACGTCCGCAGTTGCTCCTGCAGCAGGCCTTGGACCTAGCGGTGCTTCCAGGATGTAATTCTTCTGTGCAACAATGAGGATAATCCTCAAGTTACGGACCCAATCCATGTAATTTCTACCATCATCTTTCAACTTAGCTTTCTCTAGGAACGCATTAAAATTCAAGGGAACGGTAGCACGGGCCATTGATCTACAACAACATAGACATGCAAAAACTATCAGGACTAAGTTCATGATAAATTAAAGTTCAATTAATCATATTACTTAAGAACTCCCACTTAGATAGACATCCCTCTAGTCATCTAAATAATCGCGTGATCCAAATCAACTAAACCATGTCCGATCATCACGTGAGATGGAGTAGTTTTCAATGGTGAACATCACTATGTTGATCATATCTACTATATGTTTTAGGTTCGACCTTTCGGTCTCAGTGTTCCGAGGCCATATCTGCATATGCTAGGCTCGTCAAGTTTAACCCAAGTATTCTAAACGTGCAAAACTGGCTTGCACCCTTTGTATGTGAACGTAGAGCTTATCACACCCGATCATCACAGGTGTCTCGGCACGATGAACTGTAGCACCGGCGCATACTCAGGGAGAACACTTATACCTTGATATTTAGTAAGGGATCATCTTATAATGCTACCGCCGTACTAAGCAAAATAAGATGCATAAAAAGATAACATCACATGCAATCAAAATATGTGACATGATATGGCCATCATCATCTTGTGCTCATGATCTCCATCACCGAAGCATCGTCATGATCTCCATCGTCACCGGCTTGACACCTTGATCTCCATCGTAGCATCGTTGTTGTCTCGCCAACTATTGCTACTACGACTATCGCTGTCCTTTAGTGATAAAGTAAATCAATTACATGGCGATTGCATTTCATACAATAAAGCGACAACCATATGGCTCCTGCCAGTTGCCGATAACTTTGTTACAAAACATGATCATCTCATACAACAATATGTATCACATCATGTCTTGACCATATCACATCACACCAAGCCCTGCAAAAACAAGTTAGACGTCCTCTACTTTGTTGTTGCAAGATTTACGTGGCTGCTACGGGCTTCTAGAAAGAACCGTTCTTACCTACGCATCAAAACCACAATGATTTTTCGTCAAGTGTGCTGTTTTAACCTCAACAATGATCGGCCATAGTCAAACTCGATTCAACTAAAGTTGGAGAAACAGACACCCGCCAGCCACGTATGTGCAAAGCACGTCGGTAGAACCAGTCTCATGAATGCGGTCATGTAATGTCAGTCCCGGCCGCTTCATCCAACAACACAGCCGAATCAAAGTAAGACGTTGGTGGTAAGAAGTATGACTATTATCAACCACAACTCATTGTGTTCTCACTACTGTAAGTGCATCTAGTGCCACCCCTAGTTTGGTTTTGGAGTATTGACGACAAACGTGGTTGAGGGACTAATGTGTTTGTGAGAATTGCAGGATAACACAGGTAGTAGTCCCTCTTTGATTCGGTTTACCTACCGGAGATGACCCCAAAAAATGTATGAAGACATTGAAGATAATGGTGGTACGTGAAGATACTCACATTGAAGACTATGACAGAAGAAGACATTGAGTGAAGACTATGGAGCGTGAAGACTTAGTATTTTTGCTGTTTCTTTTCTTCTTTGTTGAGTCATAGGAACCACCGCACTGTTAAGTGGGGTCCAAGTGAACAAAGTCAGAGTGACTGATGTGATGCTCAACCAAAATCCTATGTCTTCGAGTGAAGACAATGAGAGCAAATCTTATCCAGTGTAGGATAAGTCAGCTTTACTTGTAGCCCAAGTCAAGCTGTCGCGTGTGTTTGAAATCTGACCGTTGTGACATGTGTCAGTTCCTTAGTGACCCAGGGTCATTTTGGACAAATCAGGTTGGGTTGCCCAGTGGCTATAAATAGCCCACCCCCTACAACATAAATTGGTGGCTGCTCAGAGTTAGTGCACGGATTTTGTCTTTGAGAGCAACCCACCTCCGAAGAGTTTGAGAGAGAAATACTTGTGAGGACAAAGCCCAAAACACCCAGAGCCGAAAGAGTGTTTGGCATCACTGAAGTCTTTCTGTCCGCGTGATCTGAAGACTTGTTACACTTGAGGACTTTGAATCCTCCAGCCGGTTAGGCGTCGCGTTCTGAGCATCCAAGAGTAATTATGGATTGCCGGTGAACGAAGTATGTGAAGGTTTGGAAGTCTACCTTGAAGACTTACCAGAGTGATTGGGCGAGGACTGTGTGTCCTTAGCTCAAGGGGAATAAGGTGAAGACATGGTCTTCTGAGTTCAATCTCAGCCTCCCTAACCAGACGTACAGTTGTCACAGCAACTGGAACTGGTCGAACAAATCCTTGTCTTCACAACACACTGGTTGTATCTCTTACTCTCCTTACTTACAGTTCATCTTCGTGAAGTCATTGCCTGATTGCTATGCCCGTTTGACTTCACTGTGTGACTACTTGTTCTGATTGGCTTCGTACTATCTTGCATCCTGATCCTACTACCTAGCTGCTATATGTCATCATGCTTTTGCTTCATACTTGTCAGACTATGGCTTGTCTAGTGTAGTTCATCTTCCGCTGCATGTTTATAGGTCCTGATTTCGTGTTTGTCTTCGAAACTTTCATGTTTTTAAGACTTTCATAAAAATCACCTATTCACCCCCCCTCTAGTCGATCACTAGCACTTTCAATTGGTATCAGAGCAAGGTGCTCCCTTGTTCTGTGTGATTCGGTTTAACCACCTGGAGTTTCAGCTACGTCGATTGCAGGGATAATCAAAGTCTCCGTTGCGTGTCCTGTCTTCGATGGCACTAAATATCCCTACTGGAAGAATAAGATGCATATGCATCTTGAAGCCATTGATGTTGATCTACGGTATGTCGTCAAGAACGGCATTCCCAGGACTGGTGAAGGTGTCTCCCCTACTGATGTCAAGAAGTTCATTCAACTCGATTCTACTGCGAAGAACGTCATTTGTGGTCATCTGACCAAAGGGCAGTATGGTCGTGTGAGTGCCTTGAAAACGTTGAAGCTAGTCTGGGACTGGCTCTCCAAGGTCAATGAAGGTGTTTCAACTCAGAGAGATCAAAGAATCAGTGTCCTACGCAACCTCTTCAACCGCTTCAAGAGAAATGACAATGAAAATTTCCAGCTCACATTCGATCGTCTCACTGACATCACAAACGAGCTTCAGGCTCTCGGCGCCACTGAGATCACCAAGCATGAAATCGTCAAGACGCTTCTAAGATCTCTTGACAGCTCATTTGACACTTTAGCTCTTATGATTCAAGAACGCCCTGATTTCAAGACACTCGATCCATCTGACATACTTGAGAGGCTCAACACACATGAGTTCCAGCTATCTGAGAAAAGAGATATCTATGGACCCAACTATGGCCGAACTCGCGCTTTGAAGGCAAAGGCTGTTTCCTCATCTGAAGAAGAATCTGGCTGCAGTTCTGGTGGAGCTGAAGACCTTGGAAAGGAGCTTGCTATGCTTGTGAAGAAGTTCCAGAAGTTCACTAAGAAGAAAGGCTTTAGAAAGTCTTCACGATCAAGCTCAAGAAATGATGAAGCTTCTTCCCATGACCACAAGAAGAGAACCTGTCACAAGTGCAAGAAACCTGGTCACTACATCTCTGAGTGTCCACAGTGGACTATGAGAAGAAAAAGAAGAAGAGCAAGGAATATGATTCTGATGACAAAAAGAAGAAATACTCAAAATCTTCTTCCAAGTCCTCTTCCAAGTCTTCATCACACAAGAAAAGTTTGTCTGGCAAGGCTCGTGCTTTTGTTGGCAAGGAAATGGATTCAGAAGAGGAGTCTGCTTCTGAGGAGGCAGAAGTGATGGAGTCTGAGGAGGAGTCTGACTCTGGCGTTGCAAGTCTAGCTCTAGCTTCATCCTACGTTGCTAAGTCCATCTTCAACACTGAAGACAATGTATCCACCACCAACGCTGATGCCAGTGACAAGGAAGACTCCACTCCCACTTACTGCTTCATGGCACGCGGTGCCAAGGTAAAATCACGCGATGCTTACTTTAAAACATCTAGTGATGATGACTCAAATTGTGAATCCAAACCCAGCTACAAAAAACTTGCTAAAATTGCAACTGAACAACAGAAAGCTATGGAACATATTCAAAAACTGTTAGACAAAAGTGATGACCTGTTCGACGAGGAAATGACTAAGACCCAGTCCTTAATCGAAGATATAAAAAATCTTCATGTTAAATACCAGGAACTTGAAGGTCGTCATGAAACCCTCTCAACATCTCATGAAAAGCTTTCCTACGATTATCTTCAAAGGAAGCAGGAACTTGAGAAATTGAGATCGGATCATGAAGATCTTCAAAAGGAGAACGAGTCACTACGCGCTCAACAGATCAGTTCCGCTCAGGAAGGATTTGAACCACCATGTTTAAAATGCATTGAGCGTGATAACGCTACTTCTGTTGCTGGATGTTCTACTGCTCCTGTTGCAATATCTTCAACTGCTGATGTGGTAACTAACCCCTCTGTTGAGGATACCACTACTATTGCTGATGGGAATGCCAGGTTGAAGAAACTGATTGAGACAGGCATGTACAAAAGCCTCAAAGGGCATCAGACATTATGTGATGTCCTCAAAAAGCAGATTCTGAACCGAAACCCTAGAAAAGAGGGTATTGGGTTCGAGAGGAAAATGAATGTTGATGGATCATACTGGAAGCCTGAGAAGTACCCCAAAACCACATGGGTTACTGCAAAGGAATCTTCAGTAGATCCATCCACCTTATCTGGTTTCACTTGCGCTAACCCTATCATCATTGATGAATCCTTTGATGCAAACTATAAACTGTTTAAGAATCAGAATGGTGAAGTGTTTGCCAAGTATATTGGTACTAACTGCAGGAATGGACCACCTATGAAGAAGATCTGGGTACCTAAGCAGTATATTGAGAATCTTCCTGTGAATGTCATCATGACACCACCAAGGAAGAAGACAAACCCCAAACCTATGGCCTCATATGGCCCAAAGGCTTCATACAGATACAAGACTCACTTGGGTCACCCTAATGCCAATGTTTTGCAGGGAAACCATACTCAGACTTATGAATATGAGCGTGTGTCTTCAAACCGCTATGTTCATAGAACTAAGAACTTTTCTGCTTATTCATATGAGTATCATGCTCCTCCTGCAAGGCTATTTGCTAGGTCTCCAAAGCTAAAATTCTCAGATGCTGCACTTAGACTCATTGCTTCTAAGCCACCCCTGAAGATGTGGGTGGTGAAGAAGAATTAACCTTATTTTGCAGAGAAAGGTCTCCAACCAGTAATCAAAGGCGTCCAATGCTATTGTTGGGGACCTAAAACACAATGTGGGACGCATGATAAAATGGTCTTACTATGTATTTCACATCTGAATCGCTTGCCAGTCATACTATGAGTCCTAACCTGGATCTGAGCTTTGATAATCCTATTGTGCTTCAAATGCTTATGCTTCACAACACTCTTTGTGAATCCTATCCTCCTAACTGCACTGTAGGGTACTACACCTCGTGCTACAGAATGGATTATGGACAGCGGATGCACCAACCACATGACTGGTGGTCGAAGTCTTCTCATGGACTCAACCTTACGTCCATGTGATAAAAGTCATATCACATTCGCTAACACTTGTAAAAGCAAGGTACTGGGACTAGGTAGAGTTGCAATCTCAAGGGATCAGCACATGGACAAAGTGATGCTTGTTGAATCCCTTGGTTTCAACTTAATGTCTGTCTCATTGCTTTGTGGCTTGAACATGATTGTGTTGTTTGGAAAATATCATTGCCTTGTACTAATGGAATCTGACAAGTCTCTAGTCTTTGAAGGGTACAGGAAAGATGATCTGTACATGATAGATTTCTCAACAGGACCACAGATGGCCGTATGTCTTCTCGCCAAGTCTTCAGAGTGCTGGCTCTGGCATCGGAGGCTAGGGCATGCTGGCATGAGAAACCTACACACTCTCGCCAAGAAGAAGCACGTCATTGGCACCGAAGACGTCAAGTTCAAGAAAGATCATCTGTGTGGTGCTTGTGAAGCTGGGAAGATGACAAGGGCCAAGCATCCCTTGAAGACAATCATGACTACTTCTCGACCTTTTGAGTTGCTCCACATGGACTTGTTTGGTCCCACCCACTACTCTACTCTCACTGCTACTGCTTGTCTCTATGGTTTCGTTATTGTTGATGATTATTCAAGATACACTTGGGTGCACATAATTCTCTTCAAGACTGAAGTGCAGGATGTCTTCAGACGTTTCGCCAACCGCGCCATGAACAACTATGGCGTCAAGATCAAGCACATTAGGAGTGACAATGGCGCAGAATTCAAGAACACTGGCCTCGACCTCTATCTTGACACCTTAGGCATCACTCATGAGTTTTCTTCTCCTTACACACCCCAGCAGAATGGCATCATGGAGCGCAAGAACAGAACCCTTACTGAGATGGCTCGGACGATGCTTGGAGAATACAAGACTCCAAGAAAATTCTGGCCTGAAGCCATTGATACTGCATGTCATGTCATCAACCGTGTTTATCTTCACAAGCTTCTGAAGAAAACATCCTATGAGCTCCTAACTGGTAAGAAGCCAAACGTAAGCTACTTCAGAGTATTTGGTGCTAGGTGCTGGATCAAGGATCCACATCACACTTCAAAATTTGCACCAAAAGCACATGAAGGTTTTATG
Organism: Triticum timopheevii; assembly: GCA_963921465.1. Classification (NCBI taxonomy): domain Eukaryota; kingdom Viridiplantae; phylum Streptophyta; class Magnoliopsida; order Poales; family Poaceae; genus Triticum; species Triticum timopheevii. Next base: position 375,127,006 of record OY997270.1, read on the forward strand.
CTTGGTTATGGAAAGGACTCGCACTCCTACAGAGTCTTCTACCTCTTTCACTATAAAGTGGTTGAAACTGTGGATGTGCGGTTCGATGAAACTAACGGCTCGCAAAGAGAGCACCTGCCAAATGTGCTAGATGAAGTACCTGCCAGTGAATCAATCAAGCTAATGGGAACAAGAGAGATCATACCATCAGATGCCTAGCCTGAAGAGGAACTCATTATCTCTGCACCTGATCAACCTAAAGTCGTTGCTCAGCCTGAAGACAATCCTCCAAATGATGACAATGTTCAGCAGGAGCAAAATCTTCGTCCAGTTCATCCTCGTGTTGCAAATGAAGTACAAATTGAGAAGATAATCGATAGCATCAATGCACCTGGTCCACTCACTCGTTAAAGAGCAACACAGCTAGCAAATTTTTGTGGGCACTTTGCATTTGTCTCAATCTCTGAACCCAAGAAAGTTGCTGAAGCCTTCATGGAACCTGAATGGATTCAAGCTATGCAAGAAGAGCTTCAACAGTTTGAGCTGAACAATGTGTGGTAATTAGTCAAGCGTCCTGATCCTCGCAAGCACAACATAATAGGCACAAAATGGATATATCGCAACAAACAAGACGAGCATGGTCAAGTAGTCAGAAACAAAGCACGGCTCGTTGCTCAAGGATACACACAAGTTGAAGGAATTGACTTTGATGAAACATTTGCTCCAGTGGCTAGGCTCGAAGCTATTCGCATACTGCTAGGCTCGCAAATCATCATAACATCCTTCTATACAAATGGATGTGAAGAGTGCCTTTCTCAATGGAAAGATTGAAGAAGAAGTATATGTTGCACAACCACCTGGCTTTGAAGACCCAAAACATCCTGACATGGTATACAAGCTCAACAAGGCACTGTATGGCCTCAAACAAGCCCCTCGTGCTTGGTATGACACACTCAAAGACTTCCTGAAGAGCAAAGGCTTCAAACCTGGTTCTCTCAATCCCACTCTCTTCACGAACACATATGATGGTGAACTGTTTGTGTGCCAAATCTATGTGGATGACATTATCTTCGGTTGCACCAACAAGAAATACAGTGATGAATTTGCTCACATGATGCAAGAACAATATCAAATGTCCATGATGGGAGAGCTGAAGTTCTTTCTCGGTCTTCAAATCCGTCAGCAACGCAATGACATCTTCATATCTCAAGAAAAATATCTCAAAGATTGCCTGAAGAAGTTTGGAATGCAAGACTGCAAAGGATACACGACGCCAATGCCAACCAAAAGTCATCTAAGCCCCGACGTCAATGGTAAAGATTTCGATCAACAGGTATACCGCTCCATGATTAGTTCTTTGCTTTACTTATGTGCATCTAGGCCAGATATCATGCTTAGTGTTTGCATGTGTGCCCGATTCCAAGCGGCACCAAAGGAGTCGCATCACTTAGCTGTGAAGCGAATTCTTCGATATTTGGCTTACACCCCAACACTAGGATTATGGTATCCAAAGGGCTCAGAGTTTGATATGGTTGGTTTTTTGGATGCTGATTATGCTGGTGACAAGGTGGATCGCAAGTCTACATCAGGCACATGTCACTTTCTGGGTCGATCTCTTGTCTGTTGGTCTTCAAAGAAGCAGAACTGTGTATCACTCTCAACTGCTGAATCTGAATACATTGCTGCTGGATCTTGCTGCGCTTAGCTTCTGTGGATGAAGCAAACTCTTAAGGACTATGGCATTCATCTGAAGCATGTGCCACTCTACTGCGATAATGAAAGTGCTATCAAGATTGCCAATAACCCAGTTCAGCACTCAAAGACAAAGCACATTGAAATTCGTCATCACTTCCTCAGAGATCATGTTATGAAAGAAGATATTGATATCATTCACGTCAAGACAGAAGATCAGTTGGCTGATATCTTCACTAAGCCCTTGGATGAGAAAAGGTTTTGCAAGTTGCGGTGTGAGCTAAATATCTTGGAATCCTCGAATGTCCTGTGATTAGGCACACATCCTAACACTTATGCAGGTTAATGACTTAGATGTGCAACACACGAAGTAATGTATATCTTCAATCAATGAAGACATACACTCTAAGTGTGAATACATTAACGTGGAAATTGACTTCAGAGCGCCACGATAATTGTGCACCGTGTCTGGGTCTAATACTTCCTATACGGTGGGTAACGCCACCACCAAACTCTTATGAAGTGTTTCCTCATGGCGTCATATCTGCAAAGTCTTCGCAATTGATTTAACTTCAACAGTAATTTGACTTCACGGTTACTGATTTGGCCTTACACTGTTATATATATATATATATATATATATATATATATATATATATATATATATATATACTGTATTCTGTCCTCTACAGGATTCACTTATGGCTATGTCTTTGTGTTTGAATCTTTTGAACTAAGTGAATGTGATCAGACCCTAATCCCTCTATGCTTTCTATCTCAAGCTCTATCTATCCAAATCATATGCATTCTGTTGAAGCTGTCGAATGTCTTCTCTGCGTCCTTGTCAGCAGAAGATACAGAGACAAACATTTATATCTAGCTTTAATGACTTATCCTTTTTGCCCGAAACCCGGAGAATTCGGAACGACCACCCCGACAATCCAGGCGTGCGTGGGAAGTGGAACAACTTTCAATAAGTTGCATGTACGCCACGTGTCCATCAGATGTGAACCGCCAGGGGCACCTGCGTAATTGCGTTGTGCTGTCTCTATCCTTATAAATGCCTGTCCTGTCTCGGTCAAAATCCTTCTTCCTCCTTCTCCATCTCTCGCCCCTAGCGCCTACGCTAGCTCTCGACGACGCCGACGACGAAGCGCTTAGCTGCCGCGACCTCCTCGACGCCGTCCTCATGCCGGCCGCGGACCTCGTCTTCTCCGCCATAGCCGTAGGTTTCTTTCGTCGCCAAGTTAGGGCACGGGAGATCGAACTGCTCGGCATCGATCTTCACTCCGTCTAGCAGTTCTTCGTGTGGTAATAAAAATTTACCTTTTGTCATCTTTTTGATCTGATAGATTCATCCGTTCCTACCAAAAGTGGTTTCTAGATCTTTGAACATGAATCTATCTCCTTCTGCATCTCATATTCTCCCTAGTATATTCACTTATGCTTCTTCACAAGTTAGATTCCTCACTTGTACTTATTCTTGGATTTGTACAACTCTGGAACCAACTCTCATCATATAAGTGAATGTCTTCGTGTTATGAGGTCAATTTTGTCGGATTTCGGGTTCCGGCAGACTCTTGAGGTTCGAACACTGGGGTGCGCACGGAAATCACACCCTCAGCCTACCCATGTTTCACCGCCTCGCTAGGATCTAAACTACTCGAAGAATAGCACACGGGACACAAGATTTATACTGGTTCAGGCCACCATTGTGGTGTAATACCCTACTCCAGTTTGTGGTGTGTGGATTACCTCTGGGGCTGATGAGAAACAATACAAGGGAAGAACAGCCTGGCGAGGGTCTGTTCTTGGTTGGTGCGATGAACTGCTAGGGGAGTTCAGTCGCCTCTCTCTCTCTCTGGGGTGTCGATCCGATCAGATCCCCCCTACCCTGTGGGTGGCTAGTCCTATTTATAGGCGAAGGCCCCGGGCCTCTTCCCAAATATTGAGCGGGAAGGGCGCCAACAATTGGCCATTTTGAAGGGGAACATCTGGTACACTTATCTTGACTAAAGTTGGTCCTCGCCTGCCAAAAGACCCTGACGATGACGCTGGCTTGGGCTCCACGATGACCTGCGTTCTGCCGTCCTGCTGGTCTTGGTCTTATTGCACCGAAACGGTTGCCTTTGCTTGGTACCCTTGCCTGCGCTTGCCCCCTTTGCACCAAAGGGGAAACAAGGACTCTGCACAGGCCGGCGCCTGCCTGGCGCCCGCTTGCACCTTGGTCATCATGGCTTGCGTCACGGGCACCTCGTGAGGTACCCCGCCTTGATCTCTCCGCCTCCTCGTGAGCCAGCCTCACGAGGCCGTGCCTGGGGAAGCCTCCTGTCGTCCGCCCCGCGAGGCTTGGCCCCTCACGAGGGTCTTGAGCATGTGTTGATGAAGATGGGCCGTACTGGGCCACTCCTTGAGCCACAGCGCAGGCCGCAGGCAGGCAAGTCTGGGTACCCCCGTTCTCAGAACGCCGACAAATGTCTTCAAACTGATTTATCTTCAAAATCTTCTGAGAATGCATATGACCTCGTCCCCTTCCCTCGCACCTTTAATGCTGTCACAGGTACATGTCCGTGGGAGAATCCCTTGGTTCTCATAGTCTGCATTCGTTTGCAGAGTTCTTGCAGAGTCACATCAACTCACCTGAAGCGAGTTCCTGTCAGTCCAGCCGTTTGAAGCCTTTGAAAGTACTAAAGCCTTTCAGTTTACACTTCATGGCAACTGGAAATCAGCAAGAAAGGGAGGCAGACAGCATCTTGGTGACACTTCCAAGGATTTACCACCAGATTTGCATGAGATGTACAAAACTGATCCAGAAGAAACCTATACTGAACTCAAGAATCGAATCCAATGTATTCGAAGATATTGGGCAGAAGAGTGGTTCAGATACCGCTTCATCACTAAGGAATATGCAGAGAAGAATGCCATCAAGGCACCCTGGAGTGATATTCTGTACAGAAATCTTACACCCAGGAATCAGGCTGAAGCTATTGAGCAAGGCTTCTATCCTTGCATGGTGCGCGGACCACAACCTGAGAATGCTGATCCGTCTTCACTACTCTGGTGTCGTGAAGACAGTTTGTTCAAGCACAACTACCAGTTTGCTAAAAACTCAGCTGCTACGAACAAGAAGGATCTGGGGCTTGACTTCAACCCTGGTCCCTCCGCACCTCGGGACGATGGCACCCGTGAAGCCAATGAAAACATGATTGGCCCCTTCTACAACATTGCTGGCCTCATCACTCACATTACTGTTCGTGGTGCCAAAGTGGATCATTCTGATGATGATGATGCTGACACTGACGAAGCTCCACCTCCTCCTCCAAAGCCTAAGAAGCAAAAGAAGTCTAAAGCTTCAAAATCATCTGCTGCTCCAAAAGCTTCAAGAGTGAAACCATTGGCAACTGCCCCTCTGCTCCAAGCAATGACTCTGAAGATCTCTCTCGTATCTCCAAGAGGCGTGAAAAGCCTCTGAAGGCACCTGTTCAGAAACTGAGTCAAGCACTGAGGCCTGCTGCCATTCTGAGAAATGAGTCTGAACCCATTGACCTATCTTCTGATGAAGAATTTGGTGAAGGTGCTCTGGAACAGCTGATCAAGATCAAGCAAGAGGCGGAGATCTTCAACGATCTGCCCCTCTTTGATGTCAACATTCTGAAGAACTTCATCGATGAGTGGTTTGATAATCAGGAGCTCAACTTTGATGACCTTCAGCTTCCCATTGGCATCAGCGTTGCCTTCCAAGGCGCCATTGCTCCTGAACTTGCTCTGGCTCAGCGCATCATTAAACTGAAGCGAAAGATCGACTTCGAGAAGGAACAGTTCAAGAAGCATGTCGCCAAGCTGAGTGTGGCTGATGTGCAGAAGTTCAAGGTGATGCTGAATGAACTCAAGGAGTCGTTTCGGACGAAACGCGAGGAAGCCAAAGGCTCAAGAGAGCGCATGAAAGCACTTGCTGACAAATGCGTTCAAGCCTACAATGAAGCTGAAAATCGCAAGGCACTTGGCCGCCCTGGCATTGACCCCTCAATGGCTGCCAAGAAAAAGAAGTCATCTGAAGCCCACACTGAAGCACCACGGCAGGAAGAACCACACATTGTCTTCCCTGCCAGCATGCGCGGCTCGAAGCCCAAAGCTCCTTCAGTGGCTTCTAAACAGAAGAAAACCAAGGCAGCTGAAGCCGAAGCCAGGAAAAGGAAAACCAAGCGCACCACTGATGAAGAACCACCCCCTAAGAAGAGAAAGACCAAGAGAAGAGAATGGGTTGCTCCCACAGAGCCCCTTGTTGTTGAACCCCTTGCTTTTGTTCCCCCTCCGTCTGAGAACCAATAGCGTCGAATGGTTGTTCATGAGCCTGCTTCCACAGAGGCTCCTGAAACTCAAAAAGTTCCAGTCGTCGACCCCATCGCGACTGAAGATATTGCTCAAGATGATGTAGTTCTTCCTCAGATCGAGCGCCCAACGGTATCATCACCTGTTCGAACGAATAGTGAGCTTATTAGCATTGGTCGTCCTTTGACGCCAATATCACAAGATGCATCGTGGGCTGATCACCCCCAGCAAGCTACCCCACAAGACTCACCAAGTACACCCCAGCCGTCAAGTGTGCCCGTCATCAGCCCCATGTCAAATGATGACAACTACATGGAGACTTCACCATCACCAAAGGCGTCGCCTGTATACCAACGGCTTCATAAAGGCCTGAAGCCCTCCATGACCACCATCACAGAAGAGGACTCCAACTTGTCGAGCTCAGTGGCACGTCAAGTGTTCCCTGAAGACAATCCTTCTATGAAGGTCCTTGTGTCTGAAGCCAATGCTGCTGAAGACCCTCCGGCTGCATCAGCCATAGTAACACATGAAGAAGAGCGTGTCGCTACTCCCCCTACAACACAAGCAGAAGTTAATGAAGAGAACCAGTCCATGCCAGAACCTTCAGCTACTCAAGTGGAGGGTGAGAACCCTGAGGCTGCCACACATGATATTCCTGAAGCCAATGACGTTGTCATGGCCGACGCTAATGTGGAGCCTACAATGGTCAATGCACCAATGGCAAATGGAGCCAATGAAGCCCCTCAAGAAGATGAAGTCAATGCTGCACCTGTCGCCAATCTACAGCCTAAAGTTAATGCCACTGCTCCTATTCCGCCTCCAAGGCCATACACTATAGAGCAAGCATGCAACTATGGCCAGCTTGTCACTGTCAGATGGCCTATTCTAATTCCTTCATCTGCTGCTGGTCCTCAATTTGAATACCATGTCGAGCATAGGCCTCAGGTTCAAAAGCCAAAGCCAAGGCTTCCCAGATTTCCAGGTACTGCCTCTTCACCAGGATCCTTCAATGTCAACGGCTTCATTGCACACAACACCTTCTTCGATAGAGACAAGAACCCCTACACCAAGCCTAAGATTTCATCTGATCGGTTCTGGAGCTATCAGCAGCGCAGCTACTATTCATGCATTCTGTACAACCAAGGCCGCATATTTCTGCATATGCGTCTTGATACTGAAGCCATAGCTGGCCTGCCCTGCTTGGAAGAAGCCCTTGATTGCTTCAGAGAGGCTGGCTTACTGCATTTTGTCACTGACAAGGAGCACTGGAATGAAGAGTTGCTGCTCCAATTCTATGCCACTCTGCATATCAGAGGCTACAACAGGGATCCGAAGACTTGGGTCCTTGACTGGATGACAGGCAATGTCCATCATGAAGCCAAAGCATTTGATGCCATTGAGCTTACTGGCCTGCCCACTCCAGGTGATCTCTATGAGCCTGGTTGTCAGCTTCACACTGCAGCAGTGGAGAGCATCTTTCACAAGCCTGAACCCAACATGAGCCAGATGCTGAGCATGATGAAGCCATTGCCTCTAGATGCAGAATATCCTACGGAGTTCTTTGTTAAAGACCTTGAGTATCTGCCACGCACGATCTATCACATCATAAGGCGAACTCTCTGGCCTATCAAAGGACACTCTCCAAAGGCTAAGCTAGAAGGTGCAATGAAGACTTTGATCTTCCATATTCTTCATGGCAAAAGCATCAATGCACAAGATTTGTTCATCCACCAACTTGCTGCATCAGGGTCTGACATCTTTGGTTTGAAGTTCTATGCTCCATGGATCATGCGTCTAATCAAGCTTCACACTACTTTCAACTATCAGCCATCTACACGCAATCACATTGTCTTCTTGCCTGATGTTGATATGTCTGTTGAAGGCATCTATCCAGAGCCTGACAAAGAGACACTTTACCTTCATAATGTTGATCGTCAAAGCTTCACTCATCCCATTGAAGGTGTGCTGGCTGCCACTCGTGTCTATCCATTGGCTGGTACTACACGTGCACCTCACCGTGCCCCAACTGGAGCCACTAATAGCACAATTGCTCAACGGCCTCGAAAGCGATCTCGTGTTCTCAATGACCAAGAGCTTCTCGTTGGCCTGCATCAGAAACAGGATAGGCATCACGATTGGCTCAAGCGTCAGATGCAGAGCATTATGACTGACGTCAATCGCATTCACAACCTTGCAACTAAGAATGCGTTCGTCGCGCATGAAACCTGTCGACGCACATGGAAAGGGCTGACTCTTATGTGTGTTGAGGAAGATCTTCAAGACGATGGCTTCTCAGAAAGATTCAAGTTTGATTCCACTCCGCCCAGAAATGTTGTTCTGCGGCGCACTCCATCTCTTGAAGACTCTGAGTACTCCTCTTCTGCTGCAACAGTAAATGCTCGTGTGATCGATGATCAAGACGATGCTACTTCGCCACCTCCAACACACATCAACACTGCTCCAAGTTCGTCTGCACCGCGAAACCTCGACACCAACCTTGCATCTTCTCCTACTCCTTCTGGGAACGAGTAGAGGCTCACTGTCTTCAAACCTTTTTGGTCCTTACTGACAAAAGGGGGAGAAGCTATGAGTTGATAGTCTTCAAGCGGGTTCATATGGGCGGTTGCACTATATTTTGCCTAGTGTTTACGACTCTTGATTTTGATACATTTGGTTCTCTGAGTTGTAACACTTAAACTTGATGGTCGTCTGCTACTTATTTGCTATTTTGTGATGCGATGATAAATTCCGCATGTGCGACGATAACTTCCGCACTTAAGTCATTTCGCAGACGTCCATTTTTCATTATGCATGTCATTATCTTCGTTACATCAGATCATGCATGATGAATTGTCTTCATAAGTTGAAGAGGGTCTCCACAAGTAAAACCTGCCATGTGCATTTGCATTCCAAAAGCAAATTATTTATATGCACATCTTCAGGGGGAGCCTTTTACTACTTACGAAGACAATACCTCATCCTTTACAATTTCACATATTTATATCCCCATTGAAAACTTCAACCAGTTTGTCATCAATCACCAAAAAGGGGGAGATTGTAAGTGCATCTAGTGCCACCCCTAGTTTGGTTTTGGAGTATTGACAACAAATGTGGTTGAGGGACTAATGTGTTTGTGAGAATTGCAGGATAACACAGGTAGTAGTCCCTCTTTGATTCGGTTTACCTACCGGAGATGACCCCTAAAAATGTATGAAGACATTGAAGATAATGGTGGTACGTGAAGATATTCACATTGAAGACTATGACAGAAGAAGACATTGAGTGAAGACTATGGAGCGCGAAGACTTAGTAGTTTCACTGTTTCTTTTCTTCTTTGTTGAGTCATAGGAACCACCGCACTGTTAAGTGGGGTCCAAGTGAACAAAGTTAGGGTGACTGATGTGATGCTCAACCAAAATCCTATGTCTTCGAGCGAAGACAATGAGAGCAAATCGTATGCAGAGTAGGATAAGTCAGCTTTACTTGTATCCCAAGTCAAGCTGTCGCGTGTGTTTGAAATCTGACCGTTGTGACACGTGTCAGTTCCTTAGTGACCCAGGGTCATTTTGGACAAATCAGGTCGGGTTGTCCAGTGGCTATAAATAGCCCACCCCCTACACCATAAATTGGTGGCTGCTCAGAGTTAGTGCACGACTTTTGTCGTTGAGAGCAACCCACCTCCGAAGATTTTGAGAGAGAAATCCTTGTGAGGACAAAGCCCAAAACACCCAGAGCCCAAAGAGTGTTTGGCATCACTGAAGTCTTTCTGTCCGCGTGATCTGAAGACTTGTTACACTTGAGGACTGTGAATCCTCCAGCCGGTTAGGCATCGCGTTCTGAGCATCCAAGAGTAATTGTGGATTGCCGGTGAACAAAGTCTGTGAAGGTTTGGAAGTCTACCTTGAAGACTTACCAGAGTGATTGGGCGAGGACTGTGTGTGCTTAGCTCAAGGGGAATAAGGTGAAGACACGGTCTTCTGAGTTCAATCTCAGCCTCCCTAACCAGACGTACAGTTGTCACAGCAACTGGAACTGGTTGAACAAATCCTTGTTTTCACAACACACTGGTTCTATCTCTTACTCTCCTTACTTACAGTTCGTCTTCGTGAAGTCATTGCCTGATTGCTATGCCTGTTTGACTTCACTGTGTGACTACTTGTTCTGATTGGCTTCGTACTATCTTCCATCCTGATCCTACTACCTAGCTGCTATATGTCATCATGCTTTTGCTTCATACTTGTCAGACTATGGCTTGTCTAGTGTAGTTCATCTTTCGCTGCATGTTTATAGGTCCTGATTTCGTGTTTGTCTTTGAAACTTTCATGTTTTGAAGACTTTCATAAAATTGCCTATTCACCCCCCCTCTAGTCGATCACTAGCACTTTCAATCGGTATTAGAGCAAGGTGCTCCCTTGTTCTGTGTGATTCGGTTTAACCACCTAGAGTTTCAGCTATGTCGACTACAGAGATAATCAAAGTCTCCGCTGTGTGTCCTGTCTTCGATGGCGTGGGAAACTACACGGCACAACAAGATTTCAGATGGGTACCACAGGTCTAAATGTACAACAACACTATTGGCTCTGTTGTGATGCTAATAATGTGCATGATATGAAAGTCAACTGTATACACAATTGAAATTGAAATCAGTAGAGCTATTGATAAGAGCAAACCTGTTAAAGAAACATGCGTGAACATACCTGCTGTGCCATTGGAGTTTCGATTGGATCCTTCAATTTAAAAATAAGTTTGTATGAGTAAATACAGTGATACAAGAGCAAAGCAATGATAGTTAAAAAAGGCGTGCCTAAGCGAGCGCTTAAGCGCGCCTAGGCTCTAGGCGTTGGCAAAACACATCGCACATAACTACGCTTAATCAGTGCATAACTGCGCATAAGCATGCGCTTTGGTCAGTAAAGCGCAAGGCGGTGGCAAAATGCACAATTAATGCCTAGCGCTTTTTTGAACTATGATAGCAATGGAATCTTAAATTAGAACAGTTGTTCTTCAGGTTAGGCACTTATTCTACATGAACAGAGTACAGTAAGACGCAAGAATATAATACTTAAAAATACAAAATGAGCTCATAGACCTTACCACATTCTTGGTTCGGGACCATTACAGAACAAGGCGTTCCCAGTCATTGTCCAGTAAATGTGTCTCAGGAGAACGTAAGGGAATTTGATGAGTTTCTTTGCCGGTGAAGTACGTTTTCTTCAGGTAATTCCGATACTGCCACCAAGCATTCTTGAAGATAGCAGAGGTATTATCACAGGTTACCTCATCCCGAGTTTCCAAATCGGTCCTTCTCTCTAGAGAAAAATGGGAAAATTTGCTAGATTATAACCATCATGGAGGTAGGATGTATGGGACGAAGCAAAGTAATTGCCATGAATAACATTACTTACACATAACTCCTAGACAAACACCTGCAACTGGCATTTTCCTTCATCTTCAGTATAATATTTCCAAGATGGGAAGATACGCACATACGATTTAACAACATCAAATGCAATAGATGCTAAACTATGACTAGCTGGTTGTGCTTCCTCCACAGGAATAGGCGTACTAACTGGTGGAGTTGGGGTTCGCCGTGACAGTACTGGCCCTTTGGGCACTGTAGTTGCCTTACTAACTGCTCTTGTTTGGGAGCTCTGTGGTGGAGATGGTGCTGTGTCAACAGGAACTGGGTTACTATCGGCTTGGGTTGGGGTTAGATTGGGTGAAGCTAGTTCTCTGTCCATCACAATAAGGGTACAATCTGCGAGAGTTTGGGTTATGTGTGGTAGGGCTGGTTCTTGTGCATGTACAACCGAGGTGCTATCTCCACCAAGAGGTAGCACTATTTTATTTGAAGGCCGTGTTTTTAGTCCGCTAGATACTGGCATCACCCGCTCCAATTCAAATGGCTGATAAACAAGAAACATAGTTGAATGTACAGACATTGTATGAGAGACAGATGCAATAGATAGTGTGGAAAAAAGAGGGCACGAAATAGTTGACATGTATATTGTTTAACTAAAACGGACAACATGACATAATTTCACATTGTCGGCATTCTGGGAACGGGGGTCCCCAGATTTGCCAGCCTACGGCCAGCGGCGTGGCTCAAGCGGAGGCCCAGTGCAGCCCAGCTTCATCAGCTCAAGCTCAAGACCCTCGCGAGGGGCCAAGCCTCACGGGGCAGACGACAGGAAGCTTCCTCAGGAGCAGCCTCATCAAGCAGTCTCGCGAGGAGGTGGAGAGATCAAGGCTGTATACCTCGTGAGGTGCCCGTGACGCAAGCCATGACGATCGAGACCAGGCGGGCGCCAGGCGGGCGTCGGCCTGTGCAGTGTCCTCGTTTCCCCTTCGGTGCAAAGGGGGCAAGCACAGGCCAAGGCGTCAGGCAAAGCTTACCGTTTCAGTGCAACAAGACCAAGACCAGCGGAGCGGCAAGACGGAGGTCACCGTGGAGTCCAGGACGGCGTCACCGTCAGAGTCTTTGGCAGTCGAAGACCAACTTTAGTCAGGATAAGTGTACTAGATGTTCCCCTTCAAAATGGCCAATTGTTGGCACCCTTCCCGCTTATTATTTTGGAAGAGGCCCAGGGCCTCCCTCTATAAATAGAGCTAGCCACAACAGAGTAGGCATCAATTTTTGGGGTAGACTAGAGAGAGGGAGAGGCGACTGAACTCACCCAAGAAGTTCATCGCACCAGCTCAAGAACACCTCTCGCGAGGCTGCTCTTCCTTTGTATTGTTCATCAGCCCCTGAGGCAATCCACCACACCACACACTGGAGTAGTGTATTACACCACAATGGTGGACTGAACTAGTATAAACCTCATGTCCCTTGTGTGTTCTTCTTGCTAGCCTAGATTCCTTGCGAGGCTTCGAGACCTGAGTTGGTAGGGGAAAGATCTTCATGCGCACCCAGAGTTCGAACCTCAAGGGTCTGCCGGGACCCGAAATCCGACACACATATATGATGTCTATCTAAACTGGATAGCATAGCATAACATAATTCAAATATATGATGAATAACTAAACAAGATCGCATGACATAATTCAGTTACATGTTATTTAAGTAATCAGGATCGCATCATTTAATTCACATATGTGATTTATATGCTAAATATAGGGCATTCGATATGATGTCTGAACTAAGAACATGGTGTTGAATATTGTGTATATGATGTCTAAACTATGCAATGCAAGACACCATATGCATGATATGAGCAGTATAACCGTGCCAAGTTAGAACATACACCTCAGTGGGGGAATATGACTGGTCATCTGTCTCTGAGTCCATATCTGAGGAGCTAACGGGACCCAACAAGAGAACTACTTTGACAGGTAGCACTGTCTTCTCCGAAGGCCTTGTTTTCGCTCCAGATTTTCCATCTCCCACCCAAATGGTTTATTCACACGAAGAGTAGTTTAATGTACAAACATTGTCGACAAATGGAAATGTAATGAAGAAAAGGATGGACAAGATATCATACAAATATATGATGCCTGGTTAAACAGGATGGCATTGCACATTTCACATATATTATGGCTGGCTAAAAGACATGAGACTGCATAATTCCCGTATATGATATAGAAACTAAACAGGTGGCATTACAGAACATGTCTAAACTAAGCAGATGGCATATATGATGTCAAAAGTAGGCACTGCAAGGCAACATATGCATGATATGACTAACAACATCATGCGAAGGTAGAGCAAACACCTTGGGGGGTAAATAGGAGTGGTCAGCGGCGTCTGAATCCGCCTCAGAACAGATATCTTCCTATGGATTACAATCTGGAGAGGGGTGGGGAGGGTTTGCCATTGAACCCACCATGGAGCGATGTCTGCATGACATTGTATTGCCGTGCAAAACTCTTCTCTTTTTCTCTACATGTTCAGCATGAATTTGTACAATATCTGACATGCATACGAAAAAAATATGGTGAGATTATGTAAGGAGAGCATGCAGAAATTTAGAGTGATGGTAACAACCAGTGGATGGATCCAAAAATAATGATAGCAGGCTGATGAGTGCTTTAATTTAATAAAAAGACAGATGATGATTGCTTTACTATTTGTTTCCCACCCAAGATGAACAACATAGGCATACCCTAGGTGAACCAGATATTAGACAGACATACTATTCATTGTTGCCTCGATATGTGCCACACAACTAATTTAGAACTCAAGTTTGAACATTAATTTGAACCTAACTTGGGAGTCCAAGAGCTGAACATGACGATAAAGTAGCAGGTAATTTTAAGCAATCATAACATAAGGAGAAACAAAAGAGTGCGACCTTTCTTGTGGACCCGTGTACTCTTCAGGTTCATCTGCTGAGTCGATGATAGTGATGCCGTTGCGGTGGGTGCCGGCGGCAGGGAAGGAGATCCGAGGCGGCGAAAGACGGTCAGGAGTTGTGATGTCTGGTTTGGTGGATGCTTCTGTCGATGGAGCAGCTCAGGTGAGGTGGAAGATGTCGTGGCAGGAGCAGGACAAACCACACAAAGTTCCCTTCTACACGTACCTATAACTGAAGTAATTCTGTAAGGGCTCATTTGGCTTGCATGATTCTTAAAACGCAGGGATAGGAAAAACACCGGAATAGGATAGAAAAATGCACAAGGTAAATAGAGCATTTGTAAACACAGGATTTCTGCCAACTTGGGTGTTTGGTTTACAGGAATTGGAAGAGCAGAGGAATGCAAAGAAACATTGCCAAAATAAAGTGAAACCATATGAAAGCATGTACAGTTAGAATGTTATTCTGGCACTAATGCACTTGATCTTGTTTTCATGCATAGGATTTTGAAAAGTAGGTCCAGGTGGATGTTTTGCTTAATTCCTTTCAACAAAATGCATGAATAACTGAATAGTAGAGTGCCATTGGAAAATTCCCTATTGCTATGTTTTTCCGTTGAACCAAAATAGCCCTAATGGATCGACGTGAATGTATAGTAATAAGTGATGCAACAAGTGTACAACCTCTTTGCCGTAGCCGTGTCGACCTCAGCATCATTGGGTTGGTCGCTGAAGCAGTTGAGGCAGAGGTGGCTGTTGGAGGTGTGGAGGAAGATCTGAGGAATCTGTAGACGGCGTCCAGGGCACTGCTCTGTTGTGATGGATCGTTCTATCGTTGGAGCAGCTCCGGTGAGCCGTAAGATGTCAAGGCTGAAGCAGCACAAGACAGACATCATCAATCTCAAGTGGGATTCTAATAGCATCTCCAATAGATGATGTAAAATAGATGTAAAATTTACATCACCAAAAACCACCTGACAACAACAGATGAGGTAAAAACTGTTGACTCTGAACATAACTGTCGAAACTGAAATTTACTGTGGAATATGAATGCTACTGTCAAAACTGAACGCAATGGTAGCAGAGAGGCACTTGACATGTAGTTTAGGGAGGACCTGCAGTTCATCTTTAACCTGCACCCCCTGAGCCGCCAGCCACCACCGGCCGAACTGCCGGCCCCAGTGCCGCCTCGCCGCCCCGAAATAACCTCCCACCATCGCCCCGCGGCCAGCCCTCTAGGCCCCCCGCCCCCACCCTGAACCCTAAGATAGATAGTGGGGTACCTATCGGAGTAAATGACCACGGGTAGCCTAACCGGCTCCCTTTGGCCCTAAAAAAAACAATGGGCCGATCGGACCTCGAAGCACCTAAGACACGGGGCCGCCTTCCTCCGGCCGGCTATCACCTAGGCCGGCTGGCGGAAGGCGGACCGGCCATAAAACAACCTTCAGAGGATGCCAAGCTCGCGCCGACTCCAAGAAGCCGGCCCGTGAAGGACCGACTCCAAGAAGCCGGCCCATAAAGGACCGGCTCCCCGGAGGCGGCCCACGAAGGGCCGACTCCAAGAAGCAAGCGGCTGAACGACACGTCCTAAAGACCATCACCCATAACGATGACGGGATGGGGCGGGGCTACAGCGAACCCTGCCACCCCCGAATCCCGGAGTATGCATGGCTACAGTATGCCGTACGGGGCAGCCATCCCCCGTCCGGCGTGGCACTGTTGCCACGAGGATCATGACGCCATCCACGACGGGTTGCCAGTATGGCCCGCAGGCGGCAGGCCCCTTCGGTCAGAGAGACATCCGAAGGCGGCCCGGCCTCCCTCAGCCGGCCCAAGGCCGGGCCGGCTTCCAATAGCCGGCTTGCCCCCCCCTCGGGGCGAGCGTGCCATTAAGCAGATAAGACACGGTAAGGCTACAGTGGGAGCCTGCAAGGCGGCGGCACTGTAGCCATACTTACCTCGACAAAGCCCTCGTCATTAGAGGCGAGGCAACAGTAACCAGCCCCCGACAAGATCCCCCATGCGGTGGGGCCGACCTGTCGACCAGCGGGCCGATAGCCGGTGGGACCCACCAGTCGGCGGGCCCCAGCAGCCGGCGGAGAAGGCGGCGGTCGTAGACACTGACGGCTTGGGCCCGCACCCAGCCGGATTACCATTGTACCCCCGGGGGGTAGGCCTATATAAACCCCCCGGGACACCCATGCAAAGGGTTGATCTCATAGAGTTTTAGACACTACCATCGGGAGAGGAGAGAGCTAGCCTAGCCCTTCTTCCTCCTACCACCGAACAACTCAAGGAGCCTCTTGTAGCTACTTGTTGATCTAGTGACCATGCGGAGACCCCGCAGAGCAGCAGTAGGGGTGATATCTCCACGGAGAGCCCCGAAGCTGGGTAAGATTCGTCGGCGTGCATGTCTTCGCCTTATCTCGTTTCCAGGCACCGGCGATGTCTTACTGGCTCCCACAATGATAAGCCATCCGTTGGCATATGTTGCACCTACCACCCGACATTTGGCGCCCACCGTGGGGCCAGGTGCACCGTCGTCTGGAGACCTACTCTGGACGGGAACCCTTTTCCTCCCCAGCGAGTGTAGCCAGCCCGGCACCCCCGAGGGCGCTTGCCCCGACGCGCTGCAAGGCGTCGACGACGCCTGCGCGGCAAGTTGCCTCACCGATCTCCTTGGCGAGGTTTGCATCTCGGACGAGCCCGCATCCGACGCGGGCAACGGCTGCCTCGAGAGCCGCCTCGTCAGCCTCCTCGACCAACTCCATGTCTCCGGCGAGCCTACCGCGGACTTGGAGTCGGTTGGCTCCACCGACCCGATGCTTGTTGACTCCAACACGGCATCGCTCGATGCCTTCCCCACCGACGTGATCGTCTTCAACGACCCTCTCCCGCGAGCTGACAGTGGCGGCAGCACCGTCACCGAGGTGCTGGTCATCAGCCACGGAGCCGCCTCCGGCGAGAACACCCATGATGCCCTGCAAGCGGTGCTGCAGGACCTGTCCGTCCCCATCCCGACCGACGCCGATGCCGAGGCGCTGGAGGCTCGCCGCCTTGCCCAAGTCGCGGAGGGCCAGAAGATAAACACCATGAGACGCCTCACGGAAGCCCACCAACGCGAAGTCGACCGAGCTGCCTTCGGCACGCCGCCTCCAGAAGGGCCAAGCCGAGTCGGCGCCGTCAAGCAACGTGGCGCGGCCATCGCCAACATGCTGGGAGCGGACTGCCCAGTCTACGCCACGCCCCTCGAGAATCTACGCGCCGCCCAGTCGATCGTTGATGAGCTCAACAGACTGGGGGCCGACGAGCTCCCTTACATGACCAGACGCATCCAGCAGCTGATCGACGCGGCTGCAGTGCGACATGAAGCCGACGTCCGAGCTGGAAGCCCCCCTCGCCGAGAGCACGGCGCGACGTCGCGAACGCCGACTGCGGGTGGCGCCCGTGCGAGACAAGAGAAGGAACCGGCTGCCAGCCGCAGCCGGACACGAATCACCATCGAGCGTGATGCAGAAGGCCATCCCCGAGGCGTGGAGAGACGAGGCGACTTGCCCCCTCCTCCGCCTCGTGGGGAGAGATATCCCACCCCGTCGCTTGTCGAGCATCCGACTCTCAGCGGCCAACTTGGTCGCCGCGAAGGAGTCGGCGAAAATGACGCCCGCCATCGGATCGACCGCCTTGCGCGATACCTGGCCCTAGAAGAAGAAGATGATGTCGGCCCGCCTTGCTTCGGCCCCCGCATCCGCGACAAGCCCTTTCCCAAAGGGTTCTCGCTCCCAAGAGACACGCCCAAGTATAACGGCTCCGTGAAGCCGGAGGACTGGTTGATCGACTACTCCACCGCGGTTCGCATAGCAAACGGCAACCGGCGCGTTGCCGTGAAATACGTTCCCTTGATGCTCCAAGGCACGGCATGTACCTGGCTCAACAGCCTGAAGCCCTACAACATCAACAACTGGCTCGACATCATGGAAGCCTTCATCCGCAACTTCACCAGCACCTACAAGCGGGCTCCCAAGCCCCGACAGCTCTCCTTGTGCGTGCAAGGACCCAGCGAGTCGACTCATGACTATCTCACGCGTTGGGCCGAGCTCTGAAACTCCTGCGAAGGGGTGCACGAGGTTCAGGCAATCGAGTAGTTCACAGCCGGGTACCGAGAGGGCACCCTCCTCAAGCATCGACTCCTCTGCGACGAGCCGACTACCCTCGACGAGCTGCTGATCATCGCGGACAAATACGCCATGGCCGACTCCTCCATGAAGACCGAGCTCCGAGTCGACGCTTATGGGAAATTGCTTGCGCCGGCTCCCAAGACGCCGGCTGGAGAGTCCACTCGGCGCCCGTACCAGAACGACAAAAGTGTGCAAGGCTCCGATGCCACCTTCCACTAGACGGCAGGTGGCTACGGTCGAAGAAGAGTAACCTGAGGGACGGTCGGTTCCCAGGAAGCAGAAGGGTGGCAGGCCAGCTTGGCAGTCGTCTTTCTCCTACGAGCAAACTCTCGACGCCCCCAGCAAGTTCCACAGCGGCGCGAAGCCATCCAACCATACGACCCGGAAGTGCCACTGGCTCACCCGAATCTCCAAGGGCGAAGGGCTGTTCGCGCCTCCGCCTGCGGGCCAGCCGCCTCCTGCCCCCCAGCAGCCGGCCACTCGGCCAGCAGTTGGAGCCATCCACGACGAGTTCCCTGATGAGCATGCCACCTACGTCATCTTTATGAGCCAACCGGATGATCGGCGAAGCCGGCGCCGACAACACCAAGAAGTCAAGCGGTCGCCTCCAGTAACCCTGAGTTTATGCACTGGTCAGAGAAGCCCATCAGCTGGAGCCGGGACGACCACCCAGAGGTGATGCCGTCTCCTGGTTCCTATGCCCTTGTCTTAGATGCTACTCTGGTGATGGAGAGGCGCGCCGCCCGTTTCTCCTGCGTGCTGATAGGCGGCGGGAGCAGTATCAACATACTCTACCGAGACACAATGGAGAAGCTCAACATCAAGCCGAAGCAACTCATGCCTAGCCGGATCGTGTTCCATGGCATCGTACCCGGCCTGTCCTGCTCACCAATCGGCAAGATCAAGATGGATGTCCTCTTCGGAGACAAAGATCATTTCCGCCGAGAGGCAATATGGTTCGAGGTGGTGGATTTGGAGAGCCCGTACCACGCACTGCTTGGCCGACCAACGTTGGCCAAGTTTATGGCTGTGCCCCACTATGCCTACCTCAAGATGAAGATGCCGAGTTCCAAGGGCATTATCACCATAGCCAGAGACTACAAGAAGTCTTCTGAGTGTGCAGCAGCCAGTAGTTGGCTGGCCGAGTCCCTCGTGATTGCTGAAGAAAAGAAGATGCTGGACCGAGTCGTGGCCCTGGCCGGCAAGTAGCCGACCTTGTCTCATGACCCCAAAGAATGTGAAGCTCAAGGTTCTTTCCAGCGGCCAAGGAGACAAAGAAGATACCCCTGGACCCAGGCACCTAGAGAGGCACGCCGTCATAGGCACATGCCTTGACAGCAAATAGGAAGGCGAGCTCGTCAATTTCCTCCGTGAGAATCGAGACATCTTCGCATGGTCTCCCAAAGACATGCCGGGTGTCCCGACGGATTTCGCCGAGCACAAGCTACACATCCGATCTGACGGAAAGCCGGTCAGGTAGCCTTTGCGCCGCCTGTCAGAAGAGAAGAGAAGAGTAGTTGGAGAAGAGATAGCCTGGCTTCCGGCAGCCGGCTTCATTATGGAAGTATTCTTTCCAGAATGGCTTGCCAACCCGGTCCTCGTGCTGAAGAAGAACAAGCAGTGGCGCATGTGTATCGATTACACCAGCCTCAACAAAGCCTGCCCCAAAGATCCGTTCGCCTTGCCAAGGATTGACCAAGTGATAGACTCCACAGCCGGATGCGAGCTGTTGAGTTTCTTGGATGCTTATTCCGGCTACGACCAGATAAAGCTGAACCCGGCTGATCGCTTGAAGACCGCCTTCATCACCCCATTCAGAGCTTTCTGTTACCTGACTAGGACATTCGGCTTGAGAAATGCCGGTGCCACTTTTCAGTGTTGCATGCAGAAATGCCTCCTCAAGCAACTCGACAGAATGCCCACGTCTATGTAGATGATGTTGTGGTGAAGACGGAGAAATGCGGCACCCTGCTGGAAGACCTCAAGGAAACTTTTGAGAATTTGCGCCGGTTTCAGATCAAGCTCAACCCGGAGAAATGTGTGTTCGGAGTACCAGCCGGCCAGCTTCTAGGCTTCCTGGTCTCCGAACACGGCATGGAGTGCAACCCTGTGAAGATCAAGGCCATAGAGAGAATGAAGGTCCCTACCAAGCTGCGAGACGTCTAGAAGTTCACTGGATGCCTGGCATCTTTGAACCGCTTCATGAGCCGGCTCGGAGAGAAGGCTCTCCCCCTCTACCGACTTATGAAGAAGTCCGCTCACTTTGAGTGGAATGACCAGGCGGATCAAGCTTTCCACGAGTTGAAGAAGATGTTGTCCACGCCGCCGGTCTTGGCGGCCCCAACTGAGAAGGAGCCCATGCTCCTCTACATCGCCGCCACCAGCCGGGTGGTCAGCACAGTCATTGTGGTTCAGCGCCCAGAAGAAGGCCGATCTCAGCTTGTCCAGAGGCCGGTCTATTATTTGAGTGAAGTATTGTCCACGTCCAAACAGAACTACCCGCACTATCAGAAAATGTGCTATGGTGTGTACTTTGCTTCCAAGAAACTCAAGCCCTACTTTCAAGAGCATACCATCACGGTCGTATGCACTGCCCCGCTAGCCGAGATCATAGGCAGCCGGGATGCATCCGGCCGAGTGGCGAAATGGGCTATTGCGCTGGCTCCGTACACAATCTACGATCAGCCCCGCACCGATGTCAAGTCCCAAGCACTGGCCGACTTCCTCATCGACTGGGCCGAGACCCAGTACCTGCCGCCGGCTCCGGATTCCCTTCATTGGCGGATGCATTTTGACGGATCCAAGATGCGCACCGGCTTGGGAGCCGGCATTGTCCTCACCTCTCCCAAAGGCAGCAAACTCAGGTACACATTGCAAATCCACTTTGCCGCCTCCAACAATGTGGCCGAGTACGAGGCGCTCATACACGGGCTCCGGCTAGCAAGGAGCTTGGCATCCGCCGGATCCTGTGTTATGGCGACTCGGACTTAGTGCTACAGCAATCATCCGGCGACTGGGATGCCAAGGACGCAAACATGGCGAGCTACCGTTTCCTTGTCTAGCAGCTCAACAGATATTTCGAGGGGTGCGAGTTGCTTCACGTGCCTCGGGCCGATAATGAGCAAGCAAATACCCTGGCACGAATAGGCTCCACCCGACAAGCTATACCAACCGACGTCGCCCTCCAACGCCTCTTCAAGCCATCTGTCAAGCCGTCTCTAGAATCCAGTTCCATCTTCGTACTGCCTGACCCCGACGCAGTCGGATCCGACTTTGGGGACCAGGCAGGCGGCCCGGGGACTTCGGCAGCCGGCTTGGGGACTTCCATAGTCAAACCCGGCCCGGGGACTGCCATAACCGAACCCGGCCCGGGGACTGCAATGGCACAGCAGGCGGAGGCCGACTCCAACTCCTCACAACCCAGCCCGCCCACCCTGGTTGTAGTAGCCGTCTTGGCAGTCGAAGAAATCATAGCTCCATCATGGGCTTAGCCCATCCTCTGGTTTCTGGTGAATGGAGAACTACCGACTGACGAGATCTCGGCCAGACAAGTCCAACACCGAGCCGGAGCCTACACAATAATGAACCAAGAGCTAGTCAGGCGCAGCGTTACTGGAGTCTTCCAGCGTTGCGTCGAGCAAGAGAAGGGCACAACAATCCTTAGAGACATCCACCAAGGCGAATGCGGCCACCATGCCGCCTCCAGGGCGCTCGTCGCCAAGGCCTTCCGCCATGGATTCTTCTGGCCGACTGCATTGGAGGATGCCATGGAACTAGTCAAACACTGCAAAGGATGCCGAGTGTTCGGCTCCAAGCAACACCTGCCGGCTTCTGCACTCAAGACCATCCCCATCACTTGGCCTTTTGCAGTCTGGGGACTGGACATGGTCGGACCATTCAAGACGGCGTGCGGCGGCATGACACATCTGCTTGTCGCCGTAGACAAATTCACCAAGTGGATTGGAGCAAAGCCGATCAAGAAGCTGAATGGGCCAACTGTCGTGACATTCATTGCCAACATTACAACCCGGTACGGCATACCACACAGCATCATCACCGACAACGGCACAAATTTCGCCAAGGGAGCATTAGCACGTTTCTGCGCAACGCAGGGCATCCGACTGGACTTAGCGTCCGTTGCCCACCCGCAGTCAAACGGCCAAGTCGAGCGAGCAAACGGCCTCATCCTTTCCGGCATCAAGCCCCGACTGGTCGTGCCACTGGAGCGTTTGGCCGGCTGCTGGCTCGACGAGCTACCGACCGTCCTCTGGAGTCTGCGCACTACTCCTAACAAGTCGACCATGTTCACCCCCTTCTTCCTTGTATATGGGGCTGAGGCTGTCATCCCAACTGACATCGAGTTCGACTCACCTCGAGTCACCATGTACACGGAGGCGGAGGCCAAGGAAGCAAGAGAAGACGGCGTCGACTTGCTGGAAGAAAGCCGGCTGTTAGCCCTCAGCCGGTCCGCCATCTACCAGCAAGGGCTACACCGTTACCACAGTCGGATAGTGAAGCCAAGAACTTTCCAAGAGGGAGACCTTGTGCTCCGACTGATACAGTGTACAGCCGGCCAGCACAAGCTCTTGGCCCCTTGGGAAGGCCCCTTCGTCATCAGCCGGGCTCAGGGAAACGACTCCTATTACCTAATCAACGCGCAGAAGCCGAAGGCACGCAAGAGAGACGACTCCGGCAAGGAGTCGGACCGCCCATGGAATGCCAATCTTCTTCGAAGATTTTACAGTTGAAATGCAGTATGTATCACACTATCTTTTGTATTAAGTATGAGACAACGGGCCCCCGAGGAGTTCGCGGGGACTACCTCATTTTATCTATGTATGCCGGATATCACTCCCATGGTTACCCTACTGCATTTTACTTTCTCTGTCCGGCACCGGGTTCGACTAAGTCGGCCTGGGGACTTGCCGCCTTGAGTTATGCCCAAGTTCTACCTGCAGACAAGTAATGTGCCGGCACCCAAGCCCTCTCTTGGGAGAGTCACAGCTCGAAGAATCAGCTATCCGACTAGCAAGAGCTAAAGGCGGAAAGGATGCCCACATGAAAAATGGCTAAGGACTAATGAACTTACATAACACAAGCCGGCTTCCCCCCCGCCAACCGACTGCCGAAGCAGTCAGCTGGCCGGCTTCCTTTCCTACTCCGCCAAAATCTAAGAAAGCTCAAACCTTTGCCTTCCCAGATGGCTGAATTCCTTACCCGGCCACAGACTGCAGAGCAACTGTCCGGCTGGGAAGGCGGCAACCAAGGGAAGGCGGCAAAGGAAGAAAGCTGAAAGATAAAAAGCAAGTCGGAATGGAAGCCAAACACATGCATAATAATATTTACATCAAAAGCCTTTGAAAGGCTGGCATTCAACAAAGTTTGAATACACCCCCAGTGGGTGGAATTGCACAAAATAACAAGTTTTTTCCAAAGAGTAACTAGCAGGAAAGTAAATGATAAATCGAGCCAGGGGAGCGCGTGGAGCTTCAGGAAGAACGGTGGAGACGGCGGTGTCAGTTGGAGGAGTGGCCGGCTGGCGAGTCTCGGCCTGGTCGTCGTCGGTGGTAGGCGGAGCGTTCGCGCGTGCCTCGTTGCTGGAGGCACGGTCAGGGTGAGGCTGGCCGGCTGCTCCGACATCCGGCTCGAAATCTTCGCCGTCTTCCTCCTCCTCCTCCCCGCCCTCATCGCTGGAGTCAATCTCCTCCGCCGAGTCCTCGCCATCGGCCGGGTTCAGCCCGAACCAGTCCTCCGGCTGCGCGACGCCGTCCTCGTTCACCTCAGGAGCAAAGGCGCTGGTATCAGTGAAGTCGGTGATCGCCGAAGCACGCTGGATGATAGCCGGCCGCACCGCCTCCAGCTCCTCATTTGCCTCCTGCCTCCAGGTGCGCAGCTGATCCAAGTTCAGCCCCGGGTACCAAGCCCGGACGAACTCTAGCGCCCGTCGAGCGCCGTATCGAGCTGCTGAAGCCTTCCAGGCCTCAAGGCGGCCAACGGCTACCTCCAGCCAGTCGGCAGTATGGCTAGGGGTGCAAGGAATTACCTCGCCTGGCCAGAGGGCGGCTAGCACCTGTGCCCCGGCACGCTGAAGTCGGCGGAGCATGCGGTAGGCCAGCTGGAGGCGGGCCTCGATCGCCAGAAGCTGCTCCTCAAGCGTCTGGTTGGCATCCGGCACGATCTCAACCCCAGCCTGCCGCCGGGCTTCATGGTGGGCTTCGATGGCTTTGTTGGCAGCAGCAGAATGGCCAGGAAAGTACTCTGCACAAAGAAGAACGAAAAAGAGCAAGTCAGGAGATAAGCTGACTTGCAAAGACAAGCAAAGAATGAAGAAGAAGAAGGCCTACCGTCAACCAGGTCCTCGACACGGCCGTAGCCTTCGCTCAGAGCTTGCCGTGCCTCAGCCCAGCCCGCCGCCTCGGTCTCGAATTCGGCTTTGAGGGCGGCCTCGCTGTCCTGGGCCGCCTTCAGGGCCGCCTGGTGGCTTTCCTCCTGGTCGGCCAACCTCTTGGCTAGACGATCACGCTCCTGGGCCAAGGCATTGAGCTCACCCTCCTTGGTGCGAAGGGCGGTCTGGGCGACACCCAGCTGCTGCCTCAAGTCGGCATTGGCTCCTGATAGCATTAAAAGAAGAAATTAAGAAAGAAGTTGGCAAGAAAGATCCGACCCGACTACTCAGCAGTCGGCCCGAATCTCGGGGACTACACCCAGTGGGTGCGCTGACGTGCCCCCACATGAGATGAAAAGACAGAGACACTCACGCCGGCTCTCCGCCAGATCGGCGGACCTCTTGTCTGCCTCCCGGACCTGGGAGTTGTAGGTAGCGGCGTGGAGGTTGTGGTAATCCTGCAAACAGGACGAAGAAGCAAGCAAGAGCAAGTCAGTAAAACAAGTCTTCGAAGAAGTTCCTAGCCGTCTGCTCAGCAGCTGGCTCGGAACTCGGGGACTACACCCTGTGGGTGCGCTGAAGCGCCCCCACGGAAAGGAATCAAGAACAAGAGAACTCACCCGAACAACCGCCCGCGTCGCGAGAAATTCTTGGGTACATTGCTGCAGCGCGGTGGCTTGGGCTTGAAGCCGGCTGCGAACGTCTTGCGCAGCCAAGTTCAGCACGGCCGTCCCACCGCCCCGCGTCCACCTGGGCGAGCTAGTGGTGGCCGACTCCAGCTCATGCGACAACGAGCTGGAGGCAGCCGCCCTCTGCGGATCCGGCTCTGAAGCCGCCCTCGCCGCACGCCGGCGAGCTGGCGACATGACCACAAGATCCCCCTGCACAGTCGAATGCTCAGGCGGCACCTCGGGCTGGCTGCCTTGGCCGGTCCCGGCCGACAGAGGCGGCACCACTACTCCCTCCAGGACGACTACGTCGCCGTCCGCCATCTCCGCCACCGGCGGGTCGCGGCTGATCTCGTCCGGCGGGGGCTGCGGGACGTCCGGGGGCATGGAGCGGAGGGGGATGACGAGCCGCGGGGGCTGGCCTCGCAGGCCTTCCGCCATCTTCTCCGCGGTCTCGGCCTCCGCCCGGGCCCTGGCCGCC
This sequence comes from Triticum timopheevii, assembly GCA_963921465.1. Classification (NCBI taxonomy): domain Eukaryota; kingdom Viridiplantae; phylum Streptophyta; class Magnoliopsida; order Poales; family Poaceae; genus Triticum; species Triticum timopheevii. Next base: position 375,153,014 of record OY997270.1, read on the forward strand.
GCGTCGGCCTGCGCCTCAGCCGACTCCGCCGTCGTCTCCAGGGACGGCTCGGCGGCGGCTGCCCTTCTCTCCTCCGCCTCCCGCTCCTCCCGCGCTTCCCGCGCGTTCCGCTCCGACGCTGCCTGAAGCTCGACGCGGGGATCAATGCGACGGGAGCCCACACACCCTCCCATTCCGCCGACTATGGAGGCAGCGGTAGTCCGCTCAAGAGTGAGTGGGGCCCTGATTGAAAAACAAGAGACAAGACTTAGAAGAACATCAAACAAAGAAAAGAAAGAAAGCTGCGTAAAGACCAGAACTTACGCCGAGACCGCCTGCGGCTGCTTCACCACTTTGCGGAAGCGGGCCGCCTTCGCGGCCGCCTCGTCCCGCTTGGTTGCCGCCGCAGGCACCTTAGGCCTCTTTGGTCGCCCGCCGAAGGGAGTCGGTGCCGCTCGGCGCTTTAGTACGCCGCCTCGTGCGGCCGGCCCGCAGGATGGGCCGGCGCCTTGGGGGTTGGACGCCGGCTGGCGGCGTGGAGCGGGGTCGGCCTCGTCATCATCGGGCCAGTCTTCGAAGCCGGCGGTGAAGCCGGAGCCGCCTGCCTCGCCGCCGCCCCCCGAGGCGTCCCAGTCCAAGGCGGCCGCCCCCATGTCCGTGTCATCAGGATCGTCCGCCGCGCGGTCGGGGGCGAACTCGCGCTCCGGCCTCGCGGTCCCGGCCGGAGGGTGAAGAAGGGGGTTCTAATTAAGGACCGACCGACTGGTCAAGAGTCAGCCCGGAAAAGGAATTCGGCAATAGATGAAGAAAGAAAACTTACCATTGGTGGTGGATTGGCGCGAGAGAATGGCGCCATGCCATACTGCCAGTCCGGCTTGAGCTTGCAGTTGGCGATGTAGTTCACCATATAGGACACCTCGTCGTGAGGCATCTCCCTGGTGCTGAGCTGGCTCGGGTCGAACCGGCCGCTCATCTGGCAGATCAGATGAGGGCGGCCTTGAAGCGGAAGAACCCGGCACTCGACGAAGGCAGCGATCAAGTCGGGCCCGGTCAAGCGGTCCGACTGGATGAGCACCCGAAGCCGGGGGACGGCTCCGACCCCAGCCGGCGTCAGCGACCTGGCCCGGTAGGACCACGTGGCCGGCCTCCCAGGCGGCAGGCCGGCTACGTAAGCCGGCAAGTTGACGTAGTCGCCATTCGGGGCAACGTTCTTTACATAAAAGTAAGACCGTTGCCAGAGCTTCACCGATTGGATCAACGCGATTGAAGGGAAGGGGTTGTCGGCGGTGGACCTCCTCATGGCGACGAAGGCGCCGCACGGAACCGGCATGCCGGCCGTGACCGTGCTGAGCTCGGATTGAAAGAACTACCCCCAGAGCTCGATGGTGGGGAGGATGCCAAGGAAGCCTTCGCACAAAGAGACGAAGGCCGACAGCAGCACCACTGTGTTGGGGGTGAGGTGGTGCGGCTGGAGCTGGTAGAAGTCCAGGAACGCGCGGAAGAAGACACTGGCGGGGAGGCCGACGCCGCGCATGCAGTGCGAGTAGAAGATTACCCGCTCGCCTTCCTCCGGCGCTGGCGAGATCTCCCTCGCTAGCGCGAGGCGGACGTGCACAAGATCCTCACTCGGCAGCCGCCGCGTCTTGCGGAGAAACTCGATGTGGTCGTCGCGGATGGTGGAGCCGTCCCAAGAGCTCGACGTCGGAGCCATGGCAGCGAGCGCGACGATGGGGAGCGCCCGGCGTGGAGGCAGCAAGCCTGCGGCACGCTGGGAAGAAGAATGGATGGCGAGGCAGGAGCATGGCGAGGAGCTACCGCAGCGAGGCAGAAGAAGAAGGAGGCAGGGCGAGGGCGAGGGCGAGTGTGCGAACTACTGCTGCTCCCCCTCCCTGCCCCTACTTATAGCCTCGCGCGGCGAAGCCGAGGAGGCGAGGCACGGGGGGGGGGGGGGGGGGGGGGGGGCGTGGGATTAACTGCGCCCACTCCCCCATGGCCCGCGATTATCGTGCCTTGATGGCAAGTGGGAACCGCCGCCGGAAGACGTGCGGTTGGTTCGAGCCACAAAAGATCCGCGCACGGGCCGAGGCGCGGGAGTGGCGGGCCCCGGCCTACGAACGGCGTCCCGTCACGCGCGTGGGCTGGCAGACCTTGCCAGCCGAAAGGTGCCACGCGGCACGCGTAAAGCGGGCGGCCGGCCCGCGGCTCGGCTGGCGCGCCAGCTGGTTCCCGCCTTCGAATTTTGAGGAAGCATCGCCGAGAAGGCACGTGCAAGAGAGGCCGGCTCCTAGCTGCCGGCTCCTCGGGATAGGAAGCTGGCCGAGCTTCTCGATTCTCCTTCAGCCGCGAAGCCCAACCAGCTTCGGGGACTACTGTCGGAGTAAATGACCACAGTAGCCTAACCGGCTCCCTTTAGCCCTCAGAAAAACAACGGGCCGATCGGACCTCGAAGCACCTAAGACACGGGGCCGCCTTCCTCCAGGCGGCTATCACCAAGGCTGGCTGGCGGAAGGCGGCCCGGCCATAAAACAACCTTCGGAGGACGCCAAGCTCGCGCCGACTCCAAGAAGCCGGCCCGTGAAGGACCGACTCCAAGAAGCCGGCCCATAAAGGACCGGCTCCCCGGAGGCGGCCCACGAAGGGCCGACTCCAAGAGGCAAGCGGCTGAATGCCGCGTCCTAAAGACCATCACCCATAATGATGACGGGACGGGGCATGGCTACAGCGAACCTTGCCACCCCCAAATCCCGGAGTATGCATGGCTACAGTACACCGTACGGGGCAGCCATCCCTCCTCTGGCGTGGCACTGTTGCAACGAGGATCATGACGCCATCCACGACGGGTTGCCAGTACGGCCTGTGGGCGGCGGGCCCCTTCGGTCAGAGAGACATCCGAAGGCGGCCCGGCCTCCCTCAGCCGGCCCAAGGCCGGGCCGGCTTCCAATAGCCGGCTTGCCCCCCCTCAGGGCGAGCGCGCTATTAAGCAGATAAGACACGGTAAGGCTACAGTGGGAGCCCGCAAGGCGGCGACACTGTAGCCATACTTACCTCGACAAAGCCCTCGTCATCAGAGGCGAGGCAATAGTAACCAGCCCCCGACAAGATCCCCCATGCGGTGGGGCCGGCCTGTCGACCAGCGGGCCGACAGCCGGCGGGACCCACCAGTCGGTGGGCCCCAGGAGCCGGCGGAGAAGGCGGCGGTCGTAGACACTGACGGCTTGGGCCCGCACCCAGCCGGATTACCATTGTACCCCCGGGGGGTAGGCCTATATAAACACCCCGGGACACCCATGCAAAGGGTTGATCTCATAGAGTTTTAGACACTACCATCGGGAGAGGAGAGAGCTAGCCTAGCCCTTCTTCCTCCTACCACCGAACAGCTCAAGGAGCCTCTTGTAGCTACTTGTTGATCTAGTGACCATGCGGAGACCCCGCAGAGCAGCAGTAGGGGTGATATCTCCACGGAGAGCCCCGAAGGTGGGTAAGATTCGCCGGCGTGCATGTCTTCGCCTTATCCCATTTCCAGGCACCGGCGATGTCTTACTGGCTCCCACAATGATAAGCCATCCGTTGGCATATGTCGCACCTACCACCCGACAGTACCTCTCTAGGGAGCCCCCGTCCCCGCTGTGGGTGGTTCTTCCTTAACTCCGGTGAGCCCCCCAACCCCTAAAAATCGACTGATACAAAAGTCGATTCAGTCGATTGAAGTGTGGCTAAATCAGAGCAGAGCAGCAGCACGAGCGAGAGGGAGAGCAGCAGCAGCAGCTGGGCGAGCGAGCGATAGAGCGAGAGACAGAGCAGCAGCAGCAGCAGCGCGAGCGAGCGAGAGCCGGAGCAGCAACAGCAGATCCGGCTGGTATGACCGCCGCCGCCGAAGGGGCCTCACACCGGGGGAGAGCCGCCGTGGAGATGTCGCCCGCGACGCCGGCTTCAAGGTAGCCGATCCATGGGGGTGCGGGATGGAGCATCGTCGGTGCCGGGAGGTCGAGTTAAGGAGAAGGTGCGATGCGATGAGTGTACAACCTCTTTAGTGGCGCCGAGTAGGCCTCGGCTTCGTCCGAGGAGTCGGTGAGAATGCTGCGGTTCCGCTGGAGCAGGTTAAGGTGGCGCTGTGGGGATGGAGCAGCCGCGATAGACGAGGCGATTGTCGGAGCAGCTCCTTGGAGGTGGAGGACGGGGCGTCTGAACCGGTAGGATGATGAGATGGACGACAAGACGGACGATGGATCCTCATCCGGGGAGGTGGACGAGGGATATCGAGCTGTTGCGGTGGACGACGTCCTCGGGAACAGGCTCCGGCTGGGCAGTGGTGAGGTGGCGGACAGAGGAGGGTGGGGTTTCGCGGCTGGAGCGGAGAGGTTATGGCGGACTGGGATTTCGAATGGCGAAAAGGGGGCGATGGGAAGGGGTGAAGCATGACTTAGGGACGCGCTTGTCCAAAATGTAGGGTATGTTAAAAAAGTACCCCCCACCGATTTGAACTAGCGGCCCCTTCGGCTCAGGGTTAGAAGGGGGATTTCGCGTGTCGGGATTTGGCAGCTGGAAGGAGTTTTCGCGCGCGTTGTATTTTCGGGATAGCAAGGCACGGGTTGTGAAGGCGCCAGTTTTGGGAGCACGATATCTGAATTTTTGGGATATAACAAGACGCGGGTTGAATTTTAGGGACAAGCCTAACGTGTAGTAATATTGTACTTGTATGTACCAAATCAATTCGCACTTCCCTCAACCAAAAAGAAAACGAAAAAAATAAAACTATTCACACCACACAAAGAGAGAGTCTTGCCCCATTTTACTATACAAATGCTATTCAAAGCTACTCCCTCCTTCCATCTATATAGGGCCTAATGCGTTCTTCGATGCTAACTTTGACCAAATAATAGAGCAATAATATATGACATGCAACTTACACAAGGCACACCGTTAAATTCGTCTGTGAAAGGTTCTTTCAATGATATAATTTTCACATTGTGCATGTCATGTACTATTAATCTTGTCAATAGTCAAAGGCAGTCTTAAAAATCTCATTACGCCCTATACAGATGGAAGGAGGGAGTATGAATCCATGTTATGTCCGATTAAATTTTTTCGCTTGCTGTATAATGCATGTAACCTACTCATACAAACATTTTAGTGCATTCCAAATGTCTATACTACCGCTGCAATTCGAACTAAATTTGATTTTTTTTCTCTATTTCAATAAGAATCTACAATCATGATTGTTTCCAACTTCAACCATCATTCATGTATTACCTTAATAACACACCACTTGATTACTATAGAGATAGATATGAACTATGTACTACATGAACTCGAATTCTATTTTTTGAATACACTTGATGTTGATTCCAAATAATAGTACATTTGATGTACTAACTATATATTCATAATCTAAACCATGTTCCATATGTACACCGTGTTTATCACACAAAGTATAGTGCCCCGCCCCCTACATTATGACAAGTATTTAGACTTGAGTTGCAAAATCCACACATTAGCCCAAATTATAATCAATGTTCTACATTCTGATATCTTCTTCAAGTATCCTTATCCACTTTTTTATAATGAATTATGATCTTTGTTCTTCTTTTACACCTTCACGATCCTCTTCTATTTGTAGCTAGCTAGCGCTAACTTTCTATCATGCATGCACAGGCCCGCCCCCTCTCACCCACCCTTAGCGTCCCCTCCATCGCGCACGTTCATTATTTCTCTTTAGGTCATCCACCTGTGGTGTGGGTAGGCCCCCGGCTCCTTATTTCCGGCATACACCGGTCGATATACCTCTCTAGCCAAGTGTGCCTACAACAAACACATATATACTTCCCCTCTTCTCTTCTCACCATCCATGCCCCCCTATGTCCAATACGATTCCACGCAGGTGCACACTCCCGCCCCTCTTTTCATTGATCACATACTCGCACACTCTTCCCCCCTCGACATGGTAGGCCTCTCGCACCACCTCCTAGCCGCACCCTCTCCCCCTGTTTGTCTCTCCGGACCTTATTTGCTTCTAACACATGCAGGCGTGTATATGAACTGATCTCCCTACATATAGCCAGGTCGACTATAATTCGTTTTCACCAAGCACCGATACACTTACCTCGCTAGTTATGTCTCTCCCTTTCTTGGCCACACGATGGTTGATCTTCCTATGTAGTTACGTATGCTTACCACAACCATATCTTCTCCCCTCATCATCCTTGAATACCTCCCAACCCGTCTCTCACACGCACGTGCATAGACAGACAGACATCCCCCGCCCTCTCTTATTGATATTCCACTCATACCCTCCGTTTGTCTAGCAGGGCCTCTCCCACCATTTGTGAGACGCCACTCCACCACCAACCCTCCGACGCTCTACCTTTGTCTTTTCCCCAACCCTATTCCTCTGCTACACATATCCATGGATGTCGATCGATCTCCGTCAATACATAGCTAGGTCTCTCTCCTTCCCCACACATATACTAGTCGATCGGTCTCTGCCCCCTCCCCCCCCCCCCACACACCGATAGTCAAACATTGTAGGTAGATATCCATGCCAGTGAGAAAAACTGCACCTCTGCCCTCTCAAATTCCAGTAGGCCAGCCGCCCTGTATCTTTGACGTGGGCAAACACAAATTCGATGGCACTCTTTATCGATCGCGCAACCACACACTTCATCCCTGTTTTCAATTCTATCGATATCTCACGTCCATGACTCCGTTTCACACACATTGCATATGTTACGGTTTTTCTGTTTGAGATATCATCAACACATTGCCTCTGTTTCGCACAAACCATCTCTCTCACACCCACCCACGTACGTACCTTCACCTAAAGAAGAAGTGCACGCAGGACGCACGTACTCACGTCTTGTTCCTGGCCACACCCGCGCGGGTACACGATGGAGTTCGTTTTTGTACGAAAAGGCATCCCACGTGATAATTTGACGCGTGTAGTGGTTGTTTACTCGAAGGAGGGTCGGGTACCACGCCTAGACGGAACAAAGTTCGACTTGACGCGTTAGCATTAAATAAAGTTATATATTCCTCAATGGCACATACAGAATATAAAATGATTGCCGTGGGGAAAATGGAAAAATGGGTTTGTCTCGTCACACCATCTCACACAAGGCGGCCGTGGCCTCTCTCTCTCAGCGTTCTCAGTGATCTGGGCTGCATCCCGTCCGCCGGCGGAAAGGGAGGATGTGCATTGTCTCTCTGTTCGACGGTGTTGAGGCAGCACGTCCCGATCTGCAGTACCCGCCGTTCTCTCAGACCAAGCTCCGACGCGGTAGGGCCTTCGCCACTTGCTCGCTGCCGTAGTATGGGCAGATCCCGGCTGCCGACGCCCTCTTAGTAACATCCCGACGACCCTCAGGTACAGCTTCCTCTGGCCTTGCTCCACTGCCCATCTTCCCACGTTGCTGCATGTGGATCTTCTTTAGTTGTTTGCTTAAATCGTATCTCGGCCGGCGTACTTTCCATCTTGCAATCTCGTCCTCAAACCATTTTTGATAAACCACCATGTGCTATCTTTCCCTTATTACATGGAACGTGCTTTTTTTTTTGGCGTATGTGTCTTCAACTCATGTTATTGGGCAGTTATTGTTTCCTTTCGACCTCCTTTTGCAAACAGAGCTATCCATTTTCACCTTGTTGCTATTGCGACCTTTTGGTGAACTGCACAAATCACTTCTAAAGAGTGTTTTGTGCAGTTCTGCCAAAATGTCACACGGGCAACGTTTTTACATTTCTGTGGGACTGTGGAAAGGGACATTGGTTTTGCTATCCTCCTCATCCAACTCCGTGCCTAATCTTCTCCAAAAAGAAGTTGGTCCTAAAGAGAGATCGTAGAGGTGATCGGCTTCTATTTAGGTGTGTTATGTTTCATCATCTAGTTCCACTATTATTGTAATCACACTGACGGGATATCTTTGCAAACATGGTCTGCTCGATTTTAGTGGAGATGCACAAAATGATCGGATTGTGGTGTCCTTCATACACCTCTTTTTTGGCTATAGAGCTGGGTGAAACTAGCTGCCAAGCAATGAACATTGTGCCAAGGAAATGGAGCCATGCCTACGAACAACATCGATCAATTATATTTTTTTTCTTTATTTATACACCTTCTAACAACTTTGTCTTCAGTTGTGATGTGAATATTAGCGTTGATCTGCGAACCATTGAGATGAATTAGCCATGGTAGTTCCATTTGTATTTGATGAAATGCTGTAACAAGATAATCTCGAGGCAAGACACATGAATCCTAAGTTGAAACCTTTTTTTTTCCTGCGGGAACCAAAGTTGAAACCTTCATAGCACCACAGTACAATTTCATTAAAATTATGCGTACATATAAACAAATCCTGAAGGATTGATAGCAATGCCAGAAACAATTCAACTTCGTTTCACCGACATGTTGGACATCCTTCATCCGGCTCCACCTGCCATGCAACAATATTGAGTGCACAACACAACTTCAGGGAAAGATTCACCGCGGTCGTTGCGCCGCAGTAGTAATGACTAGTGAGCAGTCAAATCACAAAGCCCCACCTTCGCCACAATAAGTTGCTCGGACGAAGCAACCATCATTTCTCTGTTCCTTGAATCCACTGGTACTCCCATATTCCCACAGTAATAAGTTGCTCGAGCGAATCAACCATCACTACTGCTCACGTGTGATGACCACAGGAGCTATCCATTCAGATTGCATGTTAAAAAAAATAAAGGTCGATAACTAATGCGGCAAACTTAAAAAAAAACTAATGCGGCACCTCGGGCCAACGCGGCCAGATCGCATTTTGCATGAGAAATTACACACCATGTTTCGTTGACATGTGGTCCCGTTTCAACATATCAGTGAGACGACGACGAGTACTTTTCTACTAGTATTTCCGAACGGACATGTAGGCCGGGGCGCCTCTTCGTGTACCGTGGCAAACTGGCAACCGTCCACTGAATCTTCGCCTTTCCCTCTCGATTTGGAACTGCTGTCGCATGGTCTTCCTCTCGCTCCTCCATTTTCCTTCAGCCCTTCACCCTTCCTTCTGCCATTGTTCGATCGTCTTCGCCATGGAGGGAATAGGCCGGAAACGACCCCATTATTCTTGCCCCGATCTGAAAGATGACGTGGTGGAGGAACTCATTGATCGGTGCGACGTCATCACCTCGGCTAGCATGGCAGGTTCGTTCAAGACCATTCTCGACTCAACTAGTAACATCATTACTCGGAACCCAAGGGTCAAGGAGCGGTTTGATCTCCCCTATCTTCTTCGCCGTGACCCTGATGACTACTGGCACGGGCACGACGGAGGCCTCGCCTTGTGCAAGTTGATGCCGCTTGATAATGATACGTATGATGTTAAGTTGCCATCGCTTGAGGGGAAGGATTGGGCAGGAGCAAATGGAGATTGGGTTGTTTATATTGGGTACAACTGCGAGTGGGAACTTGTGAATGTGTACACTCGTCACCGGGTTCCACTTCGAAAAATCTCAGCAGACTGCCCAGAGGTTGAGCACGCCGGTATTCTACGCACGTTCAAATACGATCATGGTGACTGTCTTCTACGGAAGATAGCAATTTGTCGAGTTCCCAAACGCTCTTGGAATTACAAGAACTATGAAGTTGTTGCTATCTTCGACAAGCTTGTTGCCGTCCTTCGTGGTACGACTGGAAGGATATTGCTCAAAAATCAGTTTCTATACACGGATGTGTACTGTGATGCAATTCAATACGAGGGTCTTGTGTTTGCTTCCACCGCTCATGGCACTGTTTGTGCATTGGATCCTTGTAGTTTCGATACGTTTGTCTTCCACCATAATTATAATTTTTTCATACACATGCATGCGGGTTAGCAAGTTTCCCTTTACTAATTAACCTTCTTCTTGTGTTTCCAAGGTCCTATGAATATTCCACCACATATACTTGAAAAATTTTATAACCAAGGGGGAGATGACGATGGTGATGATTGCTAGCATGAGGACGAGCAGAACGTAGCTCAGTGGTGCCTGGCAACTAATTCCGATGGATCACCTCTTCTTGTCTGTATAGAGCGCACTGAGTTTGTTACTACTGAGGGAGCACGTGTTGTCTCCCATGGTCGCACTCTCTGGGCCTATTCCAACACCCGTTGCATGGTATTCGGGATGGATACTAGTGTGCTAGCGCCAACACCTTCTTCTTGGTACAGAATTGATAATCTTGGAGAAAACTCGCTCTTCCTTGGATAAAACTATTCGATGATGGTGAAAGGCGATCCAACTGCTGTTGACACAACGTTACTAGTACCATTTATGAGAAGCAACTGTGTCTATACCTCGGACATCTGGGTGGTTCCCTACCCTGGTACTGATATAGTAGGCCGCTTCTGCCTGGATGATCAGTGATGCGTTGGTTTCGAGATCGACAATAGATGGCCCGTCCCACAGAATCACTTGTGGTTCAAAGCAAGCGTTTCCAATGCCGAGGATTGGTTGAGTGAAGTTCATTTCATTGCTTGTTATTTGTTGCGTGATGAAAACTTTAGTATTTATAATGTATCCTCCTTGTCGATGTGGGTTGATGACCTGTTGTATGTAATAAAATGATATGCCTATGATAAACTTACTAAATTTATGAATGGCTTTCGAGTCGCTTTTCTGAGTGAGTGGTGCGACGAGGGAAAAAAATATTTTCCGAATACATAATTGTACGTGCATTGCAACAGGTTATCGGATGAGGCCAATCAACAATAGTAGTACACTATTTGTACTAGCTTCACATGCTTCGCACGTCGGGCGGGTGTTTTTACTGTAGCCATATGTTAATGTCTTCGCTGCACGTAACCAGCACCTCGAATCCTCGATACTAGTACTATATAAGTAGTAGGAGTAGTAGGGTGGCATGGGCCAGAACAAGCATTCACGTCTAGGATGACCACACACGCCACCACCACGACATCCATCTGACACCATATTATTTCTTGGAGTCCGTGCTAGAGCAATCTCTTCAACCTCGTCGTTTCTCTAACTTTAGCAATCGCGCGGCGGGCGAGGTGGGGGTTTGCCGATAGTCGGTTTCCTCAACTGCGGTCCCACTTGTAAGGCCAACTCCAATGCACGACCCCAAACGGACCTCCGTTTTGCACGAACTTCAACGATAATTTTGACTAGAAAAGCAAGACCAAAGAAAACAAGAACCACAAGAATACATTTTACTAGAAGATATCCAACTTCCATAACTGCTCCTGTAAGTTGGATTAGTGCCTTCTCGATGCATTCATTGTTGATCTGCGGAGGCTCGATCTTGCGTGCTTCTTTCTTCTTCGAGTGTAAAGCAGTAGACGTTGCTTCCTCGCATCTAGTCTCATGTCTAGCCTCTATTCTAGTAGGAGTATCAACAAGTGCACTAGTCTCATCTCTAGCCTGTATGCTAGCTAAAAGTGCTAGAACATCTACTAAATTGCGCTCTATCAATATATCGATGTACTCTTCTTCCCAATACCAAAACTTGCATCCATTATACTACACAATAAAATTTTTAAGTTAGCACAACTAGTCTAATCCGAGAGCACAACCGAAGATTTGGTCGGGTTCTTCCTTCTTTTGCCGACAAGTGGGACATCCAGCATCCAGGTCGTGTCATGCAAGAAAATAGAGTGGTAGTTGAAGCCACGTGATGTGTATCTTGGGTTAAACTGTAAATAGAATCTTAATACTCTTGAGTAACTCCAAAAGCGGCCACTGAAGATCTTTATTGGATTTGTTTTTCATCACCAGCACATCGAGGTGAAAGATGTGAAGGTTCAGTGGGTCCTCTTGCGTTTTCACTGACATGTGGGACCGCATGTGAGCAAACAGACGATGGGCTCCGCGCGTCCGCTAGCTGGCTGAGAAGAGAGATAGAGGAGGGCTGAGCACGGACTCCAGGAAATTTGTTCTACGTAACCAGCACCTCGATATTCGTGTGTGGTTGTTTCTAGAGTAAAAAAAGGAGGTACTCCTACTTATGTTACTCCCACTACGCCTAGCCTAAGGTTAGTAGGTGACCTTGCGCTTGGCTCGTCGCCTCTTCCGGAAGTCGATGGTTCTACAGTAGTACTTCTGGCAATCTGACACCAAATGAACTGCTGCACGTCCACCGCTTGTAAGAAAAAGTTTCTCCTCGTGCTGCGAGCCACCGCACACGCGTTGGCGAGGGAGAAGGCGTAATCAAGCTTCTCATTGTTTTGCGAGTTGACGGGACACATCAAAGTTATTTAGTATGTACTCTCTCCAAAAAAGGGCTGACCATGTCATTGCTACCATCCCGTGCTCCGTCGTTGAGTACGTGCACTATTTCACGTGCCATCGAGGAGAAAAAAATATTGCATAGGTGCCATCGAAGTGCACGACTCACTTACACACTGCTTATCTGATTATCTCCATTTTCTTGCATGATACGTGCACCTTGATGCTAGATGTCTCGCGTGTTGGGAAAAGGATGATTAATGCTCACGTAAAAGAAAAGAGTTGAAGAGCATAGATTCCCGACGACCGAGAAGGAGCAAGGAACCTCACGGTGGAGCGTCTGCAAGGAACCATGCGTGTTTTCCCCTGTTTTTTGCCGCCCGCCCACCTATAAACAAATAAAAGAACATGAACTTTTCGCTAACCACTAGAAACGGGACATCAGGATGCTAAGTTGAAGATGTTTTATACTCCCTCCGTTTCCAAATATAAGTCTTTTTAGAGATTTCAATAAGGGATTACATATGAAACAAAATGAGTGAATCTACACTCTAAAATATGTCTACATACATCCGATGTTGTAGTCTATTTGAAATGGCTAGAAAGACTTATATTTAGGAATGGAGGGAGTAGTTTATATTGAATTATTGATAACCACGCAACAAGCCACACATGTACAGGACGCATGCAGCCACGCATGTACACAAGCCAATGCACTAACTCCATCCGATCCAACTCATGCACATACGCGCACAGCATGGAGCACACAACGCACGTACACAACACGTGCATGCACACACGCTCGGCCGCAGAATGCACGTGAATAACACATGCATGCACACACACTCGGCTGCACGGAGGCATGCGCCATCCGCGGCGACGTCCGGTTCGTCGTGCTACAGTGAAGCTTGCACACAACGGCGCATACGCATCTCTTGCAGCACCTCTTTGCCGTTGTTGCTCAACTACTAGTCAGAGATGAAGACAACCGTAGCCTCGTCCTTAGAGCTAGCACCGATGGAAAAACACTCACACTGCACGCACATGAGCATGTACGGAGTGCCCACGACGTGGTGGTGGTGCGTCCCCAGTCGCCTCAACTCCTTCTGCGCATGTTTTCTATCAAGGCAGCTGCATGCTAATGATGATGTGGGTGAGTTCTTCTAGGACTCAGATGATGACGGGGAAAATTATGAGACACAAGGTGACATACACCGTCAAGGTCCACGGTCAAGGGGGTGCTAGTAAATGCTTAGATGTGCTTAGAGCAAGTACAATAGAGTTGAGTCAGCGGGCTATAAGGAATAAACTAGTATATTTCTGCTTAGTTGGAGGAAAGAGAAGAGGAGAGAGAAGGTAAGCGGGCTCTTCGTGAAGAGCCAACTCTAGCACGTGCTCCTGGGCACTTTGTGAGAATGAAAGGTGGGCCACATAATAAAAAATTAGTACACTCTTTTGATCTACTATTGTACATGTTGACTATAAGATGTGCTGTAGATGACATGGCACTAGCTTATAGCCAGCAGCTGGCTATACTATTGACCATGCTCTTAGATGAGGTGCTAAGTGCATTAAATGGCTTAGTAACTCAAGTCTTCAATGCATAGGTGCTTAGTTTATTGGTGCCACATCATATTTTATGCCGACGTGGCAGGCTTAGCAGCTATATATGGTGGAGCACTGGGAGAGGCCAAGGCTGGTCATAGTGGGGATTAACTTATACTGTAACATATTACTATGTTACTCTAAACATCTCTATAAACCGGAAAGGAGGGAGTAGTAACATAGATTAGTGTCATACGCAGAGTATGGGAGCACATGATATTTCCCCGCACGGACCGATCTCAAGTTGGCTTCTCACCTTCTTGGCCCAACAAAAACCCCTCCCCCCTCCCACGCGCGCTTCCCGCCCGGCGCCAGCTGAGCCCGCCACTCCACATTGATGGCAAGTCAGGGCGACGCGACCTCTCACTGCTTCTGCCGTTGAATTGGCACGCCGACCGAGGGCATCGCCCGCTGCACGCCCGGCATTTCAGACTACATAGTGGAGAGAAAGTACTACAATTAGATGACATAAGCAGGCTATAAGGTTTTAAATATAGTATTTGTGCTTAGTTGAAGGACAGAGAAGAGGAGAGAGAAGAGAAGCGGATTGTAAACGTGTAGCCGGTTGTACTCCAACATACTTTGTGAGACAAAAGATGGGGCCATTATTAATGATATTGTATTTATACTAAAGGGACTAACGAACGCCTTAATTACTCCATTTTTTTAGACAACCCTTGGTGGGGCTATTATTGACTTTTTGAGCTATTTTTGACTTGGACGTGGGGTTTGGGGTCCAAAGGCCTACTATTATACTCGCATGATCAACCTGACATGCTCTACCCTAGCCGCCGCTGTATCATATGGTTTCGCACTGTTCCAGATCTTAGCACCGCCACACAATTCTTCTCCAGCCCTCCTTCCGACGTGCACCTTGAGAAGGGACAGCAGTCCTCCAAACCCCGCCTTTCGTGATCCTATACGGGAGAGGGGTGATCAGGTTTTTGGGGAGCACACTCCTGTGACTGCTGCCAGTGACGACTTCCTCAACAACAACTGAGGGAGTCCTGGATTAGGGGGTGTCCGGATAGCTAAAGTATCACCTTTGGCCGGACTCCTAGACTATGAAGATACAAGATTGAAGACTTCCTCCCGTGTCCGGATGGGACTTTCCTTGGCGTGGAAGGCAAGCTTGGCGATACGGATATGTAGATCTCCTACCATTGTAACCGACTCTGTGTAACCCTAACTCTCTTCGGTGCCTATATAAACCGGAGGGTTTTAGTCCATAGGACGAACAACAATCATACCATAGGCTAGCTTCTAGGGTTTAGCCTCTCTAATCTCGTGGTAGATCAACTCTTGTACTACCCATATCATCAATATTAATCAAGCAGGAGTAGGGTCTTGCCTCCATCGAGAGGGCCCGAACCTGGGTAAAAACATCGTGTCCCTTGTCTCCTGTTACCATCCGCCTAGACGCACAGTTCGGGACCCCTACCCGAGATCCGCCGGTTTTGACGAAGGGCCGTTTCCCGGTCAGGCACATACGCGCCCCGAATTCAGGTGAGCGCGGTGCCCCTAGGGGCTATACAGTAGCCCCACTATCAAACTCCTATGGCTAAGTGAAAGTGATAAAGCATTATAGTCTGTTTGCCTAGTTTGCTGCGCTACCACCTCCTTTATAGGACCAAGACGTTGGATCAAGTGTGAAAATGCACCTTTTGCAAACACCCCCGCATTATATGCGTGGGGGCTGAAGCCGAAGACTGCCATCTTTCAGGTTATATACACATATACATTAACGGCCGCACATGAGGCATTTTAATTCTTGAAGGCACAAGTATAAAAAGCTTTTATATTTCATCGAAACATTGTTTCACAATAATACATGTTATTCGAAAATAATATCCTTCGAGCACTGCGTCTCTATTAAACGAGCGCCCTGCAGAACTTCCTGAAAATATTGCTCGACAGGTACTCGGCTTCCGTCCGAATCTTGGGATGCAACATCGGTGGCCTTCATCTCCGCCCAGTATGTCTTGACACGGGCAAGAGCCATCTGCGCACCCTCTATGCATGTTGACCTCCTCATTGCATTGATATGCGGCACCGCACCAAGGAACTGCTACACCAAGCCAAAATAACTCTTCGGCTTGGGCCTTTTCGGCCACAAAAGACTCACGACATCCTTCATGGCAAGTCCGGATAACCTATTCAGCTCCGCCCATTCGGCCAAGCGATCGGTTAATGGAAGAGGGTGCTCTGGATTATGGAACTGCGACCAAAAAACCTTTTCCATTTCGTGATCCTTTTGATCTCGGAAGTGTTCGGCCGCGTCCAGATAAGCATGCTCCGCACTCCACAGCCGGTCCAACTGAGCATATTTAGGATCCATGAACTTCCTCCGCAGCAGAAAGGGCTTTCCAGCCGCGATATCTCTGGCCTGACGTAGCTCCTCCTTCATAGCTCTCATTGCAGAGCGAGCATCCTTGGCCTCGGTAGTGGCCTTCTTCAGGTCCCCTTACACCGCTTGATCTTCCTTTTCAAGAAGCTTGCAGCGGTCGGCAGCATTCTTCAACTTCATAGCCATCTCGGCCATTTCCTTCTTGCTTCGGCAGTGAGCAGCCTGTTCGGCTTTTAGCTCTTTGGCCGCCTTTAAGGCAGCCGCATCACCTTTTCTGGCCTGCTCCTTGGACCGGGCGAGCTCCACCCGAAGGTTCTCCATGGCAGCGGCACCATCTGCATCAATCATACATATTGTAAGGCACGGGCATCAAGGTCCCTTACCAGGTGTCCGCGGAGAAATCACATACCTTGTGACTCGTCAAGCCGCTTGTTGATAAGTGCGATGTCGGCATCCGCCATGCCAAGTTGCCGCTTTAGTTCGGCAAATTCATCAGTCCGGCTAGCCACCGGACACTTCGCCACCTACATAGGAAGGGCGACATATTATACCTGCGATTATGATCCTCGACGCGCTATCATTTTTGACAACACACCGAGCCTCAGGGGCTACTATCTACACAGGGCGCATTTATATGCGGAACTGTCAGAAGGTACATCATTTTGCGTACCTCAAAACCTGTCAGTAAACTTCTGACGGCTTCGTGCAAATCGCTCTCAGCGGATGAAATCCTTTCAATCACCGTACCCATTAACACACGGTCATCTTCTGAGATAGATGCTCGCCCGAGCAGATCCTTCAGCTCTTTCGACCGTACACCAGGTGGTGCCGGACTTGTCCGATGACCTTTTTCGAAGGCCGGACGTGAAGGGCTTTGGGGGGACATACGACTGCCTTCCGGCCCCGCCGGACTCGGAGAAACCCTCCGCGACGACACCTCAGGGTCGTCTGCCTCGCAAGATGGTACGGCAGGGGGAGGCGTTTCGCTCTCCATCATCTCCGGACGAAGATCCCCTGAAGAGGAGCTCTGCTGAGAAGGGCTGAGATTTCGAACTACAAGGTAAAATTTCGGTTATCTTCATCAGAAATAGGGCAGGGATATCCTTTATTTTAAGAAACTCCCCTTTTTACTCACGGCTCGGTGGAGGGCTGATCCCCTTGGGGGCACAATGCGGCCGAGGCATCTCTCGGCGCAGGACCCTCTGATGAAGATTTCTTCCCCCGCTTTGAGACCATGGTCTCCAGGTCTTCAGAGGCGGTCCTCTTCTTCCCTTGGATGGAGGGATTCTTGATCCCACCTTTCCTGACAGCCTCCTTCGCGGAGGCGGTAGCTTCCTTGTTCCCCCCTTCACCTTCTTCCAAAGGCGCAACCTCCAGCATCCTGGTTAACACGGGATCCGGCGTGGTCTCAGGGAGGGGGGCCGGACACCTGATTAACTTTGCTTTCACTATCCACTCCTGTTCAAGGGACAACTCTTTTGAGGGCAAATTCATGATAAATATGGGATAGCGTGTCCAGGTACAGGGCTACTTACTTGAGTATCCGGGCGATTGCAGCTCAGAGCTGCGTCCTCGGTCAAGTCTGGACACATCGCTTGTGATCCGAAGAAAAGCTTGTACATCTCCACGGGCGTCGCGCCCATAAAATGTTGGAGAGCTCGTGGTCCCTCCGGGTTAAATTCCCACAGGCGGAGGGGGCGACGTTTGCAGGGCAGGGTGCGACGAATCAGCATGACCTGCGCTACTACGACCAGAGTGATCTCTCTCTCTCTAGGAGGTCTTGAATGCGGCCCTGCAACAAGGGCACGTCCTTGGACGGCCCCCAGTCAAGTCCTTATTGACCCATGACGCCAGCCACGGTGGAGGACCCGAGCAAAAGGCAGGTGGTGCCACCCATTTGGTGCCCCTGGGAGCTGTGATATAAAACCACTCTTGTTGCCATAGGCTGAGCTCCTCTTGAAAAGAGCCCTCGGGCCACGGAGCATCAGCATTATTGCTTATAATAGCCCCTCTGCACTCTGCCTGCTGCCCCTTGGTCATCTTCGGCTCCACTTTGAAGGTCTTGAGCCACAATCCGATGTGAGGGGTAATGCGGAGGAAGGCTTCGCATACGACGATGAACGATGAGATGTGGAGGATGGACTACGGATCGAAGTCGTGAAATTCCAACCCATAATAAAGCATGAGCCCCCTCACGAAGGGGTCCATCGGGATGCCTAGCCCCCAAAGGAAGTGAGACGCGAACACCACGCTTTCACCAGGTTTGGGAGTGGGAATAACCTGCCCTTGGGCAGGCAGCCTATGCGAAATTTCGCCGGTTAGATACCTGGCATCTCTTAGCTTTAGCACATCTTCTTCCGTAACGGAGGAAGGCATCCACCGGCCTTGCAGGTCGGAGCCAGACATCATCAAAGGTCCGAAGCGCCTGAATCTGGAGCTTTGGGTGTTGGAACTCGAGGCGAGGGGCTGATTCGATTGAGATCGAAAGAAAGGAGCAGAGCCTTGGTCTCTTTATAAAGAGGTTGAATACCAAGAGCCTTCCTCGTGACCGTTCAGGACTCGCCTTCGATAGAGGAGACATGCCAACGGGGACGACTGGCTTACCCACGCCCGTATTAATGAGAATCCCGGAATAAGGGGACACGTCTCTGCTTTGACAAGACATGACAAGGAAACCGCCTCGCTAAACGCGCTGAGGTGGGACAGTAAAAACGATTCGAATAAAGGCTTGGCCGTGGTGTGATGTCACGCCAGGGAATATGTCAACAGATTGAATTTGTGTAAATATTATTCTCTCTACGGTGGTATGTGGAACTTATTTTGCAGAGCCGGATACTATCCTTGTGTTCAAAATCTTCTATGAAGTATTCGGAGGAGGAACCCACCTTGCAATGCCGAAGACAATATGCGCGTCAGACTCGTCGTCATTGAAGCCTGGTTCAGGGGCTACTGAGGGAGTCCTGGATTAGGGGGTGTCCGGATAGCTGAACTATCACCTTTGGCCGGATTCCTGGACTATGAAGATACAAGATTGAAGACTTCGTCCCATGTCCGGATGGGACTTTCCTTGGCCTGGAAGGCAAGCTTGGCGATACGGATATGTAGATCTCCTACCATTGTAACCGACTCTGTGTAACCCTAACCCTCTTCGGTGCCTATATAAACCGGAGGGTTTTAGTCCGTAGGACGAACAACAATCATACCATAGGCTAGCTTCTAGGGTTTAGCCTCTCTGATCTCCTGGTAGATCTACTCTTGTACTACCCATATCATCAATATTAATCAAGCAGGAGTAGGGTCTTACCTCCATCGAGAGGGCCCGAACCTGGGTAAAAACATCGTGTCCCTTGTCTCCTGTTACCATCCGCCTAGACGCACAGTTCGGGACCCCTACCCGAGATCCGCCGGTTTTGACACCGACAACAACCTTCTTCCCCGACCTCGGTAACCTCTTCATAAACGCCATGAGTGACAACATCAACCACATCGGTTTTGCTCCCACTGTATAGTATGTGATTCTCTCCTCCTGGTTTAGTCTGCATCATTACTTTGATATTTGCAATTGTTGTCATGATCTATTTACTACTGAATCGAATTAAATCTCATACTAAATTGCTCATATATTCAACAATCCAATCCAAAAACCTGATTACAGGCAATTTACTCCGAGTGGTTTTGCTGCGCTTTTGAAGCCGCCTACTTTTAAGGGGGTGCAATATAAAAGGTGGTGCACAAGAGCAGTATATTGGTTTCAGATCATGTACTGTTATGACGCCACTAAGGGTAAGCCTGAGGGCGATCTTAGTCCTACACATGTAACATCCCAAATTTTCAATTTGGAATGCTATACACTAGGTCATCATTGCATATCATATTTATTGATTTTTGGCCTGATCCAGAAATTCTACGCAACTCAAGGACCCTCGGAGAGAGTTGGGATTTTCATTATTTTCATATTTGAGTTTTCTCAAATTTTGAAAATAGGATCAGTTGATTTTATTTATTTTATCTTCAAATATTACTAATAAAAAAATATGAGAGAGGGAATAAAAGGACTTTCCCAAAATAAAGAAATATTGAGGACTTAATAAAAAAATCAAATAAGATTTATTCTGGAGTTTTCTCTATTTTATTTGAATTTAGGAAAATTGCACGTTTTTCAAAACTGCATTTTAGGGCCAAGAAAATGTTCATCTCGTTCTAAATATTTTATTTAGACGGTGAAAATTTGTTTTGGCATTTTTAGATTTTTATTTATTTTTTCTAGGATTTATTTTTCTGTTTGACGGAATTGTTTAAAAAAAGATCTGCGCGCCCTACTGGGCCGGAGGCCCAGCCGAGCCGGCCCGCGCCGCCGCCTCCCGCATCCGGATCGGGACCGGAGTCCCGATCGCCGCCGCCGCCGAGTCCGAGCCGGCCCCGCCACCGCCTTGCCCCCTCCCCAAGCCACCGCCTCCCCCCTTTATAAACCGACCCGGGTCCCCCCTGGAGCCCCAAGCCGGAGCCGCCGCCGCCGCAAACAACCGCCGCCGCAAGCCGCCGCCCCGCCGCCTTGCGCCGCCGTCGCCGACGCCTGTCGCCGCCGCCCCGCCTCCCCACGCCGCCCCTTAGCCCCGCCGGACTTCGCCGGAGCCCGAGATGAGGTAGCCGCCCTGCCGCCCCGGTTTTCTAAAGAAAACCGATCCGGTTTTTTTTAGAAAACCCTAGGTTTTATTTTTAAGATCGGCTTATTGATTTTTTCTGGCTTATTTAGTTAGCGAGCGTTCGCTCGTTTGTTCGTTTTAACGGACGAGTTCATCATTTAGTATCAGTTAACGAACGCTCATTCGTTAACCTGTTCGTTAGTTTTTCTTTTTCTCGGATTTTCCGTGATTATTTCTGATCGCGATTTCTGATCCGATTTTCGTTCTAGTATAACTTTTCGCTTGTTTATCAGAATCAGGCAATTCAAGCACCTAGAGTTTTGTCTCGAAACCCTCTTTCCGCTTAACCAACTCAAACAAGTTTTTGCTTCTGTAAAATTTGACTTAGATCCAGATTAGTAAATGAAGCTTGTTTCTTTTGCCGTTTGACTTCCGTTGCTTCGTTTGATTTGATTCTTTTTGCAAGCCGAAGCTCTTAAGTTGAACTCTCTGGTTAGTTCTCTTATTTGAGTTTTACCTGTGCATTAGATGAGTGCTTATTGTATGCTAGTTTGTTTGCGATAGAGTACCCGGAGTGCGCCGCTTGCTACTTCGAATCTCTAGATTTCACGGATCATCAGCAAGGCAAGTAACACTTTGATCATACCTATTTACTACCTAGTTTTGTTGCATTAGATCAATCCTCAAACAATTGCATGGTTAGGATCTGATTTAAATTGTGGGTTTTGGGGAGTAGATGAGGTAGTACCTGTTTCCTATTTTATTATCAAACCCTTGGGAGTTACTTCTACGTTTGCTTATTATGCCATTCTATGCTAGTAGACGTGGATTGGGTGAGTGTATCCATTACAGATGTGAGATTGTTATTTAATGGTTTATTTAAGGTGGCAACTTAAATACACATCTGGGTGGATTGAGGCACCTGGGTATTCCAGCGGTTGCCTGTTTTTTTTTTGGACCGCCCCCCAGGCTCAAAGGGATCATGAGATTATTCATGCTAGAAACTTCCGTGTGCAGCCACAAGCTACTATGGGCTCTAGCATAGTTGATTAAGTCGTGCGAACTCTTACAGTGGTAGACTAGCAAATGTAGGGGAAAGTAGGTGTAACTGTCTACCCGATCGTATGGTGCTAGTGCTTCTGAAAGACTATGTCTCGGTCATCCGTTTTCCAAACACCATGTAGTGCGAGAAATCCAATGGAGGAGATCGAGTCTTGTGGGGAAAAGTGCGCAAACCTCTGCAGAGTGTATAAACTAATCATGGTTAGCCATGTCCCCGGTTATGGACGTTTTGAGTATCTAGTACTTGGATTATCATGTGAATCTCATCATGTTACTTTAATTAATTATGTTGGGTTTAATGATGATGCTTAATTGGGATTGAGAGGATGTCTATCTTCTCAATGTTTAACAACCACCATGATAGTTAAATAAAATTTATTCCTTTGCAGTAGGGAAAATTTGGCTTTATGCAAAAATTGTAACCATAGAGCTTTCCACCAGCCATATATGCATGTAGTATAGCATATTTCTGTTCATTACTCTCTATGTGTTACATTGCCAGCATATTCCATGTGCTGACCCATTTCCGAGCTGCAACCTTCATGTTGCAGACTTTTCAGACGACGAGTAAGGTGCCTTAGGTCGTGGTTCTATACTCAGTGATGCCGTTGGAGTTGATGGACTCACTTTCTTCCAAGCCTTCCGCCGTTATCGTTATTAGATGGCCTTAAGCCATACTTATCATAATAAGTTCTCTTTTGAGACATTCGATGTAATAAGTGTGTGATTGCTACTCTGTTATAAATCCTTCAAGTATTGTGCGTGTCAGTATTACTGATCCAGGGATGTCACTAAAGCACAGAGATCAGACTGTTTGAGGTCTGGTCGCTACAAGATGGTATCAGAGCCCATACGTTGACTATAGGACACGACCACTAAGCTAAAAAGCCCTAGATCACTAATCTCTCTTCTCATTTTTTGACTCCTCATCTTTTCTACTCTTTTAGGATGGCGGATGCAAGGAACAAGTTCACGCAACCGGATGAAGATACACCCTTTGGACGCCACTTGAAGGGAGTCACTAGATACCTGAACATCGGAGTACCAAGCTTAACCGGGACCTACAATGCCACTTTACCTAAAGAGGAGCGCTGGATGATTCAAGTTCAAGTTCCAGGAAGGACGTTCATGCCCATCACTGAGCCCATAGAGTTTTTCTTCGATACACCAACCTGGAGTCTAGGAAAGAGCATGGCAGCCCACATCACCATGGGACGCATTGGAGAAGTTTACCAAAAGGATCTCAAAGATACTACCTACCAGATTTGTGGGCGCCGAGATGAGCAATGGGAGATGATCAGTTCTAGGAAGGATAGATCAATCACAGCTTTCATCCAGGAGTTAAACCAGCACATTCGACGCTAGGAGAACCAGATGTGCGCAGGCATGATAGATCTGAAGAAGGCCATGACCAAGATCACGGAGATGGAGGAAGAACTCAAGTCTACACGCGATGGATATGAGGAGGAAATAGCAACACTCGTGGAGAAGAACGATGATCTGAAGAAGAAGCTAAAAGTATTCATGGGATTCCCCACGACTGGAGGAGAAGACGATGATTGCACTTGTCCAGAGAGCTACATCATCATCGACGACACCGACTCGGACCTAGACGATAGCAATGATGACTATGTTGATGAAGCTGGAGTAGATATCATGGAGTCTTCATCGGAGCAGTTTTTCTAGTCGACCACCATAACAGTAGTAGTATTCCCCCATGTATCTAGTATAATCCGAGCACTTTTGTAACGATAGTTAGACCGTTGTATGCCCTTGTTTGATTGAATGAAGTGATTTTGTTTGCTTTTGTCTCATGTGCATATGGGTAGTGTTTTCCCTCTAGACCTCATTCTATTCTATTTTCTAATCTTTTCTAAACCCTCAGATGCCTCCGAGACGTGACAATGGATTTGCTTTCCCACCGGAGCTCACTCAGTTGATCCAACAGCAGAATGCGTTGATGTAGTTGCTAGTCCAGAATCAGAATCAGGGGAACAACAACAACAACAACCCACCACCGCCACCACCTGTTGATCACTTAACCCGTTTTCTTAGACTGAATCCGCCGGTGTTCTCCAGTAGCACCGAGCCGATAGTTGCAGATGATTGGCTCCGCAAGACAGCAAGAGAGTTGACCACTTCAGGATGCACAGATGCGGAGAGGGTGCATTTTACCGCACATCAACTTGAAGGACCCGCAACATCATGGTGGGAGAATTTCACAGCCACTTATCCTATCGACACTGTCACATGGGATCAGTTTCAGTAGGCTTTCCGTACTGCCCATGTTTCAGCAGGAGCTATGGCCATGAAGAAGCGCGAGTTTCACAACTTGCGCCAAGGAGGACGGATAGTTGGCCAATATGTGGATGACTTAAGTAAGTTAGCACGTTATGCCCCAGATGATGTTGCTACAGATGCAGGTAAGCAGGAGAAGTTTCTGGAAGGACTAAATGATGAGCTGAGCATGTAGTTGATGGTAGCAACCTTCAACAACTACCAGGAGTTGGTAGATCATGCTCTTATGATTGAAGGGTAGTAGCAGCAGATTGAGAACCGCAAGAGGAAGTATGGACAAGGGAAGTACAATTCAGGAGCTCAGCAGAAGCCACGTTTCACCCCGAAATCAGGAGGACATTTTCAGCATACCCATGGAGGAGGTAGCTCGCATAATCATAATGGCCCCAAGAATGGTAACGGGAATGGAGGAAGCAACGGCCGGAACCGTACCAACCCATCTACCCCAGCCAAGAGAGATCCCAGCCAAGTCACTTGCTATAAGTGTCGGAAGACTGGACATTATGCCAATGAATGTCCTGAAGCCCAGAATGGAAATGGCAATGGAAGCTGTAGGAAGAAGCTGAACCCTTTCAACAGGGGACAGGTGAACCACGTTAACGTGGAGGAGGTTGAAGCCCGGTCAAATGCAGTAATAGGTAAGTTTTTGGTTAAGTCATTTACTTCAATCGTTCTTTTTGATACTGGTGCATCGCATTCATACATATCAAGGGGATTTGTGGATAAGTATAAACTGCCCACCAAGGTTCGTAGAACACCTATGTTAGTAAGCTCACCAGGAGCGGAGTATATGGCCAGTCGAGGATGTTTTCAAGTGCCATTGAGTATAGGTAGGCATGTTTTCCCCTCGGATCTAATCATTTTGGAATCACAAGGTTTGGATGTAATTTTGGGTATGGATTGGCTATTGATGTATGGAGGAAACATCGATTGCGCCAGTAAGTCGATTTTGCTTACCACCCCGGAAGGGAGAAGGATCAAGTATGTATCAAGACATGAGCCAAAGAGGACACAAGTAAATTCCTTATCAGGAGTTGTGCAGGAGGAAGTACTAGTGGTGAAGGATTTCCCTGATGTATTTCCAGAGGAGTTGCCAGGCATGCCACCAGATAGAGACACTGAGTTTTTGATTGAGCTTTTGCCAGGCACAGGGCCGATATCTAAGAGACCGTACCGAATGCCCGCACAAGATTTGGAGGAAATTAAGAAGCAAATTAAGGATTTACTGGATAACGGCTATATTCGCCCAAGTTCTTCACCTTGGGGATCACCAGTTCTTCTAGTGGAGAAGAAGGATGGATCGTTGAGGATGGTTGTTGATTATCGAGGACTAAATGAAGTAACAATCAAGAACAAGTACCCACTACCGATGATCAATGATTTGTTTGACCAATTGCAAGGAGCTAAGGTATTTTCGAAGATCAATTTGCGATCGGGATACCATCAGTTGAAGATTAGAGAGTAGGATATACCTAAGACGACTTTTACCACCAGGTACGGGTTGTATGAGTATACCGTTATGTCATTTGGTCTGACTAACGCACCTGCCTATTTCATGAACATGATGAACAAGGTGTTTATGGAGTTTCTGGATAAGTTCGTCGTGGTGTTCATTGATGATATTTTGGTTTACTCAAAGAATGAAGAAGAGCATAAGGAGCATTTGCGTTTGGTACATGAGAAACTCAGAGAACATCAGTTATACGCCAAGTTCAGCAAATGTGAGTTTTGTTTGAAGGAAGTTGGATTCCTCGGACATGTTATATCCGGAAAAGGAATAGCAGTAGATCCCACCAAGGTTGTCACTGTGACCAATTGGGTAGCACCAACGACAGTTGGAGAGATCTGGAGTTTTCTTGGACTTGCAGGATACTACCGGAGATTCATTGAGAATTTCTCAAAGATTGCAAAACCCACGACAGAGTTATTGAAGAAGGATACCAAGTTCAAATGGACTGAGGAATGTGAGGCCACTTTCCAGGAGTTGAAGAAACATTTGGTTACATCGCCAGTGTTGATTCTGCCAGATCAGCGCAAGGATCATGAGGTGTGCGATGCTTCACGTCGAGGACTTGGAGCAGTGCTTATGCAGGAGGGAAGAGTTGTTTCGTATGCCTCACGATAGCTTAAACCTCATGAGTTGAATTATGCTATACATGATTTGGAGTTAGCAGCCATAGTGCATGCACTGAAGACATGGAGACATTTTCTCATCAGAAACCATTGTGAGGTGTACACGGATCACAAGAGTTTGAAATACATCTTCATGCAGAAGGAGTTGAATCTCAGGCAAAGGAGATGGTTTGAGCTCATCAAGGATTATGATATGAGATTGCATTATCATCACGGAAAGGCTAACGTAGTAGCTGACGCGTTAAGCCGCAAGAGCCATGTCAACACACTCATGACTGGAGAGTTACCGAAGGAGTTAGCCGAGGACCTTCGTGAGCTATGTTTGGAGATAGTTCCGAGAGGCTATGTTGTAGCATTGGAGATTCAGTCCACTTTGATGGATAAGATCAGAGAAGCTAAGAAGTCTGACAAGGAGATTGCCTCTATAAAGGAGAAGATGAGCAAAGGAAAAGCTAAAGGATTTCGCGAGGACGAGCACGATACCTTATGGTTTGAGGACTGCGTTTATGTGCCTAATGATCCGGAGATCAGGAAGTTGATTTTACAAGAGGCCCATGATTCACCGTATTCGATTCACCCAGGAAATAGCAAGATGTATTTGGATTTGAAAGACACATTCTGGTGGACCGGAATGAAGAAGGATATTGCGGAATATGTAGCAGTTTGTGATGTATGTCAGAGAGTGAAGGCAGAGCATCAGAAGCCAGCAGGATTGTTACAGCCATTGCCGATATCCGAATGGAAGTGGGATAAACTAGGCATGGATTTTATCACGGGATTGCCCATGACTCGTTCAGGCTATGACTCGATATGGGTTGTAGTCGATCATTTGGCGAAGATAGCTCATTTCATCCCAGTGAAGACCACTTACACCAGTGCTAAGTTGACAAAGATATACACGACCAGGGTCGTATGTCTGCATGGAGTTCCGAGGAGCATTGTATTAGATAGATGAACCCAGTTTACCTCAAAGTTCTGGAATCAGTTGCACAAAACCTTGGGCACCAGGCTAGAGTTCAGTACAGCCTTTCATCCACAAACAGATGGACAGACCGAGAGAGTCAATCAGATTCTAGAGGACATGCTGAGAGCTTGTGCGCTAGATTAAGGATCTAGTTGGGACGACAATTTGCCATATGCAGAGTTCTCTTATAACAAAAGTTATCAATCCAGTTTGAAGATGGCCCCTTTTGAAGCTCTGTACGGAAGGAGGTGCAGGACACCGTTGTTGTGGGATGAAGTTGGAGACCGC
This sequence comes from Triticum timopheevii, assembly GCA_963921465.1. Classification (NCBI taxonomy): domain Eukaryota; kingdom Viridiplantae; phylum Streptophyta; class Magnoliopsida; order Poales; family Poaceae; genus Triticum; species Triticum timopheevii. The sequence continues at coordinate 375,180,522 of OY997270.1, forward strand.
CTGTTGTTTGGACCAGATTTGATTAAAGAGTCTGAACACAAGGCGAAGTTGATTCACGATAGGCTCAAGGTAGCCCAGTCTAGGCAGAAGAGCTATGCAGATTCTAAATGCAAGGAGACAGTTTACAAAGTCGGAGACAGAGTTTATCTTCGTATATCTCCACTTCGAGGAGTTAAGCATTTTGGATTTAAGGGAAAGTTAGAGCCACGTTTTGTGGGACCATACAAAGTTTTGGAGCGTATGGGAGAAGTTGCTTACAAGTTGGAATTGCCCGAAGGATTGTCAGGAGTTCATGATGTGTTTCACGTTTCCCAGTTGAAGAAGTGCCACGCAGAGACGGCTGATATACCGATGATAGATACAGTGCCGCTGGAAGCAATTCAGTTGGATAGTGATTTGACCTATGAGGAGAAACCAGTCAAGATTCTCGAGTATGCCAGCCGAGTCACCCGCAACAAGATTATCAAGTTTTGCAAGGTTCAGTGGAGCCACCACACCGAGGATGAAGCCACCTGGGAGCGAGAGGAAGATCTGCTGAAGGACTACCCTCACCTATTTTCTAGCCAACCCGAATCTCGAGGGCGAGATTCATCTTAAGGGGGGGTAGGTTTGTAACATCCCAAATTTTCAATTTGGAATGTTATACACTAGATCATTATTGCATATCATATTTTATTGCTTTTTGGCTTGATCCAGAAATTCTACGCAACTGAAGGACCCTCGGAGAGAGTTGGGATTTTCGTTATTTTCATATTTGAGTTTTCTCAAATTTTGAAAATAGGATCATTTCATTTTATTTATTTTATCTTCAAATATTTCTAATAAAAAATATGAGAGAGGGAATAAAATGACTTTCCAAAAATAAATAAATATTGAGGATTTAATAAAAAATCAAATAAGATTTATTCTGGAGTTTTTGCTATTTTATTTGAATTTAGGAAAATTGCACGTTTTTCAAAACTGCATTTTAGGGCCAAGAAAAAGTTCATCTCATTCTAAATATTTTATTTAGACAGTGAAAATTTGTTTTGGCATTTTTAGATTTTTATTTATTTTTTGCTAGGATTTATTTTTTTGTTCGACGGAATTGTTTAAAAAAAAAGATCCGCGCGCCCGACTGGGTCGAAGGCCCAGCCGAGCCGGCCCGCGCCGCCGCCGCCTCCCGCATCCGGATCCGCCGCCTCCCGCCGCCGCCGAGCCCGAGCCGGCCCCGCCGCCGCCTTGCCCCCTCCCCAAGCCACCGCCTCCCCCCTTTATAAACCGACCCGGGCCCCCTGGAGCCCCAAGACAGAGCCGCCGCCGCCGCAAACCACCGCCGCCGCAAGCCGCCGCCCCGCCGCCTTGCGCCGCCGCCACCGCCGCCTGTCACCGCCGCCCCGCCTCCCCACGCCGCCTCGCAGCCCCGCCGGACGTTGTCGGACTTCGCCAGAGCCCGAGCCGAGGTAGCCGCCCCGCCACCCCGGTTTTCTAAAGAAAACCGATGCGGTTTTTTTTAGAAAACCCTAGGTTTTATTTTTTTAGATCGGTTATTTTTTTCCGGTTTATTTAGTTAGCGAGCGTTCGCTTGTTCGTTTTAACAGACGAGTTCATCGTTTAGTTTCAGTTAACGAACGTTCGTTCGTTAATCTGTTCGTTAGTTTTTCTTTTTCTCGGATTTTCCGCGATTATTTCTGATCGCGATTTCTCATCCGATTTTCACTCTAGTATAACTTTTCGCTCGTTTATCGGAATCAGGCGATTCAAGCGCCTAGAGTTTTGTCTCGAAACCCTCTTTCCGTTTAACCAACTCAAACAAGTTTTTGCTTCTGTAAAATTTGACTTAGATCCAGATTAGTAAATGAAGCTTGTTTCTTTCGCCGTTTGACTTACGTTGCTTCGTTTGATTTGATTCTTTTTGCAAACCGGAGCTCTGAAGTTGAAATCTCTGGTTAGTTCTCTTATTTGAGTTTTACCTGTGCATTAGATGAGTGCTTATTTTATGCTTGTTTGTTTGCGATAGAGTATCCGGAGTGCGCCGCTTGCTACTTCGAATCTCTAGGTTTCACGGATCATCAGCAAGGCAAGTAACACTTTGATCATACCTGTTTACTACCCAGTTTTATTGCATTAGATCAATCCTCAAACAATTGCATGGTTAGGATCTGATTTAAATTGTGGGTTTTGGGGAGTAGATGAGGTAGTACCTATTTCCTGTTTTATTATCAAACCCTTGGGAGTTACTTCTACGTTTGGTTATTATGCCATGCTATGCTAGTAGACGTGGATTGGGTGAGTGTATCTATGACAGATGTGAGATTGTTATTTAATGGTTTATTTAAGGTGGCAACTTAAACACACATCTGGGTGGATTGAGGCACCTGGGTATTCCAGCGATTGCCTGTTTTTTATGGACCGCCACCCAGGCTCAAAGGGATCATGAGATTATTCGTGCTAGAAACTTCCATGTGCAGCCACAAGCTACTATGGGCTCTAGCATAGTTGATTAAGTCGTGCGAACTCTTACAGTGGTAGACTAGCAGATGTAGGGGAAAGTAGGTGTAACTGTCTACCCGATCGTAAGGTGCTAGTGCTTCTGAAAGACTATGTCTCGGTCATCCGTTTCTCAAACACCATGTAGTGTGAGAAATCCAACGGAGGAGATCGAGTCTTGTGGGGAAAAGTGCGCAAACCTCTGCAGAGTGTATAAACTAATCATGGTTAGCCGTGTCCCCGGTTATGGACGTTTTGAGTATCTAGTACTTGGATTATCATGTGAATCTCATCATGTTACTTTAATTAATTATGTTGGGTTTAATGATGATGCTTAATTGGGATTGAGAGGATGTATATCTTCTCAATGTTTAACAATCACCATGATAGTTAAATAAAATTTATTCCTTTGCAGTAGGGAAAATTTGGCTTTATGCAAAAACTGTAACCATAGAGCTTTCCACTAGCCATATATGCTTGTAGTATAGCATATTTCTTTTCATTACTCTCTATGTGTTACATTGCCAGCATATTCCATGTGCTGACCCGTTTTCGGGCTGCAACGTTCATGTTGCAGACTTTTCAGACGACGAGTAAGGTGCCTTAGGTCATGGTTCTATACTCAGTGATGCCGTTGGAGTTGATGGAGTCACTTTCTTCCAAGCCTTCCGCTGTTATCGTTCTTAGATGGCCTTAAGCCATACTTTTTGTAATAAGTTCTCTTTTGAGACATTCAATGTAATAAGTGTGTGATTGCTACTCTGTTATAAATCCTTCAAGTACTGTGCGTGTCAGCATTACTTATCCACGGATGACACTAAAGCACAGAGATCAGACTGTTTGACGATTCCATTGTGGATTCATATATGTCGTTTGACAGCGGCAAAGACATGTGGGCTGCGCTCGAGGCCACGTGTGGCCCCTCGGGCGCTGGCAATGAGTTGTACGTCATGGAGCAATTCTTGATTTTGTGGAGAAGGTGAGAGCAAAAGACACACGTGCTCGGGTCACTAAGGGAGCTTCTAGTGCCAACATGATACACGAGAAGAACTTCCAGCCCAACCAGCCCCAAAACAACAAGAACAAATCTCAGGGGAAAGCCAAGTTTGATGCAAAGAACAAGCCGTCACATTCTACCAACTTCAAGAAGAATTCTCATAACGGGAAGGGATACAAACCTCCATTTTGGTAGCACCGCCAAAATTTATAAGGCTGCATCTACCTGCTGTCAGCTAACCTCATGGTGCTCTAGGTATTTCTACATTCGTAACTAGGTACAATGACCACCGCAAGATGAAATTAGCTTATTCGTACGTTGACTTGCTGAATGCAGTGCAGAACGATCCTGTCATGTGTGGAGGAGCAAACAAGCAGTGCAGCCGAAGGTGGAAATCAACCAAGTACTTATGAAATTATATATAATCTTCCTCTGGCAGGTCAGTATCCCCTTCGTTCAGATGATCGTGTTTTGTCATGCCGAGCTATTGATATGTGCTACTGTTTTGCAACACCGTTTAAGTATAGCTACTGTTTTCCTATCTTTTCAGATTCAGGACAATGAATATGATTTTAGGGGAACTGCACAATATGGACTCATGTTGAGTCATCTCTATCGCCTCATGTGTTTGCTGCAAATGTGTCAGCATCAATTGCAAGATGAGGCAGCTAGCTAGCTGTGGAGTTGCCAACATGCTCAAAGTGCTCGCAACATTGAGAAGAAACAAGCATGCCCAGGAAATCAATGCGTGCAGGGAGGCCCTTTGCTCAGAGAAGCATCGACCAATTTTCTTTATTTCCACACCTTCTCACAGCTTTGTATTGGTTATAGTATGGTGAATCATTGAGATACATAGACATGATGAAATTTTGTTCTTCTGAATGTTAGTATGCATACCGTATCTTCTGAAGCTTAGTTTAATGTGAGTGTTTGCATCCAGTACCGCATCCTCTAATTTGGTGGATGCACACAGAGAATATAAATCTCCTTAATTTACTCCATAACCACCCTATTAAATAGGCCTAGTAACAAACCAGGCGCATGCAGTGGTCGGCGGGCACATGCATCCTGCATGCATGGCCAGTGAGCCAAGTCAAGGCGCCAGCTCTAATGCAGCAACGCAAAAGAAGAGAGCGGTTCTTGGGAAAAAGAGATTACTTAGTGCAGCGGGCCTTATAAACTCGAATAGCTCGCTCTCCCGCTTCCGTCTCCCCCCCCCCCAATTCACCCCGCTCCCCAATCTTCCTCACTCGTCCAGAAAACCCCGCTCACCTTCTTCCCCACTTGTACAGAAAACGCCTTCTCCTCTTCTTCTACTCATACAGAAATCCCCAGCCATCTTTCTTCCCCACTCACACTGCCACTAGGCTTGTCTCTGGCTACTCTGCTCAAACCAGTGAGCTCGGCGCGATGCCCACAAGGAAAATGGAGTCGGCTGGCCCCAGCGCCAAGAAGATGAGGCTCCTGTCAGTGGCAACGCCGGTTGTAGATCCCGCACCCGGTAGCACGGGGAGAAGTGGCGAGCCCCCCTTCCACCCGGATCTAAGGAACCGGTAGAATCTTCGGTGGACCGCATCAGCGATCTCCCGGACGTCATCCTTGAGGAGATCCTCTCGCTTCTCCCCACCAAGGATTGTTGTCGCACAAAAGTGCTCTCAACTTGGTGTCGCCCTCTATGGTGCACCGCGCCCCTCAATCTCGATTATCGTCAGATATCTGTCCTTCCAGAATTTGATCTCCTCAGAGCCATCATCTCTTCTCACCAGCAGGGCCCCGTTCAATGCCTCTACATCCCGACACGCTACCTACTATCCATACCCGGCAAGGTGGACGCTTGGCTGACATCCCCCGAATTTGGAAACTCTAGCAGTTTGAGTTGTACCATTACCACAGAAGTTTCATACCACGAACACACCAAGAATTCGTGCCCACACCACCGTTGTCCATCTCGCAGTTTTCCTCCTCTCTCGATACCGCCACCTTCGCCCAGTGCCATCTATCAGGCGATCTGGTACAAATGCTTCAACTCCCACTTCTAAAAAAACTTTCGCTTGTGGTGGTTTATCTGTCGGAGGCCTCACTGCACAACATCAACCACTCTAGTTGCCCTACCCTGGAGTTTGTTTTAAAGGACAACAGCTCATCACCGAAGATGCCCCTTCACTTGAAAGGTTGCTCCTTCATAATTGTTATACACCTTCACAAATAACTGTCGTCTCTGCGCCCAAACTGGAGACCTTGGGTGTAATTCGTGACCCGTTTAATAATCACAAGGAGTTGGTGTTTGGCTCCTCACTTTTTTAGGTACCGTATATTATCATCTACACACTTGAAATCATATGCTGCATTTTTCATTTGTGCGCATAAGTTTTATATCATCTTGGAGTACACTTTGGGTACTAATATTATGTTATATGCTCAATGAAGAGTTCGTCCATTGATAGCCTATCAATGCTGCTGGATTCTGTCAAGATCATATATATCAGAATGTATTGTTTTGATCTGGACATAATTATTGGCTTGCTACGATGCTTTCGATCTCTAGAGAATTTATACATAGAGGTGATGATTTCATGCACATTGAAAGCCCGTATATATTGTACTAGAATTAACTGTTCAGCTGTCGTTCTTTCGACATACTCTTTTTTCAGACCTTAACTATTTTCAATCTTCATGTCTACTTAGGCAGAACCACATGGAGAAAAACATATAACCAATCGGTGGCGTAATAAGCACAAGGATTTTCTCAGTTGTCATGACATTCGTTGAGGACAATAACGATGGGACGATATGCATCCAACTAGTCAAACAGAAGCTTTGTCACATTCTTCATGTTGAATGCGAGGTTACTATTGTCCATGAGGCTTAATTTTTACAGCAAGAGATTTCTCACGGACGGACATGTTGAACAACAAAAAAGGAAGTTTCAGGTGGACAAATGGGCTTCTAAACGTGCTCGGCTTCTATTTACAACAAGTTGTAGTCATCCTGGAATAATTTTTTTGCACAGGATGTTGATTTTATGGATCAGACCGATCCATTTGTTTGTGACTGCAAAAAAGAGTGGTTGGGTTAGATGTTACTGTCATGTTCAATCTGGGGTTTGTCTAAAAATTTGATGAACAATTAATCCTTGGGCTTTTTGTATCATTTGTATGCTTGAGTTGCATGTTGTTGCCCTCGTACTCCCCTCCACCTGCCACTACACTATCGCATCTTCCATGGCTGCTGTTCATTCCTGTCCGAGGCCTCGCCGTCGTTCTCTGCCTTGGTTCGGTCGCTGTGCCCGCCGCCGTCTGGCGTTGTCAACATGGTCAACAACCAAGAGGAATCAGGAGATGACTGTACGTGGAGAGGCTGACAGTAGGGACCCACTAGTGTCACTGCATCTCGCAAGTAGGTGCCTCGTTATTACAAGCCAAAAAAATACTTCCTCCTAATTATTTGACAACTAGGTCTCACGCCATTGTCAATGTAGTCAATAAATGAGAAAATTACACAACAAGCGGATACCACCAGGGACCCAGCAGCTCGCCCAGTTGTTTTCTAGTTTCAAAGACGGAGCTCAACTGCGCGCTGTGCGGGGCTATGGCCCGTCTAGCCCACGCATACGCTTTTATTAAGCACATGACGAGCCCAGTTGATATATTTTTTCTTTCTGAAATTGGCTAGCCCAGTTCTTTGTTTTTGCAGAATACCAAAACCAAGGCCTACTTGCTTTTCTTAACCATGCTGGGCTGCAAATCTTTCAAGACGAGGAGGGATGTAAGTTGTAAGAAATGGGCTTCCCCAGAAAATGGGCTGTAAATTTTTAAACCAAAGCCAACCGGCAATTGCATTAAAATATCATTTTTTCAGGATTTCCCTACTCTCTACTCTTATAAAAACCAAAGCCAACTGGCAATTACATTAAAATATCATCTTTTCTCCCACAAGATAAACTAGTCATACGAATGCATCTTCATGTTCCGTGCAACGAACGGGCATCTTGCTAGTTAAGATTCTAAATTTCATTCATTTTTTTGCGGAGAATTGTTTTTTGAATTTTATTTTGATATAATTTTTTGAAAATTATTTTTAACGTGACTCGAAATTTCATGATTAAAAGAGTTCGGACCCCACCAAAATATGCAAAATTTTGTTGAATTTTTTAGTAGTGCCCAGAATATATGGTCTGTAATGCTAATAAAAAGAATATGGGCTTCAAATATCCTTAAGAATTAGCAAATGGGCTGTAAATTATTGAAAATAATGGCTAATGGGTTGTATGCTATTTTCCACAGATTTGGAGGCTGACTTCTGGGCCTACTAGGTTGATGATGACGCTGTCCTAATTTTTTTTGACGCATACGCAAGGCTTTGTCAACTTAGTCAACACACAGTAGTGACTGTTGGATGTCCATCCAACGGCCGCCCTGCTTCTTCAATCTCTGATCTTCCTGCTCCAGCCGCCCAAACCAGCGCCGGCGGGACTGCCTGCTCCCTCCTCCCGTGGCTGGCTATGCTGCTGCCAAGCCATCCCTCTAGCCACCCACACATCCTGTTATTTTCCGGCGACGTCAGCCTCACCCTGCAGCCGACCAGTCAACGCTCGTACTCCCCTCAGCGTGGGCATCCACTGCGGTGGCTTCGCCGGCTCCGGGCGGTTCTCTTCCTGGGCCTCGCCCTCGTCCACCGCGTTTGTGCTCTCGGCGCGGCGAGGTCAACATGCTCAACAAACAACATCCATCGGAATAGGCTGACAGTAGGGGCCCACACAGGGAAATGCCTCCTTATTACGCGCAAAATAATGATTCCTGCACCTGATAGCTGGGACCCACCGGAAGGGCCTTTGTATTTCGTGAAAAAAACATTTCCCCCACTGTCAGCTCGGACCCATGGGAAATGCCTCCTTATTACGCACAAAAAATGAATACTCCCCTGCTAGCTGGGAGTCACCTTGGTGGTAGGCTGACTTGTGGGCCTACTAAGTTGATGGGGACGGAGGGCTTTGTCAACTTAGTCAATATGAACGATTCTAGCTCTAGTGACCGTACGATGTCCATCCAATGGCCGTAGTGCTTCTTCAACCTCTGGTCTTCGTGCTCCAGCCGCCCAAAGCAGCGCTGGTCGTGCCGCATGCTCCTGCCTCCCGTGGCCGGCTGTGATGCCGCGGAGGCCTCACAGCCTCCTACTACTCCCACCGCTGGCCAGGCCATCCCTCTACTCACCCACACCCCCTGTTATTCTGCGGCGACGGCGGCCTCACACCGCAGCCGAACCAGTGAACCCTTGTACTCCTCTTCATGTGGGCATCCACTGCCGCGTCTTCCCCGGCTCCGCGTCGTCCCCTTCCTAGGCCTCGCCGTCGTCCACCGCCCTGGTGCTCTCGGCGCGGCGTGGTCAACGTGGTCAAAGAACGGCTTCCATCGGACGTGGACTGTACGTGGAGAGGCTGACAGTTGGGTCCATGGCCGTAGCAAGGAAGTGCCTCCTTATTACGCGCAAAATAATTATTCCTCCACCTGACAGCGGGGACCCACCAGGTGGGCCACCGTATTTCGCAAAAAGACGTGTCCCCCTGACTGCTAGGACCCACTAGCTACATCTTTGAACGCAAGGAAGTGCGTCCGGGCAAAAGAAAAAATGATTCGCCCCCCTGACTACTGCGACCCACTAGCTACATCTTCGCACGCAAGGTAGTGCGTCTGAAAAAAACAATTCGCCCCCTGATTGTTGGGACCCACCAGCTACATCTTCGCACGCAAGGAAGTGCCTGACAGTCGGGACCCACCTAGTCGAAGTGTACGTAGCGTTGTCATTTTGGTCGCGAACGTGTACGTACATACTGGTGGATGTAGAGGCGCGCACGTAGCAGGTACACATACGTACAGCGGCCAGTGTGCAAGAAAGAAAATATGGCCACGTATGTGTACATACGGGCGGGGTGTCGAACGCCTACTCGCGCATACGTATGGCCAGTGCTCGTGTACATGGCTGGGTCGGAACGGAGAAATAGCATCGTCGTCGTGTTCATGTGGAGCCAACCGGCTGGGTCGGAACGAAATGCGTCGTCGTGTTCATCGGGAGGGCTTGGATGGAACAAGCGATGGAAACAAGGCCTAGCACACCGCAGAATGGAGGAAACGGCCTTGTGTTCGACGGGCCACGTTCGAAACGAGATCCTGTTCATCGGGAGGGGTCTCGCATACCGCAAAACGGAGGAAACGGACCTCCTATGGTCAAAACGGGGGTCCTATTGATCGATAGGGGTGTGGCGTACTGCAAAACGGACGAAACGAACTTCTGTTGGAGCGCTACGGTCGAAACGGGGGTCCTGTTCATCAGGAGGGGTGTGGCGTACTGCAAAACAGGACTCCACGGGATACTGTTCATCTCCACCGTCAACCTCCTCCAGCCTCCACGGGCTACCGTCGACCTCCTCCAGCCTCCACGGGCTCCTCTTCATCCAGCCTCCACCGCGCGCTACTCCTCCGGCTACTATTCAACCACCCCTCCACGGGCACCCCTCCACCATCTACTATTCATCCAGCCCTCCACAGGGTCGTCCTGTTCATCCAGCCCTCCACAAAGTCCTGTTCATCCAGCCCCAGCCGGCTCGATCGATCGGGGTCCTGTTCATCCAGAGGCAACGCCACGAGGTCCTGTTCATCCACCCCCACCGCTCACTATTCATCCACCCCCGCAACGCTCACTATTCATCCAGAGGCAGCATCGATCAGCTTTAGTTAGCAGCAGTAGCGAAGGAATCGCTTGATCAGGTTCAGTTAACAGCCGTCGATCGATCGCTTGGGTTCAGTAACGCGTAGCCTGCAGTGCAATCGCTCGGGTTCAGTTAGAGCCCAATGCCTCGCTCGGGTTCAGTTAGAGCCAACGCCTCGCACACACACGCGTACGTGTACGAGAGAAACACGGATCGCTCGGCCCCCGACCACCCACCGTAGCCGGGAACTCCCCGAAATTTTCCTCGCCCTCGCTTCTACAACAGTTTTTTCTGTCATGGACGGCCCAAAGAATGTCATGCAGCTGCGTCTCCAGCCCGCCTAGGACGAAAAGCCCATTTTCTGTCATGATTTTTTGTCATAGAAGTAGGAGCCCACCACATCTATGATGATACCAGGTTTTGTCACAATTATCGTCATAGAAGTGTCATAATATGACAGAAAAAATTTCGTTCGGCCCAAAATGTCATGGATGTGTCTTTTTTTGTAGTGTCTACTCGTGCATATATCATCTACGCATAGACCTGGCTCGGATGCCACTGTTGGGAACGTAGTAATTCAAAACATTCCTACGATCACGCAAGATCTATCTAGGAGATGCATAGCAACAAGACGGGAGAGTGTGTCCACTTACCCTTGTAGACCAAAAGCGGAAGCGTTTAGTAATGCAGTTGATGTAGTCGAACGTCTTCACGATTCAACCGATCCAAGTACCGAACGTACGGCACCTCCGTGTTCAGCACACATTCAGCACGATGACGTCCCTCGAGCTCTTGATCCAGTTGAGGGAGAGGGAGAGTTCTGTGAGCACGACGGTGTGGCGACAGTGTTCATGATGTTACCGGTGCAGGGCTTCGCCTAAGCACAACGACGATATGATCGAGGTGTTAAACTGTGGAGGGGGCACCACACACGGCTAAGAGATTGTCTGTTATGCTTTGGGGTGCCCCTGCCCTCGTATATAAAGGAGGGAGGGACGAGGCCGGCGGCCAAGAGGGGCGCGTCTATAGGGGGAGTCCAACTAGGAGTCCCAATCCTAGTAGGAGTCCCCTTCCTTTTTCCAAGAGGGGGAGAGAGAGAAAGAGTAGGAGAGGGAGAAGGAAAGAGGGGGGCACCGCCCGCTCCTAGTCCAATTCGAACTTGCCATTGGGGGGGGGCGACCATCCTACGGCCCTCCTCTCCTTTCCACTAGGGCTCATTAAGGCCCATTACTTCCCCCGGGGGGTTTCGGTAGCCTCCCAGTACTCCGAAAAATGCCCGAACCTTTCTGAAACCTTTTCGGTGTCCGAACATAACCTTCAAATATATCAATCTTTATGTCTCGACCATTTTGAGACTCCTCATCATGTCCCTGATCTCATCCGGGACTCCGAGCAAACTTCGGTCATCAAAATCACATAACTCATAATACAAATAATCATCGAACATTAAGCATGCGGACCCTACGGGTTTGAGAACTATGTAGACATGATCGAGACACATCTCCGATAAATAACCAATAGAGGAACGTGGATGCTCATATTGGCTCCTACATATTCTACGAAGATCTTTATCGGTCAAACCGCATGCTACCTCTTGAGCTTGCGTTGGTTATCCCTTGAAGTGGAAAGGGCGATGCTGCAAAGTAGCGCAAGTATTTCCCTCAGTTTTGAGAACCAAGGTATCAATACAGTAGGAGACGACACACAAGTGACCAAATACCTGCACAAACAATCAAGAACTTGTAACCAACACGATAAAGGGGTTGTCAATCCCTTCACGGTCACTCACAAATGTAAAATCTAATAGAGATAGTAAAGTAAATATTTTTTGTTTTTTGTTGTATAGATTGGAAAGTAAAGATTACAAAATAGTAAACGAGATTCAATAATATGGAAAAGAGACTTAATATATTGGAAAAGAGACCCAGCGGCCATAGGTTTCACTAGTGGCTTCTCTCAAGATAGCATGTATTACGGTGGGTAAACAAATTACTATTGAGCAATTGATAGAAAAGCGCATAATTATGATGACATCTAAGGCAATGATCATGAACATAGGCATCATGTCCATCTCAAGTAGACTGACTCCTACCTGCATCTACTACTATTAATCCACACATTGACCGCTATCCAGCATGCATCTAGAGTATTAAGTTCATTAGAACGGAGTCACGCATTAAGCAAGATGACATGATGTAGAGTGATAAACTCAAGCAATATGATATAAACCCCATCTTTTTATACTCGATGGCAACAATACAATAGGTGCCTTGCCGCCCCTACTATCTCTGGGAAAGGACACCGCAAGATTGAACCCAAAGCTAAGCACTTCTCCCAAGGCAAGAAAGATCAATCTAGTAGGCCAAACTAAACCGATAATTCGAAGAGACTTGCAAAGATATCAAATCATGCATATAAGAATTCAGAGAAGAACCAAATAATATTCATAGATAATCTTAATGATAAATCCACAATTCATTGGATCTCGGCAAACACCGCAAAAGAGTATTACATTGAATAGATCTCCAAGAACATCGAGGAGAACTTTGTATTGAGAATCAAAGAGAGAGAACAAGCCATCTAGCTAATAACTATGGACTAAAAGGTCTGTGGTAAACTACTCACGCTTCATCGGAGAGGTAATGGTGTTGATGTAGAAGCCCTCCATGATCGATTCCCCCTCTGGCAGATCGCCGGAAAAGGCCCCAAGATGGGATCTCATAGGGACAGAAGGTTGCGGCAGTGGAAAAGTGGTTTTGTGCCTCCCTCTGATGTTTTTAGGTTATAAGAGTATATATAGGCGAATGAACTAGGTTGGTGGAGCTATGAGGGGCCCACGAGAGTGGGGGGTGCGCCTATCCACGTGGGAGCGCCCTCCTGCCTCATGGACGCCTCGTTGTGTCTCCGACTTCAACTCCAAGTCTTCTGGTTTGCTTTCGGTCCAAGAAAGATCATCGCGAAGGTTTCATTCCATTTGGACTCCGTTTTGGCATTCCTTTTCTGCAAAACTCTAAATTAGGCAAAAAACAGAAACTAGCACTAGGCCTTCAGCTAATAGGTTAGTCCCAAAAATAATATAAAAGAGCATATTAAAGCCCATTAAACATACAAAACAGATAATATAATAGCATGGAACAATCAAAAATTATAGATATGTTGGAGACGTATCAAGCATCCCCAAGCTTAATTCCTGTTCGTCCTCGAGTAGGTAAATGAACAAAACAAATTTTTTGATGTGGAATGCTACCTAACATATTTAGCAATGTATTTTCATTTATTATGGAACGAATGTTCAGATCCGAAAGATTCAGGACAATAGTTTAATATTGACATAAAAATAATAATACTTCAAGCATACTAACAAAGCAATCATGTATTCTCAAAATAACTTGGCCAAAGAAAGCTATCCCTACAAAATCATATAGTCTGGCTATGCTCTATCTTCATCACACAAAATATTTAGTCATGCACAACCCTGATGACAAGCCAAGCAATTGTTTCATACTTTTGATGTTCTCAAACTTTTTCAATCTTCACGCAATACATGAGCATGAGCCATGGACATATCACTATAGATGCAATATAATGGTGGTTGTGAGAAGACAAAAAAGGAGAAGATAGTCTCACATCAACTAGGCGTATCGACGGGCTATGGAGATGCCCATCAATAGATATCAATGTGAGTGAGTAGGGATTGCCATGCAACGGATGCACTAGAGCTATAAGTGTATGAAAGCTTAAAAATAAACTAAGTGGGTGTGCATCCAACTTGCTTGCTCATGAAGATCTAGGGCACTTTTGAGGAAGCCCATCATTGGAATATACAAGCCAAGTTCTATAATGAAAAATTCCCACTAGTATATGAAAGTGACAAAATAGGAGACTCCCTATCATGAAAATCATGGTGCTACTTTGAAGTACAAGTGTGGAAAAAGGATAGTAGCATTGCCCCTTCTCTATTTTTCTCTCACTTTTTATTTGGGCCTTTTCTCTTTTTTGATGGCCTCTTTTTTTCGTCCGGAGTCTCATCCCGACTTTTGGGGGAATCATAGTCTCCATCATCCTTTCCTCACTGGGACAATGCTCTAATAATGAAGGTCATCACACTCTTATTTACTTACAACTCAAGAATTACAACTCGATACTTAGAACAAAATATGACTCTATGTAAATGCCTGCAGCGGGGTACCGGGATGTGCAATGATTCAATTGCTTTGCCACAAATACGATGTCAACTACATGATCATGCAAAGCAATTTGACAATGATGGAGTGTGTCATAATAAACGGAATGGTGGAAAGTTGCATGGCAATATATCTCGGAATGGCTATGGAAATGCCATAATAGGTAGGTATGGTGGCTGTTTTGAGTATGGTGGGTGTATGGTACTGGTGAGAGTTGCGCGGTACTAGAGAGGCTAACAATGGTGGAAGGGTGAGAGTGCGTATAATCCATGGACTCAACATTAGTCATAAAGAACTCACATAGGATTGCAAAAATCTATTAGTTATCAAAACGAAGTACTACGCGCATGCTCCTAGGGGGATAGATTGGTAGGAAAAGACTGTCGCTCGTCCCCGACCGCCACTCACAAGGAAGACAATCAATAAATAAATCATGCTCCAACTTCATCACATAATGGTTCACCATACGTGCGTGCTACGGGAATCACAAACTATAACACAAGTATCTCTCAAATTCACAACTACTCTACTAGAATGACTCTAATATCACCATCTTCATATCTCAAAACAATCATAAAGAATCAAACTTCTCATAGTATTCAATGCACTTTATATGAAAGTTTTTATTATACCCATCTTGGATGCCCATCATATTAGGACTAATTTTATAACCTAAGCAAATTACCATGCTATTCTAAAAGACTATCAAAATAATATAATTGAATCTTGAGAGATCAATAATTTCTATAAAATAAAACCACCACCGTGCTCTAAGAAGATGTAAGTGAAGCACTGGAGCAATATTGTCTAGCTCAAAAGATATAAATGAAGCACATAGAGTATTCTAATAAATTCCGATTCATGCGTGTCCCTCCCAAAATTTGTGTACAACAAGGATGATTGTGGTAAACTAAGAAGCAAAGACTCAAATCATAGAATACACTCCAAGCAAAACACATATCATGTGGTGAATAAAAATATAGCCTCAAGTAATGTTACCGATAGATGAAGACGAAAGAGGGGACGCCTTCTGGGGTATCCCCAAGCTTAGGAGTTTGGTTGTCCTTGAAATTTACCTTGGGGTGCCTTGGGAATCCCCAAGCTTAGGCTCTTACCACTCCTTATTCCAAAATCCATCAAATCTTTACTCAAAACTTGAAAACTTCACAACACAAAACTTCAACAGAAAATCTCATGAGCTCCGTTAGTATAAGAAAATAAACCACCAATTTAAGGTACTATAATGAACTCATTATTTATATATGTTGGTGTTAAAACTACTTTATTCAAACTTCTCTATGGTTCATACCCCCCCGATACTACTCATAGATTCATCAAAATAAGCGAACACCACACGAAAAACAGAATCTGTCAAAAACAGAACAGTCTGTAGAAATCTGTAACTTTCGAATAATTCTGTAACTCCAAAAATTCTGAAATAAATTGTTGGATGTGAGAAATTTGTCTATTAATCTTCTTCGAAAATAATCAACCTAAAATCACTCTTCTGTAAAAAATGACAGCTATTCTTGTGAGCGCAAAAGTTTCTGTTTTTTACAGCAAGATCGCAAAGACTTCACCCAAGTCTTCCCAAAGGTTCTACTTGGCACAAACACTAATTGAAACATA
Organism: Triticum timopheevii; assembly: GCA_963921465.1. Classification (NCBI taxonomy): domain Eukaryota; kingdom Viridiplantae; phylum Streptophyta; class Magnoliopsida; order Poales; family Poaceae; genus Triticum; species Triticum timopheevii. The sequence goes on from OY997270.1 coordinate 375,196,504, forward strand.
AAACCACATGTAAACAGAAGCTATACGAATTATGTATTACTAAACAGGAGCAAAAAGCAAAGAACAAAAATAAAATTGGGTTGCCTCCCAACAAGAGCTATCGTTTAACGCCCCTAGCTAGGCATAAAAACAAGGATAGATCTAGGTATTGCCATCTTTGGTAGGCAATCCATAAGTGGTTCTCATAATACATTAATAAGTCAATTTAATTTTCTTCCTAGGAAATATTTCCATGCCCTTCCTTAATGGAAAATGGAATCTAATGTTTCCTTCTTTCATATCAATAAGTGCACCAATCGTTCTAAGGAAAGGTCTACCAAGAATAATAGGACATATAGGATTGCGATCTATATCAAGAACAATGAAATCTACGGGCACATAACTTCTATTTGCAACAATAAGAACGTCATTAATTCTTCCCATAGGTTTCTTAGTGGTGGAATCCGCAAGATGCAAATTTAAAGAACAATCATCAAACTCACGGAAACCTAGCACATCACACAAAGTTTTTGGAATCGTGGAAACACTAGCACCTAAATCACACAAAGCATAACATTCATAATCTTTAATCTTAATTTTAATAGTAGGTTCCCACTCATCATAAAGTTTTCTAGGGATAGAAACTTCTAGTTCAAGCTTTTTCTCATAAGATTGCATCAAAGCATCAACGATATGTTTAGTAAAAGCTTTATTTTGATTATAAGCATGAGGAGAATTTAACACGGATTGCAACAAGGAAATACAATCAATTAAAGAACAATTATCATAATTAAATCTCTTGAAATCCAAAATAGTGGGTTCATTACTATTTAGAGTTTTCACCTCTTCAATCCCACTTCTATCAATTTCTGCATCTAGATTTAAAAAGTCCGAATCATTGGGACGCCTTTTAACTAAAGTTGAATCATCTCTAGTCCCATCTTTATCAAGATTCATATTGGAAAACAAAGATTTAATAGGAGTCACATCAATCACTTTTAGATCTTCATCATTATTATGTAGAGCCTCTGGTTTAGCGGCCATCTTATTAACTAAGGTGGCTTGTTTGCCAGAAATTTGGCCTACTAAATTTTCAAGATGAGAGAACTGAGATCTCAAACCATAAAATTCCTTAGACATATCATCGAGCTCTTTATTCATGTACTCCATAAAACTTTTTTGTTCTTTAATCTCATTTCTGAAGAAATTATAATGCTCAAATTGCAAAGACATAAAGCGTCTAACATTGTTTCCAACTTCTTCCAACCTCCTAAGTTGAGGATCAACGCTTTTTGGCAGAGCCATCAAAGCAAACAGGCACACCAACACACAAGCACACAAGAAGCAAGCAAAAAGAGACGAACGGATGAGGGGCGAAGAAAAGGCAAAGTTTTTCAAAAATCATTTTAGGAGTAGGGGAGAGGAAAACGAGAGGCGAATGGCGAATAATCTAATGCAAGGGAGAAGAGTTTAGGATGGGTACTTGGTATGGCTTGACTTGGCGAAGATCTCCCCGGCAACGGCGCCAGAAATCCTTCTTGCTACCTCTTGAGCTTGCGTTGGTTTTCCCTTGAAGAGGAAAGGGTGATGCAGCAAAGTAGCATAAGTATTTCCCTCAGTTTTGAGAACCAAGGTATCAATCCAGTAGGATACGACGCACAAGTCACCGAATACCTGTATAAAAAATCAAGAACTTGCAACCAACGCGATAAAGGGGCTGTCAATCCCTTCATGGTCACTCGCAAAAGTGAAATCTAATAGAGATAGTAAAGTAAATATTTTTAGTATTTTTGTTGTATAGATTGGAAAGTAAAGATTGCAAAATAATAAACGAGATTCAATAGTATGGAAAAGAGACTTAATATAATGGAAAAGAGACCTGGGGGCCATAGGTTTCACTAGTGGCTTCTCTCGAGATAGCATGTATTACGATGGGTAAACAAATTACTGCCGAGTAATTGATAGAAAAGCGCATAATTATGATGACATCTAAGGCAATGATCATGAACATAGGCATCACGTTCGTGTCAAGTAGACCGACTCTTTCCTACATCTACTACGATTACTCCACACATCGACCGCTATCCAGCATGCATCTAGAGTATTAAGTTCATAAGAACGGAGTAACACATTAAGCAAGATGACATGATGTAGAGCGATAAACTCAAGCAATATGATATATACCCCATATTTTTATCCTCGATGGCAACAATACAATACGTGCCTCGATGCCCCTACTGTCATTGGGAAAGGACACCACAAGATTGAACCCAAGGCTAAGCACTTCTCCCATGGCAAGAAAGGTCAATCTAGTAGGCGAAACTAAACCGATATTTCGAAGAGAATTGCAAAGATATCAAATCATGCATATAAGAATTCAGAGAAGAACCAAATAATATTCATAGATAATCTTAATCATAAATCCAAAATTCATTGGATCTCGGCAAACACACCGCAAAAGAGTATTACATTGAATAGATCTCCAAGGACATCGAGGAGAACTTTGTATTGAGAATCAAAGAGAGAGAGAGAGAGAAGAAGCCATCTAGCTAATAACTACGGACCCGAAGGTCTGCGGTAAATTACTCACGCTTCATCGGAGAGGTAATGGTGTCGATGTAGAAGCCCTCCGTGATCGATTCCCCCTCTGGCAGATCGCGGAAAAGGCCCCAAGATGGGATCTCACGGGTACAGAAGGTTGCGGCAGTGGAAAAATGGTTTTGTGGCTCCCACTGATGTTTTTAGGGTATAAGAGTATATATAGGCGAATGAACTAGGTCGGTGGAGCTACAAGGGGCCCACGAGGGTGGGGGTGCTCCTACCCCCCTAGGCGCGCCCTCCTGCCTCGTGGACGCCTTGTTGCGTCTCCGATTTCAACTTCAAGTCTTCTGGTTTGCTTTCGGTCCAAGAAAGATCATCGCGAAGGTTTTATTCCGTCTGGACTCCATTTGGTATTCCTTTTCTGAAAAACTCTAAAATAGGCAAAAAAAAAATAGAAACTGGCACTAGGCCTTCGGTTACTAGGTTAGTGCCAAAAATAATATAAAAGAGCATATTAAAGCCCATTAAACATCCAAAATAGATAATATAATAGCAAGGAACAATCAAAAATTATAGATATGTTTCAGACGTATCACCGCACAACAACATTCATTGCTCCCTTTGTCATCGGTATGCTACTTTCCCGAGATTCGATCGTCGGTATCATCATACCTAGTTCAATCGCGTTATTGGCAAGTCTCTTCACTCGATCCATAATGCTTCATCCCAGAACTAACTCATTAGTCACATTGCTTGCAAGGCTTATAGTGATGAGCATTACCAAGAGGGCCCAGAGATACCTCTCCGATACACGAAGTGACAAATCCTAATCTTAATCTATGCCAACCCAACAAACACCTTCGGAGACACATGTAGAGCATCTTTATAATCACCTAGTTATGTTGTGACGTTTGATAGCACACAAGGTGTTCCTCCGGTATTCGGGAGTTGCATAATCTCATAGTCCAAGGAACATGTATAAGTCATGAAGAAAGCAGTAGAAATAAAAATGGTACGATTATAATGCTAAGCTAACGAATGGGTCTTGTCCATCACATCATTTTCCTGATGATGTGATCCCGTTCATCAAATGACAACACATGTCTATGGTTAGGAAACATAACCATCTTTGATTAACGAGCTAGTTAAGTAGAGGCATACTAGGGACACTATGCATTGTCTATGTATTCACACATGTACTAAGTTTTCGGTTAATACAATTCTAGCATGAATAATAAACATTTATCATGATATAAGGAAATATAAATAACAACTTTATTATTGCCTCTAGGGCATATTTCCTTCACGTCTCTCTCGCTCGTCGCCGCCGTCGCCATCATCATGGTGGCCTTGGATGTCACCACCATTGCGCTCGCCATCCGGCGCCTACCAGGTCAGTGCCGTCCCCTCCTCCTTGTCGTCCCCATCACCTTCGCCGTCCACCAACACCGCTTTTAACGACATAACCACCCGCCGCCGCCTGGAATGTCCCCATCGTCACTGTCGCCCTCGCCTTCCGCTAACTCCAACGTTCGCCACATCCTTGACATCCTCAACCTCCCCGTCTTCTTTGTCTGCCCAGTTAAACCACATCTTTCTCTTCTACTGTATACTTAGATGTTGTTGTTCTTGCACTAGAAAAGCTTAGTACTATATGTAGATTTTTTGGGTGTAGATAGTTTTTATTGTAGTTGTAGATTAAAGATGTACATTTTTTGGGTGTGGCGTATTATTTATACTAGAAAAAGTTAGTACTAGCTAGTTATTTATGATGCAGGTGTTCATGAGGAGTGCCAACATTTCGGGAAACATTGATTAAGTTTCGTTTCACCAAATTTTTGGCACTCAGTATGTCGAATTACTAGCAAAGGTCATGCCAATTTTTTTCTTACAACACATCAATTATTATATCTTGTTATATGGTTGCTATCAATGAAGTTGTGCTTCATCTAAATGTCAAGCTTTTATGTGAATTAGATGGAGAAGCCAAGAGACGTCATTATGACTCCTGCAGTTGCAGACTCCGTCTCGAGGGTGGCTCATTACAAGGAGGTCACGTTCTCCTCTGTGGAGGGCAATGTACTAGCCGCCGAGAGTGTTGAATACGCCTACAAAGATCCAACATCTTGCTATCTTGCACAAGGATCCATAGGAAGAGCATGAGGAGCTGCCACGATTGCACGTACAACCGTTGAAACTACGAAGACTACCCTAGCCGAGATCAAGAAGATGATTGGAGACAAGGATAGCTGTGGACAGAGTTGAGTGTTTGCTTGTGAACTAGTGCCACACTGCCTTTATGTGATCTATATGATCTGTCTGAACTTAATCTCATGTTGTGAACTAGAGTTGCACTGCCTTCATGTGATCTCTAGCTATGATGAATGCTCCCGAACTTAATTTTTATGTTCCTATAAATATTTCTATATGCATGTTTAATTTGCTTACATATGAGCCGACTCCATTAGTTTGTGATTCATATTGTCTTCAATTTGTAGAAAGTGGGCACCCCTGATTCAAAACCCAACATGGTCAAGATACAATGGCCTTACCTCGTCGAGGCGGCACACGTAGTGTTGGTAATGTGTGATCGAACGTATTACTGATACGTCTCCAGCATATCTATAATTTTTGATTGTTCCATGCTGTTATATTATCACTCTTGGATGTTTTTTGCTTGTTTTTTACACCGCGGAATATTAGTACCAAATGGAGTCCAAACACAACGAAACTTTTTGGAGAATTTTTATGGACCAGAAGGAACAACATGGGCCAAAGAAGTACCAGAGGGGTGCCCCGACGGGGGCACAACCCACCTGGGCGCGCTTGGGGGCCCGGGCACGTCCTGGTGGGTTGTGTCCACCTCGGTGGCCTCCCGCACCACCTCTTCGCCCTATAAATACCCAAATATTCCACAAACCCTAGGGGAGTCAACGAAACACAGTTTCAGCCACCACAAGTTCCAGAACCATTACATCTAATCTAAGCACCATCATGGAGGGGTTCATCATCCTCATTGGTGCCTCTCCGATGATGCGTGAGTAGTTGATTGCAGACCTACAGGTCTGCAGGCAGTAGCTAGACAACTGGCTCTCTTTCTCTCTTTCTCTCTCTCTCTCTTGATTCTCAATACAATGGTCTCTTGCATATCTATTTGATGTAACTCTTTTTTGTGGTGTGTTTGTTGGGATTCGATGAACTTTGAGTTCATGATCAGCTCTATTTTATCCATGAAAGTTATTTGAGTTTTGATCTCTTATATGCATGATTATTTATAGCCTCATATTTCTTCTTCGAATCTTTGGTTTAGTTAGGCCGACTAGATCGATTTTTCTTGCCATGGGAAGAGGTACTAATTTGTGATGGATTCGATCGTGCGGTGTTCTTTCCCAGTGACAGAAGGGGCAGCAAGACATGTATTGATCGTTGCTATTAAGGATAACAAGATGAGGTCTATTCCTACAAATTACCTACATTGTCCGAATTTTTTAGAATTGTTGGAGTTACAGAAGTATTCGAAGTTTTCAGATTGCTACAGACTATTCTATTTTTGACAGATTCTGTTTTCTTTATGTTGTGTGCTTATTTTGATGAATCTATGGTTTGTATTGGAGGGTATAAGCCATGGTAAAGTTAGAATACAGTAGATATAATGCAAAAATAAATATGAATGGGTTTGCAACAGTACTTAGAGTAGTGATTTGCTTTGTTATACTAACTGATCTCACAAAGGATTTGTTGAGTTTTGTGTGATTGAAGTTTTCAAGTTTTGGGTGAGATCACGATGGATGAAGGAAGAAGGAGTAAGAAGAGCCTAATCTTGGGGATGCCCCATGGCACCCCAAGTTGTTATCCAAAGAGGAACAAGCAGCTAAGCTTGGGGATGCCCCGAGTGGCATTCCCTCTTTCTTCTAATGACCATCGGTATTTTACTTGGAGCTGTATTTTTATTCGTCACATATCATGAGTTTTGCTTGGAGAGTCTTGTATTATATGAGTCTTTTCTTGTTATGATTTTTATTTTGTGTCATCTATCCTTGCTGGACACACCTATTTTAGAGAGCCAAAATTATGCTATGATTTGTTAGAATTGCTCTATATGTTGCACTTAATTTTTTTGAGCTATGGAATTGCTCGAGTGCTTCACTTATATCTTTTTGAGCACGGTGTGCTTTAATACTTTTGAATAAATGCTCTCATGTTTCACTTAGATTTATTTGAGAGTTAGTAAAATTCTTGAAGAAATTCTCTCATGCTTCACTTAAATTATTTTGAGAGAAGAAAAATTTTATGATCATGTTCTTCACTTAAGTTTGTTTGAGATTATCAAAATCAACATATGAAACTAGTCCCAAAGTGATAGATATTCAAGAGGGATATAATAAAAAGTTTCATGAAGATCATTGGACAAAATAAATTTGATTCTTTGTAATAGTTTTGAGATATGATTATAGTGATTTGTGAGTCATGTTAGTGAGTAATTATGCTTTGGTAAGAATATTGGTGTTAAAGTATGTGATTCCCTATGCAAGCATGAAAGTCAATAGTTATGCAATGAAATTAGATCCTACTTATGGTGCATTATTCGGTGTTAGTTATTCTTAATGCTCTCTTACGTGCTTTTTAGTTTCTTGGTTGGTTGCTTCTCAATCTATTTGCTAGCCTCCACTTGTACTAAGTAGAAATACTACTTGTGCATCCAAAATCCTTAAACCCAGTTTTGCCATATGAGTCACCCATACCTACCTATATGTGGTATTTCCGTGCCGTTCTAAGAAAATTTGTACGTGCCATCTCTATTTTTCAAAATAAATTTCCTTTTTGTTTGCTCGTACCGCTCATGAAGCGGCAAGGGGTGGCCAATATTTTCCATGCTAGATTTGTTATTCTCAAGATAAGTGTTTATTCACTTGTCATTACGTGAGAGTGTGGCAAAGGTATTAGGGATGCCCAGTCCTGAAATGAAAAAGAAATTTACTTTATGTTGTCAAATAATAAATTCCTTGGAAAGTGTTGGTATGTAAGGCACCCGTGGATACGGCTAGCTATGGATTGTGAAAGAATGGTGGGAAAAGGAATAAACGTTATTTTCTGTTGGGAACTGCCTATGATCTATCTAGCATGGAAAGTGTTGGGAATTACTCGATCATTTTCGTTGACGGGAAAAGTATGCCTCTTGTCGTGGATTTAACACGGCAGATGCCCTAGTGAAAGGACTTAGGTGTGGAGCCATCACAACTAGGTTAGCTTGAAGGGGTTGAATGGGACAAAGGACACAAGGAGTTTACCCAGGTTTGGCCCCTCCCAATGAGGTAAAAGCCTACGTCCTGCTTCTAGTTGTATTGCTTGAGTTTTGAGTACAAGGGAGCGAATACGCTTGACCTAGTTCTCGGTTGCTTATTTCTTGAGTTAACCCGCTGCCGAGTCTCACCCTTATATACATATGTCAAGACCCGAAGGCTTACAGAGTCCCAGCCGGCTCACACAACGTGACCGGCTCGGTTTCTAACTAATCAAGCCTTATAGAGCAAGTCTTCATATGGCGGTTCACAAGCCCAGGTCTTGGGCCTTTACAAGGCCTGCCTCCAAGAGTCGCCTTCTTCATACTTCTCCTTGGGCCTCCTTGGACCTTCTTCATGTTAAGCTACCAATAGTGTAACCCGGCCCCTCCTGGGCGGGTCACTGATGTACTATGCAACTTTATCCTTGTAGACGTTGTTGGACCTCCAAGTGTAGAGTTTTGTAGGACAATAGCAAATTCTGTTGGGGAACGTAGTAATTTCAAAAAATTTCCTACGCACACGCAAGATCATGGTGATGGCATAGCAACGAGAGGGGAGAGTGTTCGTCCACGTACCCTCGTAGACCGTAAGTGGAAGCATTAGCACAATGCGGTTGATGTAGTTGTACGTCTTCACGATCCGACCGATCCAAGCACCGAACGTACGGAGCCTCCGAGTTTAGCACACGTTCAGCTCGATGACGATCTCCGGCCCTCCGATCGAGCAAAGGCTCCGGAGATGAGTTCCGTCAGCACGACGGCGTGGTGACGATGATGATGTTTCTACCGGCGCAGGGCTTCGCCTAAGCTCCGCGACGATATGACCGAGGTGGAATATAGTGGAAGGGGGCACCGCACACGGCTAAGGAACGATCCGTAGATCAACTTGTGTGTCTATGGGGTGCCCCCTGCCCCCGTATATAAAGGAGGGAGGGGGGAGGCCGGCCGGCCCCTTTGGGCGCGCCAAGGGAGGAGGAATCCTCCTCCTAGTAGGAGTAGGATTCCTCCTTTCCTACTCCTACTAGGAGGGGGAAGGAAGGGGGAGAGGGGGGAAGAAAAGGGGGCGCCGCCCCCCCTCCTAATCCAATTCGGACCAGAGGGAGAGGGGGCACGCGGCCCACCCTGGCCGCCCCTCTCTCTTCCCACCTAGGCCCATGTGGCCCATTAACTCTCCCGGGGGGTTCCGGTAACCCCCCCGGCACTTCGGTTTTCTCCGAAAACTCTCGGAACCTTTCCGGTGTCCGAATATAGTCATCCAATATATCAATCTTTATGTCTCGACCATTCCGAGACTCCTCGTCATGTCCGTGATCACATCCGGGACTCCGAACAAACTTCGGTACATCAAAACTTATAAACTCATAATTAAACTGTCATCGAAACGTTAAGCGTGCGGACCCTACGGGTTCGAGAACTATGTAGACATGACCTAAAACCATTCTCGGTCAATAACCAATAGCGGGACCTGGATGCCCATATTGGTTCCTACATATTCTACGAAGATCTTTATCGGTCAAACCGCATAACAACATACTTTGTTCCCCTTGTCATCGGTACGTTACTCGCCCGAGATTTGATCGTCGGTATCCAATACCTAGTTCAATCTCGTTACCGGCAAGTCTCTTTACTCGTTCCGTAATACGTCATCTCATAACTAACTCATTAGTTACATGCTTGCAAGGCTTAGGTGATGAGTATTACCGAGAGGTCCCAGAGATACCTCTCCGACAATCGGAGTGACAAATCCTAATCTCGTATTATGCCAACCCAACATGTACCTTAGGAAACACCTGTAGAGCACCTTTATAATCACCCAGTTACGGTGCGACGTTTGGTAGCACACAAAGTGTTCTTCCGGTAAACGGGAGTTGCACAATCTCATAGTTGTAGGAACTTTGTATAAGTCATGAAGAAAGCAATAGCAGTATACCAAACGATCAAGTGCTAGGCTAACAGAATGGGTCATGTCAATCACATCATTCTCCTAATGATGTGATCCCATTATTCAAATGACAACACATGTCTATGGTCAGGAAACATAACCATCTTTGATTAATGAGCTAGTCAAGTAGAGGCATACTAGTGACTATGTGTTTGTCTATGTATTCACACATGTATCATGTTTCCGGTTAATACAATTCTAGCATGAATAATAAACATTTATCATGATATGAGGAAATAAATAATAACTTTATTATTGCCTCTAGGGCATATTTCCTTCAAATTTCCCTCAAGTGGATGACCTAAGGTTTATCAATCCATGGGAGGCATAGGATGAAGATTGTCTCTTTCAAACAACCCTGCAACCAAATAACAAAGAGTCTCTTGTGTCCCCAACACACCCAATACAATGGGAAATTGTATAGGTGCACCAGTTCGGCGAAGAGATGGTGATACAACTGCAATATGGATGGTAGATATAGGTTTTTGTAATATGAAAAATATGAAAACAGCAAGGTAGCAAGTCGTAAAAGTGAGCAAAAACGGTATTGCAATGCTTCGAAATAAGGCCCAGGGTTTATACTTTTACTAGTGCAAGTTATCTCAACAATGATAAAATAATTAGATCATATGACAATCCCTCAACATGCAACAAAGAGTCACTCCAAAGTCACTAGTAGTGGAGAACAAATGAAGAGATTATTGTAGTGTACGAAACCACCTCAAAGTTATTATTTTTGATCGATCTATTGGGCTATTCCTATAAGTGTCACAAACATCCCTAGAGTTCGTACTAAAAAACACCTTAAGACACATACCAACCAAAACCCTAATGTCACCTAGATACTCCAATGTCACTACAAGTATCCGCGGGTTTGATTATACGATATGCATCACACAATTTCAGATTCATCTATTCAGACCAACACAAAGAACTATAAAGAGTGCCCCAAAGTTTCTACCGGAGAGTCAAGACGAAAACGTGTGCCAACCCCTATGCATAAGTTCACAAGGTCACTGATCCCGCAAGTTGATCACCAAAATATACATGAAGTAGATCACGTGAATATCCCATTGTCACCACAGATAAGCACATGCAAGACATACATCAAGTGTTCTCAAATCCTTAAAGACTCAATCCGATAAGATAACTTCAAATGGAAAACTCAATCCATTACAAGAAGGTAGAGGGGGAGAAACACCATATGATCCAACTATAATAACAAAGCTCGTGGTACATCAAGATCATGCCAAATCAAGAACATGAGAGAGAAAGAGAGATCAAACACATAGCTACTAGTACATACCCTCAGCATCGAGGGTGAACTACTCCCTCCTCGTCATGGAGATCACTGGGATGACGAAGATGGCCACCGGTGATGATTTCCCCCTCCAGTAGGGTGCCGGAATTGGGTCCTGATTGGTTTTTAGTGACTATAGAGGCTTGCGGCGGCGGAACTCCCGATCTAGGTTCTATTCTGGTGGTTTGGGGATATATAAGAGGTGTTGGCATCGAGAACAAGTTAGGGGAGTCCACGAGGGGCCCACAAGGTCGAGGGGCACACCCAAGGGGGGCATGCCCCCCAACCTTGTGATGGCCTCGGAACTCCTCTGGTGCATCTCCGGTACTACGTGGGCTTCTTTTGGTCCAAAAACAATCGTCGTACAGTTTCAGGTCAATTGGACTCCGTTTGATATTCCTTTCTTGCAAAACTCAAAAACAAGAGAAACAAAGAAACTGGCACTCGGCTCTAGGTTAATTGGTTAGTTCCAAAAATCATAAAAAATGGCATATAAGTGCATATAAAACATCCAAGATAGACAATATAATAGCATGTAAAAATCAAAAATTATAGATACGTTGGAGACGTATCAAGAATCGCCAAGCTTAATTCCTGCTCGTCCTCGAGTAGGTAAATGATAAAAACAGAATTTTTGATGTGGAATGCTACCTAACATATTTATCCAAGTAATATTCTCTATTGTGGCTAGAATATTCGGATCCATAGATTCAAAACAAAGGTTTAATATTGACATAAAAACAATAATACTTCAAGCATACTAAAAAAGCAATCATGTCTTCTGAAAATAACATGGCCAAAGAAAGTTATCCCTACAAAATCATATAGTCTGGATATGCTCCATCTTCACTACACAAAATATTCAAATCATGCACAACCTCGATAACAAGACAAGCAGTTGTTTCATACTTTTGACGTTCTCAAACTTTTTTAAATTTCACGCAATACATGAGCGTGAGCCATGGACATAGCACTGTAAGTGGAATAGAAGGTGGTTGTGGAGAAGACCAAAAAGAAAGAGATAGTCTCACATCAACTAGGTGTATCAACGGGCTATGGAGATGCCCATCAATAGATATCAATGTGAGTGAGTCGGGATTGCCATGCAACAGATGCACTAGAGCTATAAGTATATAAAAGCTCAAAAAGAAACTAAGTGAGTGTGCATCCAACTCGCTTGCTCATGAAGACCAAGGGCAATTTGAGGAAGCCCATCATTGGAATATACAAGCCAAGTTCTATAATGAAAAGTTCCCACTAGTATATGAAAGGGACAACATAGGAGACACTCTATCATGAAGATCATGGTGCTACTTTGAAGCACAAGTGTGGTAAAAGGATAGCAGCATTTCCCCTTCTCTATTTTTCTCTCATTTTTTGTTTTTTGTTTTTTTGGGCCCTCTCCTTTTTTGGCCTCTTTTTTTTGTCTGGAGTCTCATCCCGACTTGTGGGGGAATCATAGTCTCCATCATCCTTTCCTCACTGGGACAATGCTCTAATAATGATGATCATCACACTTATATTTACTTACAACTCAAGAATTACAACTCGATACTTAGAACAAAATATGACTCTATATTAATGCCTCCGGCGGTGTACCGGGATGTGCAATGACTTAAGGGTGACATGTATGAAAGAATTATGAAAGGTGGCTTTGCAACAAATACGATGTAAACTACATGATCATAATAAGCAATATGACATGATGAAGCGTGTCATGGTAAATGAAACGGTGGAAAGTTGCGTGGCAATATATCTCAGAATGGCTATGGAAATGCCATAATAGGTAGATATGGTGTCTGTTTTGAGGAAGGTATATGGTGGGTTCATGGTACCGCAAAAGTTGCGCGGTACTAGAGAAGCTAACAATGGTGGAATGGTGAGAGTGCGTATAATTCATGGACTCAACATTAGTCATAAAGAACTCACATACTTATTGCAAAAATCTATTAGTTATCAAAATGAAGTACGACGCGCATGCTCCTAGGGGGATAGATTGGTAGGAAAAGACCATCGCTCGTCCCCAATCGCCACTCATAAGGAAGACAATCAATAAGTAAATCATGCTCCGACTTCATCACATAACGGTTCACCATACATGCATGCTACGGGAATCACAAACTTTAACACAAGTATTTCTCAAATTCACGATTACTCACTAGCATGACTCTAATATCACCATCTTCATATTTCAAAACAATCATAAGGAATCAAACTTCTCATAGTATTCCATGCACTTTATATGAAAGTTTTTATTATATCCCTCTTGGATGCCTATCATGTTAGGACTAAATTCATAACCAAAGCAAATTACCATGCTATTTAAGACTCTCAAAATAATATAAGTGAAGCATGAGAGTTCATCTATTTCTTCAAAATAAAACCACTGTCGTGCTCTAAAAAGATATAAGTGAAGCACTAGAGCAAATGACAAACTACTCCAAAAGATATAAGTGACGATCAATGAGTAGTCGAATAATTATGTGACTATGTGAAGACTCTCTAACATAAATAAAATTCAAATCTTAAGTACTTTAGTCAAACAACAACCAAATCCTAAAAAAAATAAAGTGACTCTCCAAGCAAAACACATATCATATGGTGAATAAAAATATAGCTCCAAGTAAAGTTACCGATGAACGAAGACGAAAGAGGGGATGCCATCCGGGGAATCCCCAAGCTTAGACGCTTGTTTGTCCTTGAATATTACCTTGGGGTGCCTTGGGAATCCCCAAGCTTAGTCTCTTGCCACTCTTTATTCTGTAGTCCATCAAAACTTTACCCAAAACTTGAAAATTTCAGAACACAAAACTCAACGGAAAACTTATGAGTTCCGTTAGTATAAGAAAATAAACCACCACTTAGGTACTGTTGTGAACTCATTCTAAATTCATATTGATGTTATATCTACTGTATTCCAACTTCTCCATGGTTCATACCCTCTGGTACTACTCATAGATAAATCAAAATAAGCAAACAACACATAGAAAACAGAATTTGTCAGAAACAAAACAGTCTGTAGTAATCCGTAACTCTCGAATACTTCTGTAACTCCAAAAATTCTGAAAAATTAGGACAACCTGGGAAATTTGTGTACCAATCAGATCAAAAGCAAGCTTCTGTGAAGCATGAAAATTATTTTTCTGGGTGCAAAAGTTTCTGTTTCTGAACAAGATCAGAACAACTATCACCGTAAGCCATCCCAAAGGTCACTTGGCACTTTATTGAAACAAAAGCTATAAAACATGATTACTACATTAGCTTAATCATGTGAACACACAGAAACAGTAAGTAATGTTGTTGGGTTGTCTCCCAACAAGCGCTTTTATTTAATGCCTTTCTTGCTAGGCATGATGATTTCAATGATGCTCACATAAAAGATAAGAATTGAAACAGAAAGAGAGCATCATGAAGAATATGACTAGAAAATTTATGTCTAACCCACTTCCTATACCTAGGGATTTTGTGAATACACAACTTATGGGAACAAGAATCAACTAGCATAGGAAGGCAAAACATGCATAACTTCAAAACTTTCAACACACAGAGAGGAAACTTGATATTACTACAATTACTACAAGCATATATTCCTCCCTAATAATAATTTTCAGTAGAATCATGAATGAATTCAACAATATAACCATCACATAAAGTATTATTTTTATGATGCACAAGCATAGAAATTTTACTACTCTCAACTTAAGCAAAATTCTTCTCATTCACAATAGTGGGAGTATTATAAGAAACTTGAATACTATAAATTGTTTCCATATTAAAAGAATAATGTTTAGAAAAAGGGTAATCATAATCATGACAAGTTTTATAAATATAATTGTCACTACTTTTTATAACATAAGTAACATCACAATAATCATCATAAGTAGCAAATTTGTTCTCATCATAACCAATTGGAACCTCTTCCAAGATAGAGGAATCATTACTAAATAAAGTCATGACCTCTCCAAATCCACTTTTATAATTATAATAAGATTCAACACCCTCCAAAATAGTGGGATCACTACTTCCTAAAGTTGATACTCTTCGAAACCCACTTTCATAAATATTGTAATCATCATAAATAGGAGGCATGCTATCATCATAATAAATTTGCTCAAAACTTGGAGGACTAAAAATATCATCTCCATTAAACATAGCATCCCCAAGCTTGGGACAAACATTAATTGCAGCAAATAAATTCTCAAACATGTCATTATCATCAAACATAGCATCCCCAAGCTTGGGTCTTTGGATATCATAAGCATAATCACTCTCATCATTAGTAGTATGGATAGCACAAATAGTATAGCATTTATTATCATCACAACTTTCTAAGTTGGTGCCAAAAGATTTTCAAGATTATAACAAGTATCATTACCTTCCCAATCATAATCATCATAATGAGTAATATTCATAACAATAATAGGAGCAACATCCTTTGGGAGGGATACCTTTTTACCTTTGGCTCAACGTCTTTTCTTTTTCTTCTTCACATCATGTGTGGGGTTTATCACCCTTTTGCAGCTCCTTATTGATGAGATTGGTCGAATAAAAAGCTCAACCTCGTTACCTGATTCATCATAAGAGAAAATAGGAGGATATTGGGAAACCTCTTCCCCTTCATTAGTATTCTCTTTATCTTCTATTTTTTTTCTTGTCTTCAAGTAATTGGCAATATAAGGATTCTCAATGCGATTCACCACACAATACATATAAATTTCCTGTAGATCAAAATAAAGAAGTTTCTCAAGGTTATATTCTAGAATACCCTTAGTTATATGTTTCATTTCTTCATATCCCAGAAGCAAACTAAGTTCATTATGATGCGCAAGGGAAATCAAGTCATCACAATTTTTGGACACGATTTGATCATGAAACAATTTCCATTGGAGATTTAAGTGACCACCTTCATTGCAAAGTTCACAAGGATGGCTAAAAATATTAAAATTTTCAGCACAAACATCTATCCTCTCTTGCAACCATTTAGTTTCTAAATACTTATGCCTCTTGCAAAATATATCTTCCCTTTTTGGTATGTAATCACAAACTCTATGCACTCCACAAAAATTGACATGCTTATAAGAAACATTTTTATCATGACTAGTGCAATAATCATTAGTACTATGGATATTCAAAGAATTCGTAATATCAACATTGCAATCATGCTCATCATTCAAAGATTGTAAGTGAAATATTTTATTGCATTCTTCCTCGAGCAATTGAGCACAATTATCGGAATCCTTATTTTCACGAAAGACATTAAAAAGATGAAGCATATAAGGCAACCTCAGTTCCATTTTTTGTAATTTTCTTTTAAATACTAAACTAGTGATAAAACAAGAAACTAAATGATTCGATTGCAAGACCGAAAGATATACCTTCAAGCACTAACCTCCCCGGCAATAGCGCCAGAAAAGAGCTTGATGTCTACTATGCAACTTTATCCTTGTAGACGTTGTTGGGACTCCAAGTGCAGAGTTTTGTAGGACGGTAGCAAATTTCCCTCAAGTGGAGGACCTAAGATTTATCAATCCGTGGGAGGCGTAGGATGAAGATGGTCTCTCTCAAACAACCCTGCAACCAAATAACAAAAAGTCTCTTGTGTCCCCAACACACCCAATACAATGGTAAATTGTATAGGTGCACTAGTTCGGCGAAGAGATGGTGATACAAGTGCAATATGGATGGTAGATATAGGTTTTTGTAATATGAAAATACAAAAACAGCAATGTAGCAAGTGGTAAAAGTGAGGGAAAACGGTATTGCAATGCTTCAAAACAAGTCCTAGGGTTCATACTTTCACTAGTGCAAGTTCTCTCAACAATGATAACATAATTAGATCATATGACAATCCCTCAACATGCAACAAAGAGTCATTCCAAGGTCACTAATAGCGGAGAACAAACAAAGATATTACTGTAGGGTACGAAACCACCTCAAAGTTATTCTTTCTGATCGATCTATTGGGCTATTCCTATAAGTGTCACAAACGGCCCTATAGTTCGTACTAAAATAACACCTTAAGACACACATCAACCAAAACCCTAATGTCACGTAGATACTCCAATGTCACCACAAGTATCCGCGGGTTTGATTATACGATATGCATCACACAATTTCAGATTCATCTATCCAAACCAACACAAAGAACTTCAAAGAGTGTCCCAAATTTTCTACCGGAGAGTCAAGACGAAAACGTGTGCCAACCCCTATGCATATGTTCACAAGGTCACTGAACCCGCAAGATGATCACCAAAACATACATCAAGTAGATCACCTGAATATCCCATTGTTACCACAAATAAGCACATGCAAGAAATGCATAAGGTGTTCTCAAATCATTAAAACTCAATCCGATAAGATAACTTCAAAGGTAAAACTCAATACGTTACAAGAAGGTAGAGGGGGAGAAACACCATATGATCCAACTATAATAACAAAGCTCGCGGTACATCAAGATTGTGCCAAATCAAGAACACAATAGAGAGAGATCAAACATATAGCTACTAGTACATACCCTCAGCCCCAAGGGTGAACTACTCCCTCCTTGTCATGGAGAGCGCCGGGATGATGAAGATGGCCACCGGTGATGATTTCCCCCTCCGGCAGGTTCCCGAAACAGGGCCCCGATTGGGTTTTGGTGGCTACAGAGGCTTGCGGTGGCGGAACTCCGGATGTAGATTCTGTTCTAGAGGTTTGGGGATATATAAGAGGTGTTGGCATCTAGAACAAGTTAGGGGACTCCACGAGGGGCCCACAAGGTCGGGGGGCACGCCCTAGGGGGGGTGCCCCCCACCCTTGTGGTGGCCTCGAGACTCCTCTAGTGCATATCCGGTACTCCGTAGGCTTCTTATGGTCCAAAAGCAATCATCGTAAAGTTTCAGGTCAATTGGACTCCGTTTGATATTCCTTTCCTTTGAAACTCAAAAACAAGGAAAAACATAAATTGGCACTGGGCTCTAGGTTAATAGGTTAGTCCCAAAAATCATTAAAAAATAGCATATAAATGCATAAAATACGTCCAAGATAGATAATATAATAGCATGGAATAATAAAAAATTATAGATATGTTGGAGACGTATCAGTCACACCTCGGAGCTATATCCCCAACATTAGGCCCCAGGTTGATTTGAACTTGTTCATATCAATCTTCACTATTTGACTTAGCAGAATGCATCAGTACCGAATCTTCATCAGACCGCTATAACCCTCCATTACTTCACATAAGCAAAATAATTATAACCCGAAATGGCCTCATGCGCATTAATTCCGCACAAGACCCAGGATATCTCAACGTATCTTTATCTTAATGGGCTTCCCGAGTATCGAGGTGCCCGCATTGTTAACATAATCATTTTGCCACCTCGATTTCCATGCATGCCATCTTTTCACCTCCTTATAAATAGGGATAGGGGGCCCTTGTCGGTGTCAAAACCGGCGGATCTCGGGTAGGGGGTCCCGAACTGTGCGTCTAGGGGGATGGTAACAGGAGACAAGGGACACGATGTTTTTACCCAGGTTCGGGCCCTCTTGGTGGAGGTAAAACCCTACTCCTGCTTGATCGATATTGATGATATGGGTAGTACAAGAGTAGATCTACCACGAGATTAGAGAGGCTAAACCCTAGAAGCTAGCCTATGATATGATTGTTGTTCGTCCTATGGACTAAAACCCTCCGGTTTATATAGGCACCGAAGAGGGTTAGGGTTACATAGAGTCGGTTACAATGGTAGGAGATCTACATATCCGTGTCGCCAAGCTTGCCATCCACGCCAAGGAATGTCCCATCCGGACACGGGACGAAGTCTTCAATCTTGTATCTTCATAGTCCAGGAGTCCGGCCGAAGATGATAGTTCGGCTATCCGGACACCCCCTAGTGCGGGACTCCCTCAGTAGCCCCCGAACCAGGCTTCAATGGCGATGAGTCCGGCGCGTAGGTTGTCTTCGGCATTGCAAGGCGGGTTCTTCTCCAAATCCTGTGTACCTGTTGAATAGTGTCCGGCTTCCTGTGAATACTGCGCTCCTTGGCTTCCACGCCCAATAATGACCGTCTTCCATGTGTTGAACGAATGTGAAAAGTTAGGGTATTTTTACATTTACCCCCCTAGCTGCGCAAATGAGTTGTCTATAAAAGAGACAAGGATCTAGATCCGAATCACACCACCCACCCTATGCGAGCATTCATCAGAGCGCATCTGACAGAAACCCATTCCATCATGGACAGTCGACGCGGCTCCTCCTCTCTCCCTCCCAACCCTCAGCCTGGAGATTGGGAGAGATACTCCGTGCCGCACAGTGAGCTAGTGGCGCTCCAAACCAAGGGATTTCTTCCCCCAGCCTTGATGGTCACGGTTCGAGCCGGACTTGCCACCTATAAGGGCGGAAAGCAAGCGGAGAACGTCCCCAGCCCCTCCAAAGGAGAGCAGGTATGCCTTGTCTCTTATTTGATAAGAGGGCTCGGATTTCCAATTCATCCGTTTCTCCGGGGGATCCTGGAGTTCTATGGCGTCCAGTTGCACAACCTTACGCCTGCCTCCATTCTGCATATCGCGGGCTTCGTGGCCCTTTGCGAGCTGTTTTTGGGCATCGAGCCTCATTTTGCGCTGTTGAAGAAGCTGTTCTATCTTGTGCCCCGTTCTCAAGAGGGGTCGATATATCAAGTGGGCGGAGCGAACTATGGCGCATCGCCGAGACCGGATATCTGTCCGGAACCCCGAAGAAGGCGTCCGAAGACTGGCCTTCAGCATGATTTTATATAGAAGATGTCCCCCTGCCGGACCCTGTTTGGGTCGGCCTCCCCAAGTTTAAAAATGCTCCTTTGAAGAAACACCTAAGCTAGCGTCCACGGAGCCCTCAGAGGGAGAACGATAGGGACGTCATTTACCTGATGAGCTGGATAAGGTTGCTAGCTCATTACGGACTGACGATGATGGGAGTCATGGCCATATGCATTATGCAGGGGATGCATCCGCTCCAGTATACAGGACACCCCATGTGGGATTTCAACGGGGAGGATGATGCCACCCGCTGCGGCCGTAAGGGGCCGAGATCGGTCGCCGATCTGACGAAGATCTTGTCCACATTGTAGAAGGGAGAAGAGGAGTTCCTCCGCATGAATCCGCAGGGCGGATTCTCTATGAACAATCCTCCAAGCTGGGTAAGCGGACATTCATTTTTGCATATCCAGTCCGTACTCCCATAGTCAAGTATCTCATCTTATGATTTTGGCGCAGGAACTGCGCCAGGCCGTAAAGGATATAAACAGCCCGCCTCCAGAACCCGAGGATCGGGAACGGTTCCTCGATCCGACCTCCCAAGAGGATCCGGACATATCGGTGGAGCTGATCGGTGGGGTTTTCCATCAACTGAGCATCGATAATGCCTTGGTTGCCATTACGGCCGATTACCCTGGAATACTTCCCGCCTCGCAGGTAACTGAGACCGAAGTCCCGATACTTTGAAAATGACCCCTCCATGCGTGTTTCGATCACCGTATACTGATGATGTTTCGCAGGGGGCGCCCTTGAGGCGGAAGGCCAAGCCCGCGGCGGCTGGCCAACAAGGGGCAGCACGGGCCAGCAGGCTAAAAAGAAGTGCGGTCCGGATCGAAGCTCCGGTGCAACGGTATGGCGCGTCACCTTACTTCCCGGCTTTATTCCCGGGAGGCATACTAACGCTCGTTCCTTTTCAGGAAGAAGAGTGCTCGTCGGACTGTATCCGGAGTGGTTGCCAATCAGTCCTCCGCTCTCCAGGCTCCAAAGCCAGGTCCAGAAGCAGAGGCGAACACGGGGCGTGCGTCGGATGTTCCTCCAACAGAGGACGCCGACAAGTTATCTGCCACCAATTCTGAGGTGGAGAGTGCCATGAATCACAGGCGCCGCCGGACAACTCTTCGTGATGCGTGTTTCTCCCCAGAGGCATTGGACGCCTTTAATTCAGGAGATGCGCACCTCCGTGCCGCTCAAAATGGTCTAGTCAAAGCTAGGGAGCAGTATGTAAAAGACATACGGGTGAGAAGATTTGACTGTTATATATGCCAGTAGCCCCCGAGACTTGAAATAGTTAGAATAACTTATTTAAGGATCATTTGTTGTGCAGGATCTTACCGAAAAGAATACCCAACTGTCCCAGGAGCTGGAGGAGTGCAAAGCCCAACTTGAGGCCGCACTAGCCGTAGCGGGGGAAGCCAAAGATACCCCCTCTGGTAATATATGCTTCAAAATATAAGTAATTTGTGAAGTGCGACATGTGTATAAGTCTGACGATAATATTGCAGATGGCGCCGGGATAGATCCGGACAAGCAACAGCTCATGCGCCGGTTAAAGGCCGGCGAGAGTGTGCTTACAAGGGTGAGGTAGGAGAAAAATAATCTCCAAGATGCCAACACCCAGCTGGGTGAGGAACTAAAGGATGTTCGTGCCCAGCTATCTGACTCTGTTTAGGAGAATCAGCGACTTCGACGCGGCATTTTTAGTAAGTGCTTGAACGAACTTTGAAACAGAGTTCGGCGATGAAGTCGTCTAACAGAGTTATGTGTGTAGGTATGCTCACAGGCCGTCCTGCAGAGGAGATGCCCAGTTCTATGAGTGACCAGCTTCCCGAGCTCTTGCAACTGCACGAACGAGTTCAGCAGGTGATGAAAGGCGTCGCCCAGGCCTTGTGGCCATCTGTCTCCCTGCCCGAAGGCCTTGAAGAGCTTGCAGAGAGGCTTCAGGGAGCACGGCAGCGCTTCCGCTTATGGAAGATATCGGCCTGCCGTCAGGGCGTCAGGGAGGCCTGGGCCATGGTGAAGACGCGGTACATGAAGGCTGACCCAAACCACATGGCCGAGGTCGGACCTGCGGGACCCGATGGGAAGGAGATCCCTGTGAGCTTAGTGTACGGCCAAGTAGAATTGGCCGCAAAGTATTCCCAACAGGATTGTAAACTAGACAGCCTGCTGGATGGCATTGAAGAGGAATATGCCCAGTCAAGTTGACTATGTAATTTAAGATGACATGTAAAATGCCTTCTAGTCGGATTGTAGATCGTTTGTCATAGCGGACCTTTTCGCTTCAACCTCAGGACCCAATAGTCCGGAGTGTGTCCGAATACCCTCGCGGTTATATAAGAACCGGGGCATGCGTGGAGACCAGGCGTAGGGGTCATTAGTGCTGTATCAGACAAGTGCCCAACTAGTTATGTTATATTACATGGTTAGTAAGAAACATCTTCCAGGGAGAATAGTTCTGTTAGGGGTTCCTTTCCCTGGGAGGCATGCCCTAAAGTGCATGTCCGGATTGCGAAAAAAGCAGAAAAACATCTGGAGGCAGATGAATAAATAGGTAAGAAATCGTCTTTTAGTTCACCGACCGAATATTCCCTTAAGAACGCTAGCTTTCGGCTTCACCCAGTCTGAGGTACACATCCAGCTGTCCCGACAGTAACAATCGCAGATGTGCTCCCTTTACCGCCTAGCCGAACAATCGGGAACATAGGGGTAAGCACAGGAGCCAGGAAACCCAGCTTGGCCAAAACTTAAGTCATATCGATGCATATAATGGTGAATAAAAGGTACATGCGGAAGTGTGACGCATGTGTTGGGCATGAAGCCCGTATAAATAAGCTTCTGTTAAAGAAGTCCCCAGGTATAATGAGCGCGAATAGTGCGTCAAGTGTGTGCGAACAATGCGCAAACAAGCTTTCAAAGGCTGTAATAGGAAAGGGGGAAGAAGGAGAGAAACAAAAGACAGTTAATATGTAAAATATAGACGGATGAAGGAGACGAACTCAGAATTCGGCGTTAGGCGTAGAATCTTCGGAGACGGGCTGCATTCCATGGGGTCGGCTCGAGTCGGTTATCCGATGCATCTCGCAGACGGTACGCTCCACCGGTCAGGACTTGGTCAATGATAAAGGGACCTTCACATTTGGGCTTGAGTTTGTCCTTTTTCTTGTCCGGCAAGCGTAGAACTAACTCGCCAATGTTGTAAGTTTTGGCCCGTACTTCTCTGCTTTGATATCTTCGAGCTTGCTGTTGATAGAATGCGGAACGTGCTTTTGCCACGTCACGCTCCTCCTCCGATGCATCCAAACTATCCTGCCGATCGAGCTCGGCTTCTCTTTCTTCATACATGCGCACGCGAGGTGAGTCATGAATTATGTCGCAGGGCAGAACTGCCTCTGCGCCGTATACCATAAAGAATGGTGTAAATCCGGTCGTGCAATTTGGAGTGGTCCGCAGCCCCCAGAGTACGGAGTCGAGCTCCTCTACCCAGTGCGTGTTAGATTCTTTAAGGGACCGCACTAATCGGGGTTTGATGCCGCTCATGATTAGACCATTTGCTTGCTCGACTTGACCGTTAGTTTGAGGGTGATAGACTGAAGCATAGTCGAGTTTGATGCCCATGTTTTTGCACTAGAGTTTAACCTCGTCGGCCGTAAAGTTCGTGCCGTTGTCAGTGATGATGCTATGGGGGACGCCGTAATGGTGTACGACCCCTGATATGAAGTCTATCACCGGTCCGGATTCAACCCTCTTGACAGGCTCGGCCTCTATCCATTTGGTGAACTTATCCACCATGACCAGTAGGTATCTTTGCTTGTGGGTTCCTCCTTTAAGGGGTCCAACCATGTCAAGCCCCCAGACCGCGAAGGGCCAGGTTATGGGTATAGTTTTGAGGGCGGTGGGTAGCATGTGGCTTTGATTAGCAAAGAGCTGGAAACCAACGCATCGTTGGACTAAGTCCTGAGCATCTGCCCGGGCCGTCGGCCAATAAAATCCTGTACGAAAGGCCTTGCCTACAAGGGCCCGGGCTGCGGCGTGGTGCCCGCCGAGTCCGGCATGAATTTCAGCCAGAAGGTTCTGCCCTTCCTCTTTGGAGATGCACCTTTGAAGGACTCCAGTTGTGCTTTTCTTGTAAAGCTCTCCCTCATGGACCTTATAGGCTTTAGATCGCCGCACTATGCAGCGGGCCTCGTTTTGGTCCTCGGGAAGTTCCTGCCTGGTTAGGTAGGCTAGGAATGGTTCCGTCCACGGGGCAATGACTGCCATTATTACGTAGGTTGAGGATGTTACTTTGTTGGCGGAACCGCCGATTGTGTCAGAATGTTCGGAGCCGGGCAGTGCGGTTGGGTCCGGATTATTATTTCTGGATTCCCCCTCCCATAGTACGGATGGCTTGAACAGCCTCTCTAGGAAGACATTGGAGGGGACGGCATCATGCTTTGCGCCAATGCGTGCCAATGCGTCTACTGCCTGGTTGTTATCCCGGGCTATATGGTGAAATTCGAGCCCCTCAAACCGAGCTGACATTTTTATGATGGTGTTGTGATAAGCTGCCATTTTCGGATCCTTGGCATCGAAGTCTCCATTTATTTGGGATATCACGAGGTTCGAATCCCCGCGCACCTCTAGGCGTTGAATGCCCATGGAGACTGCCATCCGGAGGCCATGTAGAAGGGCCTCGTATTCGGCTGCGTTGTTGGAGTCCGTATACATTATCTGGAGTACGTATTGAACCGTATCTCCGGTTGGGGACGTTAGTACGACGCCAACCCCCAGAGCAGCCAACATTTTGGAGCCGTCGAAGTGCATGATCTAGTTGGAATATGCGCCGTACTCTTTAGGGAGTTCGGCTTCAGTCCATTCGGCGATGAAGTCGGCCAAAACTTGCGACTTAATAGCTCGCCGTGGCTTATAGGTTATGTCGATCGGGAGGAGCTCAATGGCCCATTTGGCAATCCGGCCCGTCGCGTCGCGGTTGTTTCTAATGTCATTAAGAGGTAATTCAGAGGCTACTGTTATCGAACACTCCTGAAAGTAGTGTCGCAGCTTCCGGGATGCCATGAACACCGCGTACGCTAACTTCTGATAATGCGAGTACCGTGACTTGCATGGAGTCAGGACAGTGGACACATAGTAAACTGGTTTTTGAAGGCGGAACTTGTGTCCGTCCGTTTCTCGTTTGACAACGAGCACTGCGCTCACCACTTGATGAGTCACCGCGATATATAATAGCATTGGTTTGCCTATGTTGGGCGCGGCCAGGACCGGGTTTGTTGCCAGTATGGCTTTTATTTCTTCGAGTCCGGCCATGGCGGCATCTGTCCATTCGAAGTGTTCGGTGCGTCGGAGGAGGCGATAAAGGGGTAATGCCTTTTATCCTAAACGGGAGATAAAGAGGCTTAAAGCCGCCACGCATCCCGTCAATTTTTGTATTTGTTTGAGGTCCTTTGGGATGTCCAATTGTGACAGAGCTCGGATCTTGGCTGGGTTTGCTTCAATTCCTCTACCGGATACAATGAAGCCCAAGAGCTTTCCGACTGGGGATTATTCCTCTGAAGGTTGTGCTGCTTCGCTCAATGTGGCTCCAGTCTATTTCCATTTTTCGGGGGGTTTCCTCATAAATGAGGTTCAGTCTGCTGCCACCGTCCATGAATACCTTGGTAAGGCGAAAGCCGTCCACTATTGTACTAAGGACCAATGCAGCTGGTGCTCGGGCTGTTCAGAATTTAGGTTCGTCACTGGCATTAAAGGTAATGGCCGTGTCACTCCATGGGTTTATTGTTGCTACTTGGTAGACTTCGGCTAGGCTGCAGAGTGTTCGTTTTCGCATATTATTTGATGCGAAAGTCTCGAAGACTGTTAATACCGCACTGCTATCCTTGGACTGGTATTCTGGAGTTAGAAGCTCTTCGCCACTTTTGGCCGCCTGCCGTAGTATCCAACATGCTCTAAGGCTGTGAGTTGGAGTGGCACCCTCTGTACTATGAATTTTGCAGGGTCCATTGAGCCATCCTTCCAGTGCGGTTCCATGCCCTATAGAGGGTTTTTGCTTTTTGGTGTTTAACCCAGGTGCTTGGCGATAATGCACCCTTTTATTTCGGACTGGGGTTGTATTCATGGCCGGATTATCCCAAAAATTGATTTCGGTTTTCCAGGCGCTTTCCATCACACAGTACTTTCGTACTATGGATGTTATGTCGGTGTGTTGACATCGGATTTTGGCAAGGTACAAAAGGAAAGTATGATGGCCTCAAGTGAAGGAGTTTTCAGCATGCAAAGTTTCAGGTCGATGAGTGGAATAACTTTGATGTTTAATTTATCACCATTCGACCTTATATCGGTGGCCGAAGTTGTACTCCGAGTGACAAAATTCAAACATTCCGAGTGGTTTTCGGACAATCTTGCCTTCAAGAAGACCTCGGATGAAGGAGTATTCTAAAGGAATTGTCTTCGTATCGTCGAGGCAATCGATTTTGATATATAAATCATCTCAATCCGAGTTCATATGCAAAAGTTAGAGGCAATACACTGCAGGCCGAAGTTGAGTGGAAATCTGGCCCAAAATACCAGACGCCATGTCTGATGGGTCGCGCGAGCAATTAGGCCCTTAAGAAGTCCTTGCATCGAAAAACCTCCAACACGAAAAAGTTTCGTCTCGTCGAGCCGATCGATTTTCATATAAAATTCGTCTCAATCCGAGGTCGTATGTGACCTGGAGAGGCAAATCAAGATCAGGCTATGTTTTTGGTCGAGTGAAAGCTTACCATCCGAGTGAAAACTCACCGGTCGAGTGAAAGCTTTCCTTTTGAGTGAAAACCTACCGATCGAGTAAAAGGTCGAGTGAAAACCTACCGATCGAGTAAAAGGTCGAGTGAAAACCTACCGATCGAGTAAAAGGTCAAAAACCTACCGATCGAGTAAAAGGTCGAGTGAAAACCTACCGATCGAGTAAAAGGTCGAGTGAAAACCTACCGATCGAGTAAAAGATTGTCTTCCGACTGAAAATGTGGTCATCATTTGTCTTCCGAGTGAAATATAGTCATCCGAGTGAAAAAGTCCAGTCGGACCATCCGAGTGAAAGACTCTAATATCCGAGTGGATGAGCTCAAATCCGAGTGAAACTGAACATGTGCACAAAAGTTTATCAAGATGATTTCGGGTGAAGAAGTGTTGAATACAGAAGTTGTGCGTATCATCAAGACGGTAAACTTTGGTTTTGGAGTCATTGTCATCAGAGATAGTATATGGCCTGCAAATTCACTACAAGACTCGGATAATTCAGTCTACCGCAAGACCGAGTCCGACTGGAAGGTAAAGACGACCTCGAAAAGTATTCAAGATGGCCTTATTTGAAAAAGTGATCAACATGAGAGTTGTTCGTATCGTCGAGGCGCACAAGTTTGATATTTGGGCCATCTTGATCGGAGGTCATATGGAGGCTCGGCGGCCTGCACAAGGAGGAAGACAGAAGTTGGGCCAGTTTCAGACTGAATCCGAGTTGGAATAGAACTAGGACTCTAGGACGCGAATTGATGTAATTTTTCTTGTAAGGAAAGCCTAGATGAATCCTTTACTTGTACGGGAAGTCCAGCCGCCTCTTATATATGTTGGGGGTGACGGCCGATTGAACAACACACAATCGAACAAATCAATATACTACTTTTTCCTGTCTACTTTTTATTTCTCCACCGTTTTTCTGTATCGTTCTTCGCTGTTCTTCGTGTTTGAGAGCTGCGAATCTCGAGGCTCTAGGGGCGAGCGAATCGACCTAGGGCAGCCCATAGCCTCCGCAATCCCTGACGGGGTCCCTCCCGGGTGCGCGGGGTTTTGGGTCTGCAAAAGCACCCGCCGACTGTCTTGCGTATCGCGCTGTCGGTCGGGTCTCCTTCGACGTGAGCTGCGGTGCATCACCCCCGGCGTCGAGGGTACACGTGACGTGTTCGTGTGTCAACACACTTTTTGGCTACTCCGCCGGGGAACGAAGATCAATCATCATCATCCACCATGTCCGATCTTCCCAAGCCATCTGAGGTAGACGCCGATAACATCATTAAGCCCAGTCTTGATGAGATATCGGCCGATCATCGCCAAGTCTATGAGGAGTACAAGAAGGCGCGCAAGGAGAAGGACTTGCAGGAGTTCCTTGCAAAGTTCAAGAAGGATCGCCAAGGCAACATCACTCCGATTGAAGAAATCAAGTTCCCTCCTCTTCAAGCCGAGCAGGTTAAACCCTCTGTAAGTACTACCTTTTCTCCTGAGCAGTGGGCTGAGATTGAAAGTCGTATTGCTGATGGTAACAATCTAGTCTATCAAACTTTCATAGAAAATACTAATGCTCAGAAGAATACATCTCAATCGACTAGTGGTAATGATGGTGTAGCTGCTAATGTGCAAAACCCTAATCTGGCTTTACCTATCTCATCGGCACCTCCCGTGCCGATGACTTATTATCCTACCCAAACAAATCAGATTGTGGCTGCACCTATTAATCCTATTATGAGCATGCCAAGTTCGGTGGTAACGCCGAACCCAACCTTACCTACAGCTACAACCACTCGACCACTAGCAAATTATGGGTCGACATACCTGCCACAATTCCTACCTACAGCTAGTAACCCTACTCCTCCTATGCCACTGCCACCAGCTTCATCGTCTACTATGGATGATGGTTTAGCTAATCTTAGAGAGGAGATGGCTAAGATGCTTCGAGAGAATTTTGGAGTTGAGTTACCTCGGAATCGGATTTACCAAAAGTCGTACCCCGAGTACTTTGATGCCATCCAGTGCCCTCTAGGATATAAAATTCCAGATTTTGTTAAGTTTAATGGAGAGGGCACAAAAACCACATGGGAGCATGTTAGTCAATATTTAGCACAATTGGGTGAGGCAGGCTCATTGAATGAATTGAAAGTGCGTTTATTTCCTTTATCATTAACTGGTACTGCATTTTCATGGTTTTCTTCTTTATCCCATGGTTCCATTCGGGTTTGGTCGCAGCTAGAGCAGAAGTTTCATGATCACTTTTATAGCGGCGACAATGAACTCAAGTTGTCACATCTAACATCGGTTAAACAGAAGCATGATGAATCGGTCTCCGATTACGTCAAGAGATTCAGAGAAACAAAAAACCGGTGTTTTAGTGTGGTGATAACCGAGAGGGACTTGACAGACCTAGTGCTGAGTGGTTTGAGAACTCCCATTAGAGAAAAGCTAGAAGGCTACGAGTTCTTAAATATCAACCAAGTCTTACAAAGGGCTTTGGCTCAGGAAAGCCGAAGCAAAGACCTCAAAGAAGTGCGTAGATACAAAGCCGATCGTCCAAAGATGAATATGGTGGAATATGACAGTGATCACTCGGACGATGAGGGTGATGTTTTTGCTACTGAATTTGTTTGGCCATCTAAGGCCAAACCCTTTACTTGCAATGATCTGAAACCGATTCATAAGAATCGTGATGAAGAGATGAAGTTTACTTTTAACATTGCTAAGTATGATAGAATATTTGATGCTTTGCTGCAGGCTAAGATTATTAGAATATCTCATACTTTACCGACGTTTGAAGAGCTAAAACGGCGTGCTTATTGCAAGTATCATAACTCTTTTTCTCATGCTACTAATGATTGCAATGTTTTTCGACGACAGATACAATTGGTCATTAATGATGGACGATTGAACTTTTCTGAGATGCAAGTTGATAAACAACCTTTTCCAATGAATACCATGGATTTGGAGGGGAATAAGCTACTCATTCGGCCGGAGGTAGCCGAATCTACTAATAAAGCTAATGTCATTGTTGGTGAGCCCAGGAAAGACAAGGAGGACAACAAGGTCTTGGGGAGACAGGTTGTGCTTGATAAGCAACCCGGTGGCAAGGAAGTGATCAAAATCACCATCAAGAATCCTACACTCGGGGGGCAACCGCAAGTGCAAGAAAATACTCTTGTTAAATTTGTCAAGCCCAAGAGTCCAGAAGTTGGCAAGTGGAAGAAGAATGAAGTTAAAGTGCAGCGCAAGAGGATCAAGCCAACTTTTGATATGTTGCTGTCCAAGTATGCTAACCAATCGGCCGGTTCTAGTTTCAATCGACCGGCTCATCTGAAATGACCAAAGTCACCATCACTTGATATGTTCAGTCGGTATACAAAACCGAGTGGACCAAGGGCGCAGTTTTCAGAAGAGCAGAGGCAATCTGTGTGGGATCGACTTGAATACGCATATAATGGCCGACTGAACATTGGCGACTATCAGTCGGCTGGTCAAAATATGCGACCGAGCGGAAACTATCCTAGTGTAAGAATGCGCCCAGGTGGAAGCTATCCAAATGAAAAAATATGGATGGGTAGATTCCATCAGAGTGACGTCCATCCGAGTGGATTCCATCCGAGTAAAAAGGTGCGCCTGAGTGGAAATTTCATGCATCTGGAAAGTCGAAAAGAATGGCGTGTTATGTCACCAAGTGTTGCACAGTTGAGTCGGGAAAAGGCAAGGAGAAAATGGAGGTCGACTCACTTATCTTGGGCGCCGAAACATTCCCCATACAGCAGCCGACTGTGCGTAATCACTCAACTGAGCCGATACTTGCTATCGCGCCAAAGCACTCGGTTAATGACCATGAAGCAAGCACCAGCCAAGTAAAGGTGAGAGACGCTAAATACACTCGACCAAAGTGGTGTCCTCCAGGGCTAACAAAGACACAGAAGAGGAAACTACAGAGGTTAAGGAGTCAAGAGATGGCGGAGCAGGAGGCCGAGAAGCAACGGGATAAGTTGTTCAATGACACTCGGCCCATGGTTCCAGCAAAACAAGTGTGGAGGCCTAAACAAATACAAGATACAACAGCTTCTACATCTATCACAGCAACACCTACATCACCAAAGGAGGACGATGCAACAGATATAACATCGTCTGCGACACTTCTTACTTCTCCTTCACTCGGACAAATTTCAGAATCGGTGGATGCACTCGAGGAGGAGACTGATATGTTGGACTATGAGTCTACGCCGGTTCATGAAGGTATGGATATTAATATGGTGTTTTACTTACCTGCTGAGTTTCGTGCTGTAGATGAGGAAGGGGAGGTGGCTCAGATGGATTTTGGCCCTAAAAACGCAATATTCGAAAAGCCAAAAGAACCAGTAACACATCTGAAACCATTATATCTCAGAGGTCATATCAACGGGTCGCCGCTCACTCGGATGCTTGTTGATGGTGGTGCTGTGGTAAATCTTATGCCCTATTCGGTCTTCAAGAAATTGGGTTTGCCTGATGAAGAATTGATCAAGACCAATATGGTGCTCAACGGATTTGAAGGCAAAGAAAAAACTGAAGCCAAAGGTGTAATGTATGTGGAGCTTACAGTCGGAAGCCAAACTTTGGCTACTGCATTCTTTGTCGCTGAGGTGCAAGGTAACTACAATGTTATACTAGGCCGTGATTGGGTTCATGCAAACCAGTGCGTGCCATCCACTATGCACCAGTTTTTGATTCAGTGGGTTGATGATGAAGTGGAAGTCATTCATGCGGATAACTTGGCCTGTGTTGCTTTGGCCGATGCATCGGTGGATTGGCAACATCCCAATGCTACTTGCTTGACGGGACGTGACTTATCAGAGTTTGATTTTCTCAGCGTGACCAAGAATGGTTTTGTGCCCGTGTCTTTAAAGCCGACTGAATGCAATCGGCTCCAAGGTATGATATGTTTAAATGGATTCTAATTCCGAGTGGTTACAAAAACGTCTTGTAAAATATCGATCCAGTGAGGACGATATGTATGAGTCTATAGAGGAGTTGGGTGACATGGATAAACTTGGACAAGGTTTCACATCGGCTGATCCATTAGAAGAGATAGATATTGGAGATGGTTCAGTCACTCGACCGACATTTATAAACAAAAATTTGAAAGCCGATTGTAAGGCTAAATTAATCGAGCTATTGAAAGAATATGTTTGTTGCTTTGCATGGGAATATCATGAGATGCCAGGGTTGAGCCGAGAGCTAGTGGAGCATCGGTTGCCTATAAAAGCCGGTTTTAGACCTTATAAACAGTCGGCCAGAAAGTTTAATCCGAAAACATATGACCGGATCAAGGAAGAGATCGGTCGACTGCTTGAAGCTAATTTCATTCGACCTTGCAGGTATGCCGAGTGGATTTCTAACATTGTCCCAGTGGAGAAGAAGGGATTCGGCAAGTTGAGGGTGTGCATTGACTTCAGAGATTTGAATAGGGCTACGCCCAAAGATGAGTATCCCATGCCAATAGCCGATATGCTTATTAATGATGCTTCTAGACATAAGGTTATTAGCTTTCTAGATGGTAATGCCGGATACAATCAAATTTTTATGGCCGAAGAGGACATGTACAAAACAGCTTTCCGATGTCCTGGTTTCCTTGGTTTATTCAAGTGGACAGTGATGACATTCGGATTGAAAAATGCTGGGGCCACATATCAAAGGGCTATGAATTTGATTTTTCATGATTTACTCGGTATCATACTTGAAGTTTATATTGATGATATTGTTGTCAAATCGGATGCTTTTGAATCTCACTTGGCCGATTTGCATTTAGCTTTTGAAAGAATGAAAAAGTATGGACTGAAGATGAATCCTTTGAAGTGTGCATTCGGCGTGTCAGCTGGCAAATTTTTGGGTTTCATTATTCATGAAGATGGCATCGAAATCGATCCCAAAAAGATAGAGGCCATACAGAAAGTGGGGGCTCCAACATGCAAGAGAGATATGCAAAAGTTCCTTGGCAAGGTCAATTATTTGAGAAGGTTCATAGCTAATCTGTCAGGGAAAGTTGATGCATTTACTCCTATCCTTCAGTTAAAGAATGATGTTGATTTCACTTGGGGGGCAAAACAGCAAGAAGCCTTTGATATGATCAAGAATTATTTGTGCACTCCTCCGGTGATGAAAGCACCCAAACATAGAGAGCCTTTTAAACTTTAAGTCGCAGCAGAGGAAGGTGTTATTGGTGCTGTTTTGACTCAAGATACCGAAGGAAAAGAGCATGCCATTACATATTTGAGAAGACGTTTATTGGACGCCGAGACAAGGTATACATTTATTGAAAAACTATGTCTATGTTTATATTACGCTTGCACAAAATTGAGACATTACCTAGTGCCGAGTGCTTGTGTAGTAGCTTGTCAAACCGATGTCATTAAGTACATGTTGCATAGGCCAATTCTTAGTGGTAGAATTGGCAAGTGGGCTTATGCTTTGATTGAGTATGATTTGGCTTATGAATCTCTAAAATCCATGAAAGGCCAAATTGTTGCTAATTTCATTGTTGAGCATCGGATTAATGACAAGCATGATGTTGATATGAACCTTGTTTCATTAGTCCCATGGAGATTGTACTTTGATGGTTCAGTTTGTAGCAATGGCCAAGGTGTTGGCATTGTTTATATATCTCCTCATGGTGCTGTTTTTGAAGCCTCATGCCGCTTAGAATATTTTTGCACAAACAATCAAGCCGAATATGAAGCATTGTTATTCGGTCTAGAGATGTTACTTGCTATAGGTGTTACACATATTGAGGCTTACGGTGATTTG
Organism: Triticum timopheevii; assembly: GCA_963921465.1. NCBI lineage: Eukaryota > Viridiplantae > Streptophyta > Magnoliopsida > Poales > Poaceae > Triticum > Triticum timopheevii. The sequence continues at coordinate 375,229,873 of OY997270.1, forward strand.
TTACTAGTGGTGCAGCAAATATCCAGAGTCTTTCAGTGTTTTGACGAATCACTTAATGTTTATCTTGATAAATGTCTAGATATAATTTCTACTTTGGATTGTTTTAGCATTGCACATATATCTAGACATGACAACTGGAAAGCAAATGAGTTGGCACAGCAAGCATCTAGATATCATGTTGATCATGGCATGTTTCATATCTCTCAAAGACCGATGTCTTGTCTTTCCAATATGGGAGAGGCCGAACCTGAACCCACTGATTCGGCCATTAACAAAAAATCTAGTGCAGGTGATAATTCCGACTGGAGAAAGCCCATTGTTGATTACTTGTGCAATCCGAGTGAAAGGGTGGACAGGGCTGTTCGGCATATGGCTTTCAAGTATACAATGAGAGACGATGGTCTTTATCGCCGAACAATCGATGATGTTCTTCTAAAGTGTTTGGACGAGGACCAGGCAAGAGTTGCTATGGGAGAAGTACATGAAGGTATTTGCGGCACTCACCAGTCGGCTCCCAAGAGGAAATGGTTATTGCGACGTGCTGGGTTTTATTGGCCGACTATGATTAATGATTGCTTCAGATATTATAAAGGGTGTGAGGCTTGTCAAAAGTTTGGTGATATTCAATTGGCTCCTGCTGCTATGCTACATCCTATTATCAAACCATGGCCTTTCAGAGGTTGGGGTTTAGATTTCATTGGACAAATCCACCCGTCTTCCTCAAAAGGGCATCGGCTCGTATTGGTGGCAACTGATTATTTCACTAAATGGTCTGAAGCAGTACCTCTCAAGAACATGACACATACGGAGGTAATTCAATGCATAACCGAGCACATTATTCATAGATTCGGTATTCCTCAAACGTTAACTACAGATCAAGGTTCATCTTTTATGTCACACCAAGTCAGAGAGTTTGCCGAATCTTATAATATAAAGTTGGTCAATTCCTCTCCATATTATGCCCAAGCTAATGGACAAGCTGAGTCTAGCAATAAAATTCTAATCAAGAACATCAAGAAGAAGATTGAGGATAATCCGAGGAGATGGCATGAGTTGTTTTCTGAAACTTTATGGGCACACAGAATTTCAAGGCATGGTGCTACGAAGGTGACTCCATATGAGCTAGTATATGGTCAGGAGGCTGTTTTACCAGTGGAGGTAAATTTGAATGCTTTGAGAATAGCCAAACAAAATGATTTATCGACAGTAGACTTTTATAACTTAATGATGGACAATATTGATGAGGTTGCCGATAAACGTTTGGTTGCTTTGGAGTCCATAGAGAGAGATAAGTTGAGGGTAGCAAGAGCTACAATAAGAAAGTCAAGTTGAAGAATTTTCAAGTTGGTGATCTCGTTTGGAAAGTGATTCTGCCGATTGGTTCAAGAGATAGAAAATTCGGGAAGTGGTCTCCAAGTTGGGACGGTCCTTTTAGGATTACAAGGGCTGTTCCCGGAAATTCATATTTGGTGGAATCAATACAAGGGGCATTGTTACCTCGAGCTCTCAACGGAAAATATTTGAAGAAGTACCACCCGAGTGTGTGGCAGGAAGCCTGAGTAGGCAATGGCCGATATACGATTATCGCCCTTAGCACAAACATGGCTGATACATAATTATCGCCATGAGGAAAATAAATGGCCGATGGAGTGTTGACATCGTCCTTAGAACAAACACCGTGCATATTATTTTTCGGCGTGCAAGCTTTGCCGAAAAACAGGGGGGCATGTGTTGACATCGGATTTTGGCAAGGTACAAAAGGCAAGTAAGATGGCCTCAAGTGAAAGAGTTTTCAGCATGCAAAGTTTCAGGTCGATGAGTGGAATAACTTTGATGTTTAATTTATCGCCATTCGACCTTATATCGGTGGCCGAAGTTGTACTCCGAGTGACAAAATTCAAACATTCCGAGTGGTTTTCGGACAATCTTGCCTTCAAGAAGACCTCGGATGAAGGAGTATTCTAAAGGAATTGTCTTCGTCTCGTCAAGGCAATCGATTTTGATATATAAATCATCTCAATCCAAGTTCATATGCAAAAGTTAGAGGCAATACATTGCAGGCCGAAGTTGAGTGGAAATCTGGCGCAAAATACCAGACGCCATGTCTGATGGGTCGCGTGAGCAATTAGGCCCTTAAGAAGTCCTTGAATCGAAAAACCTTCAACACGAAAAAGTTTCGTCTCGTCGAGCCGATTGATTTTCATATAAAATTCGTCTCAATCCGAAGTCGTATGTGACCTGGAGACGCAAATCAAGATCAGGCTATGTTTTTGGTCGAGTGAAAGTTTACCATCCGAGTGAAAACTCACCGGTCGAGTGAAAGCTTTCCTTTTGAGTGAAAACCTACCGATCGAGTAAAAGGTCGAGTGAAAACCTACCGATCGAGTAAAAGGTCGAGTGAAAACCTACCGATCGAGTAAAAGGTCAAAAACCTACCGATCGAGTAAAAGGTCGAGTGAAAACCTACCGATCGAGTAAAAGGTCGAGTGAAAACCTACCGATCGAGTAAAAGATTGTCTTCCGACTGAAAATGTGGTCATCATTTGTCTTCCGAGTGAAATATAGTCATCCGAGTGAAAAAGTCCAGTCGGACCATCCGAGTGAAAGACTCTAATATCCGAGTGGATGAGCTCAAATCCGAGTGAAACTGAACATGTGCACAAAAGTTTATCAAGATGATTTCGGGTGAAGAAGTGTTGAATACAGAAGTTGTGCGTATCATCAAGACGGTAAACTTTGGTTTTGGAGTCATTGTCATCAGAGATAGTATATGGCCTGCAAATTCACTACAAGACTCGATAATTCAGTCTACCACAAGACCGAGTCCGACTGGAAGGTAAAGACGACCTCGAAAAGTATTCAAGATGGCCTTATTTGAAAAAGCGATCAACATGAGAGTTGTTCGTATCGTCGAGGCGCACAAGTTAGATATTTGGGCCATCTTGATCGGAGGTAATATGGAGGCTCGGCAGCCTGCACAAGGAGGATGACAGAAGTTGGGCCAGTTTCAGACTGAATCCGAGTTGGAATAGAACTAGGACTCTAGGACGCGAATTGATGTAATTTTTCTTGTAAGGAAAGTCTAAATGAATCCTTTACTTGTACGGGAAGTCCAGCCGCCTCTTATATATGTTGGGGGTGACGGCCGATTGAACAACACACAATCGAACAAATCAATATACTACTTTTTCCTGTCTACTTTTTATCTCTCCACCGTTTTTCTCTCTCGTTCTTCGCTGTTCTTCGTGTTTGAGAGCTGCGAATCTCGAGGCTCTAGGGGCGAGCGAATCGACCTAGGTCAGCCCATAGCCACCGCAATCCCTGACGGGGTCCCTCCCGGGTGCGTGGGGTTTCGGGTCTGCAAAAGCACCCGCCGACTGTCTTGCGTATCGCGTTGTCGGTCGGGTCTCCTTCGACGTGAGCTGCGGTGCATCACCCCCGGCGCCGAGGGTACACGTGACGTGTTCGTGTGTCAACACGGTGGAGCGTGTAATTTCACGACGGCTTATGGCGTTGAGGATTCCCTTGTCCGTGCAATTATTGTAGAAGAATGAAATTGCGTCCTCCTCGCGGCAGTCCTTTACCCTGTTCATAACCAGGAGGAATCTGGCCCAGTAATTGTGTACTGTTTCGGCGGGCTCTTGCCGGATTTGGGATAGATCGCTTATGTTTGGGTGGGTGGATGGAATTAAATTCGGAACCCCGTCCACTTTAAAACTCAGGGGCCAAGTATTTTCCGAACTCGGAAGCTTGGGTTCTTGGATGTTATCCAATGAATCTAGCCCGCTGCCTGACTCTAGGTTCAGGGCTTGACTAACATCCTCCCCTCCGCGGGAATCGGCATGGAGAGATCGGGAATCCGGACATAGCTAGTCCTTAAGATAGAACAAGGGTTGCCGCATTGTTCCTCTACCACAGCAACATGGTGGGTAACCTGGGGAGAGTTAATCTCTCTCAGATCGGGTCTAGGCCCAATCTGATCGTAGTCTGTAACGACTCCCAGGGCGGCAATGCGATCCAAGAGCTCGTTTAAGGAAGAAAGCTCCATCGGATCCAATTGCTCGGCGAGTTACGAGCTAACGTGAAGATTGCTTTCGATGACCCGAGAAGTCATCGTCGGCGTGGCGGCCGGACAGGCGGTCACAAGGAAACTGCCTAGCCGAAGAGTTTGGCCAATAGCCAAAGCTCCTTTAGCAACAGTGCCGTCTTTAAAGACGGGATGAGGCATCCTTCCTGACAGCAACGGCACAGAGGAACTCTCAATGAAAGCACCAATCTCGGTGTCAAAACCGGCGGATCTCGGGTAGGGGGTCCCGAACTGTGCGTCTAGGCGGATGGTAAGAGGAGACAAGGGACATGATGTTTTTACCCAGGTTCGGGCCCTCTCGATGGAGGTAAAACCCTACTCCTGCTTGATTGATATTGATGATATGGGTAGTACAAGAGTAGATCTACCACGAGATCAGAGAGGCTAAACCCTAGAAGCTAGCCTATGGTATGATTGTTGTTCGTCCTACGGACTAAAAACCTCCGGTTTATATAGGCACCGAAGAGGGTTAGGGTTACACAGAGTCGGTTACAATGGTAGGAGATCTACATATCCGTATCGCCAAGCTTGCCTTCCACGCCAAGGAAAGTCCCATCCGGACACGGGACGAAGTCTTCAATCTTGTATCTTCATAGTCCAGGAGTCCGGCCGAAGATGATAGTTCGGCTATCCGGACACCCCCTAGTCCGGGACTCCCTCAGCCCTCCTTTTCACTTTTACCCTGCCTCTGCCTCTTCTTCTTCCTCCTCGCGACACCACTACGACCCGAGCTCCGCCGCGCCGTCCTCCTTCAGCGACGTCAACACCGGCCGCTGCATCTACCTAAACGAACCAGAGAACCACGACGCACTCTCTTTCATATCTGTATTAGGTCATGAGTTGTTCGCGAGTTCGTCGACGTTCATCACTGTCGTCTGTAGTTCATCTACTATGCCCTTTAGTCGAGCCCAGATGTGATGCCAAAGTCATGTTTTAATCGCTTTGATGCCTGCTGTCAACTACAGATCCATTACCTTCTGTTGAGATTCACCCCCAACACAACAGTTCGTCCTCTGCATATTTGGTTTAATACTTTCCACTTGTTTTCCAAATGGCCGTAGATCTGAAATCATAGGCAGAATGTGTGAAGCTTGTTTGCCTGATCTGTAACTGTCCGCTTGACCATTGTTGTATGGGTGCCTCAAATGATACCTTGTAACCCGCCAAATACTAGCCAGCAAACCTTATGAGTTGTTTAATCCGCCGGTACTTATCCAAGCTTGACATCATCCGGCTTGTACCCTGCCGGTTTAATCATGCCATTTTATTTTCTTCAAACTTTAAGTGGCTTACCGATCCTTGCACATAACCAATTCAGCATAATAACTACTTTGTTCAGCCATTGGGCGGATCGTCATTCACAAATTTGACCCGCCATGGTTTCCTTTCTAGGCTTTCACTTGATAAAAATGACTAAGACCATCACCACCCACGACTGGGTTGTTTCCAATGTCACGGAGTGGTCTCTCCAAGAATTTTTTGACATGGGTGTCTTGCCATCTAAGGATGACATCCATTGGCGGGTTCCGGGAGATGAGGTTCCGCCTCAACCAAAGATAGGAGAAGTGATAGTTTTTTCTGATCACATGCTTAGAGGCTTTTCTCCGCTCGACTCAAAGTTCTTCTGTGACGTTCTGAACTTCTATCAGCTTCCCCCCCAAGACATCGGACCCAATTCAGTCTCCAACATCTACAATTTTCAAGTCTTTTGTGAAGTATACCTTCAAGAGGAGCATAGTCACTACAAAAACAATACACTTCCGTGATGATACGTGTTTGTCACAGTAGGTCACCTTTTCTGTCATGTATGTACATCCATAACGATTTTAGGACAGAATTAGGATAGTCATACATGTGCTATCGTAGAAGTGTTCCATGACAATCCCAAAATTATTATCACGGAAGTGTCCACTTCCATGACGATAAATGATGCGTTATGGAAGTGCTTTCGTCAAGGGTAACTAACACGTGGCATCCATCGTAATGGGTCGCCGTTAAGCTATCGGGTCCAGTTTTGGATCCGATAACCCGTTAACAGCCCAGACCAATAGGGATTTTTCACGTGTAAAATTCTCATTGGCCAAAGGAAATACGTGTCAGCTCGTCATTGGGTCAGATAGGTGCCTATGATATGTCGACATGTGCGACAGCCCATTTAACTTACAACGGTCGGCCCATGAAAAGCCTGTTAACAGTCTGTTTGCAAATAGCCCATTTTACGGCCCGATAACTCACGGCCCGTTAGGGCCTTCCCAAAATCAGCGCAACAACGTTATGTGGGCCGTCCAATATAACACCAGCCCGTTTCACTTTCGGCCCATGTATGACCCACGACGTCTTTTAGCCCATATGAGGCCTTTCGTATCTTTAGGCCCTTTAGTGGCCCACGGCGACTCTAGCCCATAATGAACATTAAATTTCTTTGCACCCATTAATGTCCCATGGTTCACATGGGCCGTTTCCAGCCCGTGTTAGCTTTCGGCCTACTGACTGCCCATACGTTCTTGGGCTCCTTTCCGTCCCTCGATTACTTCCGATCCGTTACTGGCTTGTTCCCCTAATGGGACAAATTTGGCCCATGGCTAGAATCGGCCCGTTTGTGGCCTGTTAACCTGTTGCGCCATTTCCAGCCTGTCCTATATTCTGTCCCATTAACGACCCGTTATGCTTGTGACAGAATTAAGCCTTTGCTATCCTCCAGCCTATTAACGGCTTGTTACCGTGCTGGGCCGATACCAATTACGCCCATTTATGGCCCATGTGGACCCATTTCTCCGATGGCCCAAGGCCCACCGAATCTACGTCCCGTTGGAGGCCCATTTATCTCACGGCCCGTAGGAGGCCCATGGATCCTACGGCCTGTAGCAGGTTCAAGGTTACCATGGTCCGTATATGGCCCATGGTTGTTGCGGCCACTAGCAAACAAGGGAAAAACAATACTAGGAAATAAATAAGCCCAAAACTAACGCTAGGCTATTATGGCGATTGCACATATTACATCCACTGGGCGTCAAAGTTCCCCACCAGTGCAAATATAGGGAACACCCTACACTATACAAAACTGGCTTGCTGTTTTCTTCACCCGGTGGCTGCACGTTAAGAACAAATTTTGTATCACAAAAAAAATTACAACCATAAGACAAAAGGAATTTTGGCATAAAAGTAAACAAACTGGCAGATAAATGCACCACTAGAAGTTCAGAACTCAGTTCATTTGACCTGACTGTTATGTTTTCAAGTTGTATTGTCCGATGGAGAACCATAACCTTCGCCTTCATTTCAACTAGGCTCATGAACAACATCGCAAATGTCTGATAGTCTGGTTTCAAAATAATGCATATCTTGACGACATCGAACAATGGTTGTCCTTGTTTCACAAAGGGTCTCTGTTAGGGAATGGATTTGTGTCTCGAGCGCACATATAACATTGTTTTGAGCTTGCATATCTTGATCATGACACATTTTGGAGGAGATTACCTTAACAACCAACCCAGTATTACGCAGGAACATGCTTTTGGCACTGTTAGTGGATAGGTACTGACCCACTACAGCAAGAGGTGAATTGCGGTTATAGTTGCCTCGTCAGCTTTAGAAGGTGGCGGTTCCAACATTTTTTCCATAGCTTGTTGAAAAGTTAAGTTTTTACATTACTAGTACCAGAATAGAAGATATTAAGGAGGCAACAAAACCAAACAAAATAGCTTTGGTCTATATACAGAACTTATTCTGGTGAACCCATGTAAAATATTAGTTGTATTTTACTGCAAACTGCATAATAAAACTAGGTTCCAAACATATGACCATGTCCCATAACTAATGTATTGTCTATTTCTTCACATTGTATTGACAACTAAGGATAAAGAGACAAAGTTTATAATACGGTAAGCATAGTATGACATCATTCATATCACAAAACAACTGAGAACAGACAAATAGGCAATTGTGTGGGCAAATCCAGCACGGAACTAGATTACAAATCAACATCAAAGGAACATCACTCCTCTCTTTTAGACCTTGTAAGGTGCAATGATATGCTAAGAAAATTGTGTATTAAATTGAAAAGAGTAATAGACATTGGCTTCAAACCATGAAGTTCAATACACAAGTCAGAGTAAGTAGTAGTTAAAAGGCATAAGGATTACAGACTTACAACAACGGCTTCGACTGGTGTAGTCATGCCCTTCGTCTTGCTGGTGTGATAGTCCTTGAAGATTTCCACAACATTTGGTTCAGGTACTTGTGGTCCTTGTCGATGTCAAAACTGGCGAATCTCGGGTAGGGGGTCCCGAACTGTGCGTCTAAGGCTAATGGTAGCTGGAGGCAGGGGACACGATGTTTTACCCAGGTTTGGGCCCTCTCGATGGAGGTAATACCCTACTTCATGCTTGATTGATCATGATGATATGAGTATTACATGAGTTGATCTACCACGAGATCGTAGAGGCTAAACCCTAGAAGTTAGCCTATAATTATGATTGTTGTTGTCCTATGGACTAAACCCTCTGGTTTATATAGACACCGAAGGGGGATAGGGTTACACAGAGTTGGTTACAGAGAAGGAAATCTACATATCCGAATTGCCAAGCTTGCCTTCCACGCAAAGGAGAGTCCCTTCCGGACACGGGACGAAGTCTTCAATCTTGTATCTTCATAGTCCAACAGTCCGGCCAAAGTATATAGTCCGGCTGTACGAGGACCCCTTAATCCAGGGCTCCCTCAGTAGCCCCTGAACCAGGCTTCAATGACGATGAGTTCGGTGTGCAGATTGTCTTCGGCATTGCAAGGCGGGTTCTTCTCCGAATACTCCATAGAAGATTTCGAACACAAGGATCGTGTCCGGCTCTGCAAAACAAATACCACGTACCACCATAGAGAGTATAATTTTCCACAAATCTAATCCGCTGACAGCTTTTCATAGCGTGATGTCCCACCACGGCCCAGTCTTTATTCGAACCGTTTTTCATAACCAGCTACTGCACATATCGCGAGGTGGATTCATTGGCACGTCTTGTCGAAGCAAAGATCGTGTCCCCCAATCACGGGATTTTCATCAATACGGGCGTGGGTAACCAAACCGTGCCATCAATCGTGGCGCTTGGAGAATAAGTGATTTTAGCGGGCAAGCGAGGAGGCGCAGGATCCCTGCTTACTTTATAAGGGGATAAGAACTCCTTCTTTCACCCACGCCGTCTTAACCTGCGCATCCGTCCCTTCTCGCTCAAGCCCTAGCGCTCAACCGTCCGCCTTCTCCATCAAAAAGGTTTCCCAAAAATGTCCGGATCCGGAGCAAAAGGCAAGTGGATGGCCTCTACCGTCTGGGAGAAGGATATTAAAAAGCTTCGGGGGGGGGGGGGAGGGTATTTGTCCAAGAGAATCAGCCACCGTCTTCCGACAGCGGGACAAATCGTCCCCACCCCGGAACCCCACGAGAGGGTGGTATTTCTCCCTCGTTTTGTCCGCGGGCTAGGGTTTCCCCTCCGCCCATTCGTTCGCGGCATCATGTACTATTATGGAATTGATTTTCATGATCTATCTCCCAATTATTTCCTCAATATCTCGACATTCATCATCGTGTGCGAGGTCTTTCTCCGCGTCCCGTCGCACTTTGGCTTATGGCTGAAGGTTTTTAATGGGAATCCCAAGGTAGTGAGCGGCGAGCATGCCGAATGCAGAGGTGCCATGGTGAGCAAGATTCCAATGTCACATGGCCAACAAGCGCTTTCAATGATTCCGTCAAGGAGTGGCAGCAGCAGTGGTTCTACATTACTGAGCCTCGTGGCAAGGAATGGGCCACCGCCACCGAGTTCAGATTCGGCGCCCCCCTGCGGCTTACGTCCTGGCCCAAGAAGGGCCTGAACTAGGCTTCGTCTGACGAGCCATCGGAGCTCCAGACGCACGTCCAAGACGTGGAAGAAAAGGACCTCAAGCTCGTCAATGTAGTCCAGGTGATGTTATTTCGCCGGATTCTACCTTGTCAACATCGGGCTTGCAATCTATGGGAGTTTGACCCGACCAAGCACCAGACCTTGTCAGAGCTCTTTGGTTCTTCACATAAGGACATCTGGAAGGTGCTTTTCAAGTCCAACAAATCATGGCCGGACTCCGCCGAGGACCGCGGGTACCAACTGTCCCTCCCGGCAAGTTCGGTAAGTGATCGTTCGTTGACAGTCCGTATGTTTCATTCGCATATTTTTTAAGAAAATGCCTGAATTGTTTCCCCCAATTTCCTAGGGCTGGGTGAAGAAGGCGTGGCGGATCTACTATCCGGTCCCGCTGCCAGAAGAACCGGCCGGCCCACTTCTGACGAAGATGCTGGTCCCGGTGCCTTACAAGGCACCGATGAAGAAGGCCGGAAAGGAGGCCAAGAAGACCAGGGGCGGCCTCCGTCATCACGGCGCTTCGGATGCAATATCCAAAGATTCTAATGCCCATTCTTCATCCGAAGAGGATGAGGAGGAGGAAGGAGACGAATCCCCCGCGGGGGAAGAAAGAAAAGGATGGCCTCCACATCATTGGAGGCCGAGCCACCTAAGAGGGAAAAAACTCCTCTACAAGAGGAGTCCACCGGCGCCACCGATAGCAGCCCGGAGTGGGATCCCAGGGCCGAGCCCCTGGTGAACTCGTGAGTATAAAATCCGAACACACTCATGCGTCCAGACTCGTCATGGCATGAAATTCTAATATGAGCCGTGCTTTTTTTAGTCCGGCGAAGCCCCGCCCCGAACAATCCTCGTTAGAAGATCTGCTGGGTTAGGATGCGATGGAGAGCGGAACACCCCCGAAGGCCTCCTCCTCCAAACATATGAATGAAACCAAGGTTTCGTCCCAGAAGGACCCAGGCCACGGAGGAGGGGAAAAGGTCGCAAAGGCGGCACTAGGAGGCCATACTTCAGGGGCCGGACACATGGGAGAGAAACCTCCCGTGGGCGTCGACGGCGGGGGTCATCTTGAATCCGGCCCCCAGCCGGACACGATTCTAGAGACCCATAAGGTCCCCGAGTTAGACAGACGGCCTCCGTCAACTGGAGGAGGGATGCCTGCTCCACCGGCCGCCTCTGTCCAACCAGAGGTGCGGGATACTTTATTGGCGGCGCTGAAGGGTGCCTCCACCATTGATGAACACCGTGCCCTCATGGGTGCGGTGATTGAGAAGATTCAGTCCGCTGTGAGTGGGCTGAATGAATCCTGTATCAGCCTCATAAGAGGCTTTGAGGTATGTTTTATGAGTTTTTGGGAGAGTGTCATGGTATAGATAGCAGCCTCTGATACACTGTTCAGTGAAAGAAAGAACCGAACATGGGATCACATTCATGCTCGCAGGAGACTCACTCCTTTTAATCACTCCTTTTAATCAGCAGGCATCAGTAGCGACTGCCGCCTCTCAAGCTGCGGAAGTATCCGGACTGAGGCATAGTCTGGAGCGGGCCGAAGGAGAACTTGGCCAAGTGAAGAGACAGCTGGAGGATAATCAAGGTATGTAGAAACCTTGTTTATGTAGCACAAATGAGGAAGTGTGCATGATGAAAATATTTTTATAATGTGCTCTAGGAGCGATGGCCAAAATTGAGGCTCTCAGGAAGGCTGTGGCCGAAGCCGAGAAGAAGGCAGCCGTAGAGTAGGCTCTTCATGAGAAACATGAGGCCAGAGTTATTGAGGCTGAGCGAGAGCTTCAAGAGGTCGTGCAGAAATGCGAAACCTTGGAACAAAGTTTAGCAGGGAAAGAATCCGAACTCTCCCATGCTCACCAAGCCGTAAGTGATGCCCAGGGGGAGGCCCAAGGTGCCCTGAAGGAAATCCAGGAGGTGAGGAAGATTGCGGCTGGTAAGGCATTTTCTATACAAAGCGAGTATTTGAAAGGAGAAAATCAAGTTGAGAGTTTAAATTCTGATTTCTCCAGGGGTATTTGCAGAGCTGCCATGCAGCATATCTGACGCTGCCCAGTTCTACCAAGCTGAAGAGAGGAATACTGTGGATAAACTCTTCTGGATGCAGTATCTAGCGCCGAATTATCCGGTGCCATTTTTCGATCAGCTGAAACAGGTGGTCGAACTGCACAAGGCGGCCGAGCTAGCCATGAAGGATTTGATTTTCCAGCTGTGGCCTGCCGAGCCGATTCCAAGAAGTTACTTCGGGCTCGTGAAGCGGATTGTGAGTGCCTGCCCTCGACTCAAAGTCATCAAGCGATCGGTCTGAATAGAAGGTGCGCGAATGGCCTTCGCCCGTGCAAAGGTGCATTGGGGGAAGATGGATGCAGAAAAGCTAATGACCGAGGGACCGCCGGAGGGGAAAGAGCACCGCAAGCCCGAACTGTATTATGAAGGTGACTTGAAAGGGGCCCGCCTTACGGCGGAGCAATGCACCAAGGACATTATATATCCGTGAATACGGTCATGTTTTTCCTTTGTAATGTTTGAACAAGGTCATTATTTATTGCTTGTCGTATGAAAGTTTTTCCTCCTGGGCGGCCGTTTTATATAATAATCCTGAGAGTCGGCCAGTCGTCGGCTTCCGCCCCCATGTAGTGAGTACGGGGGTGTTCAGGATAAACCTGAGCACTCTTTATCCCAGTTTTGGGTCCCTAAAGGAGGTGTTCAGCACAGCGAACCAGGCAATCGGACTATAGGGCTTGATCGCTCTCACTTAGCCATAGGAGTTTTTTCGAGGAAGGTAGGCGCAGCCCCTGGTGTTCGGAAGACCGCACGAGGGGCTCTATAAGCTCCTGATCGGAAAAGGCCGATCCGTCGCACGCTGCATTGGTTATGGCATTATGTGGAAGAAATCCTTAAAGATTTTAGAACCTCTCGAACAGCTGACCAGCTCTCGCTACATCATGACAGTCAGTTTTCGGCTCTCTCTACTGAGGTGCTCGTCCGGAAGAACCGGGACACAATCGCAGTAGTTCTCCTAGTGCTACCTTAGCCGATATAGCGGAACGTAAGGTACCAAAACGTAGGAGCCGGGCAAACCCAACTATTGACCCAAGAAATGATTCGGAGCTGATGCATATAATGCTATAAGTTCGGGGTGCCGAACTACCATGAAGGTGTTCGGACTTTTTTGCCGTAGTATGGGCATGATGAAGCCCCTGGTATATTAAGGCATATCGCGATAAGCAGCCGCCTTTTAACAAAAGAGTTTTAAATAAGAAATAGCAGTAGATGAGCATCACATAAATCCACATGTTGTATTTGAATGATACGTCAATGCGTATAAGTACAGATGATGTGAATGAAGTAAATATGATTGCGGAACCTGCTGATACCAGGCGTGGGGAAGTTGTGCTCGGACTTGGGGTGTAGTTGGATGATCATAGAGGGGAATATCTAGAGATTCCCTTACGCGCTTGAACTGTTCCCATGCCACCCATCCTGGACTATGTAAGGGTGAATCTGCAAAGAAAATACAAGAAATGGTTTGGCGCCACAGAGCGGTTGAGCCGCAGTATGTGGCTTACATTATCTTTTTCTGGAGTGTTTTTAATTAAGCTCCGGGCGAGCCGGGCTATTCTGCCGCGCAGTAGTTCGGACTCGTTTGGCCGTGTCCGGGAGCTTGGCCGTCGACTCGAGGTTCAGCTGGAAGGTGACATCCGTTGCTCTTGCTGTTAAAGCGGTAGTAGACTCTTCGCCAGTGAGGGGGAGTTCGGATCTGCCATTAACCATGATGATGCCGCGCGGACTGGGCATCTTTAATTTACGGTAGGCATAGTGTGGCACCACATTGAACCGAGCAAATGCGGTTCGTCCGAGCAGTGCCTGATGGTCACTATGAAAGGGGACGATGTGGAAGACTAAATCTTCGGTACGGTGATTGTTTGGAGATCCGAAGACTACTTCCAGTGTGATTGAGCCCGTGCAGCAGGCCTCTGCCCCTGGTATGACACCTTCAAAAGTGGTTTTTGTGGGCTTGATCCTTGAGGGGTTGATGCCCATTTTGCGCATTGTATCCTGGTATAGCAGGTTCAAGATGCTACCTCCGTCCATAAGGACTCGTGTGAGGTGGAATCCGTCAATGATAGGGTCGAGGACCAGTGCGGCCGAACCTCTATGACGGATACTGGTAGGATGGTCCCTGCGATCAAAAGTGATCGGGCAAGAGGACCATGGGTTAAACTTTGGGTCGATTGTATAGACCTCCCTTAGTGCACATTTCCACTTGGGAATGTGGCTTGCGCATATCATATTCACCGTTTTCACCTCGGGAGGGAATTTCTTCTGTCCTCCTGTATTCGGTGATCGGGGCTCTTCGTCTTCGTCATCTCTTTGAGACCCCTTCCCCTTGTTTTCGACATCTCACCTGCCAGCTTGTCTGAAGACCCAACATTCTCTATTGGTGTGGTTGGCTGGTGTTCCTAGGGTGCCATGAATTTTGCATGGACGGTCGAGTATGCGGTCCAAACTGGACGGGCCTGAATAGTTTTTGTTGAATGGCTTCTTCCGCTGACCGGACATGGAGCCACTGAATCCGGCATTGACTGACGTGTTTTCGACACTATCACCATTTTTGCGGCGCTTGTGTTTGTTGCGCCGTGGTTTGTCGTTGCTATCCTTGGCTTTCAATGTGCCAAGATTGCTTGCTGTGTTGTTACTATGAGCCAACCAGCTATCCTCGCCCGCACAGAAGCGGGTCACGAGTGTTGTGAGGGCTGCCATGGACTTTGGCTTTTCTTGGCCGAGATGTCGGGCAAGCCACTCGTCACGGATGTTATGCTTGAAGGCCTCTAGGGCTTCGGCATCCGAACAGTCAACAATTTGGTTCTTTTTGGTTAGGAACCGGGTCCAAAATTTCCTAGCCGACTCTTCGGGCTGTTGGGTTATGTGACTTAGATCATCAGCATCTGGTGGCCGCACATAAGTGCCCTGGAAGTTATCAAGGAATGCGTCTGCCAGGTTCTCCCAACTCGCGATGGAGTTTGCCGGCAAGCTATTCAGCCAATGCCGAGCCGGTCCCTTGAGTTTTAGTGGGAGGTACTTGATAACGTCTAGATCATCTCTGCGGGCCATGTGAATATGGAGGAAAAAATTTCTATCCATACCGCGGGGTCTGTGGTACCATCGTATGATTCAATGTTCACGGGTTTAAACCCTTCTGGAAATTCATGATCCATTACTTCATCGGTGAAGCATAGGGGATGTGCGGCGCCTCTGTGTCGGGCTTCATTGTGTTCGGCCCGGCCGGATTTGTTAGTGTGTCCGGCGTGACGATCCTCGTCACACGTTGGGGTGCGCCCCCTTGATCCGTAGATCGATCTTGATTGTCCTGCTTTGTTTTTCAATACATGTCGCAGGTCCTTCATGTAGCCCCGGGCCTTAGTATTACCGTTTGATTGGCGACGGGGTGCGGTCTGGACTTCGGGCTGGTACGCCGCTTTGTCACGGCCACGGGGTGGCCAGTCAGTCACATCATGCGCTGGTAGCGTGGGCTTTAAAGCCTCCTCCTCAAGTTGAGGTAGCAACCTGCGTTTTGGGTAGCTTTTTCTAGGGCGCTCAAGAACGTATTCCTCGGCAGCCAGGACCTCGGTCCATCTATCATTTAGCAGATCTTGATCGGCTTGAAGCTGTTGCTGCTTTTTCTTCAGGCTTTTTGAAGTGGCTATAAGCCGGCGCTTGAAGCGCTCCTGCTCGACGGGATCCTCAGGCATGATGAATTCTTCGTTGCCAAGGCTCTCTTCGTCTTTGGAGATAGGCATGTAATTATTGTCCTCTGATTCTCCATCTGTCAACTATTCCTTAGGGCTAGCTTGCCCATCCTCTTGCTCGTCCTGCTCGAAGCTTGGCTGGGCAGGATTGTTTTCGTCTTCGGCACCATCCGGATTGTTATCTCTTGTGCCGATATCGCTATTTTTGCTATGGCGGGGCTTGGAGCGGCGCCTATGAGGCCGGTGTCTAGATTGCTTCTCCAAGGGGTAATCTTCCGTTGCCTCATCGCCATTGCTTCTTTGGGGGTGTCCACCATATATATTTCATATGATGAGGTGGCTGTCCAGCGCCCTGTAGGCGGTGGTTCGTCTTCTTCACCTGCATCGTCGTCCATACCGTCGGTGTCTTCGGAGTTGAAGTCAAGCATGTCGGTTAAGTCATCGACTGTGGCAATTAAGTGGGTGGTGGGTGGGTAACGAAGTTCTTCGTCGTCCGCTTCCCACTCGAGCCGGACATAGTTCGGCCAAGAATCTCTCGACAAGGAAAGACACCTTAATGAGTTTAGCACATCACCCAAGGGTGAGTGCTGAAAAATATCCGCTGCGGTGTACTCCATGACCGGTGCCCAATCAGATTCGATAGGCACGGACACACGCGGTTCGGATCCTATAGCCGGAGGCGATTCCGAGGGTCCGATAACACCACCCTCATAGGAGGTGGGATCAGTGTTCGGCTCCAACACCGATGAGTGTGCGGCCTCTGTGGCGGGTTCTACCCACCCATCCTCGGAAGGCACGATCTGCTCCGGATTGATTCCCGGCACCACCGCAGGCGCGATCTCCCGAACACTGTGTGATGGTTGATCAAAGTCATGCCCGTCGTGACCGTTCGGCGCACCTGACATGGGCTCGAATCCGTCGAAGATCAAGTCTCCGCGGATGTCGGTAGTATAGTTCAAGCTTCCATACTCGACCTGATGGCTAGGGGCATAGGTATCAATCTGCTCCAGATGGCCAAGCGAGTTGGCCCGCAGTATGAAGCCACCGAATACGAAGATCTGTCCAGGAAGGAAAACCTTCCCCTGGACCGCGTCGCTAAAGATGATTGAAGGAGCCATCAAGCCTTATTGCGACGGCACAGTGGAACTCTCACTGAAAGCACCAATGTCGGTGTCAAAACCGACGGATCTCGGGTAGGGGGTCCCGAACTGTGCATCTAATGCTAATGGTAACATGAGGCAGGGGACACGAGGTTTTACCCAGGTTCGGGCCCTCTCGATGCTGGTAATACCCTACTTCCTTCTTGATTGATGATATGAGTATTACAAGAGTTGATCTACCACGAGATCGTAGAGGGTAAACCCTAGAAGCTAGCCTATGATTATGATTCTTGTTGTCCTACGGACTAAACCCTCCGGTTTATATAGACACCGGAGGGGGCTAGGGTTACACAAAGTCGGTTACAGAGAAGGAAATCTACATATCCTAATTGCCAAGCTTGCCTTCCACGCAAAGGAGAGTCCAATCCGGACACGAGACGAAGTCTTCAATCTTGTATCTTCATAGTCCAACAGTTCGGCCAAAGTGTATGATCCGGCTGTCCGAGGACCCCTTAATCCAGGACTCCCTCGGTCCTTGCGGGCTTTCTTCTGCATTTGGAACAAGTGAATATAGATCTGATAATATGGTACAGCGAAAAGAGTGAAACAACAGCTAATTACAAGAGCCTCACGGTGTGCAATATAGCTACGAGATCTTGTCGTATGTTGGAATTTCACTTTGGTACTATTGGCCTTGTTCTTTGAACGGTTCGCCTACAAGAAGATAGATTTGTGAGGCACATGCATAAATAGGAGTTCAACATGTGATCTGATCACATATATATAATGTACCTGATACTTTAGATCAGACCAGTGTTTAACGAGGCCTCTCCAGTCTTCATCCGATATATTTTCCATTGGAGATGTTTGGGCAAGTTCACTGTTAGCCTTGCCTTCACAGTCAGTTTTCCTCAAGTCATAGCTATACTGTCGCAGAGCAGACTTGAAAACATGGGTGCAAGCTTGTCTGGTTGCATCATGTTGGCTATCCAACTTGAACCTCATCTGTTGAAAATTATGGGAGTCTCATTATCAGCAACCTAGAAAGTATGGGACAGAGCAAGACGATATTACTAGTTTCCATACATAACCATACTTACAGATAAATGGTCGAGGAAGGTGTTGAACTGGGTTTCGTCTTTGTCATTCATGTACTGAATCCATGTTGGGAGGATATGTACATGACACCTAACGGCAACCGCTGCCTCTGATACTAACTTGTCTGACTCTGTAACATCACGTGGACTTTTTAAACCTGCCTCAAAATAGATCTCCATTCTTCCTCCTCTAGATTTAGTTAACCTATCGAGCAATATCCCTGATGTTTGTTTCCTCTTGCACCTAGGTGCTAGTCCAACAACGAACATAGGAAGTGTTAGTGTACATCAAACTGTGAGACTACATATAAAGAAGCATGCAACTGTAACTTGACTCCAACAACTACCTTCTTGTTTTTGAAGCTCACAAAGTTCATTTGATCTTGCCAACTCGCCTTGTGTCAAGAGTGCTTCGGAAGTAGTGTCAGGTGGCAAGGGAGCTTGGGAACGTGTTGCTAGCTGAGTTGCCGAACGAGTAACTCGTGCAGCTGGTGGTACTGTGTAAGGTGTTGCAACAACTAGGGATGTCTCTGCTTGTTTGGTGGTAGCTATTGGTTTCTGCTTGGCTAGTTCTGCAACTCGTGTAGCACAGGATACCCCATTTGTACAGTTTTCTGCTGGACTTTGACCTTCTATTGCACCATCAGTACCAACAGAATCTACAGGATTATTCCGCTTCCGTTTCCGTGTGTCCTTAGTACTAACACCATCCCCTGTTATTTTGTGTCCCTTCCTATTTCTTTGTGCCATGTTAAGTCAAGCCGACAAGAAAAAGGAATAACAATTTAGTTCTTCAGAACAAATTGATGCATCATACAGACGAACTGAACTTTGATGTTAGACAACCACATGATAGGAGGATGTAATATGTATGAAAAACTGGACTGCATGAGATAATCAAAACTATGATGTGTAAACTAAACAGAAGACATTTAAGTAAATTAGAAGCAACGCAATGGAAGGTAGACACCATATGAAAGATGCAACAAATATTGCTCTGCCAAGTTAACAGTGTCTCGTCATAACTGGAGTTTAAACAAATGTGAAGCAGTACAAGAAATAAATCATATGCAAGATGCAAACAACATCACACTACCAAGTTAAAGGTCTCTCGTCATTAGTGCCATTGCATATTCACAGCTTATGATGTGTAAACTAAGCAGAAGGCATTTCAACAAATTATAAGCAATGAAAGCTAGACACCATATGAAAGATGCAACGAATATCACTCTACCAAGTTAAATTTGTCTCGTCATAAGTGCCATTTCAACAAATTAGAAGTAGTACAAGCTAGAAAAGAATGCGAGATGTAACCTATATCACACTCCCAAGTCAAACGTGTCTTATGATAAGTGATTGTTGTTGGTTACACAACAATAGTACTTTGATGTAAGAACAAACAGGAACACGTGTCTTATTCACAAGTATAATGTGTAAAGTAAGAAGATGGAATTCAACAAAATTAGAAGCAATACAAGCTAGACATCATACATAACATGCAACCACATATAACAGTGCCAAGTTAGAGGGAGCACGTGTGATGGTGCACTAGGGGAGACGTGCTCATCATCAACACATCTATGTTGAGTGTCTATGCATGTGTTGTCTTGCAAATCATCTTGGGGGGGTGGGGGTGGAGGAGTAGAATCTGTAGAGGCCCTCCATTTGGAAGGAGCGCCTTTATCCGCTGCCTTGCTAACTTCCTTCTGCTTTATTGATTTTGAATTGTCAAGTAAAACCGACAAGAAAAAGCATTTAAATTCACTCTTCAGAACTCATTCGTGCATGATACTGACAATCACTACTTTGATGTAAGGCAAACACATGATAACAGGATGGAATATGTACGAAAAATAGGACGACATGGCATATTCACAACTACTGCCTTCCGCTCCAGCCCTCCGCCTCAACTGGCGTCATGGGTCAACAAGGGGCTGGACTGGGGGCCAGTTAATGACGTGCTGACATTGCAAAGCCGCATCCGAGATCTCCTCACGAAGGATGTCAGTCTTGTCAAGGTAATGCAAGTAATGCTAGTTCCTCAGGTCCTGCCATGCCAACGTCGATCTCTCCCTATGTGGGAGTCCAACCCAGAAGGACCGCGAACTATTCAACAATTCTTCGGCGTGACGCTCGAAGGGATGTATGGATTGTTCTTCGATCACGTATAAAGTGTCCGGACACCACCGAGGCGGTGGGTCTCAACTGCAACCGTCCAGATACCCAAGTAAGTAATTCCGCGACTGAACATGCCGTCTTTATATTTATAATAACATCATTCTAAAAAATTGCTCTCGGCTAGGACTGGATAAGAAAGGCGGAGAGGATCAGGTGTTCGGCCCCCGTTCCCGAAAGCTCACCGGATCCTGTACTAACCAGGATGCTTGAGCGCGCACCTTATCAAGTGCCATCAGGAGATGATTAAGGGAGGAATAAAGAAGCCGAAAGCGGGCTTCACACATTACCCATCCAAACTGAGGGAATTAATGTCTCCGCGAAGGAGGATAATCGGGGAGGTGAATCCAGAATCCCCTCTCCCCAAGGGAAGAAAAGGGCTGCCTCTAAAGACATGGAAACGGAGGTTACCAAACGAGGGAAGAAACCTTCGCCAGGGGGCCCTGCCCCAGAGGGCGTCCTTACCGCACAACACCCGCAAGGGGGCCAACCCTCAATTGAGTTGTAAGTGAACAAAAGTACTTTGGTAAATATATCCTGCTTTATCTCTGAGAACAATAACCGAGACATACATCTTGCAGTCTGGCTCGTAGCCCTTCTCGACCGAGTTCGTCTTTGGGGGAGTTTCTTCCGGAGATGATGGAGAGCGAACCGCCTCCTCCTGCCTCCTCGTCTCATGGGGCGGACGACCCTGAGATGTCATCACGGAGGATTTCTCCTGATCTGCAAAGGCCAGAAGGTAACTCTTTGGCCGCCCAAAGTCCGGTGTATTCGTCTCCTAAGGAGAGCAACAGAAAGAGTCCGGGATTGTCCGATGCACAACCGGACACACTGCTGGGTCTTCTGGAGCAAGCGGCTATCTCAGAGGCACATCGTACCTTAATGGGTACGGTGGTTGAGAGGATTTCATCCACCAAAAGCGGGTTGAATGAAGCTTTTATGATCCTGCTAAGAGGCTTTGAGGTACGCAAAGTAATATATATGTATTTTTGACGGTACCGCACACGCTAGGTGTGCTCTGTATAGATAGTAGCCCCTGAGACTCTGGTTGCCGTCCAAAGGCGGCAAAGAGAGGATCATAGTCCCAGGTAATGATCGCGCTGCTTTAATGTGCAGGCGGCTGAGGGTCCGGCGGCTGGCCGGACTGCTGATTTTGTCGAACTGAGGCGGCAGCTTGACGTGGCGGATGTCAACATCGCGCTTGTGAACAAGCGGCTTGACGAGGCACAGGGTATGTATTTTCGGGTGGTCAACAAATATTAAGAGGAGCATGATGCTAGTATCTATAATATGTTGTGACTGCAAACGGAGCTGCAGTCGTGGAGACCCTTCGGGCGGAACTTGCCCGAGCCAAGGAACAAGCCAGGAGAAGTGATGTGGCCGCCGTAAAGGCGGCCAAAGAGTTGAAAGCCGAACAAGCTGCTCATCATCAGAGCGAAGATAAAATAGCCAAGATGGCTGTTGAGTTGAAATATGCCGCTGGCCGATACGAGCTCCTCGAAAAGGAAAACCAAGCGAAAATGGTTGACCTAAAGAAGGCCTTGGAGGCAGCCAAGGAAACTCGCTCTGAAATCAGAGCGGCACGGGAAGAGCTTCGTGAAGCCGGAGATATCACGGCTGGGAAGTGCTACGTCTTGACCTTGCGTTGGTTTTCTTTGAAGAGGAAAGGGTGATGCAACAATAGTAGCGTAAGTATTTCCCTCAGTTTTTGAGAACCAAGGTATCAATCTAGTAGGAGGCTCCTCATAAGTCCCACGCACCTACACAAACAAACAAAGAACTCGCAACCAACGCAATAAAGGGGTTGTCAATCCCTTCACGGCCACTTGCAAAAGTGAGATCTGATAGAGATAGTATGGTAAGATAAATATATTTTTGGTATTTTATAATATAGATTGGAAATGTAAAGATGCAAATAAAAGTAGATTGAAAGCTTATATGATAAGAGATAGACCTGGGGGCCATAGGTTTCACTAGTGGCTTCTCTCAAGATAGCATAAGTATTACGGTGGGTGAACAAATTATTGTCGAGCAATTGATAGAAAAGCGAATAATTATGAGATTATCTAGGCATGATCATGTATATAGGCATCACGTCCGTGACAAGTAGACCGACTCCTGCCTGCATCTACTACTATTACTCCACACATCGACCGCTATCCAGCATGCATCTAGAGTATTAAGTTCATAAAGAACAGAGTAACGCATTAACAAAGATGACATGATGTAGAGGGATAAACTCATGCAATATGATATAAACCCCATCTTTTTATCCTCGATGGCAACAATACAATACGTGGCTTGCTGCCCCTGCTGTCACTAGGAAAGGACACCGCAAGATTGAACTCAAAGCTAAGCACTTCTCCCATTACAAGAAAGATCAATCTAGTATGCCCAACCAAACTGATAATTCGAAGAGACTTGCAAAGATAACTTAATCACACATAAAAAAATTCAGAGGAGATTCAAATATTTCTCATAGATAAACTTGATCATAGACCCACAATTCATCGGATCTCGACAAACACACCGCAAAAAGAGTTATCGAATAGATCTCTAAGAAGATCGAGGAGAAGATGGTATTGAGATCCAAAAAGAGAGAAGAAGTCATCTAGCTAATAACTATGGACCCGAAGGTCTGTGGTAAACTACTCACAACTCACCGGAGGGGCTATGGTGTTGATGTAGAAGCCCTCCATGGTCGATTCCCCTTCCGGCGGAGCGCCGGTGAAGGCTCCAAGATGGGATCTCGCGGATACAGAAGGTTACGGTGGTGGTAATAGTTTTTTGTGGTCTCCTTTGATATTCTCGGGGTACGTGGGTATATATAGGAGGAAGAAGTAGGTCGGTGGACGCCCGAGGGGCCCATGAGATAGGGGGGCGTGCCCAGTAGGGGGGCCTCCACCCTTGTGGCCGCCTCGGTTGCTTCTTGACTTGCACTCCAAGTCCTCTGGATCACGTTCGTTCCAAAAATCACGCTCCCGAAGGTTTAATTCCGTTTGGACTCCCTTTGATATTCCTTTTCTTCGAAACACTGAAATAGGCACACAAAAAATAGCAATACGGGCTAGGCCTCCGGTTAGTAGGCTAGTCCCAAAACTGATATAAAAGTGTAAAGTAAAGCCCATAAACATCCAAAATGGGTAATATAATAGCATGCAACAATAAAAAATTATAGATACGTTGGAGACGTATCAAGCATCCCCAAGCTTAATTCCTGCTCGTCCTCGAGTAGGTAAATGATAAAAACAGAATTTTTGATGTGGAATGCTATCTAGCATAATTCTCAATGTAATTTTCTTTATTGTGGCATGAATGTTTAGATCCGAATGATTCAAAATAAGAGTTCATATTGACATAAGAAATAGTAATACTTCAAGCATACTAATCAAAGCAATCATGTCTTCTCAAAATAACATGGCTAAAGAAAGTTCATCCCTACAAAATCATATAGTCAGGCTATGCTTCCTTTTTGTCACACAAAAATGCTCCCATCTTACACATCCGCGATGATAAGCCAAGCAATTGTTTCGTACTTAAATAATCTCAAACTTTTTCAACTTTCACGCAATACATGACCGTTGGCCATGGATATAGCACTATGGGTGGAATAGAATATGATGATGGTGATTGTGTGGAGAAGACAAAAAAAAGGAGAAAGTCTCATATTGACGAGGATAATCAACGGGCTATGGAGATGCCCATCAATTGATGTCAACATGAGGAGTAGGGATTGCCATGCAACGGATGCACTAGAGCTATAAATGTATGAAATCTCAACAAAAGAAACTAGTGGGTGTGCATCCAACTTGCTTGCTCACGAAGACCTAGGGCATTTTGAGGAAGCCCATCGTAGGAATATACAAGCCAAGTTCTATAGTGAAAAATTCCCACTAGTATATGAAAGTGAAAACATATGAGACTCGCTATATGAAGAACATGGTGCTACTTTGAAGTACAAGTGTGGAAAAAGATAGTAACATTGCCCCCTTTTTATTTTTATTTTCTTTTTCTTCTTTTTTTTCTTTTTTTTTGGGACTTTCCTTTTTTTGGCGTTTTTCTTTTCGTTTCTTTTTTTCTTTGGCCTTTCTTTTTTTGGCCTTTCCTTTTTTTATTTGGGGACAATGCTCTAATAATGATGATCATCACACTTTTATTTATTTACAACTCATGAATTACAACCCAAAACTAGAACAAGATATGACTCTATACGAATGCCTCCGGCGGTGTATCGGTATGGGCAATGAATCAAGAGTGACATGTATGAAAAATTATGCATGGTGGCTTTGCCACAAATACGATGTCAACTACATGATCATGCAAGGCAATATGACAATGATAATGTGTTTCATGATGATAAACGGAACGGTGGAAGGTTGCATGGCAATATATCTCGGAATGGCTATGGAAATGCCATAATAGGTAGGTATGGCGGCTGTTTTGAGGAAGATATAAGGAGGTTTATGTGTGATAGAGCGTATCGTATCACGGGGTTTGGATGCACCGGCGAAGTTTGCACCAACTCTCAAGGTGAGAAAGGGCAATGCATGGTACCGAAGAGGCTAGCAATGATGGAAAGGTAAGACTGTGTATAATCCATGGACTCAACATTAGTCAAAAGAACTCATATACTCATTGCAAAAATCTACAAGTCATCAAAAACCAAGCACTACGCGCATGCTCCTATGGGGATAGATTGGTGGGAAAGACCATTGCTCGTCCCCGACCGCCACTCATAAGGATGCACAATCTAAGAACACCTCATGTTTCAAATTTGTTACACAACTTTAACCATACGTGCATGCTACGGCACTTGCTAACTTCAACACAAGCATTCTATAAATTTATCATCACCCAACTAGCATGACTTTAATATCACTACCTCCATATCTCAAAACAATTATCAAGTATCAAATTGATCATAACATCCAATTCACTTCCTGTGATAGTTTTTATTATACCCAACTTCGATGCCTACCATTCTAGGACCAATTTTATAACCATAGAAAATACCATGCTGTTCTAAGAGACTCTCCAAATAATATAAGTGAAGCATGAGAGACTAATAATTTCTACAAAATTAAGCCACCGCCGTGCTCTAAAAGATATAAGTGAAGCACTAGAGCAAAAACTATCTAGCTCAAAAGATATAAGTGAAGCACATAGAGTATTCTAATAAATTCCAATCTAGTGGGCTTCTCCCAAAAGGTGTGTACAGCAAGGATGATTGTGGTAAACTAAAAATCAAATACTAATATCATACAAGACGCTCCAAGCGAAACACATATCATTTGGCGAATAAAAATATAGCTCCAAGTGAAGTTACCAATGAACGAACACGAAAGAGGGGATGCCTTCCGGCGGCATCCCCAACCTTAGGCTTTTGGCTATTCTTGAATATTTTGGGATGCCATGGGCATCCCCAAGCTTAGGCTCTTGCCACTCCTTATTCCATAGCCCATAAAATCTTTACCCAAAAACTTGAAAACTTCACAACATAAAACTCAACAGGAAATCTCATAAGCTCTGTTAGTGAAAGAAAGAAAAACCACCACATAAGGTACTGTAATGAACTCATTCTTTATTTATATTGGTGTTAAACCTACTGTATTCCACGTTCTCAATGGTTCATACCACTTAATACTAGCCATAGATGCATCAAAATAAGCAATAAACACACGAAAAACAGAATCTTTCAAAAATAGAACAATCTGTAGGAATCTGTAACTCTCGAATACTTATGCAACTTTAAAGATCCTACCAAAATAGGAAGTCCTGGGAGATTTGTCTATCGATCTACGGCAAAAAGAATCAACGCAAAAGCACGTTTCTGTGAATTAACAAAATTATTTTCGTGCATGCAAAGTTTCTGTTTTTCAGCAGAATCAAACTAACTATCACCATAGGTTATCCTATAGGTTCTACTTGGCACAAACACTAATTAAAACATAAAAACACATTTAAACAGAAGGTATATGCAAGATTTATTACTAAACAGATACAAAAACAAAAAACACAAATAAAATTGGGTTGCCTCCCAACTAGCGCTATCGTTTAACGCCCCTAGCTAGGCATAAAAGCGAGGATAGATCTAAGTGGTGCCATAATAATAAGATAGGCCTTGAAAACTCATCTCATATTCTCTATGTTCAGCAGCAAGTTTTCTTTGGGGCAAGCAAAAGTAATCAAAAGGGCTAAATTTAATGGGACAAAAGTCCCCAAGATCAATCTCTGGAGGTATAGGTTCCTCCTTTGGCCCTTCATATTGCACAACTAATTCATCATTATAAGCATTCTTTTGGCAGAACTTCGTAAGCCTATACTCAAGAGAGTATCCTAGATCATTGTATCGAAGAGCAAAATCATTATTAAGTTCAGAAATTCTATCAACTAGGACATTAGTAAGAACCTTTTTTCTAAGGTTTTCATTAAAAGCAACATAGTCCAAAGATTGAAAACGCCTAACTTCCGCTTGATCAAAGAGGATCGCTTCTATGGGATGACAGCCGGCGTCCACCCTATAGTACGCAAAGATTTCTTCGGCCTATCTTATTATAAATCTAAACTCATGAGCCAAAAAGATAGTAGTGGCGCACTTAACAGAAGAATGCTCAATATTAGAAAATTCCAGGAAAATTCTTTGTATGCAAGGATGCATATGCATAAATTGTGTTTCAAGCTCAACTACAAGCATAGCGATAGCATCCGCAAGACCACTAGTTCTATGAAGAATAGAACCGCTCATAGAGGGTAAAGCACCGGCACAAGTAAAGAAATCTTGAATAACCCCTTTCCCAATAATATTACCACTACCAATTCGAAACTTTTTAGTATGCAAGATAGGGGGTTCTTCAAAAGGAGCATCAGGATTTTCCATGTTATCATTATTGACGATAATCTCCCCAATTTCAGACATAACGGCAAACAAAAGCGAGGGAAAAGAGGGCAAGCGGAGAAGAGAGAAGAGATAGGGAAAGAGAGGACGAATAAAACGGCAAGGGTGAAGTGGGGGAGAGGAAAACGAGAGGCAAATGGAAAATAATGTAAATGTGAGGGAAACGAGTTTGTGATGGGTACTTGGTATGTATTGACTTGAGCAAAGACTTCCCCAGCAACGGTGCCAGAAATCCTTCTTGCTACGTCTTGAGCTTGCGTTGGTTTTCCTTGAAGAGGAAAGGGTGATGCAGCAATAGTAGCGTAAGTATTTCCCTCAGTTTTTGAGAACCAAGGTATCAATCTAGTAGGAGGCTCCTCAGAAGTCCCACACACCTACACAAACAAACAAAGAACTCGCAACCAACACAATAAAGGGGTTGTCAATCCCTTCACGGCCACTTGCGAAAGTGAGATCTAATAGAGATAGTATGATAAGATAAATATATTTTTGGTATTTTCTAATATAGATTGGAAAAGTAAAGATGCAAATAAAAGTAGATTGAAAGCTTATATGATAAGATATAGACCCGGGGGCCATAGGTTTCACTAGTGTCTTCTCTCAAGATAGCATTAGTATTATGGTGGGTGAACAAATTACTGTCGAGCAATTGATAGAAAAGCGAATAATTATGACATTATATAGGCATGATCATGTATAAAGGCATCACATCCGTGACAAGTAGACCGACTCCTGCCTGCATCTACTACTATTACTCCACACATCGACCGCTATCCAGCATGCATCTAGAGTATTAAGTTCATAAAGAACAGAGTAATGCATTAAGAAAGATGACATGATGTAGAGGGATAAACTCATGCAATATGATATAAACCCCATTTTTTTATCCTCGATGGCAACAATACAATACGTGCCTTGCTGCCCCTACTGTCACTGGGAAAGGACACCGCAAGATTGAACCCATAGCTAAGCACTTCTCCCATTGCAAGAAAGATCAATCTAGTAGGCCAAACAAAACTGATAATTCGAAGAGACTTGCAAAGGTAACTTAATCACACATAAAACAATTCTGAGGAGATTCAAATATTTCTCATAGATAAACTTGATCATGAACCCACAATTCATCGAATCTCAACAAACACACCGCAAAAAGAGTTACATCGTATAGATCTCCAAGAAGATCGAGGAGAAGATGGTATTGAGATCCAAAAAGAGAGAAGAAGCCATCTAGCTAATAACTGTGGACCCAAAGGTCTGTGGTAAACTACTCACAACTCATCGGAGGGGCTATGGTGTTGATGTAGAAGCCCTCCATGGTCGATTCCCCCTCCATCGGAGCGCCGGCGAAGGCTCCAAGATGGGATCTCGCGGATACAGAAGGTTACGCTGGTGGAAATAGTTTTTCGTGGTCTCCTTTGATGTTCTCGGGGTACGTGGGTATATATATGAGGAAGAAGTAGGTCGGTGGACGCCCGAGGGGCCCATGAGATAGGGGGCACGCCCAGTAGGGGGGAGGCGCCCTCCACCCTCGTGGGCGCCTCGGCTGCTTCTTGACTTGCACTCCAAGTCCTCTGGATCACGTTCGTTCCAAAAATCATGCGCCCGAAGGTTTTAGTCCGCTTGGACTCCGTTTGATATTCCTTTTCTTCGGAACACTGAAAAAGGAAAAAAACAGCAATACGGGCTGGGCCTCCGGTTAGTAGGTTAGTCCCAAAAATGATATAAAAGTGTAAAGTAAAGCCCATAAACATCCAAAACGGGAAATATAATAGCATGGAACAATCAAAAAATTATAGATACGTTGGAGACCTATCAGGAAGCCCTTTTTGTTGCGGACGAAGTTTGGAGATCCGAAGTATGCCCCTCTAGATCAATTATGGAGTGCTGCAGACGAATACTTGGACTTGGCAAAGAGTGCTGCTGATGCGACTGAGTATTTCAAAGATCAGAAAGATCATGAGGTGGAAAGGTTGTTCTGGTCACAGTTTAGTGCTCCAAAGCGTCCGCTGCTGTTAAATGAACAAATGGCCGAGTGGGCCGAGCTCCATAGGTTGTCCGGGCTTGCCATGAGGTCTGTCGTGGATCATCTCTGGCCGAAGGGACCAAGGCCGGACAGTTATTTTGGCTTAGTGCAATGATTCCTTTGTGTTGTGCCACATATTGACGCTGTAAAGAGGTCGGTGTGCGTGGAGGGTGCGCGGATGGCTGTTGCCCGTGTTAAAACATATTGGGCAGGGATGGAGGCCACCGCTATTGCAACCAGGGGTCCGGCCGGAGGCTAGGACCCGGCCGAGCACTATTTTGAAGAAGTCCTAGAAGGCACCCATTTAATAGAGGCTCAGTGCTCGAAGAGTACCATGTTCGAGTGACATGTATCTAAATTGTAAAAATAAAGCTTTGATTATAAAGGCTGTGTTCATACTTTTGCCCGAAAGTATTATAGTGCCTCTTGTGCGGCCGTTTATGTATGTATATAACCTGAAAGTTTGCAGTCGTCGGCTTCAGCCCCCACGCATGTAATGGGGGGTGTTCAGAAAAGTGCGTAATCACACTTGATCCAACGTCTTGATCCATTAAGGAGGTGATAGCACGGCAAACAAGGCAATCCGACTATATAGCTTTAACACTTTCACTTAGCCATAAGAGTTTGACGGTGGGGCTATGGCACTTTCGCGTTCATCCGAATACGGTGTGCGTACGTACATGACCGGGAAACCGGTCCTTCGTTAATGAGGAGGAATCGCGAAGATTCCACTGAGTCATCGAGTGGTTGACCAGTCTCGCGCTTTATCATGATAGTCAGTTTTCGGCTTTCTCTATTGAGTACTCATCCAAATGAACCAGGGCACAATTGCAGTAGTTCTCCTGGTGGCACATTATCTGATAGAGCGGAACGTAAGGTTGCAAAACACGGGAACCAGGCAAAACCAACTATTGACCAAAGACATGATTCGGAGCTGATGCCTATAAGGCCAAACTCGCGACGCCGAACACTACCTAAGGTATTCGGACTTTACAACACATACTGGGCTGAGTAACGCCCTCGATAATGAGCCCTGAGTTTCCAGGTACATGCATTAGTCTGGCGTGAAGAAATGCCTAATAACGCCAGTATCCCTCTCGGTTGTGTTAAGCGCCCGGAGGGTGTGAAGCAACAAGAGACATTAAAAAAGGTTTACACAGGGTCTTAATCTAAAAAGAAACCTTTGAGCGGGGCCTTGCTGCACGTCTGCGCCTTTGTCTTCGTTGTGCCGTATCCTGGAAGGGTGTAGCACGATGATCATCTATAAAAAAGAAAAACCCAGGTGAAAGACTTCGTGCGAAACGTTGGTTATTGTTAATGAACCATGAAAAATGCAGTCTGTTATTGTATTAATAGGGTCAAGCCGAACTATGGGCCTTTTTTCATGCGGTCAGCCCCTAGCACCACCTATGGGATATTTCCATCGACCCAAGCTCAGGTTTATCTGGGCTACTACAACTGGTGGTGCGCCGGACTCATCTAACCATGTCCGTAGTCTTAACGACCGATCATTTATTCTGTTTGGAGAGGCCGTTCAGTGTTCGACTGCTAGAGCCGCCACATATTCTTCCGCACGTAAGGAAAACTCTGTATTCCCGCTAACTGTGATGACGCCACGTGGACCGGGCATCTTAAGTTTAAGATAAGCATAATGCGGTACTGCATTGAGACGAGCGAAGGCCGTTCTTCCGAGTAGTGCGTGATAGCCGCTTCAGAATGGAGTGATGTCGAAGATTAATTCTTCGCTTCAGAAGTTGTCGAGAGAACCGAATACAACCTCTAATACTAGAGAGCCCGTGCAGCGGGCCTCTATGCCTGGTATTACTCCTTTAAAGGTAGTATTGCTTTGGCTGATTCTTGACGGGTTTATCCCCATTTTTCGGACAGTGTCCTGATATATCAGATTAAGACTACTGTCGTCATCCATAAGGACGACTCGGGTGAGATGGTATCCGTCAATTATTGGGTCGAGCACCAAGGTAGCCGATCCTCCGTGCCGGATACTAGTCGGATGATCCCTGCGATCAAAAGTGATCGGGTAGGCCGACCAAGGATTGAACTTGGGGGCGATGGGCTCTACAGTGTATACATCTCGAAGTGCGCGTTTGCGCCTCCTTTTTGGTATGTGAGTTGCGTAAATCATATTCACTGTTTTGACTTCTAGTGGGAATTTTTTCTGTCCCCTAGTGTTCGGCTGGCAAGGCTCATCCTCGTGTTCACTTGGCGTCTCCCTCCCCTTGTGTTCGGCGTTTAGCTTGCCGGCCTGCTTGAAAACCCAGCATTCTCTGTTGGTGTGATTTGCAGGTTTTTCGAGGGTGCCACGAATCTGACATAATCTGTCTAGAATTTTGTTTAGGCTGGACGGTCCATCTCTGCTGCCTTTAAATGGCTTTTTCCGTTGACCGGGTCGAGAGCCCCTGTTTTTATTGCGTCACGGTTTCCCGTTGCCATCCCTGACTTCGGATGTGCCTAGGTCGCTGGTGCTGCTACAGGCCAACCAACTGTCCTCGCCCGTGCAAAAGCGGGTCATAAGGCTTGTTAGGGCTGCCATTGTCCTCGATTTTTCCTGGCTGAGGTGTCTGGCGAGCCATTCGTCCCGGACATTGTGTTTGAAAGCCGTTAAGCCTTCGGCGTCCGGGCAGTCGACGATTTGATTTTTCTTGGTAAGAAATCTGTTCCACAGCTTGCGGGCTGACTCTCCCGGTTGTTGAATTATGTGACTTAAATCGTCTGCATCTGGAGGTCGGACATAGGTCCCTTGAAAATTATCCCT
The DNA here is from genome assembly GCA_963921465.1 of Triticum timopheevii. Classification (NCBI taxonomy): domain Eukaryota; kingdom Viridiplantae; phylum Streptophyta; class Magnoliopsida; order Poales; family Poaceae; genus Triticum; species Triticum timopheevii. The sequence continues at coordinate 375,261,658 of OY997270.1, forward strand.
AAAAGCATCCTCAAGTTCTTCCCAACTACCAATTGAGTTTTTGGGGAGGCTTTTCAACAAGTGCGGAGCTGGTCCTTTCAACTTGAGGGGAAGGTATTTGATGGCGTGGAGATCCTCTCCACGCGCCATGTGGATGTGAAGGATAAAGTCCACAATCCAAACCCCAGGGTCTGTTATTCCGTCATATGCCTCTACGTTCACGGGTTTGAATCCCTCTGGAAATTCATGATCCAGCACCTCATCGGTGAAGCACAGGGGGTGTGCGACACCCCTGTATTTGGATGTGTCATGGCATTCTTCTGACGGTTGTAGTGTTCGGTTTTGATTCCGAGCTATTATTCGGTCGGTATAGTCGTTTGGGCGGCCATGATCCTGTGCCAGACCGCACTTCCTGGATCCATGGATGGACCTGGCCATACCGGCTTTTTGTCCAGGTGCTCACGTAAATCATGCGCTGACTTATGTGCGGCGTCATTAGCCTCCCTGTCGCAGCCACGGGGTGGTCGGCGCTGCTGATCGGCAATTTTATTTTTCGGCTGAATGGGCTCTATAGCCTCGTCGTCGGACTCGGGCAGCAGCTTGCGCTTTGGATAGATCTTTGTGTCGCGATCGCCGCTGTATTTTTCTTTAGTGTCGAGCACTTTGTTCCATCTACGGTTGAGCGTATCCTGCACGTCCTTAAGCCTTTGCTTCTTCTTCTCCAAGCTCCTTGCGGTGGCAATAAGCCTTCTATGGAGGTTCTCTTGTTCCAAGTTCCTTTCCGGGATGATGTGTGCATCGTCGTCAGGACCGTTCGCCTCTCCGGAGACAGGTTGATGAGTTTTACCCACGGCATCGCCGTGATTGGACATCGGCTCCGGACTATGCTCACCGTCCCCTGGCTCATCCTGCTCTGTCATGGGTAAATGGGGTCGTCATTTCCTTTGGAGTCGACCAGGGTATTATTTCTTCTTGCGGTGTTATCGCTGTTTTTGCTGAGGCAGGATTTGGAGCCGCGCCGACATTGTTGCTTTGGTTGCTTTTCAAGAGGGTTACCCTCCATTGCATCCTCCAGTTCCTCGCTGTTGTTTTCTTTGGGTGTATCCACCATGTATATATCATATGATGAGGTGGCTGTCCAGCGCCCTGAGGGCGGTGGTTCCTTTTCCTCTCCGGCATCATCATCTATACCGTCGATGTCTTCGGAGTCAAATCAAGCATGTCGGTTAAGTCGTCGACAGTGGCTATTAAGTCGGTGGTGGGTGGGGAACGAGTTTCTTCGTTGTCCACTTCCCACTCAAGCCGGACATAGTTCGGCCAAGAGTCTCCTGATAGAGAAAGAGATTTCAGTGAATTTAGCACGTTGCCCAAGGGTGAGTGCTGAAAGATATCAGTGGAGGTAAACTCCATGATCGGTGCCCAATCAGATTCGATAGGCACGGACGCACGCGATTCGGGACCTACGGCCGGAGACGAGTCCGAGGGTCCGATGACACATATTTCTTTGGAGGTGAAGACTGTGTTTGGCTCTAGCACCAATGAGTGTGCGGCCTCCGTGGCGGGGTCTATCCACCCGTCCTCGGATGGCACGATCTGCACCGGATTAGAGCCGAGGCAACTGCAGGTGTGATTTCCTGAACGTCGTCCGATGGACGATCTAAGTCACGCTCGTCGTGACTGTTCAGCGCACCTGCCATGGGCTCGAATCCGTCAAAGATCAAATCTCTGCGGATGTCGGCAGTATAGTTCAAGCTTCCAAACCTGACCAGATGGCCATGGGCGTAGCTATCGATCTGCTCCGGATGGCCAAGAGAGTTGGTCCGCAGTACGAAGCCGCCGAATACGAAGATCTGTCCGGGGAGAAAAACCTCACCCTGGATCGCAACGTTGTAGATGGTTGAAGGAGTCATCAAGCCTTATCGTGACGGCACAGTGGAACTCTTAGTGAAAGCACCAATGTCGGTGTCAAAACAGGCGGATCTCGGGTAGGGGGTCTCGAACTGTGCGTCTAAGGCTAGTGGTAACAGGAGGTGGGGGACACAATGTTTACCCAGGTTCGTTCCCTCTCGATGGAGGTAATACCCTACTTCCTGCTTGATTGATCTTGATGAGTATTACAAGAGTTGATCTACCACGAGATCGTAGAGGCTAAACCCTAGAAGCTAGCCTATGATTATGATTGTTGTTGTCCTACGGACAAAACCCTCCGGTTTATATAGACACTAGAGGGGGCTAGGGTTACACAGAGTCGGTTACAGAGAAGGAGATCTACATATCCGCATTGCCAAGCTTGCCTTCCATGCAAAGGAGAGTCCCACCCGGACACGGTCTTCAATCTTGTATCTTCATAGTCCAACAGTCCGGCCAAAGTATATAGTCCGGTTGTCCGAGGACCCCCTAATCTAGGACTCCCTCAGGGGGCGCACCCCCACCCTCGTGGACAGGGTGTGCCCCCTTGGCCTTGATTCTTTCGCCAGTATTTTTTACATTTTCCAAAAGTTATCTCCGTGGATTTTCAGGTCATTCCGAGAACTTTTGTTTTCTGCACAATAAACAACACCATGGCAGTTCTGCTGAAAACAGCGTTAGTCCAGGTTAGTTTTATTCAAATCATGCAAGTTAGAGTCCAAAACAAGGGCAAAAGTGTTTGGAAAAGTAGATACGTTGGAGACGCATCAGTTGATTTTTAGGGACAAGCCTAACGTGTAATATTGTACTTGTACGTACCAAATCAATTTGCACTTCCCTCAACCAAAAAAATGAAAAAATAAAACTATTCACACCACACAAAGAGTGTAATCTTGTCCCGTTTTACTATACAAATGTTGTTCAAAGCTACTCCCTCCTTCCATCTATATAGGGCCTAATGCGTTTTTCGATGCTAACTTTGACCAAATATTAGAGCAATAATATATGACATGCAACTTACACAAAGCACAACATTAAATTTGTGTGTGAAAGGAGCTTTCAATGATATAATTTTCACATTGTGCATGTCATGTACTATTAATCTTGTCAATAGTCAAAGGCGGTCTTAAAAAATGCATTACACCCTATATAGATGGAAGGAGGGAGTATGAATCCATGTTATTTCCAATTAAATTTTTTTGCTGGCTGTATAATGTATGTAACCTACTCATACCAACATTTTAGTGCATTCCAAAATGTCTATACTACCTCTGCAATTTGAACTGAATTTGAATTCGTTTCTCTATTTCAATAAGAATCTACAATCATGATTGTTGCCAACATCAACCATCATTCGTGTATTACCTTAATAACACACCACATGATTACTATAGAGATAGATATGAACTATGTGTACTATATGAACTCAAATTCTATTTTTTGAATACACTTGATGTTGATTCCAAATAATAGTACATTTGATGTACTAACTTGTCACACCCTGATTTTCATGCCACAACACTTAAGCTAATAAATCATGATAAAATGTGGTTTGATAAAAACTTTTGAGTGTTTTGGACCTTGCCTTGATTGGATTTCGTGTGTTGTTTGCAAGTGCTCTAAAAATCAAATAAATCCCCCAACTCCTATACTTCATCTCCTTGATGCAAAACCTTTTCCCAATGATCATGCCATGTGTATAGGACATAAAAATAATTTCTTGCAAAAATAATTTGGCCAATTAGTATTTTCAAAAATTAGTTTTTCAAAAACCCCTGAATTGAGGTTTGCACTGCAAGTACTTAATTAAGGGCAATAAAAATCTTTCCAAAAATATATTTGACTCCTATTAGATATAGGATACCCAGAAACTACAGAAATATAATTTTAAAAGTTATTTTCCTATTTTATTTAAAAGCTTTTTCTTAAGGCCAGAAATGGTCTTTAATAGGGGAAAATTATTTTATTGTTTCAAAAATATTTGACAAAAATTAGGGAAACTCAGTGAACATATATTGTCCATATATAAGAGTTTAAACACATGGTCATATTCAAAATATTGGTCAAATACCTCAAAAACCCTTTCTGGATATTTCAAGCTTTTGAAATATTTACAAGGGAAATATTCTCCAAAAATTCCAAGAAAATTCTATCATGTCACATATGGCATATTAGATGATCTTGCCAAGTCTCATGTCTTGGAAAACAAGATAACATCATCAAATCCCCTCAAAACCATTTCTGTCCATTTTGAAGTTTGAGCCACTTTACATTGGCAAACATTTCCAAATGTTCCCAAACTTTGTGAACATGCTCAAATGTTCTAATTATTCATCTAGACCAAATGGCACAAGTTGGAGAACAAGTTATATTGATCAAAGTGCCCCAAAACCCTCCCTGACCAGAATCAAATTTGAACAAGTCTACATTGGAAACTTTCTCTCCTTGATTCCAACTTTTGTGAGCATGATCACGTGACCAAATTAGACCGCCACACCAAGTGGTGCATCAAGGAGAACAGATTTGCATGACTAAATCTTGGAAAGCCCATTTCTGCTGATTTCTAGGGTTTACAAAAGTTGCATTGGCAACTTTGCCCAAATGAGCTCAAAGTGGGTGGAAGGCCCTAATTATGTGTGCCATTTCACCCTGTGGAGCCTCATGACAAATGGAGATAATCTACTTGCCCAAACCAATATCAAACACCTTCTGCCACTTTACCAAAATGCCATTTTTGACCTCTTCCACTAATCTCCAAGAGTTATCCTTTTTACCACAGCCCCTCCTAGTCCCCCTCTACCTCTGGTGTGCTTCCCTGCCCGAGAGGCAATGATTGAGGGGGGCAGAGACCCATTTTTCTTCTCTGGACAGCCACTTTCTCCCTCTTCCTCACCTCTCTCCTCACCTCAGAGGCCATCCAGAGCATCCAATGCCTCCCCCTCCTTCTTTACTCCACCCTTGAGCTACTGGACACGGTTGGCCGCGCCCACAAGGCATAGAAAATGCCATGCCGGCCATTTGGGCGCTCTGGAGCGCGCTATAGTGCGCTCCCGCGCTGTAGCCGCCCCCTTTCAACCGCCTCCGGCCACCTCGGGCCTCCCCCGCCCGTTAACGATGCGCCTCGGCGTCCGCAACACGCTACGCGGTCGGCCCCCTTCTCTCTCCCCCTCCCCGCGACTCCGCGCTAGCGAACAGAGGCCGCCTGAGTGCGCCAATGGAGCGCCTCACACGCGCGGCACCCTGGCCCTTCCCCGCTCCTTCTCTCCCCTCCTCTAGCCCTAGACCAACCCCATGAACACCCCAGACATGCCCACGCGCGCCCCCGTGGCCTCCAGCAACGGCTAGGAGCTCGCCGGCGCACGAGCCACGGTGCACCTCGCCCCCTTCTATTTAAGGCCACCCCGAGCCTCCTCTCTACTCCTTTGCCTCTCTCTCCCTCCTAGAGACCACCTAGACCAACTCACTCCTTTCCCCATGCCCTCCATCCACCGCCACGGCCGGAGCCTTGCCGTCGGCCTCGGCTTAAATTCGCGCCACCCGAGCCCCCTCCTCCTCGCCTCACCATTCCATGGCATCACCACGACCATCGTGGAACTCTCCCCTGCTGTTTCCCCTCCTTCCCGTGGCCATGCGGTAGAGCTCCATCTCCACCATCGGCCTCGCCCGCCATGGTCGATGAGGCGCCCACGTCCGACCACCCCTGCGCTCTCAGCGCACCTTGGCGGATGCGGCATTTTCTCCTGGACCCGTTGGTCTGCTGGGCATCGCTGGAGGTGGCCGGTACCGCCGGGGAGAGCGCCGGCACCGTCTGGCCTCGCCTCCTCTGTCTCCCGACGTGCCCGCGCGGGAGGTTGGGGATGAACCCGACAGGCGGACCCCGCAGGTCAGCGACCCACCCGGCCGGCCCCGCGGATTAAGTGGAAGCGGGTCAACTGGAGTCCGCCTTCCCGCGGCGAAGACGCCCTCGAGCTAGTACGCCTTCGACGTGGCCCCTTCTCCCGCGCGGCTACGCAGCTAGGCCGGCCTGTCAGTTGTCCCTAGCCCAGAGCGCGCCGCCGCCGTCCAGATCTAGCCCGTTTCGGTAAAACCTTGGTCTTTTTCTTTTTCCAGTCAACTTCAAAAATCCACAAATAAATCAAATCAACTCCAAATTTGATGATTCAAATTTCTAGTGACTCTATAAATCATGATCTATCCGGTGATGCTACATGCACCTTTTTCCAAAGACATTTTCTTCACAAATATTTATCAAATCCTATTTTTCCTATTTCTGTGATGAACTTTAGAAAATCACAGAGAGCTCACAATTGATCCAAATGCCATGATTCAAATTCCTAGATGCTTCTAAGTTCATAACTTAGTTTATGAACATTTTTATTAATACCTTCTGTACCCCACAATATAATGAGCCATTTCTTCATATTTGTCAACTTTGCAAATTCATAAGAAATTCATTTGAACTCCAAATCCAGTGAAACCAAATCCTAGATGCTTCTAAAATCATCCTTTGTTAAATGGGTATCTTTGCTCATTTTCCAAAAATATATTTCTATACACTTCTTGCAAATCCATAAACCCCTTGATTCCATCATATTGAAATGTTCAGAGATGTCCATTGATCAAATCCTAATGGAACCACTTTGGTCATCCCTCATATGACCAGAGGTATCCCAGAAAAGTCCAACTCATATTTTTAGAGCACTTTTATTTCCTGCCTTGTTGTGTTGCTTATTATGGTTGCTTTCAACGATAGTTGACGAAGTAGATGGAATGCTCGGAGTTGGGCCAGAGACATTTGAAGACCTCGAAGACTTTGTTACAACAGGCAAGCAGCCCTTTGACCATGATGAACCCTTTTTATCATAGCAACATTTCTTTCCGTGATTGTTGAATGCATGATATCTTGAATGGCAACCTTGCTAGGTTTGCCTTTGTTGCATACCCCGTTGATACTTGCATTGATCATGACTCTATCCTTGTTGAGAGTTGTGTTGGTGGGTTGTAGAAATATGCTATAGTTGTTGGCTGAGCAAAATGGGTCGGGCTTATGCATGGAAAGAAACCAAGTGTGGTTTGACATACTTGCAAATAGCCCAGTGGGTGCCACTAATGCCCCTGGGAGTTGATGATGAAGTAGGTCACTACTTGGTGGAGAGGTAGTGTACCGAGGCTTGTTTAAAGTGTTGTTTATAGTGACGGATTAGATTTAAGATTTGTCGACTGTCCCAACCTTACATGCGCAACCACTCTACCCTTATATGGGAAAGGGCATTATTGATTACCTAGGCCGATACTAGCTTGGAGCCCGCATTACTAGTGACGGGGGAGAGTTGGTGCTCTCTCTCGGGACGGGGTCGTGCCAGGTAGGGCGGCCATGACCATTTTTATGGGGCACCGGACACACCGTTGGTACCCCGTGCCAGTGGTATGTGATAAATATGGGAGCAAGGCTCCACAAAAATGTTATGTGAAATGTTGGGCATGGGGGCTACTGCCAATCGAGTGGACTCCATGTTAGTGTCGTCTATGGAAAGGTAGTGATCGGGTGCTTACCCCGGGTACTTGAGGTACCGCGGGTCGTGGCTGACACGGGAGTTCCCCGGATCTTGTGGGTACAGTTTGCAACCTCTGCAGAGTGTAAAACTATTCGAATAGCCATGTCCACGGTCAAGGACAGTTGGGCGGTGCTGCTTAGACTACGTCCATATGTTTCTGAAAAACAACACAGTTTGGTGATATTGATGATGCGACTCGTGAGGAAGTCACGATGAGCTTGAGCATGAGTTGTTTATAACTCTTTCTCGACGATGATGTCTGAAACCTCCTGATACTTGTTGCAGACACAGTCATGCCCTTGATATATGTTGATCATACTTGCATGAGAAAAACTAGCTTTCTGCAAAAAATTACCTATATCATGCATTGTTGTATCTTGAACCAAAACATGGGTTGCTTGCGAGTACATTCAAAGTACTCATTGGCTTGCCACTGGTTATTTTATTGGCCAGGCATGAAAGAACAGGATATGATGAAGAATACTTCGGTGACGAACATGCGAGCTAGGACGCTTCCCAGTCAGAATGCCTATAGGGTTAAGGCAGATGGCATGGGTCCAAGTTATCGACGAAGATTTTCCGCTGCAATGCTATACTCAAGACTCGACCATGATGGTCCTGCTTGTGTAATACAGTATGTATGGATGTAAGACTCTTGTTATTCAGCTTCTGTGTGTTCAGTGAACATTGATCTCTGGGATCACTGTACACGTGCATTCGGTGATCACGACTTATGAGTCGGGGTCCCCACAGAGCTGGTATCAGAGCCATCCTGACTGTAGGAAGCCTTAGTTAGCATGGTCGTTAGTTAGGGTAAAACTATTTCCAAAACTACTACTAGTTTTCAAAACTATCTGTACTTCTCTTCCCTTCTCAGTTTTTCGAAAACTAAGGTATACTTTCCTTATTAATCTCTTCCCCTTCAAATCTTTGGTCGCTAGAACCCTTATGCCCCTGACCACTGGATTCCTTGTAATCCTCGTGGATAATCTAGAAGGAAGATGCCTTGCCAGACATTCACCCACATCTCCTAAACACAAGATTGGCGACATCACAACAAGACGATACCAACAGAAGATACATCCCCGAGGAGTGAGGACCTGAAGACCCAGGAGGTGGTGACACCCTTGACACTGCCCCAAGATGATGCAACCTTAGCCTATGATGATCAGGGCATAGGATATGCAAGATCATGATATACATCGCTAATAGAGTAACCCTGTCACTACCGTTGTTGTATCGGCAACCACCGATGGATGAGAACCTAGCCATTTGGTCCGCCTCACCATAGTGAGCAGAAAAACGGTTCTCCTCATCCCCCGCTCCTTGTGTCGATGTTGTCATCAACGTAACCGACATGGTGTACCTCTATTACGCCTTGATAATGTCATTGCATAAAGGATTACCTACCTGGTACCATCGACGGCTTAGAAGACAAAAAGGGATCGTCGTGATTAAGAAGACAATGGAAGACCAAGTCAATGCCAGTTATGAGGAGCCACCTTCACCCCATCACTCCAACATGCGAGAAGTTGTTGAAGTCTCTTCAAGATCAACCGGGATCGTTTCATCGAACAACTACAAGAGACGTAGCAACACCTGAGGGAAACCCGGGAGACTGCACGAGGCACAAGGCACGACTACTGAGTCCGAGAACCCCTAGGGTAGGATGAGTCGTGTACCCCCTATGCGCAGTCGAGTCCGTATGATGGTTCGAATAGAACCATGATTGTGTGTTGCTTGTTTTTATTTGTTTGTGTTTTGATATAGGTCGCACTTTCGCCCTAAGCGACAAGTATGCGACTATATCACCTTCCTCACCTTGTTTCTTTTGTTTGGCCCTTTTTGCACCTGTTTGTTTGTACTTGCACTATAGAACCCCCTTTAGGCAACCCACCTCCTCCATGCTACTTTTTCCCTCTCATCTCTCTCCTCAACTGAAGACCAGCAAGACAAGATGCACCAAGGAAGCTGCTTCGGCGACCAACTAGCACTGAAGACCTTTTGTTGCAGCCTCCTCGACCAAGTGAAACCCTGTAGAGTTATGTTTAACCCTCCAGACTAGAAACCCACTCCTAGACCCTTCAAGGCTTCACGAGATACCCCAGCTCAAGTCCTTAACCATGTGCTTAACCCACAGAATTGCAAAAGCATCAGTTAAGCCTCCGTAACCTTGCACAACCATGGGTCCATCATGGGACTAGTGGACATAGTGAACTAGCACATTATCATCCTGAGATAGCACCAAACTGACGATGCCATAGGGAAGACCAATTTGAGAATATAGGAATAGAGGACAAATGACTTGATGAGTTTATATCAATGACTTTGAGGAATTATCTGAGACTCTTTGGTGGATTATAAGGCTACCATGTTGGTAGATGAACTCGGTGGGATCATGTTAATGTGGCAGCATAGCTTTCATTACCCGTGAATAAATTGGATTTAGCGGGACAATTAAGACCGCAAGCTGAAATTCTTGGAAGCATGAGGATTAGACTTAGCCAAGGGATATGATAGAAGATAGTTGACATTACGAAATGACTTGGGGGAATAGATAGGAATCCTCGTTGAACATGAGACTTGGATTCAATAGGTTATCCTAGTGGAGTATGGATGCAGAGTAATTTTACATGGTTCGGAGTAAATTGGATTTAGACTGATGATCTTGATCATGATACCATGATTCTCGGTGGACAATAAACTAGGAGATTGGATTAATTGTCGGAGTTGATTTAGAGTTAAATATAAGCTTGACCTTGGGGGTTACTTGACCATGATAATGGAAATTGGTGGACTGACTATAGTAGAGATAGCCTTTTCAAGTATTCGGGGATTATAAAGACTTTAGAAGATCATGTGGAACACCAGCATAGGCGTTGGATTTGTAGAATTAATGGATTGTGTAGTGACTAATGAAAGTTAATGGGCTATTGGAGTTGATTCATAGGAAGGAAACAAGATCTTGGAGTGGCTTACAACGTGTTTCCTTAGGATAGAGATGCTTTATCATGGACCTTGGGTCAATGGACTGAGCACTTGGAATTGCGGTGATTAAATTCAAGCTTAGCAGCTATATGCTCTACCCATGGATTTTTAGGGGTAGCCATACATATGAGCTTGGGATAGTTGACATGTATAGATTTATTAGACCTCCCCTTGGGAGTCATGAGGATGATAATAGCATGAGTGATGATTGGAGCTGACCTACAAGAGTTGATGCTTTCGGTGGTAGAAGGTCATTTGTTTAAAGGACTAGATAGAACAATTGGCATCTCAGGACCCGTGCTTAAGGATAAAGGTGACAAACGTTCGCTCGCACACTAGAACCCTTGAAACCCTTAAGCCTTGCCAAGCCACAACATGGTCGGATCCTGACCTTGGGCTTTGGCTCTAGATCGATAAGACCTTGGCCAATGCTCAACCGTGACCATCCCCAATGCCTTAGCCCACTTTACGTACCCCATAGACTTCATGGAGTGCTTGGACAAGTTAGTTGTCATCTTTCTTTGATGACATACTTGTCTACCCGAAGACGGAAGAAGAGCCGTTCAGCTAGCCAAGGAACATCTGAAGACCGCCATGTCAAGGAAGAAGAACTGCACCAACCACCATCGTCAAAGAAGTAAACCTCCGCGTCAAAGACCAGGTGTATCTATGGGCCACTTCTCTCTAAGAAACCAAGCATTTCCATGACAAGGAGACCCACACCAAGATTCATCGACCCCCTTCGAGATCACTCCAAGATTTAACAACCCCCTCTGAGATCACTACGAGACGAAGAGAAGACAGTTACCAGCTGGAGTTGCCACCTGACTCACCCACTGTGCACAGCGTTTTTCCACACGACACCACTCCGGAAACATTTCCAACTTCCTAACTAGCCCGGTCTCTACAAGGACATTCACCACCAAGCCATCGACCCCTAGCCCAATCTAACCTACCGCAAGCTACCCATTAGCAACCTGGATCAAGAAGAGCGTCATACATGAAGCTACAACATCAGGTCCTTCAAGATTCAATGGAGCACCACTCAGAAGCAGAAGCAATATGAGGACGTGAAGACTACCCCAAATCCAAGTTTCCATACTCCTTTCCGCGCCTAGTCTGGGAATCTCGGGGACGAGATTCTTGTAAGGGGGGTAGGTCTGTCACACCCTGATTTTCATGCCACAGCACTTAAGCTAATAAATCATGATAAAATGTGGTTTGATAAAAACTTTTGAGTGTTTTGGACCTTGCCTTGATTGGATTTCGTGTGTTGTTTGCAAGTGCTCTAAAAATCAAATAAATCCCCCAACTCCTATACTTCATCTCCCTGATCCAAAACCTTTTCCCAATGATCATGCCATGTGTATAGGACATAAAAATAATTTCTTGCAAAAATAATTTGGCCAATTAGTATTTTCAAAAGTTAGTTTTTCAAAAACCCCTGAATTGAGGTTTGCACTGCAAGTACTTAATTAAGGGCAGTAAAAATCTTTCCAAAAATATATTTGACTCCTATTAGATATAGGATACCAAGAAACCACAGAAATATAATTTTAAAAGTTATTTTCCTATTTTATTTAAAAGCTTTTTCTTAAGGCCAGAAATGGTCTTTAATAGGGCAAAATTATTTTATTGTTTCAAAAATATTTGACAAAAATTAGGGAAACTCAGTGGACATATATTGTCCATATATAAGAGTTTAAACACATGGTCATGTTCAAAATATTGGTCAAATACCTCAAAAACCCTTTCTGGATATTTCAAGCTTTTGAAATAGTTACAAGGGAAATATTCTCCAAAAATTCCAAGAAAACTCTATCATGTCACATATGGCATATTAGATGATCTTGCCAAGTCTCATGTCTTGGAGAACAAGATAACATCATCAAATCCCCTCAAAACCATTTCTGTCCATTTTGAAGTTTGAGCAACTTTACATTGCCAAACATTTCCAAATGTTCCCAAACCTTGTGAACATGCTCAAATGTTCTAATTATTCATCTAGACCAAATTGCACAAGTTGGAGAACAAGTTATATTGATCAAAGTGCCCCAAAACCGTACCTGACCAGAATCAAATTTGAACAACTCTACATTGGAAACTTTCTCTCCTTGATTCCAACTTTTGTGAGCATGATCACATGACCAAATTAGACCACCACACCAAGTGGTGCATCAAGGAGAACAGATTTGCATGACTAAATCTTGGAAAGCCCATTTCTGCTGATTTCTAGGGTTTACAAAAGTTGCATTGGCAACTTTGCCCAAATGAGCTCAAAATGGGTGGAAGGCCCTAATTATGTGTGCCATTACACCCTATGGAGCCTCATGACAAATGGAGATAATCTACTTGCCCAAACCAATATCAAACACCTTCTGCCACTTTACCAAAATGCCATTTTGACCTCTTCCACTAATCTCCAAGAGTTATCCTTTTTACCACAGCCCCTCCTAGTCCCCCTCTACCTCTGGTGTGCTTCCCTGCCCGAGAGGCAATGATGGAGGGAGGCAGAGACCCATTTTTCTTCTCTGGACAGCCACTTTCTCCCTCTTCCTCACCTCTCTCCTCACCCCAGAGGCCATCCAGAGCATCCAATGCCTCCCCCTCCTTCTTTACTCCACCCTTGAGCTACTGGACATGGTTGGCCGCGCCCACAAGGCATAGAAAATGCCATGGCGGCCATTTGGGCGCTTTGGAGCGCGCTACAGTGCGCTCCCGCATAGTAGCCGCCCCCTTCCAACCGCCTCCGGCCACCTCGGGCCTCCCCCGCGCGCCTGCCGATGCGCCTAGGCGAACGCAACATGCTACGCGGTCGGCCCCATTCTCTCTCCCCCTTCATGCGCCTCCGCGCTAGCGAACAGAGGCCGCCCGAGCGCGCCAATGGAGCGCCTCATACGGGCGGCACCCTGGCCCTTCCCCGCTCCTTCTCTTCCCTCCTCTAGCCCTAGACCAACCCCACGAACACCCCAGACATGCCCACGCGCGCCCCCCTGGCCTCCAGCAACGGCTAGGAGCTCGCCGGTGCACGAGCCACGATGCACCTCGCCCCCTTCTATTTAAGGCCACCCCGAGCCTCCTCTCTACTCCTTTGCCTCTCTCTCCCTCCCAGAGACCACCTGGACCAACTCACTCCTTCCCCGTGCCCTCCATCCACCGCCACGGCCGGAGCCTTGCCGTCGGCCTCGGCTTAAATTCGCGCCACCCGAGCCCCCACCTCCTCGCCTCACCATTCCATGGCATCACCACGACCATCGTGGAACTCTCCCCTGCTGTTTCCCCTCCTTCTGGTGGCCATGCGGTCGAGCTCCATCTCCACCGTCTGCCCCGCCCGCCATGGTCGATGAGGCGCCTGTGTCCGACCACCCCTGCGCTCTCAGCGCACCTTGGCGGATGCGGCATTTTCTCCTGGACCCGTTGGTCTGCTGGGCGTCGCTGGAGGTGGCCGGTACCGCCGGGGAGAGCGCCGGCACCGTCCGGCCTCGCCTCCTCTGTCTCCCGACACGCCCGCGCAGGAGGTTGGGGATGAACCCGACAGGCGGACCCCGCAGGTCAGCGACCCACCCGGCCGGCCCCGCGGATTAAGTGGAAGCGGGTCAACTGGAGTCCGCCTTCCCGCGGCGAAGTCGCCCTCGAGCTAGTACACCTTCGACGTGGCCTCTTCTCCTGCGCGGCTACGCAGCTGGGCCGGCCCGTCAGCTATCCCTCGCCCAGAGCGCGCCGCCGCCGCCCAGATCCAGCCTGTTTCGGTAAAACCTTGGTCTTTTTCTTTTTCTAGTCAACTTCAAAAATCCACAAATAAATCAAATCAACTCCAAATTTGATGATTCAAATTTCTAGTGACTCTATAAATCATGATCTATCCGGTTATGCTACATACACCTTTTTCCAGAGACATTTTCTTCACAAATATTTATCAAATCCTATTTTTCCTATTTCTGTGATGAACTTTAGAAAATCACAGAGAGCTCACAATTGATCCAAATGCCATGATTCAAATTCTTAGATGCTTCTAAGTTCATAACTTAGTTTATGAACATTTTTATTAATACCTTCTGTACCCCACAATATAATGAGCCATTTCTTCATATTTGTCAACTTTGCAAATTCATAAGAAATTCATTTGAACTCCAAATCCAGTGAAACCAAATCCTAGATGCTTCTAAAATCATCCTTTGTTAAATGGGTATCTTTTCTCATTTTCCAAAAATATATTTCTGTACACTTCTTGCAAATCCATAAACCCCTTGATTCCATCATATTGAAATGTTCAGAGATGTCCATTGATCAAATCCTAATGGAACCACTTTGGTCATCCCTCATATGACCAGAGGTATCCCAGAAAAGTCCAACTCATATTTTTAGAGCACTTTTATTTCCTGCCTTGTTGTGTTGCTTATTATGGTTGCTTTCAACGATAGTTGACGAAGTAGACGGAATGCTCGTAGTTGGGCCAGAGACATTTGAAGACCTCGAAGACTTTGTTACAACAGGCAAGCAGCCCTTTGACCATGATGAACCCTTTTTATCATAGCAACATTTCTTTTCGTGATTGTTGAATGCATGATATCTTGAATGGCAACCTTGCTAGGTTTGCCTTTGTTGCATACCCCGTTGATACTTGCATTGATCATGACTCTATCCTTGTTGAGAGTTGTGTTGGTGGGTTGTAGAAATATGCTATAGTTGTTGGCTGAGCAAAATGGGTCGGGGTTATGCATGGAAAGAAACCAAGTGTGGTTTGACATACTTGCAAATAGCCCAGTGGGTGCCACTAATGCCCCTGGGAGTTGATGATGAACTAGGTCACTACTTGGTGGAGAGGTAGTGTACTGAGGCTTGTTGAAAGTGTTGTTTACAGAGACGGATTAGATTTAAGATTTGTCGACTGTCCCAACCTTACATGCGCAACCACTCTACCCTTATATGGGAAAGGGCATTATTGATTACCTAGGACGATACTAGCTTGGAGCCCGCGTTACTAGTGACGGGGGAGAGTTGGTGCTCTCTCTCCAGACGGGGTCGTGCCAGGTAGGGCGGCCATGACCATTTTTATGGGGCACCGGACACACCGTTGGTACCCCGTGCCAGTGGTATGTGATAAATATGGGAGCAAGGCTCCACGAAAATGTTATGTGAAATGTTGGGCACGGGGGCTACTGCCAATCGAGTGGACTCCATGTTAGTGTCGTCTAGGGAAAGGTAGTGATCGGGTGCTTACCCCGGGTACTTGAGGTACCGCGGGTCGTGGCTGACATGGGAGTTCCCCGGATCTTGTGGGTACAGTGTGCAACCTCTGCAGAGTGTAAAACTATTCGAATAGCCGTGTCCACGGTCAAGGACAGTTGGGCGGTGCTGCTTAGACTACGTCCATATGTTTCTGAAAAACAACACAGTTTGGTGATATTGATGATGCGACTCGTGAGGAAGTCACGATGAGCTTGAGCATGAGTTGTTTATAACTCTTTCTCGATGATGATGTCTCAAACCTCCTGATACTTGTTGCAGACACAGTCATGCCCTTGATATATGTTGATCATACTTGCATGAGAAAAACTAGCTTTCTGCAAAAATTTACCTATATCATGCATTGTTGTATCTTGAACCAAAACATGGGTTGCTTGCGAGTACATTCAAAGTACTCATTGGCTTGCCACTGGTTATTTTATTGGCCGGGCATGAAAGAACAGGATATGATGAAGAATACTTCGGTGACGAACATGCGAGCTAGGACGCTTCCCAGTCAGAATGCCTGTAGGGTTAAGGCAGATGGCATGGGTCCAAGTTATCAACGAAGATTTCCGCTGCGATGCTATACTCAAGACTCGACCATGATGGACCTACTTGTGTAATACGGTATGTATGGATGTAAGACTCTTGTTATTCAGCTTCTGTGTGTTCAGTGAGCATTGATCTCTGGGATCACTGTACACGTGCATTCGGTGATCACGACTTATGAGTCGGGGTCCCCACATAACTATATATTCATAATCTAAATCATGTTCATACGTACACCGTGTTTATCACACAAAGTATAGTGCCCCGCCCCCTACATTATGACAAGTATTTAGCCCTGAGCTGCAAAAGCCACACATTATCCCAAATTATAATCAATGTTCTACATTATGATATCTTCTTCAAGTATCCGTATCCACTTTTTTTATAATGCATTATGATCTTTGTTCGTTTTTTACACCTTCACGATCCTCTTCTATTTGTAGCTAGCTAGCCCTAACTTTCTATCGTGCATGCACATGCCTGCCCCCCTCTCACCCTTCCTAAGCGTCCCCTCCATCACGCACGTTCGTTATTTCTCTTTAGGTCATTCACCCGCGGTGTGAGTAGGCCCCCGGGCTCCTTCTTTCCGGCACACACCGCTCGATATACCTCTCTAGCCAAGTGTGCCTACCACAGACACATATATACTTCCCCTCTTCTCTTCTCACCGTCCATGCCCCCTATGTCCAATATGGTTCCACGCAGGTGCACACTCAAGCCCCTCTTTTCATTGATCTCATACTCGCACACTCCTCCCCCCTCGACATGGTAGGCCTCTCGTACTACCTCCTAGCCGCACCCCTCTCCCCCTTGTCTGTCTCTCTGGACCTTATTTGCTTCTAACACATGCATGCATGTATACGTACCGATCTCCCTACATATAGCCAGGTCGACTATAATTTGTTTTCCCCACGCACCGATACACTTACCTCGCTAGTTATGTATCTCCCTTTCTCGGACACACGACGGTTAATCTTCCTATGTAGTTACGTATGCTTACCACAACCATATCGTCTCCCCTCATCATCCTTGCATACCTCCTGACCCGTCTCTCACATGCATGTGCATAGACAGATAGACATCTCCTGCCCTCTCTTATTGATATTGCACTCGTACCCTCCATTTGTCTAGCAGGCCTCTCCCACCATTTGTGAGATGCCACTCCGCGACCAACCCTCCGACACTCTACCTTTATCTTTCTCCCAACCTTATTCCTCTGCTACACATATCCATGGATGCCGATCGATCTCCCTCAATACATAGCTAGGTCTCTATCCTTCCCCACACATATACTAGTCGATCGGCCTCTGCCCCCCCTCCCGCCCACACACACACCGATAGTCGAACATTGTAGGTAGGTATCCATGCCACAGAGAAAAACTGCACCTCTGCCCTCTCAAATTCTAGTAGGCCAGCGGCCCTGTATCTTTGACATGGGCAAACATCAAATTTGATGGCACTCTTTATCGATCGCGCAGCCACACACTTCATCCATGTTTTCAATTCTATCAACATCTCACGTCCATGACTCCGTTTCACACACGTTGCATATGTTACTTTTTTTGTTTGAGATATCATCGACACATTGCCTCTGTTTCTCACAAACCATCTCCCTCACACCCACCCACGTACGTACCTGCACCTAAAGAAGAGGTGCACGCAGGACGCACGTACTCACGTCTTGTTCCCAGCCACACCCACGTGATAATTTGTAGCGACCAGACCTCAAACAGTCTGATCTCTGTGCATCAGTGTCATCCCTGGATCGGTAATGCTGACACGCACAGTACTTGAAGGATTTATAAGAGAGTAGCAATCACACACTTATTACATCGAATGTCTCAAGAGAGAACTTATTACAATAAATATGGCTTAAGGCCATCTAATAACAATAACAGCGGAAGGCCTGGAAGATAAGCGAGTCCATCAACTCCAACAGCAGCACTGAGTATAAGACCACGACCTAAGGCACCTTACTCGTCGTCTGAAAAGTCTGCAACATGAACGTTGCAGCCCGAAACAGGTCAGCACATGGAATATGCTGGCAATGTAACACATAGAGAGTAATGAACAGAATAATGCTATCACTACATGCATATATGGCTGGTGGAAAGCTCTATGGTTACAGTTTTGCATAAAGGCAATTTTTCCCTGCAACAAAGGAATAAATTTTATTTAACTATCATGGTGGTTGTTAAACATTGAGAAGGTTCACCCAACTCAATCCCAATTAAGAATCGTCATTAAACCCAACAAAATAGATTAAGTAACATGATGAGATTCACATGAAAATCCAAGTACTAGATACTCAAAACATCCATAACCAGGGGCACGGCTAACCATGATTAGTTTGTACACTCTGCAGAGGTTTGCGCACTTTTCCCCGCAAGACTCGATCTCCTCCACTTGATTTCTTGCACTACATGGTGTTTGAGAAACGGATGACTGAGACACAGTCTTTCAGAAGCATTAACTCTTTACTCTGGGTAGACAGTACCAACCTACATCCCCTACATCTGCTAGCCTACCACTGAAAGAGGTGACGCAACATACTCAAGTATGCTGTAGCCCATAGTAGCTTGCGGCTGCACACGGAAGTTTCTAGCATGAATAATCTAATGATCCTTTTGAGCCTGGGTGACGGTCCATAGGAGAATCACACGGTACCCCGGGATTTCCAAAAATACAGGCAACACTGGGTTCCCCAAGTCCCTCAATCCGCCCAGATGTGAATTTAAGTTGCCACCTTAAGTAAACCATTAAATAACAATCTCACTTCTGTGATGGATACACTCACCCAATCCACGTCTACTACCATAGCATAGCAATATAAGCAAACGTAGAAGTAACTCCCAAAGGTTTGGTAAATAAAACAGGTAATAGGTACTACCTCACCTACTTCCCAATACCCACATATTAATCAGATCCTAATCATGCAATTGTTTGAGGATTGATCTAATGCAATAAAACTGGGTAGTAAAGAGGTATGATCAAAGTGTTACTTGCCTTGCTGATGATCCGTGAAACCTAGAGACTCGTAGTAGCAAGCGGCGCACTCCGGGTACTCTATCACAAACAAACAAGCATACAATAAGTACTCATCTAATGCACAGGTAAAACTCAAATAAGCGATCTAACCAGAAAGCTCAACTTAAGAACTCCGGTTTGCAAAAAGAATCAAATCAAACGAAGCAACAAAACTCAAACAGCGAAAGAAACAAGCTTCGTTTGCTAATCTGGACCTAAGTCAAATTTTGCAGTGGCAAAAACTTGTTTGAGTTGGTTAAACGGAAAGAGAGTTTCGAGATGAAACTCCAGGCGCTTGAATCGCCTGATTCCGATGAACGAGCAAAAAGTTATACTAGAAGAAAAATCGGATCAGAAATCGCGATTAGAAATAATCGTGGAAAATCCGAGAAAAAGAAAAACGGACGAACAGGCTAACGAACGAACGTTCGCTGTCTGCGGCTAAAAGACGAAAACTATTCGTTAAAATGAACGAACGAACGGGCATTCGCTAAATAAACAAAACCGGAAAAAAAACCGATCTATATAAAAAATAAACCTTGGTTCTTATAAAAAACAGACGGTTAACCGGGAAAAACCGGCGGCGGATCCGGCTGCTACCTCGACGGCGGGACCGGCGGCGGCGGGACGACGGCAGCTCCGGCGATGGGCGGCGGCAGCGGGGCTCGGCGGCGCAGGCGGCGGCGGGCGGCGGCGGCGGCGGGGCTCGGCGGCGCAGGCGGCGGCGGGCGGCGGCGGCGGAGCGGGCGGGGCTAGGGTTTCGGGGGGGCTGGCGGCTCGGGCCTCCCGGCTAATAAGGCCGGCCAGGCTAGGAGTCCTAGTCGGACATGACCCGGTTAGGTCAGTATCTTTTTTTAAAAGATTTCGCAAAGAAAAACAATTGAAGGAAATACTAAACGGACTCCAAAAATCCCGAAATAAGTTTTCCCCGTCCTCTAAAAATAAGTCGGACAAGATGAACATTTATTCGTGGCCTAAATGCAATTTTGAAAAACACGAATTTTTCCTAATTCAAATAAAATAGCGATAAAACTCCGCAATAAAATCTTATTTGATTTTTTATTAAATCCTCAATATTTCTTTATTTTGGGAAAGTCATTTTATCCCCTCTCTCTTATTTGTATAATTGAAATATTTGAAGATAAAATAATAAAAATCAAATGATCCTATTTTTCAAATTTTGAAAAAACTCAAATATGAAAATAACGAAAATCCCCAACTCTCTCCGTGGGTCCTTGAGTTGCGTAGAATTTCTAGGATCAAGCCAAAATGCAATAAAATATAATATGCAATGATGATCTAATGTATAACATTCCAAATTGAAAATTTGGGATGTTACAAACCTACCCCCCTTAAGATGAATCTCGCCCTCGAGATTCGGGTTGGCTAGAAAATAGGTGAGGGTGGTCCTTCAGTAGATCTTCCTCTCGCTCCCAGGTGGCTTCATCCTCAGTATGGTGGCTCCACTGAACTTTGCAAAACTTGATAACCTTGCTGCGTGTGACTCGGCTGGCAAACTCGAGAATCTTGACTGGTTTCTCCTCGTAGTTCAAATCACTATCCAACTGAATTGTTTCCATTGGCACTATATCTCTCAGCGGTATATCAACCATCTCTACATGGCACTTCTTCAACTAGGAAACGTGAAATACATCATGAACTCCTGACAATCTTTCGGGCAATTCCAACTTGTAAGCAACTTCTCCCAAACGCTCCAAAACATTGTATGGTCCCACAAAACGTGGCGCTAACTTTCCCTTAACTCCAAAACGCTTAACTCCTTGAAGTGGAGATATATGAAGATAAACTCTGTCTCCGACTTCGTAAACTGTCTCGTTGCGTTTAGAATCTGCATAGTTCTTCTGCCTGGACTGGGCTACCTTGAGCCTATCGCGAATCAACTTCACCTTATGTTCAGACTCTTTAATCAAATCTGGTCCAAACAACTGGCGGTCTCCAACTTCATCCCACAACAACGGTGTCCTGTACCTCCTTCCGTACAGAGCTTCGAAAGGGGCCATCTTCAAACTGGATTGATAACTGTTGTTGTAAGAGAACTCTGCATATGGCAAATTTTCGTCCCAACTAGATCCATAATCTAGCGCACAAGCTCTCAGCATGTCCTCTAGAATCTGATTGACTCTCTCGGTCTGTCCATCTGTTTGTGGATGAAAGGTTGTACTGAACTCTAGCCTGGTGCCCAAGGTTTCGTGCAACTGATTCCAGAACTTTGAGGTAAACTGGGTTCCTCTATCTGATACAATGCTCCTCAGAACACCGTGCAGACATCCGATCCTGGTCATGTATATCTTTGCCAACTTAGCACTGGTGTAAGTGGTCTTCACTTCACTACAAAAAAAAGACACATCCAGGACATTTTGGGCCGAACGAAATTTTTTCTGTCATACATATGACACTTCTATGACGATAATTGTGACAAAACCTGGTATCATCTAGATGTGGTGGGCTCCTACTTCTATGACAAAAAATCATGACAGAAAATGGGCTTTTTGTCCTGGACGGGCCGGAGAAGCAGCTGCATGACATTCTTTGGTCCGTCCATGACGGAAAAAACCATGGTAGAAGCGAGGGGGAGGAAAATTTCGGGGAGTTGCCGGTTACAGTGGGAGGTCGGGGGCCGAGCGATGCACGTTTCTCTCATACATGTACGCGTGTGTGCGCGAGGCATTGACTCTAACTGAACCCGAGCGAGCCGTTGGTCTCTAACAGAACCCGAGCGATTGCACTGCAGGCTACGCGTTACTGAACCCGAGCGATCGATCGATGGCTGTTAACTGAACCCGACGGAGCGATTCCTTCGCTACTGCTGCTAACTGAAGCCGATCGATTGGATGAACAGTGAGCGTTGCGGAGGGGGGGGGGGTTGGATGACCAGTGAGCACTGGCGTTGCCTCTGGATGAACAGGACCCCGTGGTGTGGAGGGCTGGATGAACAATAGACGGTGGAGGGGTGGACGTGGAGGGGTGGTTGAACAGGACCCCGTGGTGTGGAGGGCTGGATGAACAGTAGACGATGGAGGGGTGCCCGTGGAGGGTGGTTGAACAGTAGCCGGTGGAGTAGCGCGCGGTGGAGGCTGGATGAACAGGAGCTCGTGGAGGATGGAGGAGGTCGACGGTAGCCCATGGAGGCTGGAGGAGGTCGACAGTGGAGACGAACAGTATCCCGTGGAGTCCCGTTTTGTGGTACGCCACACCCCTCCCGATAAACAGGGCCCCCGTTTCGACCGTAGCGCTCCAACACAAGTCCGTTTCGTCTGTTTTGTGGTACGCCACACCCCTCCCGATCAACATGACCCCATTTTCGACCGTAGGAGGTCCGTTTCCTTCGTTTTGCGGTATGCCACACCCCTCGCGATCAACAGGACCCCCGTTTTGACAGTAGGAGGTCCGTTTCTTCCATTTTGCATTACGCCAGACCCCTCCCGATGAACAGGATCCCGTTTAGACCATAGGAGGTCCGTTTCGCGGTATGCCAGGCCTCGTTTCCATCGCCTGTTCCGTCCAAGCCGGTTGGCTCCCACGCGTTCCGTTGCCTCCCGATGAACACGACGCATTCCGTTGCCTCCCGATGAACACGACGCATTCCGTTGCCTCCCCATGAACCCGAAGCATTCTGTTGCCTCCCGATGAACATGACGCATTCCGTTGCTTCCCCATGAACACGACGACGACGCTATTTCTCCGTTCTGACCCAGCCATGTACACGAGCCCTCGCCGTACGTATGCGCGAGTAGGCGTTCGAGACCCCGCCCGTATGTACACATACGTGGCCGTATTTTCTTTCTTGCACCCTGGCCGCTGTATGTACGTGTACATGCTACGTGCGCACCTCTACTACGACACGTGCGTGCCTCTACAACGACCAGTATGTATGTACACGTTCGCGACCAGAATGACAACACTACGTACGCTTCGACCAGGTGGGTCCCGACTGTCAGGCACTTTCTTGCGTGCGAAAATGTAGCTGGTGGGTCCAAGCAGTCAGAGGGGCGAATCATTTTTTTTTGCCCGGACGCACTTCCTTTGCGTGCGAAGATGTAGCTGTTGGGTCCCAGCCGTCAGGGGGAAAACCATTTTTTTGCCCGGGCGCACTTCCTTGCATGCGAAGATGTACCTGGTGGGTCCCAGAAGTCAGGGGGCGAATCGTTTTTTTTTCGGACGCACTTCCTTGCGTGCGAAGATGTAGCTGGTGGGTCCTAGCAGTCAGGGGGAAACTTCTTTTCGCGAAATAAGGTGGCCCGTCCGGTGGGTCCCCGCTGTCAGGTGGAGGAATCATTATTTTGCGCATAATAAGGAGGCACTTCGTTGCTGCAGCCATGGACCCAGCTGTCAGCCCCTCCACGTACAGTCCACGTCCGATGGAAGTCGTTCCTTGACCATGTTGACGACTCCGTGCCGAGAGCACCACGGCGGTGGACGACGGCGAGGCCTAGGAAGGGGACGACTCGAAGCCGGGGAAGACGCATCAGTGGATGCCCACGCGAAGAGGAGTACGAGGGTTCACTAGTTCGGCTGTGGTGTGAGGCTGCTGTCGCTGCAGAATAACAGGGGGTGTGGTTGAGTAGAGGGATGGCCTGGCCAGCGGTGGGAGTAGTAGGGGCGGTGAGGCCTCAGCGGCATCACAGCCGGCCACGGGAGGCAGGAGCACGCGGCACAACCGGCGCTGGTTTGGGCGGCTGGAGCAAGAAGACCAGAGATTGAACAAGCGCTACAACTGTTGGATGAACATCGTACGGTAACAGGAGCTAGAATCGTTCATATTGACTAAGTTGACAAAGCCCTCCGTCCCCGTCAACTTAGTAGGCCCACAAGTCAGCCTCCCAGTATGCTGGGTTCCAGCTGGCTGGGGGAGTATTCATTTTTTCGTGCGTAATAAGGAGGCACTTCCTTGCGTTCGAAGATAGCTGGTGGGTCCGACAAGTCAGCGGGGGGCACGTTTTTTTCACGAAATACAGAGGCCCTTCCTGTGGGTCCCAGATGTCAGGTGGAGGAATCATTATTTTGCGCGTAATAAGGAGGCATTTCCTTGTGTGCGGCCGTGGACCCAGCTGTCAGCCTCTCCATGCACAATCTACTTCCGATGGTGTCATTCGTTGACCACATTGACCACGCCGCGCCGAGCGCATCCAAGGTGGTGGACGACAGCGAGGCCCCGGACAGCAACGAGCCGGAGATGGAAAGACACGGGAGTAGAGTCGCAGACGGAGAGGTGTATGAGGGTTAACTGGTTCTAGTGCGGTGTGGTTCGGCAGTCGGTGGAGAAGAATAGGAGGTGTGGAGGGGTGGAGGGATGGCCAGGCCAATGGTGGAGTAGTGCTTCATAGCGAGGCGTGCTAAGCAGAGCTGCTAGCAGCAGGAGGCGGGAGGTGGTCCCGGCGGCGCTGGAGGAAGAAGACAAGAGATTGAAGATGGATACCGGTCGTTGGATGTAAATCCAATGGCTAACATGTCAGAATCATTTGTTGACGAAATTGACAATGACTTGCGTTGGCTTCGACCTATTGGCCCACATTTCAGCCTCCAAAAATGTGGCACGTATTCAACCCATTTTTTCAGAATTTACTGTCTTTTTTTTTGCGCGGTAGAATTTACTGTCAATTTGAACCTTTTTTTGAATTACAGGCCATTTGGACTTTCTCAAAATACAAGATTTTGCTGGGCTGATTCTAATTATAATGTTGGGTTGGGCCAACAATGTTATCAAAAAATAAAAAGGGGCTGAGCATTTTGTTATAAATATATTTAAATAATAAGTCATATTATTACATTCGTCCTTAAATCTTACCAAGCTTTTGTACACAATCACTAGGATTTTCGTGCCAAAACAATCCAAGATTTTATTTGTTAAGAAATTATTTTAATAAGTTAATAAGATGTGGGATATTGTTTTCTTACGTATGTAAGTATCTGTTAAATATAAGATGACAATAAAAATAATATATAATAACATATAAAATAATGTAAATATATATAATATAGTTAGAAGGGAAACATAAGTTGTACCCGGCGTTCCTATTCTTATGTAGAAAAATAGAGCAGACCTCTGCGTTTTCTTCAAAAAAATACATAAATTGGGCTGCCAAAAATAAAACCTCGGATGGGGGTCCATAGGCCGGTCGATACATGACGGCCCTAAGAAAATACAAACAGGCCCTCCCATCCGAGGTCGTGGGCTGCGCATGTTAAAAATGAAAGCCTAGACGGGGCAACCCAAAACCACGTCCAACACTTGCCAAAACTTCGTCCCTCGTTTTCTCTTTGTTTCGCACACTCGACATTGTGTTGGCATTTTGACTGTGCATCATACGAAGATGTGCTATGCATGAATGTTGATCAGCATGGTGTTAACTGGCTGGTAGTTCCATTTTTGACCATGAATAAAACTTCCAACATGATGTTAACCCTGTTTGAAAAGGCTGTGTTAATATAAATGCTCTGCCTCTGAAAGTTGCAGATTCTTATCTGAAACTGAACTTGCAGTTTCTTATCTGAAACTGAAACTTGCAGTTTCTTCTCGTCTGCACTTTTATACTCCTATCAAACTACATTTTTAAGTGCTAAAAATAGATCTCTAGAATTCATAAAATTATTCATATGCTCAATACTGCAAATCTGAAATTCAAAACACATTCATATCTGAAAGTACTCCCAAAATACACAACACAAAACACAATTCACAACCTGCAAATACTGAAAACCATAAACTCCTCCTTACAATTCACAACCTGCCCGACTATTGTGCTAGAGGGGGCAGCCCCCTCCTATTCCTCGACGGCAGACAGCCGCCCCGTGAGACGATGTGAACGGTGAGGGCGACAATGGCGGGAAAGCGTCGTCGGGCTAACTGCTTTTCTCCTCTTGCAGTTGGGTTCGGTCAACGAAGACTCCACCGGCTCGCTCTGGCAGGACACCCTCACAAACGGCACCCTGTAGATGCTCGATCCATCAATCTCTGGTGGATGCTCCATCTGGGATCGATACTCTCACCACCGCTCCCTCACGATCGGATTCGGTGAATCTGTTTACTCCATGGCCCCGAGGAGCAGCTCTATGTACTCCGGCGCGACTCCCTCCGGGAGTATCGCCGCCTTTTCGCCCTGTTGCAGATATTTGGCCATGGATGTCGCCGTCGCTGCTAGTTGGTCCTTGTTGTCAAACCAAGATTGTATCTCCAACATCCTAGTAGCGAATCAGGCAGATCACCGGCGGTGACCAAGCAAAGTTAGCCAGGTTGAAGGAGATCCTTAGTTGGTTTGAAAATGAGTGGGAGATTTCGAGGACGGTGCGGGCCATGTGGCAATGTATGCGAAAGAGCGAGACGACGGCGATGAGGGTGGCGATGTACATGTACTCCTCGGCGGCAGTCACGCCGCAGTCCTCCGAGTTCATCGAGTATCTCCTATGGGCGATGGAGTAGACAGATTCGCCCAAGGCAATAGTCAGGCAGAGGTGGTGGGCGTATAGGTCGAAGGTCGAGCACCTAGAGGATAACGAATCGATCGAGTATGGTGTGCCGTTCGTGAGGGTGCAGAGCCAGCCAAAGCCACATGAGTATTCGTTCTCACACCGCAAGAGGAGGCCGGATGGCGTGACGTCACTTCCCCGCCATTCTCCATGGTTCCCTCGATGCTTGCCTCGTTTCAACGGTGGCGGTAGGGTTTAAGGTAAGCTTCGCACTAACCTAATCTTTCACCTGCTCATGCTTACAATCAGTGTGACAGCTAATGAAAATCATGCTTACAATCAGTCTCCGAGTACTAAGCCAATCCCCCTAAAATAGCTCTGGACCTTTGGGTCAAAGTTGTGACACGGTGTACAAATAAAGAAAAATAGATTGGTGCTTCTTTCAGAAAAGTGTACTCCCTAGAAAACTGCCAATATAAGCTACTAGTATTTGGTTAGAGGATTTGCTGTCGAGAAAGATCCGTCCACAGAGAGCGCCACACATCCCACTGGTGGTGGTGGATGCCAATGCATGCATGCAACATGGTTGGTGTCGGTAATTTTTACTTGGCACACCTCGCACTCTGCATATATGCCGGTTCCATACGTACATTTGTGCAGTTCCATCAAAATGCAGCTGAATAACCCTGTTTGCACAGATAATGAAAAAGCATGATTACATTATAGTGGCACTAGTTGATGAAACACACAAAATAAATAGAAGAAAATATTGCGATAGTATCATAGTATGCCATGCTGCGAGGGCGAGATGGGCCCTGCGACACCTCATACGGTATGCCTCATACTGGACATCGTCCCAAGTTTCCCAGATACACCTTTTGCCAGTGATGAACATCAGTGTACAGCGGTAGTACAAGGAGGCGCCTTGAGACATTCAAATCTCTATTTTTGTACATATCAACTAAAATTAAGCACCCCAGTTTGCAGAAACGCTTAAACATTAACAATGGGACTAGTTGATGAAACATACTTTAACAAAGAGAAGCACTTTCTTTATCTACATTGGAAATGAAATGATAGAGATGACACTCGCTCTATTTTAACTTTATTATTACTTCATTTTATCAGTGACACTAGGGTCGAGCAGGTGGCAAACGAGGTGTACCGTGCGTCGCAAGGATGGAGGCCGGGGGTGCTTAGACTGGGATGCTGAAGCTGGCTCTTTCAGTCACCAACATGGATGATTCAATTCATGGGACCTTTTGGTGCAGTTCACCAAAAATGAAGCAATGTCCCGTGAGCTGGTAGCTTCTTCTTCAATTTTTGTTTAAGAAAAGGGCTCCAGCCCCGGTTCCATTTCCATCAGAAAACGAAACCCACAGAGCTTCTTCTTCAAGTTGCAATAAAATTGAGCAACATCAACGTTGGTTGTGAAGCTCCTGGAATGCTCAACTATAATTTGGATATCATTTGTGCAGTTCAACTAAGATCGAGCGTGAAATGTATATCTTTGTTTGCACAAAAAAGGTGGAAAGGAGGGTGACTAACAAGCGATGAAACATGCATCAAATGAAAAGAAGCATGTTCCTTATCTGAATGGCAATCCTACAAGGACAGTAGCAATTTCTAAGGTAGTGGCATTGCTAGATATTAGTGTGGGCTTTAGGATTAACTATGACAACCGTTAAATACGACATTACTTTGGGCACGGGAGAGTAGGCGGACCAGGACAGTTGCATTTCTAACGAAAAGAACCAACTTATCTTAATGGGAAATTTTAGCAGGACATGTAAAGAAGTGCCATTGATTCATATTAGTGGAGGATTACATTGAAAAAACATTGGTTTAACATGTCCTTACTTTTAATAGTGCGACTGCTACATTTTACCAGTGGCATTACATAAGAGTGGCTCGGGGCAACAAACATCAGAACAGGATATCTGGGTTGGTCCCATTTTTGTTCGGTATAGCCACCTTATACTTTGTGAGGCTAGCAAATCTATTGCTGGACTTACTCTGTTGGCTTGTCCCCCAGTCCCCACTTTCTTTCCTTTTTCAACCAGTAGATCGGGTTTATATTGAGTTTGTACTGCGTTTCCCTTTATTTCTCTATTAGACCTAGAGACCAGTTGGATAGCCAGTCTTTGCTACTTTTCGCCCCCATTATTTCCTCTTTCGACCAAGTCCTAGATTCAGGTAACAAATCCTCCCCCACCCCCCACACACTTTCTTCCTTGTTTGAACCAAGTAGTACTAGATTCGAGTGCATGAACTAGTTTTACCTCTTAAACATAAAAAAATAGGTGGTTTTCGAACAGCCAATCGATCCTATCTACGAGGGGGCTTGAGAAATAGTAAAAGATACAAATGCAGCGACGTCAGGATCTTGGGAAGTATAGCAAGGCCGGTTTCAAAGGAAGTTATACCTGATGGTCACCGGGATGTCACTAGGTGGGCAGCGGGAGGCTGGATCTGCCCACACTACGGCAGCGAGGAAGAAGGGGTCAGAGGCCCTCCCTCGCCAGTGGTGCTTGGGAGAGAACGGCAAGGCAGGCTGACGGGACGCACCCAGCAGTGGGTAAGAGCCATCGCCAAGGAAGACCGCGTGAACATTGCACCTTCTCACCTTCCCCGGCGGAGAGGATCCGGCTGGATCTGTGACCAGCGGTGAGCAGAGAGAGAGAGTGTGTGGCCACTGCTGTCGTGTTTAGATCTGGAGAGGTCGAGACAGTGTGAAGAGAGCAACATTAGCAAGCAAGCGCGGAGGCTCCTGCCTATATAGTGCAGTAGTACTTAGTTTTCTTTTGTCTACCGGAGCCGACTTGACCTCGTCATTGACTATCGAGAAGTCTTCATGCACGTGGCCCGGAGGCGCAGTTGTCGTCATTTTGATCTGAAGCGTCGGATTATAACATATAACACGAAAAAATGCCACATGACAAGAAATCATAACCTCACTGCCCAAAGGAGACAACATGAATCCCGACGGACAAACTAGACGAGGAACAAAGCTCAAATTAAAGATAAACTCGTAGAAAAGGGGTCCGTCGATAGATGTCCTAATTAACATAGCCAGCTTGACCTAGATGGCAGCCGAGTAGTCACTGTTCGTGCATGTGCCCCCAATGACTAGCCCAACTCAGTTGTCGCTGTTTAACCCTCGCAGTGATCCGAAGCACATGACACCTAATTTTGCGAGATGACAAGAAACCTTTTTTAGATTTCTCACCACAACTACAACCATGTACAACACAGCCTGCACGATATGTAGATGATAGCCAATCCAAGCGTGTCTGCTGGAGTCTGGTCACATGCATGGACGAACTGATCTTCCGTGTCTTGCAGGGATCGTCCAGGCACCAACGTAGTACAACACTTCTCTAGTACTACCGCTCGTCTCCCTCTTCTATTAAGTCACCCGACTTGCGGGGCCGGGGAGTGTGCCGATGGTCGGTTCTCAATTGTCGTCCCACATGTGTGTGCGAACGCTATATGACGCACTTTCCATTCGGAGAGCAGCGTGCCAGACTGACCGACCGTCTAGGGTGCGATGCGAATGCGACGGGCATGCTGTATACTCCGTACATGTGTACCGCCGTTTTCTAGTCGCTTTGCTCCATGGCGCGGGCGCAATCCATGGATACAAAATTAGTACTATTTAAAAGTCGAGGGCGGGGCTTTTCCTGCGCGGTAGGCGGCGGGGCAGTTCTGCCTAGCCGGTTCGACAAAGACGCGAGAAGACAAGGGCGTAGGCTGCTGCAAACGTAGGGCTGTGTAATTTGACAGCGAGGTACTGCTGGACAGGTGGGGCCCCGTGATTTGACTTTCCATTATCATTTTAACTGCGGCTCTACGACCGGCGTGAGTCTCCCTATTCCTGACCACCTTCATACAGGTGCCTCTCCCAATGCTCCACCATGTAGTAGAGGCTGGCTCTTTCATGAGAGCCCACTTCTCCACTTTCTCCTTGCCTCTCTTTCCTCCACATATGCAAAAATGCCATGTAAAGCGCACTATTGTACTTACTTGCTCCTAAAGGTGCTTAAGCTTGCCACATAGGCATAGTCTGATGTGGCAAGTTAATCAAGAAGAGAGAGACTAGTTTGGTGACCCAAGGAAGAAATGGTGCTAAGCGCGTGTACCTAGGTGAAATGACAATTTTGAGTCTATAGCTAATTAAATGAAGCAAACTTAGCAACACCATTTCATTGGAAGAGGTCACTCGGCAAATGCAATAAATACTAGTACTCCCTGTGTCCCATAATATAAGAACGTTTTTGGCACTACACTAGTGTCAAAAACGTTCTTATATTATGGGACGGAGGGAGTACGAAGAAATAGATAGAGAGGAGTAAAAAAATAGACTTATAGCCAACCTTATAGCCAACCTTGTTGCAGTATGAGTGACTAAGTGATGACATGCCAACATCAGATAGCCTAACACACCGTGTTAAATCTCCAAGGGCGCGACCGCGCGAGCGACACGACGGTCGTGGTAGGCGCGACCATGATACGGGTTGCTGGCAGCCCTTGGATCTCAGATCAAACGGTCGCATGCTAAGTTGCTGAAGATTTCCAGAATAACCCTCCAGGATAGGATATTCAGCCATAGGTCTAGAATCACGCCAACAACCGTTCGATCTCAGATCCAAGGGCTCCCGGAAGCCCGTATCATGGGAGAATGGAAAGCGACTACCCTGCCGTTCGCACGCTGGCAGTTCGCTCCTACTCGACCCCGCACGTCCTTTAATACTACGGCGGTTCGCTCCTAGTCGTCCCATCCATTTGCATTATGGCAGTTCCACTAATCCTAACCCTCCTCCCAAATCCATGGCGTCCCAAATCTCCCCGATCGGCGTTGAGTACAAGGTTAGAACCATCACCGGCGATGAGTTCGACGTCATCTACACCCGTACTTCCGCGACGGTGAAAGGATGCCTTTCTCGCTTCAGATGCATGTTTGAAAACTCAGATGATGAATGGGTCGCTGGGCTAGATGTTGAGTACACCACAGTCGTGGGATGAGAGAAGGATCTAAAGGACGAAGAGAGGAAGATGCCCGTCGTGATCCAGGTTTGCGTACATAACGTTTGCTTGGTCTACCACATATGCTATGCCGACGTTGAGTGCCAGGATTTTAAGAACTTCCTCGAGGAGAAAATAGTGAAATTCATTACTGTAGACTTTAAGAACGACAAAGAAGTCCTGGGTCGGATAGGCCTCGTTGTAGGCAACCCCTTCGACTTCTAGAAGAATTGGTTGGTGCCCTCTCGTCAACCCTCAATGCTGACCCTGGCAGGAGCCATGGTTCATCCTTCGTACCGTAAACTGGAGAAACCTCATTACACGTTTCATCGCCATGGATGGCAGCGGAATGTACTAGATATAGACCACATCCACTACGTTGAAATGGATGGCTACCTTTGTTTCAATATCTAGAGGGGTTGGATGAAGAGCAACAGCCAAGTTGGCGGTTCAAGCAAAGAAGTATCGGCCAAGAGGAAGAGGGACAAGGACGAAGTCGAGGACATGGACGAGGACTCTGAGTAAGGTGGCAGTGTCGTTGCTCATGGTGGTTCTAAACTTCTAATGCAGTGTCTACAGGATTAGTTGCATAGTTTAATTTCAGGTGTGCTTAGTTTAATTTGAGGGGTGTGTTGTGTTGAGCCCCCAGCAGTACTACGTTATGTTTCTTCTCATTACTTTAACTCTTCAGTATGTACATACTACTAGTATATCTTTAATGGAATTTAGCACCCCAATTAAGCACGTACTAGCTTTTTAATAGTACTATATGCATAATTTGGCGACGGGCGCTCTCTATATGTACCACCTTTTTTAAATTTCAATTTTTGCTCCATGGCGCAATCCATCGATAGTACTACTGTACAAAAGTATACATTTTTTAAAAGGCTAGCATACTGTTCATCACATATATATATATATATATATATATATATATATATATATATATATATATAGCCAGTTAAATTCTCAACCTAGAACGACGTGCATGCCATGTAGTAAACCGATACGGAGGAAGTATAGTAAAAATGAGGTGATTTTACCGAGCGATCGGCGGGGGAGCATTGCCTGTCATGCGGTCCCACGTGTCATGATGTACCAAGGCGATGCGCGTGTCCCTCTTGAGGCAGAAGCAATACTAGTACGTGGTTTGAGATGATGTCGAACCGAAGTGTGAAATAATGGTTGCTTCATCCGTCTGGGAAGGTGCGGCATTGTGATTTGACGTCTCATTGCTCATTACTACTACTGGGCCGGTACGAGTGGGGTGCGTCCCCCCTGTTGTTCTGCACTGTTAGGGCTTGACACGTTGACCTGGTTGCTATGTGTCCCACATGTCAGCGACAGGAAGTACAGAATTCATGAAAGGGAGCGTCGACGGAGGGCTATACTACAGAATTCATGAAAGGGAGCGACTTAGTTTTGGAAAAATCTGTTTCTATGGAGTACGTACCCACTAGGGTTTATAGGGCTCAAAACATTCGTTTTTCCGTTTGATAAGTCTCAATAATACTATACTAGTAGTAGTACCATTACATGTTGGATTTCGAGGTGCGTTAGATCACCCGACGCAAGCAGTGTCAAGAGGAAACTAACCAATGCATGTAAAAGTTCATGGAAATTTAGTGGCCATTCATGCATTCGTTCTAATTAATGCCTCGGTAAACATAACTTCTTGAGAAAAATGAGCGTACTGTGCAAACTACGAAATTGATTCGACCACTCACTGTCTACCTTGGTTGGAGAGATTTTGAAATTGAGCCATAAACTGGAAAGGAGGGAGTAGTAACTTTTGTCTCGATTACTATTTGTGGCCTTGTATAGATGCAAAATGTATTTTTTTATAGTGGCCTTGTATAAGTAAATGGAGGGAGTACTAACCAAAGTACGTACGTAGTAGGGACGAGGAGTAAACGGGGGGAGTAGTAAATTCTCCTAAGTGACGACTAACCTTATATCTAACCTTGTTGTAGTATGAGTGACTAAGTGATGACTATGTATGACATACCAACAACAGATAGCCTAACGCACCATGTTAAATCTCCAAGGGCGCGACCGTGCGTGCGACGCGACGGTCGTGGTAGGTGCGACCATGATACGGGGTGCTAGCAGTCCTTGGATCTGAGACCAAACGGTCGCATGCTAAGTCGTTGAAAATTTGCAGAATAACC
Source organism: Triticum timopheevii (assembly GCA_963921465.1). Lineage (NCBI taxonomy): Eukaryota > Viridiplantae > Streptophyta > Magnoliopsida > Poales > Poaceae > Triticum > Triticum timopheevii. Next base: position 375,295,514 of record OY997270.1, read on the forward strand.
CTCCAGGATAGGATATTCACCAAAAAGGTCTAGAATCACGCCATGCAACCGTTCGATCTCAGATCCAAGGGCTCTCGGAAGCCCGTATCATGGGAGAATGGAAAGCCACTACCCTTCCATTCGCACGCTGGCAGTTCGCTCCTACTCGTCCCCGCACGTCCTTTAATACTACGGCGGTTCGCTCCTAGTCGTCCCGTTCATTCACATTACGGTAGTTCCACTAATCCTAACCCTCCTCCCAAATCCATGGTGTCCCAAATCTCCTCGATCGACGGTGAGTACAAGGTTAGAACCATCACCGGCGATGAGTTAGACGTCATCTACACCCGTTCTTCCGTGACGGTGAAAGGATGCCTTTCTCTCTTCAGATGCATGTTCGAAGACTCAGATGATGAGTGGGTCGCTGGGCAAGATGTTGAGTACACCACAGTCGTGGGACGAGAGAAGGATCTAAAGGACAAAGAGAGGAAGAAGCCCGCCGTGATCCAGGTTTGCGTGCATGACTTATGCTTGGTCTACCAGATATGCCAAGCCGACGTTGAGTGCCAGGATTTTAAGGACTTCCTCGAGAGCAACCTAGTCAAATTCGTTACTATAGACTTTGGTAACGACAAAGAAGTCCTGCATTGGATAGGCCTCGTTGTAGGCAACACCTTCGACCTCCAAAAGTATCGGCTGGTGTCCTCTCATCAGCCTTCAATGCTGACCCTGGCTGGAGCCATGGTTCATCCTTCGTACGGTAAACTGGAGAAACCTCCATACACGTTTCATCATCATGCATGGCAGCGGAATGTACTAGATATAGACCACACCCACTACGCTGCAATGGATGGCTACCTTTGTTTCAATATCTACAAGGGTTGGATGAAGATCAACAGCCAAGTTGGCGGTTCAAGCAAAGAAGTATCGGCCAAGAGGAAGAGGGACAAGGACGAAGTCGAGGACGTGGACGAGGACTCCGAGTAAGGTGGCAGTGTCATTGCTCATGGTGGTTCTAATGAAGTGTCTACCGGAATAGTTGCAAAGTTTATTTTCAGGTGTGCTTAATTTAATTTGAGGGGTGTGTTGTGCTGAGCCCCCAGCAGAACTATGTTATGTTTCTTTTTGTTACTTTAACTCTTCAGTACGTACATACTAGTATTTCTTACATTTCATCTTTTTGTTGGTATAGTACTACCACTTGTTTCTTCACATTATATACGTACAATATATATGGCCAACATCATATAGCCAGCAGTTTAGTTGTCAAAGAATTTCAGGGTGCTTAGTTTTGTCCAAGAATTGCAGGGTGCTTAGTTTTATTTGAGGGGTGGGTTGTGCTGGACACCATTATTGTGACTAGCCTTTTTAATAGTACTATATGCATAATTTGGCGACGAGCGCTCTCGATATGTACCACCTTTTTTTAATTTCAATTTTTGCTCCATGGCGCAATCCATCGATACTACTGCTGTACAAAAGTATACATTTTTTAAAAGGCTAGAGGGCGGGGCAGTCTAGCTTGGTCGGTTTCACGAGAGGCGAGGGCCTTTGTGATTTGACGGCTCATTACTGCTGGAAGGCGGGGCCTTGTGATTTGACTGCTCGTATAAATGCGCCGATGACCTGATCGAGGAGGAGTAAAGAACCGTGCGGTATACTCAAGTTTTCCACTGGAGTAGTACGGTGATGGAGGAGCCTGAAACACGGCAGCCCAGTGCCATATGGCGATAAAAATTGATCTAATTTGCTAGTCATCTCATTGTTAGCATTGTTCTATTCATTCCCTCAAAAAACAAAAACCATTGATCTATTCATGCCTCACAGAGAACATGACACGTGCGGCAAAACACCCGAAGCAAAAGATGAAACACAGCAGCAAAATAAGAAGGAAGATTATCACCCCAAATGATCTAATTCGCTGCGGAGTCATAACTGCTTCTTCATCGCCTCCACGACCTCCATCTCCTTGCGCGTCTCCTCCGCCATCTTCTTCATTCCATCCATGATGTGGGATTTCTCGACGCGAGCCTTCATCATCTGTTCCACGGCAGCATTATGTACCTTGACAGCAGCCGGGTGCTCAATGCGGAGCTTCGCCAAGTCCTCCTTTTGTTCCATGACGAGGGCCTGCAGCATCTTCATCGAGGAACTACTATTCTCATGCAGCTTCTTCCAGCCGGCGTTCTTCTCCTTCAACAGGTCGATCTCGTGGCAGAGCTTCGCCTTGTCCTCCTAAAGTCGCAGGATTTCGCCGGCCGCCTTCTTCTCCGAGGCAATGCTCTTCTTCAGCAGTATCACCAAGCCGGCGGTCAACTCCCCCTGCAGATTGAGCTCAGCGGGCATGTCCTCGAGGCTCTCCTTTAGCAACTCCATCAAGCCTTGGATGAACTCCTTCTGCTTATTGAGGTGCTTATTGAGCTGATTGGGCATGCCGTCGAGGGATAACGTCTCCAGCTCCGCCGGCTCGGTATGTTCGCCTCCGCGGCTAGGGCGCTCCTGGGAGCCATCGCCTGCCCGTCAGAGATCTTTAGAGTTCTCTGCGTGGCGGCGAGCCCTCTTTTTTTCCGCAGCCTTGGTTGCCGCTCCCTTGTTACGAGTAGTTCTCGACCTAGAGCTCTGATCACCGGCCATGGCAACGACGGACAAAGAAGAAGCACTTATGAGGAGGAAAGGTAGAGTAATTTTCGGTTAGGTATTTCCCCTTTTTATAACCGAAGTACTAGCACTAGTACTAATTCCTACATAGTGGGAACACATTCAGGTTTGGTACGTACTAGTAGGTGTGAGCAGGCTTTCGAATGTGATGGGAACAAGGTAAATTTAATTGATGGTTTTGGTTTCGAGGCCCGAAACGGCTCCCGATGAGTTTAGTGGAACATAAATTTCAAGTACTACACTGCTCAAATGCGTAAATATTATGTTACTATCAAAAATTGGCACAAAATACGAAGGAGACCAATGGAAGTAGTACTAGCAACCCACGATTTAACTACTCGCATGCACGCAGTGGAGTAATAATGTCTTTCTTCCGCCCTCACGTCCACTCAATTTGCATGAGCTGTATTAATTGACCATCAATGAAGTGAACGACTTTACACGCGCCAAATTATCACCTGGGGTGGATCTTGGTACAAAATTGCATCCTCCCGTGTACCCACATGTGTGTGCGAGGGAATGAGTGTGTGTGTGGCGTGCGTGCACATCTTCGCTTCGTGCATGTACCACCAGTATGGCTCAGGGAGGACGAGTACATTCTTCTGGAACCAGCAGCACGTCACTGTGATCAATCCACGCAAGGAGGTCGCGACAACGCCTCCACATGTGCCACGTGGCTTCATGAACTATAAGAGAGACACTGTGTAGCGTGCCATTGGTATTCTAATTTACGTGTTTTGCACATACTCGAAGTACTAGTAAGGTACACGTGCATTGCACACATCAGATTTTGCAACCAAATTATGAATAGATACCACACTATAGCATGTAAGCTCCGAGTCATATATGCGTGATGTAGCCCTTCGTTTAATTCTTATAGTTCATCTCATTCAAAATCAATTAGTATTTATAAAAAAGCTAAGAACGCGGGAATAGGAAAAACATGGGATTATAGTGGAATGTCGTCTTGAATCCTACAGGATTGTACGAGTGTTTGATTGTGCATAGAAAAAACGCAGAATTCTTTCAAAGAGGTTTGAGTGGATGGGATGTTTCCTATGAAATCTAGTGCAAATGAATCATATGAAAAAATTCCTATGGTTTACAATCCTACGAAACAAACAACCAAGATAGGAAAAAATCCTAATGAATAGAATCCTCCAAAATTCCTTTGAGAATCCTTTGAATCAAAGAAGCACTTAATCTATTTTATGATTCATGGAATTGTGCGTTGTAAAGCATAAAGTAAAAAACAAATAATGGCAATTCAACTAGAAAAAAAGTTTGGGCAGTTATGATATGGAAGATTCTCGAACAAAAGAGAACCACTGTTGTTTTGAGGTTTGTGCAGTATGCTTAAGTTCAACCATGGAGTCTGCTAGATTGTACATGTGGCAAAATCCGGTGGCGGGCTAGAAGATGGTGCGAGGGGCCGAGTGGAGGGAGACTATGAAGGAATGCACAAGTGCGAGACCGATATTTAGAGAGAGGGGGCGAACACGTGCGCTGTTGCACGCAGTGGTGGAGCCATGAAAAATAAATGAGCTAGGGGGCCAAGCATTGCTAATCCTTTACGAGGAGGGTCAATTCATGAAATTAAACCTTTTTTAGCAGCAATTGTCTAATGATCACATTCATATTAGCCTCGATATATAGTGATGCTAGGGGATGGGCAGGGCCCTTACTGCCCCCTGTCTTCGCCATTGTGCACGCGTCTGAGAGATGAAGCAGAAGGCGTGGATGATGAGAGGGGGGCGTTGGATATATAATTAATGTGGGTGTATTAGCTATATATGTTAATCCTATATAGAGAGGTATAGATTGATCGATGTGGACATGGGAAAGAGTGTGAGACCTCACTGGATATATCGATTGATTGGTTTGTGTGGAAAACAATGAAAGACCTAGCTATATACAGACATACATAGAGGAACATTGATCGTTGCGCATGCACGCGTGAGAGATAAAGAATGCCCGATATGGTGGAGAGGGGGATGTGTGTGGGTGTGTGCCTTTATGGGAGACCGACCTAAAGAAAAAGATTGCATGCGTGCGATGGATAATGCCGACTGGTAGTGTGTGTGCATGCATGCATGAGAGAAAGTTAGTGGTACAATTATAAAGAGAAGACTACTTTGTGGGTGTAAAAGAATAGGTGAGGTCATAATCAATGTCAAGTTGAATTCAAATTTTTGAATAAGAGATCCTGATGTTTGAAACCCATGCATGCATCAATATAACGGAGATCTGTGTGGTGTGGTTTGGAAACGAGCATGTTGTAATGTATACACATTGAACAAGGTCAGACTGATTTGAATTTGAGATACCTATGGCAGACATCATTTGCCCACGTCGCATCCGTGCATGGACACACTATTCTAATTGGAGATGATGGGCGGCTTTCGCATCACATATCTATATCTATACCCCTATATATATATATATATGTTATATTATATATATTTTTATATTGTGTGCGGGTAACTTTAACTTTGAAAGATGGTCGTTGGATGAGGCGAATCTGATGGTCCAAAGATGGCAAATTTGAGCACTATTGGCCGTTGGATATCATCTAGATTCCACTAGATTTCGCCACATGTATAATATAGAAGACTCCATGGTTGAACTTAAGCATAATGCACAAACATCAAAACACAAGCACTTCTTATTTGTTCTAGAATCTTCCGTATCAGAATTGCCCAAATGTTTTTCTACATGATTTGCCATTATTTGTTTTTACTTTATGTCTTACAACGCACAATTCCATGAATCTTAAAGTAGATTAGCTTTCTTATAAAAACTAGATGATTTTGAATGAAATGAACTATAAGAATTAAACGAACATCTACATCATGCATATATGACTCAAAGCTTGTATGCTATAATGTGGTATTTATTCATAATTTGGTTGCCAAATCTCATGCATGCAATGCACGTGTTCCTTACTCTAGTCTAAATGGTGTTTGTGTGTGTGTTGTGCGTGTTGAGGTGCAAATTATCTTTTTTTTGGGTACACGTTAAGCTTGTTCTTCCGAAATTTCAAGCCGCGCCTTGTTATGCCGAAAATTGAAGCTAGCGTCTCTGTCTATCGTGCTGCGAAACTCCCGCCTCTTCAACCCACGCCTTTTTAGCCCGAAATATTTAAGATATATCTTTGTCTCGTTGTGCTCTGACAACTCCCTCCATCTCAACCCGCGCCTTGCTATTCCGAAATTACAACGCGTGTGAAAACTCCCGCCTCCTGTGAAATCCCGACACGTGAAATGCCCGTGGTACCCCTGAACCGAAAGAACCGCCTCAAATCGGTGGGGGGTACTTTCGTAACTTACCCCACATTTCGGACAAGCGCGTCTCTAAGCCATGGTTCCCCACTGCCATCCCATCCGCCCACCCATTCGTACACCGAGGCCGCGAGAACCTGCGACGAAACCCCACACCCTGCTCCGTCCGCCACCCAACCGGAGCCTCTTCCCCGACGACGTCATCCACAACAACACCTCGACATCCCTCATCCACCGCACCGGATGAGGATCCGTCGTCGATCTCATCGTCCCGCCGGTTCAGCCACCCCGTCCTCCACCTCCAAGTAGCTGCCCCGACATTCCCCTCGTCTTTCGCGGCACCTCCATTCCCACACCGTTGTCTTCACCTGCACCACCGGAAGAGCATCATCATCACCGTTTCCTCGGATGAAGTTGCGGCCTAATCAGCGCCACCAAAGAGGTTGTACACTAATCGTCGCATTTTCTTCTTGAGTCGATCTCACGGTGCTGCCGGCGCTCGGTCCCGAGCCGACACGACGCGGCTCCATCCATGGCGGCGCCGCCGGCCACTTCCTCCACGGCGTCACTCCCTCGGCGGTGAAGTCCACATCAGTAGGAGCTGCTGCTGCTTTAGCTCTCGCTTGCGCTGCTGCTCTGCTCTTGCTCTCGGTCCCTTGCCTGGTCTGCTCTTGCTATTGCTCTTGCTCGCGCTGCTACTCTCGCTCTTGCTCTTGCTTGCGATGCTTCTCCCATTTGGCTACACTTCAGTCGACTGAATCGACTTTTGGGTCAGTCGATTTTCATGGGGTGGGCTCGCCGGGGTGAAGGAAGAACTAGCCAAAGCGGGGAGGGGGCTCGTCGGAGAGGTACCCCGCTATCTATCTTACGGTTCAGGATGGGGGCGGTGGTCACCGGTGGTGGCGTGCGGATCACCGGAGAAAAAGCTCGGCACGGGGGGGGGGGGGGGGGGGGCTAGAGGGATGGCCGGGGCGGCGGTGGACCGGCGGTGGGGAGTGTTTTCGGGGCGGGCGGGGTGGCGCACTGCTGGCCGCAGGCGGCGGGGGGCTGCTGTTTGGCCGGTGGTGGCTGGCGGCTCAGGGGGGTGGAGGTTGAAGATGAACCGCAGGCCCTTGATTTCGTATCCAACGGCTGCAAAATCGACTGACCAGAGATGAAAAAGTTAGTCGACCGACGTGAAGCCTCACCTTGCTAGTGCGTTCAGTTTCGACAGCAAAATTCAGTTTCGATAGTTAGATTCAGTTTCGACAGTTAGGTTCAGTTTCGACAGTTTAGTTCAGTTTCGACAATTAAGTTCAGTTTCGACAGTTAAGTTCAGTTTCGACGGTTAAGTTCAGAGATGAGAGGCTGATGTATTTAACATCTAGCACTTTGTGGTTATGTATTTTACGTCATGTATTGGAGATGCTATTAGAATTCCACTCAGGTTAACGTTGTTCGTTGTCTCTCTTGTCCTGCTTCAGCCTCGGCGTCGTACAACTCACCGGAGCTGCTCCAACAATGAAACCCTCCATCACAGTGGAGCAGTACCTCGGGCTCCATCTCCAGACACCTGAGATCTTCTTCCCCTCCTCCGACAGCATAGTCAGCCAGAGCATCCAAACCGGCCAACCCAATCACGCTGAGATCGACATGGCTTCGCCAAAGAGGTTGTACACTTGTTGCATCTCTTTTTTACTCTACATGTTATATATATTGTCCACTGAGCACTCGTAGTAACGGGAAATATGATTATTTTATTCTACTATATGACAAGCAGTGAGGTACCAGGCAACTTAGCTATCCGTAATGGACTCTCTTGAATGCCATCATTATTTATCTCTGCGCGTTTGAGCTGTGCATTTGTCGATGGGCCTGGGAGTTGAGCTAGTATGGCAGTGGCGTGGGTCCAAAGTAATAGAAGTAGCACAAAAACATTTTTTAGTGTAGGATTTTCCTTGCTCAAGTCTGCCTACTAGAATCGCCAGTGCTTGAAAGGAAAAGTGAATGAAAAACATAGGAATTGGAAAGTTTCCTATGGTACTACTTTTCATGAATTTGGTGCAAAGGAATGGAGCAAAGGAAAACTGTACGATTTGTTCCTTTAGTGTCTCCTTGAAAGAAAAACCTTAGGAATTCTAATTTCCACTTCTCCTCCTTTTCATATTCCTATTCATCAAGCACAAGACTAAGAGATAGTAGCATAATAGCATTATAACCGTACATTTTCTTGTGGTTTGACTTAATCTCACCATGCTTTTTTGCATCCTGTGATCCTCCAATTGTTGTGAATCAAACACCCAGATTGGCAGAAATCCTGTGTTTTTAAATTCTCTGTTTTGCACGTGCATTCCTATCCTATTCCTGTCTATTTCCTATCCCTGCATTGTTAGAATCCTCAAATTCAAACAAGCCCTTACTCAATTACTTATGTTACAGATATGTGTCAAAGAAAACCTTGTGTGGTTTGTCCTGCTCCTACGGCGCTGTGTTCCACCCCAGCTCAGCTGCTCCAACGACGGAAGGGTTCACCACAGCAGGGATACGCTCTCCAGACTGTCTTTCACTGGCTCAGATCTTCTTCCCCGCCGCTGGCCGCCACGACAACTGCATTACCATCATCAACTGAGCAGATGACCTTGAGGACTACACGGGTCCGCAAGAGAGGTCGCACTCTTCCGTGTCTGCTTACGTTATGCGTCACTTAATATGATGACATGCTATATTATCGTCATGTTCACCTATTAGACTCCGAGTCAGGTCCAAACTAATGCTGGAACTTGAGTTTTTAAATGGTTGTCGGGTACATATTAGGGCAGCAATCAGTACTATCTCTCTACTATCTGGTTAATCTCCGGTGTCTACTATGAGTTTCATGTTGGGTGCAAACAAACATTAAAGGAGCCTTATCTGTATTTTTTAACTAAAGCTATTATCTGCCTGCTATCATTGGTTTTGGGTCTATCCATAGTTTGCTACCATCACTCTGGATTTGTGCATGCACTCCTTACATATAATCTCACTATGTTTTATTCCTATGCATGCCAGTTATTGTACACAATGGAACTGATCATGTAGAGCAAAAGAGACGAGCCTTGTGTGGCTATAATATTTCATGCAGACGTCGTTCCATGGTGGGCGCAAAGGCAGCCCCCCCCTCCACCCATTTCAGATCATAATCAAGAGGAAGATAATTGTTCTGAGGGTGATTCAGAAGGAGAAGACCACTCCTATTTACCCCATGAGGTCTTCGCTCTAACTTGGCATGCTGATGTTGGTAATATCATGCATATGGTGCCTTGCATTGCTTACTGTATACATCAAAGATGTCATCTGCTTAGTTTAGACAAGATTTGTGTCAATGCCATCTATTTAGTTTCTTTATCGTATATGTGAATCATGCAATGCCATCTTGTCTAGCCAGGCATCATATATGTGAATTTTGCAATGCCACCCTGGTTAGCCAGTCATCTTATATGTGAATTATATCATGCCATCATTTTTTATTATGTGTTAAATTTGTCAACAATTTTAGTACATTCAATTACTCTTCCTGTGCATCAGCCATTCGGCACGGTCATGGAAAAAATCTGGAGTGGAAACAAGGTCTTTAGAGCAGACAATGCTATCTGACGAAGCGCATGTCTTGCTGGTTACCGATAGCTCCTCAGAGGATGATTCAGAGATAGATGACCAGTCATATCCCCCCCCCCCCGAGGTGCATTCCCTAACTTGGCAGGGTTATGTTACTCATATCGTGCGTATGGTATCTTGCATTGCTATGTCATTTGCTTAGTTTAGACATGCTTTGTGTGAATGCCACCTATTTAGTGTCTAATTACCATATATGTGAATTATGCAATGCCATCTTGTTGCAAGACATTATATATGTGAATTATGCAATGTTATCTTGTTGCAAGGCATTATGTATGTGAATTATGCAATGCCATGCTGTTTAGGCAAGCGTCATATATGTGAATTATATCATGCAGTCCTTTTTTTGTATTTCTCATTGCTGTTGTCGACAATGTTTGTATATTCAACTGCTCTTCCTGTGCATCAGCCATTTGAATTGGTGATGGAGAAATCTGGAATGAAAACAAGGTCTCCAGAGCAGACAATGCTACCTGCTGAAGCAGATATCTTGCTGGTTACAGATAGCTCTTCAGAGGAGGATTCAGAGGCAGATGACCAGTCCTATTATCTCGCTGAGGTGTATGCTCAAACTTGGCAGGGTTATATTACTCATATAATGCATATGTTGTATTGCAATGCTTAGTTTTTACATCATATGCACAATATTGAATGTCATCTCGTTAGTTGACACATCATATATGCGATTGCCCTCTGCTCACTTCCTTAGTATATAAATCATACATTTGAATTATGTCAAGCCATGATGTTTAGATAGACAGCATGTATATGAATTATGGCATGCCAACCCATTTTCGAAAGACATGATATAGTTATATCATCTCATCCTGTTTACATACTCATCATATTTTAAATTATGTCATTCTATCCGTGAATTATATCATGCAATCATGTTTCCATCTACGGCATGTTTGCGATTTATGGCATGCCAACCACTTTAATAGACACATCGTATAGTTATATCATGTCATCCTGTTTACATAGTCATCATATTTTGAAGTATGTCATTCTATCCTGTTTAGTTAGCCATCATACATGTGAAATTGTGTCATGCTATCCTGTTTAATTAGCCATCATATATGTGAAATTATGTCCTGATATTCTGTTTGCTTAGACAACATAAATGTGAATTATTTCATGCCCTGTTTTCTTCCCTACTATCCATTGCACATGTCTATCTTACAATGTCTGTACATTCAATTACTTTTCTTGTTTATCAGCCATTTCAATTGGAGGGAGTGATGGCAGTATCTGTGGGAGTAAAAACATGGTCTTCAGAAAAGATCGTACTACCTGTCGATGCAGATAGAACCACGGTTGTACTTGCCCAAGAACCAGCCCCACCACACATAACCCACACTCATGCAGATTGTACCCCTATCCAGTTGGACAGAGAACCAGCTACACCCCTTCTAACCCCAACCCCAGCAGGTAGACACCCAGTTCCCGTTGACACAGCACCGTCTCCACCACAGAGCACCCAAACACGAGGAGTTAGTAAGGCAACTGCAGTGCCCAAATCACGAGGACCACCACTCTGAACCCGAAGTCAACGCTTAAAGCAGAAGAAGAATTGTTCCCAGGTCAAGTTCCGTAGCTATGGTTCATACTACTTTGCTCTTGCATCACTGTATTTACTAATACCAACCAATTTCAAATTTGAAGGATGCAACTGAAACTCCAATGGTGCAACAGGTATGTTTTAAACTTGTTTCTTCAACGCGTTTGGTTGTTTGCTGTTGTAACTTGCTCTATGTTGATTTCAGTTTCAACTGAATAAACAGTTATGTTCTCATGCCATGCACATTACAAGTGTTGTTATTGCTGTGTAGTTTCCCACACTTATATTCTGCCTATGCTGCTTTGTCTTAAATAGATATGATTCAAACTGTATCTATCTTGATTTGGCAACATAAACTAGAATGATACAGACCATACAATGACATAGATATATGTTTGTTTCATGCTGTTATCCTGTCCACCTTACTACTGAACTGGTTTACCAAAATTAGTTTCATATACTTTATTGTAAACCTGAGATGTGTTTGTTTGTTTCTCTTTTAGAACACTGATAAAATATTGGAGAAGAGTACCCTGTTATGCAATGGTAAAGGAAGTAATGCAGATAAGGTTCAAGATAGTGAGACATCCATGTTGGTCTCCAAGAAAGCTGATAAAAACTATATTGAGGACACTGAGACAACCCCAAAGTCCTGTCTTGATGTAGTGTTCGAGTTACTGGCTACCACTGCTGGCACCAGCTCTTCGAACTCGTTGCCTGAGTTAGTTCGGCTTCTTGAGTCTCAACTTCAAGTTGAAAGACATCGATCAGATGTTATGCGACAGGAAGCCGAAGGACTGAGGAAGTCCCTGCAGAATTCAGATGCATACTTTCTGGTGCAACAGCAAGCGCTGGTCGACTTAAGCGCCAAACAAGAGAAAGTTAATAAGCTTGCTAAGCATCTTGCCATCATTATGGGTACCCAGGATATTGTTTATTGAGCTCTTCTAAAGTGGTTTCAGTTCTGGACTTGTTTTGCTGCGGCGTTTATATGCTGCTATGTTCCCTATATTTGCACTGGTGGCGAACTTTGATGCCCAGTGGATGTAATATGTGTAATAGCCGTGATAGCCTAGTGTAAGTTGCTTGCTTATTTATTTCCTTGTTGTCTTGTTTATTTGTTTGCTTGTAGTCAGTGCAGTTCTTTTTCTACGGTTTGCTAGTGGCTACAATAACCTATTTTTTAAAACTAGGCCACAATAACCATGGGCTAATTTTTACTGTAGTGACACTGGACCTACGGGCCGTAGAAACAGTGGGCCTTCTACGGGCCGTATAAACAGTGGGCCTTCTACGGGTCGTAGAAACAATGGGCCTTTTACGGGTCGTATCATCAATGGGCCTTATACGGGCCGTATGATCGATTGGCCAAACATGGGCCAAACGGACCGCATTCTGGCCGTAAACGGGCTAGAGTTGGAATCATCTGTTCATGGGCCGACCATAACAGGCCATCGTTAATAGGCCGTATTTGATGACGCTATGAAAATGGCCCAACATTTAACGGACCACAAACATGCCGACTGTAACCACGGGCTGAATTTGGCCCACAAGCAGAAAGTGACAGTAACGGGCCATAAGTAAACGAATGCTGGAAATGAGCCCAAGAATAAATGGGCTCTGAGAACGCCGAAAGATAACATGGGCTGGAAACGGCCCAACGGAATAACGGGCCATTAATGGGTATAAAGTGATACATTGTTATATACGGGCCAGTTTCACCAGGGGCCGTTAATGGGTGTAAAGTGATACACTGTTCATTACGGGCTAGTTTCACCACGGGCCGTTAATAGGCCAAGAGTTACATAGGGCCTCATATGTGCCAAAAGACGTCATGGGCCAGAAGTGAAAACGGGCTGGAATCATATTGGATGGCCCAGATGATGCTACTGGGCCTAATTCGAATAGGGCATGACGGGCCTTGGGTTAGCGGGTTGTAAATGGGCTATATGCGAATAGGCCGTTAATAGGCTTTCCATGGGCCGGGCCGCCACCTTTTGACCAAGTCAAATGGGTCGGCCTTTTCACAGCAATGGGCCTCTGTTGGGCTGTGCCATGTGTCGACGTATCATAGGCGCCTTCTGTCCAATGAGTGGATGACATCTGTCCCTGCGATGAGCCAACACGTGTTTCCTCCAGCCAAAGATGATTTTACACATGGAAAATCCCCATTGGTTGGGGCTGTTAATGCGTTATCAGATCCAAAACCCGACCCGATAGCTTAACGATGTTCCATTATGGTGGATGCCACGTGTCGGTCACCGTTGACGAAAGAACTTCTGTGACGCGCGATTTATCTTCATGGAAGTGGACATTTCCGTGATGATAATTTTGGTAATGTCATGGAACACTTCTACGACAGCACAGGTATGACTATCTTAATTCTGTCATAAATTTTTCATGGATGTACATGCATGACAAAAAACGCGACCTACTGTGACAAACACGTATGATCACGGAAGTGTATTTTTTTGTAGTGCTGGGAGGAAATGACCTACCTTCGTCAAATGATCGACTACAACCCATATTGAGTCATAGCCTGAATGAGTCCTGGGCAATCCTGTGATAAAATCCATGCCTAGCTTATCCCCCTTCCATTTGGGTATCGGCAATGGCTGTAGCAATCCTGCTGGCTTATGATGCTCTGCCTTCACTCTCTGACATACATCACATACTGCTACATACTCCGCAATATCCTTCTTCATTCCGGACCACCAGAAAGTGTCCTGCAAATCTAGATACATCTTGGTATTTCCTGGGTGAATCGAATACGGCAAATCATGGGCCTCTTGCAGAATCAACTTCCTGATCTCCGGGTCATTGGGCACATAAACGCGGTCCTCAAACCATAAGGTATCGTGCTCATCCTCATGAAAACCTTTAGATTTTCCTTTGCTCATCTTCCCCTTTATCTCGGCAATCTCCTTGTTTGCCTTCTGAGCTTCTCTGATCTTATCCATCAAAGTAGACTGAATCTCCAACGCTCCAACATAGCCTCTCGGACCTATCTCCAAACATAGCTCCCGAAGATCCTCGGCTAACTCCTTCGGTAACTCTCCAGTCAAGAGTGTGTTGACATGGCTCTTGCGGCTCAACGCATCCGCTACTACGTTAGCCTTTCCGGGGTGATAATGCAATCGCATATCATAATCCTTGATGAGCTCCAACCATCTCCTTTTCCTGAGATTCAACTCCTTTTGTGTGAAGATGTAATTCAAACTCTTATGATCCGGTGTACACCTCACAATGGTTTCCGATGAGAAAATGTCTCCATGTCTTAAATGCATGCACCACGGCTACTAACTCCAAATCATGTGTAGCATAATTTAACTCATGGGGCTTAAGTTGTCGTGAGGCATACGAAACAACTCTTCCCTCCTACATAACCACTGCTCCAAGTCCTCGACGTGAAGCGTCGCAATATACTTGATAATCCTTGCGCTGATCTGGCAGAATCAACACCGGTGATGTAACCAAATGTTTCTTTAACTCCTGGAAACTGGCCTCACATTCCTCAGTCCATTTGAACTTGGTGTCCTTCTTGAACAACTCCATCATGGGCTTCGCAATCTTCGCAAAATTCTCAATGAACCTTCGGTAGTATCCCGCGAGCCCAAGAAAACTCCGGATCTCTCCAACTGACGTGGGTGCCTCCCAGTTTCTCACAGTGAAAAATTTGGTGGGGTCTACTTCTATTCCTTCTCCGGATATAACATTTCCGAGGAATCCAACTTATTTCAACCAAAACTCACATTTGCTGAACTTGGCGTATAACTGATGTTCTCTGAGCTTCCCAAGTACCAAACACAAATGCTCCTTATGGTCCTCTTCATTCTTTGAGTAGACCAAAATATCATCAATGAACACCACGATGAACTTATCCAGAAACTCCATAAACACCTTGTGTTGGAAATATGCCCTAGAGGCAATAATAAATTGATTATTATTATATTTCCTTGTTCATGATAATCGTTTATTATCCATGCTATAATTGTATTGATAGGAAACTCAGATACACGTGTGAATACATAGACCACAATCTGTCCCTGGTGAGCCTCTAGTTGACTAGCTCGTTGTGATCAAAAGATAGTCATGGTTTCCTGGCTATGGACATTGGATGTCGTTGATAACGGGATCACGTCATTAGGAGAATGATGTGATGGACAAGACCCAATCCTAAGCCTAGCACAAAGATCGTGTAGTTCGTATGTTAAAGCTTTTCTAATGTCAAGTATCTTTTCCTTAGACCATGAGATTGTGCAACTCCCGGATACCGTAGGAATGCTTTGGGTTTACCAAACGTCACAACGTAACTGGGTGGCTATAAAGGTGCATTACAGGTATCTCCGAAAGTGTCTGTTGGGTTGGCACGAATCGAGACTGGGATTTGTCACTCCGTGTAAACGGAGAGGTATCTCTGGGCCCACTCGGTAGGACATCATCATAATGTGCACAATGTGACCAAAGGGTTGATCACGGGATGATGTGTTACGGAACGAGTAAGAGACTTGCCGGTAACGAGATTGAACAAGGTATCGGGATACCGACGATCGAATCTCGGGCAAGTATCGTACCGCTAGACAAAGGGAATTGTATACGGGATTGATCAAGTCCTTGACATCGTGGTTCATCCGATGAGATCATCGTGGAACATGTGGGAGCCAACATGGGTATCCAGATCCCGCTGTTGGTTATTGACCGGAGAACGTCTTGGTCATGTCTGCATGTCTCCCGAACCCGTAGGATCTACACACTTAAGGTTCGATGACGCTAGGGTTATAAAGGAAGCTTGTATGTGGTTACCGAATGTTGTACGGAGTCCCGGATGAGATCCCGGACGTCACGGGGAGTTCCGGAATGGTCCGGAGGTAAAGATTTATATATAGGAAGTCCTGTTTCGGCCATCGGGACAAGTTTCGGGGTCATCGGTATTGTACCGGGACCACCGAAAGGGTCCCGGGGGCCCACCGGGTGGGGCCACCTGCCCCGGGGGGGGGGCACATGGGCTGTAGGGGGTGCGCCTTGGCCTACATGGGCCAAGGGCACCAGCCCCAAGAGGCCCATGCGCCTAGGGAACCGTAGAGGGAAGAGTCCTCAAAGGGGAAGGCACCTCCGAGGTGCCTTGGGGAGGATGGACTCCTCCCCCCCCCCTCTTGGCCGCACCCCTTCCTTGGAGGAAGGGGCAAGGCTGCGCCTTCCCCCTCTCCCTTGCCCCTATATATAGTGGAGGGGAGGGAGGGCGTCCATACCTGAGCCCCTGGCGCCTCCCTCCCTCCCGTGACACCTCCTCCTCTCCCGTAGGTGCTTGGCGAAGCCCTGCAGGATTGCCACGCTCCTCCATCACCACCACGCTGTTGTGCTGCTGCTGGATGGAGTCTTCCTCAACCTCTCCATCTCTCCTTGCTGGATAAAGGCGTGGGAGACATCGTCGAGCTGTACGTGTGTTGAACGCGGAGGTGCTGTCCGTTCGGCACTAGATCATCGGTGATTTTAATCACGACGAGTACGACTCCATCAACCCCGTTCACTTGAACGCTTCCGCTTAGATATCTACAAGGGTATGTAGATGCACTCTCCTTCCCCTCGTTGCTGGTCTCTCCATAGATAGATCTTGGTGACACGTAGGAAAATTTTGAATTTCTGCTACGTTCCCCAACACCTTGTTCATCATGTTCATGAAATAGGCAGGTGCATTAGTCAGACCAAATGACATAACGGTATACTCATACAGCCCGTACCTGGTGGTAAGAGCCGTCTTAGGTATATCCTGCTCTCGAATCTTCAACTGGTGGTATCCTGATCGCAGATCGATCTTGGAAAATACCTTAGCTCCTTGCAACTGGTCAAACAAGTCATTGATCATCGGCAGTGGGTACTTGTTCTTGATTTTCACTTCATTCAATCCTCGATAATCAACAACCATCCTTAATGATCCATCCTTCTTCTCCACTAGAAGCACTGGCGATCCCCAAGGTGAAGAACTTGGGCGAATATAGCCTTTTTCCAGTAACTCCTTTATCTGCTTCTTAATTTCCTCCAAATCTTTTGCGGGCATCCTGTATGGTCTCTTAGATATAGGCCTTGTGCCTGGCAAAAGCTCAATCAAAACATCAATGTCTCTATCCGGGGGCATGCCTGGTAACTCTTCCGGAAATACGTCAGGGAAATCCTTCACCACTGGTACTTCCTCTTGTACAACTCCTGATAAGGAATTCACTTGAGTGTTCTTCGGCTCGTGCCGGGATACATACTTGATCCTTCTTCCTTCTGGGGTGGTAAGGAAAATCGACTTACTGGCGCAATCGATGTTTCCTCCATACATTCATAACCAATCCATACCCAGAATCACATCCAAACCTTGTGATCCTAAATGATTAAATCCGAGGGGAAAACATGCCTACCTATGGTTAATGGCACTTGAAAACATCCTTGACTGGCAATATACTCCGCTCCTGGTGAGCTCACTAGTGTTTTAAGAACTTTGGTGGGCAGTTTATACTTATCCACAAATCCCCTTGATATGTATGAATGCGATGCACCAGTATCAAAAAGAACAATTGCAGTAAATGACTTAACCAAAAACTTACCTATTACTGCATCTGTCTGGGCTTCAACCTCCTCCGCGTTAATGTGGTTCACTTGTCCCCTGTTGAAAGGGTTCGGCTTCTTTCCAGAGCTCCCATTGCCATTTCCATTCTTAGCTTCAGGACATTCATTGGCATAATGTCCAGTCTTCTGACACTTGTAGCAAGTGACGTGGCTCAGATCCTTCTTGGCTGGGGTCGATGGGTTGGTACGGTTATGGCCATTGCTTGCTCCATTCCCATTACCATTCTTGGGGCCATTATGGTTGTGTGAGCTCCCTCCTCCATGAGTATGCCGAAAAGGTCCTCCCGTGTTCGGGGTAAAACGAGGCTTCTGCTGAGCTCCAGGATCTTACTTCCCATGTCCATACTTCCTCTTGCGGTAGTCAATCTGCTGCTGCTTCCCTTCAATCATGAGAGCTTAGTCTACCGACTCCTGGTAATTGTTGAAGGTTGCCACCATCAACTGCATGCTCAATTCATCATTCAGTCCTTCCAGAAACTTCTCCTGCTTAGCTGCATCCGTAGCAATGTCATCTGGGGCATAACGTGCTTGCTTACTAAAGTCATCCACATACTGGCCAACTGTACGTCCTCCTTGGCGCAAGTTGCGAAACTCACGCTTCTTCATGGCCATAGCTCCTGCTGAAACATGAGCAGTACGGAAAGCCTGCAGAAACTGGTCGCATGTGACAGTGTCGATAGGATAAGTGGATGTAAAATTCTCCCACCATGATGTTGCGGGTCCATCAAGGTGATGTGCGGCAAAACGCACCTTCTCCGCATCTGTGCATCCTGCAGTGGTCAGCTTCCTTCCCATCTTGCGGAGCCAATCATCTGCAACTATCAGCTCGGTGCTACTGGAGAACACCGGCGGGTTCAGCCTCAAGAAACGGGCTAAGTGATCAACGGGTGGTGGTGGCAGTGGGTTGTTGTTGTTGTTGTTGTTGTTGTTGTTGTTGTTGTTGTTGTTGTTGTTGTTGTTGTTGTTGTCGTTGTTGTTGTTGTTCCCCTGATTCTGATTCTGGACTAGTATCTGCATCAATGCATTCTGCTGCTGGATCAACTGAGTGATCTCCGGTGGGAAAGCAAATCCATTGTCACGTCTCGGAGGCATCTGAGGGTTTAGAAAAGATGAGAATATAGAATAGAGTGGGTTCTATAGAGAAAAACACTACCCATATGCTCATGAGACAAATGCAAACAATATCACTTCAATCAATTCAAACAAGGGCATACAACAGTCTAACTATCATTACAAAAGTGCTTGGACTATACTATATACATGGGGGAATACTACTACTGTTATGGTGGTTGACTAGTAAAATTGGTCGGTCGAAGACTCCATGATATCTACTCCAGCTTCATCAACAAAGTCATCATCGCTATCGTATGGGTCTGAGTCGGTATCGTCGATGATGATGTAGTTCTCCGGGCAAGTGCAATCGTCATCTTCTCGTCCAGTCGCGGGGAATCCCATAAACACTTTTAGTTTCTTCTTCAGATCATCATTCTTCTCCACAAGTGTCGTCATTTACTCCTCATAACCATCGCGTGTAGACTTAAGTTCTTCCTCCAGCTCCGTGATCTTGGTCATAGCCTTCTTCAGATCTATCATGCCTGCGCACATCTGGTTCTCCTAGCGACGAATGTGCTAGTTTAACTCCTAGATGAAAGCTGCAATTGATCTATCCTTCCTGGTGCTGATCATCTCCCATTGCTCATCTCGGAGCCCACAAATATGGTAGATAGTATCCTTGAGATCCTTGTGGTAAACTTCTCCAATGCATCCTATTGTAATGTGGGTTGCCATGCTCTTTCCTAGACTCCAGGTTGGTGCATCAAAGGAAAACTCTATGGGCTGAGTGACGGGCATGAATGTCCTTCCTGGAACTTGAACTTGAATCATCCAACTCTCCTCTTCTGGTAACGTGGCGATGTAGGTCCCGGTGAAGCTTGGTACTCCGATGTTTAGGTATCTAGTGACTTCCTTCAAGTGGCGTCCAAAGGGTGTATCTTCATCCGGTTGCGTGAACTTGTTCCTTGCATCCGCCATCCTAAAAGAGTAGAAAAGATGAGGAGTCAGAAATGAGAAGAGAGAGTAGTGATCTAGGGATTTAGCTTAGTGCTTGTGTCCTACAGTCAGCGTGTGCTCTGATACCATCTTGTAGCGACCAGACCTCAAACAGTCTGATCTCTGTGCATCAGTGTCATCCCTGGATCGGTAATGCTGACAGGCATAGTGCTTGAAGGATTTATAACATAGTAGCAATCACACACTTATTACATCGAATGTCTCAAGAGAGAACTTATTAAAATAAATATGGCTTAAGGCCATCTAATAACGATAACAGTGGAAGGCTTGGAAGATAAGCGAGTCCATCAACTCCAACAGCATCACTGAGTATAAGACCACGACCTAAGGCACCTTACTCGTCGTCTGAAAAGTCTACAACATTAACTTTGCAACTTGAAACGGGTCAGCACATGGAATATGCTGGCAATGTAACACATAGAGAGTAATGAACAGAATAATGCTATCACTACATGCATATATGGCTGGTGGAAAGCTCTATGGTTACAGTTTTGCATAAAGCCAATTTTTCCCTACAACAAAGGAATAAATTTTATTTAACTATCATGGTGGTTGTTAAACGTTGAGAAGGTTCACCCAACTCAATCCCAATTAAGCATCATCATTAAACCCAAGAAATTAGATTAAGTAACATGATGAGATTCACATGAAAATCCAAGTACTAGATACTAAAAACGTCCATAATCGGGGACGCACTTTTCCCCGCAAGACTCGATCTCCTCTGCTTGATTTCTTGCACTACATGGTGTTTGAGAAACGGATGACCGAGACACAGTCTTTCAGAAGCATTAACTCTTTACTCTGGGTAGACAGTACCAACCTACATCCCCTACATCTGCTAGCCTACCACTGAAAGAGGTCACGCAACATACTCAACTATGCTATAGCCCATAGTAGCTTGCGGCTGCACACGGAAGTTTCTAGGATGAAAAATCTCATGATCCCTTTGAGCCTGGGCGGCAGTCCATAGGAGAATCACACGGTACCTCGGGATTTCCAAAAGTACAGGCAACACTGGGTTCCCCAGGTGCCTCAATCCACCCAGATGTGAATTTAAGTTGCCACCTTAAGTAAACCATTAAATAACAATCTCACATCTGTCCTGGATACACTCACCCAATCCACGTCTACTAGCATAGCATAGCAATATAAGCAAACGTAGAAGTAACTCCCAAAGGTTTGGTAAATAAAATAGGTAATAGGTACTACCTCATCTACTTCCCAATACCCACATATTAATCAGATCCTAATCATGCAATTGTTTGAGGATTGATCTAATACAATAAAACTGGGTAGTAAAGAGGTATGATCAAAGTGTTACTTGCCTTGCTGATGATCCGTGAAACCTAGAGACTCGTAGTAGCAAGCGGCGCACTCCGGGTACTCTATCGCAAACAAACAAGCATATAATAAGAACTCATCTAATGCATAGGTAAAACTCAAATAAGCGATCTAACTAGAAATTTCAACTTAAGAACTTCGGTTTGCAAAAAGAATCAAATCAAACGAAGCAACGAAACTCAAACGGCAAAAGAAACAAGCTTCGTTTACTAATCTGGACCTAAGTCAAATTTTACAGTGGCAAAAACTTGTTTGAGTTGGTTAAACGGAAAGAGAGTTTCGAGACGAAACTCTAGGCGCTTGAATCGCCTGATTCGATAAACGAGCGAAAAGTAATACTAGAACGAAAATTGGATCAGAAATCACGATCAGAAATAATCGCGGAAAATCCTAGAAAAAGAAAAACGGACGAACAGGCTAACGAACGAACGTTCGCTGTCTGCGGCTGAAATACGAAAACCGTTCATTAGAACGAACGAACGAACGGGCGTTCGCTAAATAAACTAAACTGGAAAAAAACCGATCTATATAAAAAATAAACCTCGGTTCTTATAAAAAAAGGACGGTTAACCGGCAAAAACCGTCGGCGGATCCGGCGGCTACCTCGACGGCGGGACCGGCGGCAGCTCTGGCGATGGCCGGCGGCAGCGACGGGCGGCGGCGGGGCTTGGGTGGCGGCGGGGCTCGGCGGCGCGGGGCTGGCGGCGCGGGCTTCGGCAGCGGCGGCGGGAGGCGACGGGCGGCGACGGTGGCGGATTGGGCGGGGCTAGGGTTTCGGGGGGGCTGGCGGCTCGGGCCTCCCGCCTTATAAGGCCGGCCGGGCCAGGAGTCCTAGTCGGACATGGCCCGGTTAGGTCGGTATCTTTTTTTAAAGGATTTCGCGCAAAAAAACAATTAAAAGAAATACTGAACGGACTCCAAAAATCCCGAAATAAAATTTCCCCGTCCTCTAAAAATAATCCGGACAAGATGAACATTTATTTGGGGCCTTAATGCAATTTTTAAAAATGCGCATTTTTCCTAATTCAAATAAAATAGCGATAAAACTCCGCAATAAAATCTTATTTGATTTTTTTTATTAAATCCTCAATATTTCTTTATTTTGGGAAAGTCATTTTATTCCCTCTCTCTTATTTGTATAATTGAAATATTTGAAGATAACATAATAAAAATCAAATGATCCTATTTTTCAAAATTTGAGAAAACTCAAATATGAAAATAACGAAAATCCCCAACCATCTCTGTGGGTCCGTGAGTTGCGTAGAATTTCTAGGATCAAGCCAAAATGCAATAAAATATGATATGAAATAATGATCTAATGTATAACATTCCAAATTGAAAATTTGGGATGTTACATAATTTGACGCGTGTTATGGTTGTTTACTCGAAGGAGGGTCGGGTACCATGCCTAGACGGAACAGAATATAAAACGATTGTCGTGGGGAAAATGGAAAATGGGTTTGTCTCTCGTCACACCATCTCACACAAGGTGGCGGTGGCCTCTCTCTCAGCGTTGGTCAGTGATCCGGCTGCATCCCGTCTGCTGGCGGAAAGGGAGGATGTGCATCATCTCTCCGTTCGACGATGTTGAGGCAGCACGTTCCGATCTGCGGTACCCGCCGTTCTCTCTTACCAAGCTCGGCGCGGTAGGGCCTTCACCACTTGCTCGCTGCCGTAGTATGGGAAGATCCCAGCCGTCGGCGCCCTCCTAGTAACATCTCGACGACCCTCAGGTACAACTTCCTCTGGCCTTGCTCCACTGCCCATCTTCCCACGTTGCTGCATGTGGATCTTCTTTAGTTGTTTGCTTAAAACGTATCTCGGCCGACGTACTTTCCATCTTGCAATCTCGTCCTCAAACCATTTTTGATAAACCACCATGTGCTATCTTTTCCTTATTACATGGAATATGCTTCTTTTTTGTCGGCGTATGTGTCTTCAACTCGTGTTATTGGGCAGTAATTGTTTCCCTTCTACCTCCTTTTGCAAACAGGGCTATCCATTTTCACCTCGTTGCTATTGTGACCTTTTAGTGAACTGCACAAATCACTTTTTTCTTAAGAGTGTTTTGTGCAGTAATGCCAAAATGTCACACGGGCAACGTTTTTACATTTCTGTGGAACTGCAGAAAGGGAGATTAATTTTTCTATCATCCTCATCCAACTCTGAGCCTAATCTTCTCCAACAAGTAGTTAGTCCTAAAGAGAGACCATAGAGGTAATCGGCTTCTATTTGTGTGTGTTATGTTTCATCATCTAGTTCCACTATTATTGTAATCACACTGACTGGGTATCTTTGCAAACAGGGATGGACCGCTCGATTTTAGTGGAGCTGCACAAAAAGATCGGATTGTGGTGTCCTCCATACACCGCTTTTTTGGCTACAGAGCTGGGTGAAACTAGGTGCCAAGCAATGAACACTATGCCAAGGAAATGGAGCCATGCCTACGAACAACATCGATTAATTATATATTTTTCTTTATTTGTACACCTTCTCACAACTTTGTCTTCAGTTGTGATGTGAATATTGGCACTGATCTGCGAACCATTGAGATGCATAAGCAGCCATGGTAGTTTCATTTGTATTTGATGGAATGTTGTAGCGAGATAATCTTGAGGCAAGACACATGAATCCTAAGTTGAAACTTTTTTTCCTGTGGGAACCATAGTTTAAACCTTCATAGCATCACAGTACAATTTCATTAAAATTATGCATACATATAAACAAATCCTGAAGGATTGATAGCAATGCCAGAAACAATTCAACTTCATTTCGCCGACATGTGGGACATCCTTCATCCAGCTCCACATGCCATGCAACAATATTGAGTGCACAACTGCAGGGAAAGATTCCCCCTGGCCGTTGCGCCATAGTAGTAATGACTAGTGAGCAGTCAAATCACAGAGCCCCACCTTCGCCACAGTAAGTTGCTCGGACGAAGCAACCCTCATTTCTCTATTCCTTGAATCCGCTGGTACTCCCATATTCCCAGAGTTATAAGTTGCTCGGGCAAAGCAACCATCACTTCACCTTTCCCACGCTAAGTACTAGTAGCTCCTTTTCTTTACTCTAGAAACAACCACATGTGAACATTGGCGGTAGCAGCACAACAACTGAATCAAAAATTGAAACCAACCAATGAACTACTACCAATGGTGAGTGTTTGCTAGTACATATCATGTACTCCGTTTGTCCATGTATATAGGGCTTAATGCGTTTTCCGAGACTAACTTTGGCCCTGTTTCGATCCACGAATTAGAGTTAGTTTGAGCTAGTTGGGGCTCAAATAGCCCTAAAGTATCCAAACATGAGGGTTAAATTGGAGCAAGTTAGACTTGTTCGGTTCAACCGCCTCCCTAGGTGTTTGGTGAGGAATTGGCCAGCGCAAGGCGGTTCTATAGGTGGGCAGGCGGCTTGTAAGCAAAAGTTTCTCCTCGTGCTGTGAGCCACCACACACATGTTGGCGAGGGAGAAGGCGTAGTAAGCAAGCTTCTCGTCGTTCTGCGAGTTGACGGGACACATCAAAGTTATTTAGTAGTACGTAGTCTCTCCAAAAAAGGGCTGGCCATGTCATGGCTACCATCCCATGGTCCAATGTTGAGTACGTGCACTATTCACGTGCCATCGAGGAGAAAAAAATATTGCATAGTACTAGGTGCCATCGAAGTGCATGACTCACTTACACACTGCTTATCTGATTATCTCCATTTTCTTGCATGGAACGTGCACCTTGATGCTAGATGTCTCACATGTTGGCAAACGGATGAACAAATCTCACGTCAAACAAGAGAGTGGAAGAACGTAGATTCCCAACGACCGAGAAGGATCAAGGAACCTCGTGATGGATCGTCTGCACTCATAATATTTTATATTATTCAGCGATATAAAATCAACCAATCATCTCCATAGTGGACTCGAAGAGTACGAAACACGGCAGCCCAGTGTAGTTACATCATACTAGTACATGGATAACCCACGCTATCACCAGATTTCTTGGCTTCCGTGCGAGAGCTAGCTCTAGTAATCCAGCAGCCAGTATCGCTTCTTGTTCCTTGTCTCTCTCAAAATGCGGTGGGCTGGCATTTTTGCCGTCTATTGAGGTCGATTAACTCATCAAATGTTAGCGACATGCCAAGAGAATTCTAAAAAAATAGTACTGTACTCTATTGTTATGCCAAGAAGAGGAAACTCTTTGACCGACGGACCAAACGAGACAGGCGTGCCGTGCCGTGAGTGGGTCTAGTTTCTCATTTTGAACTCGTTTAGAACACTTGGTTTTGACTATTGATAAGATTTTATATAGGGCCTAATGTATTATTCGAGGATGCCTTTGACTATTGATAAGATTTTATATAATTTCAAAATTATATCATTCGAAGATCCTTTCACGTCCCATTTAAAAAAAAGATCCTTTCATGTATGAATTTGACTGTATGCTTTGAGCAACTTGCATGTCCTATACTGCTCCTGTTTGGATACTCTAACTTAGCTAGAAGTTAGACTAACCCTAAACTAACTATAGCCAAAGAGGTGTCTGGGTGACAAGGTTAGATTGACAATAAATGCACTTGATGGAGAGAGAAAAGTGATTTTTCAATGGGCCCAATCAGAACTATCTCCAATTAGCACCTCTTGGGTGGGATAGTTTTTTTGGTGGGTTCGGTGCAACTTGCTCCAATTTAACCCTCATGCTTGGATACTTCAGGGCTATTTGAGCCCCAACTAGCTCAAACTAACTCTAACCCATGGATCCAAACAGGGCCAAAGTTAGTCTCGAAAAACACATTAAGCCCTATATATATGGACAGATGGAGTACATGATACATACTAGCAAACGGTCACCAGTAGTAGTAGTTCATTTGTTGGTTTCGATTTTTGATTCAGTTGATGTGCTGGTATTGTCCAATATTCGCCTGTGGTTGTTTCTAGAAAAAAAAGGAGGTACCCCTACTTATGTTACTACCACTATGCCTAGACTAAGGTTAGTAGGTGACCTTGTGCTTGGCTCTTCGCCTCTTCCGGAAGTCGATGGTTCTACTGTCGTACTTCTGGCAATCTGACACCAAATCAACTACTGCACATCCACCGCTTGTAAGCAAAAGTTTCTCCTCATGCTGCGAGCCACCGCACACGCATTGGTGAGGGAGAAGGCATAGTAAGCAAGCTTCTTGTCGTTCTGCGAGTTGACGGGACACATAAAAGTTATTTAGTAGTACGTACTCTCTCCAAAAAAAGGGCTGACCATGTCATGGCTACCATCCCGTGCTCCATCGTTGAGTACGTGCACTATTCACGTGCCATCGAGGAGACAAAATATTGCATAGTAGGTGCCATCGAAGTGCACGACTTACTTACGCACTGCTTGTCTAATTATCTCCATTTTCTTGCATGACACGTGCACCTTGATGCTAGATGTCTCGCGTGTTGGCAAAAGGTTGAGCAACGCTCACATAAAAAAAGAGTTGAAGAACATAGATTCTCGACGATCGAGAAGGAGCAAGGAACCTCGCGATGGAGCGGCTGCAAGGAACCTTGCGTGTTTTCCCCTGTTTTTTGCCGCCTGCCCACCTATAAACAAATAAAAGAACATGAACTCTTCGCTAACCACTAGAGACGATACATCAGGATGCTAAGTTGAAGATGTTTTATAGTTTATATTGATAACCACGCAACAAGCCACACATGTACAGGACGCATGCAGCCACACATGTACACACGCCAACACACTAACTCCATCCGATCCAACTCATGCACATGCGTGCACAACATGGAGCACATAGCGCACATACACAACACGTGCATTCACACACACTCGGCCGCAGAATGCACGTGAATAACACATGCATGCGCACACACTCGGCTACATGGAGGTGTGCGCCATCTGCGGCGATGTCCGGTTCGTCGTGCTATGGCGAAGCTCGCACACAACGGTGCATACACATGTCTCGCAGCACCTCTTTGCCGTCGTTGCTCAATGACTAGTCAGAGACGAAGACGACCGCAGCCTCGGCCTTAGAGCTAGCACCGATGGAAAAACACGCATGCTGCATGCACACGAGCACGTATGGAGTGCCCACGATGTGGTGCGTCCCCAGTCACCTCTACTCCTTCTGCGCACGTTGTCTATCAAGGCAGTTGCATGCCTAATGATGATGTGGGTGAGATCTTCTAGGACCCAGATGATGACGAGGAAAATTATGAGACTACCCACAGTGGGAGTAACATATAGGTAGTAACATCACACATGTCTAGATAAAGTAGATGATGTGGCAAGCAATGAATGAAGAAAGAGAGGAAAGTAGTAACATCACACATATCAAGGCAAGATGTGTCTATAGACTAATAAATGAAGTGTTGCATGTTACCACAGAAATGTTACTATAGAGGTAGTAACATAGACTAGTAACATAGACTAGTAACATGAGCATGTTACTAGTCTATGTTACTACCCATTGTGGCTAGTCTGAGGGGGGTGTCTCCAACAGTGTTCCTCGTCTCCCACCTCTTGCATCACGGTGGTCGATCTTGGAGTCATTCATCTGGTACACGTGGCATCTCAGATCTGGACACAAGGTGACGTACACCGTCAAGGTCCACGGTCAAGGGGGTGCTAAGTGCAAAGTGCTTAGATGTGCTTAGATGAGGTGCTAAGTGCGTTAAATGGCTTAGCAACTCAAGTCTCCAATGCATAGGTGCTTAGTTTGTTTTTGCTAAGCTTGCTTCTTTTAATTAGCTATAGACTCAAAATTGTCTTTCCACCGTTTCTTCCCGTGGTCACCAAACTAGTCTCTCTATTATTGATTAACTTGCAAGATGAGATACAGTCAGTGTCGGTGTCAAAACCGACGGATCTCGGGTAGGTGGGCCCAAACTGTGCGTCTAAGGCTAATGGTAACAGGAGGCAGGGGACACGATGTTTTACCCATGTTCGGGCCCTCTCGATGGAGGTAATACCCTACTTCCTGCTTGATTGATCTTGATGATATGAGTATTACAACAGTTGATCTACCACGAGATCCTAGAGGCTAAACCCTAGAAGCTAGCCTATGATTATGATTGTTGTTGTCCTACGGACTAAACCCTCTGGTTTATATAGACACCAGAGGGGGCTGGGGTTACACAAAGTCAGTTACAGAGAAGGAAATATACATATCCGAATATCCAAGCTTGCCTTCCACGCAAAGGAGAGTCCCATCCAGACACGGGACGAAGTCTTCAATCTTGTATCTTCATAGTCCAATAGTCCGGCTAAAGTATATAGTCCGGCTGTCCGAGGACCCCTTAATCCAGGACTCCCTCAGTAGCCCCTGATCTAGGCTTCAATGATGATGAGTCCAGAGCGCAGATTGTCTTCGGCATTGCAAGGCGGGTTCCTTCTCCGAATACTCCGTACAAGATTTAGAACACAAGGATCGTGTCCGGCTTTGCAAAACAAATTCCACATTCCACCGTAGAGAGTACAATATTCCACAAATCTAATCTGCTGACAGCTTTTTATAACATGACATCATGCCATGGTCCGGTCATTATTCGAACCGTTTTTCACAACCAGCTACTGCACGTAACGCGAGGCGGTTTCCTTGACACGTCTTGTCGAAGCAGAGATCGTGTCCCCTTATCACGGGATTCTCATCAATATGGGTATGGGTAACCCAACCGCGCCATCAATCGTGGCGCTTGGGAAATAAGCGATTTTAACGGGCAAGTGGGGAGGCGCACAGTTTCTACCGCCTTTATAAAGAGATAAGGATTCTCCTCTTTCACCCACGCCTCCTTCCTTCTTCGCTCATCCACTCTCACACGCTCGAGCTCCAGCGCCCCAGTAGTGGACATATTTTTCGATTTCGGCTTCCGCTTGAGGACAAGCGAGGTCTAAGCTTGGGGGAGTTGATACGTCCGTTTTGCATCATGCTTTTATATCAATATTTGCATTATGGGATGTTATTACACATTATATCTCAACACTTATGGCTATTCTCTCTTATTTTACAAGGTTGACATGAAGAGGGGGAATGCCGACAGCTAGAATTCTGGCTAGAAAAGGAGCAAACATTGGAAACCTATTCTGCACAGCTCCAGAAGTCCTGAAACTCCACGAAACATCTCTTTAGAATTAATAAGAATTGTTGGGCGAAAGAAATACACCAGGGGGCTCACACCTCATCTAGGAGAGTGCCCCCCCGGCTGGGCACGCCCCCCTGTCTCCTGGACCCCCTGGTGGGCCCCCAGTGTCCATCTTCTACTATATCAGAGCTTTTACCCTGGAAAAAATCATGGCAAAGCTTACGGGATGAAACTCCGCCGCCACGAGGCGGAACCTTGGCGGAATCAATCTAGGGCTCCGGCGGAGCTGTTCTACCTGGGACACTTCCCTCCGGGAGGGGGAAATCATCACCAATGTCATCACCAACGATCCTCTCGTCGGGAGGGGGTCAATCTCCATCAACATCTTCACCAGCACCATCTCCTCTCAAAACCCTAGTTCATCTCTTGTATCCAATCTTGTATCAAAAGCATAAATTGGTACCTGTGGGTTGCTAGTAGTGTTGATTACTCCTGGTAGTTGATGCTAATTGGTTTACTTGGTGGAAGATCATATGTTCAGATCCTTTATGCATATTATTACTCCTCTGATTATGAACATGAATATGCTTTGTGAGTAGTTACGTTTGTTCCTGAGCAGATGGGTGAAGTCTTGCTATTAGTAGTCATGTGAATTTGGTATTCGTTCGATATTTTGATGAGATGTATGTTGTCTTTTCCTCTAGTGGTGTGATGTGAACGTCGACTAGATGACACTTCACCATTATGTGGGCCTAGAGGAAGGCATGGGGAAGTAATAAGTAGATGATGGGTTGCTAGAGTGACAGAAGCTTAAACCCTAGTTTATGCGTTGCTTCGTTAGGGGCTGATTTTGATCCATATGTTTAATGTTGTGGTTAGGTTTTCCTTAATACTTCTTTTGTAGTTGTGGATGCTTGCAATAGGGGTTAATCATAAGTGGGATGCTTGTCCATGTAAGGGCAGTACCCAACCACTAGTCCACCCACATATCAAATTATCAAAGTACTGAACGCGAATCATATGAACGTGATGAAAACTAGCTTGACAATAATTCCCATGTGTCCTCGGGAGCTTCTTTCTCATTATTAGAAATTGTCCAGGCTTATCCTTTGCTATATAAAGGATTGGGCCACCTTGCTGCACTTTGCTTACTTTATTTACTTGTTACTCGGTACGATTTATCTTATCAGAAAACTATCTATCACCTACAATTTCAGTGCTTGCAGAGAAAACCTTACTGAAAATCGCTTATCATTTCCTTCTGCTCCTCGTTGGGTTCGACACTCTTACTTATCGAAAGGACTACGATTGATCCCCTACACTTGTGGGTCATCAGTCTGCTCACACGCCTCCCTGTCAGCCAGCGCAGTGGTCTACTCACACGCCTCCCGTCGACTCACACGCTTGCTCGGACGGCACCTGCCGAAGAGAAGCGGGGACTCGTGGTGGCACGTAAACACCCACAGTTTCAATAGTGAAAGCGTTCGCCTTAATGTGACAGATCTTTGTTCCAAAATACCTTGGCTCTTCATTGGTGCAACTTATCGTAAGCAGCTTGTCTCAAATTGAAGAAAAAACGTACGAAGTAATATTTGTGCCATATCACGTGACAATGCTTAGTTTCAAGAATTTATGCTCACTTTTGGATTTTCTGAAATTTAAGATCCAGGATTCGAAACAATATAACCTGCATCATGCAATAAATTTTCAAGTCGTACGTCTATCCTTTTGTATTTCTTATGAAAGGATTTGGTCAAACATTTTTCTTAGTTAGACTTCAGATAAGTTATATATGCAGAGTAAAAGGATAATCCCTCCGTACCAGTGCATTGCCTGATATATTAACTCAAGTACTAGGCACGAACAGACGGGCTCAATTCTTTGCTCATCCTGGTGTAGTAGTAGTAGTAGTAGTAGGCAATGCAGTTGACGGGTGACCTTGATGAGCGGTGACCGAGGGAATTGAACCGTGCTCAGCATGGTAGGTAACATTGTCTAGTTACTAAAAAATCCCTCCGTTGTTCATCGGTAGTCATTATGGACCGGGGACATGAGGGGAATTTCCTAGGGCTGGAATTCTGGCCGCCAGATATTTCGACTTGAAACGCTGAGGCTCGACTGGTTGGGGTTGCCTAATGTGCGTACCACGCACGCCACCGAAGGACACGAGCCCGGTTTTTTTATTTTTTTTATTTTTTTAGGATCAACACGAGCCAAGGTCTGGCTGGTACGCCATTGGGTCATACCATTCGAGAATAGGAAAGGAACCTTTTAAATTGCCGAACGACTCTATGTGTATTACAATACCCATATTTTCCTTGCAAATACTAATCTCAACGTGGTAATTGATTTCTGACGAGTTGTTGAATTAGAGTGAGTTTGTGATATTGTGATCTCAACGTGGATTTCACATTTCATGGTATCCCTAGTAAGTTTTCCAATGCAAATTCAAATTTAAAAGATGAACAATATGGAGGTGAGAAAACTTTGTATGTATCAAGCATATGACCACACACACACAGAGAGAGAGACACACACGCACGAACACAACAACAATCCAATAAGTATAGTGCATCTATTTTTTCCAAATCATGCATGTATGACACGAATTCAAAAATACTCCTTCTATTCCTAAATATTAGTCTTTTAGAGAGTTCAACAAGTGACTACATATGGAGCAAAATGAGTGAATCTAGACTCTAAAATATGTCTATATACATCCGTATGTGCCAGTCCATTTGAAACCTCTAAAAAGACTAATATTTAGGAACAAAGGGAGTAAAATGTATGACATGCATGGTCCTCAGTTCAATATTTAAAATGAACATCAAACTGAAACATGAATATTAAGTCTAGTACTACAATACATGCAAATGTTGTGTTTAGGCGAAACTATGATTGTCGGGGGTCAAACCCTCGACCTTAGATAAAATTGTGGAGCTCTGTTTAGGGTTGTTTAGATTATATTTGTCCCCACCCTCCCAACCACCGATTGGTTGTGCACCCCCACCCCTCCTCCCCGGGAGAATATCATGTGCCCCCATACCTTAGATGCTATATGCCGATACGAGTTGCTTGGAGCTTGTACATCTAAGATATAGCAGCTCACATGATGTGTCTTAATATTTTTACAGGATACCTTGATGAGTTTGAGAATTGCACATAATTTGTACAAAAACTACTTACATGCCCTTGGATCTCATATCCAACGACCTCGAAGCTCGTATCACCGTAGCTCTAAGATCAAGGAGGACATCATATTCTCATGTATGTAAGAATATCATGTGCTACCACCCCTTAGATGCTTTGGTGATACAAGCTCTTGGAGCCGTTGGATTTGTGACCCAACACCTCCTCGGTGGTTCGAATGGTTTTTTGCAGAAAAACCCCAAAAGAGTTCGGCCACTGCTTACAAGCACAAAGACTGCTCAGATGCCATTGGATCTCAGATCAAACGACCTCCAAGCTCATATCACCGTAGCATCAAAGTTGCGATAGCACCTTATGTTTTCTCGGATGGGAGAATATGAGGTGCTCCCGCACCATAGATTCTATGGTGATACGAGTTCACTGAGATCTAATGGCCCACAGTAGGAGGTTTGAATGTTTTTGCAATATACGACTGATAGAGTTTGGGAAATGCACAGAAAGTACAAGTACTACGCATGTGCCATCTGATCACCGATCATACGACCTAGATGCTCATATCACCATAGCGGGTAATTAAGCTACGGGGAGCACCTAATATGAGCAATGGGGAGCCGTTGGATCGAAGATGCAGCAGCACACATGAGGCCTGAATGTTTTATTTGCAAAAAAACCTTTGGACAGTTTGGAAATTGCGCATAATTACAAAGACTACTCTCAAGCCATTGGATCTCACTTCCAACGGTGTAAAAACTCGTATCACCATAGTATCTAAGCTGCGGGGTGGATGTGATATTCTATGCCGCTGTCATTTTTGTTCGTAAACTTGCAAAATACGTGTAACTCGTGTTGTTACTTGTCTAACTGCGCAAAGTGGTTGTTCAAAAAAACCATCCTACACTGAAATATCGGAACAACACACGGGGGTCCCACTTGTCATTAATCAAATTTGGACCTAAAACTAACAAATCTGAAAGATGAGATTCAAACTGGCAACCTGGACTAAGAAGCGTAAGTCGATAGCCTGAAACAACAACGGTTATTGGCTTTGTCCCATAACTTGATTTTATACAGTACTTACGTTGAGTAGAGTAGACGGAGTGCCTCGTCAACACGTGCATGACCGTTGTCTCACTTACTGGTGGGTCCCAGGTCTGCGATCTCAATCTCTCTTCTCTCCATCGTCTAACCTTTGCACGGGCACACACGAAGGCGCTAGCTTGCCGTGGTGTTACTACAACTAAAAAAAGCTTGGAAAATAGAAGAATCGCCTAGAACAAGAGACGTTGTGGCTGCTCGAGACAGAGCTAACCACATCTATCCTCCGTGCCATGTTTGCATGATGAAGCTGTGTGGCTAGTGGGGTGTTTTCGACCAACTGGCTGGGTCTCGAGATCGAACCATAGGTACTACGTCTGATACAGTATATTTTTACACGCATATTTTTCCTCCATGTCGAGACGTGGCACACCCTACCGCGCGGTTTCGGGGTCCTCCCAGGTGGTGCACGCATATATTCTTCCTGATGTGGGACGCCCTAACGCGCATTTTTTGGGTCCTCCTCGGTCGTAGTGCCGAAGCAAGTAAATGAGTCGTCAAATCACGAAAGACCACCTTTCCCGCTGAGTACATCAGCGAAGCATGGTGGCTAGCTAGTTGGGCTAGTTCGACCGATTAGCTAGGCCACCGCCACATTTATTTTTTCACCCCTTTTTTGTACTTGCCTGCAGGTAAATTTAAATATCCACCGCGGTGTTGCTTTGGTGTTTGGGTGCGGCAGGATTTCTAATTTTTTTATTGACGGGAGCAGGCGCGGCAGGATTTTAAATTTTTTTGATTCACGGGAGCAGGCGTGGCAGCAATTAGTCACGATGACTCCGCCTGTAAAACCCACTGCTACCTGATGTGAGAAGTCATCGACTGGTGTTTTACCGTGGTGAAAACCAAAAGATTCCCCGCTCCTCGGCTGGCTGCCTCCGCCTTCCCGTAGATTGCATTGCCTTTCAGCCGTTTGGCCCACTTTGCTTCCTCTCTCCATTGCTTCTACCTGGTGCCATAGCGGCACAACAGATCACGGAGTCCGAGGTGAGGCACCTGACACAGGAGCTCCATGCCAAGGATGCAGAGCTCAGGGCCAAGGACGTGGAGCTCCGTGAGTTCAAGGAGGAGAGGAGTGCCATGCTCCTCCATTATGTGCGGGAGTTCACGGAGCTTCAAAAGCGGCAGGCGTTCACCACAAAGATGCTCGAGGCGTCGGCAGCGTTGCTGCAGAAAGCGGGAGATATGATAGGTCATCAGGGGAGCTGGCTGGAGCGCGAGCGGGCCGACCGTGACGAGGTCCAGGATCGCCTCAGCCACTTGGTGAACCAAGTTTCCAGGCACGTGTTGCGGCTGTGTGATGCCTATCGTCGTGCGAGCGCGACGATCCGGCCGTCGGGCTAAACCTGTTCGACCACCCGGTCGACTTCAATGAGCTGCGGCTTCCTGACCTGGTTTCCTTCTTCACCTATATCTCCGAGGAGCTGAGCCATCTCCGCGCGATGGTGGGGGCTGAGCTGGAGAAGGAGGGGTTGCAGGCTGCCGTCGCTGTTGCCGGGTGAATCCTTTCAGGGCTCCCTCATCGGAATCCATTCGTGCCATTGGACGCCGTCTTTGACGAGCTGGCTCCCGTCGACCGGGAGCGGGCTCTGTGGGTGGTTGCACCCTGCATCACCAACATCGTGCGCCTCGAGAAGCAGAGGGACTTCGGTGGTGTTTAGGCGCCCTCTGCAAGGGCATGTCCATGTTTCGGCGCAACATGACCATTGGATCAAACTCAGACGGTGCAAATCAGTCACGGTAGCACAAAGCGTGTGGGTGTGTTTGGTTGCATTCTCATCTCAATATAGTTGTTTCCTCTTCGTGTATTTTTGTTAACCTACAAGTGTGGACTCATGCACCCTTCATGCACTCTGCCAAACACCCAAAAGTGGGTCGAGAAGGGAACTTTTGCTCCCATCCCGTGCACCCTTCATACACTCTGCCTAACACTATTCGTTCTTCATATGGTTCATGTTTCGTGGAGTACTGTAGCACCGTACTCTCTGTGCGCTATGGACCTACTTCTGTTGACATTGATCTCCCCGTCCATTCTCGACCGGACAGTCGAAAAAACGGTACTATGTTACATATAGGAGTAGTTGATATGCGCACAACATCATTTGTTATCGTCATATCTTACTACACTAGCAACAATATTGTGTAGTACTACTGACGTATGAACCACTGCACATGCCTAGTAGTAGGAGCACTGTGTATGTTCAAGTGGTTGCCGTGTTTCGCACTCCTCCATCGTAAGAGTGGAAACGCTTGCTGTGCGGATCCTCCTCCAGCCATGCACTAAATTACTCACTTTCGCCGACGTGTGGGACAGCCAGCACTTGGGTCCACCAGCCATGCACTAAATTACTCCGTAGTGTAGTGACGGTAGACTACCCCGATCGAAGCGCCGCAATAATGCCCAATGAGCCGTCAAATCACAAAACCCCATCCTTTCCAGCAGTAAGTTGGACGGACGAAGCAACCATCATTTCAGTCTTCTCTCTCAGCTTCCTCTCTTGAAGAAAACCCCCAGTCGCTTCGCTTCTACCTCATCTCATTCCTCCTTTCACTCTTCTCTCTTAGCTTCCTCTCTTGGACGGACGCTGGAGCACCGGCAGATGTGATGTCTATGGCTCTGGACAAAACCGCCGAGGCTCATGGTACGAAGAAGCGCAAGCACCCCGCCGAGACTACCACGGACAAGCTCAAAGCCATCACCCTGTCCAAGCCCCCCTCTTCGGTATCCCTCATTAAGCAAGTCCAGGTAATGTCTCTTGTTGACGATCTTTTTCTCGATCTTGATCGTGTTTTTTCATCTCACACGCAGTACTAGTACTGGTAGTACAACTTTCTGGGTGATCTTGCATGTAATTTTAGTGTGCCAAATGACGGTTCTAAATTCCTCTTTTAACCAAAACATGCGAGAGGTTGACACTGATTTCTTATAGATTACTTTCAACTACTCCCTCTGTCCCAAATTTCTTGTCTTAGATTTGTCTACATACGGATGTATCTAATACTAAAATGTGACTTGATACATCCGTATCTAGACAAATATAAGACAAGAATTTTGGGACGGAGGGAGTACTTTATGAACATCAATGCTACCTTTGAAGAGGGTATATTTGCCTCAGTAACTTGTCTTATGGATATTGCATGTAATCCCTCTGCTCTCATGCCTTTGAAGACATGTTCTAGTGTCTTTTTTCACTCATTTCTATGCGTATATGTAGTCATATATGGAGTATAATATCGAAATCATCTTATATTTTTGAATGGAGGTAGTAATAAAATATGGTTTCTGTTTGAATTAGAACCAGGTCCGCGGGGGAGATGAAGTTCTCAAAGTCATGCCATGTGAACTGGAAGACCTGATGATGAGTTCTACTGCTGAACTATCCAGCTGTCGTGTCCTTGTCGCCACGTGTCCTGAACTAGTGTTTTCCTATAGCTTTGTTTTCAGGCGTGTTCTCAAGGCTGTACTTGACCACAACAATTTCCTGGTTGTGCCTTCGATTACGAAGGGTGTGGTTCTTATAAAGCTTCCCAACAAATCTGATGCGGCCTGTCTTCATCATCATGTTTATGAGTGGAAAGACCACTCTGTTAGGTTCTCCAAGGTTGACAAGATGGTGATTGTCGGTGTCAAAACCGGCGGATCTCGGGTAGGGGGTCCCGAACTGTGCGTCTAGGCGGATGGTAACAGGAGAAGAGGGACACGATGTTTTTACCCAGGTTCGGGCCCTCTCGATGGAGGTAAAACCCTACGTCCTGCTTGATTAATATTGATGATATGGGTAGTACAAGAGTAGATCTACCACGAGATCAAGGAGGCTAAACCCTAGAAGCTAGCCTATGGTATGATTGTTGTAATGTACGTTGTCCTACGGACTAAAGCCCTCCGGTTTATATAGACACCGGAGAAGGCTAGGGTTACACAGAGTCGGTTACAATGGTAGGAGATCTATATGTCCGTATTGCCAAGCTTGCCTTCCACGCCAAGGAAAGTCCCATCCGGACACGGGACGGAATCTTCAATCTTGTATCTTCGTAGTCTTGGAGTCCGGCGGACATTGATAGTCCGGCTGTCCGGACACCCCCTAGTCCAGGACTCCCTCAGTAGCCCCCGAACCAGGCTTCAATGACGATAAGTCCAGCGCGTTTATAGTCTTCGGCGTTGCAAGGCGGGTTCTCCCTTCAAATTCCATGTAGCTGCCGAACAGTGTCCGGCTTCATCTTGAATACTGTGTTCCTCGGCTTCTACGCCAAATAATGGCCCTCTTCCACGCATCTCACGAATGCGAAAAGCCAGGGTGTATTTTGCATTTCACCCCCAAATTGTGCGAGTCGCCCGCCTATAAAAGAGGCAAGAATCCAGATCCAAACCACACCATCTTCCTCCCGCGAATGCTCCATCCAAGCGCCTTTGACCTAGAAGTCCATTCCACCATGGATCGTCAACAGGGCTCTTCTTCGCGCGCTCCCAGCCCACCGCCGGGCAGTTGGAGGAGGTGCTCTATTTCGCACAACGAGCTCGAGAAGCTCCAAACGGGGGGATTCCTCCCTCCGGCCATTATGATCCCAGTCCGGGCCGGACTGGTTACTTATCAAGGTGGGAGACAGGCGGAGGACACTCCAAGCCCCAATAAGGGGGAGCGAGTATGTTTTGTCCCTTATCTGACAAGGGGACTCGGATTTCCAATACATCCGTTCCTCCGCGGGCTTCTGAAGTTCTATGGACTCTAGCTCCACCACCTCACGCCCGCCTCTGTCCTGCATATCGCGGGCTACGTAGCTCTTTGCGAGCTATTCCTGGGCATTGAGCCCCATTTCGCATTGTGGAAGAGGCTGTTTTGCCTCGTACCCCGTTCTTACCAGGGTTCCATATATCAAGTGGGCGGCGCCGAAATATGGCGCATCGCCGGGACCGGATACCTATCCGGCACTCCCAAGAAGGCGTCCGAAGACTGGCCCTCGGAATGGTTTTATATAGAAGACGCTCCGCTGCCAGACCCAGTTCGGATCGGCCTCCCGGAGTTTAGTGCTGCTCCCTTGAAGAAACGCCTCAGCTGGCGCCCGCGGAGCCCCTGATTGGAGGAAGACAAGAGCGTCCATTACTTGATGGGCCGGATAAGATTAATGGCTCATTCCGGCTTGACCATGATCGGAGTCATGGCGACATGCATCAAGCGAGGGGTACAACCACTGCAATACAGAGGCCACCCCATGTGGGATTTCAACGGGGAAGACGATGCTACCCGGCATGGCCGCAAAGGGCCGGATTCGACCGAGGATCTGGTGAAGATCCTGTCCAGCCTGTACAAGGGGGAGAAGGAGGATTTCCTTCGAACGAACCCTTTGGATGGGTTCTCCATGATCAACCCCAGAGGATGGGTAAGTGAACACCTTGAAGGGCCCAACCCATGCTTTCGAAGTTTAAGCTTCTTACATTATGTCTTCGGCGCAGGGTCTATGCCGGACTGTGGAGGACATCGTAAGTCCTGCTCCGCAGCCCGAGGATCCAAAAGGATCCCTGGGTCCGGCCTCCGCAGAGGACCCGGATATCGAGGTGGAGCTGATCGACGGGGTGTATCACCAGCTCAGCATAGACAATGCTTTGGTCGCCATTACGGCGGACTACCCCGGGCTAAGTCCAGCTTCCCAGGTGACCGCGACCGAAGTCCGGACACCATTATCTCATCCCTGCCCATTTCTGACCTTCACGAACGATGGTATTTTCCAGGAAGCGCCTTTACGGCAGGAAGCCGAGCCCGCGGCGGCCGACCAACAGAGGTCAGTCCGAACCAGCAGGCGGAAAAGGAGCGCAGTGCGGACGGAAACGTCGCCGCAAAGGTATAGCTCGTATTTGAATTTTTAGAGCAACGTTCCGAGGAAACATCTAAGTGCCCATGATCTTTGTAGGAGAAAAAGCACTCGCCGGACTGCGAGCGCAGGAATTGCCAATCCGACCAACACTGGCCAGGCTCCAGCGCCCGGCCTGGAGGGGGAGGCAAGCGCAAGACGCGAGCCGGATCCTTCTCCAACGGAGGATACCGACAGACTGTCCGCCACCAAGTCTGAGGTGGAGAGCGCCATGAACCATAGGCGCCGCCGGAATGTATTTCAAGAAGCGTGCTTTTCCCCTGAGGCATTGGATGCTTTTAACGCAGGGGACGCGCATCTCCGTGCTGCTCAAAATGGTTTTACTAGAGCCATGGAGCAGTATGTGAAAGACATACGGGTAAGGGAATTTTAATGGTTGTATATACCAGTAGCCCCCGAGACTTAAATTAGTTATGCTAACTGATTTAAGGATCATTGTAAATTTCAGGCACTTAACGAGAAGAACGCCCAGCTGTCTCGGGAACTGCAAGATTGCAAGGCCCAACTTGAGGCCGCACTTGCTGCCGCAGGAGGAGACGGAAAGACCCCTCCTGGTAACACATTTTTATTAATAAATATAAGCGCTGTGTGGCGTGCGCGCGAGTTTGATAATGACATTTGCAGGTACCGCCGGACAAGATCCGGACAGGCCGGCGAGAGTGTGCTGAATAGGGTTCAGCAGGAAA
The DNA here is from genome assembly GCA_963921465.1 of Triticum timopheevii. NCBI lineage: Eukaryota > Viridiplantae > Streptophyta > Magnoliopsida > Poales > Poaceae > Triticum > Triticum timopheevii. The sequence continues at coordinate 375,335,506 of OY997270.1, forward strand.
GGAACAAGCTCCAGGATGCCAATGCCAAGCATGGAGAAGAGCTGAAAGGCGCTCAGGCCGAGCTGTCCGGCTCCGTTAAGGAGAATCAGCGGCATCGTCGCAGCATTTATAGTAAGTGCTTGAGCGAACTCTTTTGAAAAGAAGAGTTCGGCGAGGAAGTATTTTGACATGATATGTCTTGTAGGTATACTCACGGGTCGTCCTGCAGAGGAGATGCCCATATCAATGGGTGATCAACTTCCCGAACTGTTGCAACTACTCGAACGAGTTTGGCAGGCAATGAGCAGCGTCGTTCAGGCTTTATGGCTAGCCGTCACCCTACCCGAGGGCCTCGGGGAGCTTGCGGAGAAGCTGCAGGGAGTGCGGCAGCGCTTCCGTTTGTGGAAGATTTCGGCTTGCCGTCAAGGTGCGAGGGAGGCTTGGGCCATGGTGAAGACGCGTTACAAGAAGGCGGATCCCAACCATATGGCCGAAGTTGGACCGGTGGGGCCCGATGGGAAGGAGATCCCTGTGAGTTTAGTGTATAGCCAAGTAGAGTTGGCTGCTAAATTTTCCCAACAGGACTGTAAACTAGACAGCCTGTTAGACGGGATTGAGGAGGAATACAATCAATAAATTTGACAATGTATGTTATTCTTTAAAGTGACATGTGAAATGCCTTCTAGCCGGATTGTAGATCGTTTGTCTTTGCCGACCTTTTCGCTTCGACCTCAGGACCCTAGAGTCCGGAGTGTGTCCGAATACCTTTTTGGTTAAGAAACAACCGTGGTATGCATGGAGACCAGGCGTAGGGGTCATTAGTGCTTTATCAGACAAGTGCCCAACTAGTTATGTTATATTATATGGTTAGTAAGAACCATCTTCCAGGGAGAATAGTTCCGTTAAGGGTTCCTTTCGCTGGGAGGCATGCCCTAAAGTGCATGTCCGAACTGCAAAGAAAGCAGTAAAACATCTGGGGGCAGATAGATAAATAGGTAAAAAGTCATCTTTTAAGTCACCGACCGAATATTCCCTTAAGAACGCTAGCTTTCGGCTTCACCCAGTCTGAGGTACACATCCGGCTGACCCGGCAGTAACAATCGCAGAGGTGCTCCCTTTACCTCCTAGCCGAACAATCGGGAACGTAGGGGTAAGCACAGGAGCCAGGCAACCCAGCTTGGCCAAAACTTAAGTCATATTGATGCATATAATGGCGAGTAAAAGGTACATGTGGAAGCTTGACACATGTGATGGGTATAAAACCCGTATAATTAAGCTTATGTAAAAGAAGCCCCCAGGAATAATGAGTGCGAATGGCACATCATGCGTATAATTGAGCTTATGTAAAAGAAGCCCCCAGGAATAATGAGTGCGAATGGAACATCATGCGTATGCAAAGAATGCAAAAATAGGCCCAGAAGGGCTTTTAAATAAAAAGGATAACAAGAGAAACAAAGGACAGCCGAAGTGTAAAAGTTTGGACGGGGGAAGGGGACGAACTCTTAGTCCGGCGCTAGGCATAGAATCGTCGGAGGCGGGCTGCGTTCCATGGGTTCGGCTCGAGTCGGTTATCCGACGCATTTCGTAGACGGTACGCTCCACCGGTCAGTACTTGATCGATGATGAAGGGACCCTCCCATTTGGGCTTGAGCTTGTCCTTTTTCTTGTCCGGCAGGCGTAGAACTAGTTCACCAACGTTGTAGGTCTTGGCCCGTACTTCTCTGCTTTGATATCTTCGGGCCTGCTGCTGATAGAATGCGGAACGAGCCTTCGCGACGTCACGTTCTTCCTCCAATGTGTCCAAGCTGTCCTGCCGATCAAGCTCGGCTTCTCTTTCCTCATACATGCGCACTCGAGGTGAGTCATGAATAATGTCACAGGGCAAGACTGCCTGTGCGCCGTATACCATAAAAAATGGTGTGAATCCGGTAGTACGGTTAGGCGTTGTCCGCAGCCCCCAGAGTACGGAGTCGAGCTCCTCGACCCATTGTGTGTCGGATTTAGTGAGTGACCTCACTAGTCTGGGTTTAATGCCGCTCATTATTAGACCATTTGCTCTTTCCACTTGACCATTGGTTTGAGGGTGATAGACTGACGCATAGTCGAGCTTGATGCCCATATTTTTGCACCATGACTTAACCTCATCGACTGTGAAGTTCATGCCGTTGTCGGTGATGATGCTGTGGGGGACTCCGTAACGGTGTACCACCCCTGATATAAAGTCTATCACTGGTCCGGACTATGCCGTTTTGACCGGTTTGGCCTCTATCCATTTGGTGAACTTATCCACCATGACCAATAGGTATTTTTTCTTGTGGGTTCCCCCTTTAAGGGGTCCAACCATGTCAAGCCCCCAGACCGCGAACGGCCAGGTAATGGTTATGGTTTTGAGGGTGGTGGGTGGCATATGGCTCTGATTAGCAAAGAGCTGACAACCAACGCATCACTGGACCAAGTCCTGTGCGTCTGCCCGAGCCGTCGGCCAATAAAATCCTGTACGGAATGCCTTTCCTACAAGGGCCCGGGCTCCTGCGTGGTGTCCGCCTAGTCCGGCATGAATTTTAGCCAGGAGGTTTCGCCCTTCTTCTTCGGAGATACACCTTTGAAGGACTCCGGTGGTACTTTTCTTATAAAGTTCTCCCTCATGGACCTTTTAGGCCTTCGATCGCCGGACTATGCAGCGGGCCTCATTTTGGTCTTCGGGAAGTTCCTGCCTAAGTAAGTAGGCTAGGAAAGGTTCTGTCCACGCGGCGATTACCGCCATTATGAAGTGGGCGAAAGGTGTTATGTCGTCTGCCGAATCACCAGTTGGTGCGGTTTTCTCCGGTTTGTAGCTACCGGGCTCCTCTTCCCATAGTACGGATGGCTTGAAGAGCCGTTCCAGGAAGATATTTGGAGGGACAGCATCACGTTTCGCACTGATGCGTGCCAGGACGTCGGCCGCTTGGTTATTATCTCGGGCTATCTGATGGAATTCGAGTCCTTCAAACCGAGCTGACATTTTTAGGACAGCGTTGCGATATGCTGCCATTTTCGGATCCTTGGCGTTGAAGTCTCCATTTATCTGGGATATTGCAAGGTTTGAGTCCCCGCGCACCTCTAGGCGTTGAATGCCCATGGAGACCGCCATCCGGAGACCATGTAACAGGGCCTCGTATGCGGCTGCATTGTTGGAGTCCGTGTACATTATTTGAAGTACATACCGGACTGTATCGCCGGTGGGGGACGTCAGTACGACGCCAGCCCCCAGTCCGGCCAACATTTTGGAGCCGTCGAAATGCATAGTCCAATTGGAGTATGCGCCGTACTCTTTAGGGAGTTCGGCTTCAGTCCGTTCGGCGATGAAGTCAGCCAAAACTTGTGACTTTATAGCTCGTCGAGGTTTGTAAGTGATGTCGAATGGTAAGAGCTCAATGGCCCATTTTGCTATCCTGCCCGTTGCATCGCGGTTATTTATAATGTCATTGAGTGGTACTTCAGAGGCCACTGTTATCGAGCACTCTTGAAAGTAGTGCCGGAGCTTTCGAGACGCCATGAACACCGCATATGCTATCTTCTAATAGTGCGGGTAACGGGATTTTCAGGGGGTTAACACAGTGGATACATAATACACTGGTTTTTGAAGAGGGAATTTATGCCCTTCTGTCGCTCGTTCGACGACGAGGACTGCGCTTACAACTTGATGTGTTGCTGCGATGTATAACAACATTGGTTCGCCCAGAGTGGGCGCAGCCAGGACCGGATTTGTTGCCAGTATGGCCTTTATTTCTTCGAGTCCGGCGGTGGCAGCATCCGTCCACTCGAAGTGTTCGGTGCGCCTGAGGAGGCGATAGAGGGGCAACGCCTTTTCTCCTAAACGGGAGATAAAGCGGCTTAAGGCTGCCACACATCCTGTTAATTTTTGTATTTGCTTGAGGTCTTTTGGAATATCCAACTGTGGCAGAGCTCGGATTTTGGCCGGATTTGCTTCAATTCCTCTACCGGATACGATGAAGCCCAGCAGCTTTCCGACTGGTACGCCGAAAACGCATTTTTCCGGATTCAGCTTGATGTCATATGCTCTGAGGTTGTCGAATGTGAGCCTCAAATCGTCAACTAAAGTTTCGACGTGTTTTGTTTTGACGACTACGTCGTCTATGTATGCCTCGACTATTTTGCCGATCTGGGTGGCCAGACATGTTTGAATCATGTGCTGATATGTTGCGCCGGCGTTTTTGAGTCCGAAGGGCATCGTGTTGAAGCAGAATGGTCCATATGGAGTGATGAATGCCGTTGCGGCTTGGTCTGCTTCCGCCATCTTGATTTGATGATAGCCAGAGTATGCGTCCAGGAAGCACAACGAATCGTGCCCTGCTGTGGCATCGATAATTTGATCGATGCGGGGGAGAGGGAAGGGATCCTTTGGGCAAGCTTTACTGAGGTCTTTAAAATCGACACAGAGGCGCCAGGATTTATCCTTCTTTGGTACCATCACCAAATTTGCTAGACAGTCCGGATGTTTGATATCTCTAATGAATCTGGCTTCCAATAGTTTGGCTAGCTCTTCTCCCATTGCCTGTCTTTTGGGCTCAGAAAATCGTCGAAGAGCCTGTTTGACTGGCTTGAATCCTTTTACGATGTTGAGGCTGTGTTCTGCCAACCTGCGAGGGATTCCGGGCATGTCTGAAGGATGCCAGGCGAAGATATCCCAATTTTCCCGAAGGAATTCGCGTAGTGCGGCGTCTACTTCGGGGATCAACTGTGCCCCAATGGAGGCCGTCTTTGTTGGGTCCGTTGGATGGACCTGGAATTTTATTATCTCGTCTGCTGGTTTGAAGGAGGTGGACTTGGATCTTTTATCGAGTATCACATCGTCCCTGTTCACCGTAGAGCGCAGCGTGGTGAGTTCTTCTGCCGCCAAGGCTTCGGATAGTGCCTCGAGGGCTAGTGCCGCTGTCTTGTTTTCGGCGCGGAGTGCTATGTCCGGATCACTAGCGAGAGTGATTATTCCGCTGGGCCCAGGCATTTTAAGCTTCATGTACCCGTAATGAGGTATTGCTTGAAAAATTGTGAATGCCTCTCGTCCTAATATGGCGTGATATCCACTGCTGAACGAGGCCACCTGGAACGTGACTTCTTCGGATCTGTAATTGTCCGGAGAGCCGAACACCACATCGAGTGTGATTTTTGTCGGTGCAGCGCTCTTCCCGGCTAGGGATTATTCCTCTAAAGGTTGTGCTGCTTCGCTCAATACGGCTCCAATCGATTTCCATTTTTCGCAGAGTTTCCTCGTAAATGAGGTTTAGTCCGCTGCCGCCGTCCATGAGGACTTTTGTCAGTCGAAAGCCGTCCACTATGGGACTAAGTACTAGTGCGGCTGGGTCTCTGGTTGTTCGGAATGTGGGCTCGTCGCTGCCATTGAAGGTAATGGCTGTGTCGCTCCATGGATTTGCTGTTGCTAATTGGTAGACTTCGGCGAGTTCGCGGATTGATCGTTTTGGCATATTATTTGATGCGAAATTCTCGAAGACTGTTGATACCGTGCTGGTATTGTTGGAGTGGTTTCCCGGAGCTAGAAGCTCTTCGCCACTTTTGGTCACCTGCCGTAATATCCAACATGCTCGAAGGCTATGTGTTGGGACGGCTCCCTCTGTATTATGAAGCTTACAGGGTCTATTGAGCCATCCCTCCAGTACGGTTCCGTTTCCCTGATTGGGTTTTTGTTTTTTCGTTTTTGCATCTGGGGCCTGAGTGTAAGGCGCCCTTTTACTGCGGACTGGGTTTGAGGCCGGATTATCCGAAAATTGATTTTCGCTTTTCCGGAAACTCTCCATCGCACAGTAATTTCGTACAATGGACGCCAGGTCGGTAAAACGCGTAATTTTGCGACGATCAATGGCGTTTAGTATTCCCTTGTCCGTGCAGTTATTGCGAAAGATTGATATTGCGTTGTCCTCTCGGCAGTCCTTTATCCTGTCCATAACCAGGAGGAATCTGGCCCAGTAGTGATGTACTGTTTCTGTAGGCTCTTGCCGTATTAGAGATAGATCGCATATGTCTGGGCAGGTGGGTGGAATAAAATCCGGATCCCTGCCCATCTTGAGGCTCAAAGGCCAAGGGGTTTCCGAATTCGGAAGTGTGTTTTGCTGGGGACAATCCAGCGAGTCCAGGGCGATGCATGATTTTAAGTTCGATGCTCGATCGAAGTCCGTCCCTCCGCGGGAATCCGGCATGGAGGGTTCGGGAATCCGGACATGAATTGTTTTCAACACTGGCAAAGAGTTGCCGTATTGCTCTTCCACCACTGCGACGTGGTGGGTGGCCTGGGGAGAGTTAATCTTTCTCAGATCGGTTTTAAGCCCAATCTAGTTGTAGTCCGTCACGACTCCCAGGGCGGCGATGCGATCCAAGAGCTCGTTAACAGACGAGAGCTCTATTGGATCTAACTGTTCGGCAGCTTTAGGGCTGACGCGAAGATTGCTTTCGACGACTTGAGAAGTCATTGCCGAAGCGGCGGCCGGATAGGCGTTCATGAGAAAACCACCAAGCCGGATAGTTTGGCCGGCGGCCAAGGCCCCTCCGGCGAAAATACCGTCTTTGAAGACGGGTGGAGGCATCCGCTCTATCGGTGACGACACAGAGGAACTCTCAATGAAAGCACCAATGTCGGTGTCAAAACCGGCGGATATCGGGTAGGGGGTCCCGAACTGTGCGTCTAGGCGGATAGTAACAGGAGACGAGGGACACGATGTTTTTACCCAGGTTCGGGCCCTCTCGATGGAGGTAAAACCCTACGTCCTGCTTGATTAATATTGATGATATGGGTAGTACAAGAGTAGATCTACCACGAGATCAAGGAGGCTAAACCCTAGAAGCTAGCCTATGGTATGATTGTTGTAATGTACGTTGTCCTACGGACTAAAGCCCTCCGGTTTATATAGACACCGGAGAAGGCTAGGGTTACACAGAGTCGGTTACAATGGTAGGAGATCTATATGTCCATATTGCCAAGCTTGCCTTCCACGCCAAGGAAAGTCCCATCCGGACACGGGACAGAGTCTTCAATCTTGTATCTTCGTAGTCTTGGAGTCCGGCGGACATTGATAGTCCGGCTGTCCGGACACCCCCTGGTCCAGGACTCCCTCAGTGATGGTGCATGTAGACATCTCTCACGAAGTCCATGACCTAGTCAGTTATGCGGGGTTCATCCCGTAGGTTGGTGGCAAGAAATAGTCTGCAGAGTTTAGTTAGTGCAACTTTGCTTGTCTGTAGTAAGTACTATTGTTTAGTACTTGATTTGTGTTTGTGATCCCTGTATTGTTTATTAGTACTGCCGCTTTTGGTGTGTGGTCAGTCCTAAGAACGGTATATGTTAATGTTTGTCCACTCAATTCAGTCTATATTTTGAAGTATCCAGATCATATTTTTTGTGAGGACGGTTTATGAATTATGGTTACACTCCAATATCTGTATGCATTGCAGGGTTTATCGCACCCACCAGGATTTCCAGTCCCATGGATGTTCGGTCCATACGATTTGTCACGACCTTTGGACTGTCCTGCTTGTGGGAGTAGGTGGGGACCCTGCATGCCACCCGTAGTTGGACGATCAATCTTCTGTTTAGTACTTCAACATAGTGATTTCCTGGTAAGGATTCACTCGTGTCACATCAAGTAAATCTTATTGATTTTCTGTCTAAATCTTATTGATTTAATTCCATGTTTTCTTTCTTTTCCTCCAATTTTACGATGCAGGTTTTGCCATGTGACATTCATCACGGAATAAACCGTTTGGTTTGCTCTACGATGGCTATTTTGCAGGTTTCAATTCTTATGTCGTGTCAGTAATGAAGGCACTGTCCATCACTTATATTACTGGAAAAAAATTGGATCAGTCTGTTGTCTGAGTACAAGCTGAATCCCTATGATGAACTGCAGTTTGGTTTAACAAAAACGCCAAAATTAGTCCTTCTTGCGTTTAAAAGAAATGAAGAAAAAACTGGATCACGGTCATAGATCCTAGTCAAGTTAGAAAGCTGATCATAGCAGACCAGACACGATCGCCGCTGTCTCACTCATCGGTACCACCTTCAGCAACGGATCGAGCACCGGGAGTTCCTCTATCACTGAGAGCGACAGTAGCTCAGTCTGATCCATGTGAGGATTGGGCATCGACCGCGTCAGCGGATCAGTCTGATCTACCGGAGGATCGGACACCAACACCAGCACCTACTCCAACACCGGCACCAGCTTTACAAGGAGCACCATCTCCGGCAGCAGCAGTGGCTTCGGCACCTGCACCAACACTTGCACTTGCACCTGCTTCGGCCCGTGCAGTTGCACCGGCAACAGACTGGGCTACAGTTCGCACTTCATATACCAAAGTCCTTACAAAAACCGACATGTCCACCTTCTTGGTAAGCATTGGCCGCCCGAGTGCTTCGTTCTTTTTTCTTTCCATGCTGTTTCACATGATTCACTATGTTGATCTAACTGTTTGGGTATGTCTTCTTGTTTGCAAACAGAGAATTCCTAGAGCGACGAGGGAGTCATTCAACAATCCGGGCGACCACAGCCAAGTTTCTCTTACCATGCGCAGCCCTGGTGTGAATGAACCTGCTCAATATACCGTAAGTACAAAGGATGGTCGCATGATGATTGATGCTAAAGGATGGTCAAGGTTCAAATCTAAATCATATCTTGCGGTAGGGGATGATGTCAAAATCGAACTTTCTCGGCAAGGAGAGCTGGTCCAACTCAACTTTGAAATTCTTCAGTAGCAGCACGCAACTGCCGAACTGATTTATCCTCCGAGAGATTTTGATGTAATAATCTGGCATGGTGAAACAAGTGTTCTGTGTGTATAAGTAGTACGACAGTATTATTTATCACATGGTATATCGTTGATAGAATTGCAACTCTGATTGCTGGTTAGGAGTTGTCGTTTGATTTCATTCCAACAGCTACCGTGCTTTATTCAATTTTGTGTATTTACCTTGCGACAGCATCTAAAACCAGCGCCATACCGATCGCTTGCAATATGAAAAGCGCTGTGGCAGAACACATGGGCCCCCAAACACGCAGGGTGGGCCTGCGGCCCAAAGTCCAAAACCATGAGCCTGTCTGAGTATTATATTCTCAGCTGAACCCCCATAATGCCCGTGCATTGAAGAGGGAGTATATTTCTCGGCAAGGTGAGCCTGTCTGTGATAAAAAAGATTTGTATATTTCTTTACGGAGGGAGTATCTCTCTGTCAAAAAATATATTTATGTGTAACTAGTTACTACTGTCTTTCTACTTCCTTTCGCTGATATGTGGGGCAACCGGCAACGGGGTCCACGTGCCATATGCACAAATTAGAGTGCACAACTTCACGGTAGACACACCCCGTTAGTAGCGCCGCAGTAATGCCCAATGAGCCATGAAATCACAAACCCCCCTTCCAGCTTTAGCAGTAAGCTGGACGGACGAAGCGGCAATATTTCACTGGGCCTGAATCCCCTTCTCCCTTGTCTGCTTGTTCAGAGAAAATCCCCTCTCGGTGATTGCATAGGGTTTTCTGATGGAGAACCAGGTACGAATTCTTCATCCATTCCCGATAAATCCAAGTCCCTTGTTTGTAGGTAATCCTAGGATGGCAGCCGCTGCCGTTGATGCATTTTTCTTCCTACTGAATCTAGTGTGTTTCATTTGTAGTGCCCAAAGTGCGAGTACCCTACAGGTTTTTGTGCCCTCGGCGAGACACCACACTTGTTCCTTCTCATCCTAACACGGGATTTTGAAACGCGCACGGTATGTTCCTAGAATCCTCTTTTCTATCCGGGAGGGTGGGGTTTTTTTGAACATGCTGTCGACTAATTTGGAAATTTGGATTGCTATATTTGGATAAAAGGTACTACTAGTACGATGATCAACACTGACGCGAAGGAGGAAGTTATTTCTAGATTTGGATAGGGAATACAATGTGTTCTCATATTATTTTTCCTGCGGTGTATTATTTGCTCTGCCAGAACACATGTACTCAAGATGCTCGGCCTTGCCATAACTGAATACACTAGTTTAATGGTCACAGTGAAGACAAGCCATGCATATAAGTTCCGACTTGGGTTCATGAACCAAGCAGATCGCTGCTTTTTTATGGCCGAACTTGGATAAACTTTCGCAAGTGTTATAGACTGAAAGTTGGGGCACAAATGTTGATGGAAATAGCAGAACCTGGTCTCATCTTCACTGCGATCTTCCACCCTGACGTCATTCCAATTGTTCATCCATGTTAGTTTTGTATCTGGTTCTTGCTTGTTGCCTTGATTACTTCTTAATCCACCTATTCTGTCTAACTAATCACAATTTAACTTTAGAAATAGCAACGAATCTCTCACGAAGATGCTACTTCTAACTAATATTTTCTTATAATTGGTGGCACATGTAGGTTTTTTCAGAGTTAAGCAGGATGCTCATTTGTTATTCTGTAATAACTCAGCTGTTACTGATGGCACTGAAGTTTACTGGGTCGACATCCACAAGTTCCTACACTTTATTGATCGTCTTGAGGTCCTTGTGGGGCGTTTCAATGGTGGAAGGCCACGTTGGATATGTGTGCCACTGTTGCACTCGTTGAACAGGTCCAACTGTGTCGAGAAACTTATGGTACGAGCTGTTTTCTGTTATATATGTTGTTCATAAACTATTTCTTATAAACAGTTTTACAGTTGTGATCTTCTTGAACTAGAAACTGCCCAGTTCTATGGTTCCTATACAGATGCCTGACCATGGTCGGGTCAGACTTGCGCTTGGTCACAACATGATGTTTATGTCGACCTACTCAATTCCCCTTGGAGGTGAAAAGATACTTATTCATGGGTGGTCTCAAATAATGAAGGCCCGTCCATCTTGGAGAATAGGACAGAAGATTATGTTCATGCTTTTCCATGGCTCTAAAGCGAATGTCCTATTTATTGACCACATTGCGAGATGAAGCCGCTTTCAGAAGGTTGTGGATGCGTGGGGTGGCGCCTGGGCCTTGTCCTAGGGCTTGGCGGCCTCACCCTTGGTTAACTGTAGGCAAAGTAGCACTGTTCGAGGCGTGCTTTGTACGGTTGAACCTGTATAAGTACTCATACTGCTTTCAGCTTTGGTTGTTAAGTGCCCCTGCTGGTTTCAATTAAAGTTGTTAAGTACTCCTGCTGCTTTTACAGTCTGTCATGTTTCTTCGTCCTGTCTTCCTCCAGCCGCCAAAGCCAAACCAGCGCCGGCGGGGCCGCCTGCTTCTGCCTCCCACGGCTGGCTGCGCCTCAGCAACGCATCGCTGCCCCACCGTCTCCTAAATCGTTAACGTCGACGTCCTCTGCGCGCTTTGGTGCGCTCGCCGCGGCGCCGCCCTCTCGCGTTGTCAACATGGCCAACAAACAACAGGAATCGGCAGAAGTACGTGGAGAGGATGACAGTAGGGGCCCACCACGTTAGCGTATGGAAAATAAAATGCCTTCTCCTAGTGTTTTCCTGACATCTGGGACCCATGACATTGTGAGCGTATATAGTCAATAGACAAGAGAACAGCACAAGATCGGCGGACACCTGGGACGTAGCTTCTCGAGTAGTATTTTTTTGTTATTGTTGAGACGGAGCAGGGTTTGAACTGGGCTGTGGCCCGTCTAGCCCAGGCTTATATTTTATGTTCACTATGTGACCAGCCCAGCTATTTTTTCTTTGTGAAAATGAGCCCAGTTTATTTTTTCTAAAGAATACCCAATCTAGGCCTACTAATTTCTCTACGCCCTGATGGGCTGCAACTCTTTCAAGACGCCTGCAAATCTAGAAAGTAATATGAAATGGGTTGTAAATATAAAAACAGATGACAAATTGGCAATTACTTTATAATTTATGAATTTTTTCACATTTTCAGATTCCTAATTCGCTGGGCATTAACCTAATTTAAATATATCTTCAAAGTACTTTAAATCTGGCTCAACATTTTGGTATTAAAAATAGTTTGGAACCCGTAGAAATATGCGAAATTGGCCATGGCCAACCAAAAAAAACGACTGCAATAAATTTCATAAGAAGTTGCCATGAGCTATATATAAATTATTAAAAAAAGAGGGAGTGGTCTGACTTGTTGACCTGTTTAGTTGACGCGTATGCAAGATTTTCTTAGTTATTATATGTCAACAAACGATTCTAGCAGACGTAACCGTTGAATGTCAACCTACGACCGTCGTGTTTCTTCAATCTCTGATCTTCTTGCTCCAGCCGCCAAAGCAGCGCCGGTGGGACCGCCTACTCCCGCCTCCCGTGGTCGGCTGTGCTGCCGCCCAGGCGTCAGCGCCCCCTACTACTCCCACCGCTAGGCAGGGCATCCCTCTACTCACTCACACCCCCTGTTATTCTGCGGCGATGGCAGCCTCACACCGCAGCTGAACCGGTGAACCCTCGTACTCCTCTCCACGCGGGCGTCCACTGCCGCGTCTTCCCCGGCTCCGCGTTTTCCCCTTCCTAGGCCTCGCCGTCATCCACCACCGTGGTGCTCTCGGTGCGGTGTGGTAGATGTGGTCAACGACCTACTTCCATCGGAAGAGTACTTTACGTGGAGAAGCTGATAGCTGGGTCCACGGCAGCCGCAAGGAAGTGCCTCCTTATTACGCGGAAAATAATTATTCCTCCACCTGACAGCAGGGACCCACCGGATGGGCCACCAGTATTTCATGAAAAAACATTTCCCCCTGACAACTAGGGCCCACCGGATGGGCCACCGTATTTCGCAAAAAAACGTTCCCCCCGCTGTCAGCTCGGACCCACCGGAAGTGCCTCCTTATTACGCACAAAAAAATGAATACCCCCTGCTAGCTGGGACCCACCCTGGTGGGAGGCTAACTTGTGGGCCTACTAAGTTGACTGCGACGGAGGCATTTGTCAACTTTAGTCAATATATGAACGATTCTAGCTCCAGTGACCGTATGATGTCCATCCAATGGCCCTAGTGCTTCTTCAACCTCCGGTCTTCTTGCTCCAGCCGCCCAAAGTAGCGCCGGTCATGCCGCATGCTCCTGCCGCCTGTGGCTGGCAGTGATACCGCGGAGGCCTCACCGCCCCCTACTACTCCCACCGCTGGCCAGGCCATCCCTCTACTCACCCACACCCCCTGTTATTCTGCGGCGAGGGCAGCCTCACACCGCAGCCGAACGAGTGAACCCTCATACTCCTCTACGCATGGGCATCCACTGTTGCGTCTTCCCCGGCTCCGCGTCATCCCCTTCCTAGCCTCATCGTCGTCCACCGCCCTGGTGCTCTCGGCGCGGCATAGTCAACGTGGTCAAGGAACGACTTCCATCGGACGTGGACTGTATGTGGAGAGGCTGACAGCTAGGTCCAGGGCCGCAGCAAGGAAGTGCCTCCTTATTACGCGGAAAATATTGATTCCTCCACCTCACAGCAGGGACCCATCAGACAGGCCACCGTATTTCGTGAAAAAAACATTTCCCCCTGACTGCTGGGACCCACCAGCTACATCTTCGCACGCAAGGAAGTGCGTCCGAGCAAAAAATAAAAAAATGATTCGCCCCCCTGAATGCTGGGACCCACCATCTACATCTTCTCACGCAAGGAAGTGCCAGACAGTCGGGACCCACCTGGTCGAAGCATACGTAGCATTGTCATTCTAGTCACAAACGTGTACGTACATATATACTGGTCGATGTAGAGGCGCGCACGTGTCGTAGTAGAGGGGCGCACGTAGCATGTACACATACGTACAACGGCCAGTGTGCAACAAAGAAAATACGGCCACGTATGTGTACGTACGGGCGGTGTCTCAAACGCCTACTCGCGCATACGTACGGCCAGGGCTCGTATACATGGCTGGGTCAGAACGGAGAAACCGCGTCGTCGTCGTGTAAATGGGGAGGCACGGAATGCGTCGTGTTCATGGGGAGGCAACAAAATGTGTCGTGTTCATCGGGAGGCAACGGAACGCGTGGGAACCAACCGGCTTGGACGGAATAGGCGATGGAAACGAGGCCTGGCGTACCGTAGAACGGAGGAATCGGCCTTGTGTTTGACCGGCCACGTTAGAAATGGGATCCTGTTCATTTGAGGGGTGTGGCGTACCGCAGAACTGAGGAAACAGACCTCCTACGGTCGAAACGGGGGTCCTGTTGATCGGGAGGGGTGTGGCATACCACAAAACGGACTTGTGTTGGAGCGCTACGGTTGAAATGGGGGTCCTGTTCATCGGGAGGGGTGTGGCGTACCGCAAAAAGGGACTCCACGGGATACTGTTCATCTCCACCATCGACCTCCTCCAGCCTCCACCGGCTACCGTCGACCTCCTCCAGCCTCCACGGGCTCCTGTTCATCCATCCTCCACCGCGCGCTACTCCACCGGCTACTGTTGAACCACCCCTCCACGGGCACCCCTCCATTGTCTAATGTTCATCCAGCCCTCCACGGGGTCGTCCTGTTCAGCTAGCCCTCCACGGGGTCCTATTCATCCAACCCCAACCGGCTCGATCGATCGGGGTCCTGTTCATTCAGAGGCAACGCCACCACTCACTGTTCATCCAACCCCCCTGCAATGCTCACTGTTCATCCCAGAGGCAGCATCGATCGGCTTCAATTAGCAGCAGTAGCGAAGGAATCGCTCGATCGGGTTCAGTTAACAGCCATCGATCGATCGCTCGGGTTCAGTAACGCATAGCCTGCAGTGCAATCGCTCGGGTTCCGTTAGAGCCCAACGCCTCGCTCGGGTTCAGTTAGAGCTAACACCTCACACACACGTGCTTACGTGTATGAGAGAAACGTGCATCTCTCGGCCCCCAACCTCCCACCGTAACCGGGAACTCCCCGAAATTTTCCTCGCCCTCGCTTCTACCACGGTTTTTTCCGTCATGGACGACCCAAACAATGTCATGCAGTTGCGTCTCCGTCCCGCCCAGGACGAAAAGCACATTTTCTGTCATGATTTTTTGTCATAGAAGTAGGAGCCCACCACATCTATGATGATACCGGGTTTTGTGACAATTATCGTCATAGAAGTGTCATTAGTATGACAGAAAAAAAATTGTTCGGCCCAAAATGTCACAGATGTGTCTTTTTTTGTAGTGTAGAGTGCGATCCATAATGCGGCTCAACCGCCCCAGGAACCGTATACCTTCACCCTTTTCTTTCTTTCAGGTCAATATCTTCTTGAGGCTCTTCCAATAACCTGATTATCGGTCCCATCACGGGATGGAAACACCAAGGAGGCAAGGAGCTTTGACGTACAAGGGAATCCCCAGGTGTTCTCTGATAACAATCGCTATACCTATTTTACATACCCACACGCAACTCGCTCTTGGTTAGGACATGTCAAATAGTCCTATTTGCTTATCGCACTACTTATATATATACGCCTCGACGTATCATTCAAATAACAATGGAAAATAATGTACAGCGTTAGCTCATTACCACATTTCTTTTTCTTTTTCCTTGACTGTTTATTTATTACAAATCACACCCGTACATTCTGGTACATTCACTTCGCCAGGGGCTTCAGTGTACCCCATAACACGGCAGGAAAGTCCGAACACTTTCGACAGTGCGGCACCCCGAACTTATAGCATTATATGCATCAGCTCCGAATCATGTCTTGGGTCAATAGTTGGGTTGCCCGGCTCCTATGCTTGCTACCCTACGTTCCTCTATATCGGCTAGGGTAGTAAAGGGAGAACTACTACGATTCTGTCCTGGTTCTTCCGGAGGAGCACCTCAATAGAGAAAGCCAAAAACGGACTGTCATGATGCGGCGAGAGCTGGTTGCTGTTCGAGAGGTTTCAAATCCTTAAAGATTTTTTCCGCTTTATGCGAGGAATCGGTCTTTGTCCGATTTAGGCGTGTATAGCGCCCCAAGTTCGTCCTTCCGAATACCAGGGGCTATGCCAAAATTTTAAATTATAGAACTTCTATGGCTAAGTGAGGGTGATAAAGCCATATAGTCCGATTGCCTTGTTCATGCGCTAAACACCTCCTTAAAGGATCAAAAATTAGGATAAATAGTGTTTAGATTTATCCTGAACACCCCTGTACTAGTTACATGGGGGCAGAAGCCAACGACTAGCCAACTCTCAGATTTTGTAAACGGTCGCATAGGAGGTAAAACTTTAAATCATCCAAGCATTATATTGCGCAAATAAACTTGTTCCATATTACAGGATAAAATGAGTGCATTCATTCAAAGATTACATCCTTAGTACATTGCTCCACCACAAGGCGGGAGCCCTTCAAGACACTGTTATAATAATTTTCGGGCCGGCGGTGCTCCGTGCCCTTCGGTGGTCCCTCGGTCATCAGCTTTTTGACATCCATCTTCGCCCAGTGCACTTTTGCGCGGGCGAAGGCCATTCGCACACCTTCAATCCAAACCGACCGCTTTATGACTTTGAGTCGCGGTCAGGCACTCACAAGCCGCTTCACGAGACCGAAGTAGCTCTTGGGCATAGGCTCAGCAGGCCACAGCCGGACTATGAGGTCCTTCATGGCCAGTTCGGCTGCCTTGTGTAGCTCGACCAGTTGCTTCAGCTGGTCGCTCAAGGGCATCGGATGTTCTGTCCCAATATATTGGGACCAAAATAACTTATCCATTGGGCTCCCTTCTTCGGCTTGGTAGAACTCCACGACATCTGATATGCTACGCGGCAGATCCGCAAACTCTCCTGGAGAACTCCAAATTTCGGTAAGTAAAAGGAAAGTCTCCTTCACATGCTTGCTTTGCATAACAATGCCTTACCCGCCGCAATCTTCTTGGCCGCTTGAATCTCCAAGAGGGCCTTCTAGGCTTCGGCTTTGGCATCTTGCATGCTCTAGAGGGCCTGAGCAAGCTCGGACTCTTGAGTCTTAGAGTCACGCACCTAGGACTCGTATTTCTAGACGAAATCCTGGAGCTCTTGCTGGACCTCGTTCACCCGGGCCTCTTGCTTCTCGCGCTCGGTGCATTCCTTGGCCGCTTTGTCTTCGGCCTCGGCCAGCGCCTTTTTAAGGACTGCCACTTCGGTCATGGCCCCTACCAAAATTCATGACGCCGCTATCAGCCGAAACAATTTATCCTTTATAAGTTCACAGATGGGGCATTGCGTACCTTGACTTTCCTCAAGATGACTCTTCACGAGGCCGAGCTCTCTCTCGGTCCGCTCCAGGTCCTGCTTTAGTCCAGAGACCTCTGCAGTATGAGCGGCAGCGGCCAGCAGCGACGCCTTCTTATTCACATAGACATCCTCTGCTAGACTCCTGCGAACACTATTTGATCCTCTATTCGGCTTTTCTTTCCGAACACCAAACAGAGCATCAGGGGGTACTGTCTATATCGTGATATTCTCTCACAATTTATTACTTACCTCAAAGCCTGTTAGGAGGCTAGCGCAGGATTCGGTCAATCCGCTTTTAGCGGACCGGACCTTCTCAATCACCGTACTCATAAGAGTACGGTGTTCTTCATCGACGGAAGTGTTGCAAAGTGCTCCCAGCAAGTTGTTCGGTGCCTCTGGATGGACAGAGGTCATCGATACATGTGGCTCGCCCTCCTTAGAGAGAGGCTTCCTATCTGAATTCGGAACCACTTGGGTTTCTGGAGCAGTATTCGGCTGGGGGCCAAACTGTCTGTGGCCCCCATAATCAGAGTCCATGGGGGTCTTCCCTCCCTTGTGCCCGGCGACGGGGATTTTGCTTGGGCCGTCTCCGGAACTGTCTCCCCTTGGCCCGGTATCCTTCGAGACGACACCGCGGGCCTGGGGGAGGAGGTTGTCGAAAGCGAATCGATGTTCATCGCCAACGGGCCTAGAGACCCCTCCGAAGAGGAGGATATCCCGATGTTGGATTTGGCCGGGCTGCAGGTGCATGTTTGGCATGATAAGAAGCAATAAATACTGGAAATACTATTGTGTCCGGATACTTACGACTTAGCCAGGGGCTTATCCCTGGGTTCCCACTCCTCGCCGTTGTTGGTGGCTGCGGTGGAGTGGTCCGGAAGGAAGGTTTTTCCCTTCTTGGACACCTCGTCCTCCCCGTACGTGGCGGCCTTCCTCTTCTTTCTCCCCCCGGTGGGGGGGGGTGAATTTCCTCCTCCTTGTCTTTGGTGGAGGAGAGTTTCTCGGTGTCTTCGGATGTCCTATCCGATGCAACCTTGCGCCGGAGACCTTCTCTGGTCCCCGCGGCCGCCTTCTTGGCCTTCTTCTCCAGCACGTCGTAGGGAGCCGGAAATAACATCTTCGTTAGAAGAGGCGATTCTGGGTCTTCAGGTAGCGGAGCCGGCAATCGATCTGCTTCGCTATCGCAACCCAAGCCTGTAAATCGGCATGGAGGCTTAGATACCTCCGGCGGATGTGCTGGTAAAAGGCCTATCTTGCAAAATATGAAAACCTACCGGATTGGCTTGGCGTTTTGCGCTGAGTTTGCGATCTTTGGTTATGGGCGGTGGTACCTTGGTGGCCTTGAAAAGCACTTTTCAGACGTCTTCGTGTGTCGCGCCAAAGAGCTCTTGCAGCGTCTGGTGTTCGGCCGGGTCGAACTCCCACAGATTGCAAACCCATCTTTGACACGGAAGGATCCGGCGGAGGAGCATAACCTGGACAACGTTGACGAGCTTGATTTTCTTGCTTATCATATTTTGGACGCAGGTCTGGAGTCCGGTCAGCTCTTCCGTTGAGCCCCAGGCTAGGCCCTTCTCCTTCCAGGAGGTGAGCCGCATGGGGACGCCGGATCGAAATTCAGGGGTCGCTGCCTAGTTGGCGTCACGCGGCTCGGTGATGTAGAACCACCCCGATTGCCACCCCTTCACAGTCTCTGCAAAGGAGCCTTCGGGCCAGGTGACATTGGGCATCTTGCCCACCATGGCGCCCCCGCACTCCGCTTGTTGGCCGCCCACCACCTTTGGCTTCACGTTGAAGATCTTCAGCCATAGGCCGAAGTGGGGCATGATGCGGAGGAAGGCGTCGCACACGGCGATAAACGCCGAGATGTTGAGGATGAAGTCGGGGCCAGATCATGGAAGTCCATCCCGTAGTAAAACATTTGTCCGGAGACGAACAGGTGGAGGGAGAATCCCAGACCGCGGACAAAGTGAGAGAGGAATACTACCCTTTCCTAGGATTTCGGGGTAGGGATGATCTGCCCTTCGGCCGGAAGCCGATGCGCGATGTTCACGGACAAGTATCCGGCCTCCCGGAGCTTCTTGATGTCCTCCTTCGTGACGGAGGAGGCCATCTACTTGCCTCCCGCTTCGGACATGTTTGGAATGACTTTGCGGAGAAGGTGAAAGCTTGGGCATTGGAGCTCGAGAATGGATGAGCAGAGGAGGAAGAAGGCGTGGGTGAAAAGGGGAATCCTTATCTCCTTATAAAGGTAGCGGGGGTCATGCGCCTGCCCACTTGCCCTGGAAACTCGCTTATTCCCCAAGCGTCGTTTTAATTGCGCGGTTGGGTTACCCACACACGTAATTATGAGAATCCCGTGATAAGGGGACCTGATCTCTGCTTTGACAAGACGTGCCAATAAAACTGCCTCGTGAGATGTGCAGTAACAGGTTGACGAAAACGGTTTGTATAATGACCGGGGCATGGTGTGATGTCACACTATGGGAAAGTTGTTAGCAGATTAGACTTGTGGAATATTGTGCTCTCTACGGTAGTATGTGGAATTTGTTTTGCAGAGCCGGACACGATTCTTGTGCTCAAGATCTACTTTGGAGTATTCGGAGAAGGAACCCGCCTTGCAATACCGAAGACAATCTGCGTGCTGGACTCATCGTCATTAAAGCCTGGTTCAGGAGCTACTAAGGGAGTCCTGGATTAGGGGTCCTCGGACAGCCGGACTATATGCTTATGTCGGACTGTTGGACTATGAAGATACAAGATTGAAGACTTCGTCCCGTGTCCGGGTGGGACTCTCCTTTGCGTGGAAGGCAAGCTTGGCAATTCATATATGTAGGTTCCTTTCTCTGTAACCGACTCTATGTAACCCTAGCCCCCTCCGGTGTCTATATAAACCGGAGGGTTTAGTCCGTAGGACAACAACAATCATAATCATAGGTTAGCTTCTAGGGTTTAGCCTCTACGATCTCGTGGTATATCAAATCTTGTAATACTCATGTCATCAAGATCAATCAAGCAGGAAGTAGGGTATTAACTCCATAGAGAGGGCCCGAACCCGAACCTGGGTAAACAATGTGCCCCCCCTGCCTCCTGTTACCATTAGCCTTAGACGCACAGTTTGGGACCCCCTACCCGAGATCCGATGGTTTTGACACCGACAGGGTCCACGGCGGATGCAAGGAAGTGCCTCCTTATTACGCGCAAAATAATTATTCCTCCACCTGACAGCAGGGACCCACCGGACAGGCCACCGTATTTCACGAAAAAACATTTCCCCTGACTGCTGGGACCCACCAGCTACATCTTCGCACGCAAGGAAGTGCGTCCATATACGGGAAAAAATGATTCACCCCCCTGACTGCTAGGACCCACCAGCTACATCTTCGCACGCAAGCAAGTGTGTGATAGTCGGGACCCACCTGGTCGAAGCGTACGTAGCATTGTCATTCTGGTTGCGATTGTGTATGTAGTCGATGCAGAGGCGCGCACCTGTCGTAGTAGAGGCGCACACGTGTCGTAGTAGAGGCACGCAGGTAGCATGTACACGTACGTACAATGGCCAGGGTGCAAGAAAGAAAATACGGCCACATACATACATACGGGAGGGGTCTCGAATGGCTACTCACGCATACGTACGGCCAGGGCTCGTCTACATGGCTGGGTCGAAACGGAGAAACTGCATCATCGTCGTGTTCATGGCGGAGGCAACAGAATGCATTGTGTTCATCGGGAGGCAACGGAACACGTGGGAGCCAACCGGCTTGGACGGAACAGCCGATGGAAACGAGGCCTGGCGTATCGCAGAACAAAGGAAATGGCCTTGTGTTCAACTGGCCACGATCAAAACGGGATCCTGTTCATCGAGAGAGGTCTGGCATACCACAAAACAGAGGAAACAGACTTCTTTTGGACCTCCTATGGTCGAAACGGGGTCCTGTTGATTAGGAGCGGTGTGGCGTACCGCAAAATGGAGAAAACAGACTTGTGTTGGAGTGCTACGGTCGAAACGGGGGTTTTTTTCATCGGGAGGGGTGTGGCGTACGGCAGAACGGGACTCCACGGGATACTGTTCATCTCCACCGTCGACCTCCTCCAGCCTCCACGGTCTATTGTTCATCCACCTCGACCTCCTCCAGCCTCCACCTGCGACTGTTCATTCATGGGCTCCTGTTCATCCAGCCTCCACCACGTGCTACTCCACCCGCTACTGTTCAACCAGCCCTCTCCACGGGCTACTGTTCAACCACCCCTCCACGGGCTAGAGTTCATCCAGCCCTCCACCGGCTACTGTTCAACCAGCCCTCCACGGGGTCGTCCTGTTCATCCAGCCCTCCACGGGGTCCTATTCATCCAGCCCCAACCGGCTCGATCGGGGTCCTGTTCATCCAAAGGCAACACCACGGGGTGTTGTTCATCCACCCCCACCAAGAACTGTTCATCCAATCCCACCCCCCCCCCCCCCAACAACGCTCACTGTTCATCAAGGGAAGGAGGCAGCAGGGTTCGATTGGCTTCAGTTAGCAGCAGTAGCGAAGGAATCACTCGGGTCCAGTAACGTAGCTAGTGCAATCGCTCGGGTTCAGTTAGAGCCCAACGCCTCACACACACGCGCGCACGTGTACAAGAGAAACGCGCATCGCTCGGCCCCCGACCACCCACCGTAACTGGTAACTCCCCGAAATTTTCTTCGCCCTCGCTTCTACCATGGTTTTTTCCGTCATGGACGGCCCAAAGAATGTCATGTAGCTACGTCTCCGGCCCGCCCAGGATGAAAAGCCCATTTTCCGTCATGATTTTTTGTCATAGAAGTAGGAGCCCACCACATCTATGATGATACCGGGTTTTGTCACAATTATCGTCATAGAAGTGTCATAAGTATGACAGAAAAAAATTCGTTCGGCCCAAAATGTCACGGATGTGTCTTTTTTTTGTAGTGTTAGCCGGAAGACCGCCATCATTCCCTGCCTTAATTTTTTTTCCTTCCTCGTTCTTAGTTGTATTGCCTTGTCAAGTCAAACCCACAAGAAAAATGAATAAAAATTCGCTTTTAAGAACTCATTGATGCAGGATGCTGACGAGCACTACTTGAATGTAAGGCGACCGCATGATAGGACGATTGAAGGTGTAAGAAAAAAGGAAAGTATTGCATATTCACAGCTATGATGTGTAAACTAAGCAGAAGGCATTTCAACAAATTATAAGTAATGAAAGCTAGACACCATATGAAAGATGCAATGAATATCACTCTACCAAGTTAAAACTGTCTCGTCATAAGTGTCATTTCAACAAATTAGAAATAGTACAAGCTAGAAAAGAATGCGAGATGTAAACTATATCACACTCCCAAGTCAAACATGTCTAATGATAAGTGGTTGTTGCAGGTTACACAACAGTAGTACTTTGATGTAAGAACATGGTGTGATAGACAGATATTGTATGTTCTAGAAACAGGAACACGTGTCTTATTCATAGGTATAATGTGTAAGGTAAGCAGATGGAATTCAACAAAATTAGAAGCAATACAAGCTAGACATCATACATAACATGCAACCACATATAACAATGGCAAGTTAAAGGGAGCACCTCTGATGGTGCACTAGGGGAGACGTGCTCATGATCAACACAACTATGTTGAGTGTCTATGCATGTGTTGTCTTGCAAATCATCTTGGGGGGGGGGGGGGTGGAGGAGTAGAATCTGTAGAGGCCCTCTGTTTGGAAGGAGCACCTTTATCCATTGCCTTTCTAATTTCCTTCCGCTTTATTGATTTTGAATTGTCAAGTAAAACCGACAAGAAAAAGCAATAAAATTCACTCTTCAGGACTCATTCGTGCATGATACTGACAATCACTACTTTGATGTAAGGCAAACACATGATACCAGAATGAAATATGTACGAAAAATAGGACGGCATGGCATATTCGCAACTGTTTGTGTAAACTAAGCAGAAGAAATTTCAACAAATAAGAAGCAATTCCAGAGACCTCTAACAATTCCACTTGGATGAATTGGAAAACTCGAGACTTCTAACAATTCCAGAGACCAATTTCCGTAGAATTTTGAAAACCCACCTTCTCAGGCTGTTGGACTACAAAAACAGTACTGGAAAAAGAGATGCACCATCCGTTGGGTCAAATTCGGGGATGAGAACACTAAGTTCTTTTAAGTTGTTGCCACTGAGAGATATCGGAAAAACAACATTGACAACCTTTAGACAGTTGATGGGCTCATGGTGGATGATCATACTGGGAAAGAAGCCCTCCTCTTTTAAGCCTACACTGACCGGTTGGGCAATTCGTCCCCAACCACCATGAAATATGACCTGCCAACCCTAATCCGCCCCAGGGTGAATTTGGATCACCTCATCACACCTTTCACCATGGAGGAAATCGACAAAGTCATTCTTGAAATGCCTGCTGACTGGGCCCCGGGCCCTGATGGTTTCAGTGCCCTTTTCCTAAAGGCTTGTTGGCCCATTATTAAGCATGATTTATATTTGCTCTACGGTCAGTTCTATGAGGGTGATCTTAACTTGTAAAGCATTAATGATGGGCTCATTACTCTAATACCAAAGACTAGATCCCCATCCATAGTCAATGATTACAGACCAATTACATTGCTCAACTGTTGTCTGAAACAAATCACCAAGCTTCTCACGAATAGGCTGCAGCGAGTTATACTCAAGATTGTTCATCGCAACCAGTATGATTTCATCAAGGGGCGATCTATACAAGACTTCCTCGCCTGGTCTTTTCAGTATGTCCATCAGTGCCAAGCCTCCAAGAAGAAATTGTCCTCCTTAAATTGGAATTTGCCAAAGCGTTCGACACAATTGAACATGAGCCAATGATTAACATCATGCGACACATGGGCTTTAATGACAAGTGGCTCTCCTGGATACGCTCAATCTTCTCCTCGGGCCGTTCTTCTATCCTATTAAATGGAGTCCCGGGCCGACAATTTCTTTGCCATCGTGGAGTCCGACAAGGAGACCCGTTATCCCCGTTGACCTTTGTGCTCGCCGTTGACCTATTACAATCGGCAATCAATGATGCTTACCGGAATGTCTTAATTCATTTGCCCTTCTCCGACCGGGGTGACATGGACTACCCCATTATTCAATATGCGGACGACACATTACTCCTCATGCCTGCTTGCCCAACCCAACTTGTAGTCATTAAAAAGATTCTGGTTGACTATGCCGACTCCATTGGCCTTAAAATAAACTTCCACAAATCAACGCTCATTCCAATTAATGTGGATGATGATCTCACGGCCAGGTTAGCGGCTATCTTTGAGTGCTCGGTTGGATCGCTGCCATTCACCTACCTCAGACTGCCCATGGGAATGTCGCGGCCCACAATCTAGGAGCTCATGCCCCCGGTGAACTCGGTGGAACGCAACATGACATCCACGTTGTCGCTCATGTCCTATGCTGGAAAGCTTACTCTGTTGAATTCCACGATCACATCTCTGTTGATTTATGATATGTGCACCCTACAGCTCCCTCCTAAGTTGATTGAAATGTTGGACAAGATCAGACATCGTTGCCTCTGGATCAAGAAAACTGACCCAAGGGGAGAAATGGAATTGCCTGGCGGCTTGGGATATGGTCTGCCAGCCTAAGAACAAGGGCGGCCTTGGAGTTTTAAATCTTTGGCTACAAAATGAAGTGCTACTCATGAAGTTTCTACACAAGTTTTATAACAAAATGGATGTACCATGGGTACAACTTACCTGGGATGCATACTACAACGAAAAAATCCCGCATGCCACAGATCGGGTGGGCTCCTTTTGGTGGCGTGACATCCTCAAGCTCACTCCCATGTGTAGGGGTGTCTTGATGGTCAACATGGTCTGCGGGTCCACCACTCTCTTCTGGAAAGATCTATGGGCCCAAGAAACTCTCATGCTATCGCATCCTCGGGCTTTCTCTTTCATGACTCAAGAGGATGCCTCAGTCAAGGATTTCTTGCGTATAACGTTGCTCTAAGAGGCCTTTCACCTTCCCCTGTCCCCGCAGGCACATGCTGAGATTCAAGACATCCAAATACAAACCACCCAATTTCAACCCTCTACGGCTCCCTCTGATGTGTGGCACTATGTCCGGGGAAGGCAATCTTCAAGTCAACTGACTACTATAATTACTACTTCCGAGATATCCACGCACATCCGATCTTCCAGTGGCTTTGGAAATCCAAGTGTATAATGAAAATAAAGGTTTTTGGCTGGCTACTCTTCAATGATAGGCTCAATACGCGCAACATGTTGAAGAGGAGGCATTACAACATTGGTGACGACCATACATGCCTCTTGTGTGGTCTTGATGTTGAAGAAATGGTTGATCACATGATCTTCACCTGCTCCTTAAGCCGTCAATGTTGGGCATGCCTTAATCTCAACTGGGAGCCGTTTGCTAGCAGGTTTCAAGCCATTCATGACAAAAAGAGAGCTGTGCCACGAAGATGCTTCTGGAAAAATTCCTCTTCGCTGCTTGGAGCCTATGGAAAGAAAGGAACAACAAGCACTTTAGAGTTGTGGCTCCCACATTGCAATCCTAGCTAGCTAGGTTTATTACTGATTTTTTTCCTTGCTCCAGCAAAGAGTTAAGGAGGCACGTAGGCCTCTGGTGCTATACTTTGTTGCGTCTCTTACTTAGCTCCTTTTGTATTATTTCCTCCCCCCCTATACCAAAAGGTCAGGGCTTCTCTCCTCCCCCCCATCTGTTATAAGTATGTAAAATGTACAGTGGTGGAATTCTTAATATAACACAGTAGGAGCCTTTCCTACTGTTTCCCGGTCAAAAAACAAACAAATAAGAAGCAATGCAATCTACACACCACATGAAATATGCAACCAATATGACTCTGCCAAGTTAAAAGCGTCCCATCATAAATGGCATTTCAACAAATTAGAAGCAGCGCATGCTATAAATCATATGAAAGATGCAACTAATATCGCACTACATATACTAAAGGTGTCTCATCATATTGATAGATGAGGGATACAAAAAATAATAGTTTTATGTAAGGACATGCTTAATAGACAGATGTACCATGTACTAAAACAGGAAGGCATGTCACATTAACATGTATAATGTATAAACTAAGAAAAATAGCACATGCAATTTAACCAGATTGGAAGAATTAGAATCTAGACACCATATGCAACATGCAACCACATATCACGCTGCCAAGTTAGACCAAGCACCTGCAATGCTAGTGTAGGGAAAATGTGGTAATCAACTATAAAGCTACGTTCACTATCTTCATCTAGCCATGTTGTTTCTTGAGAATCATGTGGGGAGGCTGACGCTGTCGGATTTCGGGTTCCGGCAGACCCTTGAGGTTCGAACACTGGGGTGCGCGCTGATATTCAACCCTCTACCGGCTCGCTCCTCGCCGAAGCGCTAGGACCTAAACTACCAAACTGAACAGCACAAGAGACACAAGATTTATACTGGTTCAGGCCACCATTGTGGTGTAATACCCTACTCCAGTGTGTGGTGTGGTGGATTGCCTCTTGGGCGGATGAGGGACAGTACAATGGAAGAACAGCCTTGCGAGGGTCTGTTCTTGGCGGGCGCGATGAACTGCTAGGGGGAGCTCAGTCGCCTCTCTCTCTCTCTCTGTGTGTGTGTGTCTTTCTATCCTTGTTCTCTCGATGCCTCTACCCTGTGGGTGGTTGGCCCTATTTATAGGCAAAGGTCCTGGGCCTCTTCCAAAATATTGAGCGGGAAGGGCGCCAACAATTGGCCATTTTGATGGGGAACAGCGGGTACACTTATCCTAACTAAAGTTGGTCTTCGCCTGTCAAAGGCTCTGGCGGTGACGCCGGCATGGGCTCCACAATGACTTCCTTCCGGCCGTTGGGCTGGTCTTGGTCTTGTTGCACCGAAATGGACGCCTTTGCTTGATGCTCTCGCCTGCGCTTGCTCCCATTGCACCAAAGAGGAAAGGGGGACACTGCGCGGGCTGGCGCCCGACTGGCGCCCTTGGTCGTCATGGCTTGCGTTATGGGCACCTCGCAGGTACCCCGCCTTGAACTCTCCGCCTCCTCGCGAGCCAGCCTGACGAGGCCGTGCCTGAGGAAGCTCCTTGTCGTCCGCCCCGCGAGGCTCGGCCCCTCGCGAGGGTCTTGAGCCTGGGTTGATGAAGATGGGTTGTGCTGGGCCTCCATTGAGCCACGCCGCAGGCCGCAGGCAGGCAAGTCTAGGGACCCCTGTCGGTGTCAAAACCGGCGGATCTCGGGTAGGGGGTCCCGAACTGTGCGTCTAGGCGGATGGTAACAGGAGACAAGGGACACGATGTTTTTACCCAGGTTCGGGCCCTCTCGATGGAGGTAAAACCCTACTCCTGCTTGATTGATATTGATGATATGGGTAGTACAAGAGTGGATCTACCACGAGATCAAGGAGGCTAAACCCTAGAAGCTAGCCTATGGTATGATTGTTGTAATGGTTGTTGTGTCCTACGGACTAAAACCCTCCGGTTTATATAGACACCGGAGAGGGCTAGGGTTACACAGAGTCGGTTACAATGGTAGGAGATCTACATGTCCGTATCGCCAAGCTTGCCTTCCACGCCAAGGAAAGTCCCATCCGGACACGGGACGAAGTCTTCAATCTTGTATCTTCATAGTCTTGGAGTCCGGCGGACGATGATAGTCCGGCTGTCCGGACACCCCCTAGTCCAGGACTCCCTCAGTAGCCCCTGAACCTGGCTTCAACGACGATGAGTCTGGCGCGCATAATGTTCGGCATTGCAAGGCGGGTTCCTCCTCCGAATAATCCATAGAAGATTGTGAACACCAGGATAGTGTCCGGCTCTGCAAAATAAATTCCACATTCCACCGTAGAGAGAATAATATGTACACAAGTTCAATCTGCTGACGTATTTCGTGGCATGACGTCACGCCACTACCAAGCCTTTACTTGAGTCGTTTTTTATTATACCACCTCAGCGCGTTTAGCGAAGCGGTTTCCTTGGCATGTTTTGTTGAAGCAGAGATCGTGTTCCCCTTATCCTGGGATTCTCATCAATACGGACGTGGGTAACCCAACCGCGCCATTGATGGTGGCTCTTGGGAGATAGGCGAGTTTTGCTAGGCCGGTGGGGGACGCATAGTCTTTGTCCGCCTATATATAAGGGAATAAGGATTCACCTTTTCACCTACGCCTTCTTCCTCCTTTGCTTATCCATCTCCGCGCACTCGAGCTCCAGCGCCCAAGTTCGCGCATCTCGTCTCGACCTTCTTTGACCATGTCTGGAGCGGGAGGCAAATGGTTGGCCTCCTCCGTCACGGAGGAGCACATCGCAAAGCTGCGCAGCGCCGGATACCTTTCCGGCGACATCGCGCACCGGCTGCCCGACAAGGGGCAGCTCATCCCCACCCCCAGGCCCCATGAGAGGGTCGTTTTCCTTCCCCACTTCCTCCGCAGACTGGGCTTTCCACTTCACCCTTTTGTCCGGGGGCTCATGTTCTACTACGGCCTGGATTTCCACGATCTGGCGCCGAACTTCATCCTCAACATCTCGGCGTTTATCGTCGTGTGCGAGGCCTTACTCTGCATCCAGCCCCACTTCGGCTTGTGGCTCAAGACCTTCAATGTCAAGCTGAAGGTAGTGAAGGGCACTCAAGCGGAGTGCGGAGGCGCCATGTTGGGCAAGATGCCCAATGTCCTCTGGTTCGAAGGGGCCTGTGTGGAGTCCGTCAAGGGGTGGCAATCGGGGTGGTTCTACATCACCGAGCCACGCGACCCTAGGTGGGCGGCGGCCCCCGAGTTCAGATCTGGTATCCCTATGCAGCTCACCTCCTGGAAACAGAAGGGCTTGCTATGGGGTAGTTTGGAGGAGCTGACAGGACTCCAAGCCTGTATCCAGAAGCTGGTGAACAAGAAGCTCAGGCTTGTCAATGTGGTCCAAGTCATGCTCATCCGCCGGATTCTCCCCTGCCAACAACGGGCATTTAAATTGTGGGAGTTCAATCCGGCACAGCACCAGGCATTGAGCAGGCTCTTCGACACGACGTACGAAGGCGCCTGGAGGGTGCTGTTCAAGGGCGCCGAAGCTCCCACATCCGCTACTGAAGACCGCGGATTTCACTCGCAGCGACCAGCTGACGAGGTAAGTGATTCTACCCCTTTATGGGACACTTGTTAATAATAGTTTGACCCTAAGCGGGTTTCAATCTTCCTTTTCCTTTGACAGGACTGGATGAAGAAGGCCAAGCAGATCATCTGCCCGGCTCCCGTGCCAGAAAACCCAGTAGACGCCCGTCTAGCAGGGCTACTGGTTTCGGCACCGCATGTGGTGCCGGAGAAGAAGGCCAAGAAGGAGGCCACGGGTACTCGAAGAAGTTCCCGGCGCCAGGTGATATCGGACTCATCGTCCGATGGCTCCGAGGCGGACTCCTCCCCTGAAGACGAGGAGGAGAAAGAGGACTCTCTCCCAGAGGAGGGAGAGAGGAAGAGGAAGGCCTCCCCAAGAGGGGAGGCCGAAGGGTCCAAGAGGGGAAGAACTATTCCCCCGGACAGCTCCGCCAACGCCAATGTTGGCGACGAAGAGTGGCCCTCAAGGGCCAGGCCTCTGGCAAGATCGTAAGTATCTAGATTCCTGAATGATTTGTAATTTCTTTTTTGTGTCACATAGTGTCCTTCTAATGCCGCACTCTGCCTGCAGTCCGGCCGATGATGATCTCCCCGCTTCGTCGAGCGGGTCGTTGGCTCCGTCGGATGTTGATTCCATCCCGACTGCCTCCACCCCTCGCGCCACTGAGGACGCCGAGGTGGGATCCCAGGAAGGGACCCATCAGGAGGAGGCTCCGGAGGCGCCGCAAGGCAACCTCCCGGACTTTGCACCGGACTCCACGCCGGAACCCGCAGTGGTTCCGGAGTCCGGCAGGCGGGCCCTTCGCAAGGAGGGCAAGACCGTGACGCCGGCGGGCCCCGTCCAACCGAAGGCGCCGGACAACTTGTTGGAGGCGCTCAAAGGCGCTTCCATCGAGGAAGAACACCGCACTATCATGAGTGCGGTGATTCAGAAGGTTCAGCTCGCCAAGAGCGGGCTGACCGAAGCCTGCAGTAGCCTTCTAACAGGCTTTGAGGTAAGAAGTTAAAAATATGTAATGTAATACCGCATAGATAGTAGCCCCTGATGCTCGGTTCGGTGTTCGGAAAGAAAATCCGGACTGAGGATCTAAAAATATATACGCAGGGTTGCTAAAAATTATGTCAATATGGGTGTGCAGGCTGCGCTGCTGACCTCTGCCGCACTGACTGCGGAGGTCGGTGCTTTGAAGCAGGACCTTGAGCGGTCCGAGCAAGAGCTCGGCCGTGCCAAGAAGCAGCCCGAGGACAAAGAAGGTGAGTAACACCGCTTTGAATAGTTACCTTACAGAAAAGGATTTAGGTTGCGATAAGAATAACAAGGATAATGTGGGTACTGCAGGGGCCACGAACGAGGTGGCAACCCTGAAGGAGGCTGTGTCCGCGGCCGAACGCAATGCGGCCGCGGAACGGGCAGAGCGAGAGAAGAAGGAGGCGCGGGTGGCGGAGGTGCGGCAAGAGCTCCAAGCTCTCATGGAAAAACATGAGAGTTTGGAGCGCGACTGAAGGACTCGAGAGTCCGAGCTTGCCTCGGCTCTCGAAAGTGCCAAAGCCGCCAAGGCCGAGGCCCATAAGGCCCTTCAGGAGGTTGAAGATGTGAAGAAAATAGCGGCGGGTAAGGCATTTTTCATGCAAAGCAAGCATGTTAATGTAAACTTCCTGATACATACCCGAATTCGGAGCTCTCCAGGGGCGTTTGCAGATCTGCCTCGCAGTGTATCGGATGCTGCCGCATTCTACCGTGGCGAGGAGGTGAGCTCAACGGAAAAGGTTTTCTGGTCTCAGTACGATGAGTCCGGACATCCGGTGCCCCCTAGCGACCAGCTGAAGCAGCTGGTCGAACTCCACAAGGTAGCTGAGCAGGCCATGAAGGGCCTCATAGTCCGGCTTTGGCCTGGCGAGGCCATGCCTGGGAGCTACTTCGGCCTCGTGTGGCGGCTGGTGGACGTGTGCCCCTGGGTGGAGGTCATCAAGCGCTCCACCTGTATTGAAGGTGCTCGTCGGGCCCTTGCCCGCGCAAAGGTGCACTAGGGCAGGCTGGATGCGGAGAGGCTTATCACTGACGCGCCGCCAGTGGGCAAGGAGTATCGTACGCCCGAGATGTACTATAAGACTGTCCTGAAGGGTGCCCGCAAGATTGCGGATAAGTGCCCCAGAGATGTAATTATTGAGTAGACTCGCTATGTGTTATCCTGTGCGCTGAAAACTTTGTTCATATGCGCTAAGCAATGCTTATTGATTTAAAATATTACCTTCTGTGCGGCCGTTTATAAAATCTGAGAGATGGCAAGTCGTCGGCTTCAGCCCCCATGCCACGAGTGCTGGGGTGTTCGGGATAAACTTGAGCACTCTTGTTCCCATTTTTGGGTCCATCTAGGGAGGCGCTCAACACAACGAACGAGGCAACCGGACTTATAATGCTTGAACACTCTCACTTAGCCATAGAATTCTATAATTTTAAATTTCGGCAAAGCCCCTAGTATTCGGAAGACCAAGTTCGGGGCGCTATCCATGCCTTGGCTGGACATTATCCGGTTGTTCGCTCGAAGCGGCATAAGTCTTTAGGGACTCGAAAAGACCTCTCGAATAGCGACCAGTCTCTCGCCTTATCATGCCAGTCAGTTTTAGCTTTCTCCACTGAGGCGCTCGCCCAGCTCAACCGGGGCGCAATCGCAGTGGTTCTCCCAGTGCTACCTTAGCCGACAGAACGGAACGTAAGGTACCAAAACATGGGAGCCGGGCAAACCCAACTATTGACCCAAGACATGATTCGGAGCCGATTCATATAATGCTATAAGTTCGGGGTGCCGCACTTGTGAAAGTGTTCGGACTTATCACACCATAATGCGGGGAACATAAGCCCCTGGTGTATTCGGCCGTACCAAAATATACGGGTGCAAGATGTCATTAATGAACATATATGTAAAGTAATGCAATTATAGGCAAAAAGTGCTGCATTATTTATTCAAGGAATTCTGCTATGAGTGCGGAATGATACAAATAGTGCGGTAAGCAAGGGATTGGACTAATTAAACATGTCCCCCTCCAGGGGTGGGCTGCGGACTGGTGTATATAATCAAATTTAATGCTCGTAATGGAGACCACCTGAGTGTTCGTCGCAGCCTTTTTCCCTCCCTGGCTGTTGCATCGTGAGTTCGGCGGGTTCGCCGCCGGACAGGGCCTCTGGTGAACGGAGTCCTGTGTATATAAAGAAGGAAAATAAAAAATAAAAAGGAGCAACACACTTGGGAGCCCCTGGTGTGGTCGAGCCGCACTCTGGGTCTGTTGTGGTTGTGCCCCTCCCCCTAGGCCCATGGTATCTCCAGAGTGTAATGATGTACGCGGAGGGCTGGTTTTGCAATCATGCGAGGGCTGGGGTTGGGGCCGCATTGCTACGCGTGCTCGGAACGTGTCAGGTGGTCTTGGTTGATGTTGCTCCGGGCGCGTTTGGCCGTGTCCGGTCGTTTAACGGCCGGACTCGAAAATTGCCTTAGAAGGCTGCTCTGTACTTCTGCCACGAGAGCCGCTGTATGTTCCTCCGTTCGGAGGGAGCGTTCCGTATTTCCGTTGACCGTGATGACTCCACGAGGGCCTGGAATCTTGATCTTGAGGTATGCGTAATGCGGCACCGCGTTGAACTTTGCAAACGTGGTTCGTCCGAGCAGAGCATGATAGCCGCTGCGGAAAGGGACTATGTCGAAGATTAACTCCTCGCTCCGGAAATTATCCGGGGATCCGCAGACCACTTCTAGTGTGACTGAGCCTGTACAATTGGCCTCAACACCTGGTATGACGCCTTTGAAGGTCGTCTTTGTAGGTTTAATCCTTGAGGGGTCTATGCCCATCTTGCGCACTGTATCCTGATAAAGCAGGTTCAGGCTACTGCCGCCGTCCATCAGGACTCTCGTGAGGTGAAATCCATCGACGATTGGGTCTAAAGCCAATGCGGCGAATCCGCCATGGCGTATACTGGTCGGATGGTCTCTTCGATCGAAAGTGATCGGGCAAGAGGACCATGGATTGAACTTCAGGGCGACTGGCTCCATCGCATATACATCCCTTAGTGCACACTTCCGCTCCCTTTTGGGTATATGGGTTGCGTATATCATGTTTACCGTCCGCACTTGTGGGGGCAAACCCTTCTGTCCTCTACTGTTCAGCGGCCGGGTCTCTTCCTCGTCGTCACTGTGCAGCCCCTTGTCGTTGTTTTCGGCGATTAACTTGCCTGCCTGCTTAAATACCCAACAATCTCTGTTGGTGTGGTTAGCTGGCTTTTCGGGGGTGCCATGTATCTGGCAAGAGCGGTCGAGTATTCGGTCCAAATTGGACGGACCCAGGGTGGTTCTTTTGAATGGCTTCTTCCGCTGACCGGGTTTGGAGCCTCGGAATCCGGCGTTGACTGCCGTATCCTCATTGTTGTCGTCGTTAACGCGGCGTTTGTTTTTGCTTCGACGCGACCTGCCATTGTGGTCCTTAGTATCCGGACTGCCAGCATTTTTACTGAGGTTGTTGCTGCGAGCTAGCCAGCTATCCTCTCCCGCACAGAAGCGGGTCATTAATGATGTGAGGGCTGCCATGGATTCTGGCTTTTCCTGTCCTAGGTGCCGGGCTAGCCACTCGTCGTAGATGTTATGTTTGAAGGCTGCGAGGGCCTCTGCATCCGGACAGTCGACGATTTGATTTTTCTTTGTTAAGAACCGTGTCCAGAACTGTCTGGCCGATTCATCTGGATGCTGAATTATGTGGCTTAGGTCATCGGCGTCTGGTGGTCGCACGTATGTGCCCTGGAAGTTGTCCAAGAATGCGGCTTCCAGGTCCTCCCAACACCCAATTGACTCTGCGGGCAGGCTGTTAAGCCAATGCCGAGCTGGTCCTTTAAGCTTGAGCGGGAGATATTTGATAGCATGGAGATCGTCACCGCGGGCCATATGGATATGAAGGAGATAATCCTCGATCCAAACCGCGGGGTCTGTTGTGCCATCGTAGGATTCGATGTTGACGGGTTTAAACCCTTCAGGGATTTGATGATCCATTACTTTGTCTGTGAAGCATAGTGGGTGTGCGGCGCCTCTGTATTGAGCAATATCACGACGTAGCTCAAGGGAGCGTTGTCTGCTGTGTTTGGCCCGGCCGGAGTTGTTGTATCCGGCGTGACGATATTCGTCGTGGGTCGTGGGGCGCCCACGTGATCCATAGATGGATCTGGATTGTCTTGCCTTATCCTCTAATATATCCCGCAAGTCCGGCGCGTTCCCCCGTGGCTTCGTACTTTTCGAGCGATGCCGGGGTACGGTCTTGATGGAGGGCCTGGATGCCTCTCTGTCGCGACCACGGGGTGGTCGGTCGGCCGTATTGTGCGCTGGTGATGAAGGTATGTATGCTTCCTCCTCTAATTGGGGGAGCAACTTGCGTTTTGGGTAGCTCTTGGAGGGGCATTCGAGTTCATACTCTTCGGCCGCGAGGACCTCGGTCCATCTGTCAGCTAGCAGGTCTTGATCAGCTTGAAGCTGTTGCTGCTTTTTCTTTAGGCTATTTGCTGTGGCCATTAGCCTGCGTTTGAAACGCTCTTGTTCGACGGGATCCTCAGGCACGCCGAATTCGTCGTCGTCGAGGCTTGCCTCGTCTCCGAAGGGAGGTACGTAATTATCATCCTCGACCTCTTCGTCTGCCGCTCTCTTGTGAGGGCTTGCTTCTGCATCCTCCTGTGCTGAATCTTGCAGGGGGGGATTGTCTTCGGCACTCTCTAGGGTGTTATTATCTCCTGTGCCGGAATCTCCATTCTTGCTGTGGCGGGATTTAGAGCGGCGCCGCTGACGTTGGCGCTTGGGCTGTTTCTTTAAGGAATCTGCCTCCGCTGCTTCTTCGCCGTCCCCATCTTTTGGGGTATCCACCATGTATATGTCGTATGACGATGTGGTCTTCCAGTGCCCTGTAGGCGCTGGTTCTTGATCGTCTACGGCATCGTCGTCCATACCGTCGATGTCTTCGGAGTCATAGTCTAGCAAGTTGGTTAGATCGTCGACAGTGGCTACAAAGTGGGTGGTGGGTGGGGTTTGAATTTCTTCGTCGTCCGCATCCCAACCATCCTGGCCATAGTCCGGCCAGGGCTCTCCGGATAGCAAGAGATGCTTTAGCGAATTTAGGATGTCGCCAAAGGGTGAGTGCTGAAAGATGTCCGTGGCGGTGAACTCCGTGATCGGCGCCCAATCGGATTCGATTGGCAGGGGCGTAGGAGGTTCGGAGTCCGGCAGGGAGTCCGGCACCTCGGAGTCACGAGCTTTATAAGGGACGAGGTCAGTGTTCGGCTCCATCGCCGTGGAAGTTGCAGCTCCCGAGGCGGTGTCCAGCCACCCGTCCTCGATCTGCGTGATCGGCTCCGAATTATGGGTCGGTGCGGATTCGTGTGCGGCCTCCAAGGTACTGTCTGGCGGCAGAGTTAGATCATGCCCATCGTGAGAGTGCGGCACGCTCGGCTGCGGCTCGGATCCATCGAAGATCAAGTCTCCGCGGATATCCGCCGTGAAGTTTAGGCTTCCAAATCTGACCTGACGGCCAGGGGCATAGCTTTCGATCTGCTCCAGATGGCCAAGTGAATTGGCCCGCAGTGCAAAGCCACTGAATACGAAGATCTGTCCGGGGAGAAAAGTCTCACCCTGGACGGCGTTGTTGTTGATTGAAGAAGCCATCAAGCCTATCGGTGACGACATAGAGGAACTCTCAATGAAAGCACCAATGTCGGTGTCAAAACCGGCGGATCTCGGGTAGGGGGTCCCGAACTGTGCGTCTAGGCGGATGGTAACAGGAGACAAGGGACACGATGTTTTTACCCAAGTTCGGGACCTCTCGATGGAGGTAAAACCCTACTCCTGGTTGATTGATATTGATGATATGGGTAGTACAAGAGTGGATCTACCACGAGATCAAGGAGGCTAAACCCTAGAAGCTAGCCTATGGTATGATTGTTGTAATGGTTGTTGTGTCCTACGGACTAAAACCCTCCGGTTTATATAGACACCGGAGAGGGCTAGGGTTACACAGAGTCGGTTACAATGGTAGGAGATCTACATATCCGTTTCGCCAAGCTTGCCTTCCACGCCAAGGAAAGTCCCATCCGGACACGGGACGAAGTCTTCAATCTTGTATCTTCATAGTCTTGGAGTCCGGCGGACAATGATAGTCCGGCTATCCGGACACCCCCTAGTCCAGGACTCCCTCAACCCCCGTTCCCAAAACGCCAACAGTAGCCCCCGGGCCCACGGCGCGCCCGAACTTGGCTGAGTAGAGAGGCAAAAAGTCAAGTGCGAAGCATCACGGGCCCTAACAGCCTGCGGCCTTGGGCCGCGTGGCGGTTGATTGGACGTGGGCGGCCCCGCTTCCCCACGATGCCTTGGTAACCGCTCGGATTCGACAAGTCCCTACATGCAAAGCGGGTTATGATTACATGTGATCGTGGAGGTCGACGGTTGGCCTTCACCGGCTATATGTACGGAACGGCGCACGCTCTTCGAGTCTATCCCTCTGCTTCTCCTCCTGCCTGGGCCTTGCTCCGTCTTACTGCAATGGCTCCGATCCGCCGGTTCTCCGCGGAAGACAAGGGAAAGTCTCCCCAAGAGGATCCTGACCCGCTTCCCTCGAAGAAGCGGCTTGCCTCTGGTGGCAGGGCGAGGGCACTCGCCAGGAAGCGTCAAGACCCTGGTGTCAGCGGCCGCCACCAGGGTTCCCTCTTCCCTTGTACGCGCACATTGGCAGCTCCGAAGGAGTCGACGCCGAGCGCCACGAGCGGTGCCGCCAACGACGCCGGCGGGTCACGAAGGTGTGCGTCTTCCCCCCTGGAGTCCACGCCGAGGGCTCCTGCCGAGAGTTCGTGCTTCACGCCGCCACGCCTCCTAAGTCTTGGATTCGTCTCCCCTCTTTCTTCGCCTCCGTCGTCCGGCAGGGGGAACCCCAGGGGCTCTGGCTGCAGTACGCCAGTTACGGCACCCTCGCGACCGGGGCAGAGGTCACGGTCATTGCCCCGGGGGAGGTCTTCATGACTCGAGGCTGGGGCGAGGTCGCCCGGGTCTGCAGGACGAGGGGCGCCCTCACAATCCATCTGGAGCTCGACGGTGCTTCGGTGATGTCCTTCAAGGTCTTCGATGCGGAGGGTCGCCGGCTGGAGTGCTGCCCCGGGAGGGGCGGTCGGGACCCTACTACGGCAAGACAGGGGCCGGCCGATCGCTCCCTTGGCCGCTCCTCAGGCGACGGAGGCGCCGGAGGATCCAGTGACTCCGCCGAGCTCTTCGCGACTCCGGAGACGAGCGACGACAGCTACAAGCCCCCGAGCCTGCGCCGTTCCCGGAGCGGGGTGGGCTCATCAGGCCGTCGCCCCCTCTAATCTGGATGGGGTTGGCGCCGGTGCTGGGCGGCCCACTGTTGATGATGGCGTCTTGCGCGATGCCCCCTGTAGTTAGGACTCCTTAGGATTCGCGCCTTTTGTCCCTGCGAGGAGCCAAGAATATACCCCATGGGGGCTTGTAAGATGTTTGTAGCTTCGTCTGTCAATATGATCCTCATTGTGAAGCAGTGCGAGATGCTCATTCCGTTTTAGCTTAGTTTCCTCCTTTCAGACCTCGCGAGGGCTTGATGCTCTGCGCTGACAGGTCCCAGTCCCAAGGCGGCTTCAGCCGTCACTGGTATGCCAGGTCGTGATGCCATGGTCAAGGCCAGGAGGTGAGCGGCCCGAGGTCCGGGAAGAGCCCCTGAGTCGCGATGCTCAGGAGGTCCCCCTTAGCGCTCAAGCAGCCATCATTCGGTGAGAAAGAAGAGCGACGTTGCTAACACGGGATTGCATTGGGTGCGGGGATGGTGCCGTGGTAACAAGTGTTTCCGGAGAGTGACTTATCTCGAGGGTCAGAAAAATGCTTCCTGGTGCGGCGCTAGCCTTGGCCGTCATGAGGTTGCTTGGCGACGCTCCTTGGATGGACCCTGCAGGCTCATCACAGAAGGAACGAGGATTTGTGGCGACAATCAACAGTTAGCCGTTAGTTGCTCTGGAGGGGCGTGAAAGGCCTCGCGAGGTGTATTGGGGTACCCGTGAGCCAGCGAGGGACTCACGGGTCCCTACCTCAAGGCGGGTTGTGCCTGGCTCTGGGCCTTATCTTGGAGTGTGTTCCTGCAAATTCGGCCAGATGTCGGTGCTCTACGTCTTCGGGTCCCGGCTCTCGGGCTGGTCTCAGCCGTCGCTGGCATGCCAGGTCGCGATGCCATGGACAAGACCAAAGGGTGAGGGCCGGAGAGCCGGTAGGAGTCCTGAGTCGCGATGCTCAGGCACCCCCCCATTAACGTGCAAGCTGGGTTAGATGGCGAAACTCTACGTCCTCGGGTCCCGGCTTTCGGGCTGGTCTCAGCCGTCACTGGCATGCCAGGTCGCAATGCCATGGACAAGACCAGAGGGTGAGGGCCGGAGGGCCGGTAGGAGCCCTGAGTCGCGATGCTCAGGCACCCCCCCTTTAACGTAAAGCTTGGTTAGATGGCGAAACTCTACGTCCTCGGGTCTCGGCTCTCGGGCTGGTCTCAACCGTCGCTGGCATGCCAGGTCGCGATGCCATGGACAAGACCAGAGGGTGAGGGCTGGAGAGCCGGTAGGAGCCCTGACTCGCGATGCTAAGGCACCCCCCTTTAACGCCCAAGATTCCGACACCCAGGAAAAAAGGCACCAAATAACAAGCATGGTGGATCGAAAGCATAGCCCTAAGATAAACGCAAGAAGGATACATGCCGCTGGGACAGGCCCGAGCGGCTTAGGGATGATGCAGCCCGAGGGGCACCCCCAATAAGGTAAGCTAAGGACATGAAATAAAAGGGATACATGCCGCAGGGACGAACCCACGCGGCCTGGGAATAATGCGGCCCTGAGGGCGCTCCCAACCAAAAAAGAAACTTGAAAGAACACCTGATGATGTTAGGGACAAAGGGGTGTTGATGTAGCAGACTCGGTGGGCTGCAGGAGCCGATCCTCATGAGCCCCCAGGCCCAGGGGCCTCAGGAGGCTCCGGAGGCGCTGGCGGCTCCTCGCGGGTCATCTCCGTCTCCGCCAGGGCTGCGGCACGCCTGACCTCTTGAGCCTCCAAGATGGCTCTCATGAGACGCTGGTGCGCAACAGCCGCGTTCGGCAAGCCGTAGGGCATGCGAACGTAGCTGTGGGGCGGACCCTCGCAGCGGCCCACTTGCGAGGGCCAGAGGCGCTCCTGAGACGCGGCTCGGTTGAGCCTCGGTATGTCGATGCAGACGCGCAGCCCACCATCCTTGCCGGGATGGGGGGCCATAACGGGTAAGCGGCGGCTGCCTCTCATGACCCTTGACTCCTCTAACTCCTGAATGGCCTTGCTAACAAACTCCTGAGGGTTTGGCCCTCCTTGCCTTGCTCCTTCTTGAGGGAAACGTGCTTCGAAGCACGCCTCCACGTAGTGCCCAAGCGCCTCCCTCGTGACCTTGGCGAAGTCGGCGGCCCTCCAGGGGAGAGCCCCCGAGCCCTGCCTGAGGAGGACGCCGGGCGCGCTTCCCTATGCGATGGAAGGAGGCTCCCCCTGGCCAGGCGCGGGCCCTGAAGGCCCGCCTCCTGAGGGGCCGGGCCGGTCGATGTCTTCTTATTCTTGGGGGCGGCCTCGAGAGGCCTCCTGCTGCCGCGGTCTGGGTCTTCCAGTGATGCGGCCTGAAAGGCTCTCTCCAGAGAACGCACTGCGTCTCTCTCTTCGCAAGGCACCGTGATGACCCCGCCGCTTCCTGGCATCTTGAGGACATTGTAGCCGTGGTGGGTCACGGCCATGAACTTGGCCAGCGCCGGGTACCCGAGGATGGCGTTGTACGGCAGGCGAATGTGGGTGATGTCGAAGTCGATGAGCTCGGTGCGGTAGTTGTCGCGTGTCCCGAAGGTGACAGGAAGGCGGACCTGCCCGATCGGGACCATGGAGCCGTCGGTGACTCCAGAGAAGGGCTTGGTTGGCTGAAGCTGACTGTAGGGCACTTGAAGATTGTTGAACGTTTCCACGGACAGGACGTTGAGCCCTACCCCGCCGTCGATGAGGGTCTTGGTGACTAGCACGTTGCTGATGATTGGGGAACAAAGCATCGGGAGGACTCCGGCTGTGGCCGCGCACTTGAGCTGATCCGCTGAGCTGAACATGATGGCGCATGCCGACCACCTGAGAGGGCGCGTGGCCTCGAGCTTGGGGAGGACTGCATTCACTTCGCGGGCGAACTGCTTGAAGATGCGCTGAGAGGCTGGGGCTTGAGCTCCGCCCAGGATGCAGGCGACTGCACATGGTTCCTGGAAGCCCCCAGCCCCCTCGTCCTGTTGACGGTCTTCATTTCTCCTTGGTTGTGGCGGCAGCGGAGGGAGGCCTGCGTTCCCTTGCGGGCGATCCTCGCGAGGCTGATCCCTCCAGCCTCCCTCGCGAGGCGGGTCCTGCCAGCGATCCTCGCGAGGTTGGTCGCGCCACCCTTGGCGCGGGCCGCGGTCTTCCCAACGTCATGCATTCCTTCCTCCTCCTCGGCCGTAGCCCCGGTCGCTGCGGTCGGGATGTCTGCCGACCGTTCCTTCACGCACGGCCCAGAGCTCTTGGCATTCATTGGTGTTGTGGGTGTGGAGGTCATGGTACACGCAGTATCGACTGCCCTTGGAGCATTCGGGCTGATCTCTGCCCCGCTTGGTGTCTAGCTCGGCCGCGAGTACGGCAGCTCCCTAGTGCTTCACATCCTTGGCCTTGGGCTTCTTCTCTTCGGGGTCCGCGGCAGGCGGCTCGAGGAGGGAGAGGCGCCCCTCCTCAGCCCTGGCGCACTTGGTCGCCAAGTTGAACAGCTCCAAGGAGGTGCACAGGTCTTCATGCATCACCAGCTCCTCCTTCATCTTGACGTCGCGCACACCGTCGGAGAAGGCTGAGATGATGGCCTCCTCCGTCACCCTGGGGATCTTGAGGCGCGCGTTGTTGAAGCGCTGGATGTACTTCTGTAGGGTTTCCCCTGGTTGCTGCTTGATACGTCGCATGTTGCTCACGGCGGGTGGCCGGTCGCGAGTACCCTGGAAGTTGGCGATGAAGCGGGTGCACATCTGGTCCCAGGAGGAGATCGTGCCTGGGGCCAGATTCAGGAGCCAGGTGCGCGCTCCGTCCTTGAGCGCCATGGGAAACCAGTTCGCCATGATCTTCTCGTCTCTGTTGGCAGCCTCGATGCCCAACTCGTAGAGTTGGAGGAACTCTGCAGGGTCAGCCGTGCCGTCGTAGCGAGGGGGCAGGTCTGGCTTGAACTTGCCGGGCCACGCGACGCTGCGCAGCTCGGGGGTGAAGGCGCGGCAACCTGCCGTGGCCGCAGGGGGCCTTGGGCGATGGAGAACTTGGTCCCGCGGGTCCCCATGCGCCGCGGCTGGGGACAGCGCAGGGTCTTGACGTGCTGGAGCAGGGAGCGCTCGGGCAGCTTCACAAGGGCGAGGGACTTCTTGGCAACTCTGCTCTTGCCGCGCTGGCGCCTGACGGAGCGGGTTCCGCCCAGGGGCCGCGCGCCTTGGGGCCAGGG
This sequence comes from Triticum timopheevii, assembly GCA_963921465.1. Classification (NCBI taxonomy): domain Eukaryota; kingdom Viridiplantae; phylum Streptophyta; class Magnoliopsida; order Poales; family Poaceae; genus Triticum; species Triticum timopheevii. The sequence goes on from OY997270.1 coordinate 375,377,230, forward strand.
CGCCTTCTTGAGGAGGAGGCGGCTGAGGCGCCCCGGGAGCTTCATTGCCCGCGCAGGGCGGGGTGCGGTGCAGCGAGAAGGACGGTGCGGGGGCGCCTCCGGCGGCGCAGACGAGCTCAGCGACTCGGTAGCGCAGGAGCTTGTTTGCCGCGATGAGCGCAGCCCGGGCCTCCATGGCCGCGCGGGGTGCGCGTGACGAAGAACCAGCGGGGGTTAGCGAGGGCATGGCAGTGCGGCCGTCCCGCCTCATGGACGGATGCTGGGACGATGCTTGCTATTCGTTCCCCGCCGGGCCGGTGGCGGCGTTGACGGCAGGTGACGGGGAACGACGAGGGCGCCCGCCGACGGGAGCCGTCTGGGTGATATGGGAAGCGAGGGCGGCTCGGCGCTCGGTGCGAGCCCGACGAGCGTCAGACATGGATGCGGTGGTCGGAGAAGAACAAGACGACGGAAGGCAAATTCCGGCGCACCCCTACCTGGCGCGCCAAATGTCGGATTTCGGGTTCCGGCAGACCCTTGAGGTTCGAACACTGGGGTGCGCGCGGAGATTCAACCCTCTACCGGCTCGCTCCTCGCCGAATCGCTAGGACCTAAACTACCAAACTGAACAGCACAAGAGACACAAGATTTATACTGGTTCAGGCCACCATTGTGGTGTAATACCCTACTCTAGTGTGTGGTGTGGTGGATTGCCTCTTGGGCGGATGAGGAACAGTACAATGGAAGAACAGCCTCGCGAGGGTCTGTTCTTGGCGGGCGCGATGAACTGCTAGGGGGAGCTCAGTCGCCTCTCTCTCTCTGTGTGTGTCTTTCTATCCTTGTTCTGTCGATGCCTCTACCCAGTGGGTGGCTGGCCCTATTTATAGGCAAAGGCCATGGGCCTCTTCCCAAATATTGAGCGGGAAGGGCGCTAACAATTGGCCATTTTGAAGGGGAACAGCGGGTACACTTGTCCTGACTAAAGTTGGTCCTCGCCTGTCAAAGGCTCTAGCGGTGACGCCGGCATGGGCTCCACAATGACTTCCTTCCGGCCGTTGGGCTGGTCTTGGTCTTGTTGCACCGAAATGGACGCCTTTGCTTGATGCTCTCGCCTGCGCTTGCTCCCTTTGCACCAAAGAGGAAAGGGGGACACTGCGCGGGCTGGCGCCCGACTGGCGCCCTTGGTCGTCATGGCTTGCGTCATGGGCACCTCGCGAGGTACCCCGCCTTGAACTCTCCGCCTCCTCGCGAGCCAGCCTGACGAGGCCATGCCCGAGGAAGCTCCTTGTCATCCGCCCCGCGAGGCTTGGCCCCTCGCGAGGGTCTTGAGCTTGGGTTGATGAAGATGGGCTGTGCTGGGCCTCCTTTGAGCCACGCCGCAGGCCGCAGGCAGGCAAGTCTGGGGACCCCCATTCCCAGAACGCCGACAGACGCTGCATTCTTTAAATGAGGATCTTTTCTCACAGTAGTCCACTGGCCTGACTGCCTCATCATAAGTGACTGATGAGGGATACACAAGAACATTAGTTTGATGTAAGAACATGGTTAATAGACAGATGTACTAGTATGTACCAAAAACTGGAAGGCATTTCATATTCAAAGGTATAATGTGTAAGCTAAGCAGATGCAATTTAACCAAATTGGAAGCAATCCAAGCTAGGCATCCGGCTAGAGTGGTGAGCATGATCATCTTGGACCTGAGAGCCTGGTGGGAGGCGGTCTGCTTCACCACCATCGTGTCATTTTAGTTGGCTTCCAGGTGATGCCTATCTGTGCTGGGCTTATCACTGGCTCGGCCATTGCCCTGACTAGCTATTTGTCTTTTGGTGCTCCCGGGATGGTGGTTCATGTAAAAAATATCTTTCCTTATCTTAATAAAGACCGACTTCGGCCTTTCTTATACAAGCTAGACACCATATGCAACATGCAACCACATATGACACCACGAAGTTAAAGCAAGCACATGTGATGGTGGTTTAGGGCGAGCGAGATCATCAACTCTAGAGCTACGTTTACCGTCTCCATCTACTGACACTGCACCCTTTATAGCGCTGAAATGTGTCTTGCCTAAGCCCGAAGCAAGCAGGAGCGACTTCTCTCTTTTCTTTTCTGCTTCTGTCAAGGCAGAGTCTGAAATACCCTTGCATAAAAACACAATAGTGAGAGTATGGGTGAAGTGTGTGCAGAACTAGTGCACTGTAAAAGTAGCAGATAGCAGGCTGCTGAAAAATAAATGACAAGGGACATATGATAGCTCTACAACATTGCATGGCAAACAAAATTAGATTCTACTCCGTATGATTTTGTAATATATGAGCACATGGATGGCTGTGAAATGCAGGTACTCCTCTAGCACACCACCGCATGTGGTCCTATCAAAATAACAGTCGACTGAAAATAATTAGTTCAGTTGATTTTTTTATGAACCGTCCGATCTATAAGGAACGGGCAGATGGCCTTCGTCTACCTCCCGCCAGTCAATGTTGACAATCTTTCTCGAACCGCTAGCGACCACCAGCCCAAAACCCTGCCTCCGCCGCCCTGCCCTCCCCTCGACCTCACACCACCGTCGTGCTTGGAAGCGCCCTCGGCCATCACTTTAATCCCGGCCAACCTCCAGATCGGGCGCCAATAGCTCTAGGCCCCACACACCCCTAAGATAAACACCGAGGCGCTGCTTCCCCAACGTAATAGGCTGACTAGCACCTGTTACCCCGGGGAATGCTTCCTTTAATTGGGAATCAACTGACCAGGAATTGAAATCCAGAGGGGCGACGGACCTCTAGCTAAGATGAAATAGTATATGAGGAGAAACCTTATGCATCGCGAGTTACTAGGAACATCTAGTATGAAGAAGAAGCAGTCAACTAGTGTCTTCTGTGGGATGAAAACCGTGCAAGCAGACACATAAGATTTGCACAAATAAGGGAAGAGGAGTACCATTTCCGGTTGCCAGTGCTGGATCCTCCGGATGTCACAACGATTTTCTTTGTTTTACCTAGGGAACCGATGTTTTGGAGGTAGGTCGAGCCTTAGATGAACCCATGGCCAAATTGTTGACTATGTTGCGGTGGCCGTCTGTCGGCGGAGGGGAAGCAGATCCGAGGCGGCGAAGGACGGTGTAGTGGGAATAGCTCAGATGCGTTGGACGGTGGCAAAGTTGGAGCGGTAGCAGTGAGGCGCAAGACGGCGTGGTTGAACTGGCTCAGGTATGGACAGCTCGGCCACGGCTTCAACTACTAGCCGTGGAGGGCGTTGCGGTTGCCGTGGACGATGACGTCGGAGTATCGGCTCCGTCGTGATGGAGGAGGGCGGTGGTTGATGGGTGGGATGGGGTGGCGGACAGAGGACACCGGGGTTTCGCGGCTGGTAGAGAGGTAGTTTTGGCGCCCACGGAGTACGAATGGGGAATCAGACGGGGGGTGTCGGGTTAAAGAAAATAGGTGTTGGCTGGATAATATTCAGGTTAAAGAAAATAAGTGTTGGAAATCTTACCTCATTTTCGCGTTTGCATGGAGCAGGCATGTTGGGTAAGCCGGAGGAAAGTTCTCCACCTCCACTGTTCCGGGTTTGGCGCCTTCTCTCATGTTGTTGTTGCTTCAAAATAAAGTTGGGATCCATGTGAGCTAAAGGGTTAGAAAACCTTACTTTTCGGATCACGTGCCGGACTTTCTGTCTTGGAAAAGGCTCTGAGTCGGAGTAAATAATTGTTACCTCTTCATCAACCGTCTGGCTGCTCTCAGCGCCGTCCTAATAGTAATCAGTGTCAATAAGGTGGATGAAAAGGATCCAAGGGAATCAATATCTACCTCCGACTCTTCAGAATCATCCATGTTAAACATCCAGCAGCAGTGGATGTCTTTTTGCTCCTCTTCATTGCTCTGGCCTTGGCTCTGGCCTTGTTGCCGGCTTTCTCATCATATCTCTTGTCCCAGAAAGCAGACCCAACCTGAAAAGATTTATGATAGTCAGAATGTTCAGGTTTATGAGCGGCAAGTTAACAGGTATGTAAACCAGAAAAGTATACCTCTGATGCAGGGTTAAGGACGCAGAAGGGATTCAGACCCACTCTATTGCAGCTTTCCAGTGACTCATTGAGAAGAGTCTTGGTCATTTCGTTGATAGCTTTATCAGTCAGACGCTTGGAGTTGTAACGAAGCGGGTCTTTCGTGTCACCAGGGTATGAGCACATTAAGCCGGGTCGGCGGCTTAACGGTATGATTCTCCAACCTACCCAACATCAAACCAGGTCAATTCTGGTTAGTTCGTTGCCCAGTAAAGCCCTAACCTTAGAAAAGGTGGGCATAAGCATGGCCTGTTCATCACTGCCAAGTTGTCGGTGTACAAAAGTAGGGGCTCTCCTTTTGACCCCTTTACTTGTGCACGGGCAGTCAGAGGCTCAGAGCCACGCGCCACGGCCGCACATAGCAGGGCAAAGGAGGGGAGTCGGAGAGACGCCGAAGGCACAAGACAATCAGCGCAACACCAAAGACCGAGACCACAGAGAGCAGATGGACGAAGCAGGTTTCCCCGGCAAGACCCTTGCCGGGGCGGCTCGCCCACACCAGTGGAGTGAGCCACCCTCGAACCCACGGTCTCCAACACCATCAACAACGTAAGGCCAGGGCTGAGGAGGCACCTCCATGGTGGCATGCAGATCTTTGTGAAGAGAAAGAATATTCAAGATCAGATGAGGATTGGAAGGCAACAATCCTCGACAAGATCCTTGCCGAGGAAACCCTCAAGACCCCCGGCAAGATCCTTGCCAGGGACGACAGCGCACCACGGCAAGACCCTTGCCGGGCCACCCGGAAAGGCCCTTCCCAGGGGCGTCAGCGGGGCCACTACCAGGCCTGCGCCAACCAAGTCTCCACCGCCGTTCACATGCAGCTGCCAGCCCAAACCAGCTAGGCAGGCACCTACGTGGCAACATGCAGCTTCCAGGCCAACTCAACACAAGCCTGCGTGGCAGCATGCAAATCTTCGTGGAGCCTCCACCACCGCACCACCTCAGCTGCTTGCCTGCCTACATGACGCCGCATGCATTGCTGGCCAGCGCGCGTGTCGAAGCAAGAAGGAGCGGCGACGGACGGGACGGGCCTCGCTCCCGTCCCCGTAAAGCAAGGGGACACCTGAGCTACGCATTAAATGCGTCTTGTCCTGTAATACGAGCGATAAGCTCGTAGCACTGTAGGACTTTCCACCTCCTGTGTGCCACTGTGGCAGCCCCTTTCGACTATAAAAGGAGACCCATGGCGTACTGGAGAGGGATTCGGCTCTTTTGAACCAGGCAGCCACCGTAGCTAGTTCAAGAGAGCAAGAACACTCAATACATCCACCAAAGCAGGACTAGGGTTTTGCGCGTTCCTCGCGGCCCAAACCTAGGTAAACGATCCTTGTGCTGGTTACTAATCCTGCTCTTCTCACAATCCCCCGCCCTGCAACCGCAGAAGGGATTCTCGTGATCCCATAGGTGTCGTTTCCCACCGACATCTTTGGAGCGCCAGGTATGGGGGGCGCAATTGTGAGAATCTGGTGTAGTAGTTCGCCTAGCAGTTCTCCATCGCCATGGCTCCTAAGAAGAAGAACACCACGGCGATCGGTTCGTCCGAGACCGGACTGCCAGTACAGGTGCGGACCAGTAGCGGGCCAATCGCGGAGAGAACCCGTGGCGCGGCCCGCGAACATCCACATCACCCTGGCAGTCCAGGCCTAGTGAGCAGCATCGTTTGTACGCCAGGCGACGAGCCACGCGTCGCGGGCTCCAGAGACGGAGTTGGGCCCCCCGCAGGCGGCGCGGGGCCCTCCAGGGGCGTCATCGCGCCGCCAGACGGGGCGCGTGACCTCCAAGATGCCAACACCGGCGCCCATGGCGCGCTCTTCTCAGATCATGCGCGATGAGCAGCGCCGCCTTGCTGGTGACCCTGGGCGCCACCCTGGGAAGAGTCCCATGCGTCCTTCACATGATGAGGAGGGCCAGCATGCGTGCCGAGGTGCTGGCGGAGGTGGCGGACAGCTGCGGGGCCATGATGGGGCTCCTTCTAACGTGGTTAGAAGTCGAAGCGCATCGCGGTCCACGTAGCTTTTGCCGCCGCCCAAGCCAACAGAAGCCCTAGCACGCGCGCAACTGCTCCTCGACTTCCCTCCCGCTGCGGAGAAGCTTGACAAATGGAGGGCCACCATCCGGAGCCTCGTCGGCATCGCTAACAACAACGAGTTGTGGCCGGCAGGACCCGTAGGCCATCACTCCATCGAGCCGCCGCATGCCAGCGGAGGTCGGGCCGGAGGCGATGCGGCCACGGTGCACTCCCCTCCTTCATACCGGCCACCGCGGATGTTGGTCTGTCACGACGATGCTCGTGATGATATCTCCATAGCATCTTCCGACCCGCGAACCCACCGCGACCAACGTCAAGTTCTTCAGGAGCAAGCTCATGAAGACGCTCGAACCGCCATCGAGCGTCGGCGTGACGCGCGCCACCAGTCGGACAGGCGGGCAGGGCCCACTACGGACCACCCAGCACCGGGAGGCTACGGTGGCCTACCCTAAGAGGTGGGCCTTCACCCGTGAGCTACGACAGTTCTAGTGGCCCTCCCACCACACGTTCAAGCCCGACATTAGCGAGAAGTACACGGCAAGACTCACCCGTTGGAGTTTCTCAGCATCTACACCATCGCGATGTAAGCTGCTGGGGCCCGCGATGATAAGGTGCTTGCCAATTACTTCCCGTTGGCACTCAAGCCCAATGTTATGTCTTGGTTGATGCACTTACCGGTGGACTCCATTTCTTCTTGGGCAGATCTGTGTCATGAGTTTGTTGGCGCCTTTACCGGAGGCCACCAAGCTCATGGCCAGGCGAGTGATTTGCATATCATTCCCGAGAAGGAAGGAGAAAACTTGCGCAAGTACATCCAAAGGTTCAGCCGAGTGCAGTACAACATCCCCAACGTTCATCATGCCGCCGTGATCAGTGCATTCCATCAGAATGTGCGCAATCATAAGATGCATGAGGAGCTGGCGATGAACAAGGTCAAGGATGTGGCCGAACTTTATGTTCTGGCCGATAGGTGTGCTCATGCTGAAGAGGGAAGGAAGTACCCTGGCGAAGACGTCGGCGCGGAAACCGACTCCACGGATGATACCGCCACCCCAGCGAAGAAGGGCTGGCGCCGTAATAGGAAGCGCAAGGGCAAGACCATGCTTGCCGTCGAGAGGTCCGACGATACTGGCGCCACCAAGAAACCCAAGGCGAGTGACCCCGGAAAGGAGGTTGCCGGGTGTGCCGCCTGCCGGGCCTTGGCGGCTGCCGATAAGCCAGGGGGCTTCGACAAGCAGTATTGCAAGATCCACCGCACCAAGGGCCATGACCTCCAGAACTGCCGGCAAGTGGAGCTGCTCGCTGAGAAGCAGAAAGCCGAGTATGAGCGGCATGACAAGGACAAGGGCCAAGAGGGTGCCGAGGGATCCGGCAAGAAGCATGGCTGGCAAGGAGGCCGCCGTGGCAAAGACAATCGGCAGGAGAGGCCCGCCCGGGGCCGCGACAAGAAGTAGGAAGACGATGATCATGACGAGGATGATGAGTCCGGTGACCACCAGTTCCAGAAGGCCAGAGAAGCCATGTGCGTCGATGGTGGCGCCTTGCTGCATACATCCCACCGCCAGCTCAAGCAGTGGGCGCGTGAGATCATAGCGGCGGAGCCATCGTTCAACGCACGGAATCCGCTGAAGTGGTCCAGCTCGCCTATCATCTTTGATACCGAGGACCATCCTGACCGGACTACTGCGGTTGGGTGCCGGGTGTTGTTGGTTTCACCAACAATCTGCAACCTCAAGGTGACAAAGATGCTGGTTGACAACGGGGCCTGTCTGAACTTGATCTCGCCTGTTGTGATCAAGAGGCCGCAGATCCCTGATGGAGACCTCAAGGAGACGGGCACGTTCCAAGGGGTCAACCTGGGGAGGAGCCAGCCGAAGGGAAAGGTAAAGCTACCCATGATGTTTGGAGGCGAGTTGAACCACAGGACGGAGAGGATTGTCTTTGATGTAGTCGAGATCCCCTTGCCCTACAACGGGATCCTCGGCCGCCCGGCACTAGCCAAGTTCATGGCGGCTTCACATTACGCCTACAACATGCTGAAGATGCCCGGGCCAATGAACATCATCACCGTCCCCTCCGACAAGAAAGACGCGTTGATTTGCGCCGACCAACTCTACCAGGAAGCAGTTGCAGCGGCTACCGCCAAGGCACCTGCTCCTACCGACGGAGCCCCGGGAGGGAAAAAGACCGGGGAGACCCCTCGCACCCACTCCGGCAAGCGCACCTCTTTGGGGTGTTGCACTCCCATTGAGGACGTGCCAGAGAGTTCCACCGGCAAGAGTAAGAAGTCCAGAGCTGCACCACCAGAGACCAAGAAGGTGTCCGTCAAGGAGGACGGCACGGGGGGAGCTTTTACCTTAAGCTCCACCCTCGACGGCAAATAGGAAAGCGAGCTCGTCACTTTCCTGCAGGCGAATGTCGATGTGTTTGCATGGCAAGCCTCCGACATCCCCGGTGTTCCCAGGGAAGTGATTGAGCACCATCTTGCTGTTTGTCCTCATGCATGGCCAGTCAAGCAGAAGGTCGGGAAGCAAGCTCTGGAAAGGCAGGATTTCATCATGGAGGAGATCAGAAAACTAGAGGCGGCAGGCTTGGTAAGGGGAGTGCTCCATCCAACGTGGTTGGCCAACCCGGTAGTGGTGCGCAAGGCAAACGGGAAGTGTAGACTGTGTATTGATTACACAGACATCAATAAAGATTGTCCAAAGGATCCCTTCCCATTACCGCGCATCGACCAGATTGTCGACTCCATGGCCGGGTGCGACCTGTTATCATTCCTCGACGCCTACTCAGGGTACCACCAGATCTTCATGACGAAAGAAGAAGAGGAGAAGACAGCATTCATCACCCCATGTGGTACGTATTGCTTTTTACGGATGCCTTTCGGGTTAAAGAGTGCTGGCTAAACCTTTGCAAGAGCAGTCCAAATTGGTTTTGAGCCCCAGCTACATAGAAATATGGAAGCTTATATGGATGACATAGTGGTCAAAACCAAGGACAAAGCAACACTTGTGCAAGATCTAGAGGAAATATTTGCGAACCTGCGCAAGATCAACCTCAAGTTGAACCCTAAGAAGTGTGTCTTAGGTGTCCCGTCCAGCAAGCTTCTCGGGTTCTTTGTGTCGTAGCGCGGGATTGAGGCAAACCCAGACAAGATCAAGGCCATCGAGCAGATTGAGACTCCTAAACGGATCAAAGACGTGCGTCGGCTCACTGGCTATGTTGCCGCCATGAGCAGATTCATCTCCAAGTCCGTGGAGCGTGCCCTTCCCTTCTTCAAGATCTTGAAGAACACGGGCCCAATGGCGTGGAACCCGGAGGCCAAGGCAGCGCTGCAGGATTTGAAGACGTACCTCTCCTCTACTCCAGTGCTGGTTTTGCCCAAAATACAAGAACCGTTGCTGCTATACCTAGCGACAACAAATCAGGTGGTTAGCGCTGCACTAATGGCGCAGAGAGAGGTCGACGAAGAGGCAGCGGCAGCAGTAGAGTCAAAAGATGGCAAGCTGGAACCCTCCCCGGCAGGGCTCGGTCCCGGCAAGACCGAGTCCCCGGTAGAGGCTAACGCCAGTGCAACAGGGCCCGCGCGACCGAGTGAAGTGGCGCAGAAGAAGAAAATGGTGCAGCACCCGGTTTACTTCGTCAACTCCCTCTTGCAGGGGGCTAGATCGAGGTACTCAGGTGTGCACAAATTGCTCTTCGGCCTCCTTATGGCCTCAAGGAAGCTGCGTCATTACTTCCAAGCGCACGAGATCACCATGGTCACCCGCCTCCCGTTGCAACGGATACTGCATAACCTAGATGCAACGGGGAGGATCGTGGAATGGGCCCTGGAGCTGTCAAGTTTCGTTTTAAAGTTTGAAAGCACCTCGATGATTCAGAGCAGAGTCTTGGCGGAGTTTGTTGCGGAATGGACCTCGACGCCTGACAAACAGGTACAGGAGACCACTCTCTCGGCAAGGAAACGAGCCGCAACTGGATCATGTACTTTGATGGGCCTTTTTCGCTGCAAGGCGCCAGTGTTGGTGTGCTGCTTGTCGCACCCACCGGAGAGCACCTCAAGTATGTCGTCCAAATGCACTTTCCCCAGGAGATGTCAACTAACAACACCTCCGAGTACGAGGGCTTGCTTGCTGGTCTCAGGATCGCGGCAGACCTCGGAGTCAAAAAGCTCATCGTCAGGGGCGACTCGTAGCTCGTCGTCAGGCAGATCAACAAAGATTATCAAAGCCCGTTGATGGAAGCTATGTGGATGAAGTGAGGAAACTGGAAGAGCGCTTTGACGGTATACAGGCAGAGCACGTCCCTCGGATGGAAAACGACATCGCCAACTACCTGTCAAAGCGCGCTGCCCTCAAGCTACCTGTGGAACCAGGTACTTTAGTGCTTCGGTTAACTCAACCATCCGTCGAACCATCAACCAGGCAGGGCAAGCGAAGGAAGCCAGGCCCCGGCAAGTACTTCCCCAGCGAGCTCCCTGGAGCCGTTGGCGAAGATGTTATCATGGATGCCGATCCTGCCGCGGGGCAACCGACTCTGGCAGGGCCTCAGGCCATAGCCATAGAGACGGCCGCTCCCGTGGCGGAACAGATGCCTTTGGTCCTTGTTGTCGAGCCACGGGCTCCGGCATGGGCACAGCACATCGTCCGATTCCTCTAAAAAGTAGAGCATCCCTGAGAAGCCCTTCAAACCATCCCTCTCTCCTGGCCCTTCTCGGTCTGGGGGCTCGACATATTGGGCCCTTTCCCTCGTGCCGTCGGGGGCTTTGAGTACTTGTACATTGCAATCGACAAGTTGACAAAGTGGCCAGAGCTGGAAGCAGTGAGGAAGGTGACAGCGTAGTCAGCCATCAAGTTCTTCAAGGGGCTAGTTTGCCGTTTTGGGGTACCCAACATGATCATCACCGACAACGGCACACAGTTCACAAGCCACGCCTTCATGTAGTACATTGAGGATCTTGGCCGCAAGGTCTGTTTTGCTTCCGTTGCACACCCACGAAGCAACGACCAAGCAGAGAGAGCAAATGATGAAGTTCTGTGAGGCTTAAGAACGAAGACTTTTGACAGGCTGCGCAAAAGTGGAAGGCGCTGGATTGACGAGTTACCGGTGGTTCTTTGGTCGATCAGAACGACACCAAATTGAGCCACCGGCCAGACACCCTTTGCCTGGTCTACGGGGCAGAAGCAGTTCTCCCCACAAAACTCATATACGGGTCACCTCGACTGCTCGCTTATGATGAGCTTGAGCAAGAGCGATTGAGGCAAGATGACGCGACGCTCCTTGAGGAAGATCGTCTCCGGGCGGCTGTGAGAGCAGCATGCTGCCAGCAAGCCTTGCGCTGCTACCATAGCCGCAAGGTTCATGCCCGGAGCTTTAAGGAAGGCGACCTTGTTCTTTGGCACGTTCAGTCGGCCAGGAATTCAAACAAGTTGACGCCAAAGTGGGAAGGCCCTTATCAGGTAACATGAGTCACCAGGCCCGGCGCAGTCCGCCTGGAGACCAAAGATGCCATTCCAGTGAGCAACTCTTGGAGCATCGAGCATCGTTGCAAGTTTTACCCATAAGGCGCGGCTGCCAGGCTTCCCGGCAAGACACCTTTTGTACAAGCCTTGCCGGCAAGGCATGTAACCCTTTGTACAAAGCCAGGCGCAGACCCTGAGCATAAATAAACGAAGCGCTGGTGTCCTAAGTTATAGCATGCATGCAAGGTCGAGTCTCTTCCTCGGTTAGGGTTGATAGTGCTTAGCGGCGGCTACCCTAACTTAGAGGTCGAGTGCGTGTCTCTCTGTTCTTTTCTGTCCTCTTTGGTTCGCAGGGCACATGAGCACTACTGCCGAGCTATTTGGAAGAAAAGGAACGGACCGGCGTCCTGACCCCGGCAAACCAAAGTTGCCGGGGGCTGCAAGTACAAGGATCCAACCACGACAAGCCAAGGTTGCCGGGGGTTGCAGATCCAGATAAGCCTTTTATCCTATATCATGCATTTCATTATGGAACTAGGATATGTGAAACCTCGTCTTATTTCAAGGCTACCGTGCTCCCCTTTTCCTGTACCCAAGGATTATCTCATGGGTCCGGATTGGGTTGTAGTCGCGGCAGCAAGGAAATGGAACGAGGAGCCTAAGCCCACTTCATCCCTGCCTCCGCCAAGGGCGCGAGAGGGGTCGAGCAAAGTGGGGGGGCATCAAGGCCTGTTGCCGGGCGAAAAACGTTTATCTTAAATAATAACGAGGATTTGCTCCTTGTCGCGGGTCTCACCCACGAACGGAAAACCCGGCAAACATCCCTTTTTCATTAAAAACATCCCGTACAGGTACAGTTCATACGGAGTGAAAAACATGAGCAAGGGGATTACAAGTTCTAAATTTAACAAAGGCCCAAAGGCTTACAGACTAAAAAGAGATAAGATGCCCGTAATCCCTTTCTTGTCCCTCTTCTCAGGAGGCAGGTCAAGGAACTGAAAGGGGCAAAAGGGGCGCCTAGGTGAGCTACGAGCGGCAGAAAGCACCACGAAAACATCTCGGTGGCTGTCCAGAGGCTGGCTAGTGATGACGGCACCGGAGGAAGAGCTCGCAGACGGGGCGGCAGGACGCGACAAAGGCGTCGGTTCCCGCGTACTCCGACTTGACGGCCTTGCCGCCCGCCCTCTTACTCTTCTGCAGCCTCCCAACGCTAGCCGCCCAGGGAGACGACCCTGAGAAGTTCAAGGAGCTGGCCCCTCACCCACAGCCTCGCACCCTCCCCATTCCCTCGCGGCTGGCTCAACCACCACGGGCTCTCGGGGAGGAGGGATGCGCTGTCGAGCGGCGATCCTTGTCGCCACCGTTGAAGGACCGGGGTTCCCCTTCTCGATGAGCGGATCAGAGGAAGAAGCAGAAGCAGGAAAAGATAGAAGATAGAAGAGTGCGGGATGCCATTCCCCCTCCCTCTCCTTATAAAGGGGCGGGGTCAGGGCTCGGCCGCCCCGCTCGGCCAATCGAGCCACCAAGGGCGTAGGGAATCGGGACCGACTCGTTGCCCCAACCAACGACGGCCCGGTTTCCCGCCTCCACCGCTTGCCACCCCAAGCGCATGGAGGAGACGTGGCGAACATGTAGAATTGAGGGGACGGGTGAAGCGACTTTTCCCCGCCCCATGATCATGGGGTTTGGACGCCTTGAAGACGCGACCAGGCCCGACTCAGTGAATGGGCCGTGTCGGCGTTCTGGGAACGGGGGTACCCAGACTTGCCTGCCTGCGGCCTGCGGGGTGGCTCAAGGAGGGGCCCAGTACGACCCATCTTCATCAACGCATGCTCAAGACCATCGCGAGGGGCCAAGCCTCACGGGGCGGACGACAGGAGGCTTCCTCAGGCACGGCCTCGTCAGGCTGGCTAACGAGGAGGCGGAGAGATCAAGGCAGGGTACCTCACGAGGTGCCCGTGACGCAAGCCATGACGACCAAGGCCAGGCGGGCGCCGGCCTGCGTCGAGTCCTCGCTTCAACTTTGGTGCAAAGGGGGCAAGCGCAGGCAAGGGTATCAAGCAAAGGCAACCATTTCGGTGCAACAAGACCAAGACCAGCAGGACGGCAGAACGGAGGTCATCGTGGAGCCCAAGCCAGCGTCATCATCAGGGTCTTTTGGCAGGCGAGGACCAACTTTAGTCAGGATAAGTGTACTAGATGTTCCCCTTCAAAATGGCCAATTGTTGGCGCCCTTCCCGCTCAATATTTGGGAAGAGGCCCGGGGCCTTCGCCTATAAATAGGACTAGCCACCCACAAGGTAGAGGCATCTGGAGATCAACCAGAGAGAGAGAGGCGACTGAACTCCCCTAGCAGTTCATCGCACCAACCAAGAACAGACCCTCGCGAGGCTGTTCTTCCCTTGTACTGTTCCTCATCAGCCCCAGAGGCAATCCACACACCACAAACTGGAGTAGGGTATTACACCCCAATGGTGGCCTGAACCAGTATAAATCTTGTGTCCCTAGTGTTGTTCTTCATGTAGTTTAGATCCCAGCGAGGCAGTGAAACATGGGTAGGCTGAGGGTGTGATCTCCGCGCGCACCCCAGTGAACCTCAAGGGTCCGCCGGAACCCGAAATCCGACATTTGGCGCGCCAGGTAGGGGTGTGCCGGAATCTGCTTTCCCGCCTCGTGTTTTCACCGCCCATCCCATCCATATCAGATGCGCGTCGTGCCCGCGCCGAGCACCGGGCTGCTCTCGTTGCTCGCGTCACCCAGACGGCCCCCGTCGGCGGGCGTCCCCGTCGTTCCCCGTCACCTGCCGTCAACGCCGCCACTGGCCCGGCGGGGAACGAACAGCAGGCGTCGTCCCTGCATCCATCAGTGCGGCGAGAAGGCCGCACCGCCACTCCGTCGCTGACTCCGGCCGGCTCCTCGTCCCACGCCCGTCATGCTCCTGCGGGCATGCACGCCGCGCTGCTCCTGGCGCGGGAGCTCCTGCACTACCGTCCCGTCGACGACCTCTACAACGAGTGGCTCGCATGCATCACCGAGCTCATTAGCGCCGCTGGGGGCTCCCCTGCACCGTCCCTCTCATTGCACCGCGCCCCGCCCTGCGCAGGCGACGGATCTCTGGGGGCGCCTCAGCCGCCTCCGCCTCAAGAAGGCGCCTTGGCTCCAAGGTGCATGGCCCCTGGGCAGAACCCACTCCGTCCGGCATCAGCGCAGTGAGAGAAGAGCTGCCAAGAGATCCCTCGTCCCCAGGAAGCCACCCGCGTGCTCCCCGCACCGGCTTGGCACGAGCGTGCACCTGCTCCGGCCCATCAAGACCCGCGCTGCACCTCGCCGCAGCGCACAGAGACCCGCAAGATCAAGCTCTCCATCACCAAAGGGCTCCCGTGGCCACTGCAGGCTGCCGTGCTTTCTCCGCCGAGCTGCGCAGCGTGACCTGGCTGGGCAAATTCAAGCCAGACCTGCCCCCGCGCTACGATGGCACGACTGACCCTACTGAGTTCCTCCAGCTCTACGAGCTGGGCATTGAAGCCGCCAACGGAGACGAGAAGGTCATGGCGAACTGGTTCCCCATGGCGCTCAAGGACGGCGCCCGCACCTGGCTCCTGAACCTGGCTCCTGGCACGATATCCTCCTGGGACGAGATGCACACCCGATTCATCGCCAACTTCCAAGGCACTAGCGACTGGCCCCCGGCCATCAGCGACTTGCGCCGCATCAAGCAGCAGCCGGGGGAGACCCTACAGAAGTTCATCCAGTGCTTCAACAGCGCTCGCCTTAAGATCCCCAAGGTGTCCGAGGAGGCCATCATCTCAGCCTTTTCCGACGGCGTGCGTGAAGTCAAGATGAAGGAGGAGCTCGCGATCCATGAAGACATGTGCACTTCCCTAGAGCTGTTCAACTTGGCGACCAAGTGCGCCAGGGTTGAGGAAGGGCGCCTGTCCCTCCTCGAGCTGCCAGCCGCTGACCCAGAAGAGAAGAAGCCCAAGACCAAGGACGTGAAGCACAAGGGGGCTGCCGTGCTTGCAGCAGAGCCCGACACCAAGCGAGGTAGAGATCAGCCCGAGTCATCCAGTGGCAGCCGGTACTGCGTGTACCACGACCTCCACACCCACAACACCAACGAATGCCAAGAGCTCAGAGCCGTGCGAGACGTGCGTGCCGGCCGACGCCCCGAGCGCAGCGACAGGGGCTATGGCCGAGGAGGAGGAAGAGGTGGAGGACGATGGGAAGACCGTGGCCCTCGCCAAGGGTGGCGTGACCGACCTCGCGAGGACCGCTGGCAGGACCAGCCTCGCGAGGGAGGTTTGAGGGACCCACCTCGCGAGGGGGGTTGGAGAGATCAGCCTCGCGATGATCGCCCACAAGGCAATGCGGGACTCCCTCCTCTGCCACCACAGCCAAGGAGGAACGAAGACCATCACCAGGACGAGGGGGCTGGAGACTTCCAGGAGCCACGCGCAATCGCCTGCATCTTGGGCGGCGCACAAGCCCCAGCCTCTCACCGCATCTTCAAGCAGTTTGCCCGCGAAGTGAATGCAGTCCTTCCCAAGCTTGAGGCCACACGCCCTCTCATGTGGTCATCGTGCGCTATCACGTTCAGCTCAGCGGATCAACTCAAGTGCGCGGCCACAGCAGGAGTCCTCCCGATGCTTTGTTCCCCAATCATTAACAACGTGCAAGTCACCAGGACCCTCATCGATGGTGGAGTAGGGCTCAATGTCCTATCCGTCGAAACGTTCAACAATCTCCAAGTGCCATACAATCAGCTGCAGCCAACCAAGCCTTTCTCAGGGGTCACCGATGGTTCCACGGTTCCGATAGGGCAGGTCTGCCTTCCTGTTACCTTCGGGACGCGTGACAACTACCGCACCGAGCTCATCGACTTCGACGTCGCTCACATCCGCCTGCCGTACAATGCCATCCTCGGGTACCCAGCCCTGGCCAAGTTCATGGCCGTGACCCATCACAGCTACAAGGTCCTCAAGATGCCAGGAAACGGCGGAGTCATCACTGTGCCCTGTGAGGAAAGAGACGCTGTGTGTTCCCTGGAACGTGCTTTCCAAGCCGCATCAATTGAAGACCCAGATCACAGGAATGGGAGGCCTCCCGACGCTGCTCCTAAGAAGAAGAAGACATCGCCTGGTTCGACCCCTCGGGAGGCAGGCCCCTCAGGGTCCATGCCCGTTCAGGGGGCACCTCCTTCTGTCGCATAGGAAGGCGCGCCCAGCGCCCTCCTCGAGCACGGCTCGGGGGCTCTCTTCTGGAGGGCCATCGACTTTGCTAAGATTACGAGGAAGGCGCTCGGGCACCACTTGGAGGCATGCTTCAATGCACGTTTCCCTCAGGAGGAAGCAAGGCAAGGAGGTCCAAACCCTCAGGAATTCATCAGCGAGGTCATACAGGAGTTGCAGGAGTCAAGCGTCATGAGTGGCAGCCGCCGCTTACCCGCCGTACCTCCCCATCCAGGCGAGGATGGTGGGTTGCGCGTCTGCATCGACATACCAGGACTCAACTGAGCCGCCTCTCAGGAGCGCCTCTGGCCCTCACGCGTGGGGCACTGCGAAGGCCCACCTCACAACTATGTTCGCATGCCTTATGGCCTGCCGAACGCGGCTGCGGTGCGTCAGCTCCTCATGAGGAGCATCTTGGAGGCTCAGGCGGCCAGGCATTCCGTAGTCCTGGCATAGATGGAGATGGTCCGCGAGGAGCCGCCAGCACCTCCGGAGCCTCCCGAGGCTCCTGGGCCTGGGGGCTCATGAAGATCGTCTCCCACAGCGCATGCCGTCCGCTACTTCAGCATCCCTCCATCTTCAGCATCATCAGGTGACATCCTTCGAGTTTTATTTTCAACCGGGAGCGCCCCCCCCCCCCCAGGGCTGCATCATTCCCAAGCCGCGTGGGTCCGTCCCTGTAGCTTGCATCCCGTTTAGTTCATGTTTTCAGCTTACCTTATCGGGGGCGGCCCTCGGGCTGCATCATCCCCAAAGTCGCTCGGACCCGACCCAGTGGTGATCGTTTCCTTCTGCGCCTATCTAAATGGATTTGCCTCTTCATGGCTAGTGTTCTTGACCTCATCGCCCGCTCGATTGACACCAACTGATGGAGCTGCTCCCTCATGGCATGACGCTTGCGCATGTGTCCGTCCCTGCAATGTCGACAAACCTGGACGGCTGAGCTCTGGCCGCGGCAACCCCGCAGGGCGCCACCTCACCAAGCCTTCAGTGCCTCGTCACCCTCCTAGAGCAACCAAGAGCTGGCCGGCAGTTGTAACGGCAAACCCATGTTTTTCTCATGATGAACTCGCAGGATCCTTTTAAGGAGCAGCGTCCGGCGAGGCCTCCGCGGTGTCTCCTTCGCTCTCGTCCACGCAAACCGCTTGCACATTAAAGGGGGGTACCTGAGCATCGCGACTCATGGGCTCTTACTAGCTCTCCAGCCCTCACCCTCTAGCCTTGTCCACGGCATCGCGACCTGGCATACCAGCGACGGCTGAGCCCCGCTCGAGGGCCGGGACCTGAGGACGTAGAGCCCAAAGGGGAGCAAAGATGACAGGGAAGAGGCACGTGGGGGACCTCGCCAGGCAACACCTCGGCTGCCAACGCGCGGGCCCGACACCGCGGCAAGGAGTGGTTCCTGACCCCCGAGTTAAGTCATCCTCCGGAATCACTAGCTATCGCAGCGCCGACCTCGCACCTGATGCAGTCCCGTTTTTAGCGACGTCGCACTCCTTTCTCACTAAGTGATGGCTGCTTGAGCGCTAAAGGGGACCTCCTGAGCATCGTGACTCAGGGGCTCTTACGGGACCCCGGACCGCTCACCTCCTGGCCTTGACCACGGCATCGCGACCTGGCATACCAGCGACGGCTGAAGCCTGCCTTGGGACCGGGACCTGTCAGTGCAGAGTGTTGAGTCCTCACGAGGTTCTAAAGGAGGAACTAAGCTAAGACGGGACAAGCACCCCTCACCGCTTCATGATAACGATCATATTAACCAACGGAACTACAAGCACCTTACAAACCCCCACGGTGTGTGTTCTTCGATTCCTCGCAGGGAACAAAAGGAGCAGAACCTAAACGGTGCTAACTACGCGCGCCTCCGCAAGAGACGCCATCATCAACAGTGGGTCGTCAGCCACCAGTAACAACCCCATACAGATCAGTGGCGACGACGGCCCGACGAGCCCGCCCTGCTCCGGGAGCGATGCAAGCTCAGGGGCTCGTAGCTGTCGTCGCTCGTCTCTGGAGTCGCGAGGAGCTCGGCGGAGTCGCTGGATCCTCCGACACCTTCGCTGCCTGAGGAGCTGCTGGAGAAGCGGTTGACGGGCCTAGTCCTCGCTGCAGCTGGATCCCGGCCGCCTTTCTTGGGGCAGCACTCCAGCCAGCGTCCCTCCGCGTCGAAGACGTTGAAGAACATCAGGGAGGCGCCATCGTACTCGAGGTGAATTGCGAGGGCGCCACCCGTCCTGCCGACCCGGGCGATCTCGCCCCAGCCACGGGTCAGGTAGACCCTGCCCGGAGCGACGACCTCAACCTCCACTTCGGTCGCGGGGGCACTACAGCCAGCATGCTGCAGCCAAAGCTCGATAGGCCCCATCGGTGGGATCTCGAAGGCGAAGGAAGGAGCGAGGCGAATCCAGGACCGAGGAGGCATGGCGGCGTGAAGCACGAGCTCGCGAGCAGAGCTCGTGGCGTGAACCCCAGGAGGAATGACGCGCACCGCCGTGATCCGCCGGCGATGACGACGCCTCTCGTGATGCTGCTCGGCGCCAGCACCTTCAGGGCCCTCGATCCGGGATTACAAGGGCAGCGGGAATCCCGGAGGCGGCCGCTCGAACCATGGCCTCGACACCTCCTGCCAAGCACCTCCTTCCCAGTGGCAAGAGACGAGCCATTTTTCAGAGGAAGCGGGACATGACTCTCTTGGGGGGCCTTCCCTTTCTCTTCGGCAGGAAACCGACGGATCGGTGCCATCGGCGAAGGGAGGAGCAAGGACGGAGAGGAAGAAGAAGAGTAGCGGGAAGAGATGGATTGGAAGGGCTCGCGCCGTTCCGTACATATAGCTGAGGGAGGCCAACCGTCGACCGCCACGATCACAGGTAATCATGACCCATTTTGCATGCAGGGACTTGTCAAATCGTGTAGTTGCCGAGGCGTCGTGGGGGAGCCAGGACGCCCATGTCCAATCAACCGCCACGCGGCGCTCAAGGCCGCAGGCTATTGGGGCCCACGGCGCTTCGCACTTGCCTCTTCGCTTCTCTGCTAAGCAAAGTCCAAGCACGCCTTGGGCTCAGGGGCTACTGTCGGCATTCTAGGAACGGGGGTACCCAGACTTGCCTGCCTGCGGCCTGCGACGTGGCTCAAGGAGGGGCCCAGTATGGCCCATCTTCATCAACGCATGCTCAACACCCTCGCGAGGGGCCAAGCCTTGCGGGGCGGACGACAAGAGGCTTCCTCAGGCACTACCTCGTCAGGCTGGCTCACGAGGAGTCGGAGAGATCAAGGCAGGGTACCTCACCAGGTGCCCATGACGCAAGCCATGACGACCAAGGCCAGGCGGGCGCCAGGCGGGCTCCGGCCTGCGCAGAGTCCTTGTTTCCCCTTTGGTGCAAAGGGGGCAAGCGCAGGCAAGGGTATCAAGTAAAGGCAACCATTTCGGTGCAACAAGACCAAGACCAGCAGGACGGCAGAACGGAGGTTATCGTGGAGCCCAAGCCAGTGTCATCGTTAGGGTCTTTTGGCAGGCAAGGACCAACTTTAGTCAGGATTAGTGTACTAGATGTTCCCCTTCAAAATGGCCAATTGTTGGCGCCCTTCCCGCTCAATATTTGGGAAGAGGCCCGGGGCCTTCGCTTATAAATAGGACTAGCCACCCACAAGGTAGAGGCATCTGGAGATCAACCAGAAAGAGAGAGAGGCGACTGAACTCCCCTAGCAGTTCATCACGCCAACCAAGAACAGACCCTCGCGAGGCCGTTCTTCCCTTGTACTGTTCCTCATCAGCCCCAGAGGCAATGCACACACCACAAACTGGAGTAGGGTATTACACCACAATGGTGGCCTGAACCAGTACAAATATTGTGTACCTAGTATTGTTCTTCGTGTAGTTTAGATCCCAGCGAGGCGGTGAAACATGGGTAGGCTGAGGGTGTGATCTCCGTACGCACCCCAGTGTTCGAACCTCAAGGGTCCGCCGGAACCCGAAATCCAACAGACCGCGCCTTCGCGCCCCTCCCTCTACATGGGGAAGGCGCGAGTCGCCCCTGTATCCTGATATGGCGCATGCGTGCGGGAAGCGCCCCACGCATGCCCCCCACGTCACGCACGCTCCTCCACGATGCGCGTTCAACGCGGGTCGTGGGGAAGCGCAGCGAACGAAATAGTTACCGCGGTAAAATCTGCCCCACCTGCCCGCGCACCGCTCTGGGCCTGGCCCAACAACGTGTCGCGCTTATGTGTGGCCCAGGCCCGGGGCCTCCTGTCGGTGTACAAAAATAGGGGCTCTCCTTTTGACCCCTTTACTAGTGCACGGGCAGTTAGAGCCACGCATCACGGCCACACATAGCAGGGCAAAGGAGGGGAGCTCGAGAGAAGCCGAAGGCACAAGACAATCATCGCAACGCCAAAGACAGAGACCATAGAGAGCAGATGGACGAAGCAGGTCTCCCTGGCAAGACCCTTGCTGGGGCAGCCTCAGCATCCCCGGCAAGGCCCTTGCCGGGGCGGCTCGCCCACATCAGCGGAGTGAGCCACCCTCGAACCCACGGTCTCCAACACCATCAACCACGTTGGGACAGGGCTCGGGAGGCACCTCAATGGTGGCATGCAGATCTTTGTGAAGACAAAGAACATTCAAGATCAGATGAGGATTGGAAGGCAACGACCCTCGACAAGATCCTTGCTGAGGAAACCCGCAAGACCCCCAGCAAGATCCTTGCTGGGGACGACAGCGCACCATGGCAAGACCCTTGCCGGGCCACCCCACAAGGCCCTTGCCAGGGGCATCAGCGGGGCCACTACCAGGCCCGTGCCAACCAAGTCTCCACCGCCATTCACATGCAGCTGCCAGCCCAAACCAGCTGGACAAGCGCCTGCGTGGCAACATGCAGCTTCCAGGCCAACTCAGCACACGCCTGCCTGGCGGCATGCAGATCTTCGTGCAGTCTCCACCATCGCGCCACCTCAGCTGCTTGCCTGCCTACATGGCGCCGCATGCATCGCTGGCCAGGGCGCGTGTCAAAGCAAGGAGGAATGGCAACGGACGGGATGGGCCTCGCTCCCGTCCCCGATAAAGCAAGGGGACACCTAAGCTACGCATTAAATGTGTCTTGTCCTGTAATACGAGCGAGAAGCTCAGAGCACTGTAGGCCTTTCCACCTCATGTGTGCCACTGTGGCAGCCCCTTTCGGTTATAAAATGAGGTCCATGGCGTACTGGAGAGGGATTCGGCTCTTTCGAACTAGGCAACCACCGTAGCTAGTTCAAGAGCTCAAGAACACTCAATACATCCACCAAAGCAGGACTAGGGTTTTACGCGTTCCTCGCGGGCCGAACCTGGGTAAACGATCCTTGTGCTGGTTACTAATCCTACTCTTCTCACAATCCCGCGCCCCGCAACTACAGAAGGGATTCTCGTGATACCATAGGTGTCGTTTCCCACCGACACAAGTCGACTAGTAAGGTGATGCTTTGGGTTGAGCCCTTGATCACGGAAGCCGGGCAAAGGATTCTCATTAGCCGGAGAAGTATCCTTGCAATAAAACCAGGTTTGATTCCAATCTTTGGGATGACTCGGGAGTGAAGCGTAAGGAAAAATGGTGTCTCTGCGGCGCTGAATTGAAATTCTTCCAAGTTCTTGACTGGGCCGTCAGTGAACTCATTCTGACGGTTCAGATAGAAATATTCTCTGAAAAGGTCGACCCTAGGTTCTTCTTGAAGGTATACCTCATAGAAGACCTGGAAGTTCTAGATGTTGGAAATAGAATTGGGCTCGATATCTTGAGGGTGAAGTTGCAAGAAGTGCAGGACATCACGGAAGAATTTTGACCCGGGTGGTGAAAAACCCCTGTTCATGTGATCAGTGAAAACAATAACCTCGCCGGCTTGTGGCTGAGGTTTAACTTCTTCTGGTTTAGGTGCACGCCAATGAATGACATCTTTGGCCGGCAAAAAACTAATCTTGACATAGTCTTCAAGCATAGCTTCGGTGACAATGGAGGGGACCCAATCACAGGAGGTGACTATCTTGGTCATGATTGAATGTAAGGCCTGCGGTAGAGCAAATTAAAATTAAACCGGCGGATATATAGCAAAGCTACATGTTGTTATCCCAAATTACAATGCAAGGGTAAAGTTATGAAGAATCACTTCAGAGAAGGCTAGCTTGGCTCCAACCGGAAGATGACCAGGTTATGGATTTAAGCAGACAATGGCGGCTTACGTGGGGCCTAATGTGATATGGCGGGTCCTGGTTTATGTCGTGAGCCACCATACGAGTTTTTGGTTCAATCTATCAATTGAAAGATTCTGCTAAGGGCCAGACAAACAGGTTTCGCAAGCTAGTATTATGAATTAAGATTTGTGACAGCTCAGGAAAGGCAGTAAAAATAAAGCCAAAGGTGGCGGCAGTGGAGAAAACTAGATGCCTCATTATGATTCTTTGCAAAGAAGATACTAGTTCACTGGCAAAAATGGTAACAAAACCACTTCCGCGCAAGATCTATGGCCTATTCAGATTAGAAACTACAAGAACTAAAGAGGATGAGGAAGAACAGTAAGAACACCGATGAGCAATGAAAACCCTAAGGGCAGATCTGAGGAAGAAGAGGGAGGCGTTCTTACAGGCGATGAGGATCGGCGGAAGCGCGCTGGAACTCTCTGCTCTGGTCAGGGTGATGCGGCGGCCGGAGTTGGTGCAGTGGCTGAAAGGTCGCGACAGCGGAGCACGAGCACCCATGCGGCTGAGAAGAGGAGGAAGATGAAGAACGAGGTAGGCGAGAAAATGAGGGAGACCCTCGTACCTAGTTATAAGGGGGGCGAGCATATGGCATGCACGGGAATCAAGGAGACCAAAATCGCCGCATGGCTATAGAAACGCCATGATTATCAGGATGTTTATTAAGATAAGGATCAATTAAGATGCTTCGATCCCAGTGCGCAGTCAAGTTAAAGTGATGTCACGGCGGTTTAAGAGGATTCCAAGAGCTAACGTCAAGGCGGGTTACAACAGTTGTTGAAGATTGATATGAACAAGTTCAAATCAACCTTGGGGGCTACAGTACTCGTTGAAGTTTTTATGAGCATAAGGCAATTACAAGTCCCAGGTTGCTGGAAGCATGACAACACAGCACTTGGGGGCTACATATGTGGAATATTCAGTTTTGACTAGTGACTAAGATGAACAACCTGGATTCCTTCAAATTGCAGCATTTATATTGAAGCAAATCTTAAGCTATTACTACGCTCCCTTCTTAAGACTTGGGGGCTACAAGTGATATGCATATAAGGGAGGTACACTTTCAAGCTTGGTGTTAGCAACAATTATGACCCGGTGCTATCAGTATTTGCAAACTAGAAATTTTGGCAATCATAACTCGACAAGCTCTACATCTTGGAAGCCGAGTTAAATGGATTATTCTTTATAATATTTTTCTGCAAGAAACCAATGTCAGAAAATTGATTATGAAGATGGCCTATTGACCCGGATTTTTCAGAAGAAGTGCTCGTATTTTTTGCTTTGGCAAAGTTTGAACAAATCTGTTAAAGGAGATTTGCTATGAGATCATGGGCACGCATCCAGGAGGAAATGATAAGGACTTAAGGTTGACCACGTGTCGGCTCAGGAGAACTTTTAAACCGGAGCACAACCTATCAAATTTGTTCTTGTGTTTATTGTGCAGGATTAGTTTAACATGGACAAATCCAAATTAAATTGGGGGCTATTGTCGGGGATATACCCCATGGTGTAACCCGCCGGATGTATGACACGGCTGGAGCTTGGAGACACACTGCCGACCAGCAAGGACCTGGCGGTTTACGGGCAACCCGCCTGGACATTGTGACTCACTGATGACCCCGATGGCGGATCAAATAGATGACAAGGCCCAAGGCCCAGAATTCCGGCTGATGCTATGGTGGGCCGGTTTACGAGGAAACACATAAGGAGTTTTCCCTTAAGGGGGCAAGACTAGGATTTCGCTTGTTATAGAATAGTCCTAGTCCTACTAGGACTCCATTTGTAACCCGCCCCTCCAACTTATATAAGGAGGGGCAGGGCACCCCAACAAGGGGAAGGAGTAATCTCTAAGGCTAGACACAATTAGGAGAACCGGAATATGTGGTGATTCCCTCATGATCATAATGAGACCTAGCCACAAACAACATGTAGGGCTATTGTCGGATGATGTTTCCCGGGGCCCGAAGCTGTCTAAATCGTTGTCTTGTGTGTTGATCCGCTGCATGTCTCTCATCCCACTCAACCCCTCTCAAGCTACAACATAGATACGTTAGCCTCACAACTAAGTCCTCACACTAGGACATCTGCTGTGACAAATCCATGACAGGGGACGAGGGAGGGGGAGCCAAGGGAGAACCATGTTTCGGTCTGGGACGCGCTTGTTTGAAATTTGGGGAAAGTACAAACTTTACCCCCCCCCCTCTAAAAGTTCAGACCTACTATGGGTCGGGGGTAGGATGGTAATCCCAGGTGTCCCAAATAGTGGGCGCGAGCGATTTCGCCGGCGCGCATGTGTGCTTAGGCGGCCATTGTGCATGACTATTTTTCGGAGGCGGTTGTGTGGCGTCTAGATGAAGCTACAAACCTACCCCGGTTTAGACCTTTGGACGTCGGGCCGGTAGGTTTCACGGGTCGGATTTAGAAAAGTAATTTCCGTCTACCAAACATTGCTCTCACGTGGTTTCGGGCGAGTAGAGGCTCTTGTGGTGCTTCGTTCAAAATATTTTGAAACAGAAGCATTCACGTTTAGAGTACTCTTGAACTTTGAGGATTGAGCTAAATAGACAACGTTAAATTTGACCTTGTATGTTTGAAAACCTCATTAAATTATGCACTTCTTTTTGAAATTTTGACACTTGAAAATCCTATAACTATGATTATTTTGGAATGGAGGAGGTAAATTTGAATCTATTTTGTACACGACTATATATGCTATTATGTACAAAAGCAGAGCAAAGATTGGTGCCCCCATAATTTAGGTATAATTTAAAAATGCCATGATATCGAATTCAAATAATTGAATGGACTTCATGTTGAATTCAAATTTTTTAAACCACCTTAAGTAGAATTCAAATGTATGCTAGTTCATAGCTAGCTATTTATAATGTTCATTGTGTAACTTTCGTCTATATAATGTGCTTTGCACACACAACATGAACTATAGTCATGTTTATATTCGATTGCTAAAGCGATGCATTCTATGGAGTTCAAAATACTAACTATGTGGATCAATTATGTTGAAGAATAGCATAGACATGCTCAAATTTGATAGAATCTAGATGTCCGATGGATCAATGACTGTTCCTTACGAGAATTGCAAATATCATGATCCCATCCTAATATTTGGATACAATTTATATTTATAATCAATGTGTACATCAGTCTTTTACGTGTAGTTTCAATCTCCATCGGTGGTCTCTCACACATGCTCACATCCTCTCTCCCGAGGTGTCTTTCTCGCAGACATGCTTTCGATATAACCCTCCAACTCTCTTGTAACCATTTACGACTGTTTTCACTTACCTTTATCACAAGCACTCTTCCTCTCACAAGCATACACACGCACAATCCCCATCGACCCTTTCTATATACAAAGACCCGCCCACCACTACTAGAAAAACGGCTATAGCTAATATGGACATTAATGGCGCACTATACAAGTGGTGCGCCACTGCTATATAGCAGTTGCGCACAATGTGTCGGTGCGCCATTAATAACCAAAACAGTAATGGCGCACCAGGTCAAAAGTGCGCCATTACTAAGTTTGACCAAGGTTTGACCCAGTCATACACATAGTAATGGTGCACTTTGTAGAGGTGTGCCATTACTATGTCAACTTAGTAATGGCGCACCTATACAAAGTGCGCCATTACTATGTGAACCTTGGTCAAACTTAGTAATGGCGCACTCTGCATAGGTGCGTCATTACTATGTCAAACTTAGAATGGCGCACCTATACAAAGTGCGCCATTACTAACTTTGACCAAGGTTTGACCAAGTCATACACATAGTAATGGCGCACTTTGTGAATGTGCGCCATTACTAACTTTCAGATGCACCCCCCCCCCCTTTCAGTTTTAAAACAAATAAAAGAAAATGATGGAAATGTCAAAAAAGAATAAGTTTCCCATGTGATATCTGGTCTAGTTGTTGGGAAAATTTACAAATATGAATTTTGACTTTATTTGCAAAATCTCTCTGGAATTTTGTAAAATGGGCATAACTTTTGCATACGAACTCGGATTAAAAAGTTTTTAATATGAAAAAGCATCTACTCGAAAAGTATATCTGAATTCAACCAGGGAAACCCCGTTGAAGATTTTTAGAATCCCCAAAAACCCAACATTATAAAAGATACGGGGCTTTTAAGATCTAGAGGGGGGAAAATGGAAAAAAAAATCAAACTTAATAGTGGCGCACCATTTGCTAGGTGCGCCACTAGAAACAGAAAAAAAATAGTTTCGAATTTTTTTTGAAAAAAGTTCAAAATATGATACGTAATATGAACGGAAGTTTGAAATATTTTTTCAAAATTTCATCACACTCATGAACATGAACAAAGTCCTAGACATCAACAAGGTTTAATAGGATTGATATGCTAGATATATCAACCAGTGCCTGTTAAGTGAGCTGGTGCTGGGGTTGGATAGAACTGAGAAGTTAAGTGTGCTTGGGCTGGAGTAGTGTGAGGATGGGTGACCTTTCGGGAAGTTTGACCACGGAGTGCGATTTGACTTGAGATTAAGCATATTGATCTGAGATTAAGCCATAGTGACCCGAGATTAAGAAAAAAACGAAAAAAAATTCTAAGAAAATTGGAAAAAAATTTCTAAAAAAATAGTAATGGCGCACCTCTAGGCATAGTGATTGATAGTAATGGCGCACCAAATGTGCGCCATTTCTAAAAATTACTAATGGCGTGATAATAGTGGCGCACCTATAGTGCGCCATTAATGGCAAAACTAGGTGCGCCACTAACAAGCCTTTTTCTAGTAGTGCACGTGTCTCCCTTATCACTACCGGACTCGCTGGCTATGCCTACGGCCCAGGGCCGTCGGCATAGGTACTTTGCCGTTGGCATAGATCTATGCCTACGGCTGCCGTCGGCATAGCCTCGTTGGCGTAGATCACATCAGTGTAGATGTGTCAGACCGTCGGCGTAGTATAGCCGTCGGCATAGGTGCGTATGCCGACGGCCATGGGATAGTCGTCGGCATAGTTTTGCCGTCGGCGTTGTTTTCCGTCTGACGGCAACGGACGACGCCGTCAAAAGCGCTGGCGATTCAGGGGACGACACGTGGCGCAGGTATGCCGACGGTCCGTCGGCATACCTGCGCCACGTGTCGTCCCCTGGCTTCTCCTGGCGGCAGGGCTATGCCTACGGCAAAGCTGTCGGCATAGATGGAAATCTATGCCGACGGCTTTGCCGTAGGCATAGCTCTGCCACGTGTCGCTTCCTGGTAACTCATGGGCTTAACTATGGCGACGGCTTTGCCGTAGGCTTAGTTTTTTCCCTGTTTTCTCTTTTTCAATTCATTTGACATCATTTCAAAGCAGAATAATATGGAATTACGCAGAAATATGACAGTTCATCATCTAAACATACTCAAGTTCATCATCATCATTTAAACATAGTTAAGTTCATCATCTAAAGATCATCACCGGCGAAAGTTCATGAACATAACAGTAGTGCAAGACATGGAACATCATAAAAGTTGGAACATGAAAGGCATGGCACGACGGCCGCATGCACAGAATCATCATCGACATCAAGCAGGACCACCTCCGCCAAGTCCACCTCCGCCAAAACCACCACCACCACCAAGTCCACCTCCGCCAAAACCACCACCACCAAGTCCACCTCCGCCAAAACCGCCACCGCGACCACCATCACTCTGCCAGATCGGAGTGACTGGGGTCGACGGAGTAGGAGTCGAGCCACCGGTCCCCTACATGTTTGAGAGAAGATTCTAACGGTAAATATGACATCATAGTGTTGAATGAACGAGAACTAGTTTCTCAGTAGTTAGGCAAATGTACTAACCGGACTATCACCGCCTAGTGCCACCCATTCCTCGAATGTGGGAATGTGTGGGGCATCTCCCGCAGGTGGTGGTGGGGGTCCAACTTGTGGTGGCTCCGTGCGGTTAGTCCAAGACGCCCATAGACTAGATGTTAGTTAAACAAGCAAACTAGAAAGTCAGAAGGAATGAAAGTGCAAATTTGAGCTTGGTTTTAAGAGGGCAAAATTAACCGCCATCACTTGACGGCTGTAATCATCGTTTGCCTTCACTCATTGCAAGTACTCCCGCTCCTCAATATGCCTATGCTCGAGAAAGGCCTGATATGCCTACAAAATTGAGGTTGTTTCTAAGTGGACAATGCTGAAAATAAAGTAAGAAAGATAGAGACAAAGAAGATAAGGGGAAGTACTTACAGCACGCTGGCAGACTAAGGGAGGCTGCGAACGCCTCGTACTCTCTAACGGGCTCGGGTTGGTAGCTCGAAGCCGTGTGTACGAGATCGATGGAGTGATCAAGCCATCAAAACACAGATACCGGCCATGGGACTTACCCTGGATAGCCACCACCGCCATGTCGTCGATCTGAGACTGGGCGACCTCAGGAACGGGAACATCCGGATGCAACTTCTGATAGTTCTGAGTGTAAGACTCCAGGTGCTGCTCGGTGTTGCCATAGTACTGGCTCTCGCCGTGCTTGCGATCACTCCGCTCGCGGGCCAGCTTCCACGACTCCATGTCTGAGAGCGGCCTCTGCAACTTGTCCTCCTGCAACGTCAAACAGAAGTTAGCCATAAATAAGAACATGACGGTAAAGAAGAACAAAAATGCATCATGCATATAGATATACCTTCATGGCCTTGAAGCCCCAGTAGTTTATGTTTCCTTGGCCGTGTGTCCCATCTTTTCCACGGTTAGCCCGGGCCTTGATGCTCTTGGTAGCAAACTCTGCATCGTCACCGACACACCTATCCACCAAACTCGCCCATCCATCATGCCTTCCATAGCACCAACGAGGAACAACCTATGAAAATTTTGGAAGCATGACATGTGAGCACGAAACATATAGTTGACTGCTTGAAACAATGAAAAGTCAGTAATAGTTACCATCATGAACTGCTCCCTGCTCATGGTAAGTTTTTGCTTCTGTGCTTGAGTTTTGGTCATCTTTTGTTGCAGGTAGATGTGGTAGTACTACGAGACGGCAACCCAACGCACCTCGTACTGCAACTGACAAGCTTTCTTCTTCACAGACGCAAGTAAGACGACGTCGGCTCTGGCCTTGTGCTCGTCAAGAACTCTATAGAGTTGCTGCAATCATGCATAAACCAGAAGCAAACAAGGCATGAGTTGAGTGATTCAATGATAAACTATGAATGAAACTGAAGACAAGTGATTCAGAAGAGAACTTACCCAAAATTTGGTGATCACGGCCTTAGCGGCCGTCCCGTACTCCGCGTTGCTGCAAGCCTCGTAGTGGGCCCAGCTTATGGCCAAAACAGGCAGCTGCAGGTCCCTGTCTGGCCGCAGGCAGAATATGCCAGGCCAAAACTCCATCAATAGGACAGTGATAAGGCCGTTCGGTTTACGGCCCTTTCCGCGAAGGATCCAGTTACTGCAAAAGAATCAAAGGATTGCCATGTGTACAATAAGAAAATGTTGTCATATGTTGAAATTATGATTGAGATGCACTTACTCTGTCCCCACAGGTTCAATGAGCCACTTGTGCGCCTCGATAGAAGGTGGTGTAGGTACTCCGGCAGAACCACGCAGCCACCCCTGCGGAGCACCCAGTGGCAAGTCACCCCTCAACTCGGGGTCAACCTCCCCTCCACCCTCCTCGCCCTCCTCCTCACCCTCCTCCTCGTCCTCCTCATCATAGGCCTCCTCCTCCTCACCCTCCTCCTCCTCGCCATCAGGAACATACTCCTCCTCCTTAGGCTCAGAAGCTGCCTCAGCATAGGAGGGCATCAAAGAAGACCCTCCTATTTCGGACACGGCCCGAAGTTTTTTGGCCCGGTTGCCTCTCCCCCCACCTCCTCGTCCTCTAGGGGCTCTCCCCCCACCCCCTCCTCCTCTAGGGTCTCCTCCCACGACCCCTCCACCTCCCTGTGAGGTGCCATACTCGCGTAGTCAGGAGGGAACCTTGTGGGCTCGTCCACTCCGAGTAAATCCTCCTCTGAGTTTACTGAGGAAACTGGCGCCGCTGGACTTGCCCATGATTACCAAACCTGCATTGAGAAGAGAATAAACAATTAGTAAGGATATAAAAAAAACAAGCATACGGGAAAGACATTAATAACAGAAGAGCACATTAAGCATACTATTGTAATGATCATTAAAAGAACTTACATTTTCTAGAACCCATATGAATCATCACTATTGTAATCTATTTGTCGACCGGTCTCATCATCACTATCCCGCATATCTTCTTCGTTGTCTGACGGAGGTGGAGGCTCTTCCTCATCGTCAGCGTCAGTGTCTTCATTTAACTTTTCAAGCATAATTATGTCTCTTTGATTCACAACTGCCTCACCATCAATCTGTGCGCCGTCGTCGTTTGGGTCCAAGTCAAGATACCCCAAGTCATCATCCTCCTTGTTTCGGACCACGTCATCATGTTCCTCCTGAAAGAAAGCTCCCTCTTATGTCATGGGATTTATGTTGTAGTAATCATCATCGTTCGGGTCCGGTAGCTTACCATGTGGCGACACCTTGAACACAACTTCCCAACCCTTTAGGTACTCTTTCTAGCATGGGTAAGGCAGATAATATACTTGTGTTGCCTGGGTAGCGGCGATAAAGAGATCAGCTCCAGCATAGACGGTTGATGGTTTAACTTCAACTAAACCAACAGAAGGCGTATGTCTCAGACCCTTTTTGGGGTCGAACCATCGGCATTTGAACACAGTGAGACTTAGGTGTTTACGGCCACGTTTGAATGTAAGCTCTTATATTTTTCCTACCCTTCCGTAGTAATCTACTTTATTATCTCCTTCGGTGAAGAATCCGATATTTATGGTTTTGGGATCAGGCTGACTGTTCTGGTGCTCCTCTGTATGGAAGCGATACCCATTCACATCATACTTTTGGCATGTCATGACGGTTGGGTCAAAACCCATGGAAACCCATCTCAATTCTTCATCCATTGATTCGTTCGGATCATTTCCCTACAAGTTTAATTGAAATTATAGGGTGCATGAGTTTAATTGGAAGTGTGAAATGGGTAATACGGAAGTGTGAAAAATTACTTTCTCCATGAACCACGCAAAAAAAAAATTTCCTTCCATCAGCACCCTTTTGGAGAAGAGCAAGTGCCTCCGCTTCAGTAGGAGGCAGCATTCCCGTCCACTCTTCCTCAATGAATCGACTACAATAAGAAAAGCGGTATAAGAACTAGGCAAAGTGAACATAATGAATTGACTAAAAGAATGGTGCAAAGGTATTACCTCATCCACTCATCCTCAACTTCCTTGATGTTGTGCAAGATATAGAACATGACATCCTCCCACTCATCTTGTGGCATGACATAAGATGTCGGGCATCCATCCCTGCCACCTTTCCCGATGAATAGAGGCAGCTTGGGTTTATACATGGGTTCTTCTAAATTGTATCGAGACACCTTATTGTGCAACGTGGGAACATGGTCCGGATAGTAGGCTGTCCTGAGGTCTGCCACCTCCTCTAGGATAACTGCCTCAGCTATGGAAGCTTCAATCTTAGCTTTGTTTCCACATTTCTGTCTCAAATGCTTGTTCTGTCTCTCAGGGCCGTACTGCCAACGATTCTGCACAGCCCCCCCCCCCCCCAACAATACCTCATTCGCGAGGTGAAAAATGAGATGTGTCATCAGAGTAAAGAAGCCTGGCGGGAAGATCTTCTCTAGCTTGCCTATCAACTCCGGCGCCTTCTTATGCATTTCTTTTAGATTCTCAGGACATACTTCTTTAGCACAAAGCGTGCGGAAGAAATGGCTTAACTCCGCAAGCACACCCCAGACACGCTTGGGAACATAGCCCCGAACCATCACCGACATAATCCGCTCAATCCATACATGATAGTCATGACTCTTGAGCCCGATCACTCTGCCTGTTGAAAGATTGACCCCCTTACTTATATTCGATGCATAACCATCAGTGAACTTCATGACATGTTTCAGCCACTTGAATGCCTCCATTTTATGATCCTTTTTAAGTACGTGGTCTATAACAAATATTCTGTTGATCGACTCTAGCATTAACATTATCCTTTGTCTTATCAGGAATGTTGAGGATCGTGTGAAAAAGGGACTCTGCGACATTCTTTTCGGTGTGCATCACGTCAATGTTGTATGGAAGTTTGAGGTCCTTAAAATAGGGAACCTGCGTGAAGGGGGTAATGTGAGTCCAGTTGTGCGTCTCACCATATCCTTCAAAACATTTTTGCCTTTACCTTTTCCTTTGCCCTCGCCCTCATCTTCTCCTGTGGCTTTGCCTTTGCCTTTGCCATTGCCTTTGCCTTTCCCTTCACCGGCAGGCTTAAGAGCTTTCAGCTGAGCAAGCACATCCGCACTAGAAAACATTAGAATCTTGTTTACTTCATGGACAACCTTGCCTTTTGTGAAGTTCTTCTTGTCTTCCCTATCAGGATGGTCTGGAGGGAGGAGCTGTCGATGCAGGTCAAAGGCAACATACTTGCCACCCTTCTTCAGCCAAATGAAAATCAAGGCCTGCATGCACACTAGGCAAGGCATCTTTCCACTTGTACACCATTCGCAGAATAGGGCATAGCCGGGAAAGCCATGCATGCAATATTGCAGCCAAACTTTCATCAAGAAATTTTTCTGCAGATGCCGGTCGTATGTCAACCTCGAGAAGTAGCAACAATGGTGCAAATCATCCACCAACGGCTGCATAAACACACTCAAATTCTTCCTCGGATATTCAGGCCCCAGAATTATAAGCGGCAGGAACAAGGTCTTGCGTTGCATTATGGCGCTGGGAGGGAGATTGAGCGGAATAACAAATACGGGCCAGCAGCTGTATGGGTTAGACGACATACCATATGGATTGAACCCATCACCTGTTATAGCAATTCTGACATTCCCAGCCTCGACTGCTTCCTCCGGGTACTCTATATCGAATGACTTCCATGCTTCACCTTCTTATGGATGTACAATTTTTTTGGATTGTACCTTTTCCCTGCCTTGTGCTACTTCATCATTTTGGCAGACTCCTCGGTGATGAAAAGGTGCTGCAGTCTTTTTATAAAATCAAGATACCGAAGAACCTTCATAGGGATTTTTTGCTGCTGCTTCTGACCATGCTTATCGACCACCTCAATATACCGAGAGGAACCGCACTTCCTATAGTAGTTCTCATCCGCATACTCATGCCTAAACAAAAGGCAATTCTTTGGACAAACATGTATTTTCTCATAGTCCATGGAGAGCGCCTTCATGATTTTCTTCGTAGCGTACATGGTTTTCGGCAGTTCATGGCCCTCAGGCAGGCTGTTAGCCCATACTCCCAGAAATGCTTCGAAGCAACCTCGGCTACAGTCGTACTCAGCCCTGACTACCATGAATTGCGAGATGGCATCCAACACAGACATCTTGGCGCCCTCATAGAGAGGTTTCTTTGACGAGGCCAAGATTTCCAAGAAGGCCTTTACGGTTTCCTCCGGCTCGTCCGGTTCATTCGCTAAATGTGACGGAGGTTTCGGCTGTGCAGCAAAGACATCATCTAGCATGTCTCTAACCCCATCGTCCTCATAACCAGTGACGCGTTGTTGTATCACATCCTCTCTACAACGGTTCCGCTAGGCAAAGTTTATCAGCATATTAAAGTTGGGCATAAATCCATGCGTGCTAGGGTGCTTAGTCATCTCACTCTTATCTCTGCGGATATGTCTTCAGTTTTCTCGACCCACTCTGTTCTTACTTGATTCCGACGGAAAAACCCACTATACATCCACTGATTATCTGCCATCTCTGCTTTATTGCAAGCCACACAACAAAATTAAGGATTCATTTAAATTACTCACATCAACATTTTATTTTTTACAAGGTTGACGAGAAACGACATTTAATCCACCTACATCTCTAATAGGTAAAGATGGGGCCTAATCCCTCCTGAGAATGTGTAGATTCAGTACGTTGTCCATGCTCTACCCCATTCTGAGACAAAATTTTGGCAGCACCTCCTCGCTGTTCTCCAAATACACGTCTTGTCAAAATGCCGAGAGAATGTGCATCCGGAGAACAACAGGTAGGCGCCGCCGAAATCCTGTCTCGGAACGGGGTAGAGCATGAACAACGTAGCCAATCTACACATCCTCGGGCTATCCGTGGAAAGCGCTGGATAATCCGAAGAGCTGCGGTGATAAATATGCAATTGAATGCATATTTATCAATGCAACCCTTTCGGACGGGAGACCTAGGTTACGCGACTTGATGTGAAAATTTAATCTAGTGACATGGACAAAAAAGTGGACGAGGTCATGGAATTGTTGCTCACCCTCCGATGCAGTCGATCAAAGGAGAGGGACGATCGTGGACCAACACCTCCAATGTCGACGATCACTCCATGAAGATGGAACACCACAAATCCTGTTAATTACACCGAGTGAAAAAAAAATTAGGTCATCACCTCACATTAAGCATTGACACTTTAAACTATAAAGAAAAATCATATTTTGTCAACTGTCAAATTTGGAAGCACTTATCATATCGCAATTTAGGTCATCACCTTACATTAAGCATTGACACATCAAATTTTTTTAGCAAGATCATCATGATGAAATAACCACTTATCATATCCCAAATTTGAAGCACATCTCACATGGCTACTTAACAACATCACAAACTGAAAGTAAAATCTTCGTTAACAATTTTATAAACTAAGTGACTCAAGTTGCTTTTTTAACTATGATAATTCATTTTGTCGAGATTCATCTATCTAGCAACCTAACCGTAGCAAAATAATTCCTTTTGCCGAGATTCCTCCATCCATCTAAGACACATACAACATTCATCCATCTAGCAACCTAACAACATCCAACATCCATCCATGCATCCATTCATACATCCAACAGTAGCTAAATAATGCAAAAAAATGAAAAAAAAGGAGTGTTAGCTCACCGGGCAGAGATGCGTCGCGGTGGTGGAGTTGGAGGCAGGGGCCGGCGGTGGAGGTGAGGGAAGGGCCGGGGCGGGGCTGGGCCGGCCGGAGAAGCCCGACCAACATAGCAGGGGCGCGGGCCGACGAGAGCCACGGCCAGCCATGCTCGGGACCGCCGCCGGCGCTGCACAGGGTCGAGGAGGAGGCAGTGTGGTTGGGGCGCGGGGTTGGAGAGGGCAGGCCAGGGTGGGGTCGAGGCGGTGGGCGGTTGGAGAGGCAGGGGCGGGGCTGGGCCGGGGTGGAGGCGAGGCGGCGCAGGGTTCGGCGGCGGCGGCGGCGCGGGTGTGAAGGAGGCGGCGACGTTGGCGGGTGGAGGCACGCGGCGGCGGTGATGCGGGTTGGGAGGCGCGGGGGGTCGGGGAGAGACGAGGAGAACGAGTGGACGGGGCGCCCCCGGGGATGGATAAGGCGATATATGCCGATGGCTAAGCCGTCGGCATAGGGGAAGGCGCCACGTGGCAACTATGCCAACGGCTTAGCCGTAGGCATATAATTTTTTTAGCAACAACTTTTATACATGTTTAACATTTTTCAAAAAATATTATTAACTGTCTTCAAATATATTTTGTGTATATTATTTTCATACGCATTGAAAAGTTTCGTATACATATAAAATATTTGTACGTACATATTAAATATTTTCAAATACAGTTCTTGAATTGTTTTGAATGATACATGGTATATAATTACATTAAAAATAAAACATGGTCTACATATTTTTGACATGCATTAACATTATTTAAAATGTACCATACATTTTCTTTAATGGTTTGAAACATTATTTTTAATTACATGATCCTTTTTTTTATTGTACAACAATTTTCTAAAATATCACGTATATTTTTTTCTAAACCGAATTTTTTCTATGGTCAGCAACATTTCTTTATGATATAAATATTTCCTATGGTCTCGTGAAAGGTGATACATAGGAGAGCAACTGACTGAGGGGTACCGTTACCGAGTGCCTGATCCGGTAACTATGCGAGTGCCTGATCCGTCTACTACCGTGTCATCACCGACCGTGAGGGGGGCCACAGGTTGTGTTAGGTGAGCCCATAGGAACACTTTGGAGCAACATCCGGGCCAGACCCACAGCAAGATCCCCTTCGTGTAGACCCGACGCGTCCGTTTCCCCCCTCCAGGTGCCGGCGGCGGCGCCGTCCGTGAGGGGGGACACACCCTGGAGATACGTGCCGGGCGTTTGCAACTGCCACAACACTTCCAGACTTGTGAGAGGCCGCCTACGCAAGATCTGGCGGCATGCTAGCCCCCGGAGGCCGCCGGCCACAGTCGTAGACGCGCGAAGAGCAATCCGCGTAGAGGGAATTGTTCGGATACTTCTCCATCATGAAAAATTATGAAAAAATTACCATCAGTCCTATAGCACATGTGCCCACGTCGTGTAAAAAACTCATAATTTTATCGCGCTCCGAGTATTTAATAATATTCACGCCGCATCGTTATCGCGGAACGTCTACTACTGTTTCATCGCCGTCCGTGAGGGGGGCCAGACCCCGGAGATGCGTGCTGCCTCTTCGGACATGCCACCACACCATCCCGCATGTATGAGGGCCCGGTGCGACGCTCCGGTGGCATTGCTACCCCCTCCCCCCCCAGGGCCCCCGTCCCGCCTAACCCTGTAGCGTTTGACCACGGGATCTAGCCCTTTGACTTTGCACGGACGGGCTTTGACCAGTGGACCTCCCCACCCAGTTGTGTCAGGTGAGCCCATAGGAACACTTTGGAGCAACATCCGGGCTAGACCCACAGCAAGATCCCCTTCGTGTAGACCCGACGCGTACGTTTCCCCCCTCCAGGTGCCGGTCGCGGCGCCTTCCGTGAGGAGGGCGCACCCCGGAGACGCGTGCCAGGCGTTTGCAACCGCCACAACACTTCTAGACTTATGAGAGGCCGCCTACGCAAGATTTGGCGGCATGCTAGCGCCCGGAGGCCGCCAGCCACAGTCGTAGACGCGCGAAGAGCAATCAGCGTTGAGGGAATTATTCGGAAACTTCTCCATCACGAAAAATTATGAAAAAATTACCATCAGTCCTATAGCACATGTGCACACGTCGCGTAAAAACTCATGATTTTATCGCCCTCCAAGTATTTAATAATATTCACGCCGCATCGTTACCGCAGAACGTCTACTACCGTGTCATCGCCGTCCGTGAGGAGGGCCACACCTCGGAGATGCGTGCTGCCTCTTCGGACATGCCACCACACCACCCCGCATGTATGAGGGCCCGGTGCGACGCTCCGGTGGCATTGCTACCCCCAGGGCCCCCATCCCGCCTAACCCTGTAGAGTTTGACCACAAGATCTAGCCCTTTGACTTTGCACGGACGGGTTTTGACCAGTGGACCTCTCCACCCGGTTGTGTTAGGTCAGCCCATAGGAACACTTTGGAGCAACATGCGGGCTAGACCCACAGCAAGATCCCCTATGTGTAGACCCGATGCGTCTGTTTCCCCCCTCCAGGTGCCGGCGGTGGCGCCGTCCGTGAGGGGGGCCAAACCCCGGAGACGCGTGCCGCCTCTTCGGACATGCCACCACACCACCCCACATGTATGAGGGGCCGGTGCGACACTCCGGTGGCATTGCTACCCCCCCCCCCCCCAGGGCCCCCGTCCCGCCTAACCCTGGAGCGGTTGACCACGAGATCTAGCCGTTTGAATTTCCACGGACGGTCTTTGAACAGTGGACCTCTCCACCCGGTTGTGTCAGGTCAGCTCAGAGGGACACCTGGGAGCAACATCCGGGCCAAATCGACAGCTACATCCCCTCCGTGTAGACCCGATGCGTCCGTTTTCCCCCTCCAGGTGCCGGCGGCGGCACCGTCCGTTAGGGGGGCCATGCCCCGGAGATGCTTGCCGCCTCTTCGAACATGCCACAGAACCACTCGGTTGTGGTAGGTCATCCCATAGAAACACTTGGGAGCAACGTCCCCTCCGTATAGACCCGATGCGGCTGTTTCCGCCCTCCAGATGCTGGCGGCGGCGCCATCCGTGAGGGGGGCACACCGCGAACGTGAGGGGGTCAAACTCCGGAGACGGGTGCTGGGCTTTTGCAACCGCCACTCAACTTCTGTCACATAGCTGTTTTTGATTTTAATAAAATATAAGGACCTATATTCAAAAGAACATGACGGCACATTATTAATGTGCTCGAAAAAATACAAACTATATATATATATATTCATAATCTATGGAAAAAATTAAAACTACATATATATTCATATAATACATAAAAAAGCATGAAAACATTTAAAAAAAGCATAAAACATATGTAAAAAAGCATAAAAACATATGCAAAAAAAGTATGTAAAAAAATAGCTATGCCGACGGCATTGCCGTCGGCATAGAAACGACAGGGTTCTGGTGGGCGCCGTGCCGCGGATCGGTGACATGGCACCTATGCCGACAGCTGTCGTCGGTATACCTACGTCGCGGATCGGTGACATGGCACACGGAGATATGCCGACGGCCGCCCGTCCCGACCGTCGGCATAGGTTTGACAGGGTTAACCGCTAGTCACGGGCGGGGTCGCCGGGCCCACAGGTATACCGACGGCTGATTTATGCCGACGGCTGCTGTCGGCATGTCTGCACCTAGGTCGACGGCCGTTCTGTACCGACGGCGGCCGTCGGCCTAGATCCGTGTAACCCGATGGCCAAGATAAACCGACGGCCAGGTCTGGGCTATCGGCATATCTCAAACTAGACCGACGGTAGCCGTAGGCATAGGTTTGGCCGTCGGGGTAGGGCCGTTTTCCGGTAGTGTATGCACATTATCTTTAGGCATGTCTCTCACGCATTAACTCACACTTCTCTTCCAAATCGACGAGTATGATTCTAGCAGAGCATTCTGTAGGATGCCCCTTAAAGTTAGGTTGGATGAATAGTAATATCAGAGATAAGGGGTTACCTTAGTCCAAGGACCTGCGGTTACAAATCCTAGCCGGCTTTGTCAGTGGACACGGAGTCCTTCACGATTCTGCTCTCTTTGTCTTGTACGACTAGTCATCCATGGGTCTCCCTAAATGCGTCACGGGCCCACCAATGTGGCGCAGAACGGAACCGAACCAAGGGCCACACCTCGGCACACTGGACCTCACGCGGTGACACACCCTCTGCCCCCAGGTCTCGTTATCTTCTCACACCCACACATACCAAGACAAACACCACACAAAAAATATCCTCGTGCCTCTATCCCCTCCCCCTTGCATATACGCACTCAAGGGCATCTCTCGCTGTGACATCAAATTCGTCTCTCTCTCTCTCTCTCTCTCTCTCTCTCTCTCTCTCTCTCTAGACCTCTAGACCTCTCTCTAGACCTCTCTCATTTCTCGTGATATCTCTCCCAGGTCGCCCCGGCCCCTCTATCCATGCCTCTCTCGAATACGTAATACACACACATACCTCTCTAGGCCCTGTCAAATATATCAACTACACATCCACACATGTTACATCACGTACCCCATTGATCTAAAAAGACCTCTCATCACGTTTATTTCGCATACAATATTCCTTTTGAATAAAGTGTGGCCAAAAAATTATTTTAGAATTTCTACATATATACAACGTTACAAAGTTGTATGGAGGAGTATGAACGTTAATTTGCATTGCATGGTGCCCACAATGATATTTATTCCGCACTGTGAATTTTTATATTTTTATACTATATATAAAGTTAGTCATAAAAAAGAGAAACGAAGAGCATCTCTCTTTGCATCGCATACACCCCCTCTACACCCCTTTCCCGTACACACACAAACTATCTCCAGGTCCTCTAAAAGTACGCCCCCGGCACATTCACGCATGTGTCATCTTTTTCTCGCGATATGTACAGTGACGATCATTGTATTTGAAGCCAAAGCATGATACGTAAATTGGACTTCAGAATCGACTCATTACGGTCACCATTTACGATTTGTGGTTATTATACAACCACAGGCTCATCGTACAACTCTGTATTTGCTCAAGACACGACTAGTTGACCAGTTAAATGCTCCACATGGCACCGCTAATGTTGCATCACTTTATCTCACTACCATTGGGCCCACCTGTTGGCGTGTATCTACTCTACACTATTGTAAAAAATAGAGTTGGTGATGATGGTGTGCCTACCATCCTGCATTATAGGCCGTCCGATTTATATCTGACGGATAGGAAGGAAACTATGGCAATTTTGCAAAAAGGTACCCACACACCTCTCCACATTTGCAAATAAGGCCTGCCCTCCTTCATACTTTTCTCTCACAAGATAAACTACTCATACAAATGCATCTTGATGTTACGTCCAACGCACGGGCATCTTGCTAGTAAGAATGAAAACAAACGATACAAAAATATTGGACGGTGGTTCGAAGTCATGACCGCGGGCACAGCGGACAAGGTGGCCCTGTATTGGTATGTTGAGCCGTCTGTTTTAACACACATGAGCTGGTGTGGTGATTATACACACACACACACATGCATGCACACGAACTGCATGCACGCAAAACTCACACAAGCACATGCATCCACGCACGCACGCAACACTCAGACGTACACACGCAGCCACGCACGCATGCAACACTCACACGCACACACGCACGCATGCATGCACACACCACACGACCAACGCACACTCTCACGCTCAAGCACTCAACCTACACGTGCATGTGCACACATCACGCTCTGACAGACACATGCACAACTAGGTGGTCCCCACGCACGCGTTGGAGTCTTGTCGCGCCTGCATAAATTTGTGTTTATCTGATCTTTTTCCTATGTGAACTAACATGTGGGACCCACAAGGAACATGGTCAATTTAACTATTCAACATAGTGCCACGCAGACTATTTGGCCGGTCTACAGAGTGCAATCTGATGTTGAACGGTGAGCAATTGACTGTATAATCACAGCCAAACGTATATCGTGACCGTAATGAGCGTATTCTGAAGTCCAGTGACCATATTACGATTTTCTCTATATAGGGCCTCCAAAACTACCTCTCTACACATTCTCGAATGTTACATCTAACAACTATGCAATACAGCACTACTACTACTACACTCTAACACAATAAATTTTATGTGTTTTCAGTTTACTAGATCTCATATTGTTACTTAATTATTCAGTTTGCATACATTAAAATTGCCTTTGAAATGTATGGCCAGTATCATCTACCGCACAGGAAAAATCCCGCCCTTTCCTGTTTAATTGGGTTTGTATTGATGGATCGTGCGAAATAGCAAAACTATAGTAGTACTATAGTATAAGTAACAGTTCACTGGGCCGCCGTCTCGTGTACTCATCCATCATAAAAGTGGAGCGCTCTCTTTCATAAATGTTCTAGTCCCTTTCGCCATCATGTGGGACATCAAGCTACTGGGTCCACGTGCCATACCAAAATACAATGTAGAGCACTAGGGCTGAAGCACCCCAGTCATGGCGCTAGCGTAGTAATGAGCAATGAGGCGTCAAATCACAAAGTTGCACCTTTCCTGAAGTTAAGTTGGAGGGATGAAGTAATAATGCTAAAAGAAGAAGTTGGAGGGACGAAGAAACCACCTTCTTCACTACAAAAAAATACACTTCCGTGATGATACGTGTTTGTCATAGTAGGTCATGTTTTCTGTCATGCATGTACATCCATGAAGATTTTATGACAGAATCAAGATAGTCATACCTGTGCTGTCGTAGAAGTGTTCCATGACATCGCCAAAATTATCATCACGGAAGTGTCCACTTCCATGACGATGAATCACGCGTCATAGAAGTGCTTTCGTCAAGGGTGACCGACACGTGGCATCCACCGTAACGGAACGACGTTAAGCTATCGGGTCCGGTTTTGGATCCGAGAACCCATTAACAGCCCCGACCAATGGGGATTTTCCAATCATAAAATCATCATAGGCTCGAGGAGACACGTGTCGGCTCGCCGTCGAGACAGATGTCATCCACTCATTGGACAAAAGGCGCCTATGATACGTCGACACGTTGCACGGCCCAACAGAGGCTCATTCCTGTGAAAAGGCCGGCCCGTTTGACTAGGTCAAAAGGTGGCGGGCCGGCCAACTGAAAGCCTGTTAATGGCATGTTCGCATATAGCCCATTTACAGCCCGCTAAACCAGGGCCCGTTACGACCTATCCAAATTAGGCCCAGTAGCGTCATATGGGCCGTCCAATATGATTCCAGTCCATTTTAACTTCTGGCCCATGTATGGCCCATGACGTCTTTCGGCCCTTATGAGGCCGTTTGTAACTCTTGGCCCATTAACGGCCCGTGGTGAAATTGGCCCGTAATAAACAGTGTATCACTTATACCCATTAATGACCCATTATTCCATTGGGCCGTTTCCAGCCCATGTTATCTTTCGGCCTTCTCAGGGCCCACTTATTCTTGGGCTCATTTCCAGCATTCGGTTACTTACGGCCCGTGACTGCCATTTGCTGCTTGTGGGCCAAATTCAGCCCGTTGTTACAGTCGGCCCGTTTGTGGCCCGTTAATACATTGGGCCGTTGAGGGAGTCCTGGACTGGGGGTGTCCGGATAGCCGGACTATCATTATCCGCCGGACTCCAAGACTACGAAGATACAAGATTGAAGACTCCGGCTCGTGTCCGGATGGTACTTTCCTTGGCGTGGAAGGCAAGCTTGGCAATACGGATATGTAGATCTCCTACCGTTGTAACCGACCCTGTGTAACCCTAGCCCTCTCCGGTGTCTATATAAACCGGAGGGCTTTAGTCCGTAGGACAACATACATAACAACAATCATACCATAGGCTAGCTTCTAGGGTTTAGCCTCCTTGATCTCGTGGTAGATCCACTCTTGTACTACCCATATCATCAATATTAATCAAGCAGGATGTAGGGTTTACCTCCATCAAGAGGGCCCGAACCTGGGCAAAAACATCGTGTCCCTCGTCTCTTGTTACCATCCGCCTAAACGCACAGTTCGGGACCCCCTACCCGAGATCCGCCGGTTTTAACACCGACATTGGTGCTTTCATTGAGAGTTCCTCTGTGTCATCGCCGATAGGCTTGATGGCATCTTCAACCAGCAACGCTGTCCAGGGTGGCACTTTTCTCCCCGGACAGATCTTCGTATTCGGCGGCTTCGCTCTGCGGGCCAATTCACTTGGCCATCTGGAGCAGATCGAAAGCTACGCCCCTGGACGTCAGGTCAGATTTGGAAGCTTAAACTTCACGGCCGACGTCCTCGGAGACTTGATCTTCGACGGACTCGAGCCACAGCCAAGCGCTCCGCACTGTGACGACGGGCATGATTTAGCTTTGCCACCGAACAGTGCCTTGGTGGCCGCACACGGGTCCGCTCCGGCCATTAGCTCGGAGCCGATCGCCCAGATCAAGGGCCGGTGGATAGACGCCGCCCTGGGGGCTTCAACATCCACGGCGATGGAGCCGAACACCAATCTTGTCCCCCGCGAAACTCGTGATTCCGAGGCGCCGGACTCCTTGCCGGACTCCGAACCTCCCGCGCCCCTACCAATC
The DNA here is from genome assembly GCA_963921465.1 of Triticum timopheevii. Lineage (NCBI taxonomy): Eukaryota > Viridiplantae > Streptophyta > Magnoliopsida > Poales > Poaceae > Triticum > Triticum timopheevii. Next base: position 375,421,681 of record OY997270.1, read on the forward strand.
GATCCGGATTGGGCGGTGGTTATGGAATTCACCGCCGCGGACATCTTCCAATGCTCGCTTTTCGGCGATATCTTGAATTCACTAAAGCATCTCTCGTTATCAGGAGAGTCCTGGCCGGATTATGGCCAGGATGGTTGCGATACGGACGACGAAAAAATTCAGAGCCCACCCATCACCCACTTTGTAGCCACTGTCGACGATCTAACCGACATGCTAGACTACGACTCCGAAGACATCGACGCTATGGACGACGATGCCGGAGATGAACAGGAACCAGCGCCCACAGGGCACTGGAAGGCCACCTCGTCATATGATGTATACATGGTGGATACCCCAAAAGATGGGGACGGCGAAGAAACAGCGGAGGCAGATCCCTTAAAGAAACAGCCCAAGCGCCGGCATCAGCGGTGTCGCTCTAAATCTCGCCACAACAAGAATGGAGATTCCGGCATAGGAGATAATAATACTCCAGAGAGTCCCGAAGACAATCCCCTCCAGCAAGACTCAACGCAGGAGGATGCAGAAGCAAGCCCTCATGAGGGGGCGGCAGACGAAGAGGTTGAGGATCATAACTATATGCCTCCCTCCGAAGACGAAGCAAGCCTCAACGATGACGAATTCGTCGTACCCGAGGATCCCGTCGAACAAGAGCGCTTCAAGCGCAGGCTTATCGCCACAGCAAACAGCCTAAAGAAAAAGCAGCAGCAGCTTCAAGCTGATCAGGACCTGCTGGCCGATTGATGGACCGAGGTCTTCGCGGCCGAAGAGTATAAACTCGAACGTCCCTCCAAAAGTTACCCAAGACGCAAGCTGCTCCCCCGATTAGAGGAGGAAGCATACGTACCTCCATCACCAGCGCACGGTATGGCTGACCGACCACCCCGTGGTCATGATAGAGAGGCATCCAGGCCCCCAGCCAAGACCATACCCCGGCATCGCTCCAAAAGTACGAAGCCAAGAGGGAACGCGCCGGACTTGCGAGACATATTGGAGGACAAAGCAAGGCAATCCAGATCCATCTATGGATCACGTGGGCGCCCTACGACCCACGACGAATACCGTCGTGCCGGATACAATAACCCCGGCCGGGCCGAACACAGCAGACAGCGCTCTCTCGAGCTGCGTCGCGATATCGCTCAATACAGGGGCGCCGCACACCCGCTATGCTTCACTGACGAAGTAATGGACCATCAGATCCCCGAAGGGTTTAAACCCTTAAACATCGAATCTTACGATGGCACAACAGACCCCGCGGTCTGGATCAAAGACTATCTTCTCCACATCCATATGGCCCGCGGCGACGATCTCCACGCCATCAAGTACCTCCCACTCAAGCTTAAAGGACCAGCTCGGCATTGGCTTAACAGCCTGCCCGCAGAGTCAATTGGGTGTTGGGAAGACCTAGAGGTCGCATTCCTTGATAACTTCCAAGGCACATATGTGCGACCACCAGACGCCGATGACCTAAGCCACATCATTTAGCAGCCAGACGAATCGGCCAGACAATTCTGGACACGGTTCTTGACGAAGAAAAATCAAATCGTCGATTGTCCGGACGCAGAGGCCCTTGCAGCCTTCAAACATAACATCCGGGACGAATGGCTAGCCCGGCACCTGGGGCAGGAAAAGCCGAAATCCATGGCAGCCCTCACATCGTTAATGACCCGCTTTTGTGCGGGAGAGGACAGCTGGCTAGCCCGCAGCAACAATCTCCGTAAAAATTCTGGCAGTCCGGATACTAAGGACAACAATGGCAGGTCACGTCGAAACAAAAACAAGCGCCGAATTAACAGCGACGATAAGGAGGATACGACAGTCAATGCCGGATTCCGAGGCTCTAAACCCGGTCAGCAGAAGAAGCCATTTAAAAGAACCACTCCGGGTCCGTCCAATCTGGACCGAATACTCGACCGCTTACGCCAGATACATGGCACCTCTGAAAAGCCAGCTAACCACACCAATAGAGATTGCTGGGTGTTCAAGCAGGCCGGCAAGTTAATTGCCGAAAACAATGACAAGGGGCTAAATAGCGACGACGAGGAAGAGACCCGGCCGCTGAACAACAGTGGACAGAAGGGTTTTCCCCCACAAGTACGGACGGTGAATATGATATACGCGACCCACATACCCAAGAGGGAGAGGAAACGCGCACTAAGGGACGTCTATGCGATGGAGCCAGTCGCCCCAAAGTTCAACCCATGGTCCTCTTGTCCGATCACCTTCGATCGAAGAGACCATCTGACCAGCATATGCCATGGCGGATTCGCCGCATTGGTCTTAGACCCAATCGTCGATGGGTTCCACCTCACGAGAGTCCTGATGGACGGCGGCAGTAGCCTGAACCTGCTTTATTAGGATACAGTGCGTAAAATGGGCATAGACCCATCAAGGATTAAACCTACAAAGACAACCTTTACAGGTGTCATACCAGGAGTGGAAGCCAACTGCACAGGCTCAGTCACACTGGAAGTGGTCTTCGGATCCCCGGATAATTTCCGGAGCGAAGAGTTAATCTTCGACATAGTCCCGTTTCACAGCGGCTATCACGCTCTGCTCGGGCGAACCGCGTTTGCCAAATTCAACGCGGTGCCGCACTATGCATACCTAAAGCTCAAGATGCCAGGCCCTCGTGGAGTCATCACGGTCAATGGGAATACGGAACGCTCCCTCCGAACGGAGGAACATACAGCGACTCTCGCGGCAGAAGTACAGAGCAGCCTTCTAAGGCAATTCTCGAGTCCGGCCGTTAAACGGCCGGATACAGCAAAGCGCGCCCGGAGCAATGCCAACCAAGACCACCTGGCGCGATCACAGCACGCGTAGCAATGCGGCCCCAACCCTCGCCCGCGTATGATCGCAAGAATAACACTCCGCGTACATCATTACGCTTTGGAGATACCATGGGCACAGGGGAGGGGGCACGATCACAACGGACCCAGAGTGAGGTTCGACCACACCGGGGGCTCGCAAATGTGCCCCTCTTTTTTTATTATTTTTCTTCTTTTTTGTACACAGGACTCTTTTAACCAGAAGCCCTGTCCGGCGGTGAACCTGCCGAACTCATGATGCAACAGTCAGGGACTAAAGAAGGCCGCGTCGAACACTCAGGTGGTCTCAATTACGAGCATTAAATTCGATTATATACACCAAATCCGCAGCTCATCCCTGGAGGGGGACATGTTTATTTAGTCCAAATCCCTTGCTTACCGCACTATTTATATCAGTCTGCTCTACTAGCAGACTTTTCTTTCATTAATAATGCAGCACCCTTATGATCGCAATTGCATCACATTTTATATATATATGCTCATTATATGACATCTGGCACCCGTATATTTTGGTACGACATAATACACTGGGGGCTTATGTTCCCCACTCTATGGTGTGATAAAGTCCGAACACTTTCACAAGTGCGGCACCCCGAACTTATAGCATTATATGAATCGGCTCCGAATCATGTCTTGGGTCAATAGTTGGGTTTGCCCGGCTCCCACGTTTTGGTGCCTTACGTTCCGTTCTGTCGGCTAAGGTGGCACTGGGAGAACCACTGCGATTGCGCCCCGGTTGAGTCGGGCTAACGCCTCAGTTGAGAAAGCTAAAACTGACTGGCATGATAAGGCGAGAGACTGGTCACTGTTCGAGAGGTTTTTTCGGGTCCTTAAAGACTCACGCCGCTTCGAGCGAAGTTCCGGATAATGTCCGATGAAGGCGTGGATAGCGCCCCGGATTCGGTCTTCCGAATACTAGGGGCTTCGCCGAAATTTAAAATTATAGAATTCTATGGCTAAGTGAGAGTGTTCAAGCATTATAAGTCCGGTTGCCTTGTTCGTCGTGTTGAGCGCCTCCCTAGATAGACCCAAAAATGGGAACAAGAGTGCTCAAGTTTATCCCGAACACCCCAGCACTTGTGGCTTGGGGGCTGAAGCCAACGACTTGCCATCTCTCAGATTTTACAAACGGCCGCACAGAAGGTAATATTTTAAATTAAACAAGCGTTGCTCATGGCGCATATGAACGAAGTTTTCAGCGCACAGGATAAATAAACAGCGAGTTCACTCAAAGATTACATTTCGGGAGCACTCATCTGCAATATCGCAAGCTCCCTTCAGGACAATTTTATAATACTTCTCCGGCGTGCGATACTCCTTGCCCGGTGGCGGTGGGTCCGTGAGAAGCTTCTCCGCATCCAATTTGCCCCATTGCACCTTTATGCGGGCAAGGGCCCGACGAGCGCCTTCGATACAGGCGGAGCGCTTGACTACATCCAGCCTGGGGCATGCATCCACCAGCCGCCGCACAAGGCCAAAGTAGCTACCAGGCATGGCCTGTCTAGGCCACAGCAGGACTATGAGGCCCTTCATGGCCTCCTCAGCTACCTTGTGGAGTTCGACCAGCTGCTTCAGCTGGTCGCTTGGGGGCACCAGATGGCCGGCCTCAGAGTACTGAGACCAGAAGACCTTCTCCGTCGAGCTCCCCTCCTCGCCACGATAGAATGCGGCGGCATCAGACGCACTACACGGCAGATCTGCAAACGCCCCTGGAGAGCTCCGAATTTGGGTAAGTGTTAGGTAGTTCACACTAACATGCCTGCTTTGCATGAAAAATGCCTTACCCGCCGCTATCTTCTTTATGTCCTCAACTTCCTGAAGGGCCTTACGGGCCTCGGCCTTGGCGGACTTGGCACTTTCGAGAGCCGAGGCAAGCTCGGACTCTCGAGTCTTGGAGTCGCGCTCCAAACTCTCATGCTTTTCCATGAGAGCCTAGAGCTCTTGCCGAACTTCCGCCACCCGCGCCTCTTGCTTTTCTCGCTCAGCCCGTTCCGCGGCCGCACTGCGTTCGGCCGCGGACACAGCATCCTTCAGGGCTGCCACCTCGTTAGTGGCCCCTGCAATACACATATTATCCTTGTTAATTTTATTTGCAACCAAAATCCTTTTCTGTAAGGTACTTATTCAAAGAGGTGTTACTCACCTTCTTTTTCCTCGAGCTGCTTCTTTGCACGGCCGAGCTCTTGCTTGGACCGCTCGAGATCCTTCTTCAGCACGTCAACTCCGCCGTTAGTGCGGCAGAGGTCAGCAGCGCAGCCTACAAACCCATATTGACATATTTTAGGCAACCCTGCGTATATCTTGTTAGATCCTTAGTCCGTCTTTTCTTTCCGAACACCGAACTAAGCATCAGGGGCTACTGTCTATACGGTATTACATTACATAATTTTAACTTCTTACCTCAAAGCCTGTTAGAAGGCTGCTGTAGGCTTCGGTCAGCCCGCTCTTAGCGAGCTGAACCATCTCTATCACTGCACTCATGATAGTGCGGTGTTCTTCCTCGATGGAAGCGCTTTTAAGCGCCTCCAACAGGTTATCCGGCGCCTCCGGTTGGACGGAGGCCACCGGGGTCACGGTCCTGCCCTTCTTTCGAAGGGGCCGCTTGCCGGACTCTGGAACCACTGCGGGTTCCGATGTAGAGTCCGGCATGAAGTCTGGGAGGCTGCCTGACGGCGCCTCCGGAGCCTCCTCCTGATGGGTCCCTCTCTGGGATACCACCTCGGCGTCCTTGTCGGCGCGTGGGGTGGAGGCAGTCGGGATGAAATTCACATCCGACGAAGCCAATGACCCGCTCGATGAGTCGGGGAGATCATCATTGGCCGGACTACGGGCAGAATGCGGCGTTAGAAGGATACTACGCGACATAAAAGAAATTACACATCAAGGATCCGGATACTTACGATCTTGCCGGACGCCTGGCCCTTGGAGGCCACTCATCCTCACCAACGCTGATGTTGGCGAAACTGTCCGGGGGGATAGTTCTCCCCCTCTTGGACCCTTCGGCCTCCCCGATGGGGGAAGCCTTCCTTTTCTTCTCTCCCTCCTCCGGGAGAGAGTTCTCCTCCTCCTCGTCTTCGGGGGAGGAGTCCTCGTCGTCATCAGACGCCTGATTGCGGGAACTCTTTCGAGTGCCCGCAGCCACCTTCTTGGCCTTCTTCTCTGGCACCACGTGCGGTGCCGGAACCAGCAGCCCTGTTAAGCGGGCGTCCACTGGGTCTTCTGGCATGGGAGCCGGGCTGATGAGCAGCTTGGCCTTCTCCATCCATTCCTGTCAAAGGAAGAGGCAGAATGAAACCTCACTAGAGTCAATCTAATTATCACAAGTGTCCCGTAATAGGGGTTGAATCACTTACCTCGTCAGTTGGATACTGCGAGCTGAATCCGCGGTCTTCGGTCGCGAACGCGGGGGCTTCGGCGCCCTTGAACAGCACCCTCCAGGCGCTTTCGTATGTTGTATCGAAGAGCCCGCTTAGCGCCTGGTGCTGTTCTGGATTGAACTCCCACAAATTAAGTGCCCGTTCTTGGCATGGGAGGATCCGCCGGATGAGCATGACTTGGACCACGTCGACGAGCCTGAGCCTATTGCTCACCATCTTCTTGATACATGCTCGGAGTCCCGTCACCTCCACCGGATTCCCCCACTGCAAGCCCTTCTCTTTCCAGGAGGTGAGCTGCGTGGGGATGCCAGATCTAAACTCGGGGGCCGCCGCCCATGTCGGTTTGCGCGGCTCGGTGATGTAAAACCACCCCGATTGCCACCGCTTGATGGAGTCCACGAAGGTCCCTTCCAGCCAAGGGACGTTGGGCAATTTGCCCAACATGGCGCCTCCGCATCCGCTTGCGTGCCCTTCACAACCTTCGGCTTGACGTTGAAGGTCTTGAGCCACAGGCCGAAGTGGGGCTGGATGCAGAGGAAGGCCTCGCACACGACGATAAACGCCGAGATGTTGAGGATGAAGTCCGGCGCCAGATTGTGGAAATCCAGGCCGTAGTAAAACATGAGCCCCCGGACGAATGGATGGAGCGGAAAGCCCAGTCCGCGGAGGAAGTGGGGGAGGAAGACGACCCTCTCATGAGGCTCAGGGGTAGGGATGAGCTGCCCCTCGTCGGGCAGCCGATGCGCGATATCGCCGAAAAGGTATCCGGCGCTGCGCAGTTTGGTGATGTCCTCCTCCTTAACGGTGGAGGCTAACCATTTGCCTCCCGCTCCGGACATATTCGGAGAAGGTCGAGGTGAGATGCGCGAGCTCGGGCGTTGGAGCTTGAGTTCGCGGAGATGGATAAGCAAAGAAGGAAGAAGGCGTAGGTGAGAAGGAGAATCCTTATCCCTTATATATAGGTGGACAAAACTATGCATCCCCCACCGGCCTGGTAAAACTCGCTTATCTCCCAAGCGCCACCATCAATGGCGCGGTTGGGTTACCCACGCACGTATTGATGAGAATCCCGGAATAAGGGGAACACGATCCCTGCTTCGACAAGACGTGCCAAGGAAACCGCTTCGCTAAACGTGCTGAGGTGGTATAGTAATTCAAACAAAGGCCTGGTGGCGATGTGATGTCACGCCGCATAATACGTCAGCAGATTGAACTAAGTGTACATTTTATTCTCTCTACGGTGGAATGTGGAATTTATTTTGCAGAGCCGGACACTATCCTGGTGTTCATGATCTTCTTTGGATTATTCAAGGGAGGAACCCGCCTTGCAATGCCGAACATTATGCACGCCGGACTTATCGTCATTGAAGACTGGTTCAGGGGCTACTGAGGGAGTCATGGACTGGGGGGTGTCTGGATAGCCAGACTATCATTATCCGCCGGACTCCAAGACTACGAAGATACAAGATTGAAGACTCCGGCTCATGTCCGGATGGTACTTTCCTTGGCGTGGAAGGCAAGCTTGGCAATACGGATATGTAGATCTCCTACCGTTGTAACCGACTCTGTGTAACCCTAGCCCTCTCCGGTGTCTATATAAACCGGAGGGCTTTAGTCCGTAGGACAACATACATAACAACAATCATACCATAGGCTAGCTTCTAGCGTTTAGCCTCCTTGATCTCGTGGTAGATCCACTCTTGTACTACCCATATCATCAATATTAATCAAGCAGGACGTAGGGTTTTACCTCCATCAAGAGGGCCCGAACCTGGGTAAAAACATCGTGTCCCTCGTCTCTTGTTACCATCCGCCTAGACGCACAGTTCGGGACCCCCTACCCGAGATCCGCCGGTTTTGACACCGACAGCCGTCTTCATAGCGTCATCAAATACGGCCTATTAACAACGACCCGTTATAGTCGGCCCATGAACGGACGATTCCAAATCTAGCCCGTTTATGGCCATAATGCGGTCTGTTATTGGCTCATGTTTGGCCAATCGATCATACGGCCCATATAAGGCCCACTGATGATACGGCCCGTAGAAGGCCCATTGTTTCTACGGCCCGTAGAAGGCCAATTGTTTCTATGGCCCGTAGAAGGCCCATCGTTTCTACGGCCGGTAGGAGGCCCTGTGTCACTACAGTAAATATGTAGCCCATGGTTATTATGGCCTAGTTTTAAAAAAATAGGTTATTGCGGCCACTAGCAAACCGCGGAAAAAGAACTGCAATGACTACAAGCAAACAAATAAACAAGATAACAAGGAAATAAATAAGCAAGCAACTAACGCTAGGCTATCACGGCTATTACACATATTACATCCACTGGGCATAAAAGTTCGCCACCAGTGCAAATATAGGGAACAAAGTAGCATATCAAATACACTGGTTGTAAAAGTTGGCGACCAGCGCAAAGAAATGCCGCAGCAAAACAAATCCAGAACTGAAAACACTTCAGAAGATCTCAAGAAACAATACCCTGGGTACCCATAATGCTGGCAAGATGCTTAGCAAGCTTATTAACTTTCTCTTGTTTGGCGCTTAAATCCTCCAGCGCTTGCTGTTGCACCAGGAAGTATGCATCTGAATTCTACAGGGACTCCCTCAGTCCTTCAGCTTCCTGTCGCAGCACATCTGATTGATGTCTTTCAACTTGAAGTTGAGACTCAAGAAGACGAACTGATTCAGGCAGCAAGTTCAAAGAGCTTGTGCCAGCAGTAGTGGCCGGTAACTCGAACACTACATCAAGACAGGACTTTTGGGTTCTCTCACTGTTGTCAAGATAGTTTTTATCAGCTTTCTTGGAGACCAACAGGGATGTCTCACTATCTTGAACCTTATCTGCATTACTTCCTTTACCATTGCATAACAAGGTACTGTTCTCCAATATTTTGTCCGCATTCTAAAAGAGAAACAAGGAGACACATCACAGGTTTACCATGTTGTATATGAAACTCATTTTGGTAAATGAGTTCAGTAGTAAAGTCGACAGGATAACAGCATGAAACAAACATATATCTATGTACCATTGTCACTTTATGCTCTATATCATTCTAGTTTTTGTTGCCAAATCAATATAGAGACACAGTTCAAATAATATTTGTTCAAGACAAAGCAGAATAGACAGAATATAAGTGTGGGAAACTATAGAGCAATAACAACACTTGTAATGTGCATGACATGAGAACATAACTGTTTATTCAACTGAAACCGAAATCAACATAGAGCAGGTTACAACAGCAAACCAGTTAAAGAAACAGGTTTAAAACATACCTGTTGCACCATTGGAGTTTCAGTTCCATCCTTCAAATTTGAAAATAGTTGGTATGAGTAAATACAGTAATGCAAGAGCAAAGGAGTATGAACCATAGCTACAGAACCTGACCTGAGAACAAATCTTCTTCTCCTTTAAGCGTTGAGTTGGGATTTGGAGTGGTGGTCCTTGTGCTTTGGGCACTGCAGCTCCCTTACTAACTGCTCGTGTTTGGGTGCTCTGTGGTGTAGACGGTGTTGTGTCAACTGGAACTGGGTTACTATCTGCCAGGATTGGGGTTAGAAGGGGTGTAGCTGGTTCTCTGTCAAACTGGGTAGGGGTACAATTTGCGAGAGTCTGGGTTATGTGTGGTGGATCTGGTCCTTGGGCAAGTAAAACCATGGTTTGATGACCCACAAGTGTAGGGGATCTATCGTAGTCCTTTCGATAAGTAAGAGTGCCGAACCCAACGAGGAGCAGAAGGAAATGATAAGCGGTTTTCAGTAAGGTTTTCTCTGCAAGCACTGAAATTGTACGTGGTAGATAGTTTTGTGATAAGATAAATTTTAACGCGTAACAAGTAAATAAAGTGCAGCAAGGTGTCCCAATCCTTTATGTAGCAAAGTATAAGCCTGGACAATTTCTTATAATGAGAAAGGAGCTCCCGAGGACACATGGGAATTATCATCAAGCTAGTTTTCATCACGTTCATATGATTCGCGTTCGGTACTTTGATAATTTGATATGTGGGTGGACCGGTGCTTGGGTACTACCCTTACTTGGACAAGCATCCCACTTATGATCATCCCCTATTCCAAGCATCCGCAACTACAAAATAAGTATTAAGGTAAACCTAACCACATCATTAAACATATCGATCCAAATCAGCCCCTAACGAAGCAATGCATAAACTAGGCTTTAAGCTTCTATCACTCTAGCAACCCATCATCTACTTATTACTTCCCCGTGCCTTCCTCTAGGCCCAAATAATGGTGAAGTGTCATGTAGTCGACGTTCACATAACACCACTAGTGGAAAAGAAACATACATCTCATCAAAATATCGAACGAATACCAAATTCACATGACTACTAATAGCAAGACTTCACCCATGTCCTCAGGAACAAACGTAACTACTCACAAAGCATATTTATGTTCATAATCAGAGGAGTAATAATATGCATAAAGGATCTGAACATATGATCTTCCACCAAGTAAACCAATTAGCATCAACTACAAGGAGTAATCAAGACTACTAGCAACCCACTGGTACCAATTTCTGGTTTTGATACAAGATTGGATACAAGAGACAAACTAGGGTTTTGAGAGGAGATGGTGCTGGTGAAGATGTTGATGGAGATTGACCCCCTCCCGATGAGAGGATCGTTGGTGATGATGTTGGTGATGATTTTCCCCTCCCGGAGGGAGGTGTCCGCCGTAGAACAGCTCTGCCGGAGCCCTAGATTGGTTCCGCCAAGGTTCTGCCTCGTGTCGGCGGAGTATCGTCCCGTAAGCTTGTCCATGATTTTTTTTCCTGGGTATAATCCTTCATATAGCAAAAGATGGACACCGGCGGGCCACCAGGGGGCCCAGGAGACAAGGGGCGTGCCCAGTAGGGGTGGGCGCGCCCCCACCCTCCTGGCCAGGGTGTGGGCCCCCTGATGTATTTCTTCCACTCAGTAATTCTTATTAATTCCAAAAATAGATTTTGTGGAGTTTCAGGATTTTTGGAGCAGTGCAGAATAGGTTTCCAATGTTTGCTCCTTTTCCAGCCAGAATAGCAGCTACCGGCATTCCCCCTCTTCATGGTAAACCTTGTAAAATAAGAGAGAATAGCCATAAGTATTGAGATATAATGTGTAATAACATCCCATAATGCAATAAATATTGATATAAAAGCATGATGCAAAATGGACGTATCAACTCCCCAAGCTTAGACCTTGCTTGTCCTTAAGCGGAAGCCAAAATCAAAAAATATGTCTGCATGTTTAGAGATAGAGGTGTCGATAAAAATAAAATATGGACATGAGGGCATCATGATCATTCTTATAACAGCAACATAAATAGATTTTATCATATGATTTCTTATGCTCAAGTAATGATCAATTCACCATGTCAAGTATGGTTCAGAAACTTCATTGAGGACTAATAACTATAATCTCAGTCATTGAAACAATTACAATTTATCATAACATCACAAAGAGTCAACAATAGAGCTTTTCAGCAAGTCCACATACTCAACTATCTTGTAGCCTTCTACAATTGCTAACACTCACGCAATACTTGTGGCTATGGAGTTTCAGCCGGACACTGAGAAAGATAGGGGCTTATTGTGTTGACTCCCAGCGTATTGACCTTTAGGTGATGTCAACAATAATAGTCCATGCTAACTTACATCCAATTGGATATATATATCATGATCTTTCAAACACGAGGAGTTTGCCAAAGGATAAAACGAAAAAGGGAAGGTGAGGATCACCTTGACTCAAGCATAAAGTAAAAACATAAAGTAAAAGATAGGCCCTTCGCAGAGGGAAGCAGAGGTTGTCATGTGCGTTTAGGGTTGGATGCACAAAATCTTAGTGCAAAAGAACGTCACTTTATATTGCCCCTTGTATGTGGACCTTTATTATGCAGTCCGTCGCTTTTATTACTTCCACAACAAGATCGTATAAAGCTTATTTTCTCTGCACTAATAAGTCATACATATTTAGATAGCAATTTTTATTGCCTGCAACATGACAACTTACTTGAAGGATCTTACTCAATCCATAGGTAGGTATGGTGGAGTCTCATGGCAAAACTAGATTTAAGGATATTTGGAAGCACAAGTAGTATCTCTACTTGGTGCAAGGAATTTGGCTAGCATGAGGGGGAAAGGTAAGCTCAACATGTTTGGAAGGTCAATGACAATATACTTTAACTGAGATGTGAGAAAACATAAACCATTACGTTGTCTTCCTTGTCCAATGTCAACTCTTTTAGTATGTCATACTTAATGAGTGCTCCTAATCATAAAAGATGTCCAAGATAATATAATTATATGTGAAGCTCTCTTTCCTTATCACTTCCTATTAATTGCAACGATAACCAAAACTATGTTTGTCAACTCAACAATTTTTGTGCCTCATACTTTCTATGTGTGAAGTCATCACTAACCATAAGATCAATATGAACTCTTTTATTCTTTCTACTTTCTTAGGATCATAGCAACATAGCAAAGCCCTTGACTCAACACTAATCTTTATTAAAGATAGCTCACGGACTCGATTACAAAAAGAGATCACAATGCAAAACTCAAAACTACTTGATATCAAAACTTCAATCTACTAGATCAAGATACTACTAAAAGGATCAAACTAAATAAAACGGTAAAGATAGGAGTGTGATGGTGATACGATACCGGGGCACCTCCCCCAAGCTTGGCAGTTGCCAAGGGGAGTGCCCAGACCCATGTGATTATGTCTCCTTCTTCACGGTTGGTGTTATGATCTTCTTGGCGATGATGCCCCTCAGGATACGGTTCTCCTCCTCGAGCTTATTGACTTATTGTTTGAGGTCCATAATTCCTTTATGGAGCTGGCCCGTAACGGCCAAAGCTCCCTTTACCCAAGGATGTTGCATAGCTTCTGGAGAACAAGTGAAGCTCTTTTTCATATTTTCAGAAGAAAGAAATCTAAAGTTGGAAGGGATGACCGAAGTTGGAATAGCCAAGCTAGGTAGTTCCCCCATCATGAATTCTGCTTGGAGACCAGAGGTAACTTCTTGATCTTCCTCCATGGCATCTATCCTTTTCAAATCAGCCTCAATCTCATCCTCCGTTGATGGTCCAAAGTGATAAGCATCGCTATTTGCTTCTGGACCTGGTGTTGGGTGAGAGACCCGACTCTCCCCAACTGACTCTTGAGAAGACATCTTGCTTTTAATCTGCAACAGGAACAGCTCGAAATGAAAACAGAGGATATTTGCGTGATACAGTGGTCAAAACCTTCGGGAGAATATATAATGAATTTTTACCGACCAAAATACGTAACGTGCAAGAAAACAGAGTCCGGGAGGCACACGAGTTATCCACGAGACAGGGGACGTGCCCAGAAAGGGTGGGCACGCCCTCCACTCTCGTGGGGGCCTCGTGTCCCTCTCGGACTACTTCTTTCTTCCTAAAAATCTTAAATATTCCAAAACTGATAAAAATTGCCATTGGAGTTGTTTTGGAGTCGGTTTACTTACTATACCACATACCTATTCCTTTTCGGAGTCTGGAACATTCTGGAAAGTGTCCCTTATGTATTCCTCCGGTGTTACGGTTTCAATAATATTAGTTTCAACATTAATAGGATTACCTGAAATATAATGTTTAATTCTTTGACCGTTTACCACCCTCGGACTTGTGCCTTCGAAGTTGTTGATTTTTATGGCACCAGAACGATAGACCTCCTCGATAATTTAAGGGCCTTCCCATTTAGAGAGAAGTTTTCCTGCAAAAAATCTTAAATGTGAGTTGAATAATAACACATAATCTCCTACGTTAAACTCACGCTTTTGAATCCTTTTGTCATGCCAGCGTTTGACTTTCTCTTTAAATAGCTTGGCATTCTCATAGGCTTGGGTTCTCCATTCATCAAGTGAGCTAATGTCACACAACCTCTTCTCACCGGCAAGTTTGAAGTCATAGTTGAGCTCTTTAATAGCCCAATATGCTTTATGTTCAAGTTCTAGAGGTAAATGACAAGCTTTTCCATAAACCATCTTATATGGACACATACCCATAGGATTTTTGTATGCAGTTCTATAGGCCCACAATGCATCATCAAGTTTTTTGGACCAATTCCTTCTAGATCTATTCACAATCTTTTGCAAAATTAATTTGAGCTCTCTATTGCTCAACTCTACTTGACCACTAGACTGCGGATGATAAGGAGGTGCGATTCTATGATTGACATCATACTTAGCAAGCATCTTACGGAAAGCACCATGAATAAAATGTGAACCACCATCAGTCATAAGATATCTAGGGACTCCAAACCTCAGAAAAATAACTTCTTTAAGCATTTTAATAGAAGTGTTATGATCAGCACTACTAGTTGGAATAGCTTCTACCCACTTAGTAACGTAATCAACAGCAACTAAAATGTGTGTATAACCATTAGAGGCAGGAAAAGGTCCCATATAATCAAAGCCTCAAACGTCAAACGGTTCAATAACAAGATAATAATTCATAGGCATTTATTGACGTCTACTAATATTACCTATTCTTTGACATTCATCACAAGATAAGACAAACTTACGAGCATCTTTGAAGAGAGTAGGCCAATAAAAACCCGATTGCAGTACCTTGTGTGCAGTTCTATCTCCAGCGTGGTGTCCTCCATATGATTCAGAGTGACACTTGCGTAGGATCTGTTCCTGTTCATGCTCAGGCACACAACGTCTAATAACACCATCTACTCCTTTATAAAGGTGTGGGTCATCCCAGAAGTAATGTCTTAAATCATAAAAGAACTTTTCTTTTGCTGGTATGTGAAACTAGAAGGTATAAATTTAGCAACAATATAATTAGCATAATCAGCATACCAAGGAGCAGTACGAGAAGCATTAACGACCGCTAATTGTTCATCAGGAAAGCAATCATAAAGAGGTAGTGGGTCATCAAGAACATTCTCTAACCTAGACAAGTTGTCTGCAACGAGGTTCTCAGCTCCCTTTCTATCAATAATATGTAAATCAAATTCTTGGAGCAAGAGAACCCATCTAATGAGTCTAGGATTAGCATCTTTCTTTTCCATAAGATATTTAATAGCAGCATGATCAGTGTGAATAGTAACTTTGGAATCAACAATATAAGGTCTAAACTTATCACATGCAAACACAACTGCTAAGAATTCTTTTTCAGTAGTAGCATAATTTCTCTGGGCAGTATCAAGAGTCTTACTAGCATACTGGATAACATTCAATTTCTTATCAACTCTTTGCCCTAGAACAACAGTTACATCATAATCACTAGCATCACACATAATTTCAAAAGGTAAATTCCAATCAGGTGGCTGAACAATAGGTGCAGTGATCAAAGCTTTCTTAAGTATTTCAAATGCTTCTACACAATCATCATCAAAGAAAAAAGCAATATCTTTTTGAAATAAATTAGTCAGAGGCGTAGAGATTTTAGAAAAGTCCTTAATGAACCTCCTAACAAAACTGGCATGACCAAGGAAACTTCTTATACCTTTTATGTCCTTGGGACATGGCATCTTTTCAATAGCATCAACTTTGGCTTTGTCAACTTCAATACCTCTCTCGGAAATCTTGTGCCCCAAGACAATGCCTTCATTAACCATAAAGTGACACTTTTCCCAATTCAAGAGGAGACTAGTGTCTTCGCATCTCTGCAAAACTTAATCAAGGTTGTTCAAACAATCATCAAAAGAGGATCCATAAACGGAGAAGTCATCCATGAATACCTCACAAATCTTTTCACAAAAATCAGAGAATATAGCCATCATGCATCTTTGAAAGGTAGTAGGTGCATTACATAAACCAAAAGGCATATGTCTATACGCAAAAGTACCGAAAGGGCAAGTAAAAGTACTTTTTGATTGATCCCCCGCTGACACGGGTATTTGAGAGAAACTAGAATAACCATCTAGAAAGCAGAAATGAGTTTGTTTGGATAGTCTTTCTAGCATTTGATCAATAAAAGGTAAAGGGTAATGATCTTTCTTTGTAGCCTTATTTAATTTACGGAAATCAATTACCATCCTATTACCTGTAATAATTCTTTGCGGGATCAATTCATCTTTATCATTAGGAACAACGGTAATACCTCCCTTTTTAGGAACACAATGAACAGGGCTTACCCAATCACTATCAGCAACGGGATAAATTATACCTGCCTCAAGGAGCTTTAGTATCTCCTTTCTTACCACTGCTTTCATCTTGGGATTAAGTCGTCGTTGAGTATCTCTAACTGGTTTGGCATCTTTCTCCACTGTAATTTTGTGTTGGCATAGTGTGGGACTAATGCCCTTAAGATAATCCAGAGTATATCCAATAGCAGCTCGGTGCTTCTTCAGAGTTTTCAATAATCTTCCTTCTTCTTGCTCTGAAAGGTTAGCACTAATAATAACATGATATATTTTCTTTTCATCAAGATAAGCATACTTAAGATTATCAGGTAATGGTTTGAGTTCAAACACGGGATCACCCTTGGGTGGAGGGGGATCCCCAAGAATTTCAACGGGAAGGTTATGTTTCAGCACAGGTTCCTATTTAAGGAACACTTCATCTATTTCCCTTCTTTCCTTCATAAACATATCATTTTCATGGTCAAGCAAATATTGTTCTAACGGATCAGTAGGAGGCACAGGAATGGCAGCAAGATCAATAATCTCATCCTTACTAGGTGATTCTCTATCAGGAGGTTGTCTACGAAACTTAGCAAAATTAAACTCATGAGACATACCCTCTAAGCCAATTGTAACAGTATCCTTTTCACAATCAATCCTAGAACTAGCCGTATTCAAGAAGGGTCTACCAAAAATAATGGGACAAAAATCATCTTGTGGGGAACCAAGAACAAGAAAATCAGCAGGATATTTAAACTTCCCACACAAGACTTCAACATCTCTAACTATCCCAACTGGTTTAATGGTATCCCTATTAGCAAGCTTAATAGTAACATCAATGTCTTCTAATTCAATGGGTGCAATGTCATGCATAATTTCTTTATATAAATCATAGGGTATCGCACTAGCACTAGCACCCATATCACATAAACCATGATAACAATGATCTCCTATTTTAACAGAAATAACAGGCATGCCTACCACATGTCTATGTATCTTAGTATCTGGTCTAGCAATATTAGCAGTCTCACCACAAAAATAAATAACATGCCCATCTAAATCATCATCCAAGAGATCTTTAACCATAGCAATAATAGGTTCAACTTTGATTTGCTCAGGAGGTGTATAAGTCCTAGTATTACTCTTACGAACAACAGTCAAAGTTTTAGCATGATCCTTTATCCTAACAGGAAAAGGAGGTTTCTCAACATAAGTAGTAGGAACAATAGGATCACTATAGGTGATAGTCTTTTCTTCAACTGTAATAGGTGCAACTACTTTCACTTCAACGGGAGGATTATAATTAAACCACTTTTCTTTAGGGAGATCAACGTGAGTAGCAAAAGATTCACAGAAAGAAGCTACTATCTCAGAGTCAAGTCCATATTTAGCGCTAAATCCATGGAAGGCATCAGTATCCATAAAAGATTTAACACAATCTAACTTAGGTGTCATACCTGACTCCTTACCATCGTTGGAACCCCAGTCTTCAGACTTGCATTTAATTCTTTCCAATAAGTCCCATTTGAAATCAATAGTCTTCAGCATATAAGAACCAGCACAGGAAGTATCGAGCAGGTTGCGATCATTGAGAGAAAGTCGAGCATAAAATTTTTGAATAATCATTTCCCGGGAGAGCTCATGATTGGGGCATGAATATAACCTTGACTTAAGCCTCCCCCAAGCTTGAGCGATGCTTTCTCCTTCGCGAGGCAAGAAATTATATATGTAATTACGATCACGACGAACAAGATGCATAGGATAGAACTTCTTGTGAAATTCCAACTTCAATCGCTTATAATTCCAAGATCTCATATCATCACATAGCCTATACCACGTCAATGCATCTCCCTTCAAAGATAAAGGGAAGACCTTCTGTCGGTGTCAAAACCGGCGGATCTCGGGTAGGGGGTCCCGAACTGTGCATCTAGGCGGATGGTAATAGGAGACAAGGGACACGATGTTTTACCCAGGTTCGCCGGTTTTGACACCGACATTGGTGCTTTCATTGAGAGTTCCTCTGTGTCGTCATCGTTAGGCTCGATGGCTTCTTCAACCAACAACGCCATCCAGGGTGAGACTTTTCTCCCCGGACAGATCTTCGTATTCGGCGGCTTCGCACTGCGGGCCAACTCACTTGGCCATCTGGAGCAGATCGAAAGCTACGCTCCTAGCCATCAGGACAGGTTCGGAAGCCTAAACTTCACGGCCAACATCCGCGGGGACTTGATCTTCGACGGACTCGAGCCACAGCCGAGCGTGCCGCGCTGTCACGATGGGCATGATTTAGCTCTACCCCCGGATTGTGCCTTTGTGGCCGCACATGAATCCGCTCCGGCCTTCAGTTCGGAGCCGATTGCCCAGATCGAGGACTGGTGGCTGGACACCGCCTCGGGGGCTGCAACTTCCACGGCGATGGAGCCGAACTCTGACGTTGTCCCCCATAAAGCTCGTGACTCCGAGGTGCCGGACTCCGAACCTCCGGAGCCTCTGCCAATCGAATCCGATTGGGCGCCGATCATGGAGTTCACCGCGGCGGACATCTTGCAGCACTCGCCTTTTGGCGACATCCTAAATTCGCTAAAGCATCTCTCGCTATCCGGAGAGACCTAGCCGGACTATGGCCAGGATGGTTGGGATACGGACAACGAAGAAATTCAAAGCCCACCCACCACCCACTTTGTAGCCACTGTCGACGATCTAACCGACATGCTAGACTACGACTCCGAAGACATCGACGGTATGGACGACGATGCCGGAGACGAACAGGAACCAGCGCATATAGGGCACTGGAAGACCACCTCAACACATGATGTATATATGGTGGATACCCCAAAAGGAAGCGATGACGAGGAACAACGGGGTGCGGCTAAGGATAATCCCGCCGATAAACAACCAAAGCAGCGACGCAAGCGCTGCCCTAAGCCCCGCCTCGACAAAGACAGCACTCCTAATGACACAGCGTTAGAGCAGGGCAAACCAGTTGACGACGAACATGAAACCAAGCAGCCGTCCGAACAGGACGAACCAGACAATCAATCCAATCCCGGCGAAACCAACAGTTCGGACGACCTCACACCGGACATACTACCGGAACACAAAAACCTTCACGGAAGACTCGTCGCCACCGCAAGAAGCCTGAAGAAGGAAAAACGGAAGCTCAAAACGGCGGAATACATACTCAGAAAGAGGTGGAGCAAAGTGCTCAAAACCGCAGACAAATACGGCAATGGCCATCAATCAAAGAGCTATCCGAAGCGCAAACTACTGCCAGAATTTGACGAGGAAGCCATAGAGCCCTCAGAGTCAAAAAACAAAGAGGCCGCCTGGCCGGATAGACGACCAGATGCCAGGCCAAAATCTACAAGCGGCGCCGCACATAAGCCGACTCATAACCCTGGGAAAATAGATGGCCCAGCCAGGTCCATTTACGGGCCAAAAAAGAGGGCCCCAGGAAGCAGCACAACACGTCAAGTGTTCGAAGACAACGGCACACCTAAATACAGGGGCACCGCACACCCACTATGTTTCACCAATGAGGTGCTGGATCATGAATTCCTAGCAGGGTTTAAACCCATAAACATAGAAGCTTATGACGGGATAACAGACCCTGGAGTCTGGATAGAAGATTACATACTACACATACATATGGCTAGAGGGGATGATCTCCATGCCATAAAATATCTACCCCTCAAGCTCAAAGGGCCAGCTCGGCACTGGCTCAAAAGCCTCCCAGAAAACACTGTTGGAAGTTGGGAAGAGCTTGAAGACGCGTTTAGAGCAAATTTTCAAGGGACTTATGTCCGCCCTCCGGATGCAGATGATCTAAGTCATATAACTCAACAGCCCGGAGAATCAGCGCGCAAATTCTGGAACAGGTTCCTTACTAGAAAGAACCAAATAGTCGACTATCCGGACGCCGAAGCCTTAGCAGCTTTTACACACAACGTCCGAGACGAATGGCTTGCCAGACACCTCGGCCAAGAGAAACCGAGGACAATGTCCGTGCTAACAAGCCTCATGACCCGCTTTTGCGCGGGAGAAGATAGCTGGCTAGCAAGATGCAGCACCAGCGACCCAAGTACATCCGAGATTAGAGATGGAAACAGAAAATCACGGTGCAGAAAGCATCAGCACCGGAATAAAGAAAAAAGCCCAAAGAATACGGCGGTCAACGCCGGATTCAAAAGCTCGCGGCTGAACAACAAAACACTACCTCTTAAGGATAACAGTGATGAGCTATCCAACTTAAGCAAAATTTTGGGTCGGATATATCAAATCCATAGTACCCCCGGAAGGCCTGCAAACCACACCCACCGAGATTGTTGGGTTTTCAAACAGTCCGGCCGACTAAATGCCGAACACAAGGGGCTAGACGCATCAAGCGAGGATGAGGATAAACCTCACAAGCAGAGCACCGGAAAACAAAAGACTTTCCCACAAGAAGTCAATGCGGTAAACTCACTTCATGTGATAATAAGGAAAAACAATGCGGCACCTGCTAAGACGGGTCTCGCACAGTCCACCCCAGCGAAACCTCGAGATTGGATGTCAAAACCAATCACTTTCAACCACCTGGATTACTCCAGAAGTATTCAGAATGCAGGATGGACTGCCCTGATATTGGATCCTATAATCGACGGACTACATTGTACACAAGTCCTGATGGACGGAGGCAGCGATCTAAACCTGCTATATCCAAACACAATCCGCAAGTTGGGGATGGACCTTACTAAAATTCGACATATCCGCACCTCCTTTAAAGGAGTAACGCCAGGCCCTTACGCCAAGTGCACGGGCTCCTTATTACTAGAAGTTGTGTTCGGGTCACCGAACAACTTCCGACGCGAAAAACTAATCTTTCATGTCGCCCCATTCAAAAGTGGCTATCAAGCACTATTGGGACGTGAAGCTTTTGTCCACTTCAACGCCATACCACATTACGCGTCTCTTACACTTAAAATGCCCGGTCCACGTGGCATCATTTCATTGCGAAGGTCATGCAAAGACCCCGGACACGGCTAGACGAGTCCGGCACAAACGAGCTAGGGGCTCCCTAGCCGCACGCCCCTTCACAAGGGGCTGAGCGTATAAGCAACAACGAGCTAATATAGACTCCACTCTACTTCTTAATATTTTTCATATACCTTTTTCCACACGATTTCCTTTCAAATTAAGTTCCTCTCTTTTTACAGATGAACGACGTGCACACCCGTCCAGGATAACGGCACAACGGAGACACAGGCGCAGAAGTGCAGTAGGGACCCGTGGCAAGGATTCTTTTCAGATTAAGACCCTGCGTAAACCTTTTTTACTGTCTCTTGTTGCTATAATCCCCTGGTTTCTCATTATAACCAGAGTGGAGCCTGACGTTTTGGCATCGGCCGCGTTAGAGGACCCTGCCCGTACCTGGACACTAGGGTCTTAGGGCATTATTCTACCCACTATTATAAAGACCGAACACCTTAGGGAGTGTTCGACGTCTCGAGTTAGGCCTTATATGCATCAGCTCCGAATCATGTCTTTGGTCAAATGTTGGGTTTGCCCGGCTCCTGTGTTTTGCTGCCTTACGTTCCGTATCATCGGCTAACGCGGCACCAGGAGAACTACTGCGATTGTGCCCCAGTTCGGCTGGGCGAGCACCTCAGTAGAGAAAGCCGAAAACTGACTGTCATGATACAGCGAGAGACTGGTCAACCACTCGATCGACCACCGGAATGTTTAGAATTCCTCTGCTTTGACCAAGGACTGTTTCCCGGTCAGGCACATACACGCCCCGAATTCGGAGAGTGCGGTGCCCCCAGGGGCTATATCGTAGCCCCACCCTCGAACTCCAATGGCAAAGTGAAAGTGATAAAGCGTTATAGTCCGGTTGCCTCGTTTGCTACGCTACCACCTCCTTAACAGGACCGAGACGTCGGATTAAGTGTGAAAATGTGCTATTTTTGCAAACACCCCCGCACCTTGTGCGTGGGGGCTGAAGTCGAAGACTGCCATCTTTCAGGTTATACTTATGTATACATAAACGGTCGCATAGGAGATATTTCAATACTTGGAACGCACAAGTATAAAAAGAGATTACATCATAACCATTGTTTTACAAAATAAAAACGTTCATTTGAACGTTACATTTTTTGAGCACTGCGACTCTATTACACGAGCACCACGCATAACTTCCCCAAAATAGTGCTCGGCGGGTAACCGGCTTTCCTCCGAACCCTGGGTTGCTACAGCGGCGGCATCCATCTCTGTCCAATATGTCTTCACACGGGCAAGTGCCATCCGCGCACCCTCTATGCAGGCCGACCGCTTCATCTCCTTGATATGCGGCACCGCCCCAAGGAATTGCTGCAATAAGCCAAATAGCTCATCGCCTTGGGCCTCTCTGGCCAGACATGAGCCACGATATCCGTCATGGCAAGTCCGGACAGCCTGTTTAGCTCTGCCCATTCGGCCAACCGATCGGTCAGCGGAAGTGAACGATCCGGACTATGGAATTGAGACCAAAATAGCTCTTCCGTCTTGTGATCCTTTTGGCTGCGGAAGTGCACAACGGCATCTGCCGCACTCGCCGCTAAGTCCATATATGGATCCTCCGGACCCCACAACTGGCCAAGCTGGACATACTTGGGATCCGTAAACCTGCGGCGTAGCAAAAAAGGCTTGCCAGCCACAATGTCTCCGGCCTGACGTAGCTCCTCCTTCATAGCCCGCATTGCAGAACGGGCATCCTTGGCTTCGGCGGTGGCCTTTACCAGGCCTTCTCGCTCCGATAGGCGCTCCTTTTCAAGAGCCTCATTGCGGTCGGTAGCATCCTTCAATTTAACGGCCAATTCGGCCACCTCCTCCCTGCTTCGGCAGTGTGCAGCCCTCTCGGCTTTTAACTCCTCGGCCGCCCTCGAGGCCGCCGCGTTGCTTCTTCTGGCCTGCTCCTTGGCTTGAGCAAGTTCGGCCCGAAGGCTCTCCACAGCAGCAGCACCATCTGCGTCAAGCATAAATATTGTAAGAGGTGAGCTTTGGCTCCCTTAATAGGTGATTGCGGAGAATTAATTTACCTTGCGACTCGTCAAGTCGCCTGTTGACTAGCGCGATGTCTGGATCCGCCACATCGAGTTGCCGCATTAATTCAGCAACTCTATCAGTCCGGCTAGCCCCCGGACTATCCTCCACCTGCATAGGAAAGGGGACACTCAGTACCTGCAATTTTGATCCTCGGCACACTGTCGCTTTCGACAACCTACCGAGTCTCAGGGGCTACTATCTACACAGGGTGCACTTTCATGTGCAAAACTATCAAAAAGGCGCGTCATTTTTACGTACCTCAAACCCCGCCAGTAAACTCCTGACGGCATTGTGCAATCCACTTTCAGCGGACGAAATCCTTCCGATCACCATGCTCATCAACGCACGGTGATCTTCTTAGACGGACGCCCTCTCAAGCAGATCCTTCAGCCCCCCCGGCCGAACACTAGTCGGCGCCGAACTCTTCGGCACTGCCGGGCTCGGGGATACCCTCTGTGACGACACTTCAGGCTCGTCCGCCCTATCCGACGATGCAGCAGATGGAGGCGTCTCGCTCTCCATCATCTCCGGACGCAGGACCCTCCGGCGAAGATTTCTTACCCCGCTTAGGGGCTTTGGCCTCCGGGTCTTTGGAGGCGGTCCTCTTCTCCCCCTGGAGGGAGGGATTCTCGATCCCCCCTTCTTCAAGCGCCCCCTTTGGCGGGGCTGTAGCTCCTCTGTTCTCCCCCTCGCCTTCTTCTGAAGGCGCAACCTCCAACATTCTGACCAGCACGGGCTCCGGTGCGGTCTCTGGGAGGGGGGCCAGATACCTTATCAGCTTTGCCTGCGCAATCCACTCCTGTTGGAGGATAACGGGTTAAAAAGCGAGTTATGAAAAGCAAACAAATGGTACGTCCGAACACGGAGCTACTTACTTGGGTATCCGGGCGATTGCAGCTTAGGCCGGCATCCTCAGTCAATTCCGGACACGCCACTTGTGGTCCGAAGAACAACTTGTACATCTCCACGGGTGTCATACCCATGAAGTGTTGGAGAATCCGTGGTCCCTCCGGATTGAACTCCCATAGCCGGAGAGGATGACGTTTGCAGGGCAGGAGGCGCCTAATTAGCATAACCTGCAGCACCACGACCAGATCGATCTCCCTCACTTGGAGGTCTCGAATCCGGCCCTGCAATAGGGGCACGTCTTTTGATGGCCCCCAATTGAGCCCTCGGTTGACCCACGACATCAACCGTTGTGGAGGTCCCGAGCGGAACGGAGGCAGCGGCTTCTGCCTGCTGCCCCTCGGAGCGGTGATATAGAACCACTCTTGCTGCCACAAGCCGAGCTCCTCTTGGAAGGAGCCCTCAGGCCACGGGGCATCGAACCTCCTGATTACGGCCGCCCCGCCGCATTCAGCTTGAAGCCCCCCGACCATCTTCGGCTCCACATTGAAGGTCTTCAGCCACAGGCCGGAGTGGGGGGTGACACGGAGGAAGGCTTCATAGACAACGATGAATGCGGAGATATGGAGGATGGACTCTGGAGCCAAGTCATGGAATTCCAACCCATAGTAGAACATGAGCCCTCTCACAAAAGGATCCGTCGGGAAGCCTAAACCCCGATGGAGATGGGATACAAAGACGACATACTCGCCGGGCTTGGGGGTGGGGATGGCCTGCCCTTCGGCAGGCAGCCTGTGCGAAACCTCGTAAGACAGGTACTTGGCCTCACGCAGCTTTAGAACGTCCTCCTCCGTGACGGAGGAGGGCACCCACCGGCCCTGAAGGTCGGAGCCGGACATTGTCGAAGGTCCGAAGCACTCAAATCTGGGGCTCTGGGTGTTGGAACTTGGAGCAAGGCGAAGATTCGGTGGAAGATTGAAGAAAAGAACGAGCCCTGGTCCTGTTATAAAGAAGGAGAATACCAAGAGCCGTCCCCGTGACCGTTCGGGATTCGCCTTCGATAGAGGAGGCGTGGCGACGGGCGCGGTAGGGTTACCCACGTCCGTATTGATGAGAATCCCGGAATAAGGGGAACACGATCTCTACTTCGACAAGACGTGCCAAGGAAACCGCTTCGCTAAACGCGCTGAGGTGGTATAATAAAAAACGATTCAAGTAAAGGCTTGGTAGTGGTGTGACATCATGCCACAAAAAAGTCAGCAGATTGAACTTGTGTATATATTATTCTCTCTATGGTGGAATGTGGAATTTATTTTGCAGAGCCGGACACTATCCTGGTGTTCACAATCTTCTCTGGATTATTCAAAGGAGGAACCAGCCTTGCAATGCCGAACATTATGCGCGTCGGACTCATCGTCATTGAAGCCAGGTTCAGGGGCTACTGAGGGAGTCTTGGACTAGGGGGTGTCCGGACAGCCGGACTATCATCGTCCGTCGGACTCCAAGACTACGAAGATACAAGATTGAAGACTCCGTCCCGTGTCCGGATGGGACTTTCCTTGGCGTGGAAGGCAAGCTTGGCAATACGGATATGTAGATCTCCTACCATTGTAACCGACCCTGTGTAACCCTAGCCCTCTCCGGTGTCTATATAAACCGGAGGGCTTTAGTCCGTAGGACATAACCTCCATTACAACAATCATACCATAGGCTAGCTTCTAGGGTTTAGCCTCCTTGATCTCGTGGTAGATCCACTCTTGTAATACACATCATCAATATTAATCAAGCAGGACGTAGGGTTTTACCTCCATCAAGAGGGCCCGAACCTGGGTAAAACATCGTGTCCCTTGTCTCCTGTTACCATCCGCCTAGACGCACAGTTCGGGACCCCCTACCCGAGATCCACCGGTTTTGACACTGACACCTTCCTTTTAACAACATCATCGGGAATACCTGCAAGCTTAAATAACCCACAAACTTCATCCACAAAGATAAGGTGTAAATCGGGATGACATGTTCCATCTCCTGCAAATGGATTAGCTAGCAGTTTCTCTATCATACCCGAAGGAATCTCAAAGTAAATATTTTCAAAAAGTTCAGTAGGTTGAGGAGCAACTCTTTGCTCTTCTGGTCGGGGTGAAGATACCCTGAACAAGCCCCTCAAAGGATTAGTTTCCATAGTGACAAGTAACAGAAAATTTCAGCACACTATATAAATGTTTCCTTACAAAGTTCCACTCACCAAAAGCGCTACACTCCCCGGCAACGGCGCCAAAAAAGAGTCTTGATGACCCACAAGTGTAGGGGATCTATCGTAGTCCTTTCGATAAGTAAGAGTGTCGAACCCAACGAGAAGCAGAAGGAAATGATAAGCAGTTTTCAGTAAGGATTTCTCTGCAAGCACTGAAATTGTAGGTGATAGATAGTTTTGTGATAAGATAAATTGTAATGCGTAACAAGTAAATAAAGTAAATAAAGTTTAGCAAGGTGGCCCAATCCTTTATGTAGCAAACGACAAGCCTGGACAATTTCTTATAATGAGAAAGGAGCTCCCGAGGACACATGGGAATTATCGTCAAGCTAGTTTTCATCACGTTAATATGATTCGCGTTCGGTACTTTGATAATTTGATATGTGCGTGGACCGGTGCTTGGGTACTGCCCTTACTTGGACAAGCATCCCACTTATGATTAACTCCTATTGCAAGCATTCGCAACTACAAAAGAAGTATTAAGGTATTCCTAACCACAACATTAAACATATGGATCCAAATCAGCCCCTAACGAAGCAACGCATAAACTAGGGTTTAAGCTTCTATCACTCTAGCAACCCATCATCTACTTATTACTTCCCCATGTCTTCCTCTAGGCCCAAATAACGGTGAAGGTTCATGTAGTCGACGTTCACATAACACCACTAGAGGAAAAGACAACATACGTCTCATCAAAATATCGAACGAATACCAAATTCACATGACTACTAATAGCAAGACTTCACCCATGTCCTCAGGAACAAACGTAACTACTCACAAAGCATATTTATGTTCATAATCAGAGGAGTAATAATATGCATAAAGGATCTGAACATATGATCTTCCACCAAGTAAACCAATTAGCATCAACTACAAGGAGTAATCAACACTACTAGCAACCCACAGGTACCAATTTGTGGTTTTGATACAAGATTGGATACAAGAGATGAACTAGCGTTTTGAGAGGAGATGGTGCTGGTGAAGATGTTGATGGAGATTGACCCCCTCCCAATGAGAGGATCGTTGGTGATGATTTCCCCCTCCCGGAGGGAAGTGTCCCCGGTAGAACAGCTCCGCCGAAGCCCTAGATTGGTTCCACCAAGGTTCCGCCTTGTGGCGGCGGAGTTTCGTCCCGTAAGCTTGTCCATGATTTTTTCCAGGTTAAAAGCCTTCATATAGCAGAAGATGGACACCGGGGGGCCACCATGGGGCCCAGGAGACAGGGGGCGCCCAGTAGGGGTGGGCGCCCCCCCCCCCCCCCCACACCCTCCTGGCTAGGGTGTGGGCCCCCTAATGTATTTCTTCCGCTCAATAATTCTTATTAATTCCAAAAATAGGTTTCGTGGAGCTTCAGGATTTTTGGAGCAGTGCATAATAGGTTTCCAATATTTGCTCCTTTTCCAGCCAGAATTCCAGCTGCCGGCATTCCCCCTCTTCATGGTAAACCTTGTAAAATAAGAGAGAATAGCCATAAGTACTGAGATATAATGTGTAATAACAGCCCATAATGCAATAAATATTGATATAAAAGCATGATGCAAAATGGACGTATCATGGTTCTATCTGTATCAACTGGTAGCACTATCTTTTCTGAAGACCGTGTTGTTACTCCCTTAGATACTGCCATCACCCTCTCCAATTCAAATGGTTGATAAACAAGAAAAGTAATTGAAAGTATAGACATTGTATGATAGACGTGTGCAATGGATAGTGGGGAATAAAAGAGGGCATGAAATAATTCACATTTATGATGTCTAACCAAACAGGATAGCATGACACAATTTCACATATATGATGGCTAACTAAACAGGATAGCATGACACAATTTCACATTATGATGGCTAACTAAAAAAGATGGAAAGACATAGTTCAAAATATGAGGACTATGTAAACAGGATGGAAAGACATACATTCACGGATAGAATGATATAATTCAAAATATGATGACTCTAAACGCTAAACAAGATGAGATGATATAACTATATGATGTCTTTATTAAATGGGTTGCCATGCCATAATTCAGATAGATGATGTGTATGTACTATGTAAACATGATGGCATGATATAATTAAAATATATGATTTATATAGTAAGCAAGTAATCAGAGGGCAATTCATATATGATGTAAAAACTAAGCAATGCAAGCCAACATGCATGACATGGGTAATATAACCCTGCCAAGTTTGAGCATAGACCTCAGGGGGGAAATATGACTGGTCATCAGTCTCTGAATCCTCCTCTGAGGATCTCTCTGTAACCGGCAAGATGTCTGCTACAGCAGGTAGCATTGTCTGCTCTGAATACCTTGTTTTCACTCCAGATACTTCCATCACCGCTTCAAATGGCTGATGCACAATAAGAGTAGTTGAATATACAAAGTTGTCGACAAATGGAACATGTAATACAAAAAAATGATAGCATGATATAATTCACATACATGATGATTGGCTAAACAGCATGGCATTGCAAAATTCACATATATAATGCCTTTGCAACAAGATAGCATTGTATAAGTCACATATATAATGTCTTGCAACAAGATGGCAATGCATAATTCACATATATGGTAATTAGACACTGAACAGGTGGCATTCACACAAAGCATGTCTAAACTAATCAAATGACATAGCAATGGGAGACACCATACGCACGATATGAGCAACATAACCCTGCCAAGTTAGAGCATACACCTCGGGGGGATAAGACTGGTCATCTGTCTCTGAGTCCTCCTCTGAGGAGCTATCCGTAACCAGCGAGATATGCACTTCGTCAGATAGCATAGTCTGCTCTGAAGACCTTGTTTTCACTCCAGAATTTGCCATCACCGTGTCAAATGGATGATGCACACGAAGAGCAGTTGAATGTACTAACATTGTTGACAAATGTAATATGTAACAAAAAAGGATGGCCTAATATAATTTACATATAAGATGACTGGCTAAGCAGGATGGCATTGCAAAATTCACATATATGATGCCTGGCTAAACAAGATGGCGTTGCATAATTCACATAAACAATGAATAAACTAAACAGATGGCATTCGCACAAAGGATGTCTAAACTAAGCAGATGACATATTTGATGTATAAAGTAAGCAATACAAGGCACCATATGCATGATATAACCAACATCAGCATGCCAAGTTAGAGCGAAGACCTCAGGGGGTAAATAGGAGTTGTCTTCTCCTTCTGAATCCCCCTTGGAATAGATATCTTGCTCTCAATTACAATCTGAAATGGGTGGAGGGGGCTGCCTTTGCGCCTACCATGGAGCGACATCTACACGATATTTAATTGCCACGCAAGGCTCGTCTCTTTTGCTCTGCATGTTCAGTTCCATTGTTTAGAATAACTGTCATGCATAGGAATAAAACATAGATTATGTAAGGAGTGCATGCAGAAATACAGAGTGATGGTATCAACATGTGGATAGACCCAAAACCAATAATAGCAGGCAGATAATGGCTTCATTTAAAAAATACAAATAATGGCTTCTTTACTGTTTGTTTCCCACCCAACATGAAACTCATAGTAGACATCGGAGATTAACCACATAGTAGATAGATACTATTGATTGTGGCCCCGATATGTACCCCACAACCATTTAAAAACTCAAGTTTGACCATCAGTTTGGAACTGACTCAGAGTCTAATCGGTGAACAGGACAATAAAGTAGCATGTAATATTAAGCGATGCATAACATAAGCAGACACGAAAGAGTGTGACCTCTCTTGCGGACCCGTGTAGTCCTCGAGGTCATCTGCTCAGTTGATGATGGTAATGCAGTTTTCATGGCTTCCGGTGGCGGGGAAGAAGATCTGAGGTGGCGAAAGACAGTCTGGAGGTCGGATCCCTGCTGTGCTGGACCCTTCTGTCGTTGGAGCAGCTGAGCTAGGGTGGACGACGGCGCAACAGGAGCTGGACAAACCACGCAAGGTTTTCTTTGACAACTATCTGTAAGAGAAGTAATTCTGTAAGGGCTCATTTGAATTGGAGGATTCCAACAATGCAGGGATAGGAAATAGACAGGAATAGGATAGGAATGCACGTGCAAAACAGAGAATTTAAAAACGCAGCATTTCTTCCAATATGGGTGTTTGATTCACAACAATGGGAAGATCACGGGATACAAAGAAGCATGGTGAGATTAAGTCAAACCACAAGAAAATGTACGGTTATAATGCTATTATGCTACTATCTCTTAGTCTTGTGCTTCATGAATAGGAATTTGAAAAGGAGGACAAGTGAAAATTAAAATTGCTACGTTTTTTATTTCAAGGAGACACTAAAGGAACAAATCCTACAATTTTCCTTTGCTCCATTCCTTTGAACCAAATTCATGAAAAGTAGTACCATAGGAAACTTTCCAATTCCTATGTTTTTCATTCACTTTTCCTTTCAAGCACTGGCGATTCTAGTAGGCAGGCTTGAGCAAGGAAAAGCCTACACTAAAAAAATGTTTTTTGATACTTCTATTACTTTGGACCCAGGCCACTGCCCTACTAGCTCAACTCCCAGGGCCATCGACAAATGCACAGCTCAAACGCGCAGAGATAAATAATGATGGCGTTCAAGAGAGTCCATCACGGATAGCTAAGTTGCCTGGTACCTCACTGCTTGTCATATAGTAGGATAAAATAATCGTATTTCCCGTTACTATGTGTGCTCAGTGGACAATATATATAACATGTACAGTAAAAAAGAGATGCAACAAGTGTACAACCTCTTTGGCGAAGCCATGTCGATCTCAGCGTGATTGGGTTGGCCGGTGAGGATGATCTGGCTGACTTGGCTGTCGGAGGAGCAGAAGAAGATCTTAGGCGTCTGGAGATGGAGCCCGAGGTACTGCTCCGCTGTGATGGAGGCTTTTGTCGTTGGAGCAGTTTCGGTGAGTTGTACGACGCTGAGGATGAAGCAGGACAAGAGAGACAATGTTAACCTGAGTGGAATTCTAATAGCATCTCCAATAGATGACGTAAAATACATAACCACAAAGTGCTAGATGTAAAATACATCAGCCGCTCATCTCTGAACTTAACTGTCGAAACTGAATTTAACTGTCGAAACTGAACTTAACTGTCGAAACTAATTTTGCTATTGAAACTAGATTTTACTGTCGAAACTGAACGCACTAGCAAGGTGAGGCTACACGTCAGTCGACTGACTTTTTCATCTCTGGTCAGTCGATTTTGCAGCCGTTGGATATGAAATCAAGGGACTGCGGTTCATCTTCAACCTCCACCCCCTGAGCCGCCAGCCACCACCGGCCAAACAGCAGCCCCCCGCAGCCCGCGGCGGGCGGTGCGCCGCCCCGCCCGCCCCGAAAACACTCCCCACTGTCAGTCCGCCGCCGCCCCAGCCATCCCTCTAGGCCCCCCGTGCCGAGCTTTTTCTCCGGCGATCACCACACCACCGCCCCACCACCACCAGCGACCACCGCCCCCACCCTGAACCCTAAGATAGATAGTAGGGTACCTCTCCGGCGAGCCCCCCTCCCCGCTGTGGCTGGTTCTTAGTTCACCCGGCGAGCCCCCCCCCCCTGAAAATCGATTGACCCAGAAGTCGATTCAGTCGAGTGAAGTGTAGCTAAATCGGAGCAGCATCGCAAGCAAGAGTAAGAGCGAGAGCAGCAGCGCGAGCAAGAGCAATAGCAAGAGCAGATTAGGTAGGGGACCGAGAGGAAGAGCAAAGCAGCAGCGCGAGCGAGAGCTAAAGAAGCCGCAGCTCCTACTGATGTGGACGTCGCCGCCGAGGGAGGGACACCGTGGAGGAAGTGGCCGGCGATGCCGCCGTGGATGGAGCCATGCCGTGTCGGCTCGGGACCGAGCGCCGGCAGCACCGTGAGATCGAATCTAGAAGAAAATGCGGCGATTATTGTGCAACCTCTTTGGTGGCGCCGATTAGGCCGCAGCTTCATCCGAGGAAATAGTGATGATGATCCTCTTCCGGTGGTGCAGGTGAAGACGATGGTGTGGGAATGGAGGTGGCACGAAAGACGAGGGGAACGTCGGGGCAGCTCCTTGGAGGTGGAGGACGGGGTGGCTGAACCGGCGGGACGACGAGATCGATGACGGATCCTCATCCAGTATGGTGGATGAGGGAGGTCGAGGTGTTGTTGTGGACGACGTCCTTGGGGAAGAGGCTCCGGCTGGGTGGCGGACGAAGGAGGGTGTGGGGCTTCGTCGCGGGTTTTCGCGGCCTCGGTGTATGAATGGGTGGGAAGATGGGATGGGCGTGGGGAACCATGGCTTAGGGATGCGCTTGTCCGAATGTGGGGTAAGTTACAAAAGTACCCCCACCGATTTGAGGCGGTTCTTTTGGTTCAGGGGTACCATGGGCATTTCGCGTGTCGGGATTTCACAGGAGGTGGGAGTTTTCGCGCACATTGTAATTTCGGAATAACAAGGCACGTGTTGAGATGGAGGGAGTTGTCGGAGCACAACGAGACAAAGATATATCTTAAATATTTCGGGCTAACAAGGCACGGGTTGAAATTTCCGGACAAGCCTAACGTCTACTGTACCAAATCAATTCGCCCTACAAATGTCATTCAAAACTTTGAATTCATGTTATGTTCAATTAAAATACTTCTCTATGTGTATAATGCATGCAACCTACTACTCAAATGAACGTTTTAGTGCATTCCAAACGTATATACTACCGCTTCAATATGAACTAAATTTGAATTCATGCTTCTATTTGAATAAGATCTACAGTAATGATTGTTGTGAAGTCAAAGCATTTGAATTTGATCCTCTATTTTAATAAGATCTACAATCATCATAATTGTCAAGTTAAACCATCATTTGTGTATTATCTTCACAGCACACCACATGATTAGTCTTGAGTTACATATGAACTATGTGTACTATATGAACTCGAACTCGGTTTTTTGAATCCACTTTATGTTGATTTCAAATCACATTACGTTTCTAGCTCTAGCTAGATCTTCATAATCTAAACCATGTCTCATATGTATAATGTGTTTATCATATTATGTATGGTGCCCCGCCCCCTACGCCTACAAGTATTTCGATGTGAGTTGCCAACACCACACATTACCAAAAATTCAAATAAAATGTGAGAATGTTTGATATATAGTATTGTTTAGACTGTTCGATATATAGTTGTAAGCTGCAAACGCCACACATTATCACAAATTCAAATAAAATGTGAGCTTGTTTGATGTATAGTATGGTGTAGATTGTTCGACATTTAGCAGTGAGTTGCAAACGCCATGCATTATCACATTATGGTATAACATGTGCACAGCACGCGTATCACCGCTATATTCATGCATGCATATGTTTAAAACACTATGATCTCCTATTCAAATATATGAATCCACTTTCATATCAAATTATGATCTTTGTTAGTCTCTTACACCCACACAATCCTCTAACCTTTGTAGCTACCACTAACTTTCTCTCGTGCATGCACACGCCCTCCTCGCCCCCCCTCCCTCGGCATTCTATCCGCCGCGCACATTCATTTTTTTCTTTAGGTCGTTCTCCCAGAGTCTCCACAACTCCTTTCCGACACACACTGATCGATAAACCTCTCTAGCAATGCCAGCCTACAACATACACACGCACCTTCAATCTCCTCCTTTATGTGTCCTTGCCTCGTGTCTCTCATATGGTCCCACACACGTGTAAACTCTCGCCCCTCTTTTCATCGATCTCACAACCGCACACTCCTCCCCCTATCTAGCTAGTAGTTGGGCCTCTCGCACCACCTCCTAGCTCCATTCTCTCTGTCTATCCGTCTCGCTGGGCCTTATTTGCCTCGAACAAATGGACGTACACTGATCGATCTCCCGCTATACATATAGCTAGCTAGGTCCTTATAACTCGTTTTTACCCACGCGTCGATCGATCTACCTCATTAGTTATGTCTCTCCCTTCCTCAGACAAACAACAATTGATCTACCGATCTAGTTAGGTTTGCTTACCAAACACATGGTTCCCCTTCATCATCCATGGATGCGTCCCGACAGATCTATCAAACACAGGAACACACAGAAACACATCCCCACTCTTATTGACAACATTGCAGTTCCACCCTTAGTTTGTCTAGTAGGCCTCTCCCACCATCTTCGAGAAGCAACTCCATCACCCATCCAGCAATCTACCCCTCTCCCTCCCTCTCCTCCCTCTCTCTCTCTCCCATCATATTTCCAGTCCTTCAGTTATGTATGGATATCGACCGATCTCCCTCAAGACATAGTTGGGTCTCTCCTTCTCAACACATATACGAGCCTCTGCCTACCCCTCCCCTGCCCCCCTCCCCTGCCCCCCTCCCCCCCACTCACACCGATACATCGAGCGCTCTACTCATGTCTCCCTGCCACACACAAACTTGACCTGTGCCCTCCGACGTTCCGGTAGGTCAGTCGCCCTATATCTTTGACTTGCACACACACACAATTTCGATGGCTCTCTTCATCGATCTTGCACCCACCCACTTGATCCTCTCTTCGACACTATCGATATCTATGACCCCTGCCTCTCTTCTCATGGATAGCCCGACCCTCTACATATGATATAGATAGGACTCCATTTCACACACATTGCATGCAAAATTTTGTTTGAGATGTCTGAGGGAGTCCAGGATTAGGAGGTATCCGGACAGCCGAACTATATACATCGTCCGGACTACTGAAGCGTGAAGATACAAGACTCAAGACTCCGTCCCGTGTCCGGATGGGACTCTCCTTTGCATGGAAGACAAGCTTGGTGATCCGAATATTGTGTTTCCTTCCTTGTAACCGACTCCATGTAAACCCTAGCCCTCTCCAGTGTCTATATAAACCAGAGAGGTTGGTCCTTTGAAGGCCGATCACAACTACAATCATAATCATCATAGGCTAGCTTCTAGGGTTTAGCCTCTACGATCTCGTGGTAGATCTACTCTTGTACTACTCATATCGTCAATATTAATCAAGCAGGAAGTAGGGTTTTACCTCCATCGAGAGCGCCCGAACCTGGGTAAACATTTTGTCCCTTGCTTCCTGTTACCATCAGTCTAGACACACAGATCAGGACCCCCTACCCGAGATCCGCTGGTTTTGACACCGACATTGGTGCTTTCATTGAGAGTTCCTCTGTGTCATCGCTGCAAGGCTTGATGGCGCCTTCAATCATCAACAACACGGTCCAGGGTGAGACTTTTCTCCCCAGATAGATCTTCATGTTCGGCGGCTTCGCACTACGGGTCAATTCGCTTGGCCATCTGGAGCAGATCGAAAGCTACACCCCTGGCCACCAGGTCAGGGTGAGAAACTTGAACTACACGGCAGATATTTGCGGAGACTTGATCTTCGACGGATTCGGGCCTGTGGCAGGAGCACCGGACAGTCGCGATGAGCACGGCCTAGACCTGCTGTCGGACAATGTTCGGGATATCACCCCTGCAGTAGCCCCAGACCTAAATCCGGAGCAGGCTGCATTGCCTAAGGATGGAGGGATGGGCCCCGCCCCGCAGGCTGCACACTCATCGGCGGTAGAGTTGAACACATGCCCCACTTCTGAGGAAGCCTGTAACTCTGGACCCTCGGACTCGTATCCGGTTGTTGGTTCCAGTCCGAGCACTCTCGAGCCAGCCAGGCCAGGTTGGCCTCCGGTAATGGAGTTTACCGCTGCGTACATCTTCCACCACTCGCCCATTGGCGACATGCTGAACTCATTAAAGTCTCTCTCTTTGTCAGGAGGCTCTTGGCCGAACTATGTCCGGCTGGAGGCTAGGAAAACGACGCCCATGCTTTGTTTTTCTCTCTGCTTCCCACTCAAAGAGAAAAACAAAGCATGGGCGTCGTCGACGCCGCCCCAAGCCCCGACACAGCAATACCGGCCCAGGAGACGAAAACAATCCGGACGGTGCCGAAGAGGAATACAACCCTGATCAGCCCGCCTTCGAGCAGGACGAGCAGGATGATGAGCAGGTCAGCCCAGACGAACAGGCAACCGACGGATATCCGGAGGAGGACAACTACATGCCCCCTCCGAAGACGAGATTAGCCTCAGCGACAATGAGTTCGGCGTGCCTGAGGATCCCGTGGAGCAGGAGCGCTTCAAGCGTTGGCTTATGGCCACTGCGAGGAGCCTGAAAAAGAAGCAGCAGCAACTCCAGGCTGATCAAGACCTGCTCACAGATAGATGGACTGAAGTCCTGGCAGCCGAGAAATACAGACTCGAGCACCAAACGACTGACCAGACACCCCGTGGCCGGGATAAAACGGGATATCGGCCCGAATACCAGCCTGCACCCCCACGCCAATACACTACGGCACGGGGCAATTGGGAAGACCTGCAAGATATAGTGAAAAACAAAGCAGGATAGCCAAGATCGATCTACGGATCGCGGGGGCGCGCCCCAGCACGCGACGATGATCGTCATGCCGGATACATTATCAACAAGTCCGGTCAGGCCGAACACAGCAACCCAGACCAATTCGAACTATGTAACCACATAGCCCGGCACAGAGGCGCCATGCACCCCCTCTGCTTCACTGACAAAGTGATGGATCATGAATTCCCAGAAGGGTTCAAACCCATAAACATCGAATTATACAATGGAACAATAGACCCCGCTGTATGGATCGAAGATTTCCTTCTCCATATTCACATGGCCCGCAGAGACAATCTACATGCCATCAAGTATCTTCCCCTTAAGCTCAAAGGACCTGCCCGACACTGGCTAAACAGCCTGCCAGGAAATTCCATTGGCAGTTGGGAAAACCTGGAAGACGGATTCCTCGACAACTTCCAGGGCACATATGTGCGACCACCGGACGCCGATGACTTGAGCCACATTACTCAACAGCCCGGGGAGTCAGCCAGGAAATTCTGGACTCGGTTCCTAACTAAAAAGAACCAAATAGTCGACTGTCCGGACACTGAAGCCCTGGCGGCTTTTAAGCATAATATCCGTGACGAGTGGCTCGCCCGACACCTCGGCCAGGAAAAACCCAAGTCCATGGTAGCTCTCACAACACTAATGACCCGCTTTTGCGCGGGCGAGGAAAGCTGGTTGGCTCACAGCAGCACCACGCCACATTCCAGCACTTTGGATGTCCACGACAATAACAACAAGCCACGACGCAACAGACATAAGCGACAGAACAACGGCGACAACACTGAAGACACGACAGTCAACGCCAGATTCAGCGGATCCAAGTCCGGTCAGCGGAAGAAGCCGTTCAAAAGAAACAATCAGGGACCGTCCAGTATGGACCGTATACTGGAGCGCTCGTGCCAAATTCATGGCACCCCGGACAAGCCAGCCAACCACACCAATAGAGACTGCTGGGTGTTCAAAGAGGCCGACAAAATAAACGCCGAAAACAAGGACAAGGGGCTGCACAGCAACGATGACGAGGAGCCCCGGCATCCGAACATGGGGGGATAGAAGAAATCCCCCCCTCCCCTAGGTGAAAACGGTCAACATGATCTACGCCACTCACATCCCCAAGCGGGAAAGGAAGTGAGCACTACGGGACGTCTATGCGATGGAGCCAGTCGCCCCCAAATTCAACCAATGTTCAGCTTGTCTGATCACCTTTGATCATAGGGATCATCCTACTAGCATCCATCGCGGCGGCTCAGCCGCATTGGTCTTTGACCCAATCATCGACGGATTCCACCTCACGCGAGTCCTTATGGACGGCGACAGCAGCCTGAACCTGCTTTATCAGGACACAGTGCGCAAAATGGGCATCGACCCTTCAAGGATC
The DNA here is from genome assembly GCA_963921465.1 of Triticum timopheevii. Taxonomy (NCBI): domain Eukaryota; kingdom Viridiplantae; phylum Streptophyta; class Magnoliopsida; order Poales; family Poaceae; genus Triticum; species Triticum timopheevii. The sequence goes on from OY997270.1 coordinate 375,459,874, forward strand.
AAGCCCACCAAAACCACCTTTAAAGGTGTAATTCCTGGAGTAGAGGCCCGCTGTACGGGCTATATAACATTAGAAGTGGTCTTCGGATCTTCAGAAAACTTCCGAAGCGAAGAGTTAATCTTCGATATTGTCCCTTTCCGTAGTGGTTACCACGCACTGCTCGGAGAAACCGAATTTGCTAGATTCAATGCGGTACCACACTATGCATACGTCAAGCTCAAGATGCCAGGCCCACGCGGGGTCATAACAGTCAACGGAAACATGGACCGCTCTCTCTGTACAGAAAAGCATACTACAGCCCTCACGGTAGAAGTGCAATGCGGCTTCCTCTGGCAAACCACCAATCTGGCAACGACAACCTCGAGCACCGTCAAGCGAGTCCGGAGCACCCTGCAACAGGATCACCAGGCACACCAAGAGTGCAACTAGCAGTCCGGCCTCCGCTCAAACCCCATCAAAGCAGCATTCATGCCACGCGTACACAACTACGCACTCAAAATACCATGGGCATAGGCGGAGGCCCAGCAGTGACTCAGTCAACAGTGCGGTATCACCGCAGCATACTTTCATAAACCCCCCCCTTCATTTTTTTTTCTTTCAGGACACTGCCTTAGGGCAGCCTCTTCAGAAGAGCCAGATTGTCGGACCTATACAGGGGAGAAAACCAAGGAGGCAACAGGCTTTGCGCACAGAAGGAAATACCCAGGTGGAATCTATTTACGATCATTATACCTGTTTTATCTATCTGTACGCGGCCTGCCCCTGGATAGGACATGTCAAATAGTCCTATTTATCTCCGCTTAATGCATTCATTGTAAACATACGCTTAAACGTATTATTCATCAATGGGAGATCATATATAGCGTCAGCTTATTATTCTTATTTGAGCATTTTTTTTCTTACAAATGTTTATTTGATATTGCATCCGTACACCTTGGTACGGTCAGTTTGCCAGGGGCTTCTCATGGCGCCCCGTAATATGGCAAGTAAAGTCTGAACACTTTCAACAATGCGGCACCCCGAACTTATAGCACTATATGCATCAGCTCTGAATCATGTCTTGGGTCCACAGTTGGGTTAGCCCGGCTCCCTTGTTTTGGTACCTTACGTTCCGTTATATCGGCTAAGGTAGCGCAGGGAGAACTACTGTGATCGTGTCCTGGTTCTTCCGGACGAGCACCTCAGTAGAGAAAGCCGAAAACTGACCGGCATGATGCGGCGAGAGATGGTCGCTGTTCGAGAGGTTTTAAAATCCTTAAAGATTTTTCCGCTTTAGGCGAGGAATTGGCTTCGTTCGATTTAGGCGTATATAGCGCCCCAATTTGGCCATCCAAATTCTAGGGGCTTCACCGAAATTTAAAATTATAGACTTCTATGGCTAAGTGAAAGTTATAAAGCCGCATAGTCCGATTGCCTTGTTCGCTACACCGGATACCTCCTTAAGGGACCAAAAATTTGGACAAAGAGTATCCGGGGTTTTCCAGGAACACCCCGATACTAGTTGCGTGGGGGCGAAAGCCGAGGACTGGCCTACTTTCAGTATTCTATAAACAGCCGCATAGAAGGTAATATTTTAAATCAAACGGTGCTACATAGCACAAGTAACTTCGTCTTTAAATTACAATAGCGGCACAGGTACATTTAGTCAAAGATCTTGTCCTTGGTACATTTATCGGCCACGAGACGAGCGCCCTTCATAACGCCATCATAGTACATCTCGGGATGGAGATGCGCCTTGCCCTTCGGTGGCCCGTCCTTCACCAGCTTCTCCGCATCCAGTTTGCCCCAATGCACCTTCGCGCGGGCAAAGGCCCGGCGGGCACCCTCAATGCAAATGAATCGCTTGATCACTTCAAGCCGGGGACATGCATTCACCATCCGCTTGATCAGGCCGAAGTAGCTAGTGGGCAGGGGCTCACCAGGCCACATCCGGACTATGAAATCTTTCATAGCCACTTCGGCCTCCCTGTGGAGTTCGACCAACTTCAGTTGGTCACTCAGAGGCATTGGGTGTTTAGCCCTAGCATACTGGGACCAGAACAGCTTCTCCGTGGAGCTCCCCTCCTCGGCACGGTAGAACTTCGCGGCGTCTGAGACGCTGTGTGGCAGATCTGTGAATGCCCCTGGAGAGATCGAAATTTGGTAAGTAAAAGAAACGCCTCCTCCACAAGTTTGCTTTGCATAAAGAATGTCTTACCCGCCGCTATCTTCTTGGCCGCCTGGATTTCCTGTTGTGCCTTGTCGGCTTCGGCCTTGGCATCTTTCATACTCACAAGGGCCTTCGCAAGCTCGGCCTCTTCCATCTTCAGATCATGCTCCACGGACTCGAACTTCTTGCCGAGGTCCCGGAGCTCTTGCTGTACCTCGCCCACTCTAGCACTTTGCTTTTCGCGCTCCTTCCATTCCAAGGCCACCTTATCTTCGGCCTCGGACAGCGCTTTCTTCAGGGACGCCACTTCGGCAGTGGCCCCTGTTACACAGTCACGATGCTTCATCGTTAGACTAATCAATTTTATCTATCCTTAAATACATAAGAGCGGGGAATCACTCACCTTTGTTCTCTTCGAGCTGCCTCTTCGTGAGGTCGAGCTCTCCCTGCGCCTGCTTCAGGTCCCGCTTTAGTTTGGCGACCTCGGCTGTGCGGGCAGCCCACTACTAGGAAAAGGCCTACTAGTGGCGCACCAGTTTTGCCTACTAATGACGCACTACTGGTGCGCCACTAGTAGCACGCCACTAGTATTTTTTTACTAATGGTGCACCACTGGTGCGCCATTAGTATACCAGATACTAATGGCGCACCTGTAGTGCGCCATTAGTATGCCTAGAGGTGCGCCATTAGTATCTGACTTAGTAATGGCACACCACATAGAAGTGTGCCATTAGTAAAAAAATCAATTTTTTTTTATTTTTTTATAAAAAAAATCAAATTTTTTTCATTTTTTTCTTAATCGTCACTATGGCTTAATCTCGGGTCAATATGCTTAATCTCAGGTCAAATCGCACTCCGTGGTCAAACTTTCTGAAAGGTCACCCATCCTCACACTTCTCCAGCCCAAGCATGCTTAACTTTAGAGTTCTATCCAACCCCAGCACCAGCTCACTTCACAGGCACTTGTTGATATATCTAGCATATCAATCCTATTAAACCTTGTTGATGTTTAGGACTTAGTTCACGTTCATGAGTGTGATGAAATTTTGAAAAAATATTTCAAACTTCCGTTCATATTACATATCATATTTTGAAAAAAAATCTCGAAAAAAAATCGAAACTATTTTTTTCTGTTACTAGTGGCGCACCTAGCAAACGGTGCGCCACTAGTAAGTTTGAAACTTTTTGATTTTTTTTTGCCTCCAGATCTTAAAAGCCCCGTAACTTTTTTCTTAGGTTTTTGAGTATTTTGAAAATGTTTAACGGGGTTCCCCAAGTTAAATTCGGACGTAACTTTTCGAGTAGATGATTTTTCATATAGAAACCTTTTTAATCCGAGTTCGTATGCAAAAGTTATGCCCATTTTACAAATTCCAGATAGATTTTGCAAATAAAGTCGAAATTCATATTTGTAAATTTTCCCAACAACTACACCACATATCACATGGGAAACTTATTTTCTTTTATTTTTTTGACATTTTCATCATTTTCTTTTATTTATTTTTTAAAACTGAAAAGGCGGTCCACGGGGGGGGATGCATTCGGGGGAATTTTTGGGCCAAGTTAGTAATGGTGCACCATGGGAGTGGTGCGCCATTACTAGTTCAACTAGTAATGGCGCACCACTCTCACGGTGCGCCATTACTAGTTTTGAAAAAAAATAAAAAAAATTGAAAAAAAATTGAAAAAAATACTAGTGGCGCACTGTGGATGTGGTGCGCCATTACTAGTTTAACTAGTAATGGCGCACTATCCGCTGGTGCGCCATTACTACTTTTGAAAAAAAAATTGAAAAAAAATTGAAAAAAAATTACTAATGGCGCACCGTAGATGTGGTGCACCATTACTACTTTAACTAGTAATGGCGCACTATACCCTGGTGCGCCATTACTAGTTTTGAAAAAAAAATGTTACTAATGGCGCACCGTGGATGTGGTACGCCATTAGTATTTGGACACTAATGGCGCACCAACACATGGTGCGCCATTAGTATATAGTAGTGGCGCACCACATGTCTAGTGCGCCATTAATGTCCATTTCATCTATAGCCCTTTTCCTAGTAGTGGCAGCAGCAAGCAGCACAGCCTGCTCATTCACATACACATTTATTATCAAACTCCTGCGGATTATAATTGACCCTCCGTTTGGCTTTTCTTTCCGAACACCAAACAAAGTATCAGGGGCCACTGCCTATCAGGTGGTAATTTCACACATTTTTTACTTACCTCAAAGCCTGTCAGGAGGCTGGTGCAAGCTTCGGTTAGTTCGCTTTTGGCGGACAAAACCTTCTGAATCACCGCACTCATGAGAGTACGATGCTCTTCATCCATGGAAGCGCCTCGAAGCGCTTCCAGCAGACAATCTGACGCCTCGGGCGGAGCGGAAGTCCTTGGCACGGACGGCTCGCCCTCCCTAACGAGGGGCTGCCCGCCTGAGTCCGGAACACTTGGGGGTTCCGAAATAGTGTTTGGTTGAGAGCCCAGCCTACCGCGGCTCTCATCGACACGATCGACAGGGATCTTGAACCCTGCGTGTCCGGCATCTGGAGCTTCGCCTTGAGGCATCTCCAGAGTCATCTCCCCCCGCTCTGGGATCCTTCGGGATAACACCTCCGTGTCATCCGCGGGTTGCGGAGTAGTGGCCGTCGGGAGCGAGTTCATCGCTGAATCGCTCAGGGACCCATCTGAAGACGAGACCTTGGGATGAGCCCTGGCCGGACTGCATATATGTTCGGCATTATAAAAAAAACTATGAAGTAAAATCACAATAGAGTGCGGATACTTATGATCGCGCCAGGGGCTTCCCCCTGGGCAGCCACCCCTCCCGCTATGAGCGGCCGTGGCGGAGTAGTCCGGAAGGGACACCTTTCCCTTCTTGGACGTCCCAGCCTCCCCCTCCGGGGCGGCTTTCCTCATTTTCTCCTCCCAAGTTTATTCTTGCTTCCCTTTGCCTCCGCGGGAGGAATCTGTCTCGTCGTGGTCAGACGATGTCGGTATGACGGCCTTGTGCCGAGGGCCTATCCAGGCCCCCTGGTCCGCCTCCTCAGGCCCCTCATCCTTTCCGGATGGGGCGGCTTCCTCTTCTTCTTCCTCCCCTTCGTGGGAGGAGTGTGCCTCGTCGTCTTTGAACGAGGCTTCCAGTACAACCTTATGCCGGAGACCCTTCCTGGTCCCCGGGGCCTTCTTTTCGGCCTTCTTCTCCGGTGCCTTGTAGGGCGCCGGGACTAGCATCTCCGTCAAGAGAGCATCAACTGGGCCTTTTGGCAGCGGAGGCGGACAGTCAATCCGCTCCGCTGTCTCCACATAATCCTGATTAAGTATGCACAATTACTTAAGACTGCCCCACGAATATACTGGGAAGAGCTGACTCCGGTGGTAGTCAAAAAACTCACCACACTAGGAGGCCGCGCGGCGTGAAGTCCACCGTCCTCGGATGTGGGAGGAGGTACTTCGGAGGCCTTGAACAACACCTTCCACGCTTCTTTATGCGTCATGTCGTAGAGCCTCCGAAGCGTCTGGTGTTCGGCCGAGACGAACTCCCACAAGTTAAACGCCCGCCTTTGGCACGGAAGAAACCGGCGAACGAGCATGACCTGGATCACGTTGACAAGCTTGATGTTCTTGTCCTTCATGCTCTTGATGTAGATTTGGAGCCCGGTCAGCTCTGTAGGTTCGCCCCAGGCCAGGCCTTTCTTTTCCCAGGAGGTGAGCCGCATGGGGGTTCCGGATCGGAACTCGGGGGCCGCTGCCCAGTTGGCACCGCGCGGCTCGGTGATGTAGAACCACCCCGACTGCCACCCTTTCACGCTCTCCGCAAAGGAGCCGTCAAGCCAGGTGACATTAGGCATCTTGCCCACCATGTCCCCTCCACACTCCGCTTGCTGGCCACTCACGATCTTTGGCTTCACGTTGAAGATTTGCAGCCACAGGCCGAAGTGAGGCTTGATGCGGAGGAAGGCCTTGCATACGATGATGAACACCGAGATGTTGAGGACGAAATTTGGGGCTAGATCATGGAAATCTAGCCCGTAGTAGAACACGAGCCCGCGGACGAAGGGATGAAGTGGAAACCCCAGTCCACGGACGAAGTGGGCGAGAAACACGACCCTCTCGTGGGGTCACGGGGTCGGAATGACCTGCCCGTCGTCTGGTAGCCGGTGCACTATGTCTGCGGCCAAGTATCCGGCCGCCCGAAGATCCACGATATGCTTCTCCTTCACGGTGGAAGCCACCCACTTGCCTCCTGCTCCGGACATGTTTAGTTGTGCGGAGATGACTTGGTCTAGGGCGCTGGAGCTCGAGGGGGCAAGAGTGGGCAAATGAGGAAGAAGGCGAGGGTAAAAATGGGGAACTCTTATCCCTTTATAGAGGCGACGAAAGCGGTGCACCTCCCCACTCACCCATTGAGAATCGCTTACTTCCCAAGCGCCACGATTGATGGCATGGTGGGATTACCCATACCCGTATTGATGAGAATCCCATGATATGGGGACACGATCTCTACTTTGACAAGGCGTGTCAAGGAAACCGCCTCGCAATATGCGCTGTGGCTGGTTGTGGGGAAACGGCTAGAATAATGACCCGACCGAAGTGACGTGTCACGTAGTCTAAAAAGTTATTAGCAGATTGCATTTGTGAAATGTCATTCTCTCTACGGCGGTATGTGAAGATCATTTTGCGGATCCGGACACGTTCTAAGTGTTCGATGATTACCTTGGAGTATTCGGAGAAGGAACCCGCCTTGCAATGCCAAAGCCAAGACTGCGCGCCGGACTCATCGTCATTGAAGCCTGGTTCAGGGGCTACTGACAGAGTCCTGGATTAGGGGGTATCCAGACAGCCGGACTATATACATCGTCCGGACTATTGAAGCATGAAGATCCAAGACTGAAGACTCCGTCCCGTGTCCGGATGGGACTCTTCTTTGCGTGGAAGACAAGCTTGGCGATCCGGATATTGTGTTTCCTACCTTGTAAGCGACTCCATGTAAACCCTAGCCCTCTCCGGTGTCTATATAAAGCGGAGAGGTTGGTCCTTAGAAGGCCGATCACAACTACAATCATAATCATCATAGGCTAGCTTCTAGGGTTTAGCCTCTACGATCTCGTGGTAGATCTACTCTTGTACTACTCATATCATCAATATTAATCAAGCAGGAAGTAGGGTTTTACCCCCATCGAGAGGGCCCGAACCTGGGTAAACATTGTGTCCCTTGCTTCCTGTTACCATCAGTCTAGACGCACAGATCGGGACCCCCTACCCGAGATCCGCCGGTTTTGACACCGACAATGTCATCGACACATTTTCCCACAAATACGTTCACAAAATCACCCCCCACCCACCCCCCCCCCAAAAAAAACAAAAAACACTCACGAACGTGGTTTGTATCTCTCACACACACCCACGTAGGTGGGGGACGTGCATGAAGAGAAGAGGTGCATGCACGGGGCACGTACTCCTGTCTCTTTCCCAACCACACCCGCGCGGGTACAAGGTGGAGCTCATTTCTGTACGAAAAGGCAGCCCATGTGGTAATTTGGCATGTGTACTGGTTGTCCACTTGGTGGAGGGAGGATCATCTACCAGGGATGAACAAACAAATTGCGACTTGACGTGTTATGTTAAAAAAAGTGGCAAACCATGTGGGGCCTACCTTAGAGGCAAGGCTCTATACACTTGAGTACTTTTGATGTGTCCCGTCAACTCGCGGAACAAGGAGAAGCTTGCTTAGTATGCCGTCTCACCGTCCCACGGGCGCGGTGGCTCGCAGGATGAGGTGAAGCTTGCTTAGTACTGTACGCCTTACACCCGCTCCTTTGCCCACACGCGCGGTGGCTCGCAGGACGAGGAGAAAAATTTATTACTCCCTCTGTTTACTCCTTGTCCCTACTACCTTGGTTATAGAGATTATCATATTGTTTGGAATATATGTCCTTTAGTAGATTTCAATATGAACTACTAGTACATACTCCAAACACTGATGTATATAGACATATTTTACTGTGTAGATTCACTCATTTTGCTCCATATATAGCACTCTCCCTCGCCCCTCGACCCTTGCCCACGTGGTGGACGTGCAACAATTCATCCGGTCTCACATAGCCAGAACGATATATACTGCAATAGCATTATTGCTCGACTTCCCGAAGAGGTGAAGAGTCAATCGCAAGGTTAATATTTTGGAGATGACAAGCGCAAGGTTATAGGAGAATGAGTAGTAGGTGCCGCGTCATTTATAAATAAAGTTTTTTTCTTCAGTGGCACGTACGCGATATGATAGGTTCATATGGAGAGAAAAGGAAACCGCTCCACTATATACATAGTCAGGGCGGGCCAGCCTACACGGTTGCTTGCTGGGGTTGCTCTCTTCACACTCTCTCACACAAAACGACTGTGGCCACATCTATAACATCCCGGCGGATCACATCCGCCGGGGGAAGGGGTGGATGCTTAGTGTAGATGCGGTCGCCATCGCCGACGGCGAAAACCCACTATCGACACGTCCCGATAGCCAGTGAGGTTGCCTTCGTCCCTTGCTCACTGCCGCAATGTGTGCAATTGCTGCCTCCCGCCACCCTCCTCAAGATTGAGCTACGTCCCGACATCCCTCAGGTACAACTCCCTTTACAGCCGGCTTGCACCACTGCTCCAGCTGCCCACATCACTCCATGTGGATATTTTTCTACTTCTTTGCCCCGCACATACCTCTACTGGCTTCTACGTACTGTATTTGTGATGAGTTTATGTCTCATCAACTAGTCTCAGTAATCTTATTCTAATCACGCTTCTTCAATTTCTTTTCCATAGGGATGCTCATCTCGATTTTGGTGAAACTGCACATAATGATCTGGTGGTCAAAAGGTTGCAAACTTCATTTCTTAGGAAGCTCGAACATTGCCATTAAATTGAAGCCTGGTTAGGGTTCATGGTTCAAGGTCTAGGGACTGCATGGATCTTTTTTTCTTTAGCTGCCTCTGTTCCAAAATAAGTGTCAACTTTAGTAGTAGTAGTACAACTTTGTACTAAAGCTTGCATAAAGTTGAGACACTTATTTTGGAACGGAGGGAGTACATTTTTGCTATGATCTGTCAATCAGGGAGATGCAATAGCATGCATGTTAGTCTCCTTTGTATTTGATGAAATGTTGCAACGGGCAACCTTGGACGCAAGATACATGTAACAGAAGCTGGAAGCTTCATAGCATTGTACAAATTTATCTCGCTGATAAATTACAGTACATACTATACTAGTACTTCCTCCTTTCCTAAATATAAGTCTTTGTAGAGATTTCACCATGAACCACATGCAGATGTATATAGATGCATTTTAAGTGTAGATTCATTCATTTTGTTCTGTATGTAATTCACCTAGTGGAATCTCCACAAAGACTTATCTACTAGTAATAGCTAACCCCCACTACTAGGAATTCTCTATCCTCTCCTTGAGCCACATCATCAAAATTAATGTAGCCATTAGATGAACTAAATCAGTCCATAATAGTCATCGGATCTAGACGTTGAGAGGCTCCGCACTATGCCGCATGCAAGCATGCAGAAATACCGTGGCATGCATGTGAGTGGGTTGTAAATCACATCAACATGTCTGCATGCAAGCATGCACTGGTAGCATGCACGTAAGTGATCTTTTAAGTCCCATTGACATGTCAAAAAGAAAAATATAATCCCATTATGTAGTAGGAGTTGCCTGATCTTTTTTCCTTGCGTGGGATGATCTAAATGATGATGGGAGTTTTTTTAGTTTGGCTACCACATTTGTCATGCGGTTATAGAGTTTTTTTAGTTCTATGAAATCGATAATTTTACGTGGAGAGATATACGACTGTTCCACGGCAATGCGCGGGGACTCATCTATTTAGGAACGGAGGGAGTACTATGTAAATAGGTAGGTGTCGCACGGTGTCCAGAAAATATGGTGATAGTGTGATGTGGGCCATGTAATCACTGAGCTTGTGTGTTTTCACTGCTCTTGCACTCCTCTGCTGTAAGAATGGAGAAAATTGTAATCTAGTAGTACCTCCTCTCGCCGAAAGCGTGGGACATCCAGCAGTCCTACCACCTCAGTAATAAAGACCAATGAGCCGTCAAATCACATAGACCCGGTAGTAAGTTGGACGGACGAAGCAACCATCACTCTTGCGCCAGTGAGAGGTCGCGTCCGCTCTGCCCAGGAATGAATGTGGCACCGATTCTTTGGAGCGGCGCTAACCATTTCGGACAAGAAGCGCGCGCGGGCGATGGAGGGGCTTTGGGTGGGCCAGGCTGGTCAGGAGCGGGCGTGGCAGCTGTCCGCTTGTCCCTACTGAATGCCCGGAAATGAGAGGATGCACCGACTCTCGCAGCTAAAATCGTACGCTACACACCATTTCTCTATAGGAGTAGGTCGATATGTCGCTCTCTCTAACACACACATGCTATTAAACACACACACACACACACACACACACACACATGCACACGCACACACAGGTTCATAGAATAGGAAAATCGTGCGACTGAGAAGCCAAAGGAAGTGAGATACAAATGGAGTATGTACAAGAAGAGAAGAGGTGACGAATATTCCATCAAACCTGGACTGAGGAGTAGTACTCCCTCCGTCTAGGTGTTAAGTCATATTACGGAAATCAGATATTCCCAAAATGTTTAGGCGTCGTCCATTAACTTCGCATCTCAATCCCCTCCTGGCCTCGTTGCTAGCGAGCGTTGTTACTTAGGGAGCGTTTGGATCCTTAGCAAGAACAGCTTATAGCATAGTCGGGCAAGGTTAGGCATTTGGAACTGTTAAAATATGTTAGCTTTTGTGGGCCAGCTAGCTTGGGTGGGCTAGAAAATTCTTGCTAGTTCAGGAGAGCTAGATCGGCTCGCTTCCAATGGCAAACTTCGCGTACTAGTGACATAGACTAGTAACATATGCATCTTACTAGTCCAAGGTACTCACCACTATGACCAGCCTAAGCAATGTAACCAAACGCTCCTTACTCTGCCTTGTTATCTCCCCCGGAAACCCAATGCATGGGGCGCAACTACGCGTTGAACAGTCAAGTAATCAAAGTCGGCTTGCATGCGAGTTAATACGTGGCCCTGCATGGTATCTAAAACGGCATCTCTTAGTTGTTTGGATTAATTGTTGCGTTTAGAGACAGAAATCAGGGCTTTGATTGGAGGAATGATCAGTCAAGTTTCTCCTTCTCCTCCAATCTGCTTGCACCTTGGTCCCGCTGCACCTTCTAACGTGACTTATTACACCTAGACGGAGGGAGTAGTAAGTACGAGATACTGTGGCACACTGACTTAGGTCGAATACAAGTGCCCAAAATTGTGTGCATGTTATAATAAGGATTCACTTAAAATAGTATGTGAGCGAACAAAGGGATCAATTGGACAGTGTTCCCGAGCAGTAGCGAGATGTGTGAGGTAAGATACACCGCTGGCACTTTTAATGTTTCTTATTAATTTGTTTGTTTCACCCTCTGACTGGTGGGAGCCAATGTACTACGTGGAGAGAGGTATGGTGACTAAGGCTGCATTATTTATGCACCACTGTGGATAGTCTTACCACCAAAGCCACATGACACGATTATGATTTAAATCACAATGAATCCCACACACAAAAAAAAGACGGCATGCTTGCCACACGAATGCAGGAATGTATAAAAGGTTATTTTCCTCTCTTTGAACATAACGGGAGGGTGGTGTAGCTGGTTAGCCTGTTCACTCATCAAACTTGAGGTCTCGGGTTCGATAACTACACTTGAGCATAATTCATTCCAGGAGGATTCGTTGACTAGTCAAAATGGATGGATACGGAGCTATATGATCTCGTAGTGACCGTATAATCACCTCATCACGTATAAGTTGCAGCCTCAATGCTTGTTTTCTAGGGTTTGCATGCTTCACACCCTCTCTCCAATATATATATACACACTGGAGCCTCAGCGCTTGTAGTTGCTCTCTTCACACTCTCTCACCCTCTCCAGATCTAAACAAGACTTCGTTGGCCTCTCTCTCCCCTCACTGCTGGTCAAAGAGCCGGCAGGGTCCGTCTGCCAGGAAGGGAAGGAGGCTTAACGCTGCCGCTGCCGGCAAGGGAGGGAATCCACTATCGGCGCAGCTGTTCACTTTCACCCAGCGGCGGCGCGGGAGGGCCTCCGACCCCTTCTTCTTCGCCGCCGTCCCATCGCCCACCGAACCACGCCCCAAGAACCTTAAGGTATAATTTACTTATTCCACATGCATTGCTCTAGCTGCATGTGGGATTTTTCTGCTTCTGCACTCGAATCTAGGTGTTGGTTCAAACAGGAAAGTAGTGGGGAAAGTTGTATACCATGAATCTAGGACGTGGTTCAAAGAGGAAAGGAGTGGGGGAAAGTAGTGGGAAAAGTTGTATAGCATGAATCTAGGACGTGGTTCAAAGAGGAAAGGAAGGGGAAAGTAGTGGGGAAAGTTGTATAGCATGAATCTAGGACGTGGTTCAAACAGGAAAGGAATGGGGGAAAGTTGTATCGCATAAATCTAGGACGTGGTTCAAAGAGGAAAGGAAGGGGCGAAAGTACTAGTACAGACTGGCTATCCAGCACCTACGTTGGTCAAAAAGGGAAAACAATGACAAATGCAGTACGCGCATCTATAACGAACTGATCTTTTGTTTTGGGGGACAATGTTGTAGAGTTTGAGCAGGCCTAGATTTGTTGCACTCGCGTAGGGAAAGGTGTCTAAAGATAACAAAACTTGGACCAACACAAATATGCTCCTTGGTTGTTTGTTCTTTGTTGCAACAGAATGTGCATGACCACAATACATCGGTAGACGCACATGGTGCTAGTGCGTCCACTGTCCCGGGCAACTCTTTAGCTGTTGTTAATCTAAGGCCCTGTTTGGTTAAAAACTCCCTAGTCCCTACCTACTTGTTTACAACGACTAAACATGGACTAGAGGTTATTAAATGACATGCTAAAAGACCATGTTACCCCTAGTAATGAACTAATAGAGACAAGGTGTGATGCGTGGCAGGGGTAACTGTTGGAAAAAGTCCCAAAAAGACTCCCTCGGGGTCTTCTTTCTTTAGTCCCAAATGCCCACTTTTAGTCCCTAAAAGTCCCTCCTATTTGGTTTAGATGGGACTGACATGGAGTTTTTTTAGTCCCTTCACCAAAATGTCCCTGTAAACAAACACCCTCTAACAATGCCACTGGAAAATTGATGCAATGCCATAGTTAAAAGCAAATTACATGTTTAACGAATTTTATTGTTAATATAATCTCTAAGTTAATATTAATCAATGCCACCGTTTGAGAAATGCTACTGTCTTGCTTTCTTTCCCATTTAAATAAGGTAGATGCTTCTTTTTGTTGGCTTCCGTGTTATCCACCATTATTGACCACTAGTTTTTTCCTTTGCACCTCTGTGTAAACAGGGTTATCTACTTCACCTCGTTGCCATTGTGACCTTTTGTTGCACTGCACAAAACACTTTTGTTTTAAGAGTGTTTTGTGCAGTTCAACCAAAATGTCACACCGACAACGTTGCTTGATTGCTTGATCTTAGTGGAACTGCACAAGACGAGATCTTACTTCCTATCGACAAATTTGGTTCAGATCTTCTTCTTGTGAGTTGTTTGAATTCCGCATCATGAGAGGTCAGTACTAGCCTTCTTTCACATGATTCTGCAGTGTGCTTTCATATGGTGTGCTACTTGTACGGTAATGTTGCTTGATTTTAGTGAACTACACAAATGGAGACAAGACTTCCAATCTGTATGTGCACCGTAATATCCCATTGAGGTAAGATAAGGATATTTCACAACTGTTGGCTTGTATTTTGCCACTTTCATCAGAAAATTAATGTCATTGTTTTGTGCTATACTTGTGTTCCCTAATTGACATGCCAAATCTTACATTGAAGGCGAAACTTGTCTGTTATTGAACCAACTGATGAAGGGGAAGAACAAGCGGAAGAAAAACAAAAATCAACTCCCGGTGCTGTAATGAAGCACTGGAACTGCGATGACACAAGTAATGATATAGTTTTGCATCTTAATTTATTGCTATGCCTGGAACAAGCAATTGTTTTGCCACTGATTTGATGCCACTCTTAATGTAACACGTAATTATCTCTACTTGTGCAAACAGGGATCTTCTTTGAAGATACCATATATTTTAGTGGAACTATACAACAAGATGTTGGAAACATTAAACTAATCGAGAAGTATATAGTAAGCATGGCCACCACAGAAGATAGCAACAGATGGTTCCGGACAAGTGCTTCATCTGTATGCTCTACACAATAAGCCTTCTGACAAAGGTTGGTCCCCGCCCACTGATTTCACCCATATGATTGAGCTTTGTCATCTCTATTCGTGTTGTGCTACTGTTTAGATACTGTCATGAAAAAGTGGTATTGTCCTTGAGAAGTGTTTCATCTGTGTTGTTTTAAATATTTTCTTTCCTTTTTTCGAGCAAACAGGGATGCTAGCATTTAGTTGTCCTCTTGTCTTTGCACAATAGGATCATCCTCCTCTGAAGAATAATATGGAGTACGTGAAGTGACTAGTTCCGATTATGCCAGGATGAAGAAGCCCTGTCTATCTTCTCATCAGAAGGAGCAGTTGAAGGATGGTTACATTACTCCCCACAAGATCAAACTAACTTCAACTTAGAAGGACTAACAAATCTCCATTTTTTGCTATGATGCGCGAGTACATTGTTGTTCTAGGATTCTTTCTGGTGAGTTCCATTTTTCTAAAAATGTGCTCTACATGGACCATGTAGGTGCCTGTTTAAACTGTCAATTCAAAGTACAGTTTGCTTTATACTAATCACTTTTTTTGTATTTGTGCAAACAGGGGTGCTCAGCTTGATTTCAATGGGAACTGCACAAAATGTTCATGAATACATCGAATCATTCATTTCCACCACAAGAAAGGAGGTGCCGATACGTTCAAGGCGTTGCAACATATAAGGGCGAAATCATACAAGCTACACGCGAATTTGGTTGATTTTGGTGGAACTGCACAAAAAGAACAGCTGGTTTATTTAGCACGAGGTGCCATGTCAATGTCCGAACTGATGGCAAACCCTGCTGAGGGAGTCCTGGACTAGGGGGTGTCCGGACAGCCGGACTATCATTATCCGCCGGACTCCAAGACTACGAAGATACAAGATTGAAGACTCTGTCCCGTGTCCGGATGGGACTTTCCTTGGCGTGGAAGGCAAGCTTGGCGATACGGATATGTAGATCTCCTACCATTGTAACCGACTCTGTGTAACCCTAGCCTCCTCCGGTGTCTATATAAACTGGAGGGCTTTAGTCCGTAGGACAACAACCATTACAACAATCATACCATAGGCTAGCTTCTAGGGTTTAGCCTCCTTGATCTCGTGGTAGATCCACTCTTGTACTACCCATATCATCAATATCAATCAAGCAGGAGTAGGGTTTTACCTCCATCGAGAGGGCCCGAACCTGGGTAAAAACATCGTGTCCCTTGTCTCCTGTTACCATCCGCCTAGACGCACAGTTCGGGACCCCCTACCCTAGATCCGCCGGTCTGACACCGACATTGGTGCTTTCATTGAGAGTTCCTCTGTGCCGTCACCGATAGGAAGGATGCCTCTTCCCGTCTTTAAAGACGGTGTTTTCGCCGAAGGGGCCTTGGCCGCCGGCCAAACTATTCGGCTAGGTGGTTTTCTTATGACCGCCTGTCCGGCCGCCGCTTCGACGACGACCTCTCAAGTCGTCAGAAGCAATCTTCGCATTAACTCGGAATTTGCCGAGCAGTTGGATCCAATAGAGCTCTCGTCCGTAAACAAGCTCTTGGATCGCATCGCCGCCCTGGGAGTCGCTACAGACTACAATCAGATTGGGCTTAAAACCGATCTGAGAGAGATTAACTCTCCCCAGGTTACCCACCACGTTGCGGTGGTAGAGGAACAACACGGCGACTCTTCTCCTAGATTGAAAACTAGTCATGTCCGGGCTTCCGAACCCTCCATGCTGGATTCCCGCGGGGGGACGGACTACGATCAAGCACTAAATCTAAAGTCAGGCGTCGGACAGGACTCGTTGGACAATGTCCAACGATCCAAGCTTCCAAATTCGGAAACTTCTCGGCCCTTGAGCCTCGAGACGGGTAGGATTCCGGACTTAATTCCACCCACCCACCCAGACATATGCGATCTATCTCAAATCCGGCAAGAGCCCGCTGAAATAGTACATCATTACTGGGCCAGATTCCTCCTGGTTATGGACAGGATAAAGGACTGTCGAGAGGAAAACGCAATTTCAATTTTCTACAATAATTGCACGGACGAGGGAATCTTGAACACCGTCAGTCGCCGTGAAATTACACGCTTCTCCGACCTGGCGTCCATAGTACGAAAGTACTGTGCGATGGAGAGTTTCTGGAAAACCGAAACTAAGTTTTGGGATAATCCGGCCCCGAATACAACCCTAGTCCGTAACAAAAGGGTGCAGCACACTCAGGCACCAAGTGCAAAAACCAAAAAGCAAAAACCCCATAAAGGGCAAGGAACCGTACTGGAGGGATGGCTCAGCGAACCCTGTAAAATTCACAGTACAGAAGGCGCCACCCCAACACATAGCCTTCGAGCATGTTGGATATTGCGGCAGGTGGCCAAAAGTGGCGAGGAGCTTCTAGCCCCGGAAAACCACTCCAACAGTACCAGTACGGTGTCAACAGTCTTTGAGACTTTCGCATCAAATAATATGCGAAAACGAACAATCCGCAGCCTCGCCGAAGTCTACCAAGTAGCAACAATAAATCCATGGAGCGACACGGCCATCACCTTCAACGCCAGCGACGAACCTAAATTCCGAACAGCCCGAGCACCAGCCGCATTGGTCCTCAGTCCAATAGTGGACGACTTTCGTCTTACCAAGGTACTCATGGATGGCGGCAGCGGACTAAACTTCATCTACGAGGAAACTCTTCAAAAAATGGAAATAGACCGGAGCCGCATTGAGCGAAGCAGCACAACCTTTAGAGGAATAATCCCTAGCCAGGAAGCGCGCTGCACAGGAAAAATCACACTTGATGTGGTGTTCGGCTTGCTGGACAATTATAGGTCCGAAGAGGTCACGTTCCAAGTGGCCCCGTTCAGCAGCGGATATCACGCCATATTAGGACGGGAGGCATTCACAATTTTTCAAGCCATACCCCATTACGGGTACATGAAGCTTAAGATGCCTGGACCCGGCGGAACAATCACTCTCGCAAGTGATCCGAACATAGCACTCCGCGCCGAAAACAAGACAGCCGCATTAGCCCTAGAGGCACTATCCGAAGCCCTAGCGGCAGAAGAACTCACTGCGCTGCGCTATACGGTGAATAGGGACGATGTGATACTTGATAAGAGATCCAAGTCCACTTCTTTCAAACCAGCGGACGAAATAGTCAAATTCCAGGTCCACCCAACGGACCCAACAAAAACGGCCTCCATCGGGGCATAGTTAAACCCTGATGTAGATGCCGCACTGCGAGAATTCCTTCGGGAAAATTGGGACATCTTCGCCTGGCACCCTTCAGATATGCCAGGAATCCCACGCAGATTGGCAGAACATAGCCTAAACATCCTAAAAGGATTCAAGCCAGTCAAGCAGGCTCTTCGGCGATTTTCCGAACCCAAAAGACAGGCAATGGGAGAAGAGCTAGCCAAACTACTGGAAGCCGGATTCATCAGAGACATCAAACATCCGGACTGGCTAGCAAACCTCATAATGGTACCAAAGAAGGACAAATCCTGGCGCCTATGTGTCAATTTTAAAGACCTCAACAAGGCCTGCCCAAAGGATCCCTTCCCCCTCCCCCGCATCGACCAAATAATCGATGCTACTGCAGGGCACGATTCATTGTGCTTCCTTGACGCATATTCCGGCTACCATCAAATCAAGATGGCGGAACCGGACCAAGCTGCAATGGCATTCATTACTCCATATGGACCATTCTGCTTCAACACGATGCCCTTCGGACTCAAAAACGCCGGCGCAACATATCAGCGCATGATTCAGACATGTCTGGCTACCCAAATCAGCAAAACAGTAGAAGCATACGTAGACGACGTAGTCGTCAAAACAAAACACATCAAAACTCTAGTAGACGATTTGAGGCTCACATTCGACAACCTCCGAGCATATGACATCAAGCTGAATCCGGAAAAATGCATTTTCGGCGTACTAGCCGGAAAGCTCCTGGGCTTCATTGTATCCGGTAGAGGAATTGAAGCAAACCCAGCCAAGATTCGAGCTCTGTCACAGCTAGATATTCCAAAAGACCTCAAACAAATACAAAAACTAACCAGATGCGTGGCAGCCCTAAGCCGCTTTATATCCCGTTTGGGAGAAAAGGCATTGCCCCTCTATCGCCTCCTTAGGCGCACCGAACACTTCGAGTGGACGGATACTGCCACTGCCGGGCTCGAAGAAATCAAAGCCATATTGGCAACAAATCCGGTCCTGGCTGCGCCTAACCTGGGTGAACCAATGTTGTTATACATCGCGGCAACACATCAAGTGGTAAGCGCGGTACTCGTCGTCGAACGAGAAACGGAAGGGCACAAATTCCCTCTTCAAAAACCAGTGTACTACGTATCCACTGTCTTAACTCCCTGCAAGTCCCGTTACCCGCACTATCAAAAGATAGCCTATGTGGTGTTCATGGCATCCCGGAAGCTCCGACACTACTTTCAAGAGTGCTTGATAACAGTGGCCTCCGAGTGCCCCTCAACGACATTATAAACAACCGTGACGCAACGGGCAGGATTGCAAAATGGGCCATTGAGCTCTTACCATTCGATATAACTTATAAACCTCGGCGAGCTATAAAGTCACAGGTCTTAGCTGACTTTGTCGCCGAATGGACTGAAGCCGAACTCCCTAAAGAGTACGGCGCATGCTCCAATTGGATTATGCATTTTGACGGCTCCAAAATGTTGGCCGGCTTGGGGGCTGGCGTCGTATTGACGTCCCCAACCGGGGATACAGTCCAATATGTACTTCAGATAATGTACACGGACTCCAAAAATGCGGCCGAATACGAGGCCCTCCTACATGGCCTCCGGATGGCAATCTCCATGGGCATTCAACGCCTAGAGGTGCACGGGGATTCAAACCTCGCAATATCCCAAGTAAATGGAGACTTTGATGCCAAGGATCCGAAGATGGCAGCCTATCATAATGCTGTCCTAAAAATGTCAGCCCGGTTCGAAGGACTCGAATTCCACCACGTAGCTCGGGATAATAACCAAGCAGCCGACGTATTGGCACGCATCGGTGCGAAACGCGACGCTGTCCCTCCAAACATCTTCCTGGAACGGCTCTTTAAGCCATCCGTACTATGGGAAGAGGAGTCCGGAAATAACAACCCGGAAGCAGCCGCACCACCCAACACAGAACAATCTGACATAATCGGCGACTCAACCGATGAAATAACACCTTCAGCCCACGAAATAATGGCAGTAATTGCCCCCTGGATAGAGCCATTCCTAGCCTACTTACTCAGGCAGGAACTTCCCGAAGACCAAAATGAGGCCCGCTGCATAGTCCGGCGATCTAAAGCCTACAAGGTCCACGAGGGAGAACTCTATAAGAAAAGCACAACCGGAGTCCTTCAACGGTGTATCTCCGAAGAGGAAGGGCGAAACCTTCTGGCTGAAATTCATGCCGGACTAGGCGGACACCACGCCGCAGCTCGGGCCCTTGTAGGCAAGGCATTCCGTACAGGATTTTATTGGCCGACGGCCCGGGCAGATGCTCAGGACTTAGTCCAAAGATGCGTCGGTTGTCAGCTCTTTGCTAATCAGAGCCATATGCCACCCACCGCCCTCAAAACTATACCCATTACCTGGCCGTTCGCGGTCTGGGGGCTTGACATGGTCGGACCCCTTAAAGGGGGAACCCACAAGCAAAGGTACCTATTGGTCATGGTGGACAAATTCACCAAATGGATAGAGGCCAAGCCAGTTAAAACGGCAGAGTCCGGACCAGTGATAGATTTCATATCTGGGGTAGTACACCGTTATGGTGTCCCCCATAGCATCATTACCGATAATGGCACAAACTTCACGGCCGACGAGGTTAAATTATGGTGCAAAAATATGGGCATTAAGCTCGATTACGCTTCAGTCTATCATCCCCAAACCAACAGTCAAGTGGAACGAGCAAATGGTCTAATAATGAGCGGCATCAAACCCAGACTAGTGCGGTCCCTCACAAAATCTGACACGCACTGGGTAGAGGAGCTTGACTCCGTACTCTGGGGGCTGTGGACAACGCCCAACTGTACTACCGGATTCACACCATTTTTTATGGTATACAACGCAGAGGCAGTTTTGCCCTGCGACATTATTCATGACTCACCTCGAGTGCGCATGTACGAAGAAAGAGAGGCCCAGCTGGATTGGCAGGACAGCTTGGATGCATTGGAGGAAGAGCGCGACATCGCCAAGGCTCGTTCCGCATTCTATCAGCAGCAGGCTCGAAGATATCAAAGCAGAGAAGTACGGGCTAAGACTTACAATGTTGGCGAACTAGTTCTACGCCTGCCGGACAGGAAAAAGGACAAGCTCAAGCCCAAATGGGAAGGTCCCTTCATTATCGATCAAGTCCTGACCGGTGGAGCGTACCATCTGCGAAATGCGTCGGACAACCGACTCGAGCCGAACCCATGGAACGCAGCCCACCTCCGAAGATTCTACGCCTAGCGCCGGACTAAGAGTTCGTCCCCTTCCCCCGTCCAAATTTTTACACTGCAGCTGTCTTTTGTTTCTCTTTTTTCTCTCACCCCTTTTCATAAAAGCCCTTAAAGGCCTACTTGCACATTGTTCGCACACACTTGATGTGCTATCCGCACTCATTATACATGGGGGCTTCTTTACCAGAAGCTTATTTATAAGGGCTTCATGCCCAGCACATGTGTCAAACTTCCACATGTACCTTTTATTCACCATTATATGCATCGATATGACTTAAGTTTTGGCCAAGCTGGGTTGCCTGGCTCCTGTGCTTACCCCTACGTTCCCGATTGTTCGGCTAGCAGGTAAAGGGAGCACCTCTGCGATTGTTACTGCCGGGTCAGCTGGATGTGTACCTCAGACTGGGTGAAGCCGAAAGCTAGCGTTCTTAAGGGAATATTCGGTCGGTGACTTGAAAGATGATTTTTTACCTATTTATTTATGTGCCCCCAGATGTTCTCCTACTCTTTTCGCAGTCCGAACATGCACTTTAGGGCATGCCTCCCAGGGAAAGTAACCCTTAACGGAACTATTCTCCCTGGAAGATGTTTCTTACTAACCATGTAATATAACATAACTAGTTGGGCACTTGTTTGATAAAGCACTAATGACCCCTACGCCTGGTCTCCATGCATACCCCGGTTGTTTCTTAACCGAGAAGGTATTCGGACACACTCCGGACTCTAGGGTCCCGAGGTTGAAGCGAAAAGGTCGGCAAAGACAAACGATCTACAATCCGGCTAGAAGGCATTTTACATGTCATTTTAATACATTGTCAAATCGACTGACTGTATTCCTCCTCAATCCCGTCTAACAGGCTGTCTAATTTACAGTCCCGTTGGGAATATTTAGCGGCCAGCTCTACTTGGCCGTACACCAAACTCACAGGGATCTCCTTCCCATCAGGCCCCACAGGTCCGACCTCGGCCATATGGTTGGGATCCGCCTTATTGTACCGCGTCTTCACCATGGCCCAGGCCTCCCTGGCACCTTGGCGGCAGGCCGAAATCTTCCATAAACGGAAGCGCTGCCGCGCTCCCTGAAGCTTCTCCGCAAGCTCTCCAAGGCCCTCGGGCAGGGAGAGTGACGGCCACAAAGCCTGGACGGCGCCGCTCATCGCCTGCCGAACTCGTTCGAGCAGTTGCACCAGCTCGGGAAGTTGATCACCCGTTGATACGGGCATCTCCTCCGCAGGACGACCTGTGAGCACACCTACAGACATATTTTTGTCAATTGACTTCCTCGCCGAATTCTTCTTTTCAAAGGAGCTCGCTCAAGCACTTACTATAGATGTTGCGACGAAGCCGCTGATTCTCCTTCACAAAGCCAGACAGCTCGGCCCGCACACCTTTCAGCTCTTCTCCAAGCTGGGCGTGGGCATCCTGGA
Source organism: Triticum timopheevii (assembly GCA_963921465.1). NCBI lineage: Eukaryota > Viridiplantae > Streptophyta > Magnoliopsida > Poales > Poaceae > Triticum > Triticum timopheevii. Next base: position 375,482,172 of record OY997270.1, read on the forward strand.
GTTTGTTCCTTTCCTGCTGCACCTTCGTCAGCACCCTCTCGCCGGCCTTCAGCTGGCGCAATAGGTCTTGCTTGTCCGGATCCAGTCCGGCAGCACCTACAATGTCATTGTCAGACTTACAACCACGCCGCACACCGATTATCTTTTTGAAATAATGTGTTACTAGGAGGGGTCTTTGTGTTTCCTCCTGCGGCAGCTAGTGCGGCCTTGAGTTGGGCCTTGCACTCTTCTAGCTCCTGGGACAACTGGGTATTCTTCTCTGTAAGATCCTGCATGTCAAATGATCCTTAAATCAGTTACTTTAACTACTTTAAGTCTCGGGGGCTACTGGCATATACAACTATTAACATCTCTTACCCGTATGTCCTTTACATACTGCTCCGCGGCTCTGGTCAAACCATCTTGAGCAGCACGGAGGTGCGCGTCCCCCGCGTTAAAGGCATTCAACGCCTCAGGGAAAAGCACGCGTCACGAAAAACTATCCGGCGGCGCCTATGATTCATGGCGCTCTCCACCTCAGACCTGGTGGTGGACAGTCTGTCGGCATCCTCCGTTGGAGGAGTATCTGGCTCGCGCCTTGCACTCGCCTCCCCCTCCAGACCAGGTGTTGGAGCCTGGCTGGCAGAGGCTTGGTTGGCAACCTCTACGCCCGCAGTCCGGCGGGCACTCTTTCTCCTACAAAAGTCATGAGCATTCAAACACTTCCTAGGAACTTTGTCCTAAATAACAAACGCGAGCTATACCGTTGCGGCGACATTTCGATCCGCGCCGCACTCCTCTTTCGCCTGCTGGGCCAGACTGACCCTTGTTGGCCAGCCGCCGCGGGTTCGGCTTCCTGCCTTGAAGGTACCTCCTGCGAGACACCATTGTATACGGTGGTCAGAAATGCGCAAGGACGGAATAATGGTGTCAGGACTTCGGTCACAATCACCTGGGGAACCGGAGATAGGCCGGGGTAGTCAGCCGTAATGGCGACTAGAGCATTGTCCATGCTGAGTTGATGGAACACCCCGTCGATTAGCTCCACCTTTATGTCCAGATCCTCTTCGGAGGATGGATCAAGGGATCTTTCTAGATCCTCGGGCTGGGGAGCCGGGCTATGAATGCTCTCCACAGTCCGGCGCAGATCCTGCGTCAAAACCATAAAGTAAGGTACTTAACTTTGAAAGCGTGGGTCAGATAAATGAACATCCGCTTACCCAGCTTCGAGGGTTGTTCATGGAGAACCCATTCAATGGGCTCGTCTGGAGAAAGTCCTCCTTCTCCCCCTTATACAGGCCGGACATAATCTTCACCAGATCTTCGGCCGATCCATGCCCTTGGCGGCCATGACGAGTGGCATCATTCTCTCTGTTGAAATCCCACATGGGGTGGCCCCTGTATTGCAGCGGCTGCACCCCTCGCATAATGCACGTGGCCATGACTCCAATCATGGTCAGTCCGGAATGGGCCAGTAACCTTATCCGGCCCATCAAATAATGGACGCTCTTGTCTTCCTCCAGCTGAGGGCTCCGCGGGCGCCAACTTAGGCGCTTCTTCACAGGAGCATTACTGAACTCCGGGAGGCCGATCCGAACAGGGTCCGGCAGCGGAGCGTCTTCTACATAAAACCATGCTGAAGGCCAGTCTTCGGACGCCTTCTTAGGGGTTCCGGATGGATATCCGGTCCCGGCGATGCGCCATATTTCGGCACCGCCCACTTGATATATGGACCCCTTGTGAGAACGGGGTACGAGGCAGAATAACCTCTTCCACAGTGCGAAATGGGGCTCGATGCCCAGAAATAGCTCGCAAAGAGCTACGAAGCCCGCGATATGCAGAATCGAGGCGGGCGTCAGGTGATGGAGCTGGAGTCCGTAGAACTCCAGAAGCCCACGGAGGAACGGATGTATGGGAAATCCGAGCCCCCTTATCATATAGGGGACGAAGCATACCCGCTCCCCTTTGTTGGGACTTGGGGTAGCCTCCGCTTGCTTCCCACCTTTGTAGGTGGCCAGCCCGGCTCGAACCGGAACCATAAAGGCCGGAGGAAGATATCCCTCCGCTTGGAGCGTCACTAGCTCGTTGTGAGGGACAGAACATCTCCTCCAATCTCCTGGCAAAGGGCTGGGAGCGCGAGAGGAGGAGCCGCGTCGACGGTCCATGATGGAATGGATTTTTGGTCAGAGGCGCTCCGATGAGTACTCGCGGAAGGAAGATGGTGTGATTTGGATCTGGATTCTTGCCTCTCTTATAGGCAGATTATTTGCGCAGCTAGGGGGTAAAACGTAAAAGATACCCTGGCTTTTCGCATTCGTGCGACGCGTGGAAGAAGGCCATTATTGGGCGTGGAAGCCAAGGAGCGCAACGTGTTTACAAAAGAGCCGGACACTATTCGGCAGGTACATGGAACTTAAAGGAGAACCCGCCTTGCAACGCCGAAGACTATATACGCGCTGGACTTATCGTCATTGAAGCCTGGTTCGGGGGCTACTGAGGGAGTCCTGGACTAGGGGGTGTCCGGACAGCCGGACTATCATCGTCAGCCGGACTCCAAGACTATGAAGATACAAGATTGAAGACTTCGTCCCGTGTCTGTATGGGACTTTCCTTGGCGTGGAAGGCAAGCTTGGCGATACGGATATGTAGATCTCCTACCATTGTAACCGACTCTGTGTTACCATAGCCCTCTCCGTGTCTATATAAACCGGAGGGTTTTAGTCCGTAGGACAACAACCATTACAACAATCATACCATAGGCTAGCTTCTAGGGTTTAGCCTCCTTGATCTCGTGGTAGATCCACTCTTGTACTACCCATATCATCAATATCAAGCAAGCAGGAGTAGGGTTTTACCTCCATCGAGAAGGCCCGAACCTGGGTAAAAACATCGTGTCCCTTGTCTCCTGTTACCATCCGCCTAGACGCACAGTTCGGGACCCCCTACCCGAGATCCGCCGGTTTTGACACCGACAGCCCCCCTGACTGCTGGGACCCACCAGCTACATCTTCGCACGCAAAGAATTGCCTGACAGTCGGGACCCACCTGGTCGAAGCGTACGTAGCGTTGTCATTCTGGTCACGAACGTGTACGTACATACTGGTGGATGTAGAGGCGTGCACGTGTCGTAGTAGAGGCGCGCACGTAGCATGTAGACGTACGTACAGCGGCTAGTGTGCAAAAAACAAAATATGGCAACGTACGTATATACAGGCAGGGTCTTGAACGCCTACTCGCGCATACGTACGGCCAGGGCTCGTGTACATGGCTAGGTCGGAACGGAGAAACTGCGTCATCGTCGTGTTCATGGGGAGGCAACGGAATGCGTCGTGTTCATCGGGAGGCAATGGAATGCGTCGTGTTCATCGGGAGGCAACGGAACTCGTGGGAGCCAACCGAATTGGACGGAACAGGCGATGGAAACGAGGCCTGGCGTACCACAGAACAGAGGAAACGGCCTTGTGTTTGACCGGCCACGCTCGAAACGGGATCCTGTTCATCGGGAGGGGTCTAGCGTACCGCAAAATGGAGGAAACGGACTTGTGTTGGACCTCCTACGGTCGAAACGGGGTCCTGTTGATCGGGAGGGGTGTGGCGTACCGCAAAACAGACGAAGCGGACTTGTGTTGGAGCGCTACGGTCGAAACGAGGGTCCTGTTCATCGGGAGGGGTGTGGCGTACCGCAAAATGGGACTCCACGGGATACTGTTCATCTACCCCCACCGCTCATTGTTCATCCAACCCCCACTCCCCTTGCAATGCTCACTGTTCATCCAGAGGCAGCATCGATCGGCTTCAGTTAGCAGCAGTAGCGAAGGAATCGCTAGATCGGGTTCAGTTAAAAGCCATCGATCGATCGCTCGGGTTCAGTAACGCGTAGCCTGCGGTGCAATCGCTCGGGTTCAGTTAGGCGATGCCTCGCTCGGGTTCAGTTAGAGCCCAATGCCTCGCACACATGCGTCTACGTGTATGAGAGAAACGTGCATCGCTCGGCCCCCGACCAACCACCGTAACCGGGAACTCCCTGAAATTTTCCTCGCCCACGCTTCTACCACGATTTTTTCCGTCATGGATGGCCCAAAGAATGTCATGCAGCTGCGTCTCCGGCCCGCCCTGGACGAAAAGCCCATTTTCTGTCATGATTTTTTGTCATAGAAGTAGGAGTCCACCACATCTATGATGAAACCGGGTTTTATCACATTTATCGTCAAAGAAGCGTCATAAGTATGACAGAAAAAAAATTCATTCGGCCCAAAATATCACGGATGTGTCTTTTTTTTGTAGTGCTTCAAGTTAACCACATGTTGCTTCTGCCGTTGTTCTGCCTCATATGGGACGTGATGGCTTGGTAAAGCACTGACACATGGGACCGCATGTCAGGAAGCAGCCAGGCCAACGTCCTCTAAAAATAAGAAACCTCCCAGCCTCCGCACGGCAAAATCACCTCCTTTTTACTAATCTTGATACTATAATTTTTTAGATCTATATAATTGAGCTTTGTATAGATAGCACACAGGAGCAAAACCAAGTGGTACGGTTAAGGACATCCACAATGTGTAGCCAAATGTGAAATAGCTTTTGGCAGCGATGAGAACCATTGTGAACGGTGCTGCCAAAGCCAAAAAGATGGAACCGAAGCTCCCTAATTGATTAACTGAAGGAATAGAAAAATGCAACGTCTATCCTCTTTCTCCCGTGCTTGGACGCATGTACAGTATAGAGCACAGATTCTACTCCCCTGTCCCTTCTATCACAAATCATAAAGCAGTGAGGCGTCGAATCACAAAGCACAGACGAAGCAACCATCATTTCACTCTTCGCTGACTCTGCTTCTCCATCCTCTTCTTCGAGAAACCACCACATCGCACTAAGCTGGATAGACGACACTATTGGGTTGTACTAGTACATTTACGCATCCTTTGGTTCAACGAACTTCCTGGATGCAAATAAGGCGGTTGTCTCGGCTTGTAGGCGGCACATGCGAAAGACTTACCATGGTCTCCCTCAATGGTGTTCTCCGTCGACCGCGCCAAACCACAACGTTCGAGATATCATCAACGTCACCGCAATGGGGAAGGAAGTCAAATAGTTACTGCCTCCATGTTTTTGTACACAAGGCCAGTATATCAAAATTACAATTTGCAGAAGTCCACTAATACTAACCGAGGCAAAATTGATGGGGTTTGCCTCGTACTAGCAACCAAGGACATTAATATGCCCTTGCATGCATGCGGAAGTGAGAAGGTTGGTTTGCATGGCGCTGCATTAATCAAGCGATGAGGAGTGAGATGGTTAGCTATTTGGGCGTTGGAGAAAAAAATAAGCATTAATTGACATGTCAAACGAGGATTTGTATCGATCAATCCCATGAAGGAAAACCCCGCCTTTATTTTTTAACACAAGTAGTACTCCTACGTACGTACTTGTACCCTGTTTGGGTCTAGGCCTTGCATTGCCATACTTTGATGTCTACTGCACAACCTTCTTCTTGTAGACGTTGTTGGGCCTGCAAGTGCACAGGTTTGTAGGACAGTAGCAAATTTCCCTCAAGTCGATGACCTAAGGTTTATCAATCCGTAGAAGCGTAGGATGAAGATGGTCTCTCTCAAACAACCCTGCAACCAAATAACAAAGAGTCTCTTGTGTCCCCAACACACCCAATACAATGGTAAATTGTATAGGTGCACTAGTTCGGCGAAGAGATGGTGATACAAGTGCAATATGGATAGTAGATAATGGTATATGTAATCTGAAAATATAAAAACAGCAAGGTAACTAATGGTAAAAGTGAGCGTAAACGGTATTGCAATGATAGGAAACAAGGCATAGGGTTCATACTTTCACTAGTGCAAGTTCTCTCAACAATAATAACATAGATAGATCATATAATAATCCCTCAACATGCAACAAAGAGTCACTCCAAAGCCACTAATAGCGGAGAACAAATGAAGAGATTATGGTAGGGTACGAAACCACCTCAAAGTTATCCTTTCGGATCTATCTATTCAAGAGTTCGTAGTAAAATAACATAGAGCTATTCTTTCCGCTCGATCTATCATAGAGTTCATACTAGAATAACACCTTAAGACACAAATCAACCAAAACCCTAATGTCACCTAGATACTCCATTGTCACCTCAAGTATCCGTGGGCATGATTATATGATATGCATCACACAATCTCAAATTCATCCAACCAACTCAAAGTACTTCAAAGAGTGCCCCAAAGTTTCTACCGGAGAGTCAAGAAAACATGTGCCAACCCCTATGCATAGGTTCATGGGCGTAACCCGCAAGTTGGTCACCAAAACATACATCAACTGGCACGTGATATCCCATTGTCACCACAGATAAACACGGCAAGACATACATCAAGTGTTCTCAAATTAAAGACTCAATCTGATAAGATAACTTCAAGAGGTAAACTCAATTCATCACAAGAGAGTAGAGGGGGAGAAACATCATAAGATCCAACTATAATAGCAAAGCTCGCGATACATCAAGATCGTGCCATAGAGAGAACACGAGAGAGAGAGAGAGATCAAACACATAGCTACTGGTACATACCCTCAGCCCCGAGGGTGAACTACTCCCTCCTCGTCATGGATAGTGCCGGAATGATGAAGATGGCCACCGGTGATGGGTTCCCCCTCCGGCAGGGTGACGGAACGGGCTCCCGAGAGGTTTTTCGTGGCTATAGAGGCTTGCGGCGGCAGAACTCCCGTTCTATCTTCATTTTCGATGTCTTTAGGGTACGTAGGCTTATATAGGCGAAAGAAGTCGGTCGGGGGAGCTTCGAGGGGCCCACAAGAGGGTAGGGCGCGCCTAGGGGTGGGCGCGCCCCCCTATCTCGTGGCCTCCTCGAGGATCTTTTGACGTGCACTCCAAGTCTCCCGGATCATATTATTCCTAAAAATCACGCTCCCGAAGGTTTCATTCCGTTTGGACTCCGTTTGATATTCCTTTTCTTTGAAATACTGAAACATGCAATAAAACAGCAATATGGGCTGGGCCTACGGTTAATAGGTTAGTCCCAAAAGTAATTTAAAAGTGTATAATAAAGCCCATAATCATTCAAAACAGATAATAAAATAGCATGAATGCTTCATAAATTATAGATACGTTGGAGACGTATCAGCATCCACAAGCTTAATTCCTGCTCGTCCTCGAGTAGGTAAATGATAAAAGAAAGAATTTATGAAGTGTGAATGCTAGAAGGTGCACAAGTATGATCAATGATAATTTCAATCACCTTTTCTAGCATGATAATATGTCATAACAGTAGTTCATCTCATAAAACTTCTCAAGATCAAGTAACAAGCTATTCACATGTTAAAGCATAGACCATAAACTTTCTTGAAAACTAGCAAACTTCATTCTTAGTCATCAAACAATTGCAATTCATCTTATTTTCAGGAATAGCAAACTTCACATACTCAACTATCAAACAGTCTTCTACAATTGCTAACACTCACGAAATACTTGTGGTTATGCAGTCTTAATCGAACACTGAGAAAGATAGGGGCTTATAGTGTTGCCTCCCAACGTATTCACCTTTGGGTGATGTCAACAATAATAGTTCATGCTAACTTACATCCAATTGGATATATATATCAGGATCACCCCAACACAAAGTGCTTGCCAAAGGATAAAATGAAAAAGGGAAAGGTGAAGATCACCTTGACTCTTGCATAAAGTAAAAGACATAAGGTAAAAGATAGGCCCTTCGCAGTGGGAAGCAGAGGTTGTCATGCGCTTTTAGTGTTGGATACACAAAATCTTAATGCGAAAGAACGTCACTTTATATTGCCCCTTGTATATGGACCTTTATTATGTAGTCCGTCGCTTTTATTGCTTCCATAACAAGATCGTACAAAGCTTATTTTCTCCGTGCTAATAAGTCATGCATATTTAGAGAGAATTTTTTATTGCTTGCACCGATGACAACTTACTTGAAGGATCTTACTCAATCCATAGGTAGGTATGGTGGACTCTCATGGCAAAACGGGGTTTAAGGATATTTGGAAGCACAAGTAGTATCTCTACTTGGTGCAAGGAATTTTGGCTAGCGTGAGGGGGAAAGGCAAGCTCAACATGTTTGAATGATCCATGACAATATACTTTAACTGAGAGGTGCGAAAGCATAACCCATTACGTTGTCTTCCTTGTCCAACATCAACTCTTTAGCATATCATACTTAATGAGTGCTCCCAATTATAAAATTTGTCTAGGATAGTGTATTTATATGTGGAATCTCTCTTCCTTCAATATTCTTTCATGAATTGTTCAAATGACCAATACAATGCTTGCTAACCTTCAACAAATTTACAACCTCTACTTCTTAGATGTGAAGTCATTACTCCCCATGGGATAAGCAAATGAGGCGTATATAAATTCAGATTTATGACAATCAACTCATTCAACAATTTACTCATAGGATATAAGTGAAGCACACGAGTAAATGACAAACTACTCCAAAAAGATATAAGTGAAGATCAAGGAGTAGCTAAATAATTATGTAGCTATATGAAGACTCTCTCTCATTAAAGAATTTCAGATCTTGGTATTGTATTTAAACAACAAGCAAAACAAAATAAAATGACATTGCAAGGATAGCACAACTCATGTGAAGAAGCGAAAACTTAGGCTCAACCGATACTAACCGATAGTTGTTGAAGAAGAAAGGTGGGATGCCTACCGGGGCATCCCTAAGCTTAGATGCTTGAGACTTATTGAAATATTATCTTGGGGTGCCTTGGGCATCCCCAAGCTTGAACTTCTGTGTCTCCTTAATTCCTCTCATATCATGGTTTCTCTTTTCATCAAAAGCTTCATCCACACCAAACTCAACAAGAACTCGTGAGATAGGTTAGTATAAACCAATGCAAAACCTTATCATTTTCTATTGTAAAAAATCACTAACATTATTATTCAACATTGAATACTAAATGCTTATGCACATTTAATACTCCTATCCTCAAATAGAATCATTAAACAAGCAAACATATGCAAACAATGCAAACATAACAGCAATCTGCCAAAACAGTAAAGTCTGTAAAGAATGCAAGAGTATCAATACTTCCCTAACTCCAAAAATTATAAGAAAAATATTACGCTGCGGAAGATTTATCAGATCTCAATATGCAAAAAGTTTCAACATTATACCATTCTCTGACTTTTCTAGGGAATTTTTGCAACAGCGGTAAACTTTCTGTTTTCAAACAGCAACATGTATACTAGCAAAATAAGCATGTTAAAGGCTATCCTTGACATTTTTATTGAAACTAAAGATGCAAAACATTATTCTAAATAACAGCAAGCAAAAACTAACACAATAAAATGACACTCCAAGCAAAACACATATCATGTGGTGAATAAAAATATAGCTCCAAGTAAAGTTATCGATGAACAAAGACGAAAGAGGGGATGCCTTCCGGGGCATCCCCAAGCTTAGGCTCTTGGTTGTCCTTGAATATTACCTTGGGGTGCCTTGGGCATCCCCAAGCTTAGGCTCTTACCACTCCTTATTCCATAGTCCATCGAATCTTTACCCAAAACTTGAAAACTCCACAACACAAAACTCAATAGAAAACTCGTAAGCTCCGTTAGTATAAGAAAATAAAACCACCACTTAGGTACTGTAATGAACTCATTCTTAATTCATATTGTGTAATATCTACTGTACTCCAAATTGTCTATGGTTCATATCCTACGATACTACTCATAGATTCATGAAAATAAGCAAACACACATAGAAAACAGAATCTGTCAAAGACAGAACAGTCTGTAGTAATCTGTATCAAACGTATACCTCTGGAACTCCAAAAATCCTACTAAATTAGGAAGTCCTAAGCAATTCGTGTACCAATCCATAGCAAAAAGAATAAGATCATAAGAACGTTTATGTAAATTAACAAAACTAATTTACTGGGTGCAAAAGTTTCTGATTCTCAGCAGGATCAACACAACTATCACCAAAAGCTATCCTAAAGGTCTTACTTGGCACTTTATTGAAGCAAAAGCTATAAAACATGATTACTACAGTAGCATAATCATGTGAACACACAAAAACAGTAAGGATAAATATTGGGTTGTCTCCCAACAAGTGCTTTTCTTTAATGCCTTTCTAGCTAGGCATGATGATGACAATGATGCTCAAATAAAAGACAAGAACTGAAACATAACGGGAGCATCATGAAGCATATGACTAGCACATTTAAGTCTAACCCACTTCCTATGCATAGGGATTTTTTGAGCAAACAACTTATGGGAACAATAATTAGCTAGCATAGGAAGGCAAAACAAGCATAGCTTCAAGATTTCGAGCACGTAGGGAGGAAATTTAATATTTTTGCAATTCCTACAAGCATATGTTCCTCCCTCATAATAATTTTCAGTAGCATCATGAATGAATTCAAAAATATAACCAGCACCTAAAGCATTTTTTCATGATCTACTTGCATACAAAATTTACTATTCTCCACATAAGCAAAATTCTTCTCATTCGGAATAGTGGGAGTATCATAAGAGACTTGAACACTAAAAATTGTTTCCACATTAAAAGAGTAATGTTCAGAAAAAGGGTAATCATAATCATGATAAGTTCTATAAATATAATCATCACTACTTTTTATAGCATAAGTTTCATCACAATAATCATCATAAGTAGCAACTTCGTTCTCATCATAATCGATTGAAACCTCTCCCAAGATAGTGGAATCACTAAATAAAGTTGACACTCTTCCAAATCCACTGTCGTATTCATCACAATAAAATTCAACATCCTCCAAAATAGTGGGATCGCTACTTCCTAAAGTTGACACTCTTCCAAACCCACTTTCATCAATATAATCATCATAGGTAAGAGGCATGCTATCATCATAATAAATTTGCTCATCAAAACTTGGAGGACAAAAAAATATCATATTCATCAAACATAGCTTCCCCAAGCTTGTGGGTTTGCATATCATTAGCATCATGGATATTCAAGGAATTAATACTAACAACATTGCAATCATGCTCATCATACAAAGATTTAGTACCAAACATTTTATAGACTTCTTCTTCTAGCACTTGAGCACACTTTTCCTTTCCATCATACTCACGAAAGATATTAAAAAGACGAAGCGTATGAGACAAACACAACTCCATTTTTTGTAGTTTTATTTTATAAACTAAACTAGTGGTAAAACACGAAATGAAAGGATTCGATTGCAAGGTCTAAAGATATACCTTCAAGCACTCACCTCCCCGGCAACGGCGCCAGAAAAGAGCTTGATGTCTACTACACAACCTTCTTCTTGTAGACGTTGTTGGGCCTGCAAGTGCACAGGTTTGTAGGACAGTAGCAAATTTCCCTCAAGTGGATGACCTAAGGTTTATCAATCCGTAGGAGGCATAGGATGGAGATGGTCTCTCTCAAACAACCCTGCAACCAAATAACAAAGAGTCTCTTGTGTCCCCAACACACCCAATACAATGGTAAATTGTATAGGTGCACTAGTTCGGCGAAGAGATGGTGATACAAGTGCAATATGGATAGTAGATAATGGTATTTGTAATCTGAAAATATAAAAACAGCAAGGTAACTAATGGTAAAAGTGAGCGTAAACGGTATTGCAATGATAGGAAACAAGGCATAGGGTTCATACTTTCACTAGTGCAAGTTCTCTCAACAATAATAACATAGATAGATCATATAACAATCCCTCAACATGCAACAAAGAGTCACTCCAAAGCCACTAATAGCGGAGAACAAACGAAGAGATTATGGTAGGGTACGAAACCACCTCAAAGTTATCCTTTTTTATCTATCTATTCAAGAGTTTGTAGTAAAATAACATAGAGCTATTCTTTCCGCTCGATATATCATAGAGTTCATACTAGAATAACACATTAAGACACAAATCAACCAAAACCCTACTGTCACCTAGATACTCCATTGTCACCTCAAGTATCCGTGGGCATGATTATACGGTATGCATCACACAATCTCAAATTCATCCAACCAACACAAAGTACTTCAAAGAGTGCCCCAAAGTTTCTACCGGAGAGTCAAGAAAACGTGTGCCAACCCCTATTCATAGGTTCATGGGCAGAACCCGCAAGTTGGTCACCAAAACATACATCAACTGGCATGTCATATCCCATTGTCACCACAGATAAACATGGCAAGACATACAACAAGTGTTCTCAAATTAAAGACTCAATCCGATAAGATAACCTCAAGAAGGAAACTCAGTTCATCACAAGAGAGTAGAGGGGGAGAAAGATCATAAGATCCAACTATAATAGCAAAGCTCGCGATACATTAAGATCATGCCATAGAGAGAACACGAGAGAGAGAGAGAGAGAGAGAGAGAGAGAGATCAAACACATAGCTACTGGTACATACCCTCAGCCCCGAGGGTGAACTACTCCCTCCTCGTCATGGATAGTGCCGGAATGATGAAGATGGCCACCGGTGATGGGTTCCCCCTCCGGCAGGGTGACGGAACGGGATCCCGAGAGGTTTTTGGTGGCTATAGAGGCTTGCGGCGGCGGAACTCCCGATCTATCTTCATTTTCGATGTTTTTAGGGTATGTAGGCTTATATAGGCGAAAGAAATCGGTCGGGGGAGCCTCGAGGGGCCCACGAGAGGGTAGGGCGCGCCCAGGGGGTGGGCGCGCCCCCCCATCTCGTGGCCTCCTCGAGGATCTTCTGACATGCACTCCAAGTCTCCCAGATCATATTCTTCCTAAAAATCACGCTCCCGAAGGTTTCATTCCGTTTGGACTCCGATATTCCTTTTCTTCGAAATACTGAAACAGGCAAAAAACAGCTATATGGGCTGGGCCTACGGTTGATAGGTTAGTCCCAAAAGTAATATAAAAGTTTATAATAAAGCCCATAATCATTCAAAACAGATAATAAAATAGCATGAATGCTTCATACATTATAGATACGTTGGAGATGTATCATACTTCACCACACATTTTTTCCAAGCTTGCCTAAAGTTTTCAAAATGAAAAGGAGGTACACTTGCGCACGGCTGTCTCGGTCGCACCGCACCCTCATAGAGTCGCTCCTGCATGCCGCAAATCCAACCAAGGGAACACACCCTCACTGACACAGGCTACCGCATGTGATCAAACCAAACTCAGCCATCCTACCACTGACACATAATTTTTGTTCATACAGTATGTCTATCCAATTGCATGTTGGGGAAGATCCGTACGGCCCGTGTTGTGGTCTGTTGGGGAAGAAGAAGAGGTGAGGAAGAAGGGTTAGGAGACGTAGGATATTCATCCAACCACCTGAAATGGTCGACTGACCCAAATGATGAAAGTCAGGCGACTTGCATAAATACATGTTTTTACACAGCAAAAGATCCCTAAAAACAACAACATAAAGAAAAACTATCACTACTCGCGGAACGAGACGGCCTCATCGTCTTTGGCTGCCGGCGCGAACCAGCCATCGCTGCTGACGTGTGTCTCCGCAGCGGGGTTGTCCAGTACTCGTTCACGCGGAGCGTGCGGGCGCTCTGCATGGATGAGAGCACCGCCCGGTTCAAGTTCGGGACGTTCGGTTCCGCCTGCAGGAGGGCCTCGATGGCAGCGGCATCCGCGCGCTGCGCGTCGAGTTGAGCCTCCGCCGCCCGGTTCAAGTCCAGGATGTCCGATTCCGCCAGCAGGACAGCCTTGATGGTAGCGGCATTCACACGCTCCGCGTCGAGTTGAGCCTGCGCCGCCCGATACATGTCCAGGACGTCCGGTTCCACCTGTAGGAGGGCCTCGATAGGAGCGGCATCCGTGTGCTCCGCGTCAAGTTGATCCTCCGCCGCCCGGTTCACATCCACGACATCTGGTTCCGCTTGCAGGAGAGCCTCGATGGCAGCGGCATGTGCGCTCATCGTGTCGAGTTGAGCCTCCGCCTCCTGGTCCTCCTTTAGTATCGCCAGGTTGAACCATTGGTCCGCCTGCACCATGGGGGAACCAGACGCCGACACGAAGTCGACGTCCATCGTCTCATGCGCATCGGGGGCCTTCTGTGTCGTGACCTCCGCCATGAACATTGGATCGGCTTTCTCCTCCTCGGAGCTTGGTTCTAGAGAACTCGAGGATTGGCCCACCACAAAGCGAGCTTGGGAACGGAGGTCTGTGGCGCCGACCGCCGCCGCGATTTCTGCATGGTGCTCCGGCATCAGCATCTTGTAGTACGTGATCTTGGGGCGCACCATGGCTTTCCGGTGAACTAGGGGACGCTTGATGCAGTCTAGGGGATTGAAAGGTGGGGGAATGGGCTGGAGAGGAGGTGCGGTTTTGGGTCAGTGGCTGGAGTAGGCCGAGCAGCAAAGGTTCTGGTGTGAATAGTGATTCCCGTGACGACCAGTCAATAGGTTTTGACTGTACATCGCTCTTGTCACATTCGCGTTGCACCCCGGCATGCTAGACCCGCCATGTCACTGATGATCCACAAGTGTAGGGGATCTATTGTAGTCCTTTCGATAAGTAAGAGTGTCGAACCTAACGAGGAGCAGAAGGAAATGACAAGAGGGTTTCAGTAAGATATTCTCTGCAAGCACTGAAATTATCGGTAACAGATAGTTTTGTGATAAGGTAATTTGTAACGGGTAACAAGCAATGAAAGTAAATAAGGTGCCGCAAGGTGGCCCAATACTTTTTGTAGCAAAGTACAAGCCTGGACAAGTTCTTATATGGAGGAAAGCGCTCCCGAGGACACATGGGAATTATTGTCAAGCTAGTTTTCATCACGCTCATATGATTCGCGTTCGTTACTTTGATAATTTGATATGTGGGTGGACTGGTGCTTGGGTACTGCCCTTTCTTGGACAAGCATCCCACTTATGATTAACCCCTATTGCAAGCATCCGCAACTACAAAAGAAGTATTAAGGTAAACCTAACATAGCATGAAACATGTGGATCCAAATCAGCCCCTTACGAAGCAATGCATAAACTAGGGTTTAAGCTTCTGTTACTCTAGCAACCCATTGCTACCTCTTGAGCACTGTGTTGGTTTTCCTTGAAGAGGAAAGGGTGATGTAGCAAAGTAGCATAAGTATTTCCCTCAGTTTTTGAGAACCAAGGTATCAATCCAGTAGGAGGCTCCTCAAAAGTCCCACGCACCTACACAAACAAACAAGAACCTCGCAACCAACACAATAAAGGGGTTGTCAATCCCTTCACGGTAACTTGCGAAAAGTGAGATCTGATAGAGATAAAATGATAAGATAAATATTTTTGTATTTTTATGATATAGATTGGAAAGTAAAAGGATGCAAATAAAAGTAGATGGAAACTTATATGATAAAAGATAGACCCAGGGGCCATAGGTTTCACTAGTGGCTTCTCTCAAGATAGCATAAGTATTACGGTGGGTGAACAAATTACTGTCGAGCAATTGATAGAAAAGCACATAGTTATGAGATTATCTAGGCATGATCATGTATATAGGCATCACGTCCTTGACAAGTAGATCGAAACGATTCTGCATCTACTACTATTACTACACACATCGACCGACTCCTGCCTGCATCTAGAGTATTAAGTTCATGAAGAACAGAGTAACACATTAAGAAAGATGACATGATGTAGAGGGATAAACTCATGCAATATGATATAAACCCCATCTTTTTATCCTCGATGGCAACAATACAATACGTGACTTGCTGCCCCTGCTGTCACTGGGAAAGGACACCGCAAGATTGAACCCAAAGCTAAGCACTTCTCCCATTGCAAGAAAGATCGATCTAGTATGCCAAACAAAACTAATAATTCGAAGAGACTTGCAAAGATAACTTAATCACACATAAAAGAATTCAGAGGAGATTCAAATATTTCTCATAGATAAACTTGATCATAAACCCACAACTCATCGGATCTTGACAAGCACACCGCAAAAAGAGTTACATCAAATAGTTCTCCAAGAAGATCGAGGAGAACTTTGTATTGAGATTCAAAGAGAGAGAAGAAGCCATCTAGCTAATAACTATGGACCCGAAGGTCTGTGGTAAACTACTCACAACTCATGGGAGAGGCCTTGGAGATGATGTAGAGGCCCTCCGTGGTCGATTGCCCCTCCGGCGGAGCGCCGGCGAGGGCTCCAAGACGGGATCTCGCAGATACAGAAGGTTGCGGCGGTGGAAATAGTTTTTCGTGGTGCCCCTGGATATTTTCGGGGTACGTGGATATATATAGGAGGAAGAAGTAGGTCGGTTGACGCTCGAGGGTCCCACGAGGGTGGGGGCGCGCCCACCCCCAGGGGGCGTGCCGGGCACCCTCGTGGCCGCCTCGTTTGTTGCTTGACGTCCACTCCAAGTCCCCTGGATTGTGTTTGTTCCAAAAAGATCGCTCCCGAAGGTTTCATTCCGTTTGGACTCCATTTGATATTCCTTTTCCTCGAAACACTGAAATAGGCAAAAAAAAACAGCAATTCGGGCTGGGCCTTCGGTTAGTAGGTAAGTCCAAAAAATGATATAAAAGTGTAAAGTAAAGCCCACCCAAAACGGGTAATATAATAGCATGGAACAATAAAAAATTATAGATACGTTGGAGACGTATCAAGCATCCCCAAGCTTAATTCCTGCTCGTCCTCGAGTAGGTAAATGATAAAAACAGAATTTTTGATGTGGAATGCTACCTAGCATATTTCTCAATGTAATTTCCTTTATTGTGGCATGATTGTTCAGATCCAAATGATTCAAGACAAAAGCTTATAAAACATAAGAATAGTAATACCGCAATCATACTAACAAATAATCATGTCTTATCAAAATAGCATAGCCAAAGAAAGCTCATCCCTACAAAATCATATAGTTAGGCCATGCTTCATTTTTATCACACAAAATACTCCCATCATGCACAACCCCGGTTTCAGCCAAGCAATTGGTTCATACTTTTTAATGCGCTTCAGCTTTTTAAACTCTTACGCAATACATGAGCGCAAGCCATGGACATAGCACTATATGTGGTATATGGTGGTGGTTGTGAAGACAAAAAGGGAGAAGATAGTCTCACATCAACTAGGTGTATCAACGGGCTATGGAGATGCCCATTAATAGATATCAATGTGAGTGAGTAGGGATTGCCATGCAACAGATGCAGTAGAGCTATAAATGTATGAAAGCTCAACAAAAGAAACTAAGTGGGTGTGAATCCAACTTGCTTGATCACGAAGACCTAGGGCATTTTGAGGAAGCCCATCATTTGAATATACAAGCCAAGTTCTATAATAAAAAATTCCCACTAGTATATGAAAGTGACAACATAGGAGACTCTCTATCATGAAGATCATGGTGCTATTTTGAAGCACAAGTGTGGAAAAGAGATAGTAGCATTGTTCCTTCTCTCTTTTCTCTCATTTTTTAGTGGGCTTCTTTGGCCTCCTTTTTTTATTTGGTGGGCTCTTTGGCCTCTTTTTTTTTTAAAGTCCGAAGTCTCATCCCGACTTGTGGGGGAATCATAGTCTTCATCATCCTTTCCTCACTTGGGACAATGTTGTAATAATGAAGATCATCACACTTTTATTGATTTACAACTCAAAAATTACAACTCAATACTTAGAACAAAATATGACTCTATGTGAATGCCTCCGGCGGTGTACCGGGATATGCAATGAATCAAGAGTGACATGTATGAAAAGTTATGAAGGTGGCCTTGCCACAAATACGATGTCAACTACATGATCATGCAAAGAGCAATATGACAATGATGGAGCGTGTCATAATAAACAGAACGGTGGAGAGTTGCATGGCAATATATCCCGGAATGGCTATGGAAATGCCATAATAGGTAGGTATGGTGGCTGTTTTGAGGAAGGTAAATAATGGGTGCATGATACCGGCGAAGGTTTGCGCGGCATAATAAAGGCTAGCAAAGTGGAAGGGTGAGTGTGCATATGTCCATGGACTCACATTAGTCATAAAGAACTCATATACTTATTGCACAAGTCTACTTGCCCTCGAAGCAAAGTACTACTATGCATGCTCCTAGGGGAAGGGTTGGTAGGAGTTAACCATCGCGCGATCCCGATCTCCACTCATAAGGAAGACAATTAAAAGAGCACCCTATGCAACAAATTTGTCACACAACTTTTACCATACGTGCATGCTACGGGACTTGCTAACTTCAACACAAGTATTTCTCAATTTCATAATTAACCAACTACCATGAATCTAACATTACCACCTTTATATCTCAAAACAAGTATCAAGCATCAAATTGATCATAGTGTTTAATGACCTTTCTATGATAATTTTCATTATACCCAACTTGGATGCTCATCATTCTAGGACCAAATTTATAACCATAGCAAATACCATGCTGTTCTAAAAGACTCTCAAAATGATATAAGTGAAGCATGAGAGATCAACAATTTCTTCAAACTAAAGCCACCGTCGTGCTCTAGAAAATATAAGTGAAGCACATAGAGCAAAACTATCTAGCTCAAAAGATATAAGTGAAGCACATAGAGTATTCTAATAAATTCTAAATCATGTGGGTTTCTACCAAAAGGTGTGTTCAGCAAGGATGATTGTGGTAAACTAAAAAGCAAATACTAATATTATACATGACACTCCAAGCAAAACACATATCATGTGGCGAATAAAAATATGGAGGGTAATGATTCTTTGTGGGATCAATTCATCTTTATCATTAGGAACGACAGTAATACCTCCCTTCTTAGGGACACAATGGATAGGACTTACCCACTGACTATCAGCAACGGGATAAATTATACCTGCCTCCAGGAGCTTTAGTATTTCCTTTCTTACCACTTCCTTCATCTTAGGATTCGACCGCCGTTGGTGATCGATAACTGGTTTGGCGTCTTTCTCCAATTTTATTTTGTGTTGACATAGAGTGGTATGAATGCCCTTAAGATCATCAAGAGTATATCCAATAGCAGCATGGTGCTTCTTCAGAGTTTTCAATAATCTCTCCTCTTCCTGCTCTGAAAGGTTAGCACTAATAATAACAGGGTATATCTTCTTTTCATCAAGATAAGCATATTTAAGAGTATCAGGTAATGGTTTAAGCTCAAACACGGGATCACCCTTGGGTGGTGGAGGATCCCCTACGATTTCAACAGGCAAGTTGTGTTTCAAAATTGGTCCCTGTTTAAAGAATAATTCATCTATCTCCCTTGTTTCATTCATAAACATATCATTTTCATGGTCTAGCAAATATTGTTCTAAAGGATCATTAGGAGGCACGGCAATAGAAGCAAGGCCAATAATTTCATCCTTACTAGGCAACTCTTTATCATGGGGTTGTCTATGAAATTTAGCAAAATTAAACTCATGAGACATATCCCCCAAACCAATAGTAACAACATCCTTTTCACAGTCTATCTTAGCATTAACAGTATTCAAGAAGGGTCTACCAAATATGATGGGACAAAAGTCATCTTGTGGGGAACCAAGAACAAGAAAAACAGCATGATATTTAACTTTCCCACACAAGACTTCAACATCTCTAACAATCCCAACTGGTGAAATAGTATCTCTATTGGCAAGTTTAATGGTAACATCGATTTCTTCTATCTCAACAGGTACAGTATCATGCATAATTTATTTGTATTAGGAATGAGGTATTGCACTAGCACTAGAACCCATATCACATAAGCCATGATAACAATGATCTCCTATTTTAAAAGAAATAACAGGCATGCCTACAACAGGTCTATGTTTATTCTTAGTATCTGGTCTAGCAATTCTAGCAGCTTCATCACAGAAGTAAATAACATGCCCATCAATATCATTAGCCAAGAGATCTTTAACCATAGCAATACTGGGTTCAACTTTAATTTGCTCAGGTGGTGTAGGTGTTTTAGTATTACTCTTACGAACCACAGTTGAAGCTTTGGCATGATCCTTTATCCTAACAGGGAAAGGTGGTTTCTCAATATAGGTAGTAAGAACAATAGGATCATTATAAGTGATAGTCTTTTCTTCAACTATAATAGGTGCAACTACTGTTACTTCAATATAGGATTATATTTAAACCACTTCTCCTTAGGGAGGTCAACATGAGTAGCAAATGATTCATAGAAAGAAGCTAATATCTCAGAGTCAAGTCCATATTTAGTGCTAAATTCATGAAAAGCATCGGTATCCATAAAAGATTTAACACAATCAAACTTAGGTGTCATACCTGACTCCTTACCTTCATCGAGATCCCAATCTTCGGAGTTGCGTTTAATTATTTCCAATAAATCCCATCTGAATTCAATAGTCTTCATCATAAAAGATCCAGTACAAGAAGTACCGAGCATGGAGCGATTGTTGAGAGAAAGCCAAGCATAAAATTTTTGAATAATCATTTCTCTTGAGAGCTCATGATTGGGGCATTAATATAACATTGACTTAAGCCTCCCCCAAGCTTGAGCAATGCTTTCTCCTTTGCGAGGCCAAAAATTATATATATAATTACGATCACGATGAACAAGATGCATAGGATAAAACTTCTGATGAAATTCCAATTTTAATCGGTTGTAGTTCCATGATCCCATATCATCACATAGCCTAAACCATGTCAATGCCTCTCCCTTCAAAGATAAAGGGAAGACCTTCTTCTTGATAACATCATCAGGCATACCTGCAAGCATAAATAATCCACAAACTTCATCCACATAGATTAGGTGTAAATCGGGATGCAATGTTCCATCTCCTATAAAGGGATTAGCTAGCAGTTTCTCTATCATACTCGAAGGAATTTCAAAGTAAACATTTTCAGTAGGTTTAGTAGGTTGAGGAGCAACTCTTTGCTCTACTGGTCGAGGTGAATATACCCCGAGCAAGTCCCTCAAAGAATTATGTTCCATAGTAACAAGTGAAAGTAAATTTCAGCACACTATATGAATTTTTCCTTACCAAGTTCCACTCACCAAAGGCGCTTCACTGCCTGGAAATGGCGCCAGAAAAGAGTCTTGATGACCCACAAGTGTGGGGGATCTATCGTAGTCCTTTTGATAAGTAAGAGTGTCGAACCCAACGAGGAGCAGAAGGAAATGACAAGCGGTTTTCAGTAAGGTATTCTCTGCAAGCATTGAAATTATCGGTAACAAATAGTTTTGTGATAAGGTAATTTGTAATGGGTAACAAGCAATGAAAGTAAATAAGGCGCAGCAAGGTGGCCCAATCCTTTTTGTAGCAAAGGACAAGCCTGGACAAGTTCTTATATGGAGGAAAGCACTCCCGAGGACACATGGGATTTATCGCCAAGCTAGTTTTCATCACGCTCATATGATTCGCGTTCCTTACTTTGATAATTTGATATGTGGGTGTACCGGTGCTTGGGTACTGCCCTTTCTTGGACAAGGATCCCACTTATGATTAACCCATATTGCAAGCATCCGCAACTACAAAATAAGTATTAAGGTAAACCTAACCATAGCATGAAACATGTGGATCCAAATCAGCCCCTTACGAAGCAACACATAAACTAGGGTTTAAGCTTCTGTCACTCTAGCAACCCATCATCTACTTATTACTTCCCAATGCCTTCCTCTAGGCCCAAACAATGGTGAAGTGTCATGTAGTCGACGTTCACATAACACCACTAGAGGAGAGACAACATATATCTCATCAAAATATCTAACGAATATCAAATTCACATGACTACTTATAGCAAGACTTCTCCCATGTCCTCAGGAAGAAACATAACTACTCACAAATCATATTCATGTTCATAATCAGAGGGGTATTAATATGCATTAAGGATCTGAACATATGATCTTCCACTGAATGAACCAACTAGCATCAACTACAAAGAGTAATCAACACTACTAGCAACCCACACATACCAATATGTGGCTTTGGGACATAGATTGGATACAAGAGATGAACAAGGGTTTGAGAGGAGATGGTGCTGGTGAAGATGCTGATGGAGATTGACCCCGTCCCGATGAGAGGATTGATGGTGATGACGATGCCGATGATTTCCCCCTCTCGGAGGGATGTTTCCCCGGTAGAACAGCTCCGCCAGAGCCCTAGATTGGTTCCGCCAAGGTTCCGCCTCGTGGCAGCGATGTTTCCTCCCGAAAGCTTGCTTATGATTTTTTCCAGGGTAAAAGACTTCATATAGCAGAAGATGGTCACTGGAGGGCTGCCAGGGGGCCCACGAGGCAGGGGCGCGCCCAGGGGGTAGGGTGCGCCCCCACCCTCGTGGACGGTGGGTGGCCCCCTCTGGTATTTCTTCCTCTCAGTATTTTATATTAATTCCAAAAATGACTTCCGCGGAGTTTCAAGACTTTTGGAGTTGTGCAGAATAGGTATCTAATATTTGCTCCTTTTCCAGCCCAGAATCCCAGCTGCCGGCATTCTCCCTCTTCATGTAAACCTTGTAAAATAAGAGAGAATAGGCATAAGTATCGTGACATAACGTGAAATAATAGCCCATAATGCAATAAATATCGATATAAAATCATGATGCAAAATGGACGTATCAGTCACTCACCGAATGGAACGCGCTTGGTCTTGCGTTTTCGCTCGCTTGTGGGACCGCATTTGAGAGCAAACCGACGTCCCTCCCCCTCCCCCGGCCATGTCATTTATACTACTACTCCCTCCGTGTGATGCGGAGTAAATAAAAATAGAGGGAGTATACTACGGATGAGGATCCCCTGACGTGGCCGAACCCATTGAGTAACTGACATGCGGGGCCTAGCAAGCATGGGGCCCGCCATTCAATGAGCAAAAGGGAGAGTAAGGCAGGGATACCTATGTCAGAGGATCCACTTCCACTACTACTCCCTCCTTCCATCTATACAGGGCTTAATGCGTTTTTAGAGGCTAACTTTGACCAAATGTTAGAGTAATAATATATGACATGCAACTTACACAAAGCATACGGTCAAATTCGTAGGTGAAAGGAGCTTCCAATGATATAATTTTCACATTATACATATCATGTACTATTAATCTTGTCAATAGTCAAAGGCGGTTTTGAAAATGGCATTAGAGCATGGTTAATAATGTAGCCGGCTGTTGGCTATAAAGAGATGCCACCCCAATTAGAGCCAACATAAAAAATACTCATATAAGTAATAGGTTGGCTCTTAGAATGGCTATTAGGTTGGCTCTAAGCATTTTATATTTGCATGAGCAAGGTATATGATTGGAAGAGAGTTGCATGCATACTATTTTTTTCTTGATCTATGTGTTATAGCCTGGCTGTAGAATAAGAGCCCGCTTCACTCTCTCTCCTCTCTTCTCACTCCTCCAAGTAGGATTTTAGTCACATGGCAAGTCTTATAGCCTGCTGACTAGGCCTTATTAGACTTGCTCTTAGGCCCTATATAAATGGAAGGAGGGAGTACTATGAGCACTGCATACTCTACTACAGATGTTGTCAGTACTCCACTAGTACTATTGGACAGGGAGCTCAAAAAAGTTACTATTGGACTGGCTATACGTAGCGAAATCCTAGTAGGAAGAGCATGCGTGTGAACAAGCACATTCACGTGTTTCAAAACAAATTGGGAACCATCTCTATTTGAATACAAATCTAGGAGTACGTACTTATCTAACAATATTGATTGGGCGTTGTTGATTGTTGATACTTTTTTCTGTAAGTTTGATCAAAGTAGAGATACTTTGACAACACATTAAACTTATATGTAAACTAGAAAGGATCGGAGGGAGTATATTGTACGTTCAAAAGCGAAACGAACACTGAATACCCTTTATATATGATTTGTGGATGCTATGATCACCGGTTCAAAATTTTGAATCCGCCTTAGGTATCACACATGCACCCACTCGTTCTCTCTCGGTTTCATCTCGGGGTCTGCATATCAATTGAAAGAGGACTAGGGTGGGTACAATACGTTCGTTTTGCTTATGAACGTACAATATACTCCCTCAGATCCCCACAGACCCCCCCCCACCCACGGGTCATTTCTATCATAGAAACTGACCAAACCTTTATCTCCTTGCACGACACGCAATTGATCTCTCAACATAAATTGATCTCGTCAAGATGTGTCGGGGCATGAACCGAATGGGATGTCAAAACTAAGACGGGAAGCAACACATAGTGGAGGCAAAGTGAAACTTTAAACGAACCGTTTGTTTATATGCACGTCGGACAAATTACAACATTGGAAATACAAGCATGGTCTAGGTCCACATGCGAATGATACTCGGCGGAATGTTCAAATGAGGCATGCGGGAGGATGGACTCGGCGGGAGGGCGGCATGATCGATGGAGAAGAGGGTTGGAGAGGAATATGAAATAAGCAATGCCACATGATTATACTTGAACGGCTCAAATAAACAATAACTTGTCTCGTTTTCCCTTCTGTCTTGGTAACGGAGTAAGATACTACCTCCATTTTTATTTACTCTGCATATTAGGTTTGACTGAATCTAGTGGTATTGATTTGTTATTGTATATGTTATTATTTCTGTATATAAACTTTGTCAAAGTTTACAAAGTTTGACTTTGAGCAAAGCTAAAATGCGGAGTAAATAAAAATAGAGGAAGTACGTAGGGAGTAGTATAGTTACTACTTTTCGGAACATGGTAAGTTGGACCCCTAAATGTGGGCACGGGCCGGGCACACCTCAATTATTCCTTCAAATAGTTGGACACCTACATTAGCACACCATCCGGCTAATTAATCAAGTGTTACGCTTCACTGGTTGAAAAGGAAAAGGGTGGCACCGTACCCAAAATCACCACACTTGGGTCTAGGGTAACAACTTGGTATTGTACCACATTTGAACCAGGGCACAAAAACCACCTGTTCTGCGCCTAATGCGCAACGCGGGGCACTGATGCTCGAGTTTGGCCGAGAAAACAGGGAAACCAACATGTGTGGCACACCTGTCAGGACGACATGGTGCAGAATAGTCCAATGGAGGAGCTGGCCCACGACCTCCTCGCCACTGGCAACCATTCATATGGGTCGTGGGGGCCAGCAACATGGCGCAGCTCCCGCACCACCTCTGGATACGGCGACCGCGATGAGCGACATGCTCATCGTCGCCGGACACGGCCGGCTTCAGTGTGCCGAGGGTGGCGTTAGCGCTGTGCCACGACCAGTAGATCAACACCCGGCTCGTTGATGATGCACAGGGCGTCGAAGTGTGCGCGTGCCACGACACGTCCTCGGAGTGGTGTAGCGTGGCAAACTACATCCCCATGACCTGAGACCATGTCGGGTCATCTTGCTTTTTTGATGACATGTGGGGATCGCATGTGAACAAAGGGCATCTCCACCGTTGCCATGACCGCAGCTGACCATCCTGGCGCACCAAAAACCCTTGTCCCTCGCGCCGTCACGTGGTGCGTTCCCTGCCCGCATTCTTGTCGTCCATTCATATGCCATCATCAAGAGGCTTGGTGCCCAAGGAACCTCCGATGACTTAATGACGCACCCAAATGCTTGGCCTCACCGGAATGCGCTACTTAAACCGGCAACGCCCAGCTAAACTCCACACCATAGTGCATCGTCCTGCTACCTCGCACCACATCCGCCATGACCGCGCGCGCGAACGCTCTGCGGTAGAGCTTGTCTTCAGGGATGAAGCTCGAAGTCCACGCCCTCGCTCAAGTCACCGCTCGTGACGCAATAGCGGCATAGCCGGATGCAGACGTGACCGCACAAGCGGTGGCCACGCTGGCGGCCGACGACAAGAGCACCGTCAGCCATGCGTCCTACTTGCTGCCGTCCAACGTCCGGCACCGCCGAGGTCGGGGACTCCTCCGAGGATGAATAGGGCATGGGAAGCGGCAGGGCATGGTGTGCCAACTGGCCGGTCTGTCTCCCGTGTTCTACTCTTCCTTGCCGGAGACCGCACCTTCACTTTACGGATCTTAAACCCCGTCCCCGTACATGGAGATCGCAGATGGAGGACGTCGGTCGCCATCGTAGAATAGGTTTAGGGTCGGGTTTCTTTTATTTTTCTGTCCTATAAAAGTTCGAAATGTAATGAAAATATGTCGTGTTTGCATTAATCTCGTCCGGTGTATATGAACTTTCACAATAATAGTAAGATATATTGTAGGAGTATATGGAATGATGATTCATTTTTGTGTGTATAAACTTAGAAGGTTTGACCCGAGACAAAGCTAACATGTGAAGTAAATAAACACATAGGGTCTACATACACAATTTATCTTAGGCACTCCAATAGTACGTCCACTACACATTCACGCATTTCACATCTTTCTCCCCCCTGATTTTCATGGTGGTGGGCCCCTCTCTCTCCCCCCTGGTTTTCATGGTGGTGGGCCCCTCCCTCCCCCCAATCTACAATCAACAGCTCACACGTTTCGCATTACGTTAATTACGTAACTGGGATTATGTAGGTGTAGCATTACACGTCCTAAACAAACCAACTAAGCCAACCTCCCAGCATATTGCGCGGGAAAAGACCCGGTCGCACCATTTTAGTCGGGATTACTGGATTACTAGTAGTAGTATCGATGGATCGCGTGAAGCACCAAGTTTTTTTGTTGAGGGGGCGAAGCACCAAGTTTAAAAGGAAAAAAGGTGGTACACTCACAGCACCCCTGTCGCGGTCGCATTGCACCCCACACACGGTCGGTCCTGCACACAGCTCACGAAAATGGAACGCGATTCGGCTTGCCTCTTCACTAAATTGTGGGACTACACTTGGAGAAATTGACCATGCGCCAAACTCCCCCCGCCCACCGCACAAAAATCCCCCACAAAAATTCCCCCCAAATCCCAAATTCAGCCACTCTTCGGCCAACTAGCCAGTAATATTCCCCAAAGGCCCCCTCCCCCCGCCCCCCTCCACTCCATTCGCTCCGCAAAAGCCGCCCTCCCCGCCGCGCCGATATGTCGGTGCCGCAGTTTGTCAAGGGGACACACGGCAATCCTCTCACTCCCACAGTACGCTCTCATAGACTGACGTCCTCTAGCCACGCCGCCACCACTGGAGACGTTCTTGTGGAGACGCACGATGGTGAGCGTCGCCACCGCTGGTGACGTTTGTGTGGGGACACATGGTGGTCAGCTCCTCCCATGGTACGCGCATTCTAGACTGAGGCCCCGTGCATGTCGGTGTAGCACTGAATGTTAGCTGATTTACGCTATTAATCTCACTATTTGCCGAAGTAGTTTACAGTCAATATGCTCTGCTTAAGAAGCTTCCTTGACCTATTGTGCACTCAATCTGCTTAGCTGAGTGGCATGCCAAGCCCGATTAGTTGCTAAAATATCCTGCCATATATTTATTGTGACATAGATTGCCATGTTCTAGTAGCCAATCTGTTAGGTGAAATAGCTCTACACCATTTTATACTCAATCTTTGTTGCTAAGATGGCCTTCGATAGTTCGATGGCTGTGTGCTCGGCCTCATTGACTGCTTAAATAGCCTGCCATAATTTAGCACTCAAATCTGTTTGATGAATTAACTTTACATATATTTCGTTACTTAGATCTGCTTGTCCAAATATCTTGCCATAGATTTAGACATCGACCTAGGTATTTTTTCTGGACTTCATAAAAACTCATATATGTTTTTCCTATAATATCTAGTAGAAAAACTAATTTGTATGTCTAACAGATGGACAGGACTTGGATAACTTTTGCTCAAAGATTCTCCGCTCCATATGTCGAGGGGGTTGAAAACTTCATGAACTTTATCAGAGCTAAGTACGGTGGTCCAAAATCAGATGTGCTCTGCCCGCTAGCAGTTGTATTACTTCAGTTACAAGACCCCAGTCAACTGTGCAAAATCATCCACACTTATATGGGATGTCGGTCACATATACTAGGTGGGTTCATCATGGTGAAGCTACGAACGTCAATGTTACTGACTATGTGGAAGCAACAGATCACCATCTTGATCTGCCTGATGCTCAGGTGGAAGAGGAGGAGGTGGTGGTGGTGGCGGAGCTAGTGACTTTGACCAACATTGAAACAATGCTATGAAATGCTCGTGCATTTCGTGAACTTTCACATGCAGAAGAAAAATGGTGGGCCCGCATGTTGGAACAATGCAATGTGGCTGTTACCCCAGGAAATAAGCTATCAGTATTCTCAGCTACGGTCACCTTTCTTAAGGTGAAGACATCTGAGTGGATGACCAACAAATCATTCGATGCGATGTTGGCTGCTTTCTGCAAATCTTTCCAAGATGCGTATGAGCTGCCACACACCTACACTAAAATGAAGAATTTCCTTCGTGCAGTTGGAATTGGATATGATATTATCCATGTTTGTAAGAATAATTGTGTTCTGTTCTGGAAGGATTATGCCAACTTAAGTAAATGCCAAAAATTCAAATCATCAAGATGGAAAGATGGCGATGCTGTGAAGAGGATTCCTCATAATGTTCTGAGACATTTTCCAGTTATACCAATATTGCATAGGTTGTTTCATGATGCTGAAACAGGAGAGGGTGTACTGTGGCATTCTAGGAACCAGGAGTACAGAGATCAGAATGTAATGATCCATCCATCTCATGGTAGTGACTGGAAAAGCTTCAGTAAGAAACACAAAAATTTTGCTGCTGACCCGAGAAACATTAGACTTGGCTTAGCTTCAGATGGATTTAACCCATTTGTTCATCAGAGCACCACATATAGCATGTGGCCAGTGCTTGTTATACCTTACAACATGCATCCAAATGTCTGCACCAAAGAATCAACCTACATGATGGCCTTGCTCATGCCAGGTCCAAAAAGTCCTGGAAAGGATTTTGATTTATTCATGGAGCCTCTTATGGAGGAACTTCAACAGCTATGGAGGGGTGTTCTCACTCGAGACCTATATAGCAGCCCACCAGCTAATTTCTTTCTACGTGATGTTATAATTTGGTGCATCCATGATTATCCGGCTTTGGGCACTATGCTAGGGCGAACGACACATGGTTACAATGCATGTGTTCGTTGTGACAGGAATCTACTGTCATACGCAATACTTAGCAAGATCTGTTACATTGGACACCGTTGTTTCCTTGCCAAGGACAAGCCGCGTCCTACAAAATACCGAAGATATGTGTTCAATGGAAAGCATGAAAACCGTGATGCGCCAAAGAGGCTCACTGCCGATGAGTTGTAATTGGAATTAGAGAAGGTCGGGCATATTACACCAGGAAACCGTCATGATAATGGTAGCGAAAAAAGGAAGCATGGCAGGGTAGAAGAGAGATTATTGTTTACCTATAGGTCCACTTTGTGGGACTTGGAGTATTGGAAAGATTGGTCCGCGGCATAATCTTGATGTGATGCACATCAAGAAAAATATATGTGACAGCATTATCGGCACAATTCTTAATATTGAAGGCAAGACGGAAGATATCTTAAAATCTAGGATTGATTTGACACACCTGGGTATCAGAAAGGATTTACAGGTGCAAGATGAAGGTAATCCACGGGATATGGCACCAGCTGTGTACGTCTTGGACAAGGTAAAAAGAAAATAAGTCTTCGAGATCCCGTCACGTGTGAGATTCCCACATGGATTTGCTTCCAACCCTGAAAGGAGAGCCAGTGCAGATGGAAACAAGGTAAAAGGGTTGAAAACTCATGACTGCCATGTCCTACTTGAAAGGGTTTTACCTGTTATCCTTAGAGGATTGGGCCGCCCAGACTTATACAGAGTAGTTGCAGAGTTGGGACAGAAAAGGTGATTGAAATTATCATTGATCAAACTTGTGCACCTGCTAGCATTCACACTTCATAAATTCTTTCTTTTATCATTTACCTACTCAAGGACGAGCAGGAATTAACGATCGTGTATGCGGTCCAAGCTGGACGAGCCCGGATTGTTTCTTTTATATGGCTACTTTCGCTGACCGGACTTAGAGCCACTGAATCCGGCGTTGACCGTCGTGTCCTCGGTGCTGTCACCGTTGCTTCGACGCTTGTGTCTGTTGCGTCGGGGCTTGCCGTTGCTATTTCTGGCTTCAGAAGTGCCAGGTTCACTTGGATGGTTATTGCTACGGGCTAGCCAACTATCCTCGCCCGCACAGAAGCGGGTCATAAGCGTCGTGAGGGCTGCCATAGAGTTCGGCTTTTCTTGGCCGAGGTGTCGGGCGAGCCATTCGTCACGGATGCTATGTTTAAAGGCCGCTAGGGCTTCGGCATCCGGACAGTCGACGATCTGATTCTTTTTAGTTAAGAACCTAGTCCAGAATTTCCTTGCTGACTCTCCGGGCTGTTGAACTATGTGACTTAAGTCATCGGCATCCGGAGGTCGGACATATGTACCTTGGAAGTTGTTGAGGAAGGCGTCTTCCAAGTCTTCCCTATTGCCAATGGAGTTTTCGGGCAAACTGTTCAACCAGTGCCGAGCAGGTCCCTTGAGTTTTAGCGGGAGGTATTTGATGGCGTGAAGATCATCACCGCGGGCCATATGAATATGGAGGAGAAAATCATCAATCCACACCGCGGGGTTTGTTGCCCCATCATATGATTCGATGTTCACGGGTTTAAACCCTTCCGGGAATTCATGTTCCATTACTTCATCAGTGAAGCAGAGGGGGTGTGCGGCGCCTCTATATCGAGCTAAGTCGCGACATAGCTCGGATGGAGTTTGTCTATGGTTTCCAGCCCGGGCATGGTTATGTTTGTCACGTCCAGCCGGATGGCCATCGTCGCGCATCGGGGCACGCCCCCGCGATCCGTAGATCGATCTGGTCCGACCTGCTCTGTTTTCCAGGTCATGCCGCAGGTCATATGTGTATCCCCTAGCCGTTGTGTCTCTGTTTTTACGGCGAGGTAGTGCGGGCTGGAATTCAGCTCGAGTTGCCGCTTTGTCCCGGCTACATGGTGGTCAGTCAGCCGCATTATGTGTTGGTAGGACGGGCTCCAGCGCCTCGTCATCGAATTGGGGTAACAATTTGCACTTCGGGTAACTTTTGGTTGGGCGCTCTAGGCCATATTCTTCGGCTGCTAGGACATTAGTCCATCTATCGTTGAGCAGATCTTGATCAGCTTGAAGCTGCTGCTGCTTCTTTTTCAGGCTTCTTGCAGTGGCTATTAGCCGGTGCTTAAAGCGCTCCTGATCGACGGGCTCCTCAGGCACGATAAAGTCTTCGTCGCTGAGGCTCGCCTCGTCCTTGGAGAGTGGAAGATAATTACTATCCTCTGAGTCTTCGTTAACGGCCTGTTCATTGGGGCTGACTCGCCCATCCACCCGTTCATCCTGTTCGGAAGTTAGCTCAATGGGGTCTTCGTTGTCTTCGGCATTGTCCGGAGTATTAATTTTCTCCTGTGAAGGTATTGTTGTTTTTACCACGGCGTGGGTTAGAGCGGCGTCGTTGACACCGGTGTTTTGGCTGTATCTCAGGAGGCTTACCCTCGACTGGATCCTTTTCGTTGTTGCTGTTGTTCTCTTTGGGTGTATCCACCATGTATACGTCATACGAGGAGGTGGCTGTCCAGTGCCCTGTAAGCTGTGGTTTTTGTGCCTGCTCCTCTCCGGCATCGTCGTCCATACCTTCGATGTCTTTGGAGCCGTAATCGAGCATGTCGGTTAAGTCTTCGACAGTGGCTATGAAGTGGGTGGTGGGTGAGAAGCGGAATTCTCCGTCATCAGCTTCCAATCCAAACCGGATATAGTTCGGCTGAGAGTTCCCTGATAAGGAGGGGGCTTTTAATGAGTTCAGCACATCGCCTAAAGGTGAGTGCTGGAAGATGTCCGCGGAACTGAATTCAACAATCGGCGCCTAATCAGATTTGATGGGCGCGGATGCACGCGGTTCGGAACCTATGGCCGGAGACAAATCCGAGGTTTCGGTGACACAGGCCTCGCTCGAGGTTGGATCTGTGTGCGGCTCTAACGCCGCTGAATCTGCGGCTTCCGCGGCGGGGTTCAGCTTCCCGTCCTCAGACGACGCAGTCTGCTCCGGATCTAGGGCCAGAGCAGTTACAGGCGCTATCACCTAGGCATGGTCCGATGACAGATTTAGGTCATGTTCATCGTGGTGGCAGGGAGTGGCTTCCATGGGCTCGAATTCGTCGAAGATCAAGTCTCCGCGGATATCGGCAACATAATTCAAGCTTCCGAACCTGACCTGATGGCCAGGGGCGTAGCTGTCGATCTGCCCTAGATGGCCAAGTGAGTTGGCCTGCAGTGCGAAGCCGCCGAATACAAAGATCTGTCCGGGGAGGAAAACCTCCCCCTGGACTGCATTGTTGTAGATGATTGACGGGGCCATCAAACCTTTTGGTGACGACGCAGTGGAACTCTCAATGAAAGCACCAATGTCGGTGTCAAAACTGGCGGATCTCGGGTAGGGGGTCCTGAACCGTGCGTCTAAGGTTGATGGTAACAGGAGGCGGGTGACACGATGTTTACCCAGGTTCGGGCCCTCTCTATGGAGGTAATACCCTACTTCCTGCTTGATTGATCTTGATGAATAGGAGTATTATAAGAGTTGATCTACCACGAGATCATAATGGCTAAAACCCTAGAATTCTAGCATGTGTGATTATGATTGCCTCTACGGACTAAACCCTCCGGTTTATATAGACACCGGAGGGGACTAGGGTTGTACAAAGTCGGTTACAGAGAAAGGGCTTACCAGCCGCGATCTCCCCAGCTTGTCGGATCTCCTCCCGAGAAGCTCTAGACTCTGACCGTGTTTCCCTCGCCTCTTGTAAGGCCTTGTCAAGATCGGCCGCTCTAGTTTTGCTTTCTTTCACGAGAAATTCACATCGGCCAGTGGCATCCTTTAGCTCAAGCGCCATAGTAGATATTCTCTCCTCGCACTAGCGCCGAGCAGCCTGTTCGGCCTTTAATTCAGCAGCTGCCTTTTCGACAGCCGCATTACTCATCCTGGCTTGCTCCTTGGCCCGGGCAAGCTCAGCCCGAAGGGTCTCAACTGCGGCAGCACTATCTGCAATTATGCATATCTTAGTATACAATTTTTAGCGTCATGCTCATATTATAGTACGGGCATATACTAACTGCCCCAAAAACATACCTTACGCCTCGTCGACCCGCCTGTTAATAAGCGTGATGTCATCATCCGCTACATCAAGTTTCTGCTTTAGATCTTCAACCTCTGTAGCTTGGGCAGTCGCCAGGGATGTAACAGCCTGTGTTCCAATTAGTCAGATTATTTCCTGGGCATATCTTTCTTGATCCTCTGATCTCCTCCCTTTGGACGCCAACCAGAGTCTCAGGGGCTACTATCTGTACACAGGCGCATTTTGCGTTTATAGCACAACTGAAAATATTACATTACGTACCTCAAAGCCTCTTAGCAGGCTCATAAAGGTTTCATTCAATCTGCTTTTCGCAGACAGAACTCTCTCCACCATCGTACCCATCAAGGTACGATGTTCCTTTGAGACGGGCGCATGTCGCAATACGTCCATCAATGTATCCGGCGCCTCTGGGTCCCTGGAAGCAGCTGAAGGGGTATAGACTCCCTTCAAAGGAATATGTTTACTCGACCTTAGAGTCGTCTCTGGCTGTAAATTGGATAGTCCGGGGTGAGGGAGTCCTGGACTAGGGGGTGTCCGGACAGCCGGACTATCAATATCCGCCGGACTCCAAGACTACGAAGATACAAGATTGAAGACTCCGTCCCGTGTCCGGATGGGACTTTCCTTGGCGTGGAAGGCAAGCTTGGCAATACGGATATGTAGATCTCCTACCATTGTAACCGACTCTGTGTAACCCTAGCCTCCTCCGGTGTCTATATAAACCGGAGGGCTTTAGTCCGTAGGACAACATACATTACAACAATCATACCATAGGCTAGCTTCTAGGGTTTAGCCTCCTTGATCTCGTGGTAGATCCACTCTTGTAATACCCATATCATCAATATTAATCAAGCAGGACGTAGGGTTTTACCTCCATCAAGAGGGCCCGAACCTGGGTAAAAACATCGTGTCCCTCGTCTCCTGTTACCATCCGCCTAGACGCATAGTTCGGGACCCCCTACCCGAGATCTGCCGGTTTTGACACCGACATTGGTGCTTTCACTGAGAGTTCCTCTGTGTCGTCACCGATAGGCTTGATGGCATCTTCAACCAGCAATGTTGTCCAGGGTGAGACTTTTCTCCCCGGACAGATCTTCGTATTCGGCGGCTTCGCCCTGCGGGCCAATTCACTTGGCCATCTGGAGCATATCGAAAGCTACGCCCCTGGCCGTCAGGTCAGATTTGGAAGCTTAAACTTCACGGCCGATGTCCGCGGAGACTTGATCTTCGACGGACTCGAGCCACAGCCGAGCGCGCCGCACTGTGACGATGGGCATGATCTAGCTCTGCCGCCGAACAGTGCCTTGGTGGCCGCACACGGATCTGCTTCGGCCATTAGCCCAGAGCCAATCGCCCAGATTGAGGGCCGGTGGATAGACGCCGCCCTGGGGGCTTCAACATCCACGGAGATGGAGCCGAACACTAATCTTGTCCCCTGCGAAACTCGTGATTCCGAGGCGCCGGACTCCTCGCCGGACTCCGAACCTCCCGCGCCCCTACCAATCGATCCGGATTGGGCGCCGGTTATGGAATTCACCACCGCGGACATCTTCCAATACTCGCCTTTTGGCGATATCTTGAATTCACTAAAGCATCTCTCTTTATCAGGAGAGTCCTGGCCGGACTATGGCCAGGATGGTTGGGGTACGGACGACGAAGAAATTCAGAGCCCACCCACCACCCACTTTGTAGCCACTGTCGACGATCTAACCGACACGCTAGACTACGACTCCGAAGACATCGACGCCATGGACGACGATGCCGGAGACGAACAGGAACCAGCGCCCACAGGGCACTGGAAGGCCACCTCGTCATATGATGTATACATGGTGGATACCCCAAAAGATGGGGACGGCGAAGAAACAGCGGAGGCAGATCCCTTAAAGAAACAGCCCAAGCGCCGGCGTCAGCGGCGCCGCTCTAAATCTCGCCACAGCAAGAATGGAGATTCCGGCACAGGAGATAATAACACTCCAGAGAGTGCCGAAGACAATCCCCTCCAGCAAGATTCAGCGCAGGAGGACGCAGAAGCAAGCCCTCAGGAGAGGGCGGCAGACGAAGAGGTTGAGGATCATAACTATATGCCTCCCTCCGAAGACGAAGCAAGCCTCAATGACGACGAACTCGTCGTGCCCGAGGACCCCGTCGAACAAGAGCTTTTTAAGCGCAGGCTCATCGCCACAGCAAGAAGCCTGAAGAAGGAAAAGCGGAAGCTCAAAACAGCGGAAGACACGCTCAGAATGAGATGGAGCAAAGTGCTCAAAACCGCAGATAAATACGGCAACGGCCACCAATCGAAGAGCTACCCGAAGCGTAAGCTGCTACCAGAATTCGACGAGGAGGCCATAGAGCCTCCACCGTCAAATGGCCCAGCCAGGTCCATCTACGGACCCAAAAAGAAGGCCCCAGGAAGCAAGGTAACACGTCAAGTGTCCGATGATAGCGGCACATACAAATACAGGGGCGCCGCACACCCACTATGTTTCACCGATGAGGTGCTGGACCATGAATTCCCAGCAGGGTATAAACCCATAAACATAGAGGCCTACGATGGAACAACAGACCCTGGAGTCTGGATAGAAGATTATATACTACATATACACATGGCCAGAGGAGACGATCTCCACGCCATAAAATACCTACCTCTCAAGCTCAAAGGGCCAGCCCGTCATTGGCTCAAAAGCCTCCCAGAAAACACTGTTGGAAGTTGGGAAGAGCTCGAGGACGCGTTTAGAGCGAATTTTCAAGGGACTTATGTCCGTCCTCCGGATGCAGATGATCTAAGTCATATAACTCAACAGCCTGGAGAGTCAGCGCGGAAATTCTGGAATAGGTTTCTTACCAAAAAGAACCAAATAGTCGACTGTCCGGACGCTGAAGCCTTAGCAGCTTTCAAGCACAATGTCCGAGACGAATGGCTCGCCAGGCACCTCGGTCAAGAGAAACCGAGGACAATGTCCGCACTAACAAGCCTCATGACCCGCTTCTGTGCGGGAGAGGATAGCTGGCTAGCAAGAAGCAGCACCAGCGACCCAAGTACATCCGAGATAAGAGATGGAAACGGAAAATCACGGCGCAGAAAAGAGCAGCGCCGGAATAAAGAGAAAAGCCCAAAGAGCACGGCAGTCAACGCCGGATTCAAAAGCTCGCGGCCCAACAACAAAACACAGCCTCTCAAGGATGACAGTGACGAATTGTCCAACTTAAACAAGATTTTGGGTCGGATATGTCAAATCCACAGTACCCCCGGAAGGCCTGCAAACCACACCCACAGGGATTGTTGGGTTTTTAAACAGTCCGGCCGACTAAATGCCGAACACAAGGGGCTCGACGCGTCAAGCGAAGAAGATAAACCCCACCAGCAGAGCACCGGAAAACAAAAGACTTTCCCACAAGGGGTCAAAGCAGTAAACTCACTTCATGTGATAATACGGAGAAATAGTGCGGCACTTTCTAAAAAGAGCTTCGCGCGGTCCAACCTAGCAGACCGTAGAGATTGGATATCAAAACCAATCACTTTCGACCACCTGGACTATTCCAGAAGCGTTCGAAATGTGGGACGGACTCCCCTGATATTGAATCCCATAATAGACGAATTACAATTTACTAACGTCCTAATGGACGGAGGCAGTGACTTAAACCTGCTATATTCAAACACAATCCATAGGATGGGGATAGACCCTACCAAAATTCGA
Source organism: Triticum timopheevii (assembly GCA_963921465.1). Taxonomy (NCBI): domain Eukaryota; kingdom Viridiplantae; phylum Streptophyta; class Magnoliopsida; order Poales; family Poaceae; genus Triticum; species Triticum timopheevii. Next base: position 375,518,772 of record OY997270.1, read on the forward strand.
CACAGCCGCACTTCCTTCAAAGGAGTGACGCCAGGCCCTTGCGCCAAGTGCACAGGCTCTATATTACTAGAAGTCGTGTTCGGATCGCCGAACAATTTTCGACGCGAAAAATTAATTTTTCATATCGTCCCATTTGAAAGTGAATATCAAGCACTCTTGGGACGAAAGGCTTTTGTCCGCTTCAACGCCATACCGCATTACGCGTCTCTTACACTCAAGATGCCCGGTCCGCGTGGCATCATTTTAGTGCGAGGGTCACTTAAAGACCCCGGACTCGGATAAACGAATCCGGCTTCAGCAGGCTAGGGGCTCCCTAGCCGCATACCCCTTCACAGGGGGCTGCGCGCACAAACAACCGCGGGTTCATACAAAGCCTGCTTTAATTATTTATATTTCTTATTTTACACATATTTTTCGCACGAATTGTCTCTGCAACTAAACGTTCCTCTCTTTCTACAGATGAACAACGTGCATACCCGTCCAGGATAACGGCGCAACGGAGACACAGGCGCAGACGTGCAGTAGGGACCCGTTGTGAGGATTCTTTTCAGATTAAGACCCTGCGTAAACCTTTTTTACTGTCTCTTGTTGTTATTCTCCCTTGGCTTCTTCCTATAGCCAACGCGGAGCCTGACGTTTTGGCATCGGCCGCGTCAGAAGACCATGCCCGTACCTGGACACTAGGGGCTTAGGGCATCTCTGCCCATTATTATAAAGACCGAACACCTTAGGGAGTGCTCGGCGTCTCGAGTTAGGCATTATATGCATCAGCTCCGAATCATGTCTTTGGTCAAATGTTGGGTTTGCCCGGCTCCTGTGTTTTGCTGCCTTACGTTCCGTATCACCGGCTAACGCGGCACCAGGAGAACTACTGCGATTGTGCCCCAGTTCGGCTGGGCGAGCACCTCAGTAGAGAAAGCCGAAAACTGACTGTCATGATACAGTGAGAGACTGGTCAACCACTCAATCGACTACCGGAATGTTTAGAATTCCTCGCTTTGACGAAGGACCGTTTCCCGGTCAGGCACATACGCACCCCGAATACGGAGATGGGCGGTGCCACCAGGGGCTATATCGTAGCCCCACCCTCGAGCTCCACTGGCTAAGTGAAAGTGATAAAGCATTATAGTCCGGATTGCCTAGTTCGCTACGCTACCACCTCCTTAAACAGGACCAAGACGTCGGATTAAGTGTGAAAACGCGCTATTTTTGCGAACACCCCCGCACCCTGTGCGTGGGGGCTGAAGCCGAAGACTGCAATCTTTCAAGTTATACAAATGTATACGTAAACGGCCGCACAAGAGAAGTTTTACTACTTGGACGCACAAGTATAAAAAGCAGTTATAACATAATCATCGTTTTACAATCTAATACGTTCATTTGAACGTGATATTTTTCGAGCACTGCGACTCTATTACACGAGCGCCACGCATAACTTCCCTGAAGTAGTGCTCGACAGGGAGCCGGCTTTCATCCGAACCCTGGGAGGCAACAGCGGTGGCATCCATCTCCGGACAATGCGCCTTCACACGGGCAAGAGCCATCCGCGCGCCCTCGATGCAGGCCGACCGCTTCATGTCCTTTATATGCGGCACCGCTCCAAGGAATTGCTGCAGTAAGCCGAAGTAGCTCGTCGCCTTGGACCTCTCTAGCCAGACATGGGCCACGATGTCAGTCATGGCAAGTCCGGACAATCTATTTAGCTCGGCCCATTCGGCCAACCGGTCTGTCAACAGAAGTGAGCGATCCGGACTGTGGAATTGAGACCAATATAGCTCTTCCGTCTCGTGATCCTCCTGGCTCTGGAAGTGCTTAACGGCATCGGCCGCACTTGCAGCTAAGTCCATATACGGATCCTCCGGACTCCACAGCCGCTCAAATTGAGCATACTTTCCATCCATAAACCGCCGACGCAGCAGAAAAGGCTTGCCAGCCACGATCTCTCCGGCCTGGCGCAGTTCCTCCTTCATAGCCCGCATTGCAGAGCGGGCATCCTTGGCTTCGGCGGTGGCCTTCTTTAGGTCTTCCCGCTCCGATAAGCGCTCCTTTTCAAGAGCCTCATTGCGGTCGGTAGCATCCTTTACTTTCATGGCCAATTCGGCCACCTCCGCCCTGCTTAGGCAGTGCGCAGCCTTTTCGGCTTGCAACTCTTCGGCTGCCCTCGAGGCAGCCGCGTCACTCCTTCGGGCTTGCTCCTTACCTCGAGCAAGTTCGGCCCGAAGGCTCTCCACAGCAGCAGCACCGTCTGTACAACAGCATACAATTTATCAGAGGAGGGCTTCGACCCCCTTAAATAAAGCGACTGTGGAGAATTTATTTACCTTGCGACTCGTCAAGTCGCTGGTTGACAAGTGCGATATCAGCATCCGCCATGTCAAGTTGCCGACTTAATTCGGCAAACTCATTAGTCCGGCTGGCCCTCGGACTATCCGCCACCTGCATAGGGACGGCGGTATTCATTACTTGAGATTTCGATCCTCGGCACGCTGTCGTTTCCGACAACCTACCGAGTCCCAGGGGCTACTATCTATACAGGGCGCATTTTTATGTGCAAAACTGTTAAAAGACAAAAGGGTGCGTCATTCTCGCATACCTCAAATCCCGCCAGCAAACTCATGGCGGCATTACGCAATCCGCTTTCAGCGGACGAAATCCTTCCAACCACCATACGCATCAACGCACGGTGATCTTCTGAAATGGACGCCCTCTCAAGCAGATTTTTTTAGTTCTCCCGGCCGGATACTGTTGGGTGCCGAACTCTCTGGCCCCTCCGGACTCGGGGATACCCTCCGTGACGATACTTCAGGCTCGCCCGCCTTATCTGACGGCACTGTAGACGGAGGTGTATCACTCTCCATCATCTCCGGAAGAAGGTCCCCCGAAGATGAACTCATCTGAGAAGGCTGCAGATCCGAGCTGCAATATAAATATTTCGGTTATCCACAGAAGCATAAATGAAGGTATTTCCCTACTAATTAATTCCCTCTTTTCATACTCACGGCTCGTTGGAGGGCTGATCTTTTGGCGATGATTGTGCGTCCGGATTCTTTTCGGACGCTGGACCCCCCGGGGAAGATCTCTTCCCACGTTTAGGGGCTTTGGCCTCCGGGTCTTCGGAGGCGGTCCTCTTCTCCCCCTGAAGGGAGGGGTTCTTGGTTCCCCCCTCTTCAGTCGCCCCTTTGGGCGAAGTATTAGCTCCTTTATTTTCCCCTTCGCCCCCTTCTGTGGGCGCGACCTCCAACATTCTGACCAGCACGGGCTCCAGTGCGGTCTCTGGGAGGGGGGCCGGACATCTTATCAGCCTTGATCGCGCCACCCATTCCTGTAAATAACAAGGGGTCAGGAGGCGAACTCTGGAAAGGCACATAAATAGAATGTCCGGACTCTGAGCTATTTACCTGAGTATCAGGGCGATCGCGGCTTAGGCCTGCGTCCTCGGCTAAATCCGGACACGCCACCTGCGGTCCGAAGAACAACTTGTACATCTCCACGGGTGTCGCACCCATAAAGTGTTGGAGAATCTGAGGTCCCTCCGGGTTGAACTCCCATAGACGGAGAGGACGGCGTTTGCAGGGCAGAAGATGCCTGATTAGCATAACCTGCATCACCTTGATCAGGTCGATCTCCCTCGCTTGGAGATCTCGAATCCGGCCCTGCAGTGAGGGCACGTCTTCGGACGGCCCCCAATTGAGCCCTTGGTTGACCCACGACATTAGCTGGCGTGGAGGTCCCGGGCGGAATGAAGGCGGCGGCTTTTGCCTGCTGCCCTTCGGAGCGGTGATATAGAACCACTCTTGTTGCCACAGTCCGAGTTCCTCTTGGAAGGAACCTTCGGGCCACAGGGCATCGGCCTTTTTGCTTATGGCCGCCCCGCCGCACTCCGCTTGACGCCCCTCGATCATCTTCGACTCCACCTTGAAGGTCTTCAGCCACAGGCCGAAGTGGGGAGTGACGCGGAGGAAGGCTTCGCAGACAATAATGAATGCGGAGATGTGGAGGATGGACTCCGGAGCCAAGTCGTGAAAGTCCAGCCCATAGTAGAACAGGAGCCCTCTCACGAAGGGGTCCGTCGGGAAGCCTAAACCCCGACGGAGGTGGGATACGAAGACGACGTATTCACCGGGCTCGGGGGCGGGCACGGCCTGCCCTTGGGCAGGCAGCTTGTGCGAAACCTCGTAGGCCAGGTACTTGGCTTCACGTAACTTCGATATGTCCTCCTCCGTGACGGAGGAGGGCATCCACCGACCCTGGAGGTCGAAGCCGGACATGGTTGAGGATCCGAAGCGCTCGAATCTGAGGCTCTGGGTGTTGGAACTGGGAGCGGGGAAGAGATTCGATGCGAGATTGAAGAACAAGGACGAGCCTTGGTCCTCTTATAAAGGGGATGAGATACCAAGGGCCGTCTCCGTGACCGTTTGGGATTCACCTTCGATAGAGAAGGCGTGGCGACGGGAACGGTTGGGTTACCCACGCACGTATTGATGAGAATCCCGGAATAAGGGGAACACGATCTCTGCTTCGACAAGACGTGCCAAGGAAACCGCTTCGCTAAACGTGCTGAGGTGGTATAGTAAAAAACGATTCAAACAAAGGCTTGGTAGCGGTGTGATGTCACGCCGCGTAATACGTCAGCAGATTGAACTAAGTGTACATTTTATTCTCTCTACGGTGGAATTTGGAATTTATTTTGCAGAGCCGGACACTATCCTGGTGTTCATGATCTTCTCTGGATTATTCAAGGGAGGAACCCGCCTTGCAATGCCGAACATTATGCGCACCGGACTAATCGTCATTGAAGCCTGGTTCAGGCGCTACTGAGGGAGTCCTGGACTAGGGGGTGTCCGGACAGCCGGACTATCAATATCCGCCGGACTCCAAGACTACGAAGATACAAGATTGAAGACTTCGTCCCGTGTCCGGATGGGACTTTCCTTGGCGTGGAAGGCAAGCTTGGCAATACGGATATGTAGATCTCCTACCATTGTAACCGACTCTATGTAACCCTAGCCTCCTCCGGTGTCTATATAAACCGGAGGGCTTTAGTCCGTAGGACAACATACATTACAACAATCATACCATAGGCTAGCTTCTAGGGTTTAGCCTCCTTGATCTCGTGGTAGATCCACTCTTGTACTACCCATATCATCAATATTAATCAAGCAGGACGTAGGGTTTTACCTCTATCAAGAGGGCCCGAACCTGGGTAAAAACATCATGTCCCTCGTCTCCTGTTACCATCCGCCTAGACGCACAGTTCGGGACCCCCTACCCGAGATCCGCCGGTTTTGACACCGACACGGGGCCTTTATTGTTTGTCCCCATAGGGGCCGCACACCCCGGACCCTGGATGGCCGAAGTTTCACCTTCGGGCCTAGTCTTCATTGTCCCTTGCACCTCTTGTCGATTGGGAGAGATCCTCCGGGACGACACCTCGGGGTCGTCTGCCCTATTGGGCAGAGAGATCTATGGAGGCGTCTCGCTCTCCATCATCTCCGGAAGAAGATCCCCCGAGGAGGAGGGCTGTTGAGGAAGGCTGCATGCCGGACTGCAAACATATATTTTAAATATTACCCTTGCAACCAGGAAAGAACGGGATAAGTTTAAAACACCCTTGTTCACTTAAGATTTGGCTAAGGGCATGTCCTTATGGAGGAACTGCATGACAACGTCACCTCCCAAACCAGAACCCCCCGACAAGGATATCTTCCCTCGCTTAGAAGCCTTTATCTTCAAGTCTTTGAAGGCGGTCCTCTTCTTCCCATGGGGAGAAGGGGTGTCGGTTTCTCTTTCCCTTTCATCTTCGGAAGAGGGAGTTCCGATCTCCCCGGGCGAGGTGTCTGGCGTACCTCTGGAATGGGGGCCACCCTGGGCCTTCTTGCTCTCCTCCTTGTCTTCCTCCGCCGGCACTTGATATGGTGCCTGAGCCAGCATCCTTGTTAACACCGGATCAGCTGAGTCTTCGGGAAGAGGGGCCGAACAACTAATTCTCTCTGCCTTCTTTATCCAGCCCTGGCCGAGTATGGTTTTCTCAGTATATTGTTATGACATATTTAACTAAGTTGTGTTCGGGAGTCGAGAGCTTATCGAGGTATCCGGATGGTTGCAGTCAAGGCCGATGTCCTCTGTAGTATCCGGCCACTGTTTTCGTGTCCCGAAGAATAATTTCCACATTCCTCTGAGCGTCGTGGCGGAGAAGTGATGAAGGGTTCGTGGTCCTTCCGGATTGAACTCCCACATGCGGAGAGGCCGTCGCTGGCACGGTAGGACCCGACGTACATTACTTGGATTACGTTGATGAGACTGGTGTCCTTTTCAATGAGGCTCCGAATGCGGCTTTGCAGCATCTGCACTTCATCAATGGATCCCCAGTCCAGCCCCTTATTAATGCATGATGCAAGCTGTAACGGAGGGCCAGATCAGAACGCAGGTGTAGCTGCCCACTTGGTACCACGGGGTTTAGTGATGTAAAACCACTCCCGCTGCCATAGGTCGGAAGTTTCTGTGAAGGAGCCCTTTGGCCAACTAGTATTGGTGAGTTTGCTCACTGCAGCACCACTGCACTCCGCTTGTTTCCCGTCGACTACCTTTGGCTTCATAGTAAAGGTCTTGATCCACAAGCTAAAGTGTGGGGAAATACGGAGGAAGGCCTCACACGTGATGATGAATGTCGAGACGTGAAGAAAAGAGTACGGAGCTAGATCATGAAAATCTAGCCCGTAATAAAACATGAGCCCTCGAACGAATGGATGAAGAGCGAACCCTAGCCCTCGGAGGAAGTGGGAGATGAATACGACCCTCTCGCCGGATCTGGGAGTAGGAATAACCTGCCCTTGAGCAGGAAGCCTATGGGGGATTTCTGTGGTCAGGTATCTTGCCGCCCGAAGCTTCGCAATATCCTCCTCCATGATAGAGGAAGCCACCCACCGGCCTTGAGGGCTAGGTCCGGACATGACTGGGAAGCGCGAAGCGATTAAATTGAACCTTGGGCGATGGAGCTCGAGGTGGGAGAGGTTGAGGAAAGGGTTGGCGTAAAGGAGAAAAGACGGGTCTTAGCCCCTTTATAAAGGCGCTGAATATCAAACGGCCCCTCCTAGGCCTTAAAACCTGCCTATTCCCAAGGAATCATGCCAACAGAACGGTTGGGTTACCCACGCCCGTATTGATGAGAACCCCGCAATAAGGGGACACGATCTCTGCTTTGACAAGACGTGCCAATGAAATCGCATCTCGAAATATGGAACTGCAGGCTAAAAATGGTTCGAAATAATGGCTGGGTGGCGATGTGATGTCACGTTACCAAAAAATTGTCAGCGGATTGGACTTGTTGGAGTTGTGTCGAATATAGTGTACGAGGTAGGTTACAGTTGGACTTGTAGTTGTATTGTGTTTAGATAGGATATGGACTCGTGTCCTAGTAGGACACTAATATCCTAGGCCTCTCTTATATAGCGAGGGTAGACACACGATGTAACCTATGCCAACATAATAGCACCGGAACACAGGGGAAGCCGGCGGCATGTGCCGGTGTCCAGGGCGACCGGGTGCGGTACTGTAGCGGTGTCATGGGGAGGAGCGCCCATAGTCAGGCCCCTGGGATGTAGCCATATCGATGAACCTCGTTAACAAATCTCGGTGTCGTGCTCGTGTGATTGCTTGGTCCTCGGATGATCAACGGTATGCCTCGAATTTATTCTAACAAGTGGTATCATGAGCAAGGTTCGGTTTGAGGCCATGGTGTTGATCTAGAGGAGGAGAGCGACTATGGATCGGCTGCAGATTGGCACGATGTTCGTGTGTGATGTCGGTAGTGATCGGAGATCGCCGCGTATAAAGCAATAGGAAGCGTCGGGTGAGCGCAACGGAATTCTCGGCGAGATCGAAAGTGGTGATCGATCGGAGTCAGCAGCTACAGCCGGTTAGCTCAATTGTTGGGTGGCGGTGCAGGCATCGAGCGCCATGCAGAGGCACGCGTGCGCTGCTCGCTAGCAATCCAGGCCCATGGACGGGCATGGCGGGGCTGTGGCCGAGGCAGTGTGCGTGCGAGGCGTGGCGTACGTACACACATCTTGGGATTTGTTTTGAACAAAAAAGGGACCGAGTCCCTGGAGGAGATGCGTTCTCCTGTCGGCCGTGACAAAAGGCAGCAAATCAAATCGGGAAGAAAAATCCATCTACGGGTATCCATCGGGAGCACTACGTGTGTAGAGAACTGGCACAAAAGTCAGCGCTAGCATCAGGAGTTGAGCACAGGAGCACATCACGTGATTGCTAGTACACAGAGGTTTTGCTCGTGTACTTGGGCATTGCATTGGAAGCTCGGTTTATTTTTCACATGGTCAGCTGTATAAAGAACCATGGCGCCAACGGGTACTAGGTTTGAGGTGGAGAAGTTCGCGAAACTGAAAACCTTGGGTTATGGCAGACAAGAGTGAAAGATTTATTGGCACAACAGGGATGCTTGAGGGCGTTGTAGGAAGTCACGTTAGCTGAGATGGAATTATCTTGTGAAGGATGGAAATTTCATGGAAGACGATTTGGGAGCCTTTAGCGTGCCGTACAGTCGAACGAGTTCGGCTGGGTCAGACTAGATAGTCTGACGGATCGACGTGAGTCGGTTGGTACAGAAGATGGTGGTGGGATCGGCGACAGCGACATAGGAGCGTGATGCTGATGGTGACCGACTTCTGGGCGTGGAAACACGTGGCGCAGGCCCCGAGGGCTTGTGTGGCTTCGACAAGACTATGGTGCGGGGTTGATTCAAGACGGTGCACATGAGAGCTTGAAGTCGACGGGGCGCAAGGATGGATTGATCATCTATCATGGAGTCATGTGGAAGGTGGAGCTGAATTGGGGGGCTACGGTGTAAGGATCCAGAGAACCGAAGCCTATTCAGCGGATGGGAAAAGCGAGTGACATGCAGTTCGGACTGGAGCCTAGTGGTCTGATGGAAGCGTGAAACTCGTCATCGGTCGGTGATGATCGGTGATACTCTGCAGTGGGGGTTGAGTGGTGTGGTTTCACGACCCTTGAGACTCGACCGGGACAGCGGAGGCTCGGCGCGGTAATAGCGGCGAGGTGTGCAGTGTGCACAGGACATGGAGACAGGCCAGGGCTCTGGTGGTCATACATGTGGTGAGACAACTGCGAATTTGACTCGGATGACTACAAGCAATGGTGAAATTCCTTCAAGTTTTAGACAGTCGGTCAAGAAAGGAGCGGTGATGTTGAGTTGAGGTAACTCTTATGTGTGACGCCCAATATGTGAGTTGTTCATTTTCACGCAGGTCAGTGATCAGTGTGTGATGAAGTTGGACTGATACTCTGGAAGTTGGGAGCACAAGCTAGAGTAACAAGGAACTTAATTTTGCTCGAGGGTTGACTGTGGTCAAGAAAAGAAGAGACTACAAGTTGCAGGTGGAGTCATATGGAGTTTTTGGAGTAGCAGCGGTACTCATGGGATAAGCTCAAGTCCAATGTACATGGAAGTTTGACGCATGGACAAATCCAGGATGGTGGAGTATATTCGCCAAGGTGGAGTTTGTTGGAGTTGTGTCGAATATAGTGTACGAGGTAGGTTACAGTTGGACTTGTAGTTGTATTGTGTTTAGATAGGATATGGACTCGTGTCCTAGTAGGACACTAATATCCTAGGCCTCTCTTATATAGCGAGGGTAGACACACGATGTAACCTATGCCAACATAATAGCACCGGAGCGCAGGGGAAGCCGGCGGCATGTGCCGGTGTCCAGGGCGACCGGGTGCGGTATTGTAGCGGTGTCATGGGGAGGAGCGCCCATAGTCAGGCCCCTGGGATGTAGCCATATCGGTGAACCTCGTTAACAAATCTCGGTGTCGTGCTCGTGTGATTGCTTGGTCCTCGGATGATCAACGGTATGCCTCGGATTAATTCTAACAGGACTCGTGAAATATTATACTCTCTGCGGTTTTGTGTGGTATTTGTTTTGCAGAGCCGGACACGTTTTCTGTATTTGAAGGATGCTTTGGAGTATTCGGAGAAGGAACCCGCCTTGCAATACCGAAAACAATCCGCACGCCGGACACCTCGCCATTGAAGCCTGGTTCAGGGGCTACTGATGGAGTCCTGGATTTAGGGGTCCTCAGACGGCCGGACTATGTAGCGTGGGCCGGACTGGTGGGCTATGAAGATACAAGACAGAAGACTTCTTCCCGTGTTCGGATGAGACTCTCCTTTGCGTGGATGGCAAGCTTGGTGTTCGGATATGTAGATTCCTTTCTTTGTAACCGACTTTGTACAACCCTAGTCCCCTCCGGTGTCTATATAAATCGGAGGGTTTAGTCCGTAGAGGCAATCCTAATCATACAGGCTAGACTTCTAGGGTTTTAGGCATTACGATCTCGTGGTAGATCAACACTTATAATACTCATATTCATCAAGATCAATCAAGCAGGAAGTAGGGTATTACCTCCATAGAGAGGGCCCGAACTTGGGTAAACATCGTGTCCCCCGCCTTCTATTACCATCAACCTTAGACGCACAGTTCGGGACCCCCTACCCGAGATCCGCCGGTTTTGACACCGACACCTGCCGCCACCATCCTTGGCGCCCCGGGCTGCCTCAGGCGGCGGCGAGGAAGGGAAGAGGAGGGGTGAGGAGGAGGGGCGGCTAGGGTTGGGAGGAGGGGACAGACGCCAAAGAATCAGAAGGACATTAATAAACTTGTTATTAATATCCTCCCTACTCGTCCAACATTCTAAAAGAGGCATTCTATGTTATAGCACCGGCTTTATTTACTACTGCCATTCTTCCTATCCGCAAGGATGTCTTTTCCCCCACCTAGCAACTGTAGTCTGTAGGTGATATAGTATCCTTGTTTTTTTTTTACAAGAGAAGACATGTTTTTAATTATCCAAGTATTGTCCTCAATGTCAATGCTAGTATTATTCCCATCAGAACAAAGTTGATTTAAATCGGCAACACCAGTGTCCATAAGACATGGTGAGCTATATGAAGGGTCTTCTTTATCCTTAGCATCATTATTTAACATCATATCCAATCTAGCAATTTCCCCTTTTTTTTCTTCATGAAAAAACAATATTATGCCCGATCGTATCAATAGTATAACCTAGAGCAATCCCAATACAAGAGGACAAGGTTAACAGAGAGGGATTATTAACATCGAGCAAGACAGGGATAGATGAGTTACATGATCATCCATTGCCGCTACCATGATCACCCTTTTCCGCTGCCCTCCCCATAGGCATATCTTCAACCCTCAGGTCATACTTGTCTTTGAGCCCATTGCATCTCCATAGGCCGAAATCACTATTCTGACTCTATCAACAAACTTTGTCACAAAGTGAACTCGACATGAAAGTATTTCACGATCTGACCCTTTTAGCAACGCCAGAGCCCGCGACGTTTCTTTCCCAAATAAAAACGCCGAGCTAGCTAGCGTTCCTGCCCAAAGAAGAAACGCCGAGCTAGTTAGCGTTCCTGCCCAAAGGAGAAACGCCCAGGTTGCTCGCGTTGCGGACCAGGTAAGCAACGCCAAGGGCTTTGGCGTTTCTGCGCTGGCACCCAGCCCATTTGCTTCCCCGTTGCCAAAGTAAAAAGCTGCTCCTAAACCCAGGGCCTAAACGCCAAGCCCTATGGCGTTTCTGGCCAAGGCAGCAACGCCCACTTGTTTGGCGTTTCTATGTGGATTGGAAACGCTAGCTACTCCGGAGTTTGAATGTGGATTTGAAGCGCTAGCTAGCTCGGCGTTTTTATATGGAGAAGAAACGCCACGGTCTGTGGCGTTGCTAAAAGGGTCAGATCGTGAAATACTTTCATGTCGAGTTCACTTTGTGGCAAAGATTGCTGAAAAGGTCAGAATAGTGATTTCGGCCCAGTTTGACCATCGTCTCCAAAAAGAAGTTGGATTCATCCATACCATGTATGTGCGCAGTGATAATGCTTTGTTTGTTTGTTTTCCATGTCTGTCATTCGCTCTGTCTGCAGAGGCCCAGGAGAGCTCCAGACCAAAGAAAACCCTGCCAGCAGCGAGCAGACCATACGTGCATGGGCTCCTCCGCTGTGGCGTCCCAAACCGGCGTACAGTGCCGCCGGCTGCGAAGCCGCGGATGCATGTGCGACGCACAGAAGCAGCGGCACGCTGCACATCATTTAACCGCTTCCCAATTGCCAGAGGCAGCCAAGGCAAACGATCGGCTAGCCCATCCGCCAGCCGGCGACCACCCCCACTCCGGGCGGCTCCCCGCCGCTACAGAAGGCCGAAATCACTATTATGACCTTTTCAACAATCTTTATCACAAAATGAACTCGATATGAAAGTATTTTACGATCTGATCCTTTTAGCAACGCCACAGACCGTGGCGTTTCTTCTCCATATAAAAACGCCGAGGTATCTAGCGCTTCAGCTCCACATCCAAACGCCAAGCTAGCTAGCGTTTTAGCTCCATATGGAAACGCCAAGCATGTTAGCGTTGCTGGCTGCGCCCAAACGCCAAAGCTCATGGCGTTTCTACTAGTACCTACGTGGTGAGCGCCGGCGAGCACCTTGTTGGCGGCGTCGGTGGGGTGGAAGCCGTCCCAGAAGACGTAGCCGGTGGCGTTGGCGCACGTCCCCGGCGCCCCCTAGTGGCACAGCACCGACGTCTCGATCGTCCCCGTCCCGCAGCAGGCCCGCCGAGACTCGAAGAACCCTGCAGTGCAGTGCATCCATCGATCACTTCATCAGTAAGTTCATCAACCATTGACACATTACCCAGGCGTCGGACGGATCACGTACGTACCGGCGCTCATGGGGTCGGCGACGAGGTTGAGCAGCGGGTCGTAGATGTCCATGGCGCTTCTTGGCCGCATCCGACGCCGCCTGCAGCTTGGCGTTGAAGGTGAGGGAGTCGTTGTTGAGCCGCTCCACGCAGCAGCCCCCGCCGCCGCCGCCGAAGAGGGTGACGGACGCCGGGAGGCACCCCATGGGCGGCAGCGATCCGCCGCGCTCCCAGCCCGTACAGCCTCTGCACGCATGCAAATGCAATGCAACCACCGCTCATGCATGGATATGGATATGCCAATCAACCACCCAGTCGAGTCGTCACACATCATACTACTAGTACAGCAGTAGGCGGCGGCCAGCATGACGTTCACGTACTGGTTGTGCACGTAGCTAGTCGCTCGTCCCGGCGCTCACCACGTACGTACTAGTAGAAACGCCATGAGCTTTGGCGTTTGGGCGCAGCCAGCAATGCCAACATGCTTGGCGTTTTCATATGAAGCTAAAACGCTAGCTAGCTTGGCGTTTGGATGTGGAGCTGAAGCGCGAGATACCTCGGCGTTTCTATATGGCTAAAAGGGTCAGATCGTGTAATACTTTCATGTCGAGTTCATTTTGTGACAAAGGTTGCTGAAAAGGTCGTAATAGTGATTTCGGCCGCTACAGAACGGCGTCACGTGCCGCGGTAAATGCCGAGCGCCTGCGCTGAGGAATTTATTATTATTGGGTGGGTGATGACAAGCGCGCCGCGGGCGTCCGCCCCGTCACATTAATCGCGGCAACGCAGAGTCGCAGACGCAGGCAGGCAGGTGGCCCCTCTCCACCGCCTGCTGCTCGCTCGCAGCGCAGCGTTGCTGTGCTGCGTCCTGGCGCTGCCGCGCACTGGCCCAAGCAAGCATGCGCCAACTTATGGCTGTTGCTGCTACTGCTGCCGCTGCTGCTTCCGTCTATTTTGCCCCTGTCCCTCCCCACGTTACGCCCTGGCCCGCTGGCCCCGGCCCCTGTTTGCCCCGGATCTCCGTCCATCCCAAACCCAAGCCGCACGCGGACGGCTTGGATTTGGAGTTGGATCTGGTCATCTGGACGGGTGTCCGGTTTTAAACATCGTCGGTTCGAATAGTTTGCTTACACAGGCTCACGCCTCACGAGTCGCGTGTACGTGGCAGTATACGGGCGGACTAGCCAAAGCTCGTCCAGTCCAGTGCGTACCATCACTTAGATGGATGTGCATCTCACTTTCATTCGTCATGCTCGGACGACCCGCCAGGTAGCCGGTACAGTAGCATCAAGGGTGCGTGCTGCAGGCGAGCAGTCCTGGATCCATACGGCCTACCGTGTACAAGCATGCGCACGGCGTGAACAGTACAAAGCGGAATAGTCGTCCATCGTGACGCGCTCTACGCCCGTAGACTTGTATGTACAGCATTTGTAGATGTCGCACGATATATGCAATGCATGGTACTACAGCACAACGCAGGCGCACTCGCATTAATAATTAGGCCGCGGATGGTGACAAGCCCAAGCTTTCGTCGGCATGCAACGTACAGTACGCTCGTCCGTCATATCGGGCATACGTACACGCGAGGGGTATGATGCGCCTCGAGATTCACGATACGTGCTTTGCGCTAGCTCGCTCTCTCCCCCTCGCGTCGGGGAGTGCCTGTGTTAAATTTTAACCAAGCGCGAGTAGGAGTAGTAAAACTTAACCAGTCTATAAACGAAATAGACATATGGGGCAGTTGGTGCGCAGCTAGCTACTCTCGCTATCCACAATCTGCCGAGCAATGACATGCACGCAGATCGCAGAGTGAGGAGTGAGCAACTGCATGCACGGATGGACCCACGGCCGCGCGCGGCGCGTCAGGCTTGTCACGCCAGCCGGGGCAACGTCAATTATTGTTTGAGTCATGCAGCAATCACGACCTCACGCCGACGGACTGGACACTTAAGACGGGCACGGGCGCAGACTGTGAGACAGAGAGAGGTCGCAATACCCAGCGGGCTCGTAGCCCGTGCGGCCGTGCCGTGCGTGCCCTCCTAGCGACGAGTGGTGGTAGGGGCCACGGCCGCGCAGGTGACGCACGAGGCGTGGTCTCGAGCGGGAGCATGCGGCACGCGGGCCCGCCGGCGATTAATAAGCGCGCATGTCATTTGGCCCGCCGGTCGGTGCCGCAGAAGTGAACGACTCGCCGGTAGGTACACTGTAGAGAGGAGAGGCGGCAGCATGCGGCTACGTGACGGGGCCGCCGGGCTAGCTAGCTGCTGCTGGCACTGTTGCTGCATGCCGTGTGATTCGCGCCCTCCTCCGACGCTGGCTGGCTGATGGCTTGCCGAGCTGACACGCACAGGACAGGACAGGAGCGAGAGCGGGAGCGGGAGCAAAGCTCGTCGCGCGATCTCTTCTTCTCCCGTCTCGCCCGCGGTGGCGCATGGGCGGTCCCATCGCAGTTGCTTTTATTGGGAAGGAAGAAGATCTTTTGGGCACGATTCGCTCCCCCGTTCCATCCATCCGTCAGGTCGGGCTCGACTCGATCGGCAACCCTCCCCGGCTCCGGAGGCCAGTTGTAGTGTGCTCCCTGCTAGCACTGCACTGCAGTCATGGGCGTGAAAAAGCCAACGGTGTGGATCGGAGCATGCGTCGACATCGCCTCCAATCATGCAAAAGGTTTTTCTTTTGTACAGATATACACACTCAACCCTCAGCAGCATAAATAAAAACTTAAAATTCAAGTGGAAAGAGGAAGGGAAACTCGGCACTCTGGTCCACAAGTAGCGTGTGTGGCGTGACCGGGAACGATGCTCCGCGGAAAGGAGAGGATACGGCCATGTCTCGCTTCCAGGAACAGCAGCGGCAGCCATGCGCGGGCCTTGACAATGATACTACCACCTGTCGCTATTGGGATGCAACCACACGGCACGGCAGCAAAGACGCATGGATGGACCGTCGACTAGTCGCGGCGCCACTTGATCGAGACAAGGCGCAACAGCCAAAGGAAATATTGTCGCGGACGGTCATGTTTCAGTGCGAAAAATACTACGTACACTACAGCAAAGTTCTTGCCCGCATGTTTTCAGTTTGCAACCACGTTTGGAAGAGTGCCGGTTTGGTGGCCAACATAGCGCTAGCAATGCATGGACGTCTTGTTGCGAAGAAGCATCCTTTTCCTCCCGGGCCTGGTGCGCTACCAGTAAAGCCAAGCCAATGCAAACACACAGCCTGCATTGCACTCGGCTTTTGCATGATTGATGTAGTAGAGCAGAAGATGAAAGACTGATGCATACACATATGTAGCAGAAGCGAGAGGGGTGAGGTGAGGCCACTCATGGAGAGCATGCAGAAGCAAGCGACACAGGTCCGGTGCCCCCATTAGCATGTTGGGCAATAGGGAGACGCCGGGCCTGGAGGCAGCACGGAGCGTGCAGCGAGCGCGAGCCTCTTGCTAAAGCATTTATACGTGGCGAACTTCGAGGTGCATGCATGCATGCTTGTGCTTGTGGTGGTGGTACGTGTACTTGCCCGTGATTATGGGTGGTACCGGCTGAGATCCCGCCCCACGATCCTCGCAGCACGGTACTGGCCGTTGGCGATTTGCTACTCACTAGTCAAACGGTACGCCTGCTGCTATATGGGTGCATGAGTAATGGCGAATATGGGGTGTGCAATATGCTCTGCTATAACCGTCCATTACTGGCCTCTTCATCCTGGGTCAGAAGCGTTTGGTGGTGGGAAGTTATGGCAAGGCTCGAGGAAGCTCGCCCAGCGCACCGCCCGCTCGAGGAAGATCTGCCGGGAAATTATGGAGCTACGGCTGCTGGCTAAAGCGTGGCTGCATAGCCGCGTCCTCCTAGGTGCTGATAATGGACCGATGATGTGATGGCCACGCAGGCTTTGCTTAACTGAGGTAGCAGTACACTTCTGTGCTGTACTCCTACTAGCAGATTCCTGGACTGCATCAATCAACAGAATTAGTCTACAGTACTAGTAGGATTTTGGTTGTCCGTAGGTTGGATTCTTTGTTTTTATTTTTCTGACTGATGATGATGATGGCGGAAGCATCTTTTTTTTTTTGAGAAACTTTGAAGATGACATTCTTGTGCAAAAGAACAAGGTAGTAAAAGCCCAAGTAAGCCTAGCCCGCTTGCGCATGTGACCCTCAAAGGACGCGGAGCCCGCATTGGCCCGTATCCCGCTTCCCCGGTGTCTCCCGGAGGTCTCACCAGCGGATAACCCGCAATCATGCGTGGACGGGCCCGCAAGTCGGGCTCGGGCCGACAGCACGCCAGGCGCAATCATTAGTACGGTCGCGACCGCTCCGCTCGATCTCGCCATGGGCCCCGCAATTATTTCCCCGTGATTGGCCCGGTTCCGCTCTGCCTCTCTTTTTCCCCTTGACGGGTCGGGTCGGGTCAGGTCTTGCTGGAGAGGGCGGGAACCCGCTAGTAGAGCGTACAGTACGGGCGCTGCGTGGTGAACGTGACGGGAGCGGGTCACACGCCTGTGCCCGGCCTGCCGCTGGCGGATGGTGACCGGCGATGGAATCCAATGGCCGCGCCCGTAGCATCGACAGGTCTCCCGTTATTGCTCACCGCCGGTAGTTTCTTTCTTTTGTGGGTTATTAGTTATAGAATGCAGCTGCAGTAAAAACCATTTGTCAAAGAATAACAGTAAGCGTGGCGATGGTTCAGAGGATGAGTATTTTCTCAACCTGAATCCGTCGACGTACAGTGTCAGTGTCTGCTACCGACCGGTGCTGGTTGCCGAGTGGGCCTCTGGCGCCTGGTCGTCCATGGCCGAGGAATGGCCCCGGCGAGCACGCCTCCTGCCGGGCAAGCCGCTCATGATTGCCCTCGTCATCCTCTCGTGCACCGTTGCCTCATCATCACTCTTTTTTCTCGCGGCATGCCCTGGTCGGATGAAATCATTCGGTATCGGTGGACATTTTTCACTCACGGGCCAGCGGTGCCAGTTTGATACTATGACTATGATCCATGCATGCTGCCTGCCTGTTCGCGCAAGCATAGATGACTATCACTACAGCTGTGTGGGAGGATATCCTAGTAGCTGAACTATCTATCCAAGGTCTGTACATATGTTTCAGGCTAGACCAAGCTCAGTTTATGCCAATTTTCGAACTGATGAATAATAGCGGAAGGATGAATAATAGCGGAAGGCGTATTTTTAACGCTTTCTCTTGCGTCTGGGCTTTAGTTGAACTTGAAGGTGAAATCGAGATAGATAGGACGAGTCAATATTCAACGGGTACGAGTTAATATTTCCGAACGATGGCGCGTGGAAGCCTAGACCTCCACACCGGCAGGAACAGTTCCCCGGAGACCGGCCAGGCAGCGAACGTAAAAGCCGAGAGAAGAAACAGCGATGGACGCCCATGCCTGTCGACGACAAGCCCGGGGAGGCGCGAGAGCGATGGCGAAACGGATCGGCGACGCAACGGCCCCGTCGGTCCCGTCCCACGCGGTGCGATCATCATCATACAAGCAGTACGGCTACTCCCAGAGAAATTCTACTCCACATTACTGCAGAACGTCAAGCTGCTAAATCATGGCATGACGAAACATAACCAAGAAATAGGTTTAACACGGTGGGGAACACATGATTGCGAAAGTCAAACACGAGGATTGGGTTGGTGCAGGCGTGCGTGCACCGCAGCGCAGCAATCATGTGGATCTCAGCAAAAGGAAAAGCTTGAAAGCTGAGAAAACGAAGTGAAGAAGTGAAGAAAGAAAGCGCAGGAAAAGCCTTCGGTGCCGCGGTCGCTTTGACCAGAGAGGCAAAGCTCTCGCGTCAAGTGGAGCACCGCACAGTGCACGCACCGGCACTGGCACTGCGCCGGCGTTTTAATTCGTTCGCGGTGAGAGGACGTGGGTTGGGCTTGCATCAACTGGTGCGCTTGTACTACCAGTTGTGACATGCACGAGGCAGAAATATAAGATTGCTCAAGGGGTGCTACGAGAAAGGTTACTTTGCACTTTTCGCATCTTTGCTCGCTCCTTTCCTCTTCCTGGAAAAGCACTGAACTTTTGTTTTGTTGTAAAGGTTAACTAGATTTACGTCAATGTTAAGGGCGCCAGATTACACTAACAACCACATTATTGTAGATCAGGCTCCCGTGGTAGACGGAGACAATATTTTTACTAGAGCAGTCATGTCTAATCACTAAGCTACTACTCCCTTCCTTCTAGTTTATCTAAAAAAAATGTGTTCTTTTGTTTTATACTCCCTCCTTTATGTAAAGTGTATTATTTTTGGTACGGTGATCAAGGCACATAATTATAGACATGTTAGGACAAAATTATCCTTTGCAAATTTGTTTGTTAGTGGCAAGTAAATCAGGTACTCCAGAAAAGTAAGAAATACATGCAATCGACAAAAAGATAGTTTTCTTCTTTTGCTACACGAAAAGATACAAGCAATCATGGGAGAGATACTTGGCTTTTTAGAGCTAACAAGGGAATTATGTGGAATTAGAAGAAATGCACATTATGTTCTGGAATTTTATCAAAGAACAAATACACATTATATAAAGGAAAGGAGCGCGTAAGTCTCAGTATTATTGCTCCCCATCACATGCAAAGATTAAAAGAAAACTCACTAGTGCATATAAAACTGTTGGTCAATTATCGGTCACGCATGCATGCATTGCGATTATATTACATTAGTAAACACACTTTTTTGAGAAAAACAAGCGCACTAATTGAGTACTTTTGTAAACTGAAAAAATATTTCACCACTTATCATCTATCTTGGTTTATGAGATTTTTAAATTGAGCCATATAAACCGGAAGGGAGGGAGTAACTCAGTCTCAAATAGTTTTGTCGTATTGGCAAAATAAATTTGACAAATTGACATGGCTATGGCCCAACATGTTTGTCCAAGCCTCTAGGTGAAAGCAGAGGAAGAGAAACAAGCCTGATTACGTATTGTCGCGCATCATTTCAACTAAGAAGATGTGTTGGCCTTGCTTGCCTGGTGCAAAGCTCAGCAAGATATCATGTACTTGTGCTTCGATGAGCGCTTCGGCTTGGTGCCATCGCTGATGATTCCTCATTCGGGAGTCTTTTTTTATGTTCCAATGTTTGTCGGGCCTTGGCAACCATTTTCTCCCAGGGAGAGAACATAGTGAATTGTTGGACTTTCGCAGGCCCCTTCACCTGGACAACTTTTTGTGTGGAAACCTTAGGGCATGTACAATGCATAGCCTCAAGATAATGCCTCATATGCCATGTAGGATCGGATATGATGTAAAGTAGGTTCGGATAGAGAAGCGGGATCCTCTCCAGGAGACGGGTGCTTGAAGAGAAAAAGTGTGGTCCTGGAGTGAAAAGTAGAGATGCATGTGTACTAGAGCCTTTATTTTCTATTTCTTAATGAGGCCCACTAGTGATAGCTTGCATTGGAGAGAAAAAAATAATGTAGGTGCTTCAAATTACTTTTTGTCATGAGGCATATGTATCCATATGCCACCATTGTACATGCCCTTAATATGGACATTAAAATGTTACTTTTCTGTGGCACCTCCGCTGATGATGACGCTGCCATGAAAAGAACGACCACAAATATCAAGTAAATCCACATACTTAGGAAGTAATGATGGGTGAAATCACGGTGATTGTACTTTCTTGGCAATTTGTGAATTTTGACTGGTGGAAAGACAATGAAGTTTCTTTTGCCATGCCAAATCACCATCAATGATGAAGGCGAAGTCTCTCCCTAAAAAATCACCATGGACAATCACAACCCGGAATTAGGACCATTCTTCTAAAAACGGCCATTGAAAAGACTAGTAGATTAAAGACCATGTATGTTATAAATCATGCAACAAAGAAACCAAAAAAAGTTCATACATAATCTGATTATAAAATAATAATTCATCACCGCAACAAACACACCATATATAACTTATATCAGATTTATTACAATCATATAGAGGAGCTCATGTGATCTTTGTATTGAAGAACGTTATAGAGAACATGTCATATAGCTACTCTTATTGACCCATAGTCCAACAATGACCATTCATACATGATCATCGAAGCAACAAGATGTTGTAGATGACTCGCTATAAAAGCATCATGAATATGACAATCATTACATATATATTAGAGACGTATCAATCGTCAACAAAAATGAAAGTGTTAGTTATCAACCAGAGGGGGTGAATGGAGAATTTTATGGAAGTATTCGAAGATGCGTAAGCAATAGCAGTGAGTAGGCATGCAAAACTTAAGCACAACTAAGCTAGACATGCAATAAGTATGAAGGCAACATCATCAGGACAATAGATATCATGCAAACGAGATAGGAGAATATGTAAAAAAGCGCACATACAAGCAGACACACTTACGTACAGCTAGATTGAAGACAAAACAAAGCATGGCAACATAGAAATACAGAAAGTCTTCAGCCAAGGTCTTTGAGCAGAAAGCAAGCAAAGTCTTGACAACAAGTACGAAAGCAAATGGGGTGAAGTGATAGAACCAGTCGATTGATGAAGCTACATGATTGGTTGCACGAATTCCAATTGTTGTGGCAATTGTATCTCTGGTTGGTGAGACAGAGATTTAACTCAGACGACCAAGTCTTCACCTTATTCTCCTTAAGCTAAGGTCATGTAGACCTCACCCAATCACTCATAGTAAGTCTTCAAGGTAGACTTCGGAAACTTCCATAGGCTCGTTCTTTGGCGTTCCAGAATTGATTGCTGGAAGCTTAGAACATGACACCTAATCGTATGAAAGATCACAGTCTTCAATAGTCTTCGGTTCACTCAGAACAGATTCTTCAGTGATGCTCAATCACTTTGCCTCTTGGGTGTTTGGGTTTCCTCACTTAGGATTCTCTCAAATGCTTCGGAGGCTGGTTGTTAACAAAACTTGTCATGCAATAACTCGGACCAGCCAACAACCTTATGGTGGGTTAGCTATTTAAATTCGGGGTAGCAACCCGAGGTGATATGGCTGAAATGAATCTGGGCCATCAGCCAAATGGCACATATCCCAACGGTTTGATTTCAAACACAATGTGAAACTTTACTTGGGCTGCAAGTAAAGCCGACTCAACCACTCAAAAGATATTTTCAATGTCTTCACTCGAAGAATTAGGTTTGGGTCAAGGGCCACGTCAAATATTAACTTTGTTTTGCCTCGACCCCACTTAACACTACGATGGTTCCCATGACTCATTTATGCAGAAAATGAAACTACCAAAAGACTAAGTCTTCGTGTTCCAAATCTTCAAGCAAAGTATTTAGGAGACACCAAAGTATTCAATGTCTTCAGACATTTTAGGGGTCATCTTGAACGGTTAAACCAAATCTCGAGGGACTTTCTCCTTTGTTATCTTGCGTACACTCACAAACACATCACTCCCTAAACCAAGTATATCGTCAATACTCTAAAACCACAAAGAGGGGCACTAGATGCACTTAGAAAAATCTGCTTGCCCAGGGAAGCTTCGGATTCTCTCACGCCCCTCTGGTAAGATAACCTCTTAGTGAGATCATTTTTCTTTCTTTATCCACTTATATTCCTATACCAAAAATATTGTGACCAAGGATTGTTCTTTCAGTTACCCTGAAGTGTCATTTTCCCCTATTGCAGACAAGGTTGGTGTCCTCACATCTGTGCAAAACTTTGTTAAGGTTGTAGAAACAATTTTCGAAGGGATTTCCATAGATACAAAGATCGTCCACCAATAATTTCATTATATCCTCAACAAAATCAGCAGATATAACAGTCACACAACATTTAAAAAGTAGCAGGTGCATTACATGACTCAAAAGGCATCCGACGACAAGTATATGTATCATACGGGCATGTGAATATCGTCTTTTCTTGCTCTTCTAAATGTAAAACTATTTGGAAGAATCCTGAATATCCATCAAGGTAAAAAAGTGAGAATTCTTAGCAAGTCTTTATCATTTGGATCTCCTTATTCAATTTCTTGTAACCAATACATGTTTGATTTCCAATGATAGTTATAGTAGGGATTAGTTCATTATTCCTATTACATACAACCATGAATTCTTCTTCTTTTTAAACAGAGCGAACTAGACTAACCCACTTACTATTAGAGATACTAGAAAATAAATCAACATCGAGTAGTCTTATAAGCTCCTTTCTTACCACTTCTTTGATTCACAGTGTTATTTGAAGAAGATCACAAGATCCCTCAAAGGCCAGTTGTGCAACCAGATGCACAAAAAGGCACTCATGATGCCCTATGAGCTGAAGGCTCCAGTCTTTCTAGCGACTCTAGTCGGAAGATGATGATGTTGCAACTTCTTCCTATTCCAACTCTTAGATTTCTAGGGCTTGGTAGTTGCCATCTCTAACTCTTTGGTGTGCTTGATGCCAAAGATGGAGAGATGAGTATAGACATGTCTTAATTTAAGGGGGTCAGGTAGTGTTTCAGCATTTGAGAGTTAGAATACTTGTATTTTTGTTGCAAGATCATGTGTTATCATCTCTTAGGTCATGTAAAGATCATTTCCGTGTTATGTTTGTTAGACCTCCTCACACTACTCTTAAACTATACCATATTCATGTTGCACATTATGTAATGTGATGCTATGTTGCTTGTTGCACATGCTATCCTTTTTATGTATGATTTCGTATTGCGTTTTAAAATCATGTACTTTAAATAATATTATTATCTTTCTATACTTGTTGCACATGCTTGTTGTTGTGTGTGCATCCCCTCCCTGATTAATTTAAAAAACGAAATAACTTGTGAGCCATGATTCCAAATTACAATCTGTTTTCATCGTTTCAATCCTTACATCAAAATCTTGAAAACAAGATCTCATGTTGATAGGTGACAGATTTTTTTCCAGTGAAGTTTGTGCTCCCAACTACACTAACAGGTGCTCCCAACATGAACTAATTCGTGCTCCAACCTAGTAATAACATATGCTTCCCAACTTTGTGCTTGCAAGTACACTAATCTGTGCTTCCCACATGAAGTATCACTTACTCCCACTTAGTACTAACCCATGCTTCCATCTAGTGCAAACTCGTGCTTCGAATGTCAAGAAAAACTATGCTCCCGCGGAAGCACATGTGTGCTATCAACATGGACTGACATGTGCACCAAGTTAGTACTAACCTGTGCTCCTAGTGTGAAGCACAAATAGTACCACCGCATAAAGCACACTTGTGCTCCACGGGAAAAATATATCAGGGAACGAGAAAACACAGAAAAATTGAACCTAAAAAGCCTCGAAAAAACAAAAAAAAGCGTCCAGTGCGCGACACATGGCCACACTGGAATGCGCCGCGTGTAGGGCTAAAGCGTCTTGAGGCTGGGGAAACTACACCCATGCACCATGGATTTGTTGCCCCCGTTCTCACAATGCGTGTGATAGCCTGGGTTGCTAAGCAGACTTGTGTGCGGGCATGGCCTAAGCCTGCTAGCGTCACTACTGATCCAGCTGCAAGGCCTACTTGATGTGCGGGAGCTATATCGCTCCTACTACGAGATAGTACTTGATCTCACAGTAGGTGATCGGTAGATAGGCTGGCCCAATATGGGTTATTTTGTCACGGTTTTAGGAAGTTCCTACGGCCAGTCTTAGAAGTTTCCACGCTGTTTTTTTCTTCTTTATATTTTCTTGGTTTTTTGTTTTATGTGTTTCTTTATCGCTTTTCTTTGTTTTTATTTTTTATATTTTTTTCATTACATGTCTACTTTTTCAATAAATGTTTGACATTTTTTGTATACACATGGAACATTCTTTTTGATACATGCTGAATTTTTTTCAAATGCATCATGAAAATTTATTCAAATACATGTTTTAAACATTCTTAATATGAGTTTAACATTTTTTTTCAAATCTGCTTTGAACATTTTTTTGAATGACAAGCAATTTTTATACTACGTGAACATTCTTATAAATTGTAATAACATTTTTTCTGAATTTCATAAACATATTTTGTGCGACGTGTGAACCTTTTTAACTGCCACATACATGGTTTTGAATGGTTGGACACACTTTTCTAAACCTACGCGTTTACATTGCATAAACATTATGTAAAATGTGACGAGTGATATGAGACTTTTTTTAATTATGCACCCATATGTTTTACAATGCATAAACATTTTTTTCAATACCTCAATCATTTTTTTTACTCACATGAATATTATTCAATTATTAAGTTGTTTTCACAGTATGGACATTTTAGATAAATTGCATGAATAAAATGTCCATACCATGAAAATAACTTTGACACAATTTGACGCAAACTGCGTTATATAGGGAATCCGAGATACAGGGCACAAGTTCACCTGCAGTACGCTGTAAATGGGCCCGCCCAGCATGCGGAGGAGCACCGACTCCCTATCACACAGTGTTTTCGTTTTTGTTCCTTTCATCTATATTACTAAAATTCAAAAAAAAACTTTTTCTAAATTTTACAAATGTTCACATATTTCAAAATGTTCACACAATGTTAAAAAAAGGTTGTCAACTTTTAAAAACTGTTGATACCATTATAAAAAGTTTTTCAAAACTAAAAAATGCCCTTCCTTTCAGACAAATGAACGTGCCTTTTTTTGAAAAATGTGTATACAATGTATAAAACATGTTCACATAATGGGAAAAAATTTCTTTAGTACCTAACTACCAATCGAAAAATGCACGTAAAATTTGAAAAAGAATCATGTATTTAAAAAATATGTATGTGAAATTTTTAGAATATGTTTATACAAAGTAAAAAAAATTGTGTAGCATGAATAAAATTTTGACAGGGAGTTAATCTTCTCGCGCCTCTGCGATTTGCCAGCAATTTGACGCAGCCTACGTTATATAGGGAATCCGCGATACAGGGCACAAGTTCACCTGCAGTACACCGTAAACAGGCCCGCCTAGCATGCGGAGGAGCACTGACTCCCTAGCACACAGTGTTTTCGTTTTTGTTCCTTTCATCTATATTACTAAAGTTCAAAAAAACTTTTTCTAAATTTTACAAATGTTCACATATTTCAAAAATGTTCACAGAATGTTAAAAAAGGTTGTCAACTTTTAAAAACTGTTGATACCATTATAAAAAGTTTTTGAAAATTCAAAAATGCTCTTCATTTCAGAAAAATGAACGTGCCTTTTTTTTGAAAAATGTGTATACCATGTATAAAACATGTTCACGTAATGGGAAAAAATATCTTTAGTACAGAACTACCAATCTAAAAATGCACGTAAAATTCGAAAAGAATCATGTATTTAAAAAAATATGTATGTGAAAATTTTAGAATATGTTTATACAAAGTAAAAAAAATGTGTAGCATGAATACTTTTTTTTTTCTGACATTCAAAAATACACGTGACATTTGAAAAAACCATTCTCGCGTTTGAAAAAAATAGTAGTGACATTTTGTA
Organism: Triticum timopheevii; assembly: GCA_963921465.1. Lineage (NCBI taxonomy): Eukaryota > Viridiplantae > Streptophyta > Magnoliopsida > Poales > Poaceae > Triticum > Triticum timopheevii. The sequence goes on from OY997270.1 coordinate 375,544,922, forward strand.
AAAATTCATACAATGTAAAAACTGTTTTAGTGGTTTAACTAAAATGTTTTGTAACAACTAAAGTAATTTTTAACATTTGTTTGACAAATGTATTGCATGTATAAAAAAAGTTGGAAACATGTACTTGAAAATTGTTCAACGTGTATTCATAAATGTGTCCACTTGTATATAAAAAATTGGAAAATAAAAATAAAAGAAGAGGAAAAAACCCAAGGATGACCAATGAAGAAATGCCAAAAATAAGAAAACCGAAGGTAAACGAAGACAACAGTGATGCAACACAAAAAAAATATAAGCAAAGAAAAACAAAGAAACCCAGTGAAGAAATTGAGAAAACTGGTCAAAATTGAGGACAAACGTAACGAAACAGAAAGAAAAAAAGAAAGAGAGAAAGATATAAAAATCGTAAAGGAAAACATGGGAAAAAAAGAAAGAAGAAAAACTATAAAACCGGACCTATCCAGTCAGTGTACTGCATAAAAGAGAAAAATCTACCTCCGACGATCAAAGGGGCAAACACAATTTTGTTTTTTGAGCATGTGAGGGTGAGATGGGGTCAGCGGAGCTGATGCTGCAGTCATAGATGGAACCATCTACGTTGCAATCTTCCGCACATGGTTGGTGAAATAGTTGTTCTAGACCATTGCAACGAGGTGTGAGGTTGGGGCTAGCTGGGGGAATTTTGCTAGGTTGCGACATTGTCCAGCCCGCGATGCCAAGGCCCTGGCCATGAGCACCAGGATTTTTATGTGTTGTCTTCATCCTCCGACTCGGAGCTCAGGGGTGTGGGTGTAATAATAGGACTTTCACAAAGCACATACCTTAACAAAGTTCTAAAGAAGCTCAAAATGGACCAGTCAAAGAAAGGGTTCTTGCCTGTGTTGCAAGGTGTGAAATTGAGTCAGACTCAAAGCCCGACCACTACAGAAGATAGAGAGAAAATGAAAGTCGTTCCCTATGCCTCAACAATAGGTTCTATCATGTATGCTATGCTGTGTACCAGACCTGATGTGTGTCTTGCCATAAGTTTGGCAGGGAGGTACCAAAGTAATCCAGGAGTGGATCACTGTACAACGGTCAAGAACATCCTGAAGTACCTGAAAAGGGCCAAGGATATGTTTCCCATTTATGAGGTGACAAAGAGCTCGTGTTAAAGGGTTACGTCGATGCTAGCTTGGACATTGATCCGGATGACTATAAGTCACAAACCAAATAGGTATTTAAATTGAATGGTGGAGCTGTCAGTTGGTGCAGTTCTAAGCAGAGCGTCGTGGCGGGATCTACGTGTAAAGAGGAGTACATAGCTGCTTCGGAAGCAGCGCATGAAGGAGTTCATATCCGATCTCGAGGTAATACCCAGTGCATCGGGTCCAATGTAAATCTTTTGTGACAACACTGGAGCAATTGCCATAGCCAAGGAGCCCAGGTTTCACAAGAGAACTAAACACATCAAGTGACGCTTCAACTCCATTCGCGACTACGTCGAGGATGGAGACATAGAAATTTGTAAAGTGCATACGGATCTGAATTTAGCAGACCCGTTGACCAAGCCTCTTCCACGAGCAAAACATGATCAACTACAAGAATCCATGGGTGTTAGATTCATTACAATGTAATCTAGATTACTGACTCTAGTGCAAGTGGTAGACTGATGGAAATATGCCTTAGAGGCAATAACAAAGTTGTTATTATTATATTTCCTTATTCATGATAAAGGTTTATTATTCATGCTATAATTGTACTGATTGGAAAGTTAAATACATGTGTGGATAGATAAACAAATACCGTGTCCCTAGTGAGCCTCTACTACACTAGCTCGTTGATCAAAAGATGGTTAAAGTTTCCTAACCATATACATGAGTTGTCATTTGATAACGGGATCACATCATTAATTAGGAGAATGATGTGATGGACAAGACCCATCCGTTAGCATAGCTGATGAGGACATGACAACCATTGACCAGTTAGAGTCGAGGACGACTCCTTTTCAAGAGAGGGAGGATGATGAGGACATGAAAGCCATTGAACCCTTAGAGTCGAGTACGACTCCTTTTCCAGAGGGGGAGGATGATGAGGACATGACAACCATTTATACATACTTGGTCATCATAGGAGAAATCATAATATTTTGTGTCAAACGAACACATTGCCAGGTGAACGCTAACTTAAGTTCATACTATAATCTTGAACACATGGCTGCACTTTCATCTCCTTTGTTGTTGGTTGAACTCAGGTGCAATATCTAAGAAGGCCAAACACATTTAGTCTGTGCAAAACAATGTTTATGGAGAAGAAACAAAGTTAGGAGTTCATGAAGAAATGAGTTGTCTGCTGAAGAAACATTGTTTCGATTCTGATGAAACAATGTTTTGCATGAGTTTGGATATCCCAACTAGTGAAAGGTTTCCAGAACTCGAGTTTGCTGCTAAGGGAAACATTGTCCGACCCGAGTGAACAATGTTTGGTCGGGAACTACGAACCACCTCCGACGAGAGATTTCTAGAAGCTACCTCATTAAGTCTTGAAGCCAATTAGTCAAACCAAAGCTGGTTCTCTTCCACACCTAAGCTGGTTCCCAAAACTAGTTTAATATTACACCTATCTAAGGGGGGGGGGGGGTTGTCCTGGTTATAAATGTTGAAGATCGTTGCAAAAATTAAAAAAATTCTACGCGTCACCAAGATCAATCTATGGAGATACTATCAACGAGAGAGAGGGGAGTGCATCTTCATACCCTTGAAGATCGCGAAACGAAAGCGTTGCAAGAACTCGGATGAAGGAGTCGTACTCGCAGCGATTCAGATCACGGTTGATTCCGATCTAAGCGCCGAACAACAACGCCTGCACGTTCAACACACGTGCAGCACGGGGACGTCTCCTCCTTCTTGATCCAGCAAGGGGGAAGGAGAAGTTGGGGATGAACTCCGGCAGCACGACGGCGTGGTGGTGGTGGAGCAGCGGTTCTCCGACAGGGCTTCGCCAATCTCAACAGAGGAGGAGGGGGTGTTGGAGAGGGGAAGGGCTGCGCCTTGGATGAGGTGTTGCTGCCCTCCCTCTTCCCCTCTATTTATAGGGCGAAGGGGGAAGGGGGCCGGCCCCTCTAGATGAGATCTAGAGGGGGGGGGGGGGGGGGGCGGCGACCAAGGGGAGGGGGCTTGCCCCCCAAGCCAAGGGGGGCGCCCCCTTTAGGGTTTCCCCCAAACTCTAGGTGCATGGGCCCTAGGGGGGGTGTCGGTGTCAAAACCGGCGGATCTCGGGTAGGGGGTCCCGATCTGTGCGTCTTAGGCTAATGGTAACAGGAGGCAAGGGACACAATGTTTACCCAGGTTCGGGCCCTCTCGATGGAGGTAAAACCCTACTTCTTGCTTGATTGATATTGAGGATATGAGTAGTACAAAAGTTGATCTACCACGAGATCGTAGAGGCTAAACCCTAGAAGCTAGCCTATGATGATTATGATTCTGATCGTCCCTCTAAGGACTAAACTCTCCGGTTTATATAGACACCGGAGAGGGCTAGGGTTTACATGGAGTCGGTTATAAAGAAGGAAATACAATATCCGGATCGCCAAGCTTGTCTTACACGCAAAGGAGAGTCCCATCCGGACACGAGACACAGTCTTGAGTCTTGTATCTTCACGCTCCAATAGTGCGGCCAAAATATATAGTCCGGCTATCCGGATACCCCCTAATCCAGGACTCCCTCAGGGGGGTGGCGCCCAGCCCACTTAGGGGCTGGTTCCCTTCCACATACAGCCCATAGGGCTCTCCGGGGCAGGTGGACCCTCCCGGTGGACCCCCGGAACCCCTTCGATGGTCCCGGTACAATACCGGCAAACCCCCGAATACTTCCGGTGACCGTATGATGACTTCCCATATATAAATCTTCACCCCCGGACCATTCCGGAACTCCTCGTGACGTCCGGGATCTCATCCGGGACTATGAACAACATTCGGTAAGCACATACTATTTCCCATAACAACTCCAGGGTCACCGAACCTTAAGTGTGTAGACCCTATGGGTTCGGGAATCATGCAGACATGACCGAGACAGCTCTCCGGCCAATAACCAACAGCGGGATCTGGATACCCATGTTGGCTCCCACATGTTCCACGATGATCTCATCGGATGAACCACGATGTCGAGGATTCAAGCAATCCCGTATACAATTCCCTTTATCAATTGGTACGTTACTTGCCCGAGATCCGATCGTCGGTATCCCAATACCTCGTTCAATCTCGTTACCGGCAAGTCACTTTACTCGTTCCGTAATGCATCATCCCGTGACCAACTACTTAGTCACATTGAGCTCATTATGATGATGCGTTACTGAGAGGGCCCAGAGATACCTCTCCGTCATACGGAGTGACAAATCCCAGTCTCGATTCGTGCAAACCCAACAGACACTTTCGGAGATACTTGTAGTGCACCTTTATAGCCACCCAGTTACTTGTGACATTTGGTACACCCAAAGCATTTACGGTATCTGAGAGTTACACAATCTCATGATCTAAGGAAATGATACTTGACATTAGAAAAGCTTTAGCAAACGAACTACACGATCTTGTGCTATGCTTAGGATTGGGTCTTGTCCATCACATCATTCTCCTAATGATGTGATCCCGTTATCAATGACATCCAATATCCATAGTCAGGAAACCATGACCATCTGTTGATCAACGAGCTAGTCAACTAGAGGCTCACTAGGGATATGTTGTGGTCTATGTATTCACACATGTATTACGGTTTCCAGTCAATACAATTATAGCATGAACAATAGACAATTATCATGAACAAGGAAATATAATAATAACCATTTTATTATTGGCTCTAGGGCATATTCCCAACAGTCTCCCACTTGCACTAGAGTCAATAATCTAGTTACATTGTGATAAATCGAACACCCATAGAGTTCTGGTGTTGATCATTGAGGGAGTCCTGGACTAGGGGGTGTCCGGACAGCCGGACTATCATCGTCCGCCGGACTCCAAGACTACGAAGATACAAGATTGAAGACTCCGTCCCGTGTCCGGATGGGACTTTCCTTGGCGTGGAAGGCAAGCTTGGCTATACGGATATGTAGATCTCCTACCATTGTAACCGACTCTGTGTAACCCTAGCCCTCTCCGGTGTCTATATAAACCGGAGGGCTTTAGTCCGTAGGACACAACATACATTACAACAATCATACCGTAGGCTAGCTTCTAGGGTTTAGCCTCCTTGATCTCGTGGTAGATCCACTCTTGTACTACCCATATCATCAATATTAATCAAGCAGGACGTAGGGTTTTACCTCCATCAAGAGGGCCCGAACCTGGGTAAAACATCGTGTCCCTTGTCTCCTGTTACCATCCGCCTAGACGCACAGTTCGGGACCCCCTACCCGAGATCCGCCGGTTTTGACACCGACATTGGTGCTTTCATTGAGAGTTCCTCTGTGTCGTCACCGATAGGCTCGATGGCTTCTTCAATCAACAACGCTGTCCAGGGTGAGACTTTTCTCCCCAGACAGATCTTTGTATTCGGCAGCTTCGCACTGCGGGCTAATTCACTTGGCCATCTGGAGCAGATCGAAAGCTACGCCCCTGGCCGTCAGGTCAGGTTCCGGAGCCTAAACTTCACGGCCGACATCCGCGGGGACTTGATCTTCGACGGGCTCGAACCACAGCCAAGCGTGCCGCACTGTCACGATGGGCATGATCTAGCTCTGCCGCCGAACAGTGCCTTGGTGGCCGCACAAGAATCCGCTCCGGCCCTTAGTCCGGAACCGATCGCCCAGATCGAGGACCGGTGGTTGGACACCGCCTCGGGGGCTGCAACTCCCACGGTGATGGAGCCGAACACTAACCTTATCCCTTGTGAAGCTCGTGACTCCGAGGTGCCGGACTCCCCGCCGGACTCCGGACCTCCCACGCCCCTGCCAATCGAATCTGATTGGGCGCCGGTTATGGAATTCACCGCCGCGGACATCTTCCAACACTCGCCCTTTGGCGACATCCTAAATTCGCTAAAACAACTCTCGCTATCCGGAGAGACCTGGACGGACTATGGCCAGGACGGTTGGGATACGGACGACGAAGAAATTCAAACCCCACCCACCACCCACTTTGTAGCCACTGTCGACGATCTAACAGACATGCTAGACTACAACTCCGAGGACATCGACGGTATGGACGACGATGCTGGAGATGAACAAGAACCAGCGCCTACAGGGCACTGGAAGACCACCTCGTCATATGACATATACATGGTGGACACCCCAAAAGAGGGGGACGGCGAAGAAGCAGCGGAGGCAGATTCCTCAAAGAAACAGCCCAAGCGCCGACATCAGCGGCGCCGCTCTAAATCCCGCCACAGCAAGAATGGAGATTCAGGCACAAGAGATAATAATACCTCAGAGAGTGCCGAAGATAATCCCCTCCAGCAAGACTCAGAGCAGGAGGATGCAGAAGCAAGCCCTCACGAGAGGGCGGCAAACAAAGAGGTCGAGGATGATAATTATATACGTGCCTCCGAAGACGAGGCAAGCCTCAACGACGACGAATTCGTCGTGCCTGAGGATCCCGTCGAACAAGAGCGTTTTAAACGTAGGCTTATCGCCACGGCAAATAGCCTAAAGAAAAAGCAGCAACAACTTCAAGCTAATCAGGATCTGCTGGCCGATCGATGGACCGAGGTCCTCGCGGCCGAAGAGTATGAACTCGAACGCCCCTCCAAAAGCTACCCAAGACGCAAGTTGCTCCCCCGATTAGAGGAGAAAACATACATACCTTCATCGCTAGCGCACAATACGGCCGACCGACCACCCCGTGGCCGAGACAGAGAGGCATCTAGGCCCTCCACCAAGACCGTACCCCGGCATCGCTCCAAAAGTACGAAGCCAAGAGGGAACACGCCGGACTTGCGAGATATATTGGAGGACAAAGCAAGGCAATCCAGATCCATCTATGGATCACGTGGGCGCCCCACAACCCACGACGAATACCGTCGCGCCAGATACAATAACTCCGGCCGGGCCAAACACAGTAGACAACGCTATCTCGAGCTATGTCGTGATATTGCTCAATATAGAGGTGCCGCACACCCGCTATGCTTCACTAACGAAGTAATGGATCATCAAATTCCTGAAGGGTTTAAACCCGTAAACATTGAATCCTACGATGGCACAACAGACCCCGCGGTTTGGATCGAAGATTATCTCCTTCACATCCATATGGCCCGCGGCGACGATCTCCACGCCATCAAGTATCTCCCACTCAAGCTTAAAGGACCAGCTTGGCATTGGCTTAACAGCTTGCCTGCAGAGTCAATTGGTTGTTGGGAAGACCTGGAAGCCGCATTCCTCGACAACTTCCAGGGCACATATGTGCGACCACCAGACGCTGATGACCTAAGCCACATAATTCAACAGCCAGACGAATCGGCCAGGCAATTCTGGACACGGTTCCTTACAAAGAAAAATCAAATCGTCGACTGTTCGGATGCAGAGGCCCTCGCAGCCTTCAAGCATAACATCCGCGACGAATGGCTAGCCCGGCACCTAGGACAGGAAAAGCCGAAATCCATGGCAGCCCTCACATCATTAATGACCCGCTTCTGTGCGGGAGAGTATAGCTGGCTAGCTCGCAGCAACAACCTCAGTAAAAATTCTGGCAGTCCGGATACCAAGGACTACAATGGCAGGTCGCGTCGAAGCAAAAATAAATGCCGCATTAACGGCGACGACAAGGAGGATACGGCAGTCAACGCCAGATTCCGAGGCTCTAAATCCGGTCAGCGGAAGAAGCCATTCAAAAGAACCACTCCGGGTCCGTCCAATTTGGACCGAATACTCGACCGCTTATGCCAGATACATGGCACCCCTGAAAAGCCAGCTAATCACACCAACAGAGATTGTTGGGTGTTCAAGCAGGCAGGCACGTCAATTGCCGAAAACAATGACAAGGGGCTGCACAGTGACGACGAGGAAGAGACCCGACCACCGAACAATAGAGGACAGAAGGGTTTCCCCCCACAAGTGCGGACGGTGAACATGATATACGCAACCCATATACCCAAGAGGGAACGAAAGCGTGCACTAAGGGACGTATATGCGATGGAGCCAGTCGCCCCTAAGTTCAATCCATGGTCCTCTTGCCCGATCACTTTCGATCGAAGAGATCATCCGACCAGTATCCGCCATGGCGGATTCGCCGCATTGGTTTTAGACCCAATCGTTGATGGATTTCACCTCACGAGAGTCCTGATGGACGGCGGCAGTAGCCTGAACCTGCTTTATCAGGATACAGTGCGCAAGATGGGCATAGACCCCTCAAGGATTAAACCTACAAAGACGACTTTCAAAGGCGTCATACCAGGTGTTGAGGCCAATTGTACAGGCTCAGTCACACTGGAAGTGGTCTTCGGATCCCCGGACAATTTCCGGAGCGAGGAGTTAATCTTCGACATAGTCCCATTCCGCAGCGGCTATCACGCCCTGCTCGGATGAACCGCATTTGCAAAGTTCAACGCGGTACCGCATTACGCATACCTCAAGCTCAAGATGCCAGGCCCTCGTGGAGTCATCACGGTCAATGGAAATACGGAACGCTCCCTCCGAACGGAGGAACACACAGCGGCTCTCGCGGCAGAAGTACAGAGCAGCCTTTTAGGGTAATATTCGAGTCCGGCCGTTAAATGGCCGGACACGGCCAAACGCGCCCGGAGCAACATCAACCAAGACCACCTGGCACGTTCCGAGCACGCGTAGCAATGCGGCCCCAACCCCAGCCCTTGCATAATTGCAAGACCAACCCTCCGCGTACATCATTACGCTCTAGAGATACCATGGGCCTAGGGGAAGGGGCACGACCACAACAGACCCAGAGTGCGGCTCGACCACACCAGGGGCTCACAAGTGTGTCACTCCTTTTTGTCATTATTTTCTTTCTTTATGTACACAGGACTCCGTTCACCCGAGGCCCTGTCCAGCGGTGAACCCGCCGAATTCACGATGCAACAGCCAGGGAAGAAAGAAGACTGCGATAAACACTCAGGTGGTCTCCATTACGAGCATTAAATTTGATTATATCCACCAGTCCGCAGCCCATCCCTAGAGGGGGACATGTTTGATTAGTCCAATCCCTTGCTTACCGCATTATTTGTATCATTCCGCACTCATAGCAGAATTCTTTAAATAAATAATGCATCATTTTTTGCTTGTTATTGCATTACTTTACACATATGTTCACTAATGACATCTCGCACCCGTATATTATTGGTACGGCCGAATACACCAGGGGCTTATGTTCCCCGCATTATGGTGTGATAAGTCCGAACACTTTCACAAGTGCGGCACCCCGAACTTATAGCATTATATGAATCGGCTCTGAATCATGTCTTGGGTCAATAGTTGGGCTTTCCCGGCTCCCACGTTTTGGCGCCTTACGTTCCGTTCTGTCGGCTAAGGTGGCACTGGGAGAACCACTGCGATTGCGCCCCGGTTGAGCTGGGCGAGCGCCTCAGTGGAGAAAGCTAAAACTGACTGGATGATAAGGCGAGAGACTGGTCGCTGTTCGAGAGGTCTTTTCGGGTCCCTAAAGACTCATGCCGCTTCGAGCGAAGTTCCGGATAATGTCCGACGAAGGCGTGGATAGCGCCCCGAATTCGGTCTTCCGAATACTAGGGGCTTCGCCGAAATTTAAAATTATAGAATTCTATGGCTAAGTGAGAGTGTTCAAGCATTATAAGTCCGGTTGCCTTGTTCGTTGTGTTGAGCGCCTCCCTAGATGGACCCAAAAATGGGAACAAGAGTGCTCAAGTTATCCCGAACACCCCAGCACTTGCGGCTCGGGGGCTGAAGCCAACGACTTGCCATCTCTCAGATTTTATAAATGGCCGCACAAAAGGTAATATTTTAAATTAAACAAGCGTTGCTTAAAGCGCATATGAACAAAGTTTTCAGCGCACAGGATAATACATAGCGAGTTTTTTACTCAATAATTACATCTCTGGGGCATTCATCCGCAATATTGCGGGCACCCTTCAGGATAGTCTTATAGTACATTTCGGGCGTATGATACTCCTTGCCCGCTGGCGGCGGGTCAGTAAGAAGCTTCTCCGCATCCAGCCTGCCCCAGTGCACCTTTGCGCGGGCAAGGGCCCGACGAGCACCTTCAATACAGGCGGAGCGCTTGATGACATCCACCCAGGGGCATCCATCCACCAGCCGCCGCACGAGGCCGAAGTAGCTCCCAGGCATGGCCTGTCCAGGCCACAGCCGGACTATAAGGCCCTTCATGGCCTCCTCAGCTACCTTGTGGAGCTCGACCAGCTGCTTCAGCTGGTTGCTTGGGGGCACCGGATGGCCGGCCTCAGCGTACTGAGACCAGAAGACCTTCTCCGTTGAGCTCCCCTCCTCGCCACGGTAGAATGCGGCGGCATCGGATACACTACGCGGCAGATCTGCAAACGCCCCTGGAGAGCTCCGAATGCGGGTAAGTGTCAGGTCGTTTACATTAACATGCTTTCTTTGCATGAAAAATGCCTTACCCGCCGCTATCTTCTTCACATATTCAACCTCCTGAAGGGCCTTACGGGCCTCAACCTTGGCGGACTTGGCACTTTCGAGAGCCGAGGCGAGCTCAGACTCTCGAGTCTTGGAGTCGCACTCCAAACTCTCATGCTTCTCCATGAGAGCCTGGAGCTCTTGCCGCACTGCCGCCACCTGTGCCTCCTGCTTCTCTCGCTCTGCCCGTTCCGCGGCTGAGGGAGTCCTGGACTAGGGGGTGTCCGGACAGCCGGACTATCATCGTCCGCCGGACTCCAAGACTATGAAGATACAAGATTGAAGACTCCGTCCCATGTCCGGATGGGACTTTCCTTGGCGTGGAAGGCAAGCTTGGCGATACGGATATGTAGATCTCCTACCATTGTAACCGACTCTGTGTAACCCTTGCCTCCTCCGGTGTCTATATAAACCGGAGGGCATTAGTCCGTAGGACACAACATACATTACAACAATCATACCATAGGCTAGCTTTAGGGTTTAGCCTCCTTGATCTCGTGGTAGATCCACTCTTGTACTACCCATATCATCAATATTAATCAAGCAGGACGTAGGGTTTTACCTCCATCGAGAGGGCCCGAACCTGGGTAAAACATCGTGTCCATCGTCTCCTGTTACCATCTGCCTAGACGCACAGTTCGGGGCCCCCTACCCGAGATCCGCCAGTTTTGACACCGACATTGGTGCTTTCATTGAGAGTCCTCTGTGTCGTCACCGATAGGAAGGATGCCTCCACCCGTCTTCAAAGACGGTATTTTCGCCGAAGGGGCCTTGGCCGTCAGCCAAACTATCCGGCTAGGTGGTTTTCTTATGACCGCCTGTCCGGCCACTGCCTCGACAATGACTTCTCAAGTCATCAAAAGCAATCTTCGCGTCAGCTCGGAATCCGCCGAGCAGTTGGATCCAATAGAGCTCTCGTCTGTTAACGAGCTCTTGGATCGCATCGCCGCCCTGGGAGTCGCCACAGACTACGATCAGATTGGGCTTAAAACCGATCTGAGAGAGATTAACTCTCCCCAGGCCACCCACCACGTCGCAATGGTAGAGGAACAATGCGGCGAATCTTTGCCTATATTAAAAACTAGTCACGTCCGGATTCCCGAACCCTCCATGCCGGACTTCCGCGGAGGGACGGGCTTCGATCAAGCATTGAACTTAAAATCATGCATCACTCCGGACTCGCTGGATTGTGTCCAGCAACCTAAGCTTCCGAATTCGGAAGCTCTTCGGCCTTTAAGACCCAAGATGGGCAGGGATCCGGATTTTAGTCCACCCACCCGCCCAGACATATGCGATCTATCTCTAATACGGCAAGAGCCCGCTGAAACAGTACATCACTACTGGGCCAGATTCCTCCTGGTTATGGACAGGATAAAGGACTGCCGAGAGGAAAACGCAATCTCAATCTTCTGCAATAATTGCACAGATAAGGGAATACTAAACGCCATTGATCGTCGCAAAATTACGCATTTCACCGATCTGGCATCCATAGTATGAAAGTACTGTGCGATGGAGAGTTTCTAGAAAACCGAAAATCAATTTTGGGATAATCCAGCCCCAAACTCAGTCCGCAGCAAAAGGGCGCCTTACACTCAGGCCCCAGATGCAAAAACGAAAAAACAAAAACCCAATAAGGGAAACAGAACCGTACTGGAGGGATGGCTCAATGGACCCTGTAAGCTTCATAGTACAGAGGGAGCCGTCCCAACTCATAGCCTTCGAGCATGTTGGATATTACGGCAGGTGGCCAAAAGTGGCGAGGAGCTTCTAGCCCCGCAAAACAACTCCAACAATACTGGTACGGTATCAACAGTCTTCGAGACTTTCGCGTCAAACAATATGCGAAAGCGAACAATCTGCGGACTCGCCGAAGTCTACCAAATAGCAACAGCAAATCCATGGAGTGACACAGCTATCACCTTCAGTGCCAGCGACGAGCCTAAATTCCGAACAGCCAGAGCACCAGCCGCACTGGTGCTTAGCCCCATAGTGGACGGCTTTCGACTGACAAAAGTCCTCATGGATGGCGGCAGCGGATTAAACCTCATCTACGAGGAAACTCTGCGGAAAATGGAAATCGATTGGAGCCGTATTGAGTGAAGCAGCACAACCTTCAGAGGAATAATCCCTAGCCGGGAGGCACGCTGCACCAGACAAATCACACTCGATGTGGTGTTCGGCTCGCCGGACAATTACAGATCCGAAGAAGTCACGTTCCAAGTGGCCCCGTTCAACAGCGGATATCACGCTATATTAGGACGAGAGGCATTCACAATTTTTCAAGCAGTACCTCATTACGGGTACATGAAGCTCAAAATGCCTGGGCCCGGCGGAATAATCACCCTCGCTAGTGATCCGGACATAGCACTCCGCGCCGAAAATAAGACAGCTGTACTAGCCCTGGAGGAACTATCCGAAGCCTTAGCAGCAGAAGAACTCACCGCGCTGCGCTCTACGGTGAACAGGGACGATGTGATACTCGATAAAAGATCCAACTCCACCTCCTTCAAACCAGCAGATGAAATAATAAAATTCCAGGTCCATCCAACGGACCCAACAAAGACGGCCTCCATTGGGGCACAATTGAACCCCGAAGTAGACGCCGCACTGCGTGAATTCCTTCGGGAAAATTGGGACATCTTCGCCCGGCATCCTTCGGATATGCCCGAAATCCCACGCAGGTTGGCAGAACACAGCCTAAACATCCTAAAAGGATTTAAGCCAGTCAAGCAGGCTCTTCGACGATTTTCCGAACCCAAAAGACAGGCAATGGGAGAAGAGCTAGCCAAACTACTAGAAGCCGGATTCATTAGAGATATCAAACATCCGGACTGGCTAGCAAATCTGGTAATGGTACCAAAGAAGGATAAATCCTGGCGCCTCCGTGTCGATTTTAAAGACCTCAATAAGGCTTGCCCAAAGGATCCCTTCCCTCTCCCCCGCATCGACCAAATTATCGATGCTACCGCAGGGCACGATTCGTTGTGCTTCCTGGACGCATACTCTGGCTATCATCAAATCAAGATGGCGGAAGCAGACCAAGCCGCAACGGCATCCATCACTCCATACGGACCATTCTGCTTCAACACGATGCCCTTCGGACTTAAAAATGCCGGCACAACATATCAGCGCATGATTCAAACATGTCTGGCCACCCAGATCGGCAAAATAGTCGAGGCATACATAGATGACGTAGTCGTCAAAACAAAACACGTCGAAACTCTAGTAGACGATTTGAGGCTCACATTCGACAACCTCAGAGCATATGACATCAAGCTGAATCCGGAAAAATGCGTTTTCGGCGTACCAGCCGGAAAGCTGCTGGGCTTCATTATATCCGGTAGAGGAATTGAAGCAAACCCGGCTAAAATCCGAGCTCTGTCACAGTTGGATATTCCAAAAGACCTCAAACAAATACAAAAATTAACAGGATGCGTGGCAGCCTTAAGCCGCTTTATCTCCCGTCTAGGAGAAAAGGCGTTGCCCCTCTATCGCCTCCTCAGGCGCACCGGACACTTTGAGTGGACGGATGCTGCCACTGCCGGACTCGAAGAAATAAAGGCCATATTGGCAACAAATCTGGTCCTGGCTGCGCCCACTCTGGGCGAACCAATGTTGTTATACATCGCAGCAACGCATCAAGTTGTAAGCGCGGTCCTCGTCGTCGAACGAGCGACAGAAGGGCAGAAATTCCCTCTTCAAAACCAGTGTATTATGTATCCACTATGTTAACCCCCTGCAAGTACCGTTACCCGCACTATCAGAAGATAGCATATGCGGTGTTCATGGCGTCCCGGAAGCTCCGACACTACTTTCAAGAGTGTTCGATAACAGTGGCCTCTGAAGTACCACTCAATGACATTATAAATAACCGCGACGCAACGGGCAGGATTGCAAAATGGGCCATTGAGCTCTTACCATTCGATATAACTTACAAACCTCGGCGAGCTATAAAGTCACAAGTTTTGGCTGACTTCGTCGCTGAATGGACCGAAGCCGAACTCCCTAAAGAGTACGGCGCATACTCTAATTGGGTTATGCATTTCGACGACTCTAAAATGTTGGCCGGACTGGGGGCTGGCGTCGTATTGACGTCCCCAACCGGGGACACACTCCAGTACGTACTTCAAATAATGTACACGGACTCCAACAACGCAGCCGAATACGAGGCCCTATTACATGGTCTCCGGATGGCAGTCTCCATTGGTATTCAACGCCCAGAGGTGTGCGGGGATTCAAACCTTGCAATATCCCAAATAAATGGAGACTTTGACGCCAAGGATCTGAAAATGGCAGCATATCGCAACGCCGTCCTAAAAATGTGAGCTCGGTTTGAAGGACTCGAATTCCATCACATAGCCCGAGATAATAACCAAGCGGCCGACGTACTGGCACGCATTGGTGCGAAACGTGATGCTGTCCCTCCAAATATCTTCCTGGAATGGCTCTTCAAGCCATCCGTACTATGGGAAGAGGAGCCCGGAAGTGACAAACCGGAAAAAACCGAGCCAATCGGCGATTCAGCCGATGACATAACACCGTCAGCCCACGACATAATGGCAGTAATCGCCCCATGGACAGAACCATTCCTAGCCTACTTGCTTAGGCAGGAACTTCCCGAAGACCAAAACGAGGCCCGCTGCATAGTCCGGCGATCGAAAGCCTACAAGGTCCATGAGGGAGAACTTTATAAGAAAAGCACAACCGGAGTCCTTCAAAGATGTATCTCCGAAGAGGAAGGGCGCAACCTCCTGGCTGAAATTCATGCCGGACTAGGCGGACACCACGCAGCAGCCCGGGCCCTTGTAGGAAAGGCATTCCGTACAGGATTTTATTGGCCGACGGCCCAGGCAGATGCCCGAGACTTAGTCCAGAGATGCTTTGGTTGTCAGCTCTTTGCTAATCAGAGCCATATGCCGCCTACCACCCTCAAAACTATACCCATTACCTGGCCGTTCGCGGTCTGGGGGCTTGATATGGTTGGACCCCTTAAAGGGGGAACCCACAAGCAACGGTACCTATTGGTCATGGTGGATAAATTCACCAAATGGATAGAGGCCAAGCCGGTCAAAACGGCAGAGTCCGGACCAGTGATAGACTTTATATCTGGGGTAGTACACCGTTACGGAGTCCCCCATAGCATCATCACCGACAGCGGCACGAACTTCACAGCCGACGAGGTTAAGTCATGGTGCAAGAATATGGGCATCAAGCTCGACTACGCTTCAGTCTATCACCCTCAAACCAATGGTCAAGTGGAACGAGCAAATGGTCTAATATTGAGCGGCATTACCCAGACTAGTGCGGTCACTTACTAAATCTGACACGCACTGGGTCGAGGAGCTCGACTCCGTACTCTGGGGGCTGCGGACAACGCCTAACCGTACTACCGGATTCACACCATTTTTTATGGTATACGGCGCAGAGGCAGTCTTACCCTGCGACATTATTCATGACTCACCTCGAGTGCGCATGTACGAGGAAAGAGAGGCCGAGCTAGATCGGCAGGACAGCTTGGACACATTGGAGGAAGAACGCGACGTCGCCAAAGCTCGTTCTGCATTCTATCAGCAGCAGGCTCGAAGATATCAAAGCAGAGAAGTACGGGCCAAGACTTACAACGTTGGTGAACTAGTTCTACGCCTGCCGGACAAGAAAAAGGACAAGCTCAAGCCCAAGTGGGAGGGCCCTTTCATTATCGATCAAGTCCTGACCGGCGGAGCATACCGTCTACGAAATGCGTCGGATAACCAACTCGAGCCGAACCCATGGAACGCAGCCCGCCTCTGAAGATTCTATGCCTAGCGTCGGAGTAAGAGTTCGTCCCCTCCCTCCGTCCAAATTTTTATACCTTGGCTGTCTTTCGTTTCTCTTTTCATAACCTTTTTATTAAAAAGCCCCTAAGGGCTTACTTTTGCATTTTTTCGCATACACTTGATGTGCCATCCGCACTCATTATACCTGGGGGCTTCTTTTACAGAAGCTCAATTATAAGGGTTTCATGCCTAGCACATGTGTCATGCTTCCACATGTACCTTTTACTCACCATTATATGCACCGATATGACTTAAGTTTTGGCCAAGCTGGGTTGCCTGGCTCCTGTGCTTACCCCTACGTTCCCGATTGTTCGGCTAGGAGGTAAAGGGAGCACCTCTGCGATTGCTACTGCCGGGTCAGCCGGATGTGTACCTCAGAGTGGGTGAAGCCGAAAGCTAGCGTTCTTAAGGGAATATTCGGTCGGTGACTTAAAAGATGATTTTCTTTACCTACTCATTTATCTGCCCCCAGATGTTTTTCTGCTTTTTTCGCAGTCCGGACATGCACTTTAGGGCATGCCTCCCAGGGAAAGGAACCCTTAACGGAACTATTCTCCCTGGAAGATGTTTCTTACTAACCATGTAATATAACATAACTAGTTGGGCACTTGTCTGATAAAGCAATAATGACCCCTACGCCTGGTCTCCATGCATACCGCGGTTGTTTCTCATCCACAAAGGTATTCAGACACACTCCGGACTCTAGGGTCCTGAGGTCGAAGCGAAAAGGTCGGCAAAGACAAACGATCTACAATCCGGCTAGAAGGCATTTCACATGTCACTTCAAAGGAAAACATACATTGTCAAATTTATTGATTGTATTCCTCCTCAATCCCGTCTAACAGGCTGTCTAACTTACAGTCCCGTTGGGAAAACTTTGCAGCCAACTCTACTTGGCTGTATACTAAACTCATAGGGATCTCCTTCCCATCGAGCCCCACCAGTCCAACTTCGGCCATATGGTTGGGATCCGCCTTCTTATACCGCGTCTTCACCATGGCCCAAGCCTCCCTGGCACCTTGACGGCAAGCCGAAATCTTCCACAAATGGAAGCGCTGCCGCACTCCCTGAAGCTTCTCCGCAAGCTCCCCAAGGCCCTCGGGTAGGGAGAGGGCTGGCCATAAAGCCCGGACGACGCCGCTTATTGCCTGCCGAACTCGTTCGAGCAGTTGCAACAGTTCGGGAAGTTGATCACCCGTTGATATGGGCATCTCCTCTGCAGGACGACCTGTGAGTATACCTACAAGACATATCATGTCAATATACTTCCTCGCCGAACTCTTCTTTTCAAAGGAGTCCGCTCAAGCACTTACTATAAATGCCGCGACGAAGCCGGTCATTCTCCTTAACGGAGCCGGACAGCCCGGCGCGAGCGCCTTTCAGCTCTTCTCCGAGCTTGGCGTTGGCATCCTGGAGTTTATTCCTTTCTTGCTGCACCCTATTCAGCACACTCTCGCCGGCCTTCAGCTGGCACAGTAATCCTTGCCTGTCCGGATCTTGTCCGGCGGTACCTACACAGTCATTATTAGACTTACGCGCACGCCGCACAACGCTTATATTTATTAATACAAATGTGTTACCAGGAGGGGTCTTTGAGTCTCCTCCTGCGGCAGCAAGTGTGGCCTCCAGTTGGGCCTTGCATTCTTGCAGCTCCTGAGATAGCTGGGCATTCTTCTCGGTAAGAGCCTGCGTTTCACATGATCCTTAAATCAGTTAACATAACTACTTTAAGTCTCGGGGGCTACTGGTATATACAACCATTAAAATTCCCTTACCCGTATGTCTTTCACATACTGCTCCGTGGCTCTGGTAAAACCATCCTGAGTGGCACGGAGATGCGCGTCCCCTGCGTTAAAGGCATCCAATGCCTCAAGGGAGAAGCACGCTTCACGAAATACTGTCCGGCGGCGCCTATGGTTCATGGCGCTCTCCACCTCAGACTTGGTGGCGGATAGTCTGTCGGTGTCCTCCGTTGGAGAAGGATCCGGCCCACGTCTTGCGCTTGCCTCCCCCTCCAGGCCGGGCACTGGAGCCTGGCCGGTGTAGGTTGGATCAGCAACTTCTGCGCCCGCAGTCCTTTTCTCCTACAAAGATCATGAGCACTCAGGCGTTTCCTAGGAACGTTGCTCTGAAAGTTCAAATATGAGCTATACCTTTGCGGCGACGTTTCCGTCCGCACCGCGCTCCTTTTCCGCCTGCTGGTCCGGACTGGCCTCTGTTGGTCAGCCGCCGCGGGCTCGGCTTCCTGCCGTAAAGGCACTTCCTGTAACATACCATCGTTCGCGAAGGTTAGAAAGGGGAAAGGAAGAGATAATGGTGTTCGGACCTCGGTCACGGTCACCTGAGAAGCCGGATACAGTCCGGGGTAGTCCGCCGTAATGGCAACCAAAGCACTATCCATGCTGAGCTGGTGAAATACCCCGTCGATCAGCTCCACCTCGATGTCCGGGTCCTCTTGGGAGGCCGGATCCAAGGATCTTTCTGGATCCTTGGGTTGTGGAGCAGGACTTACCATGTCCTCCACAGTCCGACGTAGACCCTGCGCCGAAGACATAATGTAAAGAAGCTTAAACTTCGAGAGAATGGGTTGAGCCTCTAAAGGTGTTCGCTTACCCATCCTCTAGGGTTGATCATGGAAAACCCATTCAAAGGGTTCGTTCGAAGGAAGTCCTCTTTTCCCCCCTTATACAGGCTGGAAAGGATCTCTACCAGATCCTCGGTCGAATTCGGCCCTTTGCGGCCATGACGGGTGGCATCGTCCTCCCCGTTGAAATCCCACATAGGCTGGCCTCTGTATTGCAATGGCTGTACCCCCCGCATGATGCATGTCGTCATGACTCCAATCATGGTCAACCCGGAATGGGCCAGTAATCTTATTCGGCCCATCAAGTAATGGACGCTCTTGTCTTCCTCCAATCGGGGGCTCCGTGGGCGCCAGCTGAGGCGTTTCTTCAGGGGAGCAGCACTAAACTCCGGGAGGCAAATCCGGACTGGGTCCGGCAGCGGAGCATCTCCTATGTAAAACCACTCTGAGGGCCAGTCTTCGGACGCCTTCTTGGGAGTGCCGGATGGGTATCCGGTCCCGGCGATGCGCCATATTTCGGCGCCGCCCACTTGATATATGGACCCCTCGTGAGAACGGGGTACGAGGCAGAACAGCCTCTTCCACACTGCAAAATGGGGCTCAATGCCCAGGAACAGCTCGCAAAGAGCTACGTAGCCCGCGATATGCAGGACAGAGGCGGGTGTGAGGTGGTGGAGCTGGAGTCCGTAGAACTCCAGGAGCCCGCGGAGGAACGGATGTATTGGGAATCCGAGTCCCCTTATCAGATAGGGGACGAAGCATACTCGCTCCCCCTTATTGGGGCTTGGGGTAGCCTCCGCTTGCCTCCCACCTTGATAAGTAACCAGCCCGGCTCGAACCGGGATCATGAAGGCCGGAGGGAGATATTCCCCCGCTTGGAGCTTCACTAGCTCATTGTGCGGAACAGAGCACCTCCTCCAATCCCCTGGCGGTGGGCTGGGAGCGCGAGAAGAAGAGCCGCATCGACGGTCCATGATGGAATGGATTTTTAGGTCGAAGGCGCTTCGATGAAGTATTCGCGGGAGGAAGATGGTGTGGTTTGGATCTGGATTCTAGCCTCTTTTGTAGGCGGACGACTCGCACAACTAGGGGGTGAAACGTAAAAGACACCCTAGCTTTTCGCATTCGTGCGACGCGTGGAAGAGGGCCATTATTTGGCGTAGAAGCCGAGGAACACAGTATTCAAGATGAAGCCGGGCACTGTTCGGCAGATACATGGAATTTGAAGGGAGAACCCGCCTTGCAATGCCGAAGACTATATACGCGCTAGACTTATCGTCATTGAAGCCTGGTTCAGGGGCTACTGAGGGAGTCCTGGACTAGGGGGTGTCCGGACAGCCGGACTATCATCGTCCGCCGGACTCCAAGACTACGAAGATACAAGATTGAAGATTCCGTCCCATGTCCGAATGGGACTTTCCTTGGCGTGGAAGGCAATCTTGGCGATACGGATATGTAGATCTCCTACCATTGTAACCGACTCTGTGTAACCCTAGCCTCCTCCGGTGTCTATATAAACCGGAGGGCATTAGTCCGTAGGACACAACATACATTACAACAATCATACCATCGGCTAGCTTTAGGGTTTAGCCTCCTTGATCTCGTGGTAGATCCACTCTTGTACTACCCATATCATCAATATTAATCAAGCAGGACGTAGGGTTTTACCTCCATCGAGAGGGCCCGAACCTGGGTAAAACATCGTGTCCCTTGTCTCCTGTTACCATCCGCCTAGACGCATAGTTCGGGGCCCCCTACCCGAGATCCGCCGGTTTTGACACCGACAGCGGCCGCACTGCGTTCGGACGCGGACACAGCCTCCTTCAGGGCCGCCACCTCGTTTGTGGCCCCTGCAGTACCCTTATTATCCTTGTTAATTTTATTGCAACCAAAATCCTTTTCTGTAAGGTAAAAATTCAAAGTGGTGCTACTCACCTTCTTTGTCCTCGAGCTGCCTCTTGGCATGGCCGAGCTCCCGCTCGGACCGCTCGAGATCTTGCTTTAATGCACCAACCTCCGCAGTCAGTGCGGCAGAGGTCAGCAGCACAGCCTGCAAACCCATATTGACATAATTTATTAGCAACCTGCGAATATCTTTTTAGATCCTCAGTCCGGCTTTTCTTTCCGAACACCGAACCGAGCATCAGGGGCTACTGTCTATGCGGTATTACATTACATAATTTTAACTTCTTACCTCAAAGCCTGTTAGAAGGCTACTGCAGGCTTCGGTCAGCCCGCTCTTGGCGAGCTGAACCTTCTGAATCACCGCACTCATAATAGTGTGGTGTTCTTCCTCGATGGAAGCGCCTTTGAGCGCCTCCAGCAAGTTGTCCGGCGCCTCCGGTTGGACGGAGGCCGCGGCGTCACGGTCTTGCCCTTCTTGCGAAGGGGCCGCTTGCCGGACTAAGGAACTACTGCAGGTTCCGGCGTGGAGTCCGGCGCAAAGTCCGGGAGGCTGCCTTGCAGCGCCTCCGGAGCCTCCTCCTGATGGGTCCCTTTCTGGGATCCCACCTCGGCGTCCTCGTCGGCGCGGGGGGTGGAGGCAGTCGGAAGGGAATCCACATTCGACGGGGCCAATGACCCGCTCGATGAAGCGAGGAGGTCATCATCGGCCGGACTGCGGGCAATATGCAGCGTTAGTAGGACACTATGTGACGCAAAAGAAATTGCAGATCATTCAGGGATCCGAATACTTACGATCTCGCCGGAGGCCTGGCCCTTGAAGGCCACTCCTCGCTGGCAACGCCGGTGTTGGCAGAGCTGTCCGGGGAATATTTCTCCCCCTCTTGGACCCTTCGGCCTCCCCTGTTGGGGAAGCCTTCCTCTTCCTCTCTCCCCCCTCCGGGAGAGTCTTCTTCCTCCTCCTCGTCTTCGGGGGAGGAGTCCGCCTCGTCGTCGGACGCCTAATAACGGGAAATATTTCGAGTGCCCGTGGCCACCTTCTTGGCCTTCTTCTCCGGCACCACATGCGGTGCCGAAACCAGCAGCCCCGCTAGACGGGCATCCACTGGGTCTTCTAGCATGGGAGCCGGGCAGATGAGCTGCTCGGCCTTCTTCATCCATTCCTGTCAAAGGAAAAGGGAGATTGAAACCCTCTTAGCATCAATCTATTTACAATAAGTGTCCCGTAAAGGGGTAGAATCACTTACCTCGTCAGCCGGATGCTGCGAGTGAAATCCGCGATCTTCCGTCGCGGATGCGGGGGCTTTGGCGCCCTTAAACAGCACCCTCCAGGCGCCTTCGTACATCGTGTCGAAGAGCCCGCTCAGCGCCTGGTGCTGTTCCGGATCAAACTCCCACAGATTGAATGCCCGTTCTTGGCATGGGAGAATCCGGCGGACGAGCATGACTTGGACCACGTCGACAAGCCTGAGCTTCTTGTTCACCAGCTTCTGGATACAGGCTCGGAGTCCCATCAGCTCCTTCGAATTACCCCACAGCAAGCCCTTCTCTTTCCAGGAGGTGAGCTACGTAGGGATACCAGATCTAAACTCGGGGGCCGCCGCCCACGTAGGGTCACGCGGCTCGGTGATGTAGAACCACCCCGATTGCCACCCCTTGACGGAGTCCACGAAGGCCCCTTCGAACCAGAGGACGTTGGGCATCTTGCCCAACATGGCGCCTCCGCACTCCGCCTGCGTGCCCTTCACTACCTTCGGCTTGACGTTGAAGGCCTTGAGCCACAAGCCGAAGTGGGGCCGGATGCAGAGGAGGGCCTCGCACACGACGATAAACGCCGAGATGTTGAGGATGAAGTTCAGCGCCAGATCGTGGAAATCCAGGCCGTAGTAGAACATGAGCCCCCGGACAAAGGGGTGAAGTAGAAAGCCCAGTCCACGGAGGAAGTGGGGAAGGAAAATGACCCTCTCATGGGGCCCGGGGGTAGGGATGAGCTGCCCCTCGTCGGGCAGCCGGTGCGCAATGTCGCCGGAAAGGTATCCGGTGCTGCGCAGCTTTGTGATATGCTCCTCCTTAACGGTGGAAGCCAACCATTTGCCTCCCCCTCCAGACATGGTCGGAGAAGGTTGAGACGAGATGCGCGAACTTGGGCACTGGAGCTTGAGTGTGCGGAGATGGATAAGCAAAGGAGGAAGAAGGCGTAGGTGAAAGGGTGAATCCTTATCCCTTATATATAGGCGGACGAAACTATGCGTCCCCCACCAGCCTGGTAAAACTCGCTTATCTCCCAAACGCCACCATCAATGGCGCGGTTGGGTTACCCACGTCCATATTGATGAGAATCCCGGAATAAGGGGAACACGATCTCTGCTTCGACAAGACGTGCCAAGGAAACCGCTTCGCTAAACGTGCTGAGGTGGTATAGTAAAAAACGATTCAAACAAAGGCTTGGTAGCGGTGTGATGTCATGCTGCAAAATACGTCAGCAGATTGAGCTTGTGTACATTTTATTCTCTCTATGGTGGAATGTGGAATTTATTTTGCAGAGCCGGACACTATCCTGGTGTTCATGATCTTCTCTGGATTATTCAAAGGAGGAACCCGCCTTGCAATGCCGAACATTATGCGCGCCGGACTTATCGTCATTGAAGCCTGGTTCAGGGGCTACTGAGGGAGTCCTGGACTAGGGGGTGTCCGGACAGCCGGACTATCATCGTCCGCCGGACTCCAAGACTACGAAGATACAAGATTGAAGACTCCGTCCCGTGTCCGGATGGGACTTTCCTTGGCGTGGAAGGCAAGCTTGGCTATACGGATATGTAGATCTCCTACCATTGTAACCTACTCTGTGTAACCCTAGCCCTCTCCGATGTCTATATAAACCGGAGGGCTTTAGTCCGTAGGACACAACATACATTACAACAATCATACCATAGGCTAGCTTCTAGGGTTTAGCCTCCTCGATCTCGTGGTAGATCCACTCTTGTACTACCCATATCATCAATATTAATCAAGCAGGACGTAGGGTTTTACCTCCATCAAGAGGGCCCGAACCTGGGTAAAACATCGTATCCCTTGTCTCCTGTTACGATCCGCCTAGACGCACAGTTCGGGACCCCCTGCCCGAGATCCGCCGGTTTTGACACCGACAATCATGTTTTGCTCGTGGAAGAGATTTAGTCAACGGATCAGCGACATTCAGATCTGTATGCACTTTACAAATATCTATGTCTCCATCTTGAACATTTTCACGGATGGAGTTGAAGCGACGCTTGATGTGCCTGGTCTTGTTGTGAAACCTGGGCTCCTTGGCAAGGGCAATAGCTCCAGTGTTGTCACAGAAGAGAGTCATCAGGCCCGACGCATTGGGAATAACTCCTAGGTCGGCAATGAACTCCTTCATCCAGATTGCTTCATGCGCTGCCTCCGAGGCTGCCATGTACTCTTCTTCACATGTAGATCCCGCCATGACACTTTGCTTGCAACCGCACCAACTTACTGCCCCACCATTCAAAATATACGCGTATCCGGTTTGTGACTTGGAGTCATCCAGATCTGTGTCGAAGCTAGCATCGACGTAACCCTTTACGACGAGCTCTTTGTCACCTCCATAAACGAGAAACATATCCTTAGTCCTTTTCAGGTACTTCAGGATATTCTTCACCGCTGTCCAGGGTTCCATGCCGGGATTACTTTGGTACCTTGAGGGAGTCCTGGACTAGGGGGTGTCCGGACAGCCGGACTATCATCGTCCGCCGGACTCCAAGACTACGAAGATACAAGATTGAAGACTCCATCCCGTGTCCGGATGGGACTTTCCTTGGCGTGGAAGGCAAGCTTGGCGATACGGATATGTAGATCTCCTACCATTGTAACCGACTCTGTGTAACCCTAGCCTCCTCCGGTGTCTATATAAACTGGAGGGCATTAGTCCGTAGGACACAACATACATTACAACAATCATACCATAGGCTAGCTTTAGGGTTTAGCCTCCTTGATCTCGTGGTAGATCCACTCTTGTACTACCCATATCATCAATATTAATCAAGCAGGACGTAGGGTTTTACCTCCATCGAGAGGGCCCGAACCTGGGTAAAACATCGTGTCCCTCGTCTCCTGTTACCATCCGCCTAGACACACAGTTCAGGACCCCCTACCCGAGATCCGCCGGTTTTGACACCGACATTGGTGCTTTCATTGAGAGTTCCTCTGTGCCGTCATCGATAGGCCCGATGGCATCTTCAACCAACAACGCTGTCCAGGGTGAGACTTTTCTCCCCGGACAAATCTTCTTATTCGGCGGCTTCGCACTGCGGGCTAATTCACTTGGCCATCTGGAGCAGATCGAAAGCTACGCCACTGGCCGTCAGGTCAGATTCGGAAGCCTAAACTTCACGGCCGATGTCTGCGGAGACTTGATCTCCGACGGACTCGAGCCACAGCCAAGCGCGCCGCACTGTGACGATGGGCATGATCTAGCTCTGCCGCCGAACAGTGCCTTGGTGGCCGCACACGAATCCGCTCCGGCCATTGGTCCGGAGCAGACTGCCCAGATAGAGGGGCGGTGGATGGACGCCGCCTCGGGGGCTTCAACCGCTACGGCGATGGAGCCGAACACTAATCTCGTCCCTCGCAAAACTCGTGATTCCAAGGTGTCGGACTCCTTGCCGGACTCCGAACCTCCCACGCCCCTACCAATCAAATCGGATTGGGCGCCGGTTATGGAATTCACCGCCGCGGACATCTTCCAATACTCACCTTTTGGCGATATCCTGAATTCACTAAAGCATCTCTTGTTATCAGGAGAGCCCTGGCCGGACTCTGGCCAGGATGGTTGGGATGCGGACGACGAAGAAATTCAGAGCCCACCCACCACCCACTTTGTAGCCACTGTCGACGACCTAACCGACATGCTAGACTACGACACCGAAGACATCAACGCTATGGACGATGATGCCGGAGACGAACAGGAACCAGCGCCTACAGGGCACTGGAAGACTTCCTCGTCATATGACATATACATGGTGGAGATCCCAAAAGATGGGGACGGCGAAGAAACAGCGGAGGCAGATCCTTCAAAGAAATAGCCCAAGCGCCGGCGTCAGCGGCGCCGCTCTAAATCCCGCCACAGCAAGAATGGAGATTCCGGCACAGGAGATAATAATACCCCAGAAAGTGCCGAAGACAACCCCCTCCAGCAAGACTCAGAGCAGGAGGATGCAGAAGCAAGCCCTCAGGAGAGGGCGACGGAGGAAGAGGCTGAGAATTACAACTATATGCCTCCCTCCGAAGACGAGGCAAGCCTCAACGATGACGAATCGTCATGCCCGAGGATCCCGTCGAACAAGAGCGTTTTAAACGCAGGCTTATCGCCACGGCAAACAGCCTAAAGAAAAAGCAGCAGCAGCTTCAAGCTGACCAGGACCTGCTGGCCGATCGATGGACCGAGGTCCTCGCGGCCGAAGAGTATAAACTCGAACGCCCCTCCAAAAGCTATCCAAGACGCAAGCTGCTCCCCTGATTAGAGGAGGAAGCATACATACCTCCATCACCGGCACACGATATGGCTGACCGACCACCCCGTGGTCGTGACAGAGAGGCATCCAGGCCCCCAGCCAAGACCGTACCCCGGCATCGCTCCAAAAGTACGAAGCCAAGAGGGAACACGCCGAACTTGCGAGACATATTGGAGGACAAAGCAAGACAATCCAGATCCATCTACAGATCACGTGGGCGCCCCACGACCCACGACGAATACCGTCGTGCCGGATACAATAACCCCGGTCGGGCCGAGCACAGCAGATAGCGCTCTCTCGAGCTGCGTCGCGATATTGCTCAATACAGAGGCGCCGCACACCCGCTATGCTTCACTGACGAAGTAATGGATCATCAAATCCCCGAAGGGTTTAAACCCGTAAACATGGAATCCTACGATGGCACAACAGACCCCGCAGTTTGGATAGAAGATTATCTTCTCCACATCCATATGGCCCGCGGCGACGATCTCCACGCCATCAAGTATCTCCCACTCAAGCTCAAAGGACCAGCTCGGCATTGGCTTAACAGCTTGCCCGCAGAGTCAATTGGGTGTTGGGAAGACCTGGAGGCCGCATTCCTTGATAACTTCCAAGGCACGTATGTGCGACCACCAGACGCCGATGACCTAAGCCACATCATTCAACAGCCAGACGAATCGGCCAGACAATTCTGGACACGGTTCTTGACGAAGAAAAATCAAATCATCGACTGTCCGGATGCAGAGGCCCTTGCAGCCTTCAAGCATAACATCCGCGACGAATGGCTAGCCCGGCACCTGGGCCAGGAAATACCGAAATCTATGGCAGCCCTCACATCATTAATGACCCGCTTCTGCGCGGGAGAGGATAGCTGGCTAGCCCGCAGTAACAATCTCCGTAAAAATTCTGGCAGTCCGGATACTAAGGACAACTACGGCAGGTCACGTCGAAACAAAAACAAACGCCGCATTAGCGGCGACGATAAGGAGGATACGTCAGTCAACGCCGGATTCCGAGGCTCTAAACCCGGTCAGCGGAAGAAGCCATTCAAAAGAACCACTCTGGGTCCGTCCAATTTGGACCGAATAGTCGACCGCTTATGCCAGATACATGGCACCCCTGAAAAACCAGCCAATCACACTAATAGAGATTGCTGGGTGTTCAAACAAGCAGGCAAGTTAATTGCCGAAAACAACGACAAGGGGCTAAACAGCGATGACGAGGAGGAGACCCGACCGCCGAACAGTAGAGGACAGAAGGGTTTTCCCCCACAAGTGCGGACGGTGAACATGATTTACGCAACCCATATACCCAAGAGGGAGAGGAAGCGCGCACTAAGGGACGTCTATGCGATGGAGCCAGTCGCCCCAAAGTTCAATCCATGGTCGTCTTGTCCGATCACTTTCGATCGAAGAGACCATCCGACCAGCATACGCCATGGTGGATTCGCTGCATTGGTTTTAGACCCAATCGTCGATGGATTTCACCTCACGAGAGTCCTGATGGACGGCGGTAGTAGCCTGAACCTGCTTTATCAGGATACAGTGCGCAAAATGGGCATAGACCCCTCAAGGATTAAACCTACAAAGACAACCTTTAAAGGTGTCATACCAGGAGTGGAAGCCAACTGTACAGGCTCAATCACACTGGAAGTGGTCTTCGGATCCCCGGATAATTTCCGGAGCGAAGAGTTAATCTTCGACATAGTCCCATTTCGCAGTGGCTATCACGCTCTGCTCGGACGAACCGCGTTTGCAAAATTCAACGCGGTGCCGCATTATGCATACCTAAAGCTCAAGATGCCAGGCCCTCATGGAGTCATCACGGTCAATGGGAATACGGAACGCTCCCTCCGAACGGAGGAACATACAGCGGCTCTCGCGGCAGAAGTACAGAGTAGCCTCTTATGGCAATTCTCCAGTCCGGCCGTTAAACAGCCGGATACAGCAAAACACGCCCGAAGCAATACCAACCAAGACCACCTGGCGCGATCAGAGCATGCGTAGAAATGCAGCCCCAACCCTTGCCCGCGCATGATCGCAATAATAACACTCCGCGTATATCATTACGCTTTGGAGATACCATGGGCACAGGGGAGGGGGCACGATCGCAACGGACCCAGAGTGCGGTTCGACCACACCGGGGGCTCGCAAGTGTGCCCCCCTTTTTTTATTTTTTATTTTCCTTCTTTTATGTACACAGGACTCCGTTAACCAGAAGCCCTGTCCGGCGGCGAACCTGCCAAACTCATGATGCAACAGTCAGGGACTAAAGAAGGCTGCGACGAACACTCAGGTGGTCTCAATTACGAGCATTAAATTCGATTATATACACCAAGTCCGCAGCTCACCCCTGGAGGGGGACATGTTTACTTAGTCCAAATCCCTTGCTTACCGCACTATTTGTATCAGTCCGCTCTCCTAGCAGACTTTCTTTCATAAATAACGCAGCACCTTTTTTGATTGCAATTGCATTACCTTTTATATATATATGCTCATTATATGACATCTTGCGCCCGTATATTTTGGTACGGCCTAATACGCCAGGGGCTTATGTTCCCCACTCTATGGTGTGATAAGTCCGAACACTTTCATAAGTGCGGCACCCCGAACTTATAGCATTATATGAATCAGCTCCGAATCATGTCTTGGGTCAATAGTTGGGTTTGCCCGGCTCCCACGTTTTGGTGCCTTACGTTCCGTTCTGTCGGCTAAGGTGGCACTGGGAGAACCACTGCGATTGCGCCCCGGTTGAGCCGGGTGAGGGCCTCAGTGGAGAAAGCTAAAACTGACCGGCATGATAAGGCGAGAGACTGGTCGCTGTTCGAGAGGTTTTTTCGGGTCCTTAAAGACTCACGCCGCTTCGAGCGAAGTTCCGGACAATGTCCGACGAAGGCGTGGATAGCGCCCTAGATTCGGTCTTCCGAATACCAGGGGCTTCGCCAAAATTTAAAATTATAGAATTCTATGGCTAAGTGAGAGTGTTCAAGCATTATAAGTCCGGTTTCCTTGTTCGTTGTGTTGAGCGCCTCCCTCGATGGACCCAACAATGGGAACAAGAGTGCTCAAGTTTATCCCGAACACCCCAGCACTCGTGGCTTGGGGGCTGAAGCCAACGACTTGCCATCTCTCAGATTTTATAAACGGCCGCACAGAAGGTAATATTTTAAATTAAAAAAGCGTTGCTCAAAGCGCACATGAACAAAGTTTCAGCGCACAGGATAATACTTAGCAAATTCACTCAAAGATTACATTTCTGGGGCACTCATCCGCAATATCGCGGGCTCCCTTCAGGACAGTTTTATAATACATTTCGGGCGTGCGATACTCCTTGCCCGGTGGCGGTGGGTCCGTGAGAAGCTTCTCCGCATCCAACCTGCCCCAATGTACCTTTGTGCAGGCGAGGGCCCGGCGAGCGCCTTCAATACAGGCGGAGCGCTTGATGACATCCACCCAGGGGCATGCATCCACCAGCTGCCGCATGAGGACAAAGTAGCTCCCAGGCATGACCTGTTCAGGCCACAGCCGGACTATAAGGCCCTTCATGGCCTCCTCAGCTACCTTGTGGAGTTCGACCAGCTGCTTCAGCTGGTCGCTTGGGGCACCGGATGGCCGGCCTCAGCGTACTGAGACCAGAAGACCTTCTCCGTCAAGCTCCCCTCCTCGCCACGATAGAATGCGGCGGCATCAGACGCACTACGCGGCAGATCTGCAAACGCCCCTGGAGAGCTCCGAATGCGGGTAAGTGTCAGGTAGTTTACATTAACATGCCTGCTTTGCATGAAAAATGCCTTACCCGCCGCTATCTTCTTTATATCCTCAACCTCCTGAAGGGCCTTATGGGCCTCGGCCTTGGCGGACTTGGCACTTTCGAGAGCCGAGGCAAGCTCGGACTCTCGAGTCTTGGAGTCACGCTCCAAACTCTCATGTCTTTCCATAAGAGCCTGGAGCTCTTGCCGTACTTCCACCACACGTGCCTCCTGCTTCTCTCGCTCCTCCCGCTCCGCGGCCGCACTGCGTTCAGCCCCGGACACGGCCTCCTTCAGGGCAGCCACCTCGTTCGTGGCCCCTAAAATATCCAAATTATCCTTGTTAATTTTATTGCAACCAAAATCCTTTTCTGTAAGGTAACTATTCAAAGTGGTGTTAATCACCTTCTTTGTCCTCGAGCTGCTTCTTCGCATGGCCGAGCTCTCGCTCGGACCGCTCGAGATCCTGCTTTAGCACATGGACCTCCGCCGTTAGTGCGGCAGAGGTCAGCAGCGCAGCCTGCAAACCCATATTGACATATTTTAAGCAACCCTGCGTATATCTTGTTAGATCCTCAGTCCGGCTTTTTCTTTCCGAACACCAAACTGAGAATCTGGGGCTACTGTCTATGCGGTATTACATTACATAACTTTAACTTCTTACCTCAAAGCCTGTTAGAAGGCTTCCGCAGGCTTCGGTCAGCCTGCTTTTGGCGAGCTGAACCTTTTGAATCACCGCACTCATGGTAGTGCGGTGTTCTTCATCGATGGAAGCGCCTTTAAGCACCTCCAACAAATTATCCGGCGCCTCCGGTTGGACGGAGGCCGCCGGTGTCGCGGTCTTGCCCTTCTTTCGAAGGGGCCGCTTGCCGGACTCTGGAACCACTGCGGGTTCTGATGTAGAGTCTGGCGCAAAGTCCGGGAGGCTGCCTGACGGCGCCTCCGGAGCCTCCTCCTGATGGGTCCCTCTCTGGGATCCCACCTCGGCGTCCTCGTCGGCGCGTGGGGTAGAGGCAGTCAGAGGTGAATCCACATCCGACGGGGCCAACGACCCGCTCGATGAGTCGGGGAGATCGTCATCGGCCGGACTACGGACAGAATGCGGCGTTAGAAGGACACTACGCGACATAAAAGATATTGCATATAAAGGATCCGGATACTTACGATCTTGCCGGACGCCTGGCCCTTGGAGGCCACTCACCCTCGCCAACTGTGGGGTTGGCGAAACTGTCCGGGGGGATAGTCCTCCCCCTCTTGGACCCTTCGGCCTCCCCTATTGGGGAAGCCTTCCTCTTCTTCTCTCCCTCCTCCGGGAGAGAGTACTCCTCCTCCTCCTCGTCTTCGGGGGAGGAGTACGCCTCGTCGTCAGACGCCTGATTGCGGGAACTCTTTCGAGTCCCCGCGGCCACCTTCTTGGTCTTCTTCTCCGGCACCACGTGCGGTGCCGGAACCAACAGCCCTGCTAAACGGGCGTTCTCTGGGTCTTCTAGCATGGGAGCCGGGCTGATAAGCAGCTTGGCCTTCTCCATCCATTCCTGTCAAAGGAAGAGACAGAATGAAACCCCTCTAGAATCAATTTGATTACCACAAGTGTCCCGTAAAGGGGTTGAATCACTTACCTCGTCAGCCGGATGCTGCGAGCGAACTCGTCGCGGATGTGGGGGCTTCGGCGCCCTTAAACAACACCCTCCAGGCGCCTTCGTATGTCGTATCAAAGAGCCCGCTTAGCGCCTGGCGCTGTTCCGGATTGAACTCCCACAGATTAAATGCCCGTTCTTGGCATGGGAGGATCCGGCGGATGAGCATGACTTGGACCACGTCGACGAGCCTGAGCTTACCGCTCACCAGCTTCTGGATGCAGGCTCGGAGTCCCGTCAGCTCCTTCGGGTTGCCCCACAACAAACCCTTCTCTTTCCAGGAGGTGAGCTACGTGGGGACGCCAGATCTAAATTCGGGGGCCGCCGCCCATGTGGGCTTGCGCGGCTCGGTGATGTAGAACCACCCCGATTGCCACCCCTTGACGGAGTCCACGAAGGCCCCTTCAAGCCAGAGGACGTTGGGCAACTTACCCAACATGGCGCCTCCGCATTCCGCTTGCGTGCCCTTCACAACCTTCGGCTTGACGTTGAAGGTCTTGAGCCACAGGCCGAAGTGGGGCCGGATGCAGAGGAAGGCCTCGCACACGACAATAAACGCCGAGATGTTGAGGATGAAGTTCGGCGCCAGATCGTGGAAATCCAGGCCGTAGTAAAACATGATCCCCCGGACAAATGGGTGCAGTGGAAAGCCCAGTCCGCAGAGGAAGTGGGGGAGGAAGACAACCCTCTCATGGGGCCCAGGGGTAGGGATGAGCTGCCCCTCGTCGGGCAGCCGATGCAAGATATCGCCGGAAAGATATCCGACGCTGCGCAGTTTGGTGATGTGCTCCTCCTTAACGGTGGAGGCCAACCATTTGCCTCCCGCTCCGGACATATTCGGAGAAGGTTAGTGCAAGATGCGCGAGCTTTGGCGTTGGAGCTTGAGTACGCGGAGATGGATAAGCAAAGGAGGAAGAAGGCATAGGTGAGAAGGTAAATCCTTATCCCTTATATATAGGCGGACGAAAACTATGCGTCCCGTTGGCCTGATAAAACTCGCTTATCTCCCAAGCGCCACCATCAATGGCGCGGTTGGGTTACCCACGTCCGTATTGATGAGAATCCCGGAATAAGGGGAACACGATCTCTGCTTCGATAAGACGTGCCAAGGAAACCGCTTCGCTAAAAGTGCTGAGGTGGTATAGTAAAAAACGATTCAAACAAAGGCTTGGTAGCGGTGTGATGTCACGCCGCATAATACGTCAGCAGATTGGACTGGTGTACATTTTATTCTCTTTGCGGTGGAATGTGGAATTTATTTTGCAGAGCCGGACACTATCTTGGTGTTCATGATCTTCTCTGGATTATTCAAGGGAGGAACCCGCCTTGCAATGCCGAACATTATGCGCGCCGGACTTATCGTCATTGAAGCCTGGTTCAGGGGCTACTGAGGGAGTCCTGGACTAGGGGGTGTCCGGACAGCCGGACTATCATCGTCCGCCGGACTCCAAGACTACGAAGATACAAGATTGAAGACTCCGTCCCGTGTCCGGATGGGACTTTCCTTGGCGTGGAAGGCAAGCTTGGCAATACGGATATGTAGATCTCCTACCATTGTAACCGACTCTGTGTAACCCTAGCCTCCTCCGGTGTCTATATAAACCGGAGGGCATTAGTCCGTAGGACACAACATACATTACAACAATCATACCATAGGCTAGCTTTAGGGTTTAGCCTCCTTGATCTCGTGGTAGATCCACTCTTGTACTACCCATATCATCAATATTAATCAAGCAGGACGTAGGGTTTTACCTCCATCGAGAGGGCCCGAACCTGGGTAAAACATCGTGTCCCTCGTCTCCTGTTACCATCCGCCTAGACGCACAGTTCGGGACCCCCTACCCGAGATCCGCCGGTTTTGACACCGACATACCTCCCTACCAAACTTATGGCAAGGTTTACATCATATCTTATCAAGGTATGTGCTTTGTGAAAGACCTATGAGGTGTCTCGATCTATCTCTATAGATCTTGATGCCTAATATGTAAGAAGCTTCTCCAAGGTCCTTCATTGAAAAACACTTATTCAAGTAGGCCTTTATGCTTTCCAAAAGTTCTATATCATTTCCCATCAATAGTATGTCATCCACATATAATATGAGAAACGCTACAGAGCTCCCACTCACTTTCTTGTAAACGCAGGCTTCTCCATAAGTCTGCATAAACCCAAATGCTTTGATCATTTCATCAAAGTGAATGTTCCAACTCCGAGATGCTTGCACCAGCCCATAGATGGAGCGCTGGAGCTTGCATACCTTGTTAGCATTCTTAGGATCGACAAAACCTTCCGGCTGCATCATATACAATTCTTCCTTAAGGAAACCGTTAAGGAATGCCGTTTTGACGCCCATTTGCCATATTTCATAACCATAGAATGCGGGAATTGCTAACATGATTTGAACGGACTTTAGCTTCGCTACAGTTCAGAAAGTCTCATCGTAGTCAACCCCTTGAACTTGTCAATAACCCTTAGCGACAAGCCGGGCTTTATAGATGGTAATATTACCATCCGCGTCCGTCTTCTTCCTAAAGATCCATTTATTTTCTATCGCTCGTCGATCATCGGGCAAGTCTGTGAAAGTCCATACTTTGTTTTCATACATGGATCCTATCTCGGATTGCATGGCTTTAAGCCATTTGGTGGAATCTGGGCCCGCCATCGCTTCTTCATAGTTCGAAGGTTCACCGTTGTCTAACAACATGATTTCCAGGACAGGGTTGCCATATGTAACGCCCCGGATAAGATGCGCTAGGTGTCTTCCAGTTATTCGCCATAGTTCCATGTCATTTGCTTGCGTGTTGCATTTTGCCATGTCATCATCTGCATGTTTTTCAAAACATGCATTTGTTCGGGTTCCCTTGGTTCTCTTCGTTGTCCATTCGGAGTCCAGATCTCTTGCGTGCCCCATCACCCCTCTCAGACCTTGTTTCATGAGAGGGATAAAAACATTCTCAGAATGGACAAAGGTTTGCCGAGTGGCCTT
Source organism: Triticum timopheevii (assembly GCA_963921465.1). Classification (NCBI taxonomy): domain Eukaryota; kingdom Viridiplantae; phylum Streptophyta; class Magnoliopsida; order Poales; family Poaceae; genus Triticum; species Triticum timopheevii. The sequence continues at coordinate 375,579,651 of OY997270.1, forward strand.
GGTATAGCACCGGTAGACCGCCCGTCAAATTTCGTTACATTTGGAGGTCGTTTGATACCCAATGGTTAACTGCGTAGCCCGAAACCCCTCTCTCTTTGCAGCCCAGACTCTCTTCACCACAGCCCATGAGCCCATCCAAACCCCCTCCATGCTCTCGGTCGTTCGATCACGATCATGTGGGCGAAAACCGCACCTCATTTGGACACTCCTAGCTCTCTCTACCTATATAAACGCCCCCCTCCATTTTCGTGGATCAAACCCTAGCCAAACTCCTCCCCGCCGCCGGACATGTCCACCTCCGCGCCGGACGTGTCCTCCGCCGCCTCCTCGCCCAACCCCGACGCGCCACATCGCCCCCGCGCCCCTCCAGCCGCCGCAGCCCGCCCGAGCCCGGGGCCAGCCCGCGAAGCCCATCGGGGCCCGCCCCCCAGCCCGTGCGACCCGGTGCCCTCGGCTCCCGCTCGCCGCCGCCGGAAGCGCGCCTCCGCTGGCGACCCTCGCCGCCGGGCGCCGCCAGACCGCCCTCCGCCGCCGCCGCCTTCGCCTCCTCCGCCGATGGGCGCCGCCCCCGTCGTGGGACCGCGCCTCCCGCGCCTCGCCGCCGCCTCCCTCACCCGCGCCTCCATCGCGCCCGTCGGCTCGCCGGCCTCTGCCCAAGCTCGCCGGGCGCCGCCGTCCCATCCTCAGTTTCCGTGCCACCGCGCCAGAACCGCGCCGCCCGCACCGGTCCCCGCCGACCGCCACCGCCTCCCGCGTTCCCGCGCCTCGCCGCCGGCGCGCCGTTGTCAACTCCGGCCGGATCCAGCGAGATCCGGCCCGGAACCGCCGGGTGGATGAGATCCACCACCTCGGCCATCCAAACGGCCACTCCGCGCCCCGGATCTCCTCGTTCCGACCAGTCCCATCCAGTTTTCGTGGGTAAAATATCTGCCAAGTCCCTGAGATTTTATCAGCATGTTGCATACTTTGACATGCCATAACTTTGTGCATATTACCACGTGTGGCGTGTATGATATATCAAAATGTTTATTGCGAGATGCTATTCACTTCACTCCATTTTGCCATGCTTGTTTGAGTTCATCTTGATGCCCTAATAATCGTTGCAAGAGTGCTATATGATGTTAACTGCTGTTTGTTAACAGAACTTGATGATTTGTCTTTTTCATTGCATTTTGTGTGTGCATCCTATGAGCTTGATGGCTACTCGAGTTTTGAGATACATCATGCCGTCGTTACAGTGGTGCAATCCATGTAGTTTTGTGAGCCTTGTAGTGAGTGCATCAAGCTTGTGAAGTAGGGTACTTGTTGTTACTGTTTTGCTAGGCTGAATCTGTTATATCATGATGCTATGTAAACCTGCTGCTACAGGTCATTCTGTGCATAATCTGGAGATGTTCACTAAGTATGTTATTTTACAAATGTCATGCTCTATCCATCCGTGCCCCTGGTTGCATTTATAGCTTGCTGTAGCTTGTTGTAATCTTGCTCTCAAGTTGCTAAATAATGTTGCTGTCAGCCTGTTAACATTAAGTTCAGTTTTTCCATTTGCTTTGCTAGTGATCCATGCACCCTATGACTATGATATTGCCACGATTTGCTTCATAATCCTGTCTTCTTACTGTTGGTCACCTTTTCATGCCATGTGTTTCTGTGTGATGAGTTGTACAAGCTCACCAACATGCGTACTTATTGTTGTTCCTGCCATGTCTGAATCTGTCATATCATTTGCCAAGTTTGCATGGATGCTACCATCATTTCTGTTGATCTTTGGAATTAGTTCAGTAAGGGTGTTTTGTTCTTTTGCTTTATTATTAGCATGCCATGCTTTTTTTTCCATGATAAGTTCCTGTAGCATGTTGTTTGATGGCTCTAAACATTGCAACCTGATGTTATTTCTGCTAAGTCAGTAAACTGTTATTATTTGCAATCTTGCAATGACCTTTTGAGCATGTTATAGTGTTTTCTGGAGATAGCTCAGTGTTCATGTTTTGTTATACTTCATATGTACATCACGTCCATGTCTTTTGTTTTCATGTTGAGGTGCTGTAGCATATTATTTTGATGCTTGCTAGATGCCTAGTTGCTGTTTTGGACAGCTTGTTCTTTAAACTTGTTTCATGTGGATGTGTTGAACCGTTGCTCCGTTTTGAGTGTGCTTTATATGAAACTTGCTTATAATTGCATGTAGTTTCATATTATCATGTTGCATCCATGTTTTGAGAGTGTTGTTTGATGCTTGAATGCATTTTTCATCAATGCCATGTTTAAATTGTTTTGCTCATATCTTCCAGGCCGTAGCTCCGAACTAAATGAACTTTATATGTAACTTGACTAAAATTTCACGTAGATCATCTCGGTGCATCTTAACTTGCTATTTAAAAACTTGATCATAAGCTTTATTCAGATCTGGACCAATTTCAAAATTTGCATAGGACTTACCGGATTTGTTATATGTTGTTTCCGGCCTCATTTAAACTTGCTTTGATGTGTTGTTCTTGTTTTCTTCATCTTTTGCCATGAGTAGCCTCATCTAACTTTGTCATGCATCATGATTGATTGTGCATCATGTCATGTTTATGAGTTGAGTGTTTACCGTGTGTTTGCTTCTTTCGGGCTGTGCTCCTTCTCGTTAGTTCATATTTTGTTGCGATCGTGAGGATTCGTTCGTCTATGCTTGGTTCATATTTGTGGCTTCATCTTATTCATGGACTCGTTCTTCTTCCTAGCGGGATTTCAGGCAAGATGAACGTTACTCTGGATCTCACTACTACCATTGCTATGCTAGTTGCTTCGTTCTATCGCTATGCTGCGCTACCTATCACTTGTTCTTCAAGCCTCCCAAATTGCCATGTTAGCCTCTAACCTTTTCACCCTTCCTAGCAAACTGTTGCTTGGCTATGTTACCGCTTTTGCTCAGCCCCTTCTTATAGCATTGTTAGTTGCAGGTGAAGTTGAAGATTGCTCCGTGGTGGATAGGATTATGTTGGGATATCACAATATCTCTTATTTAATTAATGCATCTATATACTTGGTAAAGGGTGGAAGGCTCGGCCTTATGCCTGGTGTTTTGTTCCACTCTTGCCGCCCTAGTTTCCATCATACCGGTGTTATGTTCCTTGATTTTGTGTTCCTTACGCGGTTGGGTGATTTATGGGACCCCCTTGACAGTTCGCTTTGAATAAAACTCCTCCAGAAAGGCCCAACCTTGGTTTTACCATTTGCCTACCTAAGCCTTTTTCCCTTGGGTTTCCGGAGCCCAAAGGTCATCTTTATTTAACCCCCCCGGGCCAGTGCTCCCTCGAGTGTTGGTCCGAACTAGAGCCACTTGCAGCGCCACCTCGGGGAAACTTGAGGGCTGGTTTTAGTTGTACGTAGTGTTCATCCGGTGTGCCTTGAGAACGAGATATGTGCAGCTCCTATCGGGATTTGTCGGCACATCGGGCGGCTTTGCTGGTCTTGTTTTACCATTGTCGACATGTCTTGTAAACCGGGATTCCGAGACTGATCGGGTCTTCCCGGGAGAAGGAATATCCTTCGTTGACCGTGAGAGCTTGTGATGGGTTAAGTTGGGACACCCCTGCAGGGTTTAAACTTTCGAGAGCCATACCCGCGGTTATGTGGCAGATGGGAATTTGTTAATGTCTGGTTGTAGAGAACTTGACACTTGATTCAATTAAAACGCATCAACCGCGTGTGTAGCCGTGATGGTCTCTTTTCGACGGAGTCCGGGAAGTGAACATGGTTATTGGTTATGTTTGACGTAAGTAGGAGTTCAGGATCACTTCTTGATCATTGCTAGCTTCACGACCGTTCCGTTTGCTTCTCTTCTCGCTCTTATTTGCGTTGGTTAGCCACCATATATGCTTAGTCGCTGCTGCAACCTCACCACTTATCCTTTCCTTACCCATTAAGCTTTGCTAGTCTTGATACCCATTGTAATGGGATTGCTGAATCCTCGTGGCTCACAAATTACTACAACAACAGTTGCAGGTACAGGTTATGCGATGATCATGACGCGAGAGCGATGTTTACTTGTTTTGGAGTTCTTCTTCTACTTCTTCTTTGATCAGGGGATAGGTTCCAGGTCGGCAACCTGGGCAAGCATGGTGGATGTCATTTGAGCTTCTGTTTGTGTTTCATCCGTAGTCGGATGTTGCTCTTATGTATGATGATGTTGTATTCGTGTGGCATTATATGGCTCTTGTATGTATCCCCAACTATTATGTAATGGTACGATGTAATGATATCCACCTTGCAAAAGCGTCTCCAATATGCGCTTCTATTCTAGGTGGGACCTTCGAGTTCCTTTAGGATAGGGTCGCATATTGGGCGTGACAAGTTGGTATCAGAGCCTCGACCGACCATAGGAGCCCCCTTGATTGTTGGCCGTTGTTGAGTCTAGAAGAAAACTATTTTGAGTCTTAGGTTTATTTATATCGGAGAGTAGGAATTCTTTTTACTCTGAGCCCCTTTGTCGCTCTGGTGAGGAATCTTGACGTAAGTGTTTTGGATTACTCCTCTTCCCTTTCAAATTTTCTTTAGGATCACGTAGTTAGTTTTCCGATCGTTGGTTCTCAGCTCTTTTCATCCGGTGCATTTCTCGTCAAGTTGACTCGAGCCTCTTCCTCTTTTCCAAGTTCAATCCTCAGTTGTTTTTCCCACCTGCCCACCCTTTTTTCTCCTTGGAGCCGGAGTCCGTAATCGAGTATCCATCCTACTCGTGCGAAGCATTTGCATTCTTTCAACCGGTGTTTTCTCTTCAAGTTATTCATCAGTTTTTCCCCGTCCAAGTTGCCTTTGTTTTCCCGCCCTCCCACCCTCTTCTTCTCGGAGTTTGAGTGTCTTTCGAGCATCAATTTCATTCGTGTGGAGCCTCTTCAGTCTTTTGTCAATTGTTTCAACCAGTGAATTCTCGTTTTGTTTGACATTCTTCATATCTTTTTCTTCTCCGGTGGACTCAATTCAAGTTTTTCGGGTTGATCACATTCTTTTCCTTGGATCAAGTGTTCTCCTTGTTCGTTCGCCTCTCGCCAGTCTATCCTTCCGGAGTGCTCAAGACATCTCAGGAGATTCGTATGTGTTCCAATTAATTCGAGGTTGTCACCTCATTCAAATATTTCAATTGTTCCAGTGCATTATCTATATCTTCAACAATCCTTTCCAACGGTGTTTTTTTAGTGGGCCCTAACCCACATGTCTTTTCCCAGGATCTTACCCGACTCTTCAAATTCTCCCGGAGTTATTCTCAAATTCTTTTCAAGGTGACATAAGAATGGATTTCATCAGTCAGATGTTCTCCAAGATCGTTTTCAAATTCTTTTTATCTTTGGTTCAACCCTTCCTCTTTTACATTCTACCAGAGTACCTCAATAATCTTGCTGGTGTTTTCCGTCGTCATTTGAAGACCGAAGAAGAGTTTTTCCTCTAAATCTTGTCTGTTCTCTCGAAGATTCGTGCTTCATGTTATCCTCTCAAATTATTCCATTTGTCAGATATTCTTTTCTGACCCATCCGGAGTATGTCAGGAGTTGTTTTTCCGTTTCTTTTCACTGGAGGCCATCATTCCAGAAGAATTCTTCGTCCTCACATTTCAGCTACCGTTATCCAATTATCCCGGTGCTGCGTTCAAGTGTTCTTTAATCAGCTCATGATCTCTTTGTTCTTCTGCATCTAAATCCACTCAAGCATATTTGGTTCTTCTAATTCTTCCCGGTGATTCATTCTCTTTCATCAGTCAGTTTTGAATTCTTACGGTGGTTCCTTCAGATTTTTTTCCTTTGTTATCATATTAATTCATTCGTTCTTTTCTATCCTAACGGTTGTTCAGTGAAGACCTTCCTAAAGGTAGCGCCATATACTCCTCAATCCTTTTCAAGGGGAATAAGTTGCATGCCAAATCCGCTTGTCATCAATTAAATTGGATGAGGATAAGCATAACGCAATTCTTATTCTTACTTCGTAGTCGTCAAGTAATCCCTTCCTTCAGAGTTTGTTCTTGAGGAATAAATTCTAGTTCCAATTGTTTTCATCTTTTCTTTTCCGGAGTTCAAATTTTTCTCGGCCATCTTGTCGGAACCTCCATCTAAATCATGGCAAGGCTTGATCTTATTCTTTCATCCTTCATTCTATCTCATCATCCTTTTATCACCGGAGTTCTTCATGGTGGTTCTTCATGATTTAATTCATTCTTCAAGAGTTCATCGAGAATTTTGTTGTAGGAGTTCAAGTATCTTTTCTTGTTGCGTCTCGAAGTGAAAATAATTCTCTGTTTTCTTCTGAAGTGGAGTTTTGCATTTCTTCTCAGCTATTCAAGTATTTGGTTGTTGTGGAGTTTCACCTCAAATTTTGAGAGGATTTTCCATAAGTCCACAACAAGCTTATTCTTTTGTTGTTGAATATCTCAACAACTCCGTTCAATCCTTCCTCTAAAGATCCTATCAAATTCATTCGTGGTGGAAGTTGTTGTTCTCTCATTCGTTCTTTTCATTCCATTCTTTCAATTCTTCCGGAGGCATTGTGTTGTTCGTCTCGTCAAGTGTCATCCCATCTTGTGAAGTTCATGTTCTATTCCATTCCATGTTCAACCGGGTTGCTACACCAATTCTTCCGTTCTTATCCCCTTTCTATCTTCTTCTAACCGGAGTGTTTTCAAATTCATTTTTGTTTCCGTGAGCTTTTGATTCTCGTCATATTCGTCATTCATCTTTTTTATCCGAGTGCTCTCGAATTTGTTCATCTTTTCTCTTGCGTTCTTACTTCACCTCTTCCTCTTTCTCTTCCGTCTCGTTCCTAAGATCTCGGGACGAGATCTCTTGTTAGTGGAGGAGAGTTGTAACGCCCCGGATCCAATGCGCTAGGTGTCTTCCAGTTATTCGCCATAGTTGCCATGTCATTTGCTTGCATGTTGCATTTTGCCATGTCATCATCTGCATTTCATCTGCATGTTTTTCAAAACTTGCATCTGTTCGGGTTCCCCCGGTTCTCTCTGTTGTCCGTTCAGAGTCCAGACCTCTCGCGTGCCCTGTCGCCCCTCTCAGACCTTGTTTCGTGAGCGGGATAAAAATGTTCTCGGAATGGACTGAGGTTTGTCGAGTGGCCTTGGTATAGCACCGGTAGACCGCCCATCAAATTTCGTTCCATTTGGAGGTCGTTTGATGCCCCAACGGTTAACTGCGTAGCCCGAAACCCCTCTCTCTTTGTAGCCCAGCCTCTCTTCACCACAGCCCATTAGCCCATCCAAACTCCCTCCATGCTCTCGGTCGTTCGATCACGATCATGTGGGCGAAAAACGCACCTCATTTGGACACTCCTAGCTCCCTCTACCTATATAAACGCCCTCCCCCTCCATTTTCGCGGATCAAACCCTAGCCAAACTCCTCCCTGCCGCCGGACATGTCCGCCTCCGCGCCGGACGCGTCCTTCGCCGCCTCCTCGCCCAACCCCGATGCGCCATGTTGCCCCCGCGCCCCTCCAGCCGCCGCAGCCCGCCCGAGCCTGGGGCCGGCCCGCGAAGCCCATCGGGGCCTGCCCCCGAGCCCGTGCGACCCGGCACCCTCGGCTCTCGCTCGCCGCCGCCGGAAGCGCGCCTCCGTCGCCGCACTCCGCCGCCTCCGCCAGTGACCCTCGCCGCCGGGCGCCGCCAGACCGCCCTCCGCCGCCACCGCCTTTGCCTCCTCCGCCGACGGGCGCCGCCCCCACCGTGGGACCGCGCCTCCCGCGCCTCGCCACCGCCTCCCTCACCCGCGCCTCCGCCGCGCCCGTGGGCTCGCCGACCTCTGCCCAAGCTCGCCGGGCGCCACCGTCCCATCCTCGGTTTCCGCGCCGCCCCGCCGGTCCCCGCCGACCGCCGCCGCCTCCCGCGTCGCCCGCGCCTCGCCGCCGGCGCGCCGTCGTCAACTCCGGCCGGATCCGGCGAGATCTGGCCCAGAACCGCCGGGTGGATGAGATCCACCACCTCGGCTATCCAAATGGCCTCTCCGCGCCTCGGATCTCCTCGTCCCGACCCGTCCCGTCCAGTTTTCGGGGGTAAAATATCTGCCAAGTCCCTGAGATTTTATCAGCATGTTGCATACTTTGACTTGCCATAACTTTGTGCATATTGCTCCGTCTGGCGTGTATGATATATCAAAATGTTCAGCGCGAGATGCCCTTCATTTCATTCCATTGTGCCATGCTTGTTTGATTTCATCTTGATGCCCTAATCATTGTTGCAAGAGTGCTATATGATGTTAACTGCTGTCTATTAACAGAACTTGATGATTTGTCTTTTTCATTGCATTTTGTGTGTGCATCCTATGAGTTTGATGTCTACACGAGTTTGAGATAAATCATGTCATCTTTACAGTGGTGCAATCCATGTAGTTTTGTGAGCCTTGTAGTGAGTGCATCAAGCTTGTGAACTAGGGTACTTGTTACTGTTTTGCTAGGCTGAATCTGTTATATCATGATGCTATGTAAACCTCCTGCTACAGGTCATTCTATGCATAATCTGGAGATGTTCACTAAGGTTGTTTTGTTATAAATGTCATGCTCTATCCATCCATGACCCTGGTTGCATTTATAGCCTGCCGTAGCTTGTTGTAATCTTGCTCTCAAGTTGCTAAATAATGTTGCTGTCAGCCTGTTAACATTAAGTTCAGTTTTGCCATGTGCTTTGCTAGTGATCCATGCACCCTATGACTATGATATTGCCATTCTTAGCTTCATGATCATGTCTTCCTACTGTTGGTCACCTTGTGATGCCATGTATTGCTCTGTGGTTAGTTGTAAAAGCTCACCAACATGCCTACTTATTGTTGTTCCTGCCATGTCTGATTCTGTCATATCATTTGCCATGTTTGCATGGATGCTACCATCATTTCTGTTGATCTTTGGAATTAGTTCAGTAAGGGAGTTTTATTCTTATTATTTAGTATTAGCATTCCATGCCTGTGTTATCCATGATAAGTTCCTGTAGCAGGTTGTTTCATGGCTCTAAACATTGCAACCTGATGTTATTTCTGCTATGTTTGTAAACTGTTATTATTTGCAATCTTGTAATGACCTTTTGAGCATGTTATACTATTTTCTGGAGATAGCTCAGTGTTCATGTTTTGTTATGCTTCATATGTACATCACGTGCATGTCTTTTTTTCATGTTGAGGTGTTGTAGCATATTGTTTTTATGCTTGGTAGATGCCTAGTTGGTGTTTTGGACAGCTTGTCCTTTAAACTTGTTTCATGTGTATGTGTTGAACCGTTGCTCCGTTTTGAGTGTGCTTTATATGAAACTTGCTTAGAATTGCATGTAGTTTCATATTATCATGTTGCATCCATGTTTTGAGAGTGTTGTTTGATGTTTGAATGCATTTTGCATCAATACCATGTTTAAATTGTTTTGCTCATATCTTCTAGGTCGTAGCGCCGAACTAAATGAACTTTATATGTAACTTGACTAGAATTTGGTGTAGATCATATTGGTGCATCTTAAATTGCTGTTTAACAACTTGAAAATAAGGTTTATTCAGATCTGGACCAATTTCGAAATTTGTATAGAAGGACTTACCGGATTTGTTATATGTTGTTTTCGGCCTCATTTAAACTTGCTTTGATGTGTTGTTCTTGTTTGCTTCATCTTTTGCCATGAGTAGCCTCATCTAGCTTTGTCATGCATCATGATTGATTGTGCATCATGTCATGTTTGTGAGTTGAGTGTTTACCGTGTGTTTGCTTCTTTCGGGTTGTGTTCCTTCTCGTTAGTTCATATTTCGTTGCGATCGTGAGGATTCGTTCGTCTATGCTTGGTTCATATTCGTGGCTTCATCTTATTCATTGACTCGTTCTTCTTCCTAGCGGGATTTCAGGCAAGATGAACGTTACTCTGGATCTCACTACTACCATTGCTATGCTAGTTGCTTCGTTCTATCGCTATGCTGCGCTACCTATCACTTGTTCTTCAAGCCTCCCAAATTGCCATGTCAGCCTCTAACCTTTTCACCCTTCCTAGCAAATCGTTGCTTGGCTATGTTACCGCTTTTGCTCAGCCCCTTCTTATAGCATTGTTAGTTGCAGGTGAAGTTGAAGATTGTTCCATGGTGGACAGGATTATGTTGGGATATCACAATATCTCTTATTTAATTAATGCATCTATATACTTGGGAAAGGGTGGAAGGCTCAGCCTTATGCCTGGTGTTTTGTTCCACTCTTGCCGCCCTAGTTTCCGTTATACCGGTGTTATGTTCCTTGATTTTGCGTTCCTTACGCGGCTGGGTGATTTATGGGACCCCCTTGACAGTTCACTTTGAATAAAACTCCTCCAGCAAGGCCCAACCTTGGTTTTACCATTTGCCTACCTAAGCCTTTTTCCCTTGGGTTTCCGGAGCCCAAGGGTCATCTTTATTTACCCCCCGGGCCAGTGCTCCTTCAAGTGTTGGTCCGAACTAGAGCCACTTGTAGCGCCAGCTCGGGGAAACTTGAGGGCTGGTTTTAGTTGTACGTAGTGTTCATCCAGTGTGCCCTGAGAACGAGATATGTGCAGCTCCTATCGGGATTTGTCGGCACATCGAGCGGCTTTGCTGGTCTTGTTTTACCATTGTCGAAATGTCTTGTAAACCGGGATTCCGAGACTGATTGGGTCTTCCCGGGAGAAGGAATATCCTTCGTTGACCGTGAGAGCTTGTGATGGGCTAAGTTGGGACACCCCTGCAGGATATAAACTTTCAAGAGCCGTGCCCGCGGTTATGTGGCAAATGGGAATTTGTTAATGTCCGGTTGTAGAGAACTTGACACTTGACTCAATTAAAATGCATCAACCGCGTGTGTAGCCGTGATGGTCTCTTTTCGGCGGAGTCCGGGAAGTGAACATGGTTTTGGGTTATGTTTGACGTAAGTAGGAGTTCAGGATCACTTCTTGATCATTTCTAGCTTCACGAACGTTCCGTTTGCTTCTCTTCTTGCTCTTATTTGCGTTGGTTAGCCACCATATATGCTTAGTCGCTGCTGCAACCTCACCACTTATCCTTTCCTTACCCATTAAGCTTTGCTATTCTTGATACCCATGGTAATGGGATTGCTGAGTCCTCGTGGCTCACAGATTACTACAACAACAGTTGCAGGTACAAGTTATGCGATGATCATGACGTGAGAGCAATGTTTACTTGTTTTGGAGTTCTTCTTCTACTTCTTCTTTGATCAGGGGATAGGTTCCAGGTCGGCAGCCTGGGCTAGCAGGGTTGATGTCTTTTGAGCTTCTGTTTGTGTTTCATCCGTAGTCGGATGTTGCTCTTATGTATGATGATGTTGTATTCGTGTGGCATTGTATGCCTCTTGTATGTATCCCCAACTATTATGTAATGGTACGATGTAATGATATCCACCTTGCAAAAGCGTCTCCAATATGCGCTTCTATCCTAGGTGGGACCTTCGAGTTCCTTTAGGATAGGGTCGCATATTGGGCGTGACACCATACCATTCTGGTGTGGAACGTGTCCGTGTGGAAAGTTCAGTTGCAACATGATTCGAAGTACCTTGATCATCATCATTAACTTCCTCTCTATTCGGTGCAGGCACCATAGAAACATCTTCCTGAGCTGCGCTACTTTCCGGTTCAAGAGGCAGTACTTCATCAAGTTCTACTTTCCTCCCACTTACTTCTTTCGAGAGAAACTCTTTCTCCAGAAAAGACCCGTTCTTGGCAACAAAGATCTTTCCTTCGGATCTGAGGTAGAAGGTATACCCAATGGTTTCCTTAGGGTATCCTATGAAGACACATTTTTCCGACTTGGGTTCGAGCTTTTCAGGTTGAAGTTTCTTGATATAAGCATCACATCCCCAAACTTTTAGAAACGACAGCTTAGGTTTCTTCCCAAACCATAATTCATACGGTGTCGTCTCAACGGATTTAGACGGTGCCCTATTTAAAGTGAATGTGGCTGTCTCTAAAGCATATCCCCAAAATGATAGCGGCAAATCGGTAAGAGACATCATAGATCGCACCATATCCAATAGAGTGCGATTACGACGTTCGGACACACTGTTACGCTGAGGTGTTCCAGGCGGCGTGAGTTGTGAAACAATTCCACATTTCCTTAAGAGCGTACCAAACTCGTGACTCAAATATTCTCCCCCACGATCTGATCATAAGAACTTTATTTTTCTGTCACGTTGATTCTCCACCTCACTCTGAAATTCCTTGAACTTTTCAAAGGTCTCAGACTTGTGTTTCATTAAGTAGACATACCCATATCTACTTAAGTCATTAGTGAGGGTGAGAACATAACAATAGCCACCGCAAGCCTCAATGCTCATTGGACCGCACACATCAGTATGTATGATTTCCAACAAGTTGGTTGCTCGCTCCATTGTTCTGGAGAATGGAGTCTTGGTCATCTTGCCCATGAGGCATGGTTCGCATGTGTCAAATGATTCATAATTAAGACACTCGAAAATTCCATCTGCATGGAGCTTCTTCATGCGTTTAACACCAATGTGACCAAGGCGGCAGTGCCACAAGTATGTGGGACTATCATTATTAACCTTACATCTTTTGGTATTCACACTATGAATATGTGTAACATCACATTCGAGATTCAATAAGAATAAACCATTGACCAGCGGGGCATGACCATAAAACATATCTCTCATATATATAGAACAACCATTATTTTCGGATTTAAATGAGTAGCCATCTCGCATTAAACGAGATCCAGATACAATGTTCATGCTCAAAGCTGGCACTAAATAACAATTATTGAGGTTTAAAACTAATCCCGTAGGTAAATGTAGAGGTAGCGTGCCGACGGTGATCACATCGACCTTGGAACCATTCCCGACGTGCATCGTCACCTCGTCCTTCGCCAGTCTCCGCTTATTCCGCAGCTCCTGTTTTGAGTTACAAATATGAGAAACCGCACCGGTATCAAATACCGAGGAGCTACTACGAGTACTGGTAAGGTACACATCAATAACATGTATATCACATATACCTTTGGTGTTGCCGGGCTTCTTGTCCGCTAAGTACTTGGGGCAGTCCCGCTTCCAGTGACCATTTCCCTTGAAATAAAAGCACTCAGTCTCAGGTTTGGGTCCATGCTTTGGCTTCTTCCCGGCAACTGGCTTATCGGGCGCAACAAATCCCTTGCCGTCCTTCTTGAAGTTCTTCTTACCCTTGCCTTTCTTGAAACTAGTGGTTTTATTGACCATCAACACTTGATGTTCCTTTTTGATCTCCACCTCTACTGATTTCAGCATTGAAAATACCTCAGGAATGGTTTTCACCATCCCCTGCATATTGAAATTCATCACAAAGCTCTTGTAGCTAGGTGGAAGCGACTGAAGAATTCTGTCAATGACTGCGTCATCCGGGAGATTAACTCCCAGCCGAGACAAGCGGTTGGGCAACCCAGACATTTTGAGTATGTGCTCACTGACAGAACTATTCTCCTCCATCTTACAACTTTAGAACTTGTTGGGGACTTCATATCTCTCGACTCGGGAATGAGCTTGGAAAACCATTTTCATCTCTTGGAACATCTCATATGCTCTGTGCTGCTCAAAACGCTTTTGGAGCCCCCATTCTAAGCTGTAAAGCATCCCGCACTGAATTAGGGAGTAATCATCACTACGCAACTGCCAGGCGTTCATAACGTCTTGAGTTGCTGGGAAAACAGGTGCTTCACCTAGCGGTGCATCAAGGACATATGCTTTCTTGACAGCTATGAGGATGATCCTCAAGTTATGGACCCAGTCTGTATAGTTGCTACCATCATCTTTCAGCTTGGTTTTCTCTAGGAACGCGTTGAAGTTGAGGGAAACATTAGTGTGGGAAATTTGATCTACAAGACATATTGCAAAGATTATTAGACTAAGTTCTTGATAATTAAGTTCATATAATCAAATTATTTAATGAACTCCCACTCAGATAGACATCCCTCTAGTCATCTAAGTGATACATGATCCGAGTCAACTAGGTCGTGTCCGATCATCATGTGAGACAGACTAGTCATCATCGGTGAACATCTTCTTGTTGATCGTATCTACTATACGACTCATGTTCAACCTTTCGGTCTCTTGTTCCGAGGCCATGTCTGTACATGCTAGGCTCGTCAAGTCAACCTAAGTGTTTTGCATGTGTAAATCTGGCTTACACCCGTTGTATGCGAATGTTAGAATCTATCACACCCGATGATCACGTGGTGCTTCGAAACAACGAACTTTCGCAACGGTGCACAGTTAGGGGGAACACTTTCTTGAAATTTTATGAGGGATCATCTTATTTATGCTACCATCGTTCTAAGCAAATAAGATGCAAAAACATGATAAACATCACATGCAATCAAATAGTGACATGATATGGCCAATATCATTTTGCTCCTTTTGATCTCCATCTTCGGGGCGCCATGATCATCATCGTCACCGGCATGACACCATGATCTCCATCATCGTGTCTTCATGAAGTTGTCTCGCCAACTGTTACTTCTACTACTATGGCTAATGATTAGCAGCAAAGTAAAGTAATTACATGGCGTTTTCATTGACACGCAGGTCATACAATAAATTAAGACAACTCCTATGCTCCTGCCGGTTGTCATACTCACCGACATGCAAGTTGTGATTCCTATTACAAGAACATGATCAATCTCATACATCACATATATATCATTCATCACATCCTTTTGGCCATATCACATCACACGGCATATGCTGCAAGAACAAGTTAGACGTCCTCTAATTGTTGTTGCAAGTTTTTACATGGCTGCTATAGGTTTCTAGCAAGAACATTTCTTACCTACACCAAAACCACAACGTGATATGCCAATTGCTATTTACCCTTCATAAGGACCCTTTTCATCAAATCCGATCCGACTAAAGTGGGAGAGACAGACACCCGCTAGCCACGTTATGCAACTAGTGCATGTCAGTCGGTGGAACCTGTCTCACGTAAGCGTACATGTAAGGTCGGTCCGGGCCGCTTCATCCCATGATGCCACCGAATCAAGATAATACTAGTAACGGCAAGTAAATTGACAAAATCAACACCCACAACAACTTGTGTTCTACTCGTGCATAGAAACTATGCATAGACCTAGCTCATGATGCCATTGTTGGAGATCGTTGCAGAAATTTAAAATTTTCTACGCATCACCAAGATCAATCTATGGAGAGACTATCAACGAGAGAGAGGGGAGTGCATCTTCATACCCTTGAAAATCGCAACACGGAAGCGTTGCAAGAACGCAGATGAAGGAGTCGTACTCGCAGCGATTCAGATCGCAGTTGATTCCGATCTAAGCGCCGAACGATGGCGCCTCCATGTTCAATACATGTGCAGCACGGGGAATTCTCCTCCTTCTTGATCCAGCAAGGGGGAAGGAGAAGTTGGGGAAGAACTCCGGCAGCATGACGGCGTGGTGGTGGAGGAGCAGCGGTTCTCCGGCAGGGCTTCGCCAAGCTCAATGGAGGAGGAGGGGGTGTTGGAGAGGGGAAGGGCTGTGCCTTGGATGAGGTGCTGCTACCCTCCCTCCTCCCCTCTATTTATAGGGTGAAGGGGGAAGGGGGCCGGCCCCTCTAGATGAGATCTAGAGGGGGGGCCAAGGGGAGGGGGCTTGCCCCCCAAGCCAAGGGGGGCGCCCCCTTTAGGGTTTCCCTCAAACCCTAGGCGCATGGGACCTAGGGGGGGATGGTGCCTAGCCCACTTAGGGGATGGTTCCCTTCCACATACAGCCCATAGGGCCCTCCGGGGCAGGTGGAACCTCCCGGTGGACCCCCGGAACCCCTTCGGTGGTCCCGGTACAATACCGGCAAACCCCGGAATACTTCCGGTGACCGTATGATGACTTCCGATATATAAATCTTCACCTCCGGACCACTCCGTAATTCCTCGTGACGTCTAGGATCTCATCCGGGACTATGAAAAACATTCGGTAACCACATACTATTTCCCATAACAACTCTAGCGTCACTGAACCTTAAGTGTGTAGACCCTACGGGTTCGGAAATCATGCAGACATGACCGAGACAGCTCTCCAGCCAATAACCAATAGCAGGATCTGGATACCCATGTTGGCTCCCACATGTTCCACGATGATCTCATCAGATGAACCATGATGTCGAGGATTCAAGCAATCCCGTATACAATTCCCTTTGTCAATCGGTACGTTACTTTCCCGAGATTCAATCGTTGGTATCCCAATACCTCATTCAATCTCGTTACCGGCAAGTCACTTTACTCATTCCGTAATGCATGATCCCGTGACCAACTAGTTAGTCACATTGAGCTCATTATGATGATGCGTTACCGAGAGGGCCCAGAGATACCTCTCTGTCATATGGAGTGACAAATCCCAGTCTTGGTTCGTGCCAACCCAACAAACACTTTCAGAGATACCTGTAGTGTACCTTTATAGCCAACCATTTATGTTGTGACGTTTGGTACACCCAAAGCATTCCTATGGTATCCGTGAGTTACACAATCTCATGGTCTAAGGAAATGATACTTGACACTGGAAAAGCTTTAGCAAACAAACTACACGATCTTGTGCTATGCTTAGGATTGGGTCTTGTCCATCACATCATTCTCCTAATGATGTGATCCCGTTATCAATGACATCCAATGTCCATAGTCAGGAAACCATGACCATCTATTGATCAACGAGCTAGTCAACTAGAGGCTCACTAGGGGCATGTTGTGGTCTATGTATTCACACATGTATTACGGTTTCCGATCAATACAATTATAGCATGAACAGTAGACAATTATCATGAACAAGGAAATATAATAATAACCATTTTATTATTGCCTCTAGGGCATATTTCCAACAATAAATAGGCTAGCTCTTCCCTTTGTTGAGAACTTTTGCCATTTCTATCAAATACCAAAGACATAGACTCCTCCTAAGATTGGAGAGCTCTTGTTACCCTTATTCTTGCGAATCCTTGAGAAATTGCTCCTAATTTGTGCTCCATGACTAGATCGTGTTGTGTGAGTTAGAGTTCGTGGTTTCCCTTGCGGATTGCACCTATCCCGTGCTCCATGAGTTGAGCGAGAGGTTGTGTGGGGGTACTATTGCGGGTTGTGGATCGGCGATTATTCGGATTGTAGGCTTCGGTGAGCATCCTCCTCGTCGGGCCATAATCTCTTATTTTCCGTTTTTGACTGCTTGCAGCTAGCTATCCCCGTCCATTTATCAATCCCACGCCATGAAGATCGGGCCTCCCCTTGTACACCCTCTTCTCCGGAGACGGTGTCGCATCATCTGGTATTCAGAGCAAGGTTTACACGGTAGGATCTGTATCCTTGTAGCTAGATCCATCCTTTTTAGTTTGGTTTTCCCCATCCTAGAGTCCAAAGCCAAAAAGCCACAAAAAAGTCCAAGCCTTTGTTTGCTGAGATCTAGTTGTTTGCTTTCCTCTTTGTGTTAGCACCAAGTTCTATCCAAAGTTGCTGTTGTTGTTCGTTGAGTCTTGTTGTTGTATCTATTGTTTTGCAAAAAGAGAGAGAGAGAGAAAAAAAGAGCAAAAAAAGGAAACACAAAGCAAAAAAAAGAGTGAGAAAAAAGAAGATAAAGTGTTGAGCAAGTGTGCAATCATATTCAATTTGGTGAGAAATTTCAGAAGTTGTAGTGGCAAGTATTGCAGCACAAACGTGGTGCAAGGATCTACAATTTTTTTCTTGTTCTTGGTTTGCATCGATTGGATCTCAGCACTAGCCTTCCCTTTTTTTACCCACCATGATCCACCCAAAAAAACTGTCAGCTTCTTCCCTTTCATTCGCCCGTCCACTCCTGAGTTTCTACCACTGCACAACCGCCAAGGAATCATTAGAATTTGGGTAAGCAAGAAGGTGAGCTCAGTGTTTTCCACATTTTTTTGTCCACCTTCTTCCCAAGGATTAACATGGCAGGCTCCAACTCGAGTGTACATGGAGGAAATATTATGGAAGAAGAGTTCCCAAAGACTCGAGCTGCACTGGGTGATGTGATTGAAGAAAGTATAGCTGCAGCTCTGCAAAGGGATGTTTGGAGGTCGCCTTCCTATGGCGGGTAATGGGGATCTACATCAACACAACACCGCTGCATCAATGGTTGCTGACAACCGATGATGTCACAGAAACGAGGACCGCTGCGATGGTCATCGTAGAGTTGCATGAGTCACTGCCCAAGTCGCTCCCTACTGGTGGTATTGATCTCCGTGTATGTGTGTCTTCTGGTGGTTTTATCAAGTGTTCTCGTGCCCGTGTACATGGGGGCTCCTGGGGGATTTTATAGTTCAACTCCCTAGGGTTACAATGCTAAAGTTACAGGGGCCTGGGGTCTGGGTGTCAACATCCGGGAAGCCGACGCTAGGGCCTGCCGGGTGCCAGGGTTCGCTGGGTTCTCCGGGCACGGGCCCCATGCGCTAGAGGGCACTGTTCTCTGTCTTGTCGATCATCACAGAGTGGTTGGGCTGGCTCGGCTACAGTGGCGCACCGCCTGGTCGCCATCGACTTGTGTCAACGGGACAAGGGCGGCGCTATTGCCACGCCAGCCTCGGTCAGCGGGGTTGGTGGGGCACTATTGCCACGCCCCTGCCAGTCAGAAGAATTGGCGGGGCACTGTTGCCATGCCCCTGCCGGTCAGAAGAGTTGACGGGTGCTACCTCTTGAGCTTGTGTTGGTTTTTTCCTTGAAGAGGAAAGGGTGATGCAGCAAAGTAGAGTAAGTATTTCCCTCAGTTTGAGAAACAAGGTATCAATTCAGTAGGAGATAACGCACAAGTCACCCAATACCTGCACAAACAATCAACAAACTTGCACCCAACGCAGTAAGGGGTTGTCAATCCCTTCACGGTTATTTGGAAAAGTGAGATCTGATAGAGATAGGTAAACGGTAAAGTAAATATTTTTGGTATTTTAGGGTTATAGATTGGAAAGTAAAGATTGCAAAATAGTAGATTGGAAACTAGTATGATGTAAAAGAGATTTCAATATAATGGAAAAGAGACCCGGGGGCCATAGGTTTCACTAGCGGCTTCTCTCAGGATAGCATATATTACGGTGGGTGAACAAATTACTGCCGAACAATTGATAGAAGAGCACATAATTATGATGACATTTAAGGCAATGATCATGAATATAGGCATCATGTCCGTGTCAAGTAGATCGACTCCCGCCTGCATCTACTACTATTACTCCGCACATCAACCGCTTTCCAGCATGCATCTAGAGTATTAAGTTCATAAAGAACGGAGTAACGCATTAAGTAAGATGACATGTGTTCGCACACGAACATGTCACCGTGTACCTCCAACGCCGAGGGTGATGCACCGTAGCTCACGTCGAAGGAGACCCGTCCGGAAGCGCGGTACGCAGGCAGTCCGGTGGGCGCTTTTGAGAACCCGAAACCCCACACGCCCGGGAGGGACCCCATCAGGGCGCGCGGCGGCTATGGGATGCCCTAGGTCGGCCTAACCGCCCCTAGAGCCTCGAGGTTCGCCGCCCTGCAACAAGAAAAACGAACGAAGAACGAGGAAGAAGAAGAACAAGGGAGAAGGAAAAGTAAAGGTAAAAAGTTTAGATAGATTTGTTCGATTGTGTGTTGTTCAATCGGCCATCACCTCTCATCTATATAAGAGGCGGATGGACTTCCCGTACAAGAAAAGGACTTTCCTTGTCGTCCAAATCATCAAAATCTAGCCAAATTCGGAGTTCTCACGACTTCCGGCCCGGATGTCCGGCTCTAGGCCCGGATGATCCAGCCTAGCCCAGTTTTCTGACAGCAGCTTACTGTTTTGGCTCTAGAATCCGCATACGACCTCGGATTTGGATGTTTTTAATCAAAATCAACCGCCTCGACGAGACGCACAACTTTCATGTTGAACACTTTTCGATTTGAGGCCATCCTGACGGTGTTTCGGTCCGTTTTCTAAAGTCTGCAGCAGAAAAAGTTGTCCGGACATCCGGACCTCTACTCGGACTGTCCGGCCTCCATCCGGATCATCCGGGACTGGACCCAGATCATCCGGCTTCATCGCCAACCTTCTGTAGTCTTGGTGCTTCAATTACCCGGATGATCCGGGCAAACATTGCTGTAGCGTACGGTTTTGGCTATAACTTTTGCGTACGACCTTGGATGGGGACAATCTTTATATCAAAATCGTCCGTTTCAACGAGGCGAAGAACTTTTCAGTTGTAACTTTTTCCATCAGAGGTCATATTAATTATGTTTCATGCCATTCTTTAGTCTGGTGTCAACATGAGCATCTCGGAACTTGTCATAACTTTTGCATCCAATCTCCGTTTTAGACCATCTTCATATCTATCTTGATTTTCTCGAAGAGAGACATCTCATGGTGACTTTCAACAATAAGTTTGAATTAATCTTGACATGGCTTCAACCTACTCTTTATAACCGTGCCACTTTTGAGCGTCAACACATGCCCCCCTGTTTTTCGGCAAAGGTAGCGTGCCGAAAAATAACTTGTACCGTGTTGGTTCTAAGGACGATGTCAACACTCCATCAGCCACTTTGCATGTGCTTAGGGTGATAAATATATATCAACCATTATTTGCTTGAATCCTTGATGCAAACTTGGGTGAAACCTTTTCAACTTCATTAACAACTCGATTATAAAGTTTCATAGATATGTATCTCAAGGTCATCCTCCGAACCATATTGTTCACCCTTTTGTTAGGACTTTGCAGATAATCAACAATAAACTTTCTCCAATCCTCACTTTTACCTGCATAAAAACAATATTAGTGGCCGAAGCGGTGGACTTCAGTTCGGCCTTACCTATGTTGACGAGACTAAGCAGCGGCTATTGATAGAAATGCAACACACCATGATTAACATAGTAGCCGGATGCTTGCTGTGCCAAATCTTTCGAATTGTCATGTCTAGACATATGAACAATTTTAAAGCAACCCAAGGTAAATTTTGCATCTAGGCATACCTCAAGATAAATTACAAGTGATTCGTCAAAACATTCATAACCCTTGGATATTTGTTGCACTACTCATAACGAATCACCAAAAGCCTCAATATGTATAGCACCTATGGCAACCAAAAGCTCCAAACCGAATAAAATTTCATATTCGGGTTTTATTATTGTGCAAAAATATTTTAAGTGGTATGAGGCTTGTTTTGGTCTCCTATTGAACTAAGGACAATGTTAGGATACTACACCGGCCATGCATTGACATAATCTTAGGACGATAGATAAATATCGGCCATTACCATGTAAACTTTATTCAAAGCACATATAGCCGAAATAAACAAATGAAATGACAAATTAAGTATTTCGGCCCTTTGGATCAGCAACAAACTTGTAACTAATCAAACGTATAGTGATTTGGTAATACCCTTTCATGATGTAAGAAATAATATTGCATCCATGCATTAAAATAAGCCTATTGAGGGTTACCAATCATACCTGACGATGAATTCCATGGCATAGGTGTTAATGGCATAGTTGAAGAATATGGATAATGTGTAGACCGAAGATGCTGAAACCTTCGGCTTGGTCCTTCATAGTTTTCACTATTTTCCTTCTTCACCTTTGTCGCACTCCTTGTAATGGAAACTTGCACATAATTCTTATTTTGAGTACTTCCTTTGGGAACCCATGCCATGTTCTTTTCTTCAAGTTCTTGTGCACTAAGCTTTTGTAACTCCTTCTTTTGCCAATACGATAAGCCGAGTAAGCACCTTGACTGTGATTTTGTTTCAACCAATGGCAACTCTTTTTGGGCCTTGTGCACCCTCAACTTCTTTTCTTTAGATTTGGCACTCTGATTTTTATCAATTGATTGCTTCACTTCTCTGCCTTTTGTAGCCAATGTCAACACTTTAATTGGCTCTTTATTATTTGAGATCAAATCTGAAGCAGCACACTTACGACCATCTCTTTTCATGTGGTAAACTTGCTTTACCACCTCTTTCTTCTTCCTTGAGCTCTGGACCGATTCCTTATGATTGAAACGGTCTTTGACGCGTGATTGTTCAAATGTTGATCTCCTTGGAGATGCATAGTATTGGTGAGATGGTCCAGAATAAGATGGAGAATGTGCCCTTGTATCATACCTGTCCCATGATGAATATGTATCTATATGAGCATAGGGAGGCCTCCACGACATTGGCATTGGTGGCCCAAAATAAGGATATGAATATGTTGCATTAAAATTATCACTTTGCCAATACCAATCCTCATATTTGCGCCTTGGGGGTGATCTTGGTTTCTTTGCATGATTTGGCCGATAAGCATTCTTCTCTTCACTCTTCTTTTTATATTTATCCAATAGTTCAGCGAAGGTGATTTTTGATCTCTTACACTTGCGCTTATTTCGGCCTTTGTTTCCTTTGGTTGTGCTTGCACCAATCATTGGATTTGCTTGTTGCCCCCCAGTCCTTGGCGTCTCCATTGTAGCTTCGATGGAATTCTCGCCCTCAAAATTATGTTCGTTATGCTCTTTAACAACTTCTTTACTTGAAAGCTTGACCCCATCACCTGCAGTTTTTACCTCCTCTTTAAATGGATCGGCTTGAAGCAGCCGATGCAAAAACTTTCTGCCATTGAGACCAATTGAAATAGACTGGTCATCTCTTGGTGTCTCAACAAATTTCAATTGTCCTTTATCAATGGCCGATTTAACTATTTGACGAAACATATTGCAATCCTCAAAATTATGTTTGAACGAATGATGCAACCTACAATACATTCATCCTTGAATTGATGGCTTGACATGGTGATCAAGAATTCTTATGTAATTATTTTTCAGCAATAAATCAAATATTTGGTCACACATGCTTGAATTGAAGGTAAACTTCTTGCTTTCTAGCCGATCTTGCTATGTGAACGGCTTTGACGATAAGCAAACGAATGGTTCAGATTTGGAATCTTCCCATTCGGCTATACATTGTGTTTTCCACTCTATCTCCGGTGTCTTTGGATAAGATATTATATTAGCATCGGATTTCTCAAAACAAATTAACCTTGGCTTTAAACTTCCGATACGAAAATATTTAGAACACACATGTCTCAATTGAGACAAAGTGCAAGCCAAGTAAGAAATAAGCAAAGCTACCCAACTAGATATGAACTTTAGATAAAGCAACGGGGAAAGCTTTGGCCACAACAATAAGTCATTATCGGTCTTTATAAATGGTGCAATGGGTTGACCGATATAGTTTATAACAATTTTGTTGCTAACAAGTAAATTACCCTTCTTCATTGGTCTTTCAAAATTACTTATGAGAATTTTTCTTATAGAAGCATCGACAATAAAGTTGCGACCAAATCGGAAGATAGGCAAGTCACTTGCTAGACATACCTCTTCAATTACGTTGGGAGAGCATGATGGTTGTATCACTTGAATAATACTTTGTTCCACTTTTGAATGACTCTCCAATGCCTTGGCATCCTCTTTTTCTTTGATAGATTCGGTACACATACTATTTGATTCGGCTTTTTTAATAACCGAATTAACTTTGTTATCCGAATCACCACCCTTTCTTTCTTTGATTCGCAAGGTTGCTTGTTCTTGTCTAAATTCAGCAAACGTTGTAGCTAGTCTATCTTTAAGCTTTTTTCGACCAATTTCAGCCCAATCTTCATTGGATTGCCCCCCAATACTTTGAGACGCTTTCGGCAATGGTGTGTTGCTGAAATTCTGTAATTGTGCAGGGGCAACATGATATGCTACGTTACTAGGTAAAGACACATGCGCTCTGGTAGAATTCTCACTTATTCGGCCATGAGCATGAAGGTGCGGAGCCGAATCATGAATATCTACAATTGCGTATGGTGCCGAAAAATTCGTAGCATGAGGTGTGGCATACGATGTTTGAGGGTAATTGGCCGAATAACTAGTAGTAACATGGCCAATTCCCCTATCCACCGGCACGTTTGAATTAACATACTGCAAGTTATTTGCTGATGAATAAAAAGTTGAAACACTTTGTTGCATACTATTGGAAGTTCCTACATAGGGTGTCTCAACTTGATTAACCGAACTCATCATGTTATTCATCGGCATATAAATTTGTGGGGTTGACGATGCATGAGAGTTGGGATACATATGTTCCATGTTGCTAAAATTATATGAAGTAGAATCATGGAGATTTTGTCGCACCGGCCCTTGCACATAATTAGATGCATGATTGATAAAGCTAGGGCTAGCCGATACATTATGCTCATTAGATGATCTAGCAACAACATATGCATTATTTGCATCTACATATGTGAATTGGGTATTCATATTACCTTTGTAGATTGCAGACCCTAGATGACGATCTCTTCGTAGCAAGAACGGGCCGGAGTCCGTTCAAAGCTTTGTCCCCAAAGGAGTCGCCAAAAAGTGTGTTCGCACACGATCACGTCACCGTGTAACTCCAACGACGAGGGTGATGCACCGCAGTTCACGTCGAAGGAGACCCGTCCGGAAGCGCGGTACGCAGGCAGTCCGGCGGGCGCTTTTGAGAACCCGAAACCCCACACGCCTGGGAGGGACCCCGTCAGGGCGCGCGGCGGCTATGGGCTGCCCTAGGTCGGCCTAACCGCCCCTAGAGCCTCGAGGTTCGCCGCCCTGCAACAAGAAGAACGAACCAAGAAAGAGGAAGAGGAAGAACAAGGGAGAAGGAAAAGTAAAGGTAAAAAGTTTAGATAGATTTGTTTGATTGTGTGTTGTTCAATCGGCCGTCACCTCTCGTCTATATAAGAGGCGGATGGACTTCCCGTACAAGAAAAGGACTTGCCTTGTCATCCAAATCATCAAAATCTAGCCAAATTCGGCGTTCTCACGACTTCCAGCCCGGATGTCCGGCTCTAGGCCCGGATGATCCGGCCTAGCCCAGTTTTCTGACAGCAGCTTACTGTTTTGGCTCTAGAATCCGCATACGACATCGGATTTGGACGTTTTTTATATCAAAACCATCCGCCTCGACGAGACGCACAACTTTCATGTTGAATACTTTTCTATTTGAGGCCATCTTGACAATGTTTCGGTCCGTTTTCTAAAGTCTGCAGCAGAAAAACTTGTCCGGACGTCCGGACCTCTACTCGGACTGTCCGGCCTCCATCCGGATTATCTGGGACGGGACCCAGATCATCCGGCTTCATCGCCAACCTTCTGTAGTCTTGGTGCTTCAATTATCCGGATGATCCGGACCCCGACCCGGATGATCCGGGCAAACATTGCTGCAGCGCACGGTTTTGGCTATAACTTTTGCATACGACCTTGGATCGGGACGATCTTTATATCGTCCGTTTCGACGAGATGAAGAACTTTGCTGTTGTACCTTTTTCCATCAGAGGTTATCTTAATTAGGTTTCATGCCATTCTTTAGTCTGGTGTCAACATGAGCATCTCGGAACTTTTCATAATTTTTGCATCCAAGCTCGGTTTTAGACCATCTTCATATCTATCTTGATTTTCTCGAAGAGAGACATCTCATG
Source organism: Triticum timopheevii (assembly GCA_963921465.1). Lineage (NCBI taxonomy): Eukaryota > Viridiplantae > Streptophyta > Magnoliopsida > Poales > Poaceae > Triticum > Triticum timopheevii. The sequence goes on from OY997270.1 coordinate 375,605,057, forward strand.
GTGACTTTCAACAATAAGTTTGAATTAATCTTGACATGACTTCAACCTACTCTTTATAACCGTGCCACTTTTGAGCGTCAACAACATGATGTAGAGTAATTAACTCAAGCAATATGATGAAAACCCCATCTTTTTATCCTCGATGGCAACAATACAATACGTGCCTTGCTACCCCTACTATCACTGGGAAAGGACACCGCAAGATTAAAGCCAAAGCTAAGCACTTCTCCCATTGCAATTAAAACCAATCTAGTAGGCCAAACTAAACCGATAATTCGAAGAGACTTGCAAAGATATCAGATCATGCATATAAGAATTCAGAGAAGACTCAAATAATATTCATAGATAATCTGATCATAAATCCAGAATTCATCGGATCTCGGCAAACACACCGCAAAAGAGTATTACATCAAATAGGTCTCCAAGAACATTGAGAAGAACATTGTATTGAGAATCAAAGAGAGACAAGAAGCCATCTAGCTACTAGCTATGGACCCGCAGGTCTGAGGTAAACTACTCTTGCTTCATTGGAAGGGAAATGGTGTTGATGTAGAAGCCCTCCGTGATAGAATCCCCCTCCGGTAGGACACCGGAAAAGTCCCCTAGATGGGATCTCGCAGGTACAGAAGGTTGCAACGGTGGAAAAGTGTTTTCGTGCCCCTTGATGTTTTTGGGGTATAAGAGTATATATATAGGCGAAGGAACTAGGTCAGGGAAGCTCCGAGGGGCCCACGAGGCAAGGGGCGTGCCCTACCCCCGGGCGCGCCCTCCACCCTCGTGGCCGCCTCGTTGCGTCTCCGACTTCATCTCCAAGTCTCCTGGTTTGCTTCTGGTCCAAGAAAGATCATCGTGAATGTTTCATTCCATTTGGTATTCCTTTTCTGCGAAACTCTAAAACAGGCAAAAAAACAAAAACTGGCACTCGGCCCTTGGTTAATAGGTTAGTCCCAAAAATAATATAAAATAGCATATAAATGCATATTAAACAATCAAAACAGATAATATAATAGCATGGAACAATAAAAAATTATAGATATGTTGGAGATTTATCAGCGGGCACTGTCGCCATGCTTATCCTCCTTACGGGGACTTGTTCCATCGTATTCCTCGGATGGGACGGGAGCTGACCTGTGGCCGGTGTCGGTGTCAAAACCGGCGGATCTCGGGTAGGGGGCCCCGAACTGTGCATCTAGGCGGATGGTAACAAGAGACGAGGGACACGATGTTTTACCCAGGTTCGGGCCCTCTCGATGGAGGTAAAACCCTACGTCCTGCTTGATTAATATTGATGATATGGGTAGTACAAGAGTGGATCGACCACGGGATCAAGGAGGCTAAACCCTAAAGCTAGCCTATGGTATGATTGTTGTAATGTATGTTGTGTCCTACGGACTAATGCCCTCCGGTTTATATAGACACCGGAGGAGGCTAGGGTTACACAGAGTCGGTTACAATGGTAGGAGATCTACATATCCGTATCGCCAAGCTTGCCTTCCACGCCAAGGAAAGTCCCATCTGGACACGGGACGGAGTCTTCAATCTTGTATCTTCGTAGTCTTGGAGTCCGGCGGACGATGATAGTCCGGCTGTCCGGACACCCCCTTGTCCAGGACTCCCTCAGTAGCCCCTGAACCAGGCTTCAATGACGATAAGTCCGGCACGCATAATGTTCGGCATTGCAAGGCGGGTTCCTCCCTTGAATAATCCAGAGAAGATCATGAACACCAGGATAGTGTCCGGCTCTGCAAAATAAATTCCACATTCCACCACAAAGAGAATAAAATGTACACCAGTCCAATCTGCTGACGTATTATGCGGCGTGACATCACACCGCTACCAAGCCTTTGTTTGAATCGTTTTTTACTATACCACCTCAGCACGTTTAGCGAAGCGGTTTCCTTGGCACGTCTTGTCGAAGCAGAGATCGTGTTCCCCATATTCCGGGATTCTCATCAATACGGACGTGGGTAACCGAACCGCGCCATTGATGGTGGCGCTTGGGAGATAAGCGAGTTTTATCAGGCCAGCGGGACGCATAGTTTTTTTCCGCCTATATATAAGGGATAAGGATTTACCTTCTCACCTATGCCTTCTTCCTCCTTTGCTTATCCATTTCCGCGTACTCAAGCTCCAACGCCCAAGCTCGCGCATCTTGCCCTAACCTTCTCCGAATATGTCCGGAGCGGGAGGCAAATGGTTGGCCTCCACCGTTAAGGAGGAGCACATCACCAAACTGCGCAGCGCCGGATATCTTTCTGGCGATATCGCGCATCGGCTGCCCGACGAGGGGCAGCTCATCCCTACCCCTGGGCCCCATGAGAGGGTTGTCTTCCTCCCCCACTTCCTCCGCGGACTGGGCTTTCCACTGCACCCATTTGTCCGGGGGATCATGTTTTACTACGGCTTGGATTTCCACGATCTGGCGCCGAACTTCATCCTCAACATCTCGGCGTTTATCGTCGTGTGCGAGGCCTTCCTCTGCATCCAACCCCACTTCGGCCTGTGGCTCAAGACCTTCAACGTCAAGCCGAAGGTTGTGAAGGGCACGCAAGCGGAATGCGGAGGCGCCATGTTGGGTAAGTTGCCCAACGTCCTCTGGCTCGAAGGGGCCTTCGTGGACTCCGTCAAGGGGTGGCAATCGGGGTGGTTCTACATCACCGAGCCGCGCAAGCCCACATGGGCGGCGGCCCCCGAATTTAGATCTGGCGTCCCCACACAGCTCACCTCCTGGAAAGAGAAGGGTTTGTTGTGGGGCAACCCAAAGGAGCTGACGGGACTCCGAGCCTGCATCCATAAGCTGGTGAGCGGTAAGCTCAGGCTCGTCGACGTGGTCCAAGTCATGCTCATCCGCCGGATCCTCCCATGCCAAGAACGGGCATTCAATCTGTGGGAGTTCAATCCGGAACAGCGCCAGGCGCTAAGCGGGCTCTTCGATACGACATACGAAGGCGCCTGGAGGGTGCTGTTTAAGGGCGCCGAAGCCCCCGCATCCGCGACAGAAGATCACGGATTTCGCTCGCAGCATCCGGCTGACGAGGTAAGTGATTCAACCCCTTTACGGGACACTTGTGGTAATCAAATTGATTCTAGAGGGGTTTCATTCTGTCTCTTCCTTTGACAGGAATGGATGGAGAAGGCCAAGCTGCTTATCAGCCCGGCTCCCATGCCAGAAGACCCAGAGAACGCCCGTTTAGCAGGGCTGTTGGTTCCGGCACCGCACGTGGTGCCGGAGAAGAAGGCCAAGAAGGTGGCCGCGGGGACTCGAAAGAGTTCCCGCAATCAGGCATCTGACGACGAGGCGTACTCCTCCCCCGAAGACGAGGAGGAGGAGGAGTACTCTCTCCCGGAGGAGGAGAGAAGAAGAGGAAGGCTTCCCCAATAGGGGAGGCCGAAGGGTCCAAGAGGGGGAGGACTATCCCCCCGGACAGTTTCGCCAACCCCACAGTTGGCGAGGGTGAGTGGCCTCCAAGGGCCAGGCGTCCGGCAAGATCGTAAGTATCCGGATCCTTTATATGCAATATCTTTTATGTCGCGTAGTGTCCTTCTAACGCCGCATTCTGTCCGTAGTCCGGCCGATGACGATCTCCCCGACTCATTGAGCGGGTCGTTGGCCCCGTCGGATGTGGATTCACTTCCGACTGCCTCTACCCCACGCGCCGACAAGGACGCCGAGGTGGGATCCCAGAGAGGGACCCATAAGGAGGAGGCTCCGGAGGCGCCGTCAGGCAGCCTCCCGGACTTTGCGCCGGATTCTACATCGGAACCCGCAGTGGTTCCAGAGTCCGGCAAGCGGCCCCTTCGAAAGAAGGGCAAGACCGTGACACCGGCGGCCTCCATCCAACCGAAGGCGCCGGATAATTTGTTGGGGGCGCTTAAAGGCGCTTCCATCAAGGAAGAACACCGCACTATCATGAGTGCGGTGATTCAAAAGGTTCAGCTCGCCAAAAGCGGGCTGACCGAAGCCTGCGGCAGCCTTCTAACAGGCTTTGAGGTAAGAAGTTAAAGTTATGTAATGTAATACCGCATAGACAGTAGCCCCTGATGCTCAGTTCGGTGTTCGGAAAGAAAAAGCTGGACTGAGGATCTAACAAGATATACGCAGGGTTGCTTAAAATATGTCAATATGGGTTTGCAGGATGCGCTGCTGACCTCTGCCGCACTAACGGCGGAGGTCGATGTGCTAAAGCAGGATCTCAAGCAGTCCGAGTGAGAGCTCGGCCATGCGAAGAAGCAGCTCGAGGACAAAGAAGGTGATTAACACCACTTTGAATAGTTACCTTACAGAAAAGGATTTTGGTTGCAATAAAATTAACAAGGATAATTTGGATATTTTAGGGGCCACGAACGAGGTGGCAGCCCTGAAGGAGGCCGTGTCCGTGGCCGAACGCAGTGCGGCCGCGGAGCAGGAGGAGCGACAGAAGCAGGAGGCACGTGTGGCGGAAGTACGGCAAGAGCTCCAGGCTCTTATGGAAAGACATGAGAGTTTGGAGCGTGACTCCAAGACTCGAGAGTCCGAGCTTGCCTCGGCTCTCGAAAGTGCCAAGTCCGCCAAGGCCGAGGCCCATAAGGCCCTTTAGGAGGTTGAGGATATAAAGAAGATAGCGGCGGGTAAGGCATTTTTCATGCAAAGCAGGCATGTTAATGTAAACTACCTGACACTTACCCGCATTCGGAGCTCTCCAGGGGTGCTTGCAGATTTGCCGCGTAGTACGTCTGATGCCGCCGCATTCTATCGTGGCGAGGAGGGGAGCTCGATGGAGAAGGTCTTCTGGTCTCAGTATGCTGAGGCCGGACATCCGGTGCCCCCAAGCGACCAGCTGAAGCAGCTGGTCGAACTCCACAAGGTAGCTAAGGAGGCCATGAAGGCCCTCATAGTCCGGCTGTGGCCTGGATAGGCCATGCCTGGAAGCTACTTCGGCCTCGTGCGGCGGCTGGTGGATGCGTTCCCCTGGGTGGAGGTCATCAAGCGCTCCGCCTGTATTGAAGGCGCTCGCCGGGCCCTCGCCCGGACAAAGGTGCATTGGGGCAGGTTGGATGCGGAGAAGCTTCTCACGGACCCACCGCCACCGGGCAAGGAGTATCGCACGCCCGAAATGTATTATAAAACTGTCCTGAAGGGAGCCCGCGATATTGCGGATGAGTGCCCCAGAAATGTAATCTTTGAGTGAATTTGCTATGTATTATCCTGTGCGCTGAAACTTTGTTCATGTGCGCTTTGAGCAACGCTTTTTTAATTTAAAATATTACCTTCTGTGCGGCCGTTTATAAAATCTGAGAGATGGCAAGTCGTTGGCTTCAGCCCCCAAGCCACAAGTGCTGGGGTGTTTGGGATAAACTTGAGCACTCTTGTTCCCATTGTTGGGTCCATCGAGGGAGGCGCTCAACACAACGAACAAGGCAACCGGACTTATAATGCTTGAACACTCTCACTTAGCCATAGAATTCTATAATTTTAAATTTCACGAAGCCCCTGGTATTCGGAAGACCGAATCTGGGGCGCTATCCACGCCTTCGTCGGACATTGTCCGGAACTTCGCTCGAAGCGGCGTGAGTCTTTAAGGACCCGAAAAAACCTCTCGAACAGCGACCAGTCTCTCGCCTTATCATGCCGGTCAGTTTTAGCTTTCTCCACTGAGGCGCTCGCCCGGCTCAACCGGGGCGCAATCGCAGTGGTTCTCCCAGTGCCACCTTAGCCGACAGAACGGAACGTAAGGCACCAAAACGTGGGAGCCGGGCAAACCCAACTATTGACCCAAGACATGATTCGGAGCTGATTCATATAATGCTATAAGTTCGGGGTGCCGCACTTATGAAAGTGTTCGGACTTATCACACCATAGAGTGGGGAACATAAGCCCCTGGCGTATTAGGCCGTACCAAAATATACGGGCGCAAGATGTCATATAATGAGCATATATATATAAAAGGTAATGCAATTGCAATCAAAAAAGGTGCTACGTTATTTATGAAAGAAAGTCTGCTAGGAGAGCGGACTGATACAAATAGTGCGGTAAGCAAGGGATTTGGACTAAGTAAACATGTCCCCCTCCAGGGGTGAGCTGCGGACTTGGTGTATATAATCGAATTTAATGCTCGTAATTGAGACCACCTGAGTGTTCGTCGCAGCCTTCTTTAGTCCCTGACTGTTGCATCATGAGTTCGGGAGGTTCGCCGCCGGATAGGGCTTCTGGTTAACGGAGTCCTGTGTACATAAAAGAAGGAAAATAAAAAATAAAAAAAAGGGGGCACACTTGCGAGCCCCCGGTGTGGTCGAACCGCACTCTGGGTCCGTTGCGATTGTGCCCCCTCCCCTGTGCCCATGGTATCTCCAAAGCGTAATGATGTACGTGGAGTGTTATTATTGCGATCATGCGCGGGCAAGGGTTGGGGCCGCATTGCTACGCATGCTCTGATCGCGCCAGGTGGTCTTGGTTGGTATTGCTTCAGGCGCGTTTTGCTGTATCCGGCTGTTTAACGGCCGGACTGGAGAATTGCCTTAAGAGGCTACTCTGTACTTCTGCCGCGAGAGCCGCTATATGTTCCTCCGTTCGGAGGGAGCGTTCCGTATTCCCATTGACCGTGATGACTCCACGAGGGCCTGGCATCTTGAGCTTTAGGTATGCATAATGCGGCACCGCGTTGAATTTTGCAAACGCGGTTCGTCCGAGCAGAGCGTGATAGCCGCTGCGAAACGGGACTATGTCGAAGATTAACTCTTTGCTTCGGAAATTATCCGGGGATCCGAAGACCACTTCCAGTGTGATTGAGCCTGTACAGTTGGCTTCCACTCCTGGTATGACACCTTTAAAGGTTGTCTTTGTAGGTTTAATCCTTGAGGGGTCTATGCCCATTTTGCGCACTGTATCCTAATAAAGCAGGTTCAGGCTACTACCGCCGTCCATCAGGACTCTCGTGAGGTGAAATCCATCGACGATTGGGTCTAAAACCAAATCCGCCATGGCGTATGCTGGTCGGATGGTCTCTTCGATCGAAAGTGATCGGACAAGAGGACCATGGATTGAACTTCGGGGCGACTGGCTCCATCGCATAGACGTCCCTTAGTGCGCGCTTCCTATCCCTCTTGGGTATATGGGTTGCGTAAATCATGTTCACCGTCCGCACTTGTGGGGGAAAACCCTTCTGTCCTCTACTGTTCGGCGGTCGGGTCTCCTCCTCGTCATCGCTGTTTAGCCCCTTGTCGTTGTTTTCGGCAATTAACTTGCCTGCTTGTTTGAACACCCAGCAATCTCTATTAGTGTGATTGGCTGGTTTTTCAGGGGTGCCATGTATCTGGCATAAGCAGTCGAGTATTCGGTCCAAATTGGACGGACCCGGAGTGGTTCTTTTGAATGGCTTCTTCCGCTGACCGGGTTTAGAGCCTCAGAATCCGGCATTGACTGCCGTATCCTCCTTATCGTCACCGCTAATGCGGCGTTTGTTTTTGTTTCGATGTGACCTGCCGTTGTTGTCCTTAGTATCTGGACTGCCAGAATTTTTACGGAGATTGTTACTGTAGGCTAGCCAGCTATCCTCTCCCGCGCAGAAGCGGGTCATTAATGATGTGAGGGCTGCCATAGATTTCGGTTTTTCCTGGCCCAGGTGCCGGGCTAGCCATTCGTCGCGGATGTTATGCTTGAAGGCTGCAAGGGCCTCTGCATCCGGACAGTCGACGATTTGATTTTTCTTCGTCAAGAACCGTGTCCAGAATTGTCTGGCCGATTCGTCTGGCTGCTGAATGATGTGGCTTAGGTCATCGGTGTCTGGTGGTCGCACATACGTGCCTTGGAAGTTATCAAGGAATGCGGCCTCCAGGTCTTCCCAACACCCAATTGACTCTGCGGGCAAGCTGTTAAGCCAATGCCGAGCTAGTCCTTTAAGCTTGAGTGGGAGATACTTGATGGCGTGGAGATCGTCGCCGCGGGCCATATGGATGTGGAGAAGATAATCTTCTATCCAAACCGCGGGGTCTGTTGTGCCATCGTAGGATTCAATGTTTACGGGTTTAAACCCTTCGGGGATTTGATAATCCATTAATTCGTCAGTGAAGCATAGCGGGTGTGCGGCGCCTCTATATTGAGCAATATCGCGATGCAGCTCGAGAGAGCGCTGTCTGCTGTGCTCGGCCCGGCCGGGGTTATTGTATCCGGCGCGACGGTATTCATCGTGGGTCGTGGGGCGCCCACATGATCCGTAGATGGATCTGGATTGTCTTGCTTTGTCCTCCAATATGTCTTGCAAGTCCGGCGCATTCCCTCTTGGCTTCGTACTTTTGGAGCGATGCCGGTGTACGGTCTTGGCTGGGGGCCTGGATGCCTCTCTGTCACGACCACGGGGTGGTCGGTCAGCCATATCGTGCGCTGGTGATGGAGGTATGTATGCTTCCTCCTCTAATCGGGGGAGCAGCTTGCGTCTTGGATAGCTTTTGGAGGGGCGTTCGAGTTTATACTCTTCGGCCGCGAGGACCTCGGTCCATCGATCGGCCAGCAGGTCCTGGTCAGCTTGAAGCTGCTGCTGCTTTTTCCTTAGGCTATTTGCCGTGGCGATAAGCCTGCGTTTAAAACGCTCTTGTTCGACGGGATCCTCGGGCACGACGAATTCGTCATCGTTGAGGCTTGCCTCGTCTTCGGAGGGAGGCATATAGTTGTAATTCTCAGCCTCTTCCTCCGCCGCCCTCTCCTGAGGGCTTGCTTCTGCATCCTCCTGCTCTGAGTCTTGCTGGAGGGGGTTGTCTTCGGCACTTTCTGGGGTATTATTATCTCCTGTGCCGGAATCTCCATTCTTGCTGTGGCGGGATTTAGAGCGGCGCCGCTGACGCCGGCGCTTGGGCTGTTTCTTTGAAGGATCTGCCTCCGCTGTTTCTTCGCCGTCCCCATCTTTTGGGGTATCCACCATGTATATGTCATATGACGAGGTGGTCTTCCAGTGCCCTGTAGGCGCTGGTTCCTGTTCGTCTCCGGCATCATCGTCCATAGCGTCGATGTCTTCGGAGTCGTAGTCTAGCATGTCGGTTAGGTCGTCGACAGTGGCTACAAAGTGGGTGGTGGGTGGGCTCTGAATTTCTTCGTCGTCCGCATCCCAACCATCCTGGCCATAGTCCGGCCAGGGCTCTCCTGATAACGAGAGATGCTTTAGTGAATTCAGGATATCGCCAAAAGGCGAGTATTGAAGATGTCCGCGGCGGTGAATTCCATAACCGGCGCCCAATCCGATTTGATTGGTAGGGGCGTGGGAGGTTCGGAGTCCGGCAAGGAGTCCGACACCTCGGAATCACGAGTTTTGCGAGGGACGAGATTAGTGTTCGGTTCCATCGCCGTAGCGGTTGAAGCCCCCGAGGCGGCGTCCATCCACCGCCCCTCTATCTGGGCAGTCTGCTCCGGACCAATGGCCGGAGCGGATTCGTGTGCGGCCACCAAGGCACTGTTCGGCGGCAAAGCTAGATCATGCCCGTCGTCACAGTGCGGCGCTTGGCTGTGGCTCGAGTCCGTCGGAGATCAAGTCTCCGCGGATATCAGCCGTGAAGTTTAGGCTTCTGAATCTGACCTGACGGCCAGGGGCGTAGCTTTCGATCTGCTCCAGATGGCCAAGTGAATTAGCCCGCAGTGCGAAGCCGCCGAATACGAAGATCTGTCCGGGGAGAAAAGTCTCACCCTGGACAGCGTTGTTGGTTGAAGATGCCATCGGGCCTATCGATGACGGCACAGAGGAACTCTCAATGAAAGCACCAATGTCGGTGTCAAAACCGGCGGATCTCGGGTAGGGGGTCCCGAACTGTGCGTCTAGGCGGATGGTAACAGGAGACGAGGGACACGATGTTTTACCCAGGTTCGGGCCCTCTCGATGGAGGTAAAACCCTACGTCCTGCTTGATTAACATTGATGATATGGGTAGTACAAGAGTGGATCTACCACGGGATCAAGGAGGCTAAACCCTAAAGCTAGCCTATGGTATGATTGTTGTAATGTATGTTGTGTCCTACGGACTAATGCCCTCCGGTTTATATAGACACCGGAGGAGGCTAGGGTTACACAGAGTCGGTTACAATGGTAGGAGATCTACATATCCGTATCGCCAAGCTTGCCTTCCACGCCAAGGAAAGTCCCATCCGGACACGGGACGGAGTCTTCAATCTTGTATCTTCGTAGTCTTGGAGTCCGGCGGACGATGATAGTCCGGCTGTCCGGACACCCCCTAGTCCAGGACTCCCTCAACCGGGTTGAGGAAGACGCCATGAGGGAGCTGGCTTGCTAGAGAGGTCTTGGTTTGCCAGGTTCGGCCGGTATGCGCCAACCGGCCTGGCCGCGCTGCAGTCTTGGCCGGGTTGAGGGACTTTGGCCGGGTTGAGGGCCATGGCCTGGTTGAGGAACCCGGCCAAGCATGAGCCAGATTGAGGGGCAATGTTGGCAATGATGTTTTTGAAAAGGACCCGGGTTCTGCTGCCTGCCCGGGGCTCATCCCCCGACAACCTTCTTCTTCTTCGGGCACCGCCTCCATTCTCCGTTGATCTAGCTGTCGTCTGCTACTACTTGTCCCTCAATGAGCCTCCATGCACTCCTCTGTGGGCACTGCACTTTTCCCCTCCATTTCCCTCCTCAATCTGTCACCATGCCCCCCAGCGGCCGAGCTCCCGGCGAGCTCGCGGTCTCCACCTATGCGCTGGGTTGCGCCCTTGCGCCGTCCCCTACCTCGCTTGCCGCGCTCCCCTGCCGCTCCTGCTGCTGCTTGGTGCTGTCGCCCCATGCCATGCCTGGAGCCGGTGCTCCCCATGATACTGGCCGCGCTCCCACGTTCCCTGGTGATGACCCACAAGTATAGGGGATCAATCGTAGTCCTTTTGATAAGTAAGAGTGTCGACCCAACGAGGAGCAGAAGGAAATGACACGCGATTTTCAGCAAGGTAATTTCTGCAAGCACTGAAATTATCGATAATAGGTAGTTTGGTAGCAAGATAATTTGTAACGAGCAAGTAATGGTAATGGTAAATAAAGTGCAATAAGGTAGCCCAATCCTTTTGTGGCAAAGGACAGGCCAAAATGGTCTCTTATAATAAGCAAAGCGTTCTTGAGAACACACGAGAATTTCATCTAGTCACTTTCATCGTGTTGGGTTGATTCGCGTTCGCTACTTGGATAATATGTTATGTGGGTGGACCGGTGCTTGGGTGTTGTTCCTACTTGAACAAGCCTCCCACCTATGATTAATCCCCTCTCAAGCATCCGCAACTATGAGAAAAATATTAAGATAAAATCTAACCATAGCATTAAACATATGGATCCAAACCAGTCTCTTATGAAATAGCGCATAAACTAGGGTTTAAACTTCTGTCACTCTAGCAACCCATCATCTAATAACTATTCCACAATGCATTCCCTTAGGTCCAAATATGGTGAATGTCATGTAGTCAACGTTCACGTAACACCACTAAGGGAATCACAACATACATACCATCAAAATATCGAACGAATATCAAACTCACATGATTACTTGCAACATGACTTCTCTCGTGGTCTCCAGAACAAAAGTATCTACTCACAAATGATATTCATGCTCAATATTAGAGGGGTATTAAATAGCATAATGGATCTGAACATATAATCTTCCACCAAATAAACCATACACTCTATTTGGATGTTGATATTGAGGGCCATGGAATTGAATTGGCCCCAATATCAAATCTGCTTGACTTTGATATTGACATTGAACCTGAATTCTGTTGTTTGGATGTGCATAGAATTGCCACTTGGAATTTGGATGAGAGACTCAATTCTGAAGCTTGTTTGGATGGCCATCCTCTACATTGGAATTGCTCATTTGTCATATGATGAAAATTGAACTTCCATGTAATGTTTGAAACTAAATATATGCAATCTTCATTTATTTTTTGAATGACTATATACAAAGAATACAATCTACAAGTATAAACAAGATGCACTTACCCAAAAACAACAATTATACAACACTTATTTGATAGCAGGACATATACGGCAGCAGCAGCACATATATATCAGCAGCAACACTTATACATCATCAGCAGCACTTATACAGCAGTAGCAGCAACACATATATATAGCAGCATATATATATATATAGCAGCACATATACAACAGCAGCAACACTTATACAGCAGCAACATCACTTACACAGCAGCAACAACAATATTTGTACAATAGCAGTAATACAACAAGAACAGCAACACTTATAGATCAGCACCATTTAGCTAACAACAAGACATAACATGCGAAATTCAAGTCTGATACAATAACATAGGAAATTCAAGTGCGATGAAATGAAGCACCTAGTACATGTGTTTTTCATCATTACAATAACATAGTAACTTCAAACTAGTCAAACGTTGTTCTTCTCATTGAGCATCAACAACCATTCCTTCCTAAACTCCATGGGCAACTCCATAAACGCTTGGAATAAGCGTTCACTAAGGATGAGTTTACCATATGCTCGCAACATGTCTGAACGAGCCAAGTCCGGGATCTTTTCAAGGGCAGCAATGATTTCAAGAGGAGGAGTAACCTTGGGCTGCTCTAGTGGCTCAAGTGACTTCAAAGCATCTTGGAAAGAACCCTTCATGTCTCCAAGAATGCACAAGATAGCATCTAGGAAAGAACCCTTCAGTTCTGGAGAGGCTTCAACATCTACTACGTCTAGTTCTGCTGGTTGTGCTTCACTTTCAGCACCTATCATTGCACCTTCACCGGTGCATAGATAGAATGGCTCTTAACACTTCGGAAAAGTGAGTACTTATAGTTCCCAAAGACCTCTTGTATGTGCCTCGAAGCAACCTCATTTTCAGATCATGAGCCTACTAACAAGAACATGGCAACCTTTTCTTCCACAGCCACATACACACTATCAACTAGACCACACCAAACACGCAACATGATGCACAAATCATGGAAATTTCCTTTTGTTAAACGTAGCTGATCATAGCATGCCACTTCTGAGCCATCATACATATCTTTCAACAAATACTTCCTAAGTGTGTGCTTGTGCTCATCATCACTAAAACTACCTAATCCACGAGGTGCTCTCTGTGAAATAAGGTATGCCATTCCAAGAAGTACCGATTCGAAGTAAAGTTCTGTCAAGATTACCGTTTTCCTATTTCTCCTTTTGTTCTCTTCAGTGATGTATGAAATCATGTCTACTTGATCTGATAGTATGGAAGTACACAATAATTTAGTTATCAACCATCAATCATTTATACAACTTTTCAATCAATAAAACTGAGCATTTTATGAAGAGAACATCACACAATAAATTAGCACATCAAGTTGCAACTATGAAGACCTGCTAGAACAGAATAAAAGATGCCCCGCAAACATAATTGTTGATTGTAACAGCAATACAGATCTAAAACACCTACAATTTCTAATCTTTGAGGAGATAAACATCTAGACAGATATAGATCAACAACACACACACCTATGAACATCACATACCTTGAATCGGGCTGCTGAGAAGGATCCATACACCCACCAAGTGACCTGCAAGAGGCAGAGAAATTGGGGATCAGAGAAGATTTCTAGGGTTCTAGATGATGGGGTGAGAAGAAACCACGGGGCTGGTCGAGATGGGGGTTCAAGCAAGGGGCGGAGGGGGGGTGCTTGCCACGGTGGGCAAAAGATAGCCCCGCCGCCGCCGCCACGGGGAGGGGGAGCACCTTGGCCGCCATGGCTAGTGAGATGGGGGAGGGGGTTGAGGATTGGCACGGTGAGGGAGCAGGACGGGGACGAACAGAGCCTCGCCGGGGATAGAGAAGGACGGGGAGGACAAGGGGGGGAGGGGGAGGGGGAGGGATCTCACCCGCGCCGTTCCTGGCGTTCCTCAATCACGCCATCGCTCGCGCCTCTTGCCTTTCCTCGAGCGGGAACGAAGAGGTATGTTGGCGGGGAGGGGCTCTGGCTAGCGAATAGGCAATATCGAGCGATGGAGGTCCAAATTGGAGAAAGGCAAGCACACAATTTGCCGCGGTCGGGCCGATATTCGAGCTCGTTTCCGATCCCGAATGCCACGGCCATCCAAACAACGACATTCAGGCCAGACCAATGCCAATATCTAATTCTGAGGCCCAATATCAACATCCAAACATAGTGATATAGCAATCAATTACAAAATATAATCAACACTACTAGTCACGCACAGGTACCAATCTAAGGTTCCGGTACACAGATTGAACAAAAGAGGTGAACTAGTGTTTTGAGATGATATGGTGTTGTTGAAGATGTTGATGAAGATTGGCCTCCCAAAGATGAGAGGGTTGTTGGTGATGACTAATAACCCACAAGTATAGGGGATCAATTGTAGCCTCTTTCGATAAGTAAGAGTGTCAAACCCAACGAGGAGCTAAAGGTAGAACAAATATTCCCTCAAGTTCTATCGACCACCGATACAATTCTACGCACAGTTGACGTTCACTTTACCTAGAACAAGTATGAAACTAGAAGTACTTTGTAGGTGTGATAGGATAGGTTTGCAAAATAATAAAGAACACGTAAATAAAAAGTAGGGGCTGTTTAGATTAAGACACAATAAAGTAAATATAGCGAGTGTGGAAAAGTGGTGGTAGGAGTTGTGGAATTGTCCCTAAGCAATTGACTACTTTACTAGACCGATAGCAAGTTTTATGTGGGATAGGCATAAGCTAACATACTTTCTCTTCATGGATCATATGCACTTATGATTGGAACTCTAGCAAGCATCCGCAACTACTAAAGATCAGTAAGGTAAAACCAACCATAGCATTAAACTATCAAGTCCCCTTTATCCCATATGCCACAACCCCCTTACTCGAGTTTATGCTTCTGTCACTCAAGCAACCCACTATAAGCAAATCATGAACATATTGCAACACCCTACAGTGGGAATCCCTCATGCTTGGGTGACACGGAGGGCACAATAGGACAGAAACATAACCACAAGCAAATTAAACCAATCATAGCAATTCACCAATCACCAATAGGACAACAAAAATCTACTCAAACATCATAGGATGGCAACAGATCATTCGATAATAATATGAAGCATAAAGCACCATGTTCAAGTAGAGGGTACAACGGATTGCGGGAGAGTGGACCGCTGAATATAGATGGGGGTAAGGTGATGGAGATGTTGGTGAAGACGGCGGAGGTGTTGGTGTAGATCGCGGTGATGATGATGGCCCCCGACGGTGTTCCGGCGCCACCGGAAGCGAGGGGGAGAGAGCCCTCCCCTTCTTCTTCTTCCTTGACCTTCTCCATAGATGGGAGAAGGGTTTCCCCTCTGGTCCATGGTCTCCATGGCGTGGGAGGGGCGAGAGCCCCTCCAAGATTGGATCCGTCTCTCTGCCTCTCTCTGTTTATGCGTTCTCAGATTCTGCCCTTTCACCGTTTCTTATATAACTAGAGATCCGTAACTCCAATTGGATTGAAACTTCGCCCACATTTTTCTCCAAAAATTAGCTTTCTTGTGGCAAAAGAAGAGCATCAACCGCCTTGCAGGGTGCCCACGAGGATCAGGGACGCACCTGCCCCCCTGGGGCGTGCCCCCTGCCTCGTGGCCCCCTCGAGCACCATCTCGAGTTGATTTTCCGTCCCAAAAATGATAAATATTCCAAAAATATTCTCCTTCCGTTTTTATCCCGTTTGGACTCCGTTTGATATGGGGTTTCTGCGAAACATAAAGCATGCAACAAACAGGAACTGGCACTGGGCACTGGATCAATAGGTTAGTCCCAAAAATAATATAAAAATTTGTCAAAAGTATATGAAAGTTGTAGAATATTGGCATGGAACAATAAAAAATTATAGATACGACAGAGACATATCAGCATCCCCAAGCTTAATTCCTACTCTTCCTCGAGTAGGTAAATGATAAAAAGATAATTTTTGATGTGGAATGCTACCTAGCATAATCTTGATCATATATCTAATCATGGCATGAATATTAAGACACGTGATTCAAAGCAATAGTCTATCATTTGACATAACAATAATAGTCAGGCATCCCAACAAAAAATCATGCCTTTCAAAATATCAATGCTTACAGAACGTTATCCCTACAAAATCATATAGTCTTGTATGCTCCCTTTTCTTAACACAAGGTACCCCTCATGCCTATCCCGGTGTCAGCCAAGCAATTGGTTCATACTTTTTAACGCGCTTCAGCTTTTTCAACCTTCACGCAATACATGAGCGCAAGCCATGGATATAGCACTATAGGTGGAATAGAGTATGATGGAGGAGGTTGTCTGGAGAAGATAAAAAGGGAGAAAGTCTCACATCGACGCGGCTAATCAATGGGCTATGGAGATGCCCATCAATCGATGTCAATGCAAGGAGTAGGGATTGCCATGCAACAGATGCACAAGAGCTATAAGTGTATGAAAGCTCAAACTGAAACTAAGTGGGTGTGCATCCAACTTGCTTGCTCATGAAGATCTCGGGCATTTGAGGAAACCCATCATCGGAATATACAAGCCAAGTTCTATAATGAAAATACCCACTAGTATATGAAAGTGACAATATAGGAGACTCTCTATATGAAGAACATGGTTCTACTCTGAAGCACAAGTGTGGTAAAAGGATAGTAACATTGCCCCCCTTTTTTTGTGAGGGCTTCTTTGGCCCCCCCTTTTTTATTTAGGCTTCTTTGGCCTCTTTTTTTTCTGGATGGGGCAATGCTATAATAATGATGATCATCACACTTTTATTTACTTACAACTCAATATTACAGCTCGATACTAGAACAAATATATGACTCTATATGAATGCCTCCGGCGGCGTACCAGGATGTGCAATGATCTAGCATAGCAATGACATCAAAAAATGGACAAGCCATGAAAACATCATGCTAGCTGAGGTAGTCCTGGACTAGGGGGTGTCCGGATAGCCGAACTATCATCATTGGCCGGACTCCAAGACTATGAAGATACAAGATTGAAGACTTCGTCCTGTGTCCGGATGGGACTTTCCTTGGCGTGGAAGGAAAGCTTGGTAATACGAATATGTAAACCGGAGGGTTTTAGTCCGTAGGACGAACAACAATCATACCATAGGCTAGGTTCTAGGGTTTAGCCTCCTTGATCTCGTGGTAGATCCACTCTATACTACCCATATCATCAATATCAATCAAGCAGGAGTAGGGTTTTACCTCCATCGAGAGGGCCCGAACCTGGGTAAAAACATTGTGTCCCTTGTCTCCTGTTACCATCCGCCTAGACGCACAGTTCGGGACCCCCTACCCAAGATCCGCCGGTTTTGACACCGACATTGGTGCTTTCATTGAGAGTTCCTCTGTGTCGTCGCCCATAGGCCCGATGGCTCCTTCGATCATCAACAATGACGCGGTCCAGGGTGAGACTTTTCTTCCTGGACAGATCTTCGCATTCGGCGGCTTCGCACTGCGGGCCAATTCACTTGGTCATCTGGAGCAGATCGAAAGCTACGCCCCTGGCCATCAGGTCAGATTCGTAAGTTTGAACTATACGGCCAACATCCGCGGAGACTTGATCTTCGACGGATTCGAGCCACAGCCGAGCGCGCCGCACTGTCACGATGGGCATGATTTAGCTCTGCTGCCGGACAGTGCCCTGGAGGCCGCACAAGAGTCCGCTCCGACCCTTAACTCGGAGCCGACTGCGCCGATCGAGGATGGGTGGCTAGACACCGCCTTGGGGGCTGCTACCTCTCCGGCGATGGAGCCGAATACCGACCCTGTCCCTTGTGAAGCTCGTGACTCCAAGGTGCCGGACTCCTCGCCGGACTCCGAACCTCCCGCGCCCCTTCCAATCGAATCCGATTGGGCGCCGATCATGGAGTTCACCGCTGTGGACATCTTTCAGCACCTGCCTTTTGGCGACATCTTAAATTCGCTAAAGTATCTCTCTTTATCAGGAGAGCCCTGGCCGAATTACGGTCAGGACGGTTGGGATGCGGACGACGAAGAAATTCAAAGCCCACCCACAACCCACTTTGTAGCCACTGTCGACAACTTAACCGACATGCTAGACTTTGACTCCAAAGACATCGACAGTATGGACGACGATGCCAGAGACGACCAAGAACCAATGCCGACGGGGCACTGGAAAGCCACCTCGTCATACGACATATACATGGTGGACATCCCAAAGGATCGGAATGGCGATGGAACAGCGGAGGATGACCCCTCCAAGAAACAGCCTAAGCGCCGGCGTCAGCGGCGCCGCTCTAAATCCCGCCACAGCAAAAATGGAGATTCCGGCTCCCGAGACAATAAAACCCCGGACAGTGCCGAAGACAACCCTCTCCAGCAAGATTCAGCACAGGAGGATGGAGAAGCCAGCCCTCGTGAGAGAGCGGCAGACAAAGAGGTAGAGGATGATAATTACATGCCTCCCTCTGGAGATGAGGCAAGCCTCGACGACGACAAATTTGTCGTGCCTGAGGATCCCATCGAACAAGAGCGTTTCAAACGCAGGCTTATGGCCACAGCAAGCAGCCTCAAGAAAAAGCAGCAATAGCTTAGAGCTGATCAAGATTTGCTAGCCGACAGATGGACTGAAGTCCTCGCGGCCAAAGAGTACGAACTCGAACGCCCCTCCAAAAGCTACCCCAAACGCAAGCTCTGCCCCGATTAGAGGAGGAAGCATATAAACCTACATCACCAGCACACAATACGGCCGACCGGCCACCTCGTGGCCGCGACAGAGAGGCCTCTAGGCCCTCCACTAAAGCCGCACCCCGGCATCGCTCGAAAAGTATGAAGCCACGGGGGAACGCGCTGGACTTGCGGGACATATTGGAGGATAAGGCAAGACAATCAAGATCGATCTACGGATCGTGTGGGCGCCCCATGATACGCGACGACAACCATCACGCCGGATACAGCAATTCCGGCCGGGCCAAACACAGTAGACAAAGCTCGCTTGAGCTGCTTCGTGATATAGCCCAATACAGAGGCGCCGCACACCCACTATGCTTCACAGACGAAGTAATGGATCATCAAATCCCCGAAGGATTCAAACCCGTAAACATTGAATCCTATGATGGCACAACAGATCCCGCGGTTTGGATCGAGGATTATCTCCTGCACATCCAATGGCCCGCGGTGATGATCTCCACGCCATCAAATACCTCCCACTCAAGCTTAAAGGACCAGCTCGGCATTGGCTCAACAGCTTGCCAGCAGAATCAATTGGGTGTTGGGAGGACCTGGAAGCCGCATTCCTTGATAACTTACGGGGCACATATGTGCGACCACCAGACGCCGATGATCTAAGCCACATAATTCAGCAGCCGGATGAATTGGCCCGACAATTCTGGACACGGTTCTTAACCAAGAAAAATCAAATCGTCGACTATCCGGATGCAGAGGCCCTTGCAGCTTTCAAACATAACATCCGCGACGAATGGCTTGCCCGGCACCTAGGACAGGAAAAGCCGAAATCAATGGCAGCCCTCACATCACTCATGACCCGCTTCTGTGCAGGAGAAGACAGTTGGCTAGCCCGCAGTAACAACCTCACCAAAAATTCTGGTAGTTCGGACACCAAAGACAGCAATGGCAGGTCGCATCGCAATAAGCACAAGCGCCGCATTAACGGCGACAATACTGAAGATACGACAGTCAACGCCGGATTCAGAGGCTCTAAACCCGGTCAGTGGAAAAAGACATTCAAAAGAACTACTCCGGGCCCGTCCAATTTGGACCGGATACTCGATCGCTCGTGCCAGATACACGGCACCCCCGAAAAGCCAGCTAATCACACCAACAGGGATTGTTGGGTGTTCAAGCAGGCAGGCAAGTTAATTGCCGAAAGCAATGACAAGGGGTTGCATAGCGATGACGAGGAGGAGACACGACCACTGAACAATAGAGGACAGAAGGGTTTTCCCCCACAAGTGCGGATGGTGAACATGATATACGCAACCCACATACCCAAAAGGGAGCGGAAGCGTGCACTCAGGGACGTATACGCGATGGAGCCAGTCGCCCCAAAGTTCAATCCGTGGTCCTCCTGCCCGATCACTTTTGATCAAAGGGACCACCCCACCAGTATCCGCCACGGCGGATTCGACGCGTTGGTTCTAAACCCAATCATCGACGGATTTCACCTCACTAGAGTCCTGATGGACGGCGGCAGCAGCCTGAACCTGCTTTATCAGGATACAGTGCGCAAAATGGGCATAGACCCCTCAAGGATTAAACCCACAAAAACGACCTTCAAAGGCGTCATACCAGGTGTAGAGGCCAATTGTACTGGCTCAGTCACACTTGAAGTGGTCTTCGGATCCCCGTATAACTTCCGAAGCGAGGAGTTAATCTTCGACATAGTCCCGTTCCGCAGCGGCTATCATTCACTGCTCGAACGAACCGCATTTGCAAAGTTCAATGGGGTGCCGCACTACGCATACCTCAAGCTCAAGATGCCAGGCCCTCGAGGAGTCATCATGGTCAATGGAAACACTGAACGCTCTCTCCGAACGGAGGAGCATACAGCGGCTCTCGGGGCGGAACTGCAGAGCAGCCTCTTAAGGCAATTCTCGAGTCCGGCCGTTAAGCGACCGGACACCGTCAAGCGTGCCCGAAGCAACCTACAACAAGACCACCTGGCACGTTCTGAGCACACGTAGCAATGCGGCTCCAACCCCAGCCCTCGCAAAATTGCAAGACCAGTACTACGCGTACATCACTACGCTCTGGAGATACCATGGGCATAGGGGGAGGGGCACGACCACGGCAGTCCCAGAGTGCGGCTCAACCACACCAGGGGCTCCCAAATGCGTCATCCTTTTTTTCTTTTTTTCTTCTTATCCTCAGGACTCCGTTTCCAAGAAGCCCTGCCCGGCAGTAGACCTGCCGAACTCACGATGCAACAGCCAGGGAAGCAGAAAAGCTATGACGAGTATCCAGGTGGTCTCCATTACGAGCATTATACCTGCTTTATACACCATTCCGCAGCCTACCCCTAGAGGGGGACATGTTAAATAGTCCCACCCCTTGCTTATCGCACTATTTGTATCGTCTTGCATTCATTGTAGCATTTTTGAATAAACAATGCATCGCTTTTTGCCTATCATTGCATTCCTTTTTTATACATATGTTCACTTATGACATGTTGCATCTGTACACTTTGGTACGGCTAAATACACCAGGGGCTTAAGTTCCCCAAATTATGGTGTGATAAGTCCGAACACTTTCACAAGTGCGGCACCCCGAACTTATAGCATTATATGCATCGGCTCTGAATCATGTCTTGGGTCAATAGTTGGGTTTGCGCGGCTCCCATGTTTTGGTACCTTACGTTCCATTATATCGGCTAAGGTAGCGCTGGGAGAACCACTGCGATTGTGCCCCAGTTGAGCTGGGTGAGCACCTCAGTGGAGAAAGCTAAAACTGACCGTCATGATGGGGCGAGAGCCGGTCACTGTTCGAGAGGTTTTTTCGAGTCCCTAAAGACTTATGCCGCTTAGAGCGAGGAACCGGCTTTGTCCGGCCCAGGCGTGGATAGCGCCCCGAATTCGGCCTTCTGAACACTAGGGGCTTCGCCGAAATTTAAAATTATAGAATTCTATGGTTAAGTGAGAGTGTTCAAGCATTATAAGTCCGGTTGCCTCGTTCGTTGTGTTGAGCGCCTCCCTAGATGGACCCAAAAATGGGAACAAGAGCGCTCAAGTTTATCCCGAACACCCCAGCACTTGTGGCACGGGGGCCGAAGCCAACGACTTGCCATCTCTCAGATTTGATAAACGGCCGCACAAAAGGTAATATTTTAAATTAACAAGCGTTGCTTAGCGCATATGAACAAAGTTTTCAGCGCACATGATAACAAGATGCGAGTCTACTTGAAAATTACATCTTTGGAGCATTCACCCACAATAATGCGGGCACCCTTCAGGACACCCTTATAACACATCTCGGGCGTGCGATACTCCTTGCCCGGTGGTGGCGCGTCCGTCACAAGCTTCTCGGCGTCCATCTTGCCCCAGTGCACCTTAGCGCGGGCAAGGGCCCGACGGGCACCTTCAATGCATGTGGAATGCTTGATGACGTCAACCCACGGACAGGCGTCCACCAGCCGCCGCACCAGACCGAAGTAGCTCCGAGGCATGGCTTCTTTGGGCCACAGCCGAATTATGAGGCCCTTCATGGCCTGCTCGGCCACCTTGTGGAGCTCGACCAGCTGCTTCAGCTGGTCGCTCAGGGGCACCGGATGTCCAGCCTCAGCATACTGAGACCAGAACACCTTCTCCGTCGAGCTCCCCTCCTCGGCTCTATAGAACGCGGTAGCATCGGACACGCTACGGGGCAGATCTGCGAACGCTCCTGGAGAGCTCTGAATTCGGGTAAGTAACAAGTAATTCACTTTTACATGCTTGCTCTGCATGAAGAATGCCTTACCCGCCGCTATCTTCTTTACTGCCTCAATTTCCTGGAGGGCCTTCTGGGCTTCGGCCTTAGCGGCTTTGGCACTCTCAAGAGCCGACGCAAGCTCGGACTCTCGAGTCTTAGAGTCACGCTCCAAACTCTCGTGTTTTTCCACGAGAGCCTGGAGCTCTTGCCGCACCTCCGCCACCCGCGCCTCTTGCTTCTCTCGCTCGGCATGTTCCGCGGCCGCATTGCGTTCGGCCGCGGTCACCGCCTCCTTCAGGGTCGCCACCTCGTTCATAGCCCCTAGAGTACCCATGTTATCCCTGTCATTTTTTCTTTTTTGCAACCAAATCCTTTTCTATAAGGTACAACTTTAACAAGGTGTTACTTAACTTCCTTGTCCTCGAGCTGCTTCTTGGCACGGCCGAGCTTGATCTCGGACCGCTCGAGGCTCTGCTTCAAGGAATTGACCTCCGCAGTCAGTGCGACAGAGGTCAGCAGCGCAGCCTGCATTCCCATATTGACATATTTTTGTTAGACTCCTGCGTATATCTTTTTGGATCCTCAGTTCGGCTTTTCTTTCCGAACACCGAACTGAGCATCAGGGGCTACTGTCTATGCGGTACTGTTTTTACACATCCTAATCACATACCTCAAAGCCTGTTAGAAGGCTGGTGCAGGCTTCGGTCAGCCCGCTCTTGGCGAGCTGAACCTTCTAAATCACCGCACTCATAACAGTGCGGTGCTCCTCGTCAATGGAAGCGCCATTGAGCACATCCAGTAGATTATCCGGCGCCTCTGGTTGGACAGAGGCCGCCGGCGTTGCTGTCCTGCCCTTCTCACGAAGGGGCCGCCTTCCGGACTCCGGAACCACCAAAGGTTCCGGTACGGAGTCTGGTCCAAAGTCCAGGAGGTTGCCCTGCGGCACCTCCGGGGCCTCCTCCTCCTGGCGGGTCCCCTTCTGGGACCCCACCTCGGCATCGACCGCGTCATGAGGGGAGGACGCGGTCGGAAGTGAAGCGCTATTCACATCCGACAAACCCAAGGACCCGCTCGACGAAGCGGGGAGATCGTCCTTGGGTGGACTGCAAGGTTGTATGCGGCGTCAGAAGACACTATGCGACAAAAGGAAAGTTATGAGTTATTCAGGAATCTGGACACTTACGATCTCGCCAGGGGCTTGGCCCTCGAGGGCCACTCCTCTTCGCCGTCGTCGGCGTTGGTGGAACAGTCCGGGGGAAGGGTCCTTCCTTTCTTGGACCCTTCGGCCTCCCTCGTTGGGGAAGCCTTCCTCTTCTTCCCTCCCCCTGCTGGGGGAGAGGCCTCTTTCTTCTCCTCCTCGTCGTCGTGGGAGGAGTCCGCCTCAGAGTCATCGGACGATGAGTCCGATAATACCTGGCGCCGGGAACTCCTCCGGGTTCCTGTGGCCTTCTTCTTGGCCTTCTTCTCTGGCACCACGTAGGGCGCCGAGACCAGCAGCCCTGTCAAACGGGCATCCGCTGGGTCTTCTGGAAGGGGAGCCGGACAGTTAACCTGTCCGGACGTCTTCAGGCCTGTTAAAGGTAATGGGAGTTTAGATCCCACATAGAGTCAAACTATGGAAAGCAAGCGTCCCGTAAAGGATAATATAGCTCACATCGACAGCCTGACGCTGCGAGCTGAATCCGCGATCTTCAGTAGCAGATGCGGGAGCCTCGGTGCCCTTGAACAGCACCCTCCAGGCCTCTTCGTACGTAGTGTTGAAGAGCCTGCTCAAAGTCTGGTGCTGCGCCGGATCGAACTCCCACAAGTTGAATTCCCGCTGTTGGAACGGGAGAATCCGGCGAATGAGCATGACCTGGACTACGTTGACAAGCTTGAGCTTCTTGTTCACCAGGGTTTGGAGACAGGATTGGAGTCCGGTCAGCTCCTCCGAATCGCCCCACAAAAGGCCCTTCTCTTTCTAAGAGGTGAGCCGTGTGGGGATGCCAGATCTGAATTCACGGGCCGCTGCCCATTCAGGGTCACGCGGCTCGGTGATGTAGAACCACCCCGATTGCCACCCCTTGATGGTTTCCACGAAGGCACCCTCGAGCCAGGTGACGTTGGGCATCTTGCCCACCATGGCGCCTCCGCACTCCGCTTGGCGGCCACCCACTACCTTCGGCTTGACACTAAAAGTCTTTAGCCATAAGGCGAAGTGGGGCTGGATGCAGAGGAAAGCCTCGCACACGACGATAAACACCGAGATGTTGAGGATAAATTTCGGGGCCAGATCATGGAAATCCAGGCCATAGTAGAACATGAGCCCAAAGACAAAGGGGTGGAGTGGGAAGCCCAGTCCGCGGAGGAAATGGGGAAGGAACCGGGGGTGGGGATGAGATGCCCCTCGTCGGGGAGCCGGTGCGCGATATCGCTAGAGAAGTATCCGGCCTTGCGCAACTTTTTGATGTGCCCCTCCGTGACGGAGGAGGCCATCCACTTGCCTCCCGCTCCAGACATGGTTGGAGAAGGTCGAGGTGAGATGTGCAGACTTGGGCGCTGGAGCTCGAGTGCGCGGAGATGGATAAGCAAAGGAGGAAGAAGGCGTAGGTGAAAAGGTGGATCCTTATCCCCTTATATATGGGCGGACGAAACTATGCGTCCCCACCAGCCCGGTAAAACTCGCTTATCTCCCAAGCGCCGCAATCAATGGCGCGGTTGGGTTACCCACATCCGTATTGATGAAAATCCCGGAATAAGGGGACACAATCTCTGCTTTAACTAGACGTGCCAAGGAAACCTATTCGCTAAACGCGCTGAGGTGGAACAATAAAAACGATTCGAGTAAAGGCTTGGCCATGGTATGACGTCATGTCACGAAATACGTCAGCACATTGAACTTGTGTGAATATTATTCTCTCTACGGTGGTATGTGGAATTTATCTTGCAGAGCCGGACACTATCCTGGTGTTCAAAATCTTCTATGAATTATTCGGAGGAAGAACCCGCCTTGCAATGCCGAAGACAATATGCGCGCCGGACTCGTCGTCATTGAAGCCTGGTTCATGGGCTACTGAGGGAGTCCTGGACTAGGGGTTGTCCGGATAGCCGAACTATCATCATTGGCCGGACTCCAAGACTATGAAGATACAAGATTGAAGACTTCGTACCATGTCCGGATGGGACTTTCCTTGGCATAGAAGGCAAGCTTGGCAATACGGATATGTAGATCTCCTACCATTGTAACCGACTCTATGTAACCCTAGCCCTCTCTGGTGTCTATATAAACCGGAGGGTTTTAGTCTGTAGGACGAACAACAATCATACCATAGGATAGCTTCTAGGGTTTAGCCTCCTTGATCTCGTGGTAGATCTACTCTTGTACTACCCATATCATCAATATCAATCAAGCAGGAGTAGGGTTTTACCTCCATTGAGAGGGCCCGAACCTGGGTAAAAACATCGTGTCCCTTGTCTCCTGTTACCATCCGCCTAGACGCACAGTTCGGGACCCCCTACCCGAGATCCGCCGGTTTTGACACCGACACTAGCTATCTTACGATCATGCAAAGCAATATGACAATGAATGCTCAAGTCATGTATATGATAATGATAGAAGTTGGCAATATATCTCGGAATGGCTATGGAAATGCCATGATAGGTAGGTATGGTGGCTGTCTTGAGGAAGATATAAGGATGCTTATGTGTGATAGAGCGTATCGTATCACGGGGTTTGGATGCACCGGCGAAGTTTGCACCAACTCTCGAGGTGAGAAAGGGCAATGCACGGTACCAAAGAGGCTAGCAATGATGGAAGGGTGAGAGTGCGTATAATCCATGGACTCACATTAGTCATAAAGAACTCATATACTTATTGCAAAAGTTTATTAGCCCTCAAAGCAAAGTCCTACTATGCATGCTCCTAGGGGGGGAGGTTGGTAGGAGTTAACCATCACGCGCCGCCGACATTCACGCAAAGATAAACAATCAAAATACAATGCGCGCCAATTTGGTTACATAGTTAGTAGACCATACGTGCATGCATCGGGAATCGCAAACCTTAACACCAATATCCTTACTAAACACAACCATTTACTAGAACCTCCCACATATTATCGTCTCTACATCGCAAAACTATTGCAAGGAATCAAACATATCATATTCAGTGATCCCACAAGTTTTATGTAGGATTTTATGACTAACCATGTGAATGACCAATTCCTATCATCTCTCGAAATGGATGTAAGTGAAGCAAGATAGTTTAATTCTTTCTACAAAAGATATTCCCACGCTCTAACAAATATAAGTGAAGCAAAAGAGAATTGTACAAATGGCGGTTTTCTATGTGAAGAAAAACAGGCAATCCAAACTTCAAATGATATAAGTGAAGCACATGAAGCATTCTATAAAGCCATACTTAAAAGATTTAAGTGAAGTGCAAAGAGCATTCTATAAATCAACCAAGGACTATCTCATACCATCATGATTCATAAAATAAAAGTGAAAACTAAATGCAAAATATGCTCCAAGATTTGCACATATCGCATGAATGAAACGAATCCGAAAACATACCGATACTTGTTGAAGAAAGAGGGGATGCCTTCTGGGGCATACCCAAGCTTAGACGCTTGAGTCTCCTTGAATATTTACTTGGGGTGCCTTGGGCATCCCCAACCTTGAGCTCTTTCCTCTCCTCATTTTCCTCATATCGAGACCTCCTCGATCAAACACTTCATCCACACAAAATTTCAACAGAAAACCCGGTAAGATCCGTTAGTATAATAAAGAAAATCACTACTCTATGTACTGTTGCAAACCAATTGATTTTTTTTGCATTGTGTCTACTGTAATATAGCTTTTCCATGGCTTAATCCACTGATAGAAATTGATAGTTTCATCAAAACAAGTAAACTATGCATCAAAAACAGAATCTGTCAAAAACAGAACAGCCTGTAGTAATCTGAACATTCACCATACTTATGGTACCCCAAAACTTCTACCAAAATTAGGAAACATAAACAATTTTTTACAGCAAGACAGTGCAAAAAGTTTCAGAACCATTTGACATTCCAGTAAAAAATGTAAAATCGTGCACTGCAGCCAAAGTTTCTATCCTGCACCGTACAAACCAACAAGCATTGTAAACATCCTAAAGGCAAACTGTCGGTGTCAAAACCGGCGGATCTCGGGTAGGGGGTCCCGAACTGTGCGTCTAGGCAGATGGTAACCGCAGACAAGGGACACAATGTTTTTACCCAGGTTCGGGCCCTCTCGATGGAGGTAAAACCCTACTCCTGCTTGATTGATATTGATGATATGGGTAGTACAAGAGTAGATCTACCACGAGATCAGAGAGGCTAAACCCTAGAAGCTAGCCTATGGTATGATTGTTGTTCGTCCTACAGACTAAAACCCTCCGGTTTATATAGGCACTGAAGAGGGTTATGGTTACACAGAGTCGGTTACAATGGTAGGAGATCTACATATCGTATCGCCAAGCTTGCCTTCTACGCCAAGGAAAGTCCCATCCGGACATGGGACGAAGTCATCAATCTTGTATCTTCATAGTACAGGAGTCTGGCCGAAGATGATAGTTTGGCTATCCGGACACCCCCTAGTCCGGGACTCCCTCAGTAGCCCCTGAACCAGGCTTCAATGACGACGAGTCCGGCGCACATATTGTCTTCGGCATTGCAAGGCGGGTTCCTCCTCCGAATACTTCATAGAACATTTTGAACACAAGGATAGTGTCCGGCTCTGCAAAATAAGTTCCACATACCACCGTAGAGAGAATAATATTTACACAAATTCAATCTGCTGACGTATTCCATGGCGTGACATCACACCACGGCCAAGCCTTTATTCGAATCGTTTTTACTGTCCCACCTCAGTGCGTTTAGCGAGGCGGTTTCCTTGGCACGTCTTGTCAAAGCAGAGATCGTGTCCCCTTATTCCGGGATTCTCATTAATACGGGCGTGGGTAACCCAGTCGTGCCCGTCGGCACGTCTCCTCTATCTAAGGCGAGCCCCGAACGGTCACGGGGAAGGCTCTTGGTATTCAACCTCTTTAGAAAGAGACCAAGGCTCCTCTCCCTTCTTTCAATCTCAATCGAATCCGCCCCTCACCTCGAGTTCCAACACCCAAAGCTCCAGATACAGGCGCTTCAGACCTTCGATGATGTCCGGCACCGACCTGCAAGGCCGGTGGATGCCTTCCTCCGTTACGGAAGAAGACGTGCTAAAGCTAAGAGATGCCAGGTATCTAACCGTAGAAATTTCGCATAGGCTGCCTGCCCAAGGGCAGGTTATTCCTACTCCTAAGCCTGGCGAAAGCATGGTGTTCGCGTCTCACTTCCTTCGGGGGCTAAGCTTCCCGACGGACCCCTTCGTGAGGGGGCTCATGTTTTACTATGGGTTGGAATTTCATGACTTGGATCCGGAGTCCATCCTCCACATCTCATCGTTCATTGTCGTGTGCGAAGCCTTCCTCCGTATTACCCCTCACTTCGGATTGTGGATCAAGACCTTCAAAGTGGAGCCGAAGATGATCAAGGGGCAACAGGCAGAGTGCGGAGGGGCTGTTATAAGCAAGAATGCTGATGCTCCATGGCCCGAGGGCTCTTTTCAAGAGGAGCTCAGCTTATGGCAACAAGAGTGGTTTTATATCACAGCTCCCAGGGGCACCAAATGGGTGGCGCCACCTGCCTTTCGCTCGGGTCCTCCACCACGGCTGACGTCATGGGTCAATAAAGGACTTGACTGGGGGTCGTCCAAGGACGTGCCCTTGTTGCAGGGCCACATTCGAGACCTCCTAGAGAGAGAGATCACTCTGGTCATAGTAGCGCAGGTCATGCTGATTTGTCGCATCCTGCCCTGCAGACGTCGCCCCCTCCGCCTGTGGGAATTTAACCCGGAGGGACCATGAGCTCTCCAACATTTTATGGGCACGACGCCCGTGGAGATGTACAAGCTTTTCTTCGGATCACAAGAGATGTGTCCGGACTTGACCGAGGATGCAGGTCTGAGCTGCAATCGCCCGGATACTCAAGTAAATAGCCCTGTATCCGGACACGCTATCACATATTTATCACAAACTTGCCCTTTAAAAGAGTGGATAGCGAAAGCAAAGTTAATCAGGTGTCCGCCCCCCCCCTAAGACCACGTCAGATCCCGTGTTAACCAGGATGCTAGAGGTTGCACCTTCGAAAGAAGGTGAAGGGGGGAACAAGGAAGCTACCGCCTCCATGAAGGAGGCTGCCAGGAAAGGAGGGATCGAGAATCCCTCCATCCAAGGGAAGAAGAGGACTGCCTCTGAAGACCCGGAGACCATGATCTCAAAGCGGGGGAAGAAATCTTCGTTAGAGGGTCCTGCGCCGAGAGATGCCTCGGCCGCATTATGCCCCCAAGGGAATCAGCCCTCCACCGAGCCGTAAGTAAAAAGGGGAGTTTTTATTAAAATAAAGGATATCCCTGCCCTATTTCTGATGAAGATAACCGGAGTTTTACCTTGTAGTTCGGATCTCAGCCCTTCTCAGTAGAGCTCATCTTCGAGGGATCTTCGTCCGGAGATGATAGAGAGTGAAACGCCTCCCCCTGCCATACCGTCGTGTGAGGCAGGCGACCCTGAGGTGTCGTCGCGGAGGGTTTCTCCGAGTCCGGCGGGGCCGGAAGGCAGTCATATTTCCCCTCAAAGCCCTCCGCGTCCGGCCTTTGAAAAAGGCCATCGGACGAGTCCGACACCACCTGGTGTACGGTCGGAGGAGTTGAAGGATCTGCTCGGGCGAGCATCTATCTCAGAAGATCACCGTGCGTTAATGGGTACGGTGATTGAAAGGATTTCATCCACTGAGAGCAGATTGCATGAAGCCGTCAGAAGTTTACTAACAGGTTTTGAGGTATGCAAAACGATGTACCTTCTAACAGTTCCGCATATAAAATGCGCCCTGTGTAGATAGAGCCCCTGAGGCTCGGTGTGTTGTCAAAAATGACAGCACGCCGAGCATCATAATCCCAGGTATAATGTGTCGCCCTTCCTATGTAGGTGGTGAAGGGTCCGGTGGCTAGCCAGACTGATGAATTTGCCGAACTAAAGCGGCAGCTTGACGTGGCGGATGTCGACATCGCGCTTGTCAATAGGCAACTTGACGAGTCACAAGGGATGCAATTTCCCCATGGACACCTGGTAAGGGAGCTTGATGCTCGTGCCTTACAACAAGTATGCTTGACGCAGATGGTGCCGTTGCCATGGAGAACCTGCGGGTGGAGCTCGCCCGAGCCAAGGAGCAGGCCAGAAAGAGTGACGCGGCTGCCTTGAAGGCGGCCGAAGAGCTAAAAGCTGAACAGGCTGCTCACTGCCGAAGCAAGAAGGAAATGGCTGAGATGGCCATGGAATTGAAGAATGCTGCCGACCGCTGCAAGCTTCTTGAAAAAGAAGATCGAGCGGTACAAGAGGACCTGAAGAAGGCCACTACCGAGGCCAAGGATGCTCACTCTGCGATGAGAGCTATGAAGGAGGAGCTGCGTTAGGCCGGAGATATCGCGGCTGGAAAGCCCTTCCTGCTGCGGAGGAAGTTCACGGATCCTAAATATGCTCAGTTGGACCGGCTTTGGAGTTCGGAGGATGCTTATCTGGACTTGGCGGCAAGTGCCGCGGACGCGGCCGAACACTTCCGAGATCAAAAGGATCACGAAATGGAAAAGGTTTTTCGGTCGCAGTTCCATAGTCCAGAGCGCCCTCTTTCATTAACCGATCGCTTGGCCGAATGGGCAAAGCTGAATAGGTTATCCGGACTTGCGATGAAGGATGTCGTGAGTCTTTTGTGGCTGAAAAGGCCCGAGCCGAAGAGTTATTTTGGCTTAGTGCAGCAGTTCCTTGGTGCGGTGCTGCATATCAATGCAATGAGGAGGTCGGCATGCATAGAGGGTGCGCGGATGGCTCTTGCCCGTGTCAAGACATAATGGGCAGAGATGAAGGCCACCAATGTTGCATCCCCAGATTCGGACGGAAGCTGAGTACCTGTCGAGCAATATTTTCAGGAAGTTCTGCAGGGCGCTCATTTAATAGAGACGCAGTGCTCGAAGGATATTATGTTCGAATAACATGTATTATTGTGAAATAATGTTCTGATGAAATATAAAAGCTTTTTATACTTGTGCCTTCAAGAATTAAAATACCTCCTATGCGGCCGTTAATGTATATGTGTATATAACCTGAAAGATGGCAGTCTTCGGCTTCAGCCCCCATGCATATAATGCGGGGGTGTTTGCAAAAGGCGCATTTTCACACTTGATCCAACGTCTTGGTCCTATAAAGGAGGTGGTAGAGTAGCAAACTAGGCAACCGGACTATAATGCTTTATCACTTTCACTTAGCCATAGGAGTTTGACAGTGGGGCTACTATATAGCCCTTAGAGGCACCGCGCTCACCCGAATTTGGGGCGCGTATGTGCCTGACCGGGAAACGGCCCTTCGTCAATGCGGAGGAATCCTATAGATTCCGGCGGGTCATCGAGTGGTTGACCAGTCTCACGCTATATCATGACAGTCAGTTTTCGGTTTTCTCTACTGAGGTGCTCGCCTGGACAAACTGGGGCACAATCGCAGTAGTTCTCCTGGTGCCGCGTTAGCCGATAGAGCGGAACGTAAGGCAGCAAAACATAGGAGCTGGGCAAACCCAACATTTGACCAAAGACATGATTCAGAGCTGATGCATATAAGGCCTAACTCGAGACGCCGAACACTCCCTAAGGTATTCGGTCTTTATGAAAACGGGCCAAACAACGCCCTTGGTAATAAGCCCCTGTTGTCGAGGTACGCGCAAAATTCAGACGTGGCCCATGCCAAAACGCCAGCCTCCTCCTCGGTTATAGCAAGGAACCGGGGGATGTGTATCAACAAGAGATAGTAAAAAAAGGTTTACGTAGGGTCTTAATCCGAAAAGAATCCTTCCAACGGGTCCCTACTGCACGTCTGCGCCTGTGTCTCCGTTGTGCCATATCCTGGACGGGTGTCGCAAGGTGTTCATCTGTAAAAGAGAGGAACTTAGTTGAAAAAGATCGTGCGAAAATGTACGTTATATTAAATAAACAAAGTATGTTTCAAAAAATGAATAAAATTGAGCTTTATTGTCTCTTGTTGTATATGCGCGGAGCCCCT
The DNA here is from genome assembly GCA_963921465.1 of Triticum timopheevii. Lineage (NCBI taxonomy): Eukaryota > Viridiplantae > Streptophyta > Magnoliopsida > Poales > Poaceae > Triticum > Triticum timopheevii. Next base: position 375,637,514 of record OY997270.1, read on the forward strand.
TGTGCGGGGGTGTGCGGCTGGTAAGCCCCTGTATGTTTACACCGGACTCGTCTAACCATGTCCGAGGTCTGAACGACCTGTTTAGGTGCTTGGATTAGTGAAGACGGCTTAGTGTGTGGCTGTCGAGGCAGTCACACAATCTTCCGCGCTCGAGGAACACTCGATATTTCCCTTTAAGGAGATGATGCCTCGTGGAACGAGCATTTTAAGTGTGAGGGATGCATAATGCGGTATTGTGTTAAAGCGGGCGAAAGCTTCGCGCCCCAGTAGTGCTTGATAGCTACTTGTAAATGGGGCGAGGTGGAAGGTTAACTTTTCACGGCGGAAGTTGTCGCGTGAGCCGAACACAACTTCTAGCAATAGAGAGCCCGTACAATGGGCATATGGGCCTGGCATTACCCCTTGAAAGGAAGTGTTGCTATGGCAATTTTTGGTTGGGTCTATCCCCATTTTGCGGATTGTGTCCTGATATGGCAGGTTTAGATCACTGTCGCCGTCCATTAGGACTTGTGTAAATTAGAGTCCGTCGATTATCGGATCTAATATCAAGGCAGTCCATCATGCATTCCGGATACTTCTAGAGTAATCCTGATGGTCGAAGGTGATTGGTTTTGACAACCAATGGCGAGACTCCTCTGGGATAGGCCGTATGGCGCGTATATCTATGGGCACCGTTCTATTTTTCCCTTTTGTCACGTAAAGTGAGTTTACTTATTTGACTTATTGTGGGAAATTCTTTTGTTGTCTGGTGCTCTGCTTGTGGGGTTCGCCATCGTCCTCGCTTGGTGTGTCGAGCCCCTTGTGTTCGGCGTTGAGTTTGCCGGACTGCTTGAAGACCCAACAATCTCTGTGGGTATGATTTTCAGGCTCCAGGGTATGTTGTTCCGTCGTATGCCTCTATGTTTACGGGCTTGAATCCCGCTGGAAATTCATAATCCAGAACCTCATCGGTGAAACATAGGGGATGTGCGGCACCCCTATATTTAGGTGTACCATCATATTTGGATACTTGACGTGTTGCATTGCTTACTAGATCTTGCTTTCTTGGCCCGTAGATAGATCTAACTGGGCCATCTTTTTGATGCGAATTTGTGTGTGGATCGCGTGCCAGATTGTGTGTGGCGCCGTTTGCCGCTCTATGTTTGCCATGGGGTTGTCTGTCCGACCGGGTGGTCTCCTTGTTCTTTGATTGCGGGGGCTCTACGGCCTCCTCATCAAATTCGGGCAGTAGTTTTCGCTTCGGGTAGCTCTTTGTTCGGCGACTGTCACCGTAATTGTCTGCGGTGTTGAGTACTTTGCTCCATCTGATTCTGAGCGCATCTTCCGCTGTTTTGAGCTTCCGCTTCTGCTTTTTCAGGCTACGTGCAGTGGCGACGAGCCTTTTGTGGAGGTTCTTCTGCTCCGGCAACTTGTCCGGCGTGAGATCGCCCGGACTGTTATCTTCGCCGGGGACGGATTGTTTATCCATATTGTCCTGTTCGGGAGGTTGCTCAATAGCATGTTCGCCGTCCACCGGTTCGCCCTGCTCTATGGCTGGGTCTGTATGGCTGCTGTCTTTGTCGAGGCGGGATTTTGAGCGGCGCTTACGTTGCCATTTTGACTGCTTTTCGAGGGAATGATCCCTTGTGACGTCCCGTTGTTCCTCGTCGTTGCTTCCTTTAGGTGTGTCCACCATGTATACATCGTGAGATGAGGTGGCTGTCCAGTGCCCTATAGGTGGTGGTTCATGTTTGTCTTCTATATCGTCGTTCATACCGTTGATGTCTTCGGAGTCGAAGTCGAGCACGTCGTTTAAACTTTCGACAGTGGCTACGAAGTGGGTGGTGGGTGGGCTTAGAATTTCTTCATCATCCGCATCCCAACCTTCCTGGCCATAGTCCGGCCAGGGCTCTCCTGATAGAGAGAGAGAGACTTTAGTGAATTCAGGATGTCGCCAAAGGGCGAGTGCTGAAAGATGTCCGCGGCAGTGAACTCCATGATCGGCGCCCAATCGGATTCGATTGGTAGGGGCGCGGGAGGTTCGGAGTCCGGAGAGGAGTCCGGCACCTTGGAGTCATGAGCTTCGCAAAGGACAGGGTTGGTGTTCGGCTCGATTGCCGTAGAGATAGCAGCCCCCGAGGCGGTGTCCAGCCACCCGTCCTCGATCAGCGCAGTCGGCTCTGAGCTAAGGGTCGGAGCGGACCCTTGTGCGGCCTCCAGGGCACTGTCCGGCGGCAGAGCTAGATCGTGCCCATCGTGACAATGCGGCGCGCTTGGCTGCGGCTCGAACCCGTCGAAGATCAAGTCTCCATGGACGTCAGTCGTATAGTTCAACCTTGCAAATCTGACCTGATGGCCAGGGGCCTAGCTTTCAATCTGCTCCAGATGGCCAAGCGAATTGGCCCGCAGTGCAAAGCCGCCGAATACGAAGATCTGTCCGGGGAGAAAAGTCTCACCCTGGACCGCATTGTTGTTTGATGATCGGAGGAGCCATTGGGCCTAAAGATGACGACACAGAGGAACTCTCGATGAAAGCACCAATGTCGGTGTCAAAACCAGCGGATCTCGGATAGGGGGTCCCGAACTGTGCGTCTAGGCGGATGGTAACAGGAGACAGGGGACACAATGTTTTTACCCAGGTTCGGGCCCTCTCGATGGAGGTAAAACCCTACTCCTGCTTGATTGATATTGATGATATGGGTAGTACAAGAGTAGATCTACCACGAGATTAGAGAGGCTAAACCCTAGAAGCTAGCTTATGGTATGATTGTTGTTCGTCCTACGGACTAAAACCCTCTGGTTTATATAGGCACCGAAGAGGGTTAGGGTTACACAGAGTCGGTTACAATGGTAGGAGATCTACATATCCGTATTGCCAAGCTTGCCTTCTACGCCAAGGAAAGTCCCATCCGGACACAGGACGAAGTCTTCAATCTTGTATCTTCATAGTCCAGGAGTCCGGCCGAAGATGATAGTTCGGCTATCCGGACACCCCCTTGTCCGGGACTCCCTTACAAACCTTGGCACATTATTTTTATAATACAATGGAATTGTACAAGGGGATAATTATGTTTGATGAAAAGTTTCTGTAATTAAGATTCACAAAGTTTCCGTGAGCATGAACAAAGTTCAAGGAGCTCCCCCACTTCAACAATGCTTGTCTTTCTCACTTTCACTTTCCTTTTTGAAAAGTTTTGGGTTCCCCTCTTTATTTTTTTGCTTTTAAACTATATGAAAGCACACAACAAAAATAAATGACTCTCTAAAACTTCCAAGTTGTCTCCCTGGCAGCACTTTCTTTAAAGCCATTATGCTAGGCTTATAGTGCTCAAGTAATGGATCCACCCGGATCCCAAGGTATATCAAAGCCAATTTTAATTAACAATGATTTGTAGTTTAGCAGTGAGCACAAAGTAACATATATCAAGCAATGACAAAGTCTAACTCTCTTCCTATGCATCGGCACGTCATAAAAGAACAATTCATGCACACATAGTAAAGGCCAATGCATAGTATAAGCAGTTTCTTGCAATTTTATCATATTGGAGGCATAGAGAGGTGGAGATATAGTTCCTCTCTCATAATAATTGCAAGTAGGAGCAGCAAGCACATGCATATTATATCTACCAAAATCATCATCTGCAACGTTAGAATGCAACCCATCAACATAATCCTTAATAAGAGCAAACTTCTTCGATATAGTGTAGTTTGGAGAATTCAAAAAGATAATAGGACTATTATGTGTGGGTGCAATAGCAACAATTTCATGTTCAACATAAGGACCTATAGCAAGTTCATCTCCATAAGCATAATTCATATTGGCATCTTGGCCACAAGCATAGCACGCATCATCAAAAAGGGATATTTCAAAAGAATTAAAGGGATCATAGCAATCATCCTTCGGTAAGCATGAAGGGGAATTAAACAATGTATGAGTTGAAGAGTTACTCTCATTAGAAGGTGGGCACGGGTAGCTAATACGCCCTTCCTCCTTTTGTTCTTCGCTCTCCTCATCATATTTTTCATCCAATGAGCTCGCGGTTTTAGTAATTCCCTCTTCCATAGTTTCCTGCAAAATATTAGTCTCTTCTGGACAGCGGAGACTTTCTCAATAAATGCATCAATATCGGAATTGTATTCATAATTCTCATAAAAAAATTTAAGTATAGCAAAATTTTTAGGTTTGTAAACAACATCATCAAGATTTTCACACTCTTTAAACAAAGATTCAATTTCATAAGCACCCACAAAAGCAACGAATTCTTCTATTTGTTCCACATCATAGTAATCATATATACCATTAGCATAAGAAGCCAAGGTTTTATCATCATTAAATTTGCATGAAAAGGGAATGTGTGGAGCCTTCATCCTAGAGCAACAAGTATAATCATATCTCAAGCATAGTTGTTGAGCATACCAATGCAACATATGAATTTGATCCCATAATAATTTCCCCTTTTGAGTCAAGCAATAATCCCTAAAGTATTCACGTTGATCCAACGTGTCTCCCATTACATAATTGAATGGGGTTTTCTCTGGATTATTAAAGTAGTACATAATATTTTTCACATAACCAGCATCGAGGGTTTTAGGAGGTTCCCCATCTCCATGAGTAGCAAGTACACTTAAGTTTTTTGGTATTTCATGTTCCATATCCATAACTAAAGATAGAGAACAACTAAGAACAGCAAAAAAAGTTACTAAAGATCATTAAGGGAGCTTGACTACTTTACTAGACCGATAGCAAGTTTTATGTGGGAGAGGCATAAGCTAACATACTTTCTCTTCTTGGAGCATATGCACTTATGATTGGAACTCTAGCAAGCATCCGCAACTACTAAAGATCATTAAGGTAAAACCCAACCATAGCATTAAACTATCAAGTCCCCTTTATCCCATACGCCACAACCCCCTTACTCGGGTTTATGCTTCTCTCACTCAAGCAACCCACTATAAGAGAATCATGAACATATTGCAACACCCTACAGCGGGAATCCCTCACACTTGCGCGACACAGAGGGCACAATAGGACAGCAACATAACCACAAGCAAATTAAACCAATCATAGAAATTCACCAATCACCGATAGGACAACGAAAATCTACTCCGACAACATAGGATGGCAACACATCATTGGATAATAATATGAAGCATAAAGCACCATGTTCAAGTAGAGGGTACAGCGGATTGCGGGAGAGTGGACCGCTGAATATAGATGGGGGGAAGGTGATGGAGATGTTGGTGAAGACGGCGGAGGTGTTGGTGTAGATCGCGGTGATGATGATGGCCCTCAGCGGCATTCCGACGCCACCGGAAGCGAGGAGGAGAGAGCCCCCCTCCTTCTTCTTCTTATTCCTTGACCTTCTCCCTAGATGGGAGAAGGGTTTCCCCTCTGGTCCATGGTCTCCATGGCGTGGGAGGGGCGAGAGCCCCTCCGAGATTGGATCTGTCTCTCTGTCTCTCTGTTTTTGCGTTCTCAGATTCTGCCCTTTCACCGTTTCTTATATATCCGGAGATCCGTAACTCCGATTGGATTGAAACCTTCGCCCAGATTTTTCTCTAAAAATTAGCTTTCTTGCGGCAAAAAAAGAGCATCAACCACCTTATGGGGTGCCCTCGAGGGTCAGGGGCGTGCCTGCACCCCTTGGGCGCGCCCCCTGCCTCGTGCCCCCCTCGGGCACCGTCTCGCATTGATTTTTCTTCCCAAAAATCATAAATATTCCAAAAATATTCTTCGTCCGTTTTTATCCCGTTTGGACTCCGTTTGATATGGGGTTTCTGTGAAACATAAAACATGCAACAAACAGGAACTGGCATTGGGCACTGGATCAATATGTTAGTCCCAAAAATAATATAAAAAGGTTCCAAAAGTATATGAAAGTTGTAGAATATTGTCATGGAACAATCAAAAATTATATATACGACGGAGACGTATCAATGACGATGACTTCGATTCCCCCCTCCGGGAGGGAAGTTCCCTCGGCGGAATCGCTCCGCCAGAGGGCAAAAGTACTCCTGCCCAAGTTCCGCCTCAAGACGGCAGCGCTCTGTCCCGAAAGTCCTCTCCTTATTTTTTTGTAGGTCAAAAGACATTATATACCAGAAGATGAGCACCAGAGGTGGGCTGGGCTGCCCACCACCCATCAGGGCACGCCTGGGGGGCCTGGAGCGCCCTAGTGTCTTGTGGGCACTAGGCAGCCCCCCTCTGATAGTTATTTCTTCCAATATTTATTATATATTTCAAAATAATTTTCTGTAAAATTCCAGCTCATTTGGAGATGTGCAGAATTGGTATCTCTAACATAGCTTTTTCAGGTCCAGAATTCCATGTGCCGGGATTCTCCCTCTTTGTGTAAACCTTGCATATTATGAGTGAAAAGGCATTAGATACTCTATAAAGTGTTATTATGCATAAAAAATGTTATAAATGATAGTAGGGAAACATGATGCAAAATGGACGTATCACCTGGCCACGCCCGCCGCTGGCTTCCGCTCCCTCATGTGTTGCACCTCCCTGGCCATGCCATGGTCATGGCCGTGCACCTGCCGTGCGTGAATGTGCACAGCCACGCTGAGGTTGTCCTTGGGCCACTGTCACGTGGGCCCCGTCTGGTTAATTAGGCTAGCACGACCATTTTATTAAACCCCGCCTTAATTAGTCACTATCAAGGTGGGCCCACTCGATTAATTAAGCTAATTAGATATACTAGATTAATTACTATGTATGACATGTGGGCCCCTAAAGTTAATTAATCTGTTTAATCTAGCTCAAATAGGAGCTGAGACAATGACAACTGGGTCCCAGTGGACCCAGTTGACCAGTCAACTTCTAACTGGGTAGTTGACCTGGCCCACCAGACAGCCTCTCTGGCAGTGTACCACTGAGTGCACTTAGCAATTAAATTCGAATTAAAAAGAATCCAAAAATGTTTAAAACTTTGGAAAATCATAGTAATTAAACCGCAAGTCGGATGAAAATAATTGATATATGAAAAATGATCAGGAAAATATGAAGAATCCGAATATGTCATCCACATACCTGCCAACCCCCTCTGACATAATGAACATGGAAGTTTGCACCTGGATCGGTATAGGCAACAACACCTGGAGCTAGGAAAATATTCCTAGATATTTTCCCACTTCATCTAAAATACTTGGTAATGCATTAGAGCACCCCTAGCATAACATTTTGCCATGTCAGGAATTGTGTTGCATTTGTATGTCTTATATTTATTGTTTCTCCCCCTCCTTCTCTCCGATAGACCCCGAGACCACTGCCGATGACCCTGAGTATGACTATATCGACAACAACCCTTCCTTCCCGGCAGAGCTTCCAAGCAAGCAAAAAAAAAAACCTTGATCATTCTGATATCACCAATTCCTTCTCTCTATTGCTTGAATTAGAGTAGTGTTACCTTTACTGCTTTATCGGTAGATCCTATATTGTTGCATAGCTTGTCTTTGTTAACTGATGTTGATACCATCATGTTATCCTATATGCTTAGTATAGGTTTGCTGTTATCCCATCAGCGACCCTCCATCCTTGTTCGTGTTCCCATGTTGTACTATCTGGGTTATCCAAGATGATGGATCATTGTATAGAGACCTGAACACCCCTTTAGGCCCTACAATTGTTCGACTCTGCAGAGTCGCACTAAGGGTGAACTTACTGAGGGTGATTCCTCGTAGTTCACTCTCAATGATGACTTTGCAGCGTAGCACATCTAGTGTGACCTTACGAAGGGCGATTCCTCATATACCACTCTCGATGATGTCTCCATCTTGTAGTATATCAGGTGTCAATCTATCGAGGGTGATTCCTTAGGTTTCACCTTGATGGTATGGACCTGAGTCTCGATAGCCCCAAATGTTAAAGATGGGTCAGCCCCAAGGGTACCCGCGAGTGATTCAATGTTGGCGGAATGACAGGGCAGGTAGAGACCACCCAGGAGAGAGGTGGGCCAGGTCCCTAGTGAGTGTCCGTGGTTATTTCATAATAACACGCTTAACGAGATTGGGTATTTGATCTGAGACTGCCATTGGCATATATGCACTAACCGCCACGCGGGATGATGGTTTATGGGGCCCTTGGCGTCGTATGATTCTTTTGAACGCTACCCAGATGTCACAGTTCAGAGAGGTGAGCTGATTGTTGGGGTGGACTATAACCGCCTGCTTTGTATAAAGAGGTGGGTCTAGTCCCCGGCCAGTCACGCAATGTGTAGGAGTGCTTAATTAGGGCAATCGTTCCATGTACCCTTCGCGTTTAGGATTTAGACCAGCGTGTTGACCTCTTTGGGAAGCCTAGGTTGCACTACGACATGTCGATTATCCGAGGTCGGGCATTACCCAGAAAAGTGTCTCCGGCTAGAGGTAATCGAGCGTATTGGGTAATGTTGTGCACCCCTACAGGGAAGTAATCTACTTGAATAGCCGTGTCTATAGTAATAGGACAACTTGGAGTTGTGTCCCAACCTCTTACAAGTAAAACCGGATACTTGATAAAATATACCCAGATCACAGACAAATACCCCCGAGGATCACTTTCTCTCAGGGAGACGAGGAAAGGATCTCCGGGTAGGTTGCTGTTGTATATATGTACACGATGTTAAAATATAAGCTCCTCTCTTCTACCATTGTAAGATGATGGCTGCAACATGATGGTAGTCTTCGATAGGTTGATCTTCTCCCCCTATTCTGGCATTTCTGCAGTTTATTCCATGGATACTACACCATTCCTTTGATACTGATGTATATCTAGTATAGATCTGATGTAAGTCTTGCGAGTAATTCAAATGAGTAATCACAGTTGCTTTGCTACCCCTTTTCATTGGTCCCGGTTGCAGCAACAGCTGGTAGCACCGCTGATGCAGGTTTCCCCGGTGGAATGTACTACATGGAGACCGATGACCAGGAGTAGTTCGGAGGTCCCAGGCAGGAGGCCTTGCCTTTCAACGTAGTGTCGTATTTTTTGCTTAGCCTTTCAATGTAGTGTCGTTGTTTGGCGCCACCGTGGATTCGGCCCACATTGGCGGGAATGGATCTCCATCTTGCTCTCCACCACGAGCCCCCGTGTCCTCATCAACGGATCGCCTGGGCCACCAATCAGGCATGCCAAGGGGTTGCGCCAGGGTGACCCGGCATCACCGATGCTATTCACCATCGTGATCGACGTGCTCGACTCTATTATTCTGCGTGCGGTCCAAACGGGAATTCTACACCCACTCACTCCCAACCACATGGCCTCGAGTATATCACTCTACGCCAACGACGTGGTGGTCTTCTATCACCCTGACCGGCATGACCTCTCCGTGCTCCGGGAGCTATTGTCCGTGTTTGGAGGTGCCTCCGGCCTACGCACCAACTTCGACAAGTGTTCTGCAACTCCCATCCAATGCTCTCCTACGGATGAGGCGACTATAGGGCTTGAGCTGGATTGCCCGGTCAAGCACTTCCCTATCACCTACCTAGGACTGGCGCTGTCGGTCCGAAGGATCCACTCCTCGCACCTCTTGCCGTTAGTGGACAAGATGCGCAAGAAGCTGTCCACCTGGAGGGCATCCTTGTTATCTCGCGGTGAGCGGCTCGCCCTGGTTCGACATGTGCTTTGTGCCTTGCCTGGTCACCTGCTCGCGGCTATTGCCCTCAACGCCCACGTGCTCAAATTGGTCTACCGCCTCGTCCGTGAGTTCTTGTGGCACAGCAGGAAGGATTCTGCTTCTGGACACTGCGCGGTTAACTGGCACCGCATCTGCATGCTGCTGCAGCTCGGCGGACTCGGCATCCGTGACCTGCGCTGCACTGGGATCTCCCTCCGCACTCGCTGGCTCTGGCTTCAGGCCACGGACCAGACGCGCGACTGGAGCCATCTTCCTCCCCCTGCCGACTCCGAGACGCATGCCATCTTCCATGCTTCTACCCGATGGGAACTTGGCGATGGGCGCACTTGCAAATTCTGGACCGACCATTGGGTTCATGGCCAGTCCATCGCCGAGATCGCTGTCGGTGTCAAAACCGATGGATCTCGGGTAGGGGGTGCCGAACTGTGCGTCTAAGGCTAATGGTAATAGGAGGCGGGGGACACAATGTTTACCCAGGTTCGGGCCCTCTCGATGGAGGTAATACCCTACTTCCTGCTTGATTGATCTTGATGATATGAGTATTACAAGAGTTGATCTACCACGAGATCGTAGAGGCTAAACCCTAGAAGCTAGCCTATGATTATGATTGTTGTTGTCCTACGGACTAAACTCTCCGGTTTATATAGACACCGGAGGGGGCTAGGGTTACACAGAGTCGGTTACAGAGAAGGAGATCTACATATCCGGATTTCCAAGCTTGCCTTCCATGCAAAGGGGAGTCCCACCCGGACATGGGATTAAGTCTTCAATCTTGTATCTTCATAGTCCAACAGTCCGGCCAAAATATATAGTCCAACTGTCTGAGGACCCCCTAATCCAGGACTCCCTCAGTAGCCCCTGAACCAGGCTTTAATGACGATGAGTCCGGCGCGCAGATTGTCTTCGGCATTGCAAGGCGGGTTCTTCTCCAAATCCAGAGTACCTGTTGTAACGAGTAGTGTCCGGCTTCCCATTAATATTGCACTCCTCGGCTTTTGTACTTTAATAATGGCAATCTCCACGTGTCGAGCGAATGCGAGAAGTCGGGACATTTTTACATTTGCCACCCCGACCATGTTTGTAGATCGTCTATTAAAGAGACGGGGATCCTCAGATCCAAATCACACCATCTTCCCCAAGCAAGGATTCATTAGAGCGCGCCCGAAAAAGGCCATCCCATCATGGCCGGTCGCCGCAGCTCCTCCTCTCGCTCTCGTAGCGCTAAGCCAGGTGATTGGGAGAAGTGTTCTATATCTCATGGCCGATTGGTGGATTTGCAGACCCAGGTGTTCCTCCCACCTGCATATATGGTCCCCGTCTGAGCCGGACTAGCCACTTACGATGGCGGGGAGCAAGCAGAGAGTTTCCCCAACCCATCCAGGGGGAGCGAGTATGCCTCGTCCCTTTCTTGCTGAGGGGCCTCATATTTCCACTCCATCCGTTCCTTCGCAGGCTCCTGGAGCACTACGGCCTCCAGCTGCATAACTTCACTCCTGCTTCCATACTGCACATCATAGGTTATGTCACCCTTTGCGAGCTATTTCTAGGCCGCGGGATGGATTTTCCATGTACAACCCCCCAAGCTGGGTGAGATGCTATCTTTTTCTCAACTCCATTCATTCCTGCATTCTTCATCACAAATGTTTACCTTGCTAATTCATAGCAGGAACTATGAAAACCTGTGAGGGAGGTGCACAGCCCGTCTCCACAGCCAGAGGACCCTGACCGGGCCCTCGACCCCGGACTCGAAGAGGATCCGGACATATTTATGGAGCTCGTCGACAGGACGTTTTACCACCTAAGTTGTGATGGTGCCTTAGTGGCCATCATAGCTGATTATCCCGGCCTACCCCCTGCATCACGTGTAAGTAAAACTGGAATCCTATCCTCTGAGATGGATCCCTTCTTTGCGCCTTACCCACCACACATGTATTTTGTTTTACAGGGAAGGCCGTCAGGGCGCCGTGCCGAACCCGCGGTGACTTGTCAACCGGGGGCACCCAAGCCGGGTAGGCTTAAAAGGAAGGCGGTCAGGACCGAGACGTCGTCGCAGAGGTATGATTAAAAACCCGCTCCGTGATTATCGTATTTAAAATATAATAATGTCTGTGGTCCCTGGCAGAAAAAACGCTCGCCGGACTATGCCTGGAGAGCCTGCCGGCCACGCCTCCACCAGCCGGACTCCAGAGCCGGACTCAGGGGCGGAGGCTAATGCTGGGACAACGCCGGATAGTCCTCCTACAGAGGATGCGGATAGAATGTTCGCTACGAATTCCGAAGTGGAGAGCGCCATGAATCACAGGCGTTGACGGGCCGTACTCCGCGACCCTAATTTCTCCAAAGAGACGTTCAATGCCTTCAACTCAGGAGAGCGTACATCCGAGCTGGTCAAGATGGCCTCGCTAGAGCCACGGACCAGTATGTAAAGGATATACGGGTAAGAAAATCTAATAACTATGTATATCAATAGCCCCTGAGACTTGAAACAGTTGGCATAACTGATTTAAGGATCATTTTATGCATAGGTTCTTACGGAGAAGAATACCCAGTTGTCTCAAGAGCTGGAGGAGTGCAAAGCCCAGCAATGGGCCGCAGTTGCCAGAATGGAGGAGTCCAAGAAGGCCTCATCTGGTAATACTTGTCTTGATCGAAAAGAAAGCAATGACATGTACCAGTTAGTATTCGGCATGCATGCAAATCTAACAATAGATTCTGCAGACAATCCCGAAGGTAATCCGGAGATCGTACCGGGGGATGTGCAACATGCTCAACAACAGCTAGAGGCAGGCGAGCGCGTGCTTACACGGGTTATTCGAGAGAAAAATGATCTCCAGGATGCCCATACCCGGCTGGGCATTGAACTGGGAGATGTTCGGGCCCAGCTTGCAGACTCCATGAAGGAGAACAAGAGGCTTCGACGCGGCATTTTTAGTATGTGCTCAATTGAACCTTTATACAGTTCGGCAAAGAAACGAGCTAACAAAGTTAGATCTATAGGTATGCTGACAAGTCTCCCCGAAGAGGAGATGCCTGGATCCGCAGGCGATCTTCTGCAAGAGCTTTCACAACCGCACGAACGAGCTCGACAGGTGATGCAGGGTATTGCCCAGGACTTGTGGCCATCTGCCTCCCTGCCGGGAGGCATGGAGGAGCTTGTAGATATGCAAAAGGGAGCGCGGTGGCGCTTCCGATTATGGAAGATATTGGCCTGCCGAGAAGGTGCGAGGGAAGCCTGGGCCATGGTGAAAACGCGGTACACCAAGGTTGTTTCGAATCACATGGCCGAGGTCGGACCTGTAGGGTCAGATGGGAAAGAGATCCCCGTTAGTCTGGTATATAACCAGGTAGGTTTAGCCGCAAAGTATTCCCAACAGGATGGTATGCTAGACAGCCTGTTGGATGGTATAGAAGAAGAATTTAGTCAGTCTAAGTGACTATGTACTTCAAATGACATATTTTGTCCCTAGCTGGATTGTAAATCATTTGTCATGGCGGACCTTTTCGCTTCAACCTCCAGACCCGACAGTCCAGAGTGTATCCAAATACCCGCTCAGTTATGTAAAAACTGGGGTACGCGTGGAAACCAGGCGTAGGGGTCATAAGTGCTTGAACAGTCAAGTACCCAACTAGCTATGTTATATTACCTGGATAGTAAGAAACATCTTCCAGGGAGAATAGTTCCTTTAAGGGTTCCGTTCCCTCGGCACGCATGCATTAAAGTGCATGTCCGAACTGCGAAAAGAGACGCAGAATATAAACATCTGGGGGCATGTATTGTAATAGGTAAGAAACATCTTTTGTTCACCGACCGAATATTCCCTTAAGAACGCTAGCTTTCGGCTTCACCCAGTGTGAGGTACACATCCGGCTGACCCGGCAGTAACAATCGCAGAGGTTCTCCCCTTATGCCCTAGCCGAACTAACGGGAACGTAGGGCATAAACACAGGAGCTAGGCAACCCAGCTTGGCCAAAACTTAAGTCACATCGATGCACATAATGGCGAAAAAGGTACATATGGAGAAGCGACACATATGTAGTGGGCGTAACGCCCTAGAGATAATTATATTAAGCTTCTGTATAAGAAGCCGCCATGTATAATGAGCGCGCATTGCATGCCAAGATTGTGTAGTCAAGACACACTTTAAGCTTTTACGGCCATAAAGAAAAAGGAAGAAAGAAAGATAGAAAGAAAGCGGATATAATCTTAAAAAAGCGGAGGTAAGGAGAAGAACACAGAGTCCGGCACTAGGCGTACATTCGGAGTCTAGCCGCATTCCATGGGTTTGGCTCGAGTCGATTGTCAGATGCATCACGTAGACGGTACACTCCTCCGGTGGGAACTTTATCAATGATGAAGGGACCCTCCCACTTGGGCTTGAGCTTTTCCTTTTTCTTCTCCGGTTGGCGTAGAACGAGTTCGCCAACGTTATAAGTTTTGGCCCGTACTTCTCTACTTTGGTACCTTTGAGCCTGTTGCTGATAGAATGTGGAGCGGGATTTTGCGACGTCACACTCCTCCTCCAGGGTATCTAAACTGTCCTGCCGATCAAGCTCAGCTTCTTTCTCTTCGTACATGCGCACTCGAGGTGAGTCATGAATGATGTCGCAGGGAAATACCGCCTCTGCGCCGTACACCATAAAAAATGGTGTGTATTCGGTAGTGCGATTCGGCGTGGTCCACAGCCCCCATAGTACGGAGTCGAGCTCCTCAACCCAGTGCGTATCTGATTCCTTCAAGGATCACACTAGTCTGGGTTTGATGCCGCTCATAATAAGACCATTTTCTCATTCGACTTGATCGTTTGTTTCGGGGCGATAGACGGAGGCGTAATCGAGATTAATGCCCATGTTGCCGCACCAAGTTTTCACCTCGTCGGCTATGAAGCTGGAGCCATTATCGGTGATGATGCTGTGGCGGACACCATAATGGTGTACGATCCCTAATATGAAGTCTATCACTCGTCCAGATTCAGCCGTTTTAACTGGTTTGGCTTCTATCCATTTGGTGAATTTATCCACCATGACCAACAAGTATTTTTTCTTATGGCTTCCCCCTTTAAGGGGTCCAACCATATCAAGCCCCCAGACCACAAAGGGCCAATTTATGGGGAATGTTTGGAGAGCGGTAGGTGGCATATGGCTTTGATTTGCAAAAAGCTGGCAACTGACGCAATGTTGGACGAGGTCCTGTGCGTCTGCTCGGGCTGTCTGCCTGTAGGAACATGTACGGAAGGCCTTGCTTACAAGGGCCCGAGCTGCGGCATGGTGGCTGTCGAGTCCAGCATGAATTTTAGCCAAAAGCTGATGTGCTTCCTCTTCGGAGATGCACCTTTGGAGTACTCCGGTAGCGCTTTTCTTATAAAGCTCTCCCTCGTGAACCTTGTAAGCTTTAGAGCGCCGCACAATGCAACGTGCCTCATTTTGGTCCTCAAGGAGTTCTTGCCTATTTAGGTAGGCTAAGAAGGGTTCTGTCCACGGGGTGATGACAGTCATAATAACGTGGGCCGAAGGTGTTATTTTGGTGGCGGAGCCTCCAATTACGTCAGAGTGTTCGAGATATTGGGTTGTGGTCGGATGCGGACTGTTATTGCCGGTCTCCCCTTCCCACACGATGGATGGCTTGAACAACCTTTCCAAGAAGATATTAGGTGGGACGGGGTCGCGCTTAGAGACGATGCGGGCGAGGATATCCGCCGCTTGATTGTTTTCTCGGACCACATGGTGGAATTCGAGCCCCTTGAACTGAGCTGACATTTTGAGGACGGCATTGCGGTAAGCCGCCATTTTTGGGTCCTTGGCGCCAAAGTCTCCATTTATTTGAGATATTGCGAGGTTCGAATCCCCGCGCACTTCTAGGCGTTGAATGCCCATGGAGACTGCCATCCGAAGACCATGTAAAAGAGCCTCGTATTCGGCTGCGTTGTTGGAGTCTGTGTATAATATTTGGAGTACGTATTGGACTGTGTCTCCGGTGGGGGATGTCAGGACAACGCCTGCTCCCAGACCAGCCAGCATCTTAGAGAAGTCAAAGTGCATGATCCAACTGGAGTACGCGCCATACTCTTTAGGGAGTTCGGCTTCTGTCCATTTGGCGACGAAGTCAGCCAGTACTTGCGACTTAATGGCTCGCCGTGGTTTGTATATGATGTCGAACGAGAGGAGCTCGGTAGCCCACTTAGCAATCCGGCCCGTGGCATCACAGTTATTTATTATATTGTTGAGTGGTACTTGAGAGGCCACCGTGATTGAACACTCTTGAAAGTAGTGTCATAGTTTCCGGGATGCCATGAAGACCGCGTATGCTATCTTTTGATAATGTGGGTACCGTGACTTGCATGGAGTGAGGATAGTGGATCTGTAGTATGCCGACTTTTGAAGCGGGAACTTATGTCCGTCCGTCTCTCGTTCGACGACGAGCACTGCGCTTACAATCTGGTGTGTTGCAGCTATATATAACAGCATGGGTTCCCCGATATTTGGCGCGTCCAGGATTGGATTGCTGGCCAAGAGGGCCTTTATTTCTTCCAGTCCGGCCGTAGCCGCACCCGTCCACTCGAAGTGTTCGGTGCGTCGAAGAAGGCGATAAAGAGGTAGTGCCTTTTCTCCCAATCAGGAGATAAAGTGGCTTAGGGCAGCCACACATCCAGTTAATTTCTGGATTTGCTTGAGGTCTGTTGGGGTAGCCAACTGTGATAGAGCTCGGATTTTAGCCGGATTTGCTTCAATTCCTCAATTGGAAATGATGAAGCCCAAGAGCTTTTCGGCAGGCACGCCGAAAATGCATTTTTTCGTATTGAGCTTGATGTCATATGTTCGGAGATTGTCGAACGTAAGCCTCAAGTCGTCTATTAAAGATTCAACGTATCTGGTTTTGATGACCACATCGTCTACGTATGCCTCCACTACTTTGCCAATTTGTTTTTCCAGGCATGTCTGAATCATGCGTTGATAGGTTGCACTGGCATTTTTGAGCCTGAAAGGCATGGTGTTAAAACAGAAAGGGCCGTATGGTGTGATGAATGCTGTTGCGGCTTGATCGGACTCCGCCATCTTGATTTGATGGTACCCAGAGTATGCGTCGAGGAAGCACAATGAGTCGTGTCCTGCGGTAGCGTTGATGATTTGATCGATGCGGGGGAGGGGGAAGGGATCCATGGGGCAAGCCTTATTGAGGTCCTTGAAATCGACACATAGGCGTCAGGATTTGTCCTTCTTTGGTACCATCACTAGGTTTGTTAGCCAGTCCGAATGTTTTTTCTCTAATGAATCCTGCCTCGAGTAACTTGGCTAGCTCCTCTCCCATGGCTTGTCGCTTAGGTTCTGAAAAACGCCGAAGAGTCTGCTTGACCGGCTTGTATCCCTTTAGTATGTTTAGGCTATGCTCGGCCAGCATGCGTGGGATACCTGGTATGTCTGACGGATGCCAGGCGAAGATGTCCCAATTCTCGCGCAAGAAATCTCGCAGTGCGGCGTCTATTGTGGGGTTCAGCTATGCCCCGGTGGATGCTGTTTTTGTAGGGTCCGTTGGGTGGACCTGGAATTTGACTATTTCGTCCGCTGGCTTGAAAGAGGTGGACTTAAGTCGTTTGTTGAGTATCACGTCGTCCCTGTCCACTGTGGAGCGCAACGCATTTAGTTCTTTGGTCGTGTGGGCTTCGGATAATGCCTCAAGGGCCAGTGCGGCGGTTTTATTTTCGGCGCGGAGTGCTACATCTAGATCACTAGCTAGATTGATGATTCCATTGGGCCCGGGCATCTTGAGCATCATGTACCCGTAATTGGGTATAGCTTGAAAGCTCGTGAATGCATCCCGCCATAAAAGGTTGTGGTATCCGTTACTGAACGGGGCCACTTGGAATGTGATTTCTTCGGACCTGTAATTCTCCATCATGCCGAATACCACATCTGGTGTGATTTTTCCCGCACATCGTGCCTCCCGACTAGGGATGAGTCCTCTGAAGATCGTGCTGCTTTGCTCAATGCGGCTCTTGTCTATTTCCATTTTGTTAAGAGTTTCCTCGTAGATGAGGTTTAATCCGCTACCATCGTCCATGAGCACTTTAGTAAGCCGGAAGACGTCCACAACTGGACTAAGGACCAAAGTGGCTGGTGCTCGGACAGTTCAGAATTGAGGTTCGTCACTGGAATTGAAAGTTATAGCTGTGTCATTCCATGGATTTATTGCTGCGACGTGGCAGACTTCGGCGAGGCTGCGGAGTGCTCGCTTGCGCCTATTATTTGAGGGAAAAGTCTCGAAGACTATGAATACTGTATTATTATTTTCCGCGGGATGATGCTCTGTGGTATTGTTGATGAGGAGATACTCGCCGCTCTTGGCCACCTGCCGGAGTATCCAACATGCTCTAAGGCTGTGTGTTGGTATGGTATCCGGTGTACTGTGAATTTTGCACGGCCCATTGAACCATCCCTCGAACACGGTTCCACGCCCTGTAGTGGGCTTTGGTTTCTATGTAATTGGATCGGCTGACTTGCGAGAGTGCACCCTTTTAGTTCAGACGAGGGGTTTAGTGAGAGCCGGAGGATCCTAGAATTTTGTTTGGGTTTTCCACGCGCTTTCCATCGCACAGTACTTCTGTACTATGGCCGCCAAGTTAGTGAAGTGTGCTATGTCACGGCGACTTATGGCGTTGAGGATTCCCCTGACCGTGCAATTTTTTGCAAAAGAATGAAATTGCATCTTCCTCGCGACAGTCCTTGACCTTGCTCATTACAAGGAGGAATCTGGCCTAGAAGTGATGTACTGTCTCTTGGGGCTCTTGTCTAATGTGGGAAATATCACTTGTATCTGGGTGGGTGGGTATATTTAAGTCCAAACCCTAACCCGATCTGAGACCCAGCGGCAGAGGAGCTTCCGAGCTTGTCCGTTCGGGCTTTGGGATGTTGCCCAATTTATCTGGCCCGCTGTCCGATTCTAGGTTCGGAGCTTGGGCCATGTCCTCCCGTAGATAGGTATCCGGCTCGGAGAGCTCGGGAATCTGGACATAGTTCGTCCTCAAAATAGAGGAAGAATCGCTGCATTGTTCCTCCACCACCGCTATCTGATGGGTGACCGGCGGAGAGTTAATCTCCCTTTGGTCGGGTTTAAGCCCGATCCGATCATAGTCCATAGTGACTCTCAGGGCGGTGATGCAATCCAAGAGCTCGTTCAGGGAGGAGAGCTCCATTGGATCCATCTGCTCAGTGAATTCCGGGCTAACGTGGAGGCTGTTCTTGATGACCTGAGAAGTCATCGTCGGCGCGGCGGCCGAACGAGCGGCCATGACAAAGACGCCTAGTTGGAGAGTTTGGCCTACAACCAGGGCTCCCCCAGAGGTGTTGTTATCCTTGACAACAAGGCGAGCCATCAAGCCTTATCATGACGACACAATGGAACTCTCAATGAAAGCACCAATGTTGGTGTCAAAACCGGCGGATCTCGGGTAGGGGCTCTTGAACTCTGCGTCTAAGGCTAATGGTAATAGGAGGTGGGGGACACAATGTTTACCCAGGTCCGGGCCCTCTCGATGGAGGTAATATCCTACTTCCTGATTGATTGATCTTGATGATATGAGTATTACAAGAGTTGATCTACCACGAGATCGTAGAGGCTAAACCCTAGAAGCTACCCTATGATTATGATTGTTGTTGTCCTACGGACTAAACCCTCCAGTTTATATAGACACCGGAGGGGGCTAGGGTTACACAGAGTCGGTTATAGAGAAGGAGATCTACATATCCGGATTGCTAAGCTTGCCTTCCACGCAAAGGAGATTCCCACCCGGACACGGGACGAAGTCTTCAATCTTGTATCTTCATAGTCCAACACTCCGGCCAAAATATATAGTCCAGCTGTCCGAGGACCCCCTAATCCAGGATTCCCTCAATCGTGCCGGCTATCTTTGCTATGGTGCCCAAGCAACGCCGCCAATGTCGCTTCGTGGCCGATGGACTCCAGGACCGGGCTTGGGTTCAGGACAATGTTGGCGCCTTGGGCCCCCTGGCGACTGTTCAGTATATTGAGCTATGGAGGCGTCTACGCCCGATATCAACCTCCGGGAAACCCGACATTCTTCGGTGGCGATGGACAGCAAATGGCGCATACTCTGCAAAAACCTGATATGTCGCTCTCTTCCTCTGCTACACCTCATCCCCGCATGCCAAGCTCACCTGGAAGACTTGGGCCCCTCTTAGCGTCAAGTTCTTCATATGGCTGGCCTAGCAAGACCGGTGTTGGACGAACGAGAGACTCGCGCGCCGGACTGCCACACAGCTGTGCCTGCGCATTCTGCGACCAGGCCACCGAATCTATGCAGCACCTCTTGATCAGTTGCTCCTTCTCTTGCATGGTGTGGCACGCTGTATTCTCTAGGCTAGGACTCACCAGCAGCATTCCTCTCGGCCACGAGCCCTTCTTCGACTGGTGGCAGGCATCCACGTCCTCTGCCCCAGCTTCTCTTCATAAGGGAACGGTGTCGGTATCAAAACCAGCGGATCTCGGGTAGGGGGTCCCGAACTATGCGTCTAAGGCTAATGGTAACAGGAGGCGGGGGACACAATGCTTAACCCAGGTTCGGGCCCTCTCGATGGAGGTAATACCCTACTTCCTGCTTGATTGATATTGATGATATGAGTATTACAGAGTTGATCTACCACGAGATCGTAGAGGCTAAACCCTAGAAGCTAGCCTATGATTCTGATTGTTGTTGTCCTACGGACTAAACCCTCCGGTTTATATAGACACCGGAGGGGGCTAGGGTTACGCAGAGTCGGTTACAGAGAAGGAGATCTACATATCCGAATTGCCAAGCTTGCCTTCCACGCAAAGGAGAGTCCTATCCGGACATGGGACGAAGTCTTCAATCTTGTATCTTCACAGTCCAACAGTCTGGCCAAAGTATATAGTCCGACTGTCCGAGGACCCCTTAATCCAGGACTCCCTCAGTAGCCCCTGAACCAGGCTTCAATGACGATGAGTCCGGCGCGCATATTGTCTTCGGCATTGCAAGGCGGGTTCTTCACCAAATTCTCCAGAGTACCTATTGTAACGAGTAGTGTCCGACTTTCCATTAATGTTGCACTCCTCGGCTTCTGTGCTTTAATAATGGTTGTCTACACGTGTCGAGCGAATGCGAGAAGTCGGGGCATTTTTACATTCGCCACCCTGACCATGCTAGTAAATCGTGTATTTAATGAGACGGGGATCCTCAGATCCAAATCACACCATTCTCCCCCAGCGAGTATTCATCAGAACGTGCCCGAAAGAAGCCATCCCATCATGGCCGACCGTCGCAGCTCCTCCTCTCGCTCCCGTAGCACTAGGCCAGGCAATTGGGAGAAATGTTCTGTACCCCACAGCCGACTAGTAGAGTTGCAGACCCAGGGGTTTCTCCCGCCTACGTACATGGTCCCCGTCCGAGCTGGACTAGCCACTTATAATGGCCGGGAGCAAGCGGAGAGTTCCCAAACCCATCCAAGGGGGAGCGGGTATGCTTTGTCCCCTATTTGCCAAGGGGACTCGGATTTCCAATCCATCCTTTCCTCCGCGGGCTCCTGGAGTTCTACGGCCTCTAGGTGCACAACTTTACCCCAGCCTCCATACTGCACATCGCGGGCTACGTCGCCTTCTGCGAGTTATTTCTGGGTTGCGAAGCTCATTTCGAGCTATGGAAGAGGCTATTCTGCCTCGTACCCCGCACTCAAGAGGGGTCGGTATATCAAGTGGGCGGAGCTGAAATATGGCGCATCGCCGGGACCAGATACCTGTCCGGTACCCCGAAGAAGACATCCGAAGACTAGCCTTCGGAGTGGTTCTACATGGAGGACGTCCCTCTTCCGGACCCTATTTGGAAGGGTCTTCCTGAGTTTGTAAATGCCCCATTGAAGAAACGCCGTAGCTGGCGCCCCCGGAGCCCCCAGGAGGAAGATAACAGAGAGATCCTCTTCCTGATGGACAGGATAAATACGCTGGCCAAATCAGGACTAACAATAATTGAGGTTATGTCAATATGTATAATGCGGGGAGTGCAGCCACTTCAATATCAGGGGAATCCCATGTGGCACTTCAATGGAGAAGACAATGCCACCCGCTACGATCGTAAAGGTCCGGACTCCGCCGCCGCTCGGGCCAAGATACTATCTGATTTGTACAAAGGAGAAGAAGAGGAGTTCATCTGTATTAAGCCACAAGATGGATTCTCCATGTGCAACCCCCCAAGCTGGGTGAGCTGATATCTTTTATTCCAGTCTTTCCCGCATTTTTTAGCACAAATGTTTACCTTGTCAATCCATAGAAGGAACTGCGAAGAGCTATGAGGGAGGTTCAGAGCCTGTCTCCATAGCCAGAGGACCCTGACTGGGACCTCGACCCCGGACTCAAAGAAGATTCGGACACATTTGTGGAGCTCGTCGACAGGACATTTTATCAGTTAAGCTGTGATGGTGCGCTGGTGGCCATCATAGTTGATTATCCCGGCCTACTCCTTGTATCACATGTAAGTAAAACCAGAGTCCCAACTTCCAAGAAGGATTCCCTCTTTGCGCCTTACCCACCGCACTTGCATTGCGTTTTACAGGGAAGGCCATCGGGACGCCATGCCGAACCCGCGGTGACTCGTTAACAAGGGGCACCGAAGCCGAGTAGGCTTAAAAGGAAGGCGGTCAGGACTGAGACGCCATTGCAAAGGTATGTTTAACACCTGCCACGTAATTATCATCGTTTAAAATATAACAATGTACATTGTCTCCTGGCAGAAAAAGCGCTCGCCGGACTATATCCGGAGAGCCTGCCGGCCACGCCTCCACCAGCCGGACTCCAAGGCCGGACTCAAGGGCGGAGGTCAATGCGGGGACAACGCCGGACGATCCTCCTAGAGAGAATGCAGATAGATTCTCCACTACAAACTCCAAAGTGGAGAGCGCCATGAATCATAGGCGCCGACGGGCCACACTACGCGACCCTAGTTTCTCTGACGAGGCGTTCAATGCCTTCAACTAAGGGCACGCGTACATCCGGGCTGCTCAAGATGGCCTCGCCAGAGCCACGGACCCGTATGTAAAGGACATACGGGTAAGAAAATTTGGTAAGTATGTATATCAGTAGCCCCTGAGACTTGAAACAGTTGGCACAACTGATTTAAGGATCCTCATATGCATAGGTTCTGACAGAGAAGAATACCCAGCTGTCTAAAGAGCTGGAGGAGTGCAAAGCCCAGCTGCGGGCCGCAGTTGCTAGAATGGAGGAGTCCACAAGGGCCCCATCTGGTAATACTTGTTTTGATCGAAGCGAATGTAATGGCATGTACCAGTTAGTATTCGGCATGAAAGCAAATCTAACAATAGATTCTGCAGACAATTCCGGAGGCGATCCGGAGATCGTACCAAAGGATGAGCAACATGCTCAACGACAGCTGAAGGCTGGCGAGCGTGTTCTTACAAAGGTTATACGGGAGAAAAATAATCTCTAGGACGCGAACACCCAACTGGACGTCGAATTAAAGGATGTTCGGGCCCAGCTTGTTGACTCCGTGAAGGAGAATAAGAGGCTTCAACGCGGCATTTTTAGTAAGTGCTCTAACAAACCATTATAAAGTTGAGCGAATAAGAGGGCTAACAGAATTATATCCGTAGGTATGTTGACAGGTCATCCCAAAGAGGAGATGCCCGGATCTGCAGGCGATCTTCTGCAGGAGCTTTCACAACTGCACGAACAAGTTCGGCAAGTGATGCAGGGCATTGCCCAGGCCTTGTGGCCATCCACCTCCCAGCCAAGAGGCATGGGGGAGCTTGTGGAGGTGCTCAAGGGAGCGCGGCGGCACTTCCGATTATGGAAGATATCGGCTTGCCGACAAGGTGCAAGGGAAGCCTGGGCCATGGTGAAGACGCGATACACCAAGGCTGACCCGAACCATATGGTCGAGGTCGGACCTGTAGGGTCAGATGGGAAAGAGATCCTTGTGAGTCTGGTATATGACTAGGTAGCATTAGCCGCTAAGTATTCCCAGCAAGATTGTAGGCTAGACAGCCTTTTGGATGGTATAGAAGAAGAGTTTAGTCAGTCTAAGTAACTTTGTTCTTCAAAGGACATGTTTTGTCCCTAACCGGATTGTAAATCATTTGTCTTGGCAGACCTTTTCGCTTCAGCCTCTGGACCCAACAGTCCAGAGTGTATCCGAATACCCGCTCAGTTATGTGAAAACCGGGGCACGCATGGAAACCGGGCGTAGGGGTCATAAGTGCTTGAATAGACAAGTACCCAACTAGCTATGTTATAATACATGGATAGTAAGAAACATCTTCCAGGGAGAATAGTTCCGTTAAGGGTTCCTTTCCCTGGGTACGCATGCATTAATGTGCATGTCAGAACTGTGAAAAGCTTCACAGGATATAAAAATCTGGGGGCATGTATTGCAATAAGTGAGAAACATCTTTTGTTCACCGATCGAATATTCCCTTAAGAATGCTAGTTTTCGGCTTCACCCAGTCTGAGGTACACATCCGGCTAACCTGGCAGTAGCAATCATAGAGGTTCTCCCCTTATGCCCTAGCCGAATTAACGGGAACATAGGGCATAAACACAAGATCTAGGCAACCCAGCTTGGCCAAAACTTAAGTCATATCGATGCATATAATGGTGAAAAAGGTACATATGGAGGAATGACGCATATGTGGTGGGCATAAAGCCCAGAAGATAATTATATTAAGCTTCTATATAAGAAGCCCCCAGGTATATTGAGCGTGCATAGCACGATAGGAGTGTGCAGTCAAAGCATACTTGAATCTTTTAAGTCTATATAAAAAAAGAAAAAAGAGAGAGGATATAACTTAAAAAAGGCGGAGGTAAGGAGACGAACACAGAGTTCGACACTAGGCGTAGAATCTTCGAAGTCTGGCCGCGTTCCATGGGTTCGGCTCGACTCGGTTATATGATGCATCACGCAAACGGTATGCTCCCCCCAATGAGAACTCTATCAATGATGAAGGGACCCTCCCACTTGGGCTTGAGCTTGTCCTTTTTCTTCTCCGGCAGGCGTAGAATAAGCTCGCCAATGTTATAAGTTTTGGCCCGTACTTCTCTGCTTTGATACCTTCGAGCCTGCTGTTGATAGAATGCGGAACGGGCCTTTGCAACGTCACGCTCCTCCTCCAGGGCATCTAAGCTGTCCTGCCGATCCAGCTCAGCTTCTCTCTCTTCGTACATGCGCACTGTAGGTGAGTCATGGATGATATCGCAGGGTAGCACTGCCTCTGCACCGTACACCATAAAAATGGTGTGTATCCGGTTGTGCAATTTGGTGTGGTCCACAGCCCCCATAGTACGGAGTCGAGCTCCTCGACCCAGTGCGTATCTGATTCCTTCAAGGATCGCACTAGTCTTGGTTTAATGCCGCTCGTAATAAGAGCATTCGCTCGTTCAACTTGACCGTTTGTTTGGGGGTGATAGACGGAGGCATAATCAAGTTTTATGCCCATTTTGCTGCAGCAGGTTTTCACCTCATCGGCTGTGAAGTTTGAGCCGTTATCGGTGATGATGCTGTGGGGGACACCGTAACGGCGTACGACCATAGATATGAAGTCTATCACTGGTCCGGACTCGGCCGTTTTAGCTGTTTTGGCTTCTATCCATTTGGTGAATTTATCGACCATGACCAACAAGTATTTCTTCTTATGGCTTCCCCCTTTAAGGGGTCCAACCATATCGAGCCCCCAAACTGCAAAGGGCCAAGTTATGGGGATTCTTTGGAGAGCGGTAGGTGGCATACGACTTTGATTTGCAAAAAGCTGGCAACCAATGCAATGTTGGATAAGGTCATGTGCATCTGCCTGGGCTGTTGGCTAGTAGAAACCTGTACGGAAGGCCTTGCTTACAAGCGCCCGGGCTGCAGCATGGTGGCCGCCGAGTCCGGCATGAATTTCGGCCAAGAGCTGCCGCCCTTCCTCTTCGAAGATGCACCTTTGGAGCACTCCAGTCGTGCTTTTCTAATAAAGCTCTCCCTCGTGGACTTTGTTGGCTTTAGAGCACCGCTTAATCCAACGTGCCTCATTTTGGTCCTTAGGGAGTTCTTGCCTATTTAAGTAGGCTAAGAAGGGTTCTGTCCATGGGGCGATGATAGCCATAATCGCGTGGGCTGAAGGTATTATTTCGGTGGTGGAGCCTCCGATTATGTCAGATTTTTCAGGATCTTTGGTTGTGTTCGGATCCGGACTGGTATTGCCGGTCTCCCCTTCCCATACCACGGATGGCTTGACCAGCCTTTCCAAAAAGATATTAGGTGGGACGGGGTCGCGCTTAGCACCGATGCGGGCGAGGACATCCGCCGCTTGGTTGTTTTCTCGGACCACATGGTGGAATTCGAGCCCCTCGAACCGAACTGACATTTTGAGGACGGCATTGTGGTAGGCCGCTGAGGGAGTCCTGGACTAGGGGGTGTCCGGACAGCCAGACTATCATCGTCCGCCGGACTCCAAGACTATGAAGATACAAGATTGAAGACTCCGTCCCGTGTCCGGATGGGACTTTCCTTGGCGTGGAAGGTGAGCTTGGCGATACGGATATGTAGATCTCCTACCATTGTAACCGACTCTGTGTAACCCTAGCCCTCTCCGGTGTCTATATAAACCAGAGGGCTTTAGTCCGTAGGACATAACCTCCATTACAACAATCATAGCATAGGCTAGCTTCTAGGGTTTAGCCTCCTTGATCTCGTGGTAGATCCACTCTTGTACTACCCATATCATCAATATTAATCAAGCAGGACGTAGGGTTTTACCTCCATCAAGAGGGCCCGAACCTGGGTAAAACATCGTGTCCCTTGTCTCCTATTACCATCCGCCTAGACGCACAGTTCGGGACCCCCTACTCGAGATCCGCCGGTTTTGACACCGACATTGGTGCTTTCATTGAGAGTTCCTATGTGTCGTCACCGATAGGCTTGATGGCTTCTTCAATCAACAACGCCGTCCTGGGTGAGACTTTTCTCCCCGGACAGATCTTCGTATTCGGCGGCTTCGCGCTGCGGGCTAATTCACTTGGCCATCTGGAGCAGATCGAAAGCTACGCCCCTGGCCGTCAGGTCAGGTTCGGAAGCCTAAACTTCACGGCCGACATCTGCGGGGACTTGATCTTCGACGGACTCGAGCCACAGCCAAGCATGCCGCACTGTCATGATGGGCATGATTTAGCTCTGCCGCCGGACAGTGCCTTGGTGGCCGCACATGAATCCGCTCCGGCCCTCAGTCCGGAGCCGATCGCCTAGATCGAGGACCGGTGGCTGGACACCGCCTCGGGGGCTGCAACTTCCACGGTGATGGAGCCGAACACTGACCTTGTCCCCTGTAAAACTCATGACTCCGTGGTGCCGGACTCCGAACCTCCTGCGCCCCTGCCAATCGAATCCGATTGGGCGCCAATCATGGAGTTCACCGCCGCGGACATCTTCCAACACTCGCCCTTTGGCGACATCCTAAATTCGCTAAAACATCTCTCTCTATCCGGAGAGACCTGGCCGGACTATGGCCAGGATGGTTGGGATGCGGACAACGAAGAAATTCAAAACCCACCCAACACCCACTTTGTAGCCACTGTCGACGATTTAACCGACATGCTAGACTATGACTCCGATGACATCGACAGTATGGACGACGATGCCGGAGACGAACAAGAGCCAGCGCCTACAGGGCACTGGAAGACCACCTCGTCATATGACATATACATGGTGGACACCCAAAAAGACGGGGACGGCGAAGAAGCAGCAGAGGCAGATTCCCTAAAGAAACAGCCCAAGCGCCGACGTCAGCGGTGCCGCTCTAAATCCCATCACAGCAAGAATGAAGATTCCGGCACAGGAGATAATAACACCCCAGATAGTGCCGAAGACAATCCCCTCTAGCAAGATTCAGCGCAGGAGGATGCAGAAGCAAGCCCTCACGAGAGAGTGGTAGACGAAGAGGTCGAGGATGATAATTACATACCTCCCTCCGGAGACGAGGCAAGCCTCAACGACGATGAATTCGTCGTGCCAGAGGATCCCGTCGAACAAGAGCGTTTTAAACGTAGGCTTATCTCCACGGCAAATAGCCTAAAGAAAAAGCAGCAACAGCATACATACCTTCATCACCAGCGCACAATACGGCCGACCGACCACCCCGTGGTCGCGACAGAGAGGCATCCAGGCCCTCCACCAAGATCGTACCCCGGCATCGCTCCAAAAGTACGAAGCCAAGAGGGAACGCGCCGGACTTGCGAGATATATTGGAGGACAAAGCAAGGCAATCCAGATCCATCTACGGATCATGTGGGCGCCCCACGACCCACGACGAATACCGTCGTGCCGGATACAACAACTCTGGCCGGGCCGAACACAGCAGACAATGCTCACTCGAGCTACGTCGTGATATTGCTCATTATAGAGGCGCCGCACACCCGCTATGCTTCACTGACGAAGTAATGGATCATCAAATCCCTGAAGGGTTTAAACCCGTAAACATTGAATCCTACGATGGCACAACAGACCCCGCGGTTTGGATCGAAGATTATCTCCTTCACATCCATATGGCCCGCGGCGACGATCTCCACGCCATCAAGTATCTCCCACTCAAGCTTAAAGGACCAGCTCGGCATTGGCTTAACAGCTTGCCCGCAGAGTAAATTGGGTGTTGGGAAGACCTGGAAGCCGCATTCCTCGACAACTTCCAGGGCACATACGTGCGACCACCAGACGCCGATGACCTAAGCCACATAATTCAGCAGCCAGACGAATCGGCCAGACAGTTCTGGACACGGTTCTTAACAAAGAAAAATCAAATCGTCGACTGTCCGGATGCAGAGGCCCTCGCAGCCTTCAAACATAACATCCGCGACGAGTGGCTAGCCCCGCACCTAGGACAGGAAAAGCCGAAATCCATGGCAGCCCTCACATCTCTAATGACCCGCTTCTGTGCGGGAGAGGACAGCTGGCTAGCTCGCAGCAGCAACCTCAGTAAAAATTCTGGCAGTCCGGATACCAAGGACCAAAGTGGCAGGTTGCGTCGAAGCAAAAATAAACGCCGCATTAACGGCGATGACAAGGAGGATACGACAGTCAACGCCGGATTCCGAGGCTCTAAACCCGGTCGGCGGAAGAAGCCATTCAAAAGAACCACTCCGGATCCGTCCAATTTGGACCGAATACTCGACCGCTTATGCCAGATACATGGCACCCCCGAAAAGCCAGCTAATCACACCAACAGAGACTGTTGGGTATTCAAGCAGGCAGGCAAGTTAATTGCTGAAAACAATGACAAGGGGTTGCATAGCGATGACAAGGAGGAGACCTGGCCGCCGAACAGTAGAGGACAGAAGGGTTTCCCCCCACAAGTGCGGACGGTGAACATGATATACGCAACCCATATACCCAAGAGGGAGCGGAAGCGTGCACTAAGGGACGTATACGCGATGGAGCCAGTCACCCCGAAGTTCAATCCATGGTCCTCTTGCCCGATCACTTTCGATCGAAGAGACCATCCGACCAATATCCGGCATGGCGGATTCGACGCATTGGTTTTAGACCCAATCGTCGATGGATTTCATCTCACGGGAGTCCTGATGGACGGCAGCAGTAGCCTGAACCTGCTTTATCAGGATACAGTGCGCAAGATGGGCATAGACCCCTCAAGGATTAAACCTACAAAAACGACCTTCAAAGGTGTCATACCAGGTGTTGAGGCCAATTGTACAGGCTCAGTCACACTGGAAGTGGTCTTCGGATCCCCGGACAATTTCCGGAGCGAGGAGAATCTTCGACATAGTCCCATTCCGCAGCGGCTATAACGCTCTGCTCGGACGAACCGCGTTTGCAAAGTTCAACGCGGTGCCGCATTACGCATACCTCAAGCTCAAGATGCCAGGCCCTCGTGGAGTCATCACGGTCAACAGAAATACGGAGCGCTCCCTCCGAACGGAGGAACATACAGCGGCTCTCGCGGCAGAAGTACAGAGCAGCCTTCTAAGGCAATTTTCGAGTTCGGCCGTTAAACGGCCGAACACGGCCAAACGGGCCCGGAGCAACATCAACCAAGACCACCTGGCACGTTCCGAGCACGCGTAGCAATGCGGCCCCAACCCTAGCCCTTGCGTAATTACAAGACCAACCCTCCGCGTACATCATTACGCTCTGGAGATACCATGGGCTTAGGGAGGGGCACGACCACAACAGACCCAGAGTGCGGCTCGACCACACCAGGGGCTCCCAAGTGTGTCACTCTTTTTATTTTCCTTCTTTTTATATACAGGACTCCATTTACCAGAAGCCCTGTCCGGCGGTGGACCCGCTGAACTCACGATGCAACAGCCAGGGACGAAAAAAGGCTGCGATGAACACTCAGGTGGTCTCCATTACGAGCATTAAATTCGATTATATACACCAGTCCACAGCCCACCCCTGGAGGGGGACATGTTTATTTAGTCCAATCCCTTGCTTACCGCACTATTTGTATCCTTCCACACTCATAGCAGAATTCCTTAAATAAATAATGCAGCATTTTTTGCCTATTATTGCATTACTTTACACATATGTTCACTAATGACATCTTGCACCCGTATATTTTGGTACGGCCGAATACACCAGGGGCTTATGTTCCCCGCATTATGGTGTGATAAGTCCGAACACTTTCACAAGTGCGGCACCCCGAACTTATAGCATTATATGAATCGGCTCCGAATCATGTCTTGGGTCAATAGTTGGGTTTGCCCGGCTCCCAAGTTTTGGTGCCTTACGTTCCGTTCTGTCGGCTAAGGTGGCACTGGGAGAACCACTACGATTGCGCCCCAGTTGAGCTGGGTGAGCGCCTCAGTGGAGAAAGCTAAAACTGACTGGCATGATAAGGCGAGAGACTAGTCGCTCTAAAGACTTATGCCGCTTCGAGCGAAGTACCGGATAATGTCCGACGAAGGCGTGGATAGTGCCCCGAATTCGGTCTTCCGAATACTAGGGGCTTCGCCGAAATTTAAAATTATAGAATTCTATGGCTAAGTGAGAGTGTTCAAGCATTATAAGTCCGGTTGCCTCGTTCGTTGTGTTGAGCGCCTCCCTAGATGGACCAAAAAATGGGAACAAGAGTGCTCAAGTTTATCGCGAACACCCCAGCACTCGTGGCTTGGGGGCTGAAGCCGACGACTTGCCATCTCTCAGATTTTATAAATGACCGCACAGAAGGTAATATTTTAAATCAAACAAGCATTGCTTCGCGCATATGAACAAAGTTTTCAGCGCACAGGATAATACATAGCGAGTCTACTCAATAATTACATCACTGGGGCACTCATCCGCAATCTTGCGGGCACCCTTCAGGACAGTCTTATAGTACATCTCGGGCGTACGATACTCCTTGCCCGCTGTCGGCGCGTCAGTGATGAGCTTCTCCGCATCCAGCTTGCCCCAGTGCACCTTTGCGCGGGCAAGAGCCCGGCGAGCACCTTCAATACAGGCGGAGCGCTTGATGACCTCCACCCAGGGGCACGCATCCACCAGCCGCCGCACGAGGCCAAAGTAGCTCCCAGGCATGGCCTGTCCAGGCCACAGCCGGACTATGAGGCCCTTCATGGCCTCCTGAGCTACATTGTGGATCTCGACAAGCTGCTTCAGCTAGTCGCTAGGGGGAACCGGATGGTCGGCCTCAGCGTACTGAGACCAGAAGACCTTCTCCGTTGAGCTCCCCTCCTCGCCTCAGTAAAATGCGCGGCATCGGATATACTGCGAGGCAGATCTGCAAACGCCCCTGGAGAGCTCCGAATTCGGGTAAGTGTCAGGTAGTTTACATTAACATGCTTGCTTTGCATGAAAAATGCCTTACCCGCCGCTATTTTCTTCCTATCCTCAACCTCCTGAAAGGCCTTACGGGCTTCAGCCTTGGCGGACTTGGTACTTTCGAGAGCCGAGGCGAGATCGGACTCTCGAGTCTTTGAGTCGCGCTCCAAACTCTCATGCTTCTCCATGAGAGCCTGGAGCTCTTACCGCACCTCTGCCACCCGCGCCTCCTGCATCTCTTGCTCTGCCCGTTCCGCGGCCGCATTGCGTTCGGCCGCGGACACAACCTCCTTCAGGGTTGCCACCTCGTTCGTGGCCCCTGGAGTACCCACGTTATCCTTGTTAGTTTTATTGCAACCGAAATCCTTTTCTGTAAGGTAAATATCCAAAGTGGTGCTACTCACCTTCTTTGTCCTCGAGCTGCCTCTTGGCATGGCCGAGCTCTCACTCGGACCACTCGAGATCTTGCTTCAATGCACCAACCTCCACAATCAGTGCGGCAGAGGTCAGCAGCGCAGCCTGCAAACCCATATTGACATAATTTATTAGCAACCCTGCGTATATCTTTTTAGATCCTCAGTCCGGCATTTCTTTCCGAACACCGAACCGAGCATCAGGGGCTACTGTCTATGCGGTATTACATTACATAATTTTAACTTCTTACCTCAAAGCCTGTTAGAAGGCTGCTGCAGGCTTCGGTCAGCCCGCTCTTAGCGAGCTGAACTTTCTGAATCACCGCACTCATGATAGTGCGGTGTTCTTCCTTGATGGAAGCGCCGTTGAGCGCCTCCAACAAGTTGTCCGGAGCCTCCGGTTGGACGGGGGCCGCCGGTGTCACGGTCTTGCCCTTCTTGCGAAGGGGGCGCCTGCCGGACTCTGGAACCACTGCATGTTCTGGCGTAGAGTCCGGCGCAAAGTCCGGGAGGCTGCCTTGCGGCGCCTCCGGAGCCTCCTCCTGATGGGTCCCTTCCCGGGATCCCACCTCAGCGTCCTCAGCGGCATGAGGGGTGGAGGCAGTCGGAATGGAATCCACATCCGACGCAGCCAACGACCCGCTCGACGAAGCAGGGAGATCATCGTCGGCCGGACTACAGGCAGTATGCGGCATTAGAGGGACACTATGTGACACAAAAGAAATTGCAGAGTATTCAGGGATCCGGATGCTTACGATCTCGCCTGAGGCCTGGCCCTTGAGGGCCACTCTTCACCGCCAGCGTTGGTGTTGGCGGAGCTGTCCGGGGGAATAGTTATCCCCCTCTTGGACCCTTCGGCCTTCCCTGTTGGGGAAGCCTTCCTCTTCCTCTCTCCCTCCTCTGGGAGAGAGTCTTCTTCCTCCTCCTCATCTTCGGGGGAGGAATCTGCCTCGGAGTCATCGGACACCTGAAAACGGGAACTCTTTCGAGTACCCGTGGCCACCTTCTTGGCCTTCTTCTCCGGCACCACGTGCGGTGCCGGAACCAACAGCCCCGCTAGACGGGCGTCCACTGGGTCTTCTGGCATGGGAGCCGGGCAGATGAGCTGCTCGGCCTTCCTCATCCACTCCTGTCAAAGGAAAAGGGAGATTAAAACCCTCTTAGGGTCGAACTATTAACGACAAGTGTCCCGTAAAGGGGTAGAATCACTTACCTCGTCAGCTGGACGTTGCGAGTGAAATCCGTGATCTTCCGTCGCGGATGCGGGGGCTTCGGCGCCCTTAAACAGCACCCTCCAGGCGCCTTCGTACGTCGTGTCGAAGAGCCCGCTCAACGCCTGGTGCTGTTCCGGATCGAACTCCCACAGATTGAATGCCCGTTCTTGGCATGGGAGAATCCGGCGGACGAGCATGACTTGGACCATGTTAACCAGCCTGAGCTTCTTGTTCACCAGCTTCTGGATACAGGCTTGGAGTCCCGTCAGCTCCTTCGAATTACCCCACAGCAAGCCCTTCTCTTTCCAGGAGGTGAGCTGCGTAGGGATACCAGATCTGAATTCGGGGGCCGCCGCCCACTTAGGGTCGCGCGGCTCGGTGATATAGAACCACCTCGACTGCCACCCCTTGACGGATTCCACAAAGGCCCCTTCGAACCAAAGGACGTTGGGCATCTTGCCCAACATGGCGCCTCCGCACTCCGCTTGAGTGCCCTTCACTACCTTCGGCTTGACATTGAAGGTCTTGAGCCACAAGCCGAAGTGGGCCTGGATGCAGAGGAAGGCCTCGCACACGACGATAAACGCCGAGATGTTGAGGATGAAGTTCGGCGCCAGATCATGGAAATCCAGGCCGTAGTAGAACATGAGCCCCCGGACAAAGGGGTGAAGTGGAAAGCCCAGTCCGCGGAGGAAGTGGGGAAGGAAAACGACCCTCTCATGGGGCCTGGGGGTGGGGATGAGCTGCCCCTCATCGGGCAGCTGGTGCGCGATGTCGCCGGAAAGGTATCCGGCGCTGCGTAGCTTTGTGATGTGCTCCTCCTTAACGGTGGAGGCCAACCACTTGCCTCCCGCTCCGGACATGGTCGGAGAAGGTTGAGACGAGATGCGCGAACTTGGGCGCTGGAGCTCGAGTGCGCGAAGATGGATAAGCAAAGGAGGAAGAAGGCGTAGGTGAAAAGGTGAATCCTTATCCCTTATATAGGCGGACGAAGACCATACGTCCCCACCAGCCTGGTAAAACTCGCTTATCTCCCAAGCGCCACCATCAATGGCGCGGTTGGGTTACCCACGTCCATATTGATGAGAATCCCGGAATAAGGGGAACACGATCTCTGCTTCGACAAGACGTGCCAAGGAAACCGCTTCGCTAAACGCGCTGAGGCGGTATAATAAAAAACGATTCAAGTAAAGGCTTGGTAGTGGTGTGACGTCATGCCGCAAAATACGTCAGCAGATTGAACTTGTGTACATTTTATTCTCTCTACGGTGGAATGTGGAATTTATTTTGCAGAGCCGGACACTATCCTGGTGTTCACAATCTTCTTTGGATTATTCGGAGGAGGAACCCGCCTTGCAATGCTGAACATTATGCGCGCCGGACTCATCGTCATTGAAGTCAGGTTCAGGGGCTACTGAGGGAGTCCTAGACTAGGGGGTGTCCGGACAGCCGGACTATCATCGTCCGCCGGACTCCAAGACTACGAAGATACAAGATTGAAGACTCCGTCCCGTGTCCGGATGGGACTTTCCTTGGCGTGGAAGGCAAGCTTGGCGATACGGATATGTAGATCTCCTACCATTGTAACCGACTCTGTGTAACCCTAGCCCTCTCCGGTGTCTATATAAACCGGAGGGCTTTAGTCCATAGGACATAACCTCCATTACAACAATCATACCATAGGCTAGCTTCTAGGGTTTAGCCTCCTTGATCTCGTGGTAGATCCACTCTTGTACTACCCATATCATCAATATTAATCAAGCAGGACATAGGGTTTTACCTCCATCAAGAGGGCCCGAACCTGGGTAAAACATCGTGTCCCTTGTCTCCTGTTACCATCCGCCTAGACACACAGTTCGGGACCCCCTACCCGAGATCCGCCGGTTTTGACACCGACAGCCGCCATTTTTGGGTCCTTGGCGTCAAAGTCTCCATTTATTTGAGATATTGCATGGTTTGAATCCCCACGCACTTATAGGCATTGAATGCCCATGGAAACTGCCATCTGAAGACCATGCAACAAGGCCTCATATTCGGCTGCATTGTTGGAATCTGTGTATAGTATTTGGAGTACGTATTGTACTGTATCTGTGGTGGGGGATGTCAGGACAACGCCTGCCCCTAGACCAGCCAACATCTTAGAGCCGTCAAAGTGCATGATCCAATTGGAGTACGCCGTACTCTTTAGGGAGTTCGGCTTCTGTCCATTCGGCGACGAAGTCAGCCAGTACTTGCGACTTAATGGCTCGCCGTGGTTTGTATGTTATGTCGAACGGGAGGAGCTCGGTATCCCATTTAGCAATCCGGCCCGTGGCATCATGGTTATGTCATTGAGTGGTACTTCGTGGGCCACCGTGATTGAACACTCTTGAAAGTAGTGTCGTAGTTTTCGGGATGCCATGAAGACCGCGTATGCTATCTTTTGATAATGTGGGTACCGTGATTTGCATGGTGTGAGGATAGTGGATACGTAGTATACCGGCTTTTGAAGCGGGAACTTATGTCCATCTGTCTCTCGTTCGACGACGAGCACTACGCTTACAACCTGGTGTGTTGCAGCTATATATAGCAGCATGGGTTCGCCGACATTCGGCGCGGCCAGGATTGGATTGGTGGCCAAGAGGGCTTTTATTTCCTCCAGTCCGGTCGTAGCCGCATCCGTCCACTCGAAGTGTTCGGTGTGCCATAGAAGGCGATAAGGAGGTAGTGCCTTTTCTCCTAATCAGGAGATAAAGCGGCTGAAGGCGGCCACGCATCCAGTTAATTTCTGGATTTGCTTGAGGTTTGTTGGGCTAGCCAACTGTGATAGAGCTCGGATTTTAGCCGGGTTTGCTTCGAATCCTCTATTGGAAATGATAAATCCCAAGAGCTTTTTAGCAGGTACGCCGAAAACGCATTTTTCCGGGTTGAGCTTAATGTCATATGTTCAGAGATTGTCAAACGTAAGCCTCAAGTTGTCTATTAAAGATTCGACGTGTCTGGTTTTGATGACCACATCGTCTATGTATGCCTCCACTGTTTTACCAATCTGTGTTTCTAGGCATGTCTGAATCATGCGTTGATAGGTTGCATCGGCGTTTTTGAGCCCGAAAGGCATGGTCTTAAAACAGAAGGGTCCGTATGGAGTGATAAATGCCGTTACAGCTTGATCGGACTCCGCCATCTTGATTTGATGGTATCCGGAGTATGCGTCGAGGAAACACAATGAGTTGTGTCCTGCGGTAGCGTCGAGGAAACACAATGAGTTGTGTCCTACGGTAGCGTTGATGATTTGATCGATGCGGGGGAGGGGGAAGGGATCCTTGGGGCAAGCCTTATTGAGGTCCTTGAAATCGACGCATAGGCGCCAGGATTTGTCCTTCTTTGTACCATCACTAGGTTTGCTAGCCAGTCCGGATGTTTTATCTCTCTGATGAATCCGGCCTCGAGTAGTTTGACTAGCTCTTCTCCCATGGCTTGTTGCTTGGGTTCTGAAAAGCGCCGGAGAGTCTGCTTGACCGGCGTGTATCCCTTTAGTATGTTTAGGCTATGCTCGGCCAGCCTGCGTGGGATACCTGGCATGTCTGATGGATGCCAGGAGAAAATGTCCCAATTCTCCCGCAAGAACTCTCGTAGTGCGGCGTCTATTGTGGGGTTCAGCTGTGCCCCAATTGATGTTTTTTTTGTAGGGTCCATTGGGTGGACCTGGAATTTGACTATTTCATCTGCTGGTTTAAAAGAGGTGGACTTGGGTCGTTTGGCGAGTATCACGTCGTCCCTGTCCACTGTGGAGCGCAGCGCAGTTAATTCTTCGGCCGCGAGGGCTTCAGATAATGCCTCCAGGGCTAGTGCGGCGGTTTTATTTTCGGCGTGGAGTGCTATGTACGGATCACTGGCTAGAGTGCTGATTCCATTGGGCCCAGGCATCTTGAGCTTCATGTACCCGTAATGGGGTATAGCTTGGAAGCTTGTGAATGCATTCCGCCCTAAAAGGGCGTGGTATCCACTGCTAAACGGGGCCACTTGGAATGTGATTTCTTCAGACCTATAATTCTCCGGCGTGCCGAATACCACATCCAGTGTAATTTTTCCCGCGCATCTTGCCTCCCGACTAGGGATGATTCCTCTAAAGGTCGTCCTACTTTGCTTAATGCGGCTCTTATCTATTTCCATTTTGTTAAGAGTTTCCTCATAGATGAGGTTTAATCCGCTGCCCCCGTCCATGAGCACTTTAGTAAGCCAAAAGCCACCCACAATTGGACTAAGGACCAAAGCGGTTGGTGCTCGGATTGTTCAGAATTGAGGTTCGTCACTGGCATTGAAGGTTATAGCCGTATTGTTCCACGAATTTATTGCTGCGACGTGGCATACTTCGGCGAGGCTGCGGAGTGCTTGCTTACGCCTATTGTTTGAGGCGAAACTCTCGAAGACTGTCAGTACTGTATTGTTATTCTCCGTGGGATGGTACTCTGCGGTATTGTTGATGAGGAGGTCCTCGCCGCTCTTGGCCACCTGCCGGAGTATCCAACATGCTCTAAGGTTGTGTGTTGGTATGATGTCCGGTGTGCTATGAATTTTGCATGGCCTGTTGAGCCATCCCTCCAGTACGGTTCCACGCCCTGTAGAGGGCTTTGGCTTCTTTGTAATTGGATTGGGTGACTTACGAGAGCACACCCTTTTAGTTCGGACGAGGGGTTTAGTTAGAGCCGGAGGATCCCAGAATTTTGTTTGGGTTTTCCAGGCGCTTTCCATTGCACAGTACTTCTGTACTATGGCCGCCAAATCGGCAAAGTGTGCTACGTCACGGCTACTTATGGCGTTGAGAATTCCTTTGTCCGTGCAATTTTTGCAAAAGAATGAGACTGCGCCTTCCTCGCGACAGTCCTTGACCTTGCTCATTACAAGGAGGAATTTGGCCCAAAAGTTATGTACTGTCTCTTGGGGAGCTTGTCTAATGTGGGAAAGATCAGTTGTGTCTGGGTGGGTGGGTAGCTTTAAGTCCAAATCCTGACCCGATCTGAGACCCAGGGGCAAAGGAGCTCCTAAGCTTGGCAGCTCGGACTCCGGGATGTTGCCCAATATTTGTGGCCCGTTGCCCGATTCTAAGTTCGAAGCCTGGGCTATGTCCTCCCGTAGACGGGTGTCCGGCTTAGCGAGCTCGGGAATCCAGACATAGTTCGTCCTCAAGATAGAGTAAGAATCACTGTTTTGTTCCTCTACCACCGCTATCTGATGGGTAACCGGCGGAGAGTTAATCTCCCTTTGGTCGGGTTTAAGCCCGATCCGATCATAGTCCGTAGAGACTCCTAGGGTGGCGATGCGATCCAAGAGCTCGTTCAGGGAGGATAGCTCCATTGGATCCATCTGCTCGGTGAATTCCGGGCTGACGTGGAGGCTGTTCTTGATGACCTGAGAAGTCATCGTCAGCGCGGCGGCCGAACGGGCGGCCATGACGAAGCCGCCCAGCCAGAGAGTCTGGCCTACAACTAGGATTCCTCCAAAGGTGATGTTGTCCTTGACAACAAGGCGAGCCATCAAGCCTTATCGGGACGGTACAGTGGAACTCTCAATGAAAGCACCAATGTCGGTGTCAAAACCGGCGGATCTCGGGTAGGGGGTCCCGAATTGTGCGTCTAAGGCTAATGGTAACAGGAGGTGGGGGACACAATGTTTTACCCAGGTTCGGGCCCTCTCGATGTAGGTAATACCCTACTTTCTACTTGATTTATCTTGATGATATGAGTATTACAAGAGTTGATCTACCACGAGATCGTAGAGGCTAAACCCTAGAAGCTAGCCTATGATTCTGATTGTTGTTGTCCTACGGACTAAATCCTCCGGTTTATATAGACACCGGAGGGGGCTAGGGTTACACAGAGTCGGTCACAGAGAAGGAGATCTACATATCCGAATTGCCAAGCTTTCCTTCCACGCAAAGGAGAGTCCCATCCGGACACGGGACGAAGTCTTCAATCTTGTATTTTCACAGTCCAACAGTCCGACCAAAGTATATAGTCCAGCTGTCCGAGGACCCCTTAATCCAGGACTCCCTCACACGGCCTCCCTTGTGATCATCATCGCCTATACCCTCTGGAAGCATAGAAATGCCTGCACCTTCGACGGCATCCGCCCATTAGTGACCGAGGCCTCTCGTGCCGCTCTGGCCAAGGCAACAATGTGGGCCACGGCTGGCGCAAAAGGACTGCGCTCCTTTGTGTATGAACCGCCTTGATCGAACCTTGTAACCGTAACTTTGCGTAGGTCTGGACACGAGTGTGTAGCTTGGCCAAGCTCATGTAAACTCCTCTCTCTATCAATGAAATGATACGCTCTATGCGTATTCAAGAAAACTATGTATGTACTCAGATAATATTTGTTGTGCTGACTGATGTATTATGGGTCCTCTTGGCCCTAGCTTGTAATCTAAAGTTTTATGTTTATCCTTTGTGTCGTAAATTGTATTGTGATATTGACATGAGTCACCGTTCGTGATCGTGCATGATGTGTGTGTGGTTTGTGCACGATTATAAATGGGGGCTTCACACGCTAGCACCGCCACATCGGCCCTCCCATCTGTTATCTCCGCCGCGAACATCGTCGCTGGCCCGGATGCCACCGTGGTACGTCCAACAACTCCCGGTCTGCACCTTTCTTGTTGTGCGTTTGACACATTGTCCAACCAATTTTTTGTGATTTATTTGTAGGCAAAATGATGGAATCCAATGGTTTGTCGAATGAGGAGTATGAACTGACAATGTTTGATGAAATGATTCAAAATAAGTTCTTTGGTTCGTCAAATTCAGACAAAGAAGCGGAGATGATGATGCTCATGATCATCCAACAGGAAATGAATCGGGAGGTAGAACACATTCTCAATTTCAAGAGATTGATCAAAGGGAGAAGAGTTTCGAACCATGATAGGGTATGTAGAGCATAGTTTCTCTACAATGACTACTTTGCTCCTGACTTAACTATCTCTGATGAACCATGGTTTCATCGCTATTTCCGTATACGCATCCATTGTTCTTGCGCATTGTGGAGGGGGGAAGGGTGGATGCACACGATGACTACTTCAAGCTCATGAGAGATTGTTCCGGACAACTATCATTCTCCGCTAAGCAGAAATGCATGGCTTCTCTGAGGATGCTTGCACTTGGTACTGTTGTCGACGCCGCTGGTGAGATGGTCCGGATGGGGGAGAGCACATGCCTAAAGACCACTATGAGGTTTTCCCACGCTGTAGCGCAGGTGTTGGAGTAGAGTATCTAAGAGAGCCAAATATGTAGGATATAGAAGAGTTGTTGAATATTGGAGAGGCAAGAGGCTTTTCATGTATGCTCGGTTCAATTGATTGCATGCATTGGCAATGGCAGAACCGCTCAAAGGTTTGCGCGGAATGTACTAAGGTCACACCAAAGAGGCCACCATCATACTAGAAGCAGTGACATCACATGACTTATGGATTTGACATGTTTTCGCTAGAATGGTTGTGGTTCTCACAATGGCATCAATGTGCTTTAGCGATCTCACGTGTTCAGGAGACTTTGCAATGAGGAATCACCACCATGCAACTACAATATCAATGGTCATGACTACAACATGGGGTACTATCTTACCGATGGTATCTATCATCAATGGGCGGCTTTTGCGAAGGCCATATCTGATCACCAAGGCAAGAAACAAAGCCACTTTGCAACAGTGCATGAAACAACTAGGAAGGATGTGGAGAGGACATTTGAAGTGCTTTAAGCTTGTTGGGAAATTTTTTGTGGAGCTGCAATGATGTGGGGATCAAAGACTTTGTGGCAGCTGATGACATGTTGTATCATTTGCACAATTTGATTGTCGAGGATGAGGATGATGGGGTAGCCAAAACCAATGATTTTGAAGCGCCTGAGGAGCAAGTCCACATCCCGGAAGATCAAGAAGCAGATCAGGTTACGGATTTTCTGCAGATGAATCAGAATCTTCCAGATCATCAGGTGCACATGCAATTACTCAATGATCTTGTGGAGCATATGTAGACTCAGAATGAAATCCAAAAGGCTAATGTTTGAATTGGGCACCTAAAATACATTTTATGTTCAAACTATGTATTTTCTTTGCTAATGAATATTTATTTACGTATGACATTTACATGTATGATGGGCGTGGATGGATTTGTATGAGTTTAAGATTCGGATTTAAGGTGTGTGACTGTTTTTCATGAGAAATGAGGGGTCATCCGGCGTTGCTCTGGACGCGTCTGCCCACGCCCGCGTGCGTGTACATGGCCGGATTTTCTAAATCCGGCTTCTTAGCAATGGAAAAACTCAACTAGGGCAAGTGGATTATCTAGTTATGTCACACTCCTATCCGCTAAGCTTTTGGTTTTACTGTCACTCTCCTAACCCTTCCTTCGCGTCCAAGTCCCACACAGAGCCCGAGTATATTTACCCTCGCCGGAAGAAGAGTCAGAGAGAGAGGTTTGTTTAACTGCAACTCGCGTGTCGCCCTTGGCAAGGCGACACGTCTGCCGGCCGTCGGCTCCGCTCAATCACCGAGGCCGCTCTGTGGCAGAAACAGCCCGAAGACGAGCTCCAGCAATGCCCGACGGCCGCCGGGCCCGGCGC
Source organism: Triticum timopheevii (assembly GCA_963921465.1). Classification (NCBI taxonomy): domain Eukaryota; kingdom Viridiplantae; phylum Streptophyta; class Magnoliopsida; order Poales; family Poaceae; genus Triticum; species Triticum timopheevii. The sequence continues at coordinate 375,679,111 of OY997270.1, forward strand.
CAATCCCTTTCGTCGGCAACATCTTCCACCTGCAAGGCGAACCGCACCACGCCCTGGCAAGGCTCGCCGGGGTGTACGGCCCCGTCATGTCCTTGAAGCTCGGCACGACCACTGCCATCGTCGCCTCCTCCGCGTCGGGCGCCCGCGACATCCTGCAGAAGTACGACCACCTCCTGGCCGCGCGGTCCATCACCGACGCCGGGCGCGCGCTGGGAAACCACGAGCGCTCCATAGTGTGGCTGCCGTGCACCAGCCCGCTGTGGAAGCGCCTCCGCGCCGTGTGCACCAACCACCTATTCTCGGCGCGCGGCCTCGACGCGACGCGGGCTGTGCGGGAGGTGAAGGTGAGGGAGCTGGTCGGCTCCCTCCGCGCCCACCACGCCGGCGAGGCCGTGGACGTCGGCCGTGTTGTGTTCTCCGGCGTGCTAAACCTTGTGTCCAACGTGCTATTCTCCGAGGATGTGGCCGATATGAGCTCGGACCGCGCGCAGGAGCTGGAGGTGCTCATCAGGGGCATGGTGGAGGAGTTCACCAAGCCCAACTTGTCGGACCTCTTCCCGGTGCTCTCCGCGCTAGACTTGCAGGGCCGCCGCCGGCGCACCACGCAGTACCTGAGGCGGTTCAATGACTTCTTCGACCCGATCATCGGCCGCCGTATGAAATACGAAGGTGAAAGGAAAGATGATTTCTTAGACGTCCTACTCCAGCTTCACTCGGTGGATCAGCTCAGCCTCGAGGCTCTCAATTGCTTTCTTTCGGTACGTACGTAAGTCATTTTCATACTAGGAGTACTTAGCTAGCCACTATATGCTCGTAACCTAATACTAAATGGTGTTGTGTCCGTACAAGAAGTACTCCACAATCCAAAGGATAATATCTTCTCGGGCAATTTTGCACCGTGCGAAAATTATCATCTGAATCGGTTGCAAAAAGGTCATAGAAAAGAAAAAAAAAGTTGCAAAAGGTGAAACTAGAGACGATGGCTCAAAAAAAATATATAACGGTGTACTATATCGAGGATCTTTTTATTGAAGTTTCTTCTAGTTTCTTCGATGTAATCTGATGCACTCTGTAGATATAGTGCAATTATCAAACATCTCCATTTTTTATAGTTCACATATGGTTTAGATGGAAATGATAACATTGTCATAGAAAAATATGTCATGTACTCCAGCTTTTAGTTTACTAGTATTGTAGTACTCATATGAGTAGGGCATTTTGGAGGATGAGATCCATGGAGCTCTTTTTTTGAAACAAAAAAAATAATCAAAAATCACCTTTTGAAGTTTCAAAAAAAAATCCGAAAACAATCACACACGTTCGTACATATGTATTTTTTTCCAAGAACGATGTATACTATATGTGTGTAAAATTTAAAGATGATATACATTATCGTGAGAACTACACAAAATGACAAATTCACGCATTTTTAATGATGAACAGTGCATGTACTAATTAAAACTTTCCGCCTCTTTGGTTCATATATAGGAATATTGTAGGAATAGCAACTTCATAGAAAGTGAGATGGCATGCATCTCAATTCCTGTAAACAAAGATATGACATTTGATGCATAGCATAAGATTTTTCCATTGAGTTTAGGCTAATATTTCCTTTGAAGTGTGAAAGATTGAACCTTATCCTACATAGGAATAGGAACCCATTCCTACAAACCAAAGGGCTCCATACGAATTTTTCCTTTGAAAATTATATCCTATGAAATTCCTACAAGATTCCTATAAACCAAACAACCAAAGGAGGCCCAAAATCATGATTTTATCATTTTTAATGTACTCTCACTATAAATGTATACCACCTTCACACATATAGTATACATCAGTAAGGATGTGTGATTGTTTTCACAACTTTCTGAAACTTATTATTTCAATAAAGAGCTCCATGGAGCTCCTCCTCCATCTAGGATTTTCGTACATATACAAAATATAATGGTGCCAACTCAAAAGAAAAATGTGAAATTGTGTATCAAAGATATGAGTCATCAGGCATGTAACTGGATAAACTGCCGGTGCCCTTACACGTTACTCCCCTCACGGGGCACCTCTTATCTTTAGAGATTTTTAATTGGGGCAGTGATCGATCAAGGTTTTGTTTCTCTGGTTTCTTATGTCAAGTGCACGTGCGTAGGCTGCCAGATATCAAATATGTAGACTTGTGCTAGTGGTCTAGTGGATAGAGCGGCCGCTATCGTGCCCAAGTCGATCATTTGACCTATCACCATTGACTAATCATTATTCATGCAGTATCGAGGTTGAAAGAGCACCAGGAGTAAGCCTGGACTTCGGCCTTCGCCTTGTGTCGTCTAGGTGACGCTTAAGCTCCCTAGGCGTGGCTTAGGCAGTCATATAGTTTTAACTATCAATGACGTGTTCATGATATTATATGTGTATATATTAATTTAGAGCACGTAAATAAGTAAACTACAACAACTTTCATTGAAATATGATTCATTTCACATAGACTGCCAATTAAACCCTAGGCAAGGCGTTTCGTCATTGCCTACGTGTAAGCATGCCTAAGTGAATCCTAGGCACCGCCTCTTTCATCGGAGGTTTGTACTAACACTCCAACAGGGACCTAAACTAATGAGAAAAATATTTTGTGTCTCCAGGACTTGTTCGTGTCAGGGGCGGAGACTAACTCGATCACAGTGGAGTGGACGATGGCCGAGCTACTCCGGCAACCGGCCGTGATGTCAAAGGTTCGCGCCGAGTTGCGGGAAGCTCTCGGCTCGAAGCAGCACCCTGACGAGTCCGACGTCGGTAGGATGCCATACCTGCGCGCTGTGGTGATGGAGACCATGCGGCTTCACCCGCCGAGCCCGCTCCTGATGCCGCATGAGGCCATGGCTGATGGCGCCGAGGTTGGCGGCTTTGCGGTGTCCAAGGGCACCAAGCTGATCGTCAACCTATGGGCCATAATGCGCGACCCGGCGCTGTGGAAACAGCCCGAGGAGTTCATCCCTGAGAGATTCCTAGGGGCGGACATGGATTTCCGGCGCAAGGACCAGGGGGAGTTCATGCCGTTCGGGGCAGGGAGGAGGGCGTGCCCTGGGACACCCATGGCCACTAGGGTGGTGACGCTGACCCTCGCGTCCGTACTTCACGCGTTTGAGTGGAGACTGCCCGACGGGATGCAGCCATGCGACGTCGATGTTAGGGGCCGGTTCGGCACGTCGCTCAAAATGGTCACGCCACTCAAGGCCGTGCCGGTGCCGTTGTTCTAGTAGTTAGAGTTGCACCGATGTCCTACTTAAGTAGTCTTATTATGCACGCAGGGCGCACATGGTCACTGCGGCTATTTGATTTCAGGTTGATTTGAAAACCATCCTTAGGTGATACTGTGAGACAAGTGATCACAGTCATGAGTCATGTAAAAATACTAAACTGTGAGACAAGTGATCACAGTCATGTAAAAATACTAAGTGACGCCAATGAAGGATAAATCTTAATTTCAGTGCAAGCTTCGGCTTGACACGTATACCAGCAAAGGGCCGAGTGTGAACTAAGCCTAGCTTAGATGATTAGGGTTTTTATGATGGAACCAGCCCATTAATATTTAAGTTCTAGACTTGGCACTGGTGCTCACATTTTTCTAGATTTGTTTCAGGCTTTTTGACGATGTTTGTGTAGTGGGAGGAACATTCCCGTCGATTACGTAGGCGTCTATGATGACCATCTCAAGATACGATGCTGGCTCAATATTTCAGAGGTGCTCATAAGGGTAGGATGTGCGTGCGTGCATTCACGAGGATGAGTGTATGTGCATTTATATGCGCGTCAGCGGCTGTATTGTGTTAAAAGAAATAGTAAGGTCCAAGTGCATAGATTAAACAGTAAATATAACTTTTTCCCAAAAGAAATATTACCTCAGCCCTACATCAATCGATGCACACAACCATTTATCAGGAAGTTCCAAGTATTAAACTCCAGTAAAAGAAAATAAAAAATATAGGAATTGCCATGACCGGCAACAATAAGACAAAATGTCTGCACACACCCTATTATTAACCCATCATCCAGACCGGTTCTATGTAGCTCGTACTATCGTCGCCCACCGTTGCATCCATTGGCCATAAGCTTCCTCGCTATCGCATGATATAGTATGAACACATATGAATTCATCCACATGCTTTGTAGATAACCCGTAAATATTTTTTGTTGAATCTTTACTCTGTTAAACAAATAATCATTCCGACAATTTTGAATAGCCCAAAGTAATACACAAACTCTCACATGATTAGTATTGCAATATTATGCTACACCCTACCCAAGCAGTTACAAAACAAATTTGATATACTAGTAGGTGGCGGTACATTAGAAGAGTTTCCTCGTGGTCACATAAACAACACACTACCTTCAAACCTACATTTTGCCAAATTACCCTTGGTAAGTGCATCTCTAACGCCGACCAGCAAACCTCCTGCATGCTTTCGGATCGCGCTACTCAGATAGCGGAAGGCATCCAACGCATGCCTGTATCGCTTTGCGACGCGGTCCCGAATCAATATCTTCTGCAAACCGGAGACAAACAGGGGGCGGGGGGAGGGGGCTTTGCGGGTGTCCAGACCAATCCCACACCCGTTTCTGGCACCCCTGGCCCACCAAAACCCCCCTTCCTCGCCTGCGCGCATTCCTGCCCAGCGCCAGCTGCCCGTATTCATGCCAGTGGCCAGCGGGCCGCTCAACATTGAGACGGCTCAGGGTGGACGCGACCTCTCACTACCTCCGCCGAGCTCCCGCGGAGCTTCACCGCCTGTGACGTGTCTCTGGTGTTCGCGCATGCTCAATGCTGGAGACGCGTGACATGACGGGACGGGATGGATATCTACCACGCATGTTCAATGTCGTTGTTTGTCCGTATGCCGCCATTAAGCTGGCTCGCTGGTCGAGAAACCCACTTCGGTGCCACGCATTGACGCACACTGACGCCTCGCCTCACCGGAATCAACTATTTAAAGGCGGCCACACCCAGCTCTCCAAACCACACTACAAGCCCCTCCCTCCCTATCCTCCTCCCTTGCACTGCATCTGCAATGACCGCGGGCGGTGAAGCTCCGTGGGAGAGCCTTTTCATGGAGATGAAGCACGCCATGGCCGCCCTTGCCGCCGCATGGCAGAGCCGTCGTGCCAGGCAGATCGAGGTCGGCTTGCCTTCCAGCTCGCGCGAGGTCTCCGACGACAAGGACGACACCACGATGGACTCCGACAACACCACCCCTGCTCCCGTGCCTCCTATGCACACTGGCTTCACCATGGAGAAGGTGCAGGCGCACTACAATGCCGCCATGGCAGAGGTGCAGCCTGCGTCGGTGCCTTTGTCGGTGTTCCAGCAGGTGCAGGAGGAACATGGGTACAATCTGTTCCTCCTAGAGCAACACCGGCTGATGGAGAGCCAGATCTACGGCGAGCGGACGAGCGAGGAGGCTATGGCCTCGGTGAACCCCAACTTCATCGTGGAGCAGCGTGCCATCTACGATGTCATCTGCGCTCAAGTCGTCGCTCGCTAGGAAGCATCTTCCATGGAGGCGCAGTTCCAGGCGATCACTGACGAGAATAACGCCAGCTGCGCCTCCTACGCACCACCGACAAACCACCAGGCTGCCCGATGGGACGACAACAGTGTCGACGCCACCATTTTCATCGTGGACCTCAGGTCCACCAGCGATGGATAGGTCACAGACTCCTCCGAAAATGAGTAGGTCACAGGAGGTGGCAGGGCTTGTGTCCCATGTGGGCCGGTCCATCTCCCGTGTTCTAATCTTCCTCGCCAGAGACCGTACCTCACTTCACCAGTCTTATCGCTGGTGCTCATAGAGACGGCGGATGGAGGACGACATGGGCTTGGACGCTGGCCGCTGCCGCTGTAGGATAGGTTTAGGGTTGGGTTTTTTTGTTCTAAATGTTTGAAATGTAACGAAAATCCGCATTGATTGTATCAAATTCATCATGTTTATGTGAAATTCGGCATTGTTTACGAGAATTCCATCCATTTTGCTGAAATGAGTTTGAAATGTATGCGGCTATGGTCGGATGGCAGCCTCCCGCATCCGTGTCCGCGGATTGCCCCCCCTCCCCCCATCCGCGGATGGATGCGGGAGGAAATTTGCTGGTTGCTGTTGGAGATGCCCTAAGGATCACACCCTTATGTACAAACCATATGAAAATCGTAATCTTTAGAAGAGACTTTGGTTTTCGATATATGATGTGACCAAATAACCGGTTCAGTATTAATCAATTCCATGTACATGTTAGTGAGAATTCTGTTGGGGAATGTAGTAATTCAAAAAAATTCCTACGATCACGCAATATCTATCTAGGAGATGCATAGCAACGAGACGAGAGAGTGTGTCCATGTACCCTCGTAGAATGAAAGCGGAAGCATTTAGCAACACGGTTGATGTAGTCGAACGTCTTCACGATCCAACCGATCCAAGTGTTGGGGAACGTAGTAATTTCAAAATTTTCCTACGCACACGCAAGATCATGGTGATGGCATAGTAACGAGAGGGGAGAGTATTCGTCCACGTACCCTCGTAGACCGTAAGCGGAAGCGTTAGCACAACGCGGTTGATGTAGTCGTACGTCTTCATGATCCGACCGATCCAAGCACCAAACGTACGGAGCCTCCGAGTTCAGCACACGTTCAGCTCGATGACGATCTCCATCCTCCGATCCAGCCGAGCTCCGGAGATGAGTTCCGTCAGCACGACGGCGTGGTGACGATGATGATGTTCTACCGGCGCAGGGCTTCGCCTAAACTCCGCGACGATATGACCGAGGTGGAATATGGTTGGGGGGGGGGGGCACCGCACACGGCTAAGGAACGATCCGTAGATCAACTTGTGTGTCTATGGGGTGCCCCCCCCCCGCCCCCGTATATAAAGGAGCCAGGGGGGAGGAGGCGGCCGGCCAAGGAGGGCGCGCCAAGGGGGGAGTCCTACTCCCACCGGGAGTAGGACTCCCTTCTTTCCAAGTAGGAGTAGGAGAAGGGGGGAAAGAGGAGGAAGAGGGGAAGGAAAGGGGGGGCACCGCCTCCCTTCCCTTGTCCTATTCGGACTAGGAGGGGGGGCGCGGCCCCCTCCTGGCTCCTTCCCTCTTCTCCCTCGTGGCCCATGTAGGCCCAATAACCCCCCAGGGGGTTCCGGTAACCTCCCGGTACTCCGGTAAAATGCCGATTTCACCCGGAACGATTCCGATGTCCAAATATAGGCTTCCAATATATCAATCTTTATGTATCGACCATTTCGAGACTCCTCGTCATGTCCGTGATCACATCCGGGACTCCGAACAAACTTCGGTACATCAAAACTTATAAACTCATAATAAAACTGTCATCGTAACGTTAAGCGTGCGGACCCTATGGGTTCGAGAACTATGTAGACATGACCTAGAACCATTCTCGGTCAATAACCAATAGCGGGACCTGGATGCCCATATTGGTTCCTACATATTCTATGAAGATCTTTATCGGTCAAACCGCATAACAACATACGTTGTTCCCTTTGTCATCGGTATGTTACTTGCCCGAGATTTGATCGTCGGTATCCAATACCTAGTTCAATCTCATTACCGGCAAGTCTCTTTTACTCGTTCCGTAATACATCATCTTATAACTAACTCATTAGTTACAATGCTTGCAAGGCTTAGGTGATGAGTATTACCGAGAGGGCCCAGAGATACCTCTCCGACAATCGGAGTGACAAAACCTAATCTCGAATTATGCCAACCCAACATGTACCTTCGGAAACACCTGTAGAGCACCTTTATAATCACCCAGTTACATTGTGACGTTTGGTAGCACACAAAGTGTTCTTCCGGTAAACGGGAGTTGCACAATCTCATAGTTGCAGGAACTTTGTATAAGTCATGAAGAAAGAAATAGCAGTATACTAAACGATCAAGTGCTAGGCTAACGGAATGGGTCATGTCAATCACATCATTCTCCTAATGATGTGATCCCATTAATCAAATGACAACACATGCCTATGGTTAGGAAACATAACCATCTTTGATTAATGAGCTAGTAAAGTAGAGGCATACTAATGACTATATGTTTGTCTATGTATTCACACATGTATCATGTTTCCGGTTAATACAATTCTAGCATGAATAATAAACATTTATCATGATATGAGGAAATAAATAATAACTTTATTATTGCCTCTAGGGCATATTTCCTTCACCAACTACCGAACGTACGGCACCTCCGTGTTCAGCACACGTTCAGCACGATGACGTCCCTCGAGCTCTTGATCCAGTTGAGGACGAGGAAGAGTTCCGTCTGCACGACGGCGTGGTGACGGTGTTGATGATGTTACCGGCGCAGGGCTTTGCCTAAGCACTACGACGATATGACCGTGGTGTTAAACTGTGGAGGGGGGCACCGCACACGGCTAAGAGATTGTATGTTGTGCTTTGGGGTGCCCCCGTATATAAAGGAGGAGAGGGGGAGGCCAGCCGGCCCTATAGGGCGCGCCAAGAGAAGGGAGTCCTACTAGGACTCCAAGTCCTAGTAGGATTCCACTTGGTGGAAGGGGGAAGGAAGGAAGGGAGAGGGAGAGGGAAAGGGGGGGCCGCGCCCCCTCCCCTAGTCCTATTCAGACTCCCCATGGGGGGGGGCTCCCCTATGTGGGCTGTCCTCTCTCTCCCCTACGGCTCATGTTGGCCCATTACTTCCCCGGGGGGGGGGGGGGGGGTTCTGGTAACCCCTCCGGCACTCTGTTTTTACCCGGTATCACTCGGAACTCTTTTGGTGTCCGAATAACATAGTCCAATGTATCAATCTTTATGTCTCCACCATTTTGAGACTCTTCGTCACGTCCGTGACCTCATCCGGGACTCTAAACAAACTTCGGTCATCAAAAACACATAACTCATAATACAAATCGTCATCGAACATTAAGCGTGCGGACCCTACGGGTTCGAGAACTATGTAGACATGATTGAGACACATCTCAGATCAATAACCAATAGAGGAACCTGGATGCTCATATTGGCTCCTACATATTCTATGAAGATCTTTTATCAATCAAACCGCGGAACAACATACGTTGTTCCCTTTGTCATCAGTATGTTACTTGCCCAAGATTCGATCGTCGGTATCATTATACCTAGTTCAATCTCGTTACCGTCAAGTCTCTTTACTCATTCCTTAATGCTTCATCCCACAACTAACTCATTAGTCACATTGCTTGCAAGGATTATAGTGATGAACATTACTGAGAGGGACCAAAGATACGTCTCCAATACATGGAGTGACATATCCTTATCTTCATCTATGCCAACCCAACAAACACCTTTGGAGACACCTGTAGAGCATCTTTATAATCACCCAGTTACGTTGTGATGTTTGATAGCACACAAGGTGTTCCTCCGGTATTCAGGAGTTGCATAATCTCATAGTCTGAGGAACATGTATAAGTCATGAAGAAAGCAGTAGCAATGAAACTGTAACGATCATAATGCTAAGCTAACGGATGGGTCATGCCCATCACATCATTCTCCTAATGATGTGATCTCGTTCATCAAATGACAACACATGTCTATGGTTAGGAAACATAACCATCTTTGATTAACGAGCTAGTCAAGTAGAGGCATACTAGGGACACTATGTTTTGTCTATGTATTCACACGTGTACTAAGTTTCCGGTTAATACAATTCTACCATGAATAATGAACATTTATCATGATATAAGGAAATATAAATAACAAATTTATTATTGCCTCTAGGGCATATTTCCTTCAGTCTGCCACTTGCACTAGAGTCAATAATCTAGATTACACAGTAATGATTCTAACACCCATGGAGTCATGGTGTTGATCATGTTTTGCTCGTGGAAGAGGCGTAGTCAACGGTGTCGGATTTTGGGTTCCAGCAGATCCTTGAGGTTTGAACACTGGGGTGCGCGCGGAGATTCAACCCTCTACCGGCTCGCTCCTCGCCGAATCGCTAAGACCTAAACTACCAAACTGAACAGCACAAGAGACACAAGATTTATACTGGTTCAGGCCACCATTGTGGTGTAATACCCTACTCCAGTGTGTGGTGTGGTGGATTGCCTCTTGGGCTTGATGATGAACAATACAAGGCAGAACAGCCTCGCGAGGGTCTGTTCTTGGCTAGTGCGACGAACTGCTGGGATGAGTTCAATCGCCCTATCTACTGGTTTCTTGGTGAGGATCCCGATTGCTAGGTTAGGTCCAGATGCCTCTACCTTGGGGGTGGCTAGTCCTATTTATAGGCAAAGGCCCTGGGCCTCTCCCCAAATATTGAGCGGGAAGGGCGCCAACAATTGGCCATTTTGAAGGGGAACAGCGGGTACACTTATCCTGACTAAAGTTGGTCCTCGCCTGTCAAAGGCTCTGGTGGTGACACCGGCTTGGGCTCCACAATGACTTCCTTCCGGCCGTTGGGCTGGTCTTGGTCTTGTTGCACCGACATGGACGCCTTTGCTTGATGCTCTCGCCTGCGCTTACTCCCTTTGCACCAAATAGGAAAGGAGGACACAGCGTGGGCTGGCGCCCGACTGGCGCCCTTGGTCGTCATGGCTTGCGTCATGGGCACCTCGCGAGGTAACCCGCCTTGAACTCTCCGCCTCCTCATGAGCCAGCTGACGAGGCCGTGCCTGAGGAAGCTCCTTGTCGTCCGCCCCGCGAGGCTTGGCCCCTCGCAAGGGTCTTGAGCTTGTGTTGATGAAGATGGTCTGTGCTGGGCCTCCTTTGAGCCACGCCGTAGGCCGCAGGCAAGCAAGTCTGGGGACCCCCGTTCCCAGAACGCTGACAGTAGCCCCCGGGCCCACGGCGCGCCCGAACTTGGCCGGGCAAAGAGGCGAAAGGGCAAGTGCGAAGCATCGCGGGCCCTAACAGCCTGCGGCCTTGGGCGCCGCGTGGCAGTTGATTGGACGTGGGCGCCTCTGCAACCGCGCAAGTTGATAAAGGAGCGGCATCTCCCTTGCCTCCTTTGCTTCCTCTAGTCGCTGCTCAGATCCTCTTTCTTGCGCCTCTCCTTCCTGCTTCCGAAATCTTCAGATCTACTCCGTCTGCGCGCCCTAGCCAGTCATGGCGCCTCGCCAAGCCCCGGCCGGAGCTTGGTACTCGCCTGCCTTGGACTCGCCAAATGTGTCAGAGGCGAGCCTTGCCCGGGTGCGCCAGATGGCGGAGGCGCAGGGCATCGACGGGGCGAAAGCGTCCAAGGCCGGCTCCACCATCCCTGAAGGCCGAGGGAGCACCTTCTATCCGCTCTTCGTGAGCGCCATCGTCGTCGGTCTGGTGCCTCCCTTTTCTGAGTTCTTCTTCTCTGTCTTCCGCCACTACAATATTCAAGCTCTGCACCTCCATCCCAACTCCGTCCTTCTTCTGGCGATCTTCGCCTACTATTGTGAGGCTCACGTAGGGGTGAAACCCTCAGTGGCCTTGCTACGCCACTACTTCTCCCTTCGGACCTCCCGTGGTTCCGCCTCCGCGCGCGCGAGCTTCATCGCGTACTGTGGCTCCATCGCCATTTCGAACCCTGGGAAGAGGACTGAGGGCTTCAGGAGCAAGTGGGTCTTGGTGGATGCTGGGCGCATCCATCCTCGACTGATCCTGCCCACGGAGCACCCTGCGAGCACCGATGACTGGTCCCGAGTGGAGCTTCTGGATCCCCGCGCGAAGCTGGTGTTGGAGAAGATGGATGCAGATCTGAGGCCGGCCAGCGTGGCGGCGGCGAAGCTGACCGGTGCGTCGCTGCTGAGGGAGTTCCTGGAGTATCAGCTGGCTCCGCTCCGTCAGTACTCGCTTCCGATGTGGAGGTCTTGGCCGACGAGGATCTGGCTGCGGTCCTCCAGTCCTTGGTTGGGGGCAACGTGGCGAGGCTGGAGGGTGCCCCTATGCCCCTCTTCCTTCGCGAGGATTGGGAGCAGGTAGTGGGGTCCATGCCCGTCTTCAATGGGGACGGGCCCATGCCCGTGGAGGCTCCAAAGGACCTAGTGAACGTGTCCTTCAACGACTCCAGCAAAGAGAAGGAAGAAGGGGAGCAAGAAGAGGGGGTTGACTCAAAGGCGGAGTCAAGGGCTCCTCCCCTTCGGTGCAGGTCCCGCACTCTCCGCCTCCCCCAGAGTGACGACGACGAGGATGATGATGAGCAGGGCGGCGGGAGCCTGCCTCCGATCCCGAAGAAGGACCGGACTGGGCTGATCCCCCGCGGGTCCTCCCCGGCCCCGAGGCGATCTGCAGGCGCGCCTCCTGCTCCCGAGCCCCTTGAAGCTGACCATTGCAGCCGGCTCTCGGGCTTTAAGTACGGCCGGAGGCTACTTGAGCCCACCTGCGACAACCTGTAAGTGTTCGATTCCTGTCTTGATTATTGTTCTGTTGCTGAGACTTGATGCCCGTATCTTTCGGCCAGGCTAGCGCCCGCGGCAAAGAAGCCGAAGGGAGCTCCTGAGGTCCCATCCGTGGCAGTGCCTCTACCCGAGAAAGAAGGTGACTGTGTCGCGCAGGCCTCTCCTGCCCGGGCATCCTCGCGAGGCCAGGCCGAGCCTGCTAGGGCGAGCTCAGCCCCCTTGACCCAGGTGACTCCCGAGGTGCCCTTGCTTGACGCTGCCTCCACTGCCGTCGTGGCGCAGCCGGTTCCGCCTCAGGATACTATGGTCATGCTGCCGTCTTCTCCTCCTACTCCACCGACTGTTGCTTCCCCAAATACTGTTCTGGATCGCGCCGTTGCCGGACTGGACCGTCTGCGGCAGGATCTTCTGGGTGCCGACCCTCGTCTAGTGGTCGGGTGCTTGGAGCTGGCTTCTGGCTGGATTCGCTCCGATGCTTCGATACGGGCGGCGCTGGTCCAGGCCTCGACAGCTTGCGAGGAGGAGAAACAGACCGTCCTTGAGGCAAAGGTTGCCCGCGATGCTGCACTGGGGGAGGCGGCTAGCGTCCAAGGTCACTGTGAGACGCAGGAGAGCGAGCTGAAGGGCCTGCAGAACCAGCTTGCCGAGGAGGCCCGCCTTCGCCAAGAGCAGGAGGAAAGCATGAAGGCTCGCGAGGCGGCCGTCAAGGACCTGGAGGCCAAGCTCAAGAGGCGCCGTGGCCGCCTAGGCGAGCTGGAGGCGAGGAAGGTTGAGCTGGACGGCAAGGCCCGGGTTCTCGCCGAGGATCGCGTGGCCTTCACGGATATGGAAGAGAAGGCTCGCACTTCGCTGAAGACGCTTTATGACAGCAGCCTTGAGAGCCCGCTGGCCGGCGAGGAGGATGGCCCCGCCAAGCTGCTTCCCTTCCTGGTTCACGCCCTTCAAGACGTCACCCTTGGCCTTGGCCCTACGGCTGAGGCCGAGGCACGCGTCTTTTCTTCTGCAGCGCTGACGCGGGTCTTCACCCACATCTATCTTCGTGACCCCAACATCGACCTTGACAGCCTGCTGGAGCCAGTGAGCGGCGAGCGTGCCGCTGCCGCTGCTGAGGCCGTGAAGGGTCGTGCGGAGGCTCTGCTGAGGAAGTTCCGGGCCTTTAGCACCAAGCCGAAGCGGAGCGCTGCTAGCCCTGCTGCTCCACAAGGCGAACCTGCTCCACGCAGCTCCTCCGCCGGCAAGTGACTCCGTCGTGGCTCCCGTCCTGCTTTTAATTCCTGCACATGTACCATGCCTCGGGGAGGCGTTAAAACTTATGTTTGATGCTGTGATAGCAGCATGGACTGTAATATTTGCTTTTGAATTCCCTGAAATTTGCATTATTCCTTCCTACTTGCTTATGTTCTATGCCGGCAGAGCCCGGCCCCGCGCATACCTCAGCCGCCATTGGCCCCGAGCGGAAACCAGGACGGGACCAAGGAGTGAGGGGCTACGTGACAAGTTAGGCTCCTGAGTCGCGATGCTCAGGAGTCCCCCTTGGCACTCGAACAACAAGTAGGGAGGTGAGATGTGGGGGTGACTCCTTAGGGAGGTGAGATGCGGGTGGATCTGCCGTTCTACATCTTCAGAGCCCGGCCCCGCGCATACCTCAACCGCCGTTAGCCTTTCGTAACTAAGGAATGAGGAGCTACAAGACCAGTTAGGCTCCTAAGTCGCGATGCTCAGGAGTCCCCCTTGATGCTCAAACAACCTTCGTACCTTGGCTCCGCTCGGGGAGGGACGTGCGACGAACCAGGCCCGGGGGGGCCTGGCCAGGTGGCGTGCGTCTAGGCGTGACCCAGGCGCAGCCCCCATGCCCAGCCCCTTCGCGCGGCACTCCCGAGGGGAGGCATTGCGACAAGGCCAGACACTGAGCTCTAGGCTCCCTGAGGTTGACGCGGCCCGGAGGCCACCCTCAGTTGTTTATCACCAGCGCGGAGCATAGCACTTCCGTATGCGTACGGGCATAGCCGCTCCTCGGCAGTGTCGTCAGCCAGCGCGGAGCATGGTGCTTCCACTGGTACGTGGGAGGGGGCTCCCCTCCGGGAGGAGCCCCCGGGGCGTATACAGCCCCACCCTGACACGTGGCTGGCACGGTAGGGCTTGACGAGGTGTATCTGGGCACCCGTGAGCCAGCGCGGGACTCACGGGGCCCTACCTCAAGGCGGGTTGCGCCTGGCTCTGGGCCTTATCTTCGAGTGTGTTCCTGCAAATTTGGCCAGATGCCGGTGCTCTACGTCTTCGGGTCCCGGCTCTCGGGCTGGTCCCAGCCGTCGCTGGCATGCCAGGTCGCGATGCCATGGACAAGACCAGAGGGTGACGGCCGGAGAGCCGGTAGGAGCCCTGAGTCACGATGCTCAGGCACCCCCCCTTTAATGCGCAAACTGGGTTAGATGGCGAAACTCTACGTCCTCGGGTCCCGGCTCTCGGGCTAGTCTCAGCCATCGCTGGCATGCCAGGTCGCGATGCCATGGACAAGACCAGAGGGTGAGGGCCGGAGAGCCGGTAGGAGCCCTGAGTCGCGATGCTCAGGCACCCCCCCTTTAACGCGCAGGCTTGGTTAGATGACGAAACTCTACATCCTCGGGTCCCAGCTCTCGGGCTGGTCTCAGCCGCCGCTGGCATGCCAGGTCGCTGCCATGGACAAGACCAGAGGGTGAGGGCCGGAGAGCCGGTAGGATCCCTGAGTCGCGATGCTCAGGCACCCCCCCTTTAATGCCCAAGATTCCGACACCCAGGAGAAAAAGGCACCAAATAACAAGCATGGTAGATCGAAAGCATAGCCCTAAGATAAACGCAAGAAGGATACATGCCGCTGGGACAGGCCCGAGCTGCTTTGGGGATGATGCAGCCCGAGTGGCGCCCCCAATAAGGTAAGCTAAGGACATGAAATAAAAGGGATACATGCCGCAGGGACGGACCCACGCGGCCTGGGAATAATGCGGCCCTGAGGGCGCTCCCAGCCAGAAACGAAACTTAAAAGATGTCACCTGATGATGTTGGGGATGAAGAGGTGTTGGTGTAGCAGACTCGATGGGCTGCGGGAGCCGATCCTCACGAGCCCCCAGGCCCAGGGGCCTTTGGAGGCTCCGGAGGCGCTGGCGGCTCCTCGCGGGCCATCTCCATCTCCGCCAGGGTTGCGGCACCCCTGACCTCTTGAGCCTCCAAGATGGCCCTCATGAGACGCTGGTGCGCAGCAGCCGCGTTCGGTAAGCCGTAGGGCATGCGAACGTAGCTGTGGGGCGGACCCTCGCAACGTCCCACTTGCGAGGGCCAGAGGCGCTCCTGGGACGCAGCTCGGTTGAGCCCTGGTATGTCGATGCAGACGCGCAGCCCACCATCCTCGCCTGGATGGGGGGCCACAACGGGTAAGCGGCGGCAGCCTCTCATGACTCTTGACTCCTGTAGCTCCTGAATGGCCTTGCTGACGAACTCCTGAGGGTTTGGCCCTCCTTGCCTTGCTCCTTCCTGAGGGAAACGTGCTTCGAAGCACGCCTCCACGTGGTGCCCAAGCGCCTCCCTCGTGACCTTGGCGAGGTCGGCGGCCCTCCAGGGGAGAGCCCCCGAGCACTGCCTGAGGAGGGCGCTGGGTGCGCTTCCCTATGCGATGGAAGGAGGCTCCCCCTGAGCAGGCGCGGGCCCTGAGGGGCCTGCCTCCTGAGGGGCCGGGCCGGACGATGTCTTCTTCTTCTTGGGGGCGGCCTCGGGAGGCCTCCTGCTACCGCGGTCTGGGTCTTCCAGTGATGCGGCCTGAAAGGCTCTCTCCAGGGAGCACACTGCGTCTCTCTCTTCATAGGACACTGTGATGACCCCGCCGCTTCCTGGCATCTTGAAGATGTTGTAGCCGTGGTGGGTTACGGCCATGAACTTGGCCAGCGCCGGGTACCCGAGGATGGCGTTGTACGGCAGGCGAATGTGGGCGACGTTGAAGTCGATGAGCTCGGTGCGGTAGTTGTCGCGTGCCCCGAAGGTGACAGGAAGGCGGACCTGCCCTATCGGGACCGTGGAGCCATCGGTGACTCCTGAGAAAGGCTTGGTTGGCTGAAGCTGACTGTAGGGCACTTGAAGATTGTTGAACGTTTCCACGGGCAGGACGTTGAGCCCTGCCCCGCCGTCGATGAGGGTCTTGGTGAGTAGCACGTTGCTGATGATTGGGGAACAAAGCATCGGGAGGACTCCGGTTGTGGACGCGCGCTTGAGCTGATCCGCTGAGCTGAACGTGATGGCGCATGCCGACCACCTGAGAGGGCGCGTGGCCTCGAGCTTGGGGAGGACTGCAATCACTACGCGAGCGAACTGCTTGAAGATGTGCTGAGAGGCTGGGGCCTGAGCTCCGCCCAGGATGCAGGCGATTGCGCGTGGTTCCTGGAAGCCCCCAGCCCCCTTGTCCTGATGACGGTCTTCATTTCTCCTTGGCTACGGCGGCAGCGGAGGGAGGCCTGCGTTCCCTTGCGGGTGATCCTCGCGAGGCTGATCCCTCCAGCCTCCCTCGCGAGGCGGGTCCTGCCAGCGATGTAAGTGCATCTAGTGCCCCTTAGTGATTTTGGTGTATTGAAGACTTATAGGTTAAGTAACTGATGCGTTTGTGAGTGTACACAGGTCTATAAGTCTCTGAGGAGTTTGATATTTACAGAGAAAGTCGACCCCTAAAAATGAAGTTCTTCAACTGAAGACTTTGATATTCTGAAGACTTTCTGAAGACTTTGAAAGTGAAGAAATTGGTGTGACCTTGAAGAATTGATATTCATTCGAGGAATATGAAGCGTGAAGACTTTTGTTTTCGTAGTTTCATTTTCTCTTTCTTGAGTCATAGGAAACACCGTACTGTTAAAGGGGGTCGAGGAAATACTAAGGAAAAATTTCCATGTGATGCTCAACTCAAAATCCTACACCTACCAATCCCTTAGAGTGAAGCCATTGGAAATCTCATACAGTTCAGTCAATTTCTTCAGTGACAGAGACGCAGTTCTTCTGGTCACTGAGGACTTTGCTCTGACTGAGGAGTTAGGAATTCGCCAGTGCGAATTGCCTACACAGTGAGGAACATGATAGCCCTGAGGAATTTGAGAGTCAAATTTCCGACCGTTGCTGTGCTGCGCGTCGGCTGTCCCAAAATATCTTATCCACCTAACGGTCATATCATTGAAGGGCATTTATGTCTTATCATGTCGGGCTGCTCCCTAGGCTATAAATAGCCGCCCCCTACAACCACTAGCTGGTTGGCTGCTCCGAGAGAACTTGACACTTGTGATCTGAGAGCAACCCATCCTCCGAGGACTTTGAGCAAAAATCATCAAGTGAGGAAAATCCCAAAACCAAACCCCCACAAACCCAAAGTGATTGAGCATCACTGAAGAAATTGATCCTGCGTGGATCCGACGCTTGTTACCTTTGAAGATTGTGCTTCTTCCAGACGGTTAGGCGTCAAGGTCTAGAGCATCCAAGAGGAATTGTGGATCGCCGAGTGACCAAGTCTGTGAAGGTTTGGAAGTCACCTGAAGACTTACCACGAGTGATTGGACAAGGCCTGCATGGGCTTAGTTCAAGGAGAATACGGTGAGGACTGGGTGTCCTGAGTTGCGGCTCAGAGACTGGGTGTCCGGGACTGTGTGTCCTCGAGGTTAAATACTCAGCCGCTCCAACCAGACGTACAACTGAGACAGCAGTTGGAACTGGTTTACCAAATCATTGTCTTCACCGACTAACTGGTTCTATTTCCGCAACTCTTTAATTTCCTCATTACTGTGTTGACTGTTGTTCATATCTGTGCTTGAAGACTTTGACTGAAGACTTTCACAAATTCCTCAGTTCAATTTCTTCAGTCTGTTTGTCTTCATCTTGTTATCCTGTGTTTACGCTTTCTGTACTCTGTGTTAGTCTTCATTTCATCATGATGACCATGTTTGTATCCTGTTATGTTTACTTCTGAGTACTTATTCCGCTGCAAGTAGTTCTTTGCTAAGGAATTTCCTCACCAGCAAATTCCTCAGTGAAGAATTCATAAAAATCGCCTATTCACCCCCCTCTAGTCGATATAACGCACTTTCAATTGGTATCAGAGCAAGGTACTCCCTTGTTCTGTGTGATTTTGGTTTAACCGCCTGGAGTTTTAGTTATGTCGACCGCAGGTATGAAGAAAGTGACATGCCCTATCTTTGACAGTCATGACTATCCCAAGTGGAAGGCCATGATGAGGAAGCGCCTCATGGCAAAGAACAGCGAGCTGTGGACCGTCACTGAGATTGGTCTTACTGATCTATGCAAGATGGCGAATGCTGATGATATTCGCAAGTACACTCGACTTGATATCATAGCGAAGGATATCATCTGCTCCTGCCTATCCAGAGATCAATTCGGGCGAATTATGCATCTTGGCAATTCGAAGCTCATCTGGGACCGAATCTCTGATGTCTATGCAGGTCATCGAACTCGTCATGATCCCTGGCTTTAGGACTTCAAGGAATCTCTCAAAACGATGACTTTCGAGCCAGAATCATCATCTTATGCATCTTGTCTCATGGCAAACGGTGCTGAGGATGATCAACCCAAAACCACTGAATGGGTCCTCGATAGTGGATGTACAAATCACATGACTGGTGACAAGAATCTATTGATGGATGCTCCCTTATCACAGTCACCTCTGAAGCGTATCATCTTTGCTGACAAAGGCAAAAGTCAGGTATTGGGTCTTGGTAAGGTTGCTATCTCTAAGGATAAGCACATGGACAAAGTCATGCTTGTAGAGTCCTTAGAATACAATCTCATGTCAGTCTCAATGCTTTGTGATCTTGATATGGTTGTTGTCTTCGGCAAATATCGCTGTGTTGTGATTATGGAAGCTGACAATTCCAAAGTCTTCGAAGGCTTTAGGAGAGGAGATCTGTATATTGTTGATTTCTCTACAGGACCACAACCAGCCGTGTGTCTACTTGCAAAAGCTTCAGAAGGCTGGCTATGGCATCGACGACTTGGTCATGCAGGCATGAGGAATTTGAACACGCTTGCGAAGGAGAAGCATGTCATTGGCATTGAGAATGTCAAATTCCTCAAGGATCACTTATGCGGAGCATGTGAAGCCGGAAAAATGAGCAAGGCCAAGCATCCAGCGAAGACTATCATGACTACTACCCGTCCATTCGAATTGCTTCACATGGACCTCTTCGGACCTAATCATTATTCGGCAGTCACTAATGATGCATCTTTATATGGTTTTGTCATTGTTGATGATTATTCTCGATATACATGGGTACACATTGTTACTTACAAACATGAAGTGCAGGAAGTCTTCAAACGATTTTCCTCGAGGGCTTCAACCAACTTTGGTGTGAAGATCAAGCATATCAGAAGTGACAATGGAACTGAGTTCAAGAATTCTGGTCTTGATGCCTATCTTGATGAACTTGGTATTACTCATGAGTTATCTGCTCCCTATACTCCTCAGCAGAATGGCGTCGTGGAGCGCAAGAACAGAACTCTTGTTGAGATGGCTCGCACTATGCTTGATGAATACAAAACGCCTCAGCGTTTTTGGATTGATGCAATTGATACTGCCTGCCACATCATCAACAGAGTATATCTTCACAAATTCTTCAAGAAGACTGCCTATGAACTCCTCACTGACAAGAAACCCAATGTGAGTTATTTCAAAGTCTTTGGTGCTAAATGTTGGATTAGAGATCCTCACCACAACTCTAAATTTGCACCGAAAGCACATGAGGGTTTTATGCTTGGTTACGGAAAGGACTCGCACACCTATAGAGTCTTCAACATTGTTCTTCACAAGATTGTTGACACTGTAGATGTGCGGTTTGATGAAACTAATGGCTCGCAAAGAGAGCACCTACCTTCTGTGTTAGATGAACCAACACCTGAGGATGCTATCAAGCTCAAGGCAACTGAGGATGTCATTCCTACTGAAGAATCTGCTGAAGAATTCATTCCTGTTCATGAAGAACGTCGAGCTGATACACCTGAAGAACATGATGAGGAAAATGGTGCTGAAGAAAATGCTGATCAAAACCTCAGCGACAACCAACTCATCCACGTGTTGCAAAAGAAGTGCAAGTGGAGAAGATCATCGATGACATTAGCGCACCAGGTCCTCTCACACGCTCAAAAGCCTCACACTTATCTAACTTTTGTGGGCACTATGCTTTTGTCTCTATCACATATCCCACTAAGGTAGATGAAGCATTTCTGGAGCCGGAGTGGATTCAGGCTATGCAAGAAGAATTACATCAGTTCGAGCTGAACAATGTCTGGGAATTGGTCAATCGCCCAGATCCTCGCAAGCATAATATCATTGGCACAAAGTGGATCTACCGCAACAGGCAAGATGAAAATGGCCTTGTGGTGAGGAATAAGGCACGACTAGTAGCTCAAGGCTACACACAGGTTGAAGGAATTGATTTCGATGAAACTTTTGCACCTGTTGCTAGACTTGAGGCTATTCGCATTTTACTTGCCTATGCTAACCATCATGATATCATCTTATATCAAATGGATGTGAAAAGTGCATTCCTCAATGGTAAGCTTGAGGAAGAAGTATATGTTGCTCAACCCCCAGGTTTTGAAGATCCCAAGAATCCTGACAAAGTCTTCTGACTCAATAAGGCCCTCTATCACCTCAAGCAAGCCCCTCGGGCGTGGTATGATACATTGAAGGAATTCTTCGTGAAGAATGGCTTCACACCCGGTTCACTCGACCCTACTCTTTTTACTAAATCATATGATGGTGAACTGTTTGTGTGCCAAATATATGTTGATGATATTATCTTTGGCTGTACTAACCAACGATATAGTGATGAATTTGCCTATATGATGAGTGAAGAATATCAAATGTCTATGATGGGAGAGTTGAAATTCTCCTTAGGTCTTCAAATTCGTCAGCAGCGCAATGGCATATTCATATCTCAGGAGAAATACCTCAAAGATGTACTGAGGAAATTCGGCATGCAAGATTGCAAAGGCGTCAAAATTCCTATGCCCACAAATGGCCATCTATGCACTGATGAAAATGGTATTGACTTCGATCACAAGGTATACCGCTCCATGATTGGTTCTTTATTGTACTTATGTGCATCTAGGCCAGATATAATGCTTAGTGTTTGCATGTGTGCCCGATTTCAAGCTGCACCGAAGGAATCACACCATAAGGCTGTGAAGCATATTCTTCGATATCTAGCTCACGCACCAACACTAGGATTATGGTACCCCAAGGGCTCTGCTTTTGATCTCATTGGATATTCTGACTCTGACTATGCTGGTGATCGTGTGGACCGCAAGTCAACATCTGGCACTTGTCATTTCCTCGGACGATCTTTGGTCTGTTGGTCCTCGAAGAAACAGAACTGCGTATCACTGTCTACTGCTGAAGCTGAATACATTGCTGCTGGCTCATGCTGTGCTCAACTGCTTTGGATGAAGCAAACCCTCAAGGACTATGGCGTCAATGTGAAGAATGTGCCTCTCCTCTGCGACAATGAGAGTGCCATCAAGATTGCTCACAACCCAGTTCAGCACTCGAAGACTAAGCACATCCAGATTCGTCATCATTTTTTTCGTGATCATGTGTTGAAGGGCGATATCTCCATCGAGCATGTGAAGACTGAAGAACAGCTAGCTGATATCTTCACTAAGCCCTTGGATGAGAAGAGATTTAGCAAGTTGCGGTGTGAGCTAAATATCTTAGAATCTTCGAATGTTCTTTGAAAAGGACACACATCCTAACCCTTATGCAGAATTGATGACTTAGATGTGCAACACATGAAGAAACATTTTTCTTCAATCAATGAAGAATAACACTCTAAGTGTGAAGAAATTAATGAAGAATTTGATTCTCAGAACCCTACGACAATTGTACGCGGTGTCTGAAATCATCATTCTTATACGGTGGGTTACGCCACCACAAAAGTTGAAAATCTTCAATTTGAGTTTTTTTTATTTTTGAAATTCTTCAATTTCTCAAATTCTTCAACTTTGCAAAATCTTCAATGTTTCCGTTGTTTTTCTTCATTGGCTATATATATATATATGTGAGTTTATGTCCTCTACAGCATTCACTTATTGCTATTTCTTCAAGTTGCGATTTCTATAAGTGAATGTGATCGGACCCTTCCCCCTCTATGCTGTACTCAACCCAATCTATTCACAAACTCTTCATGTGCGTTCTGATTGAAACTCGTTCAAAGTCTTCACTGTGTCCTTGTCAGCTGAAGAAATTGCGAACGAAAATTTTAAAACAAATCTTATCCAGATTTTCGGTTTTACCGCTCAAACCGTTCCGCATCCCATGATACATTAGATTATTCACCCACGATCTTACACGATCTCATCTGCACAGTACGTGGGTGACACATGTCGCGTGAAGAAGAGAGGGCAGGGGCATGTTCGTCCCAAAATCTTCGGGCGAACAGTTTTTACCGTGGCTATAAATACCCCTCTCCCTTCCTTACTTCATTTACTCCGCTCGGTCGCTGTCTCTCGCTCGAGCTCTCCTCAAACCCTAGCGCCGCCGCTACTCCATCGCCGTCGGTGAGGAAGAGCTTCACTGCCTCGACCTCGTCGCCGTCGTACTTGCGCCGGCTGCGGAAATCTTCACTCCGCCGCCGCCGTAGCTGTCTCCCTCTGCCAAGTTAGGGCGTGGGAGATCTAACGTGACGAACTTCACCACAGCTCATCTCTGTTCGTCGTGTTCTTCAGTTCGGGTAATTAAAAGTCACTTTTATTACTCGCTTTGATTCTCAAACTTTTCTGAAAATCTTCAAAAGTGTTTTATTCTTCAAATCTTCACATATGAACACCTCACACACTCTCTTGATTTATCTCTCTAAGCACTCATTTCTTCAAGATTCCTCAATTGTGCGGATTTTCAATCTGTACAACTCTGGAACCTAAGACAAAAATGCTTAGTGAAATTCCTCAAGGCTCAACTGGTCAAATTCCTCAAAACTTGTCTTTTTCGAAAAATC
Source organism: Triticum timopheevii (assembly GCA_963921465.1). Classification (NCBI taxonomy): domain Eukaryota; kingdom Viridiplantae; phylum Streptophyta; class Magnoliopsida; order Poales; family Poaceae; genus Triticum; species Triticum timopheevii. Next base: position 375,702,455 of record OY997270.1, read on the forward strand.
TTCTGAGAACGCATATGACCTCTCCAAATTCCTCGCACCTACACTCTGTTCACAGGTACTCATGTCCGCTGCTGAATCACTAGGTTCTCATCAACTTAACTCATTTGCAGCGTTCCTCGAAGAAAAACTGCATACTTCTTCAGAGTGTTCTATTGTTCAAATTCCTCATCTGAAGAAAATGGCAGAGGGTAAGAGACCGCAGAAAGGAGGAAAGAAACCAGAGGTCATGACTGCCTTTGAGATCCCTGATGAAATATACAAAGATTATTGCACACCTGATGAAGCCAAGTTTGGCAAGGAGAACAAAAATCAGCGCAAAGTGCGCATTCAGAGGATAGAACGAAGATGGGCACGAGAATGGAGGGAATATCGCTATGTTACTCCCAAGTACATGAAGAAATTCGCCTTAAACCCTCCATGCCCAAGAGCTCCATTGGCACCTGGCCAAGTCGCTGATCCCACCAGCATCAAGCGTGGTGAGGACTTTCCTGAAGAATGGTCTAGGCGTCAAGCCAAATTGGCAAGACAGGCCAAAGAGGCAGTGAGGAAATTCAATGAGGATTCTGCTGCTACTGCTGCCGCTGAGACCTCGGTCAAGCCGAGGAAATCAATGCCGAAGAAGCCTGCTCGCAAGCCAAGTGCTTCACCATCAGCGCCCTCACGGCCCAGTTCCTCAGCCGCTCCCTCACGGCAAATTCCTCAGACTACTGCTGCTCCATCAAAGTCCTCAGCAGCTCCCTCCAGGTCCTCAACTCCTGTGCATCTGGCTACATGTCAAAGGACTCAGGGTTTCTCGATTGCTTCTGGTGTCTCAGCAAGTTCCTCAGCTGCACCAATGTCCTCATCAGGCCCCACTCTGCTGAAGACAAAAGCAACAGCTGGATGAGGTCCTCGGCCAAGTCCAAGAAAGAAACAGGTTGCCTTCAACGTGCCCTCTGATGACGAAGCTTCTGATGAAGAACTTGCAAAAATCATCAAAGACAGACTAACTAAGGCCGCTAGAGCCAAAGGAACTACTGTGCCTCTGCTTTTGGATCCGAAGAAGATCCTTGACTTCATCGACTTATGGCATCAGGATCCAAACACTCCCATGCCTGATCTGCCTCTGACTGCTGGTCAAAGTCATATGCTGAACCATTTCATCGCTGAAGAGAAATGGAAATTTGAAAAGGCTCGTGAAATAAAGAGAGCACAAGCCAGAAAGGAGAAGCTTCTGAAGAAGAACATCGTCAACCTGACTCCTGAAGAACTTCTCAAAGCTCAATCTGAAATCCAAGCCCTCACCAAGGATTTCGATGCTTACAATGCTGATTGGCAAGGAGCCAAGGTGAGATTCGTCAATTTGACGAAGAAAATGACAACTGTTGCAGCCCCATCGCAACAAGAAAATCCTCAGGCTACACACTCTGCTCAGCCTGCTGAAGAACATGCCAGCACTGCTGATGACTTTCAGCCTGCTGATGAGAATACAAGTTCCAGGGCTGATGACTCCATTCCAGCCACCGAAGAAATTCCCAGGGCATCCACTAGTGGTGCGCCTGAAGAAACTGAAGAGATCAGGGCAACTGCACCAGTTGCGCCTGAAGAAACTGAACCACAGTCCTCAGCTCCTACTGCGCCAACACCAACTCCAATTCTTCCTTCTGCCTATGAAGTGAAGAAGACAAAGGCTGCAGAGCGAGCTGCAGTGAAGAAATGGAAGGCATCAGCTGCGTCAAATTCTTCAGCTGTGAAGAAAATGAAGCCGATGACCAGCTCGCTTGAAAATCCCATTGATGCCGTTCCCATTTCCTCCATGACGTCTAAGGAAATTGTTCCTTATGGAGAAGAATACAAGATCCCAAGCGGATCTGATGAAGAAAATCACTCTGTTGCTACCTCAGAACAGTTTGATGAAGAAATTGAAGTGGAAGCATTCCCTTCACCGCCAGTCGTTTCGTCACCCATGCCTCTGTTCACAGCTGAAGAGGCTGGTGTTGAGGAAATTGAAAAAGAAGATGAAGACGTGGATATTGGATGCACTACACCAGTGATGAACGATGACTTTTGGGAAAGTCAGCATCCCAATACTCCTCTCTTCACTCCAATTCAACAAATTCCTCAGTCCCCGGCTACAACTGTTCAAATGGGCTCTGAAGAAACTCATCCCACATCGTCTGTTCATGAAGAAATTCCAGCCGCTAGTGCTGAAGAACCTGCTGCTGATCCCCAAACTGCACAAGAAGAGGAACCAGAAATTCCTCAGCCTAAAGCACCTGAGATCGCGATTCCTGAGGTTGTGCTGCAAATCACTGACATTCCTCTGCCCAAACCGAAGAATCCGTTCTCGAGCAAGCAAAAATTCAAGGCTGAAGACTTCTTTTCTGAGCATGTGTTCTTCACTGATTACAATCCATATGACTCTGCTCGCATAAGGAAAAGACGCTTCTGGACTGCTACTCAAGCCAACTTCTATTCCTCAGTGCTCTTTGACAAGGATAAAATCTTCGATCATGAGCATATTCCTCTTGTGGATATTGAATCTCTGCCGTGCTTCGAGCCAGTCCTCAGAGTTATTCACGATGCAGGACTCCTGAATTTCTGCACTGATATCTGTGATTGGAATGAAGAACTCATTCTTCAGTTCTATGCCAGTTTGCATATCACCGGAGATGCTGAAGACGTCAATTCATGGGTGCTGGATTGGATGACAGAAAACACTCACTACAAGGCACCAGCAACTGAATTGCTTCGTGTCCTTCCTCTTGATCCTCCCCATGAAAGCGCACGTTGCATCTACAATGACCGCGAGCTGACTGATCATTATACGCAAGTGCTCATGAAGCCTTTGAAGCCAGGGCAAGCCCCTTGAACCAAATTCCTCGTCAAGGAACTGCCGTATGTGCCTCAGACTGTCTATTGAATCCTGACGAAGACAATGAGTCCCATCAAAGGCCACGACTCAAATGATGAAGATGTCGTTGGCATCATGAAGAACATGCTTTTCAACATCATTCATGGCGTTCCCATCAACTTCCATGATTTCTTCATGAGGACTCTGGCTAATGTTGCAATGTCACCTTTTGAGCTGAAGCCCTATGCGCCTTGGATTATGAGATTCATAAGGGCAAGATCTTCACTGAATTACAAGGCTGACACTCTGAACCATGGTAGCTACTTGCCGCCCATTGAAGTCCTCAAGCGACCAGTTTCATCATCTGATAATAAGGGCAAGGCAGCTGCTGTGATCGATGAAGGCACTCGTCCATTGGAAGGTCAATTCCGTCTAGCTACATCTTACTCCACCAATGACGATTCTGCAACACATGACACTGCCGCAAATACCTCAGCTAAGCAAGAGCCTCAAGCAACTGCACCCAGGGTGATGACTGACCGTGAGTTACTCCTCAGTCTTCATCAGAAGGTTGAACGCAATCAGAAATGGGTGAAGCGTCAATTTGCTGCAATTCTTCACAACATGACCTCAACACATAATGCAGTGAAGAAAAATCAGTATCACCTTCATGAAACCCTCAACCGCACCTGGGCTGTTCTCACTCATGTGTATTCCGCGGAAGAATTGAAGACTATGGGTCTCCAGGAAGCATTTGACTGGTCTGCAACACCTCCGAAGAAATTCCTGATCTGGTGGCCAGTTCTTATTCTTCATCGCGTGAAACTGATGAACATGAAGATTTGGACGACACTGCGGTAGGCCCTACTTCAACAACCAACCCCGACAACGCTGGCGCTCCTCCATCAACTTGAAATTCTTCAGGGGCGTTAGTCCTCAGTTTTGATCCTGTTGGTCATTTGATGCCAAAGGGGGAGAAATCTGAGTTAGTCTTCAAGCGGGTTTATATTATGGGCGTTTTATTAAGTTACAACTCTCATTCTTCCGAAACTTCTATTGGATCGAGTTGTAATCTTAAATTCGATGGTGCCTTGATACTTTTGGTTGTGCTCTAATGCTTCTGATGCACTGAGCTCTGAAACTTTTGATGTGCTATTCCGCATGCCTATTCCTTGTCAATATTATTGCACGCATGCTGAATCTCATCAGGCACCATATTTCATCATGCATTTCAAATTCTTCATATTATATATCAAATGCGTGTATGAATTACAAGATATAGGAGGAGATCTCCATGATTCAATTCTTCAAATGTGCATTGCCTCAAAAGCAATTTCCTCACTATGCACATATTCAGGGGGAGTTCTTCTATATCTTGCAATCAAATTCCTCAATATCAGTATTTACACTTCATATGTTTATCCCCGTTGAAAACTTAACCTATGTTGTCATCAATCACCAAAAAGGGGGAGATTGTAAGTGCATCTAGTGCCCCTTAGTGATTTTGGTGTATTGAAGACTTATAGGTTAAGTAACTGATGCGTTTGTGAGTGTACACAGGTCTATAAGTCTATGAGGAGTTTGATATTTACAGAGAAAGTCGACCCCTAAAAAATGAAGTTCTTCAACTGAAGACTTTGATATTCTGAAGACTTTCTGAAGACTTTGAAAGTGAAGAAATTGGTGTGACCTTGAAGACTTGATATTCATTCGAGGAATATGAAGCGTGAAGACTTTTGTTTTCGTAGTTTCATTTTCTCTTTCTTGAGTCATAGGAAACACCGTACTGTTAAAGGGGGTCGAGGAAATACTAAGGAAAAATTTCCATGTGATGCTCAACTCAAAATCCTACACCTACCAATCCCTTCGAGTGAAGCCATTGGAAATCTCATACAGTTCAGTCAATTTCTTCAGTGACAGAGACGCAGTTCTTCTGGTCACTGAGGACTTTGCTCTGACTGAGGAGTTAGGAATTCGCCAGTGCGAATTGCCTACACAGTGAGGAACATGATAGCCCTGAGGAATTTGAGAGTCAAATTTCCGACCGTTGCTGTGCTGCGCGCAGGCTGTCCCAAAATATCTTATCCACCTAACGGTCATATCATTGAAGGGCATTTATGTCTTATCATGTCGGGCTGCTCCCTAGGCTATAAATAGCCGCCCCCTACAACCACTAGCTGGTTGGCTGCTCCGAGAGAACTTGACACTTGTCATCTGAGAGCAACCTATCCTCCGAGGACTTTGAGCAAAAATCATCAAGTGAGGAAAATCCCAAACCAAACCCCCACAAACCCAAAGTGATTGAGCATCACTGAAGAAATTGATCCTGCGTGGATCCGACGCTTGTTACCTTTGAAGACTGTGCTTCTTCCAAACGGTTAGGCGTCAAGGTCTAGAGCATCCAAGAGGAATTGTGGATCGCCGAGTGACCAAGTCTGTGAAGGTTTGGAAGTCACCTGAAGACTTACCACGAGTGATTGGACGAGGCCTGCATGGTCTTAGTTCAAGGAGAATACGGTGAGGACTGGGTGTCTTGAGTTGCGGCTCAGAGACTGGGTGTCCGGGACTGTGTGTCCTCGAGTTTAAATACTCAGCCGCTCCAACCAGACGTACAACTGAGACAACAGTTGGAACTGGTTTACCAAATCATTGTCTTCACCGACTAACTGGTTCTATTTCCTCAACTCTTTCATTTCCTCATTACTGTGTTGACTGTTGTTCATATCTGTGCTTGAAGACTTTGACTGAAGACTTTCACAAATTCCTCAGTTCAATTTCTTCAGTCTGTTTGTCTTCATCTTGTTATCCTGTGTTTACGCTTTCTGTACTCTGTGTTAGTCTTCATTTCATCATGATGACCATGTTTGTATCCTGTTATGTTTACTTCTGAGTACTTATTCCGCTGCAAGTAGTTCTTTGCTAAGGAATTTCCTCACCAGCAAATTCCTCAGTGAAGAATTCATAAAAATCGCCTATTCACCCCCCCTCTAGTCGATATAACGCACTTTCAAGCGATCCTCACGAGGTTGGTCGTGCCACCCATGGTGCGGGCCGCGGTCTTCCCAACGTCCTGCATTCCTTCCTCCTCCTCGGCTGTAGCCCCGGTCGCTGCGGTCGGGACGTCTGCCGACCCTTCCTTCACGCACGGCCCAGAGCTCTTGGCATTCATTGGTGTTGTGGGTGTGGAGGTCGTGGTACACGCAGTACCGACTACCCTTGGAGGATTCGGGCTGATCTCTGCCCCGCTTGGTGTCTGGCTCGGCCGCGAGTACGGCGGCTCCCTTGTGCTTCACGTCCTTGGCCTCGGGCTTCTTCTCTTCGGGGTCCGCGTCAGGCATCTCGAGGAGGGAGAGGCGCCCCTCCTCAGCCCTGGCGCACTTGGTCGCCAAGTTGAACAACTCCAAGGAGGTGCACAGGTCTTCATGCATCGCCAGCTCCTCCTTCATCTTGACGTCGCGCACGCCGTCAGAGAAGGCTAAGATGATGGCCTCCTCCGTCACCCTGGGATCTTGAGGCGTGCGTTGTTGAAGCGCTGGATGTACTTCTGCATGGTTTCCCCTGGTTGCTGCTTGATATGGCGCATGTCGCTCACCGGTCGCGAGTACCCTGGAAGTTGGCGATGAAGCGGGTGCGCATCTCGTCCCAGGAGGAGATCGTGCCTGGGGCCAGATTCAGGAGCCAGGTGCGGGCTCCGTGCTTGAGCGCCATGGGAAACCAGTTCGCCATGACCTTTTCGTCTCCGTTGGCAGCCTCGATGCCCAACTCGTAGAGTTGGAGGAACTCTACAGGGTCAGCCATGCCGTCATAGCGAGGAGGCAGGTCTGGCTTGAACTTGCCGGGCCACACGACGCTGCACAGCTCGTGGGTGAAGGCGCGGCAGGCCGCCGTGGCTATAGGGGGCCTTGGGCGACAGAGAGCTTGGTCATGCGGGTCCCCATGCGCCGCGGCTGGGGGCAGCGCAGGGTCTTGACGTGCTGGAGCAGGGAGCACTCGGGCAGCTTCTCAAGGGCGAGGGACTTCTTGGCAGCTCTGCTCTTACCGCGCTGGCGCCTGACGGAGCGGGTTCCGCCCAGGGGCTGCGTGCCTTGGGGCCAGGGCGCCTTCTTGAGGAGGAGGCGGCTGAGGCGCCCCAGGAGCTTCGTTGCCCGCGCAGGGCGGGGTGCTGTGCAGCAAAAAGGACGGCGCAGGGGCGCCTCCGGTGGCGCGGACGAGCTCGGCGACACGGTCGAGCCATTTTTCGTAGACGTCGTTGATGGAGCAGTAGCGCAGGAGCTCGTTTGCCGCGATGAGCGCAGCTCGGGCCTCCATGGCAGCGCGGGGCGCGCGTGACGAAGAACCAGCAGGGGTGAGCGAGGGCGTGGCGGTGCGGCCGTCCCGCCTCATGGATGGATGCTGAGACGATGCTTGTTGTTCGTTCCCCGCCGGGCCGGTGGCGGCGTTGACGGCAGGTGATGGGGAACAACGAGGGCGCCCACCGACGGGAGCCGTCTGGGCGACATGGGAAGCGAGGGCGGCTCGGTGCTCGGCGCGAGCCCGACGAGCGTCAGACATGGATGCGGTGGTCGGAGAAGAACGTGACGACGGAAGGAAAATTCTGGCGCACCCCTACCTGGCACGCCAAATGTCGGATTTCGGGTTCTGGCAGACCCTTGAGGTTCGAACACTGGGGTGCACGCGGAGATTCAACCCTCTACTGGCCGCTCCTCGCCGAATCGCTAAGACCTAAACTACCAAACTGAACAGCACAAGAGACACAAGATTTATACTGGTTCAGGCCACCATTGTGGTGTAATACCCTACTCCAGTGTGTGGTGTGGTGGATTGCCTCTTGGGCTTGATGATGAACAATACAAGGCAGAACAGCCTCGCGAGGGTCTGTTCTTGGCTGGTGCGACGAACTGCTGGGATGAGTTCAATTGCCCTATCTACTGGTTTCTTGGTGAGGATCCCGATTGCTAGGTCAGGTCCAGATGCCTCTACCCTGGGGGTGGCTAGTCCTATTTATAGGAAAAGGCCCTGGGCCTCTCCCCAAATATTGAGCGGGAAGGGCGCCAACAATTGGCCATTTTGAAGGGGAACAGCGGGTACACTTATCCTGACTAAAGTTGGTCCTCGCCTGTCAAAGGCTCTGGTGGTGACGCCGGCTTGGGCTCCACAATGACTTCCTTCCGGCCGTTGGGCTGGTCTTGGTCTTGTTGCACTGAAATGGACGCCTTTGCTTGATGCTCTCGCCTGCGCTTGCTCCCTTTGCACCAAAGAGGAAAGGAGGACACTGCGCGGGCTGGCGCCCGATTGGCGCCCTTGGTCGTCATGGCTTGCGTCATGGGAACCTCGCGAGGTACCCCGCCTTGAACTCTCCGCCTCCTCATGAGCCAGCCTGACGAGGCCATGCTTGAGGAAGCTCCTTGTCGTCCGCCCCGCGAGGCTTGGCCCCTCGCGAGGGTCTTGAGCTTGTGTTGATGAAGATGGGCTGTGCTGGGCCTCCTTTGAGCCACGCCGCAGGCCGCAGGCGGGTAAGTCTGGGGACCCCCGTTCCCAGAACGCCGACAAACGGGTCTGCAACATTTAGATCCGTATGTATTTTGCAAATCTCTATGTCTCCCCCCGTGACTTGATGCCGGATGGAATTGAAGCGTCTCTTGATGTGTTTGGTCCTCTTGTGAAATCTGAATTCCTTTGCCAAGGTGTTGGGGATATAACTACTGAGTATAAACTGCCCATGAGGGGCCAGGTTATACTCATAAAGAGTCATTGAAGCGCATGAAGACAAGGAGTATGGCGCTTTACTACAGAGACTTGAAGGCCCAGAGCCCAAAGGCGGATTAGGGCCCGTAGGCATAAACCGCCATGAGATATGTAACTTGTATTGTAAGATAGGAAAAGGTAGAAACCGAGCCGGACACATGTATGAGCCGGCCTCGGGATTCTGTAAACCGCCGGGTGTCAACCTGTGTATATAAAGGGATGGCCCGATGGCAGTTCAGGGACAAGAAACAACAACTCGAGAGATAGGTAAAGCGGATTCGCTCCCTGCTCATCAAGACCCCATCAATTCCACCACAACTGGATCGTAGGCTTTTACCTTCACCGCAAGGGACCGAACCAGTATAAACTCCCCGTGTCCTTTGTCCGGTTTAACCCCTTTAAGCTAATCTCGTTGCGATGGCTACACGACAAAGTCCTCACACTAGGATATCAGACGTGATAATTCCACGACGGTTGGTGCCCACCGTGGGGCTATCGCACGATGGTTTCGAGTTCTTGAAGGGCAACTTCGAAGGACTCAAGGGATACGCAGTGGGCTGGATGACCAAAAGTCATCGCGGCAAGCTCTACATCGACGACACAGGCTGGGGCCCCGAGGCCGGCTCAATCGAGTACGGGTACCAGGTCCCCTTTGGAGGAATTCATGTCTTCATCGGCAATATCGGCAAACCGGGCCCTGAGCCAGACATCTCCACCGACCTCGTCGAGACGGCTCAGCGTGCAAGCCCTGCCTGGGTTCAGCCCGCCATGAAGCGTGCGTTCGTAGGATTCATCAATGGTGCGGAGTCTGAACCGGTGTCCGATGGTGAGACGGTCATTTATTCATATGGCGAATCATCTACCGGTGAGACCGAGTCACTGTACCTACTGCAAGACGGCCGGTTTGGGGGCTGTTTTGATGGCGACAGTATTCTGGACCCCCTTGAACCGCTGAACTGGGTTGCGATCTTCATGGCCGGTACGCAGCCCACATTGCAATCGTCAACTGCAGCAGCGATGATTTCTGGATCGGCAGCCGGGGCAGGAGGCAACACGCGCCGGCCGGCTCAAGTTCTGTCCGATTTGTTGGACGCCTGGACGATGTTGCTGACTACAGAGATTACCCCAGATAATCAACATCAGCACAACGCAAAGGTCACAAAGCTGCGAGATCAGATAACTCAGGCCAAGGAGGACTTGGCGGCTGAGGAAACCAGGATGGTTGATGAGCGGGCCACTTTAGATGCTCAGGCACAATGGATTCAGGCAGGGAATTACCGGCTCATGCTGGATCAGAACGCTTCGAACGACATGTTGAGGAGGAGGCATTGGTCTCGTCTGCCGCCAGTTTATGAAGCAATGAATCTCTTCAACACACCAGGAGCAGGGCCCAGTAATCCGGCAGTGGTAAACCGGATGGAAGCGCCTGGGACAGGAGCGCCGGATCAGCCACGGGTGACGGACCCGCCTCGACGGACCCATGACCTGCCGCACTACATGCCGACACCACCGGGTCACTTCTCCACCCCCTTGGATAACATGATCGCTGCGGCATCGCGGTTGGCAGCTATACCAATGGAGGGCGAGTCTCCAGGGGCGGTGGAGACGCGGCGGGCCAGAGATCTCCTTCAAACGGCTATGGCTCAGCAGCATGCCTATTAATACAGTCGAGATCGAATTCATTCAACCCCTCGCCCGAGCAGGAGTTATAGCAGGCACATTAATGAATCAGCTGTGTCAAGCAGTGTGCGGAACCGTGATGCCCCTCGTGGGCCTAATACAGCGCGCGGTGGTGCAAACGCTTAGGACATGGTGGATAATGGTAGAGCGCGTCGAGAAGCCGAGTTAGCAGCACAGTTTACTCCGGTTCATCCGACAACGTCAGTGGAACGATGTCTTGCTTTCAGCTCTTGGGGGGTGCCGTGTATCACCCCGGCTCTGCGCAATGTGCGGCTGCCCAAGGATTTCAAGGGCCCGCTTAAGGTGCCCAATTACACCGCTGATTTACCCCTCGAGTCATGGGTCGAAAGTTATGAGATGGCAATGGAGATGCTGGATGTGGATGAAGCGGCATGAGCGAAGTACTTCACCATGAAGCTGGATGGAACGACTCACACTTGGCTGAAAACTTAGCCGGCTAATTCCACTGGGTCATGGGCCGAGTTAAAAGCCCGGTTTATAACGAATTTCAAGGACACGTGCAAGCAACCCATGTCAATTGTGGACCTAGCCGCCTGTGTTCAAGAAGAAGGCGAATCGAGAACCCATTGGGTGCACCGGGTTTCGGAGATCTTGCATTCATCGGACTGCATCAATGCTGATTCGGCAATCATAACATTGAGGGCAATTGCCGGTTTAAGCCGCTGAAGTTGAAGTTGGGGCGACTCAAGCGTCACTGCAATGACATGGGAACACTTATGGCAGCTCTTGTTAAGTATGCCGATTCTGATAGTACCAAGGATTCCGAGTCTGATGATGAGAAGCCGGGGAAGGGAAAGAAGAACGGCGGTGCGAAAGGGCAGCAACATAACCAGGCTGGCCATGGGAACAATGGTAAGCGTAAAGCGGATAGTAATTCTGATTTTGTGGCTAACACCAATGCGCAGGACAATGGCCAGCGTCGTAAGGGTAGACCGCCCCCGTGGAGTGAAGGATCAGGTGTCAATCTTGAGCGCCTGTTAAATCAGCCTTGCCCGAGGCACGGGACACGAGAGAAGCCAGCTACACACCTCTGGAAGGATTGCTTTATTATGCGGGAGTTCAAAAACTCGGATCTTTTCTGTTATGATCATGGACCGTCCAGCGGTTCAGGTCCCGGGTCTCACGGGCCGGGTTATGGTGGAAGTAACTCCGGTTCAGGATTTCAAGGTAATTAGGGTGGATATGGCAATCAAGGCAATCAGGGAAACCAGGGAGGTTATAATCAACAGGGGAATCAGTAGCAGCAGCAACAGTCGGGTTACCAGAGCCACCCGAAGCAGTTGAATAGTGGACAGTATCATGTCTTCACCACTAGCCTGTGCAAGCGCGATCATAAGCTTCATAAAAGGGCAGTGAACTCCGTTGAACCGGCGGTGCCCCGTTACTTGCGTTGGTCTGAACAGCCTATTGTGTGGAGTCGAGAGGATCATCCGCCCCAGATTGATAATCCGAGTCACCTGGCGTTGGTGGTGGCACCTCAGGTTGGAGGTTATAAGTTCACCAAGGTGCTCATGGATGGAGGAAGCAGTATCAACATCTTGTATTATGAAACCTTCCATCGTATGGGGTTGACAGATAAGAATCTTAAACCATCGAACACTGTTTTCCATGGTGTGGTGCCCGGTAAATCTGCTTATCCGGTCGGTAAGATAGCTCTAGAGGTTGCTTTTGGAGATGATCATGATTCGAGATTAGAGATATTGACTTTTGAAGTGGTGAAAATCAGGAGCCCGTATCATGCCTTGTTTGGACGGCCGGCCTATGCTAAGTTCATGGCAAGGCCTTGTTATGTTTATCTGTAGCTCAAAATACCGGGTCACAAGGGGACTATCACAGTACATGGAAGCCACAAGATCGCTTTGGAATGTGAAGAAGGTGATGCAGCTTACGCCGAATCGGTTTGCGCGACAGAGGAGCTGAAGTTCTATAAGGACAATGTTGATCTGGCAGATATGACTTCTTTGAAAAAACCAACTACAGAGCATGATCCGACATTGAAGTTCAAATCGGCTGATGATACTAAGTTGGTTGATTTTGTTCCTGGCGATTCATCCAAACAGTTCAGCATCAGCGCTAACCTGGATTCGAAATAGGAAGGCGCGCTCATCGAGTTCATCCGTGAGAACTAGGACATTTTTAAATTGGAAACCTTCTAACATGGCAGGTGTACCAAGGGAACTCGCTGAGCACACTCTTAATATCGATCCCAAGTTTAAACCGGTCAAGCAGTTTCTCCGCCGCTTCAACAAAGAGAGACGCAAGGCCATCGGTGAGGAGGTAGCCTGGCTCTTGGCAGCAGGGTTTATTGTGGAGGTTTTTCACCCTGAGTGGTTTGGCTAACCTGGTGCTGGTACTCAAGAAGAACGACACTTGGCGTATGTGTGTGGATTACAGAGATTTGAACATGGCTTGTCCAGCTAATCCCTTTGCTCTCCATCGTATTTATCTAATTATTGATGCTACGGCGGGTTGTGAGCGTTTGAGCTTTTTGGATGCTTATTCCGGTTATCATCAGATTAAAATGGCAGTTAAGGACCAGGAGAATATAGCCTTTATAACTCCCTTTGGAGCCTTCTGCTATGTATCTATGCCCTTTGGGCTCAAGAGTGCCCAGGCGACTTATCAGCGATGCGTGCAGAATTGTCTTCATAGTCAGATTGGGCGCAGTGTTCATGCTTATGTGGATGATATCGTGGTGAAGTCCAGGAAAGCAGAGACATTGATAGCTGATTTAAAGGAAACCTTTGATAATCTCCGGGTTTATAAGATGATGCTTAATCCGGCAAAGTGCGTTTTTGGTGTACCGGCAGGCAAGCTCTTGGGTTTTTTGGTATCTAACAGGGGGGTTGAAGCTAATCCAGAAAAGATCAAGGCTATTACGTCCCTGGCTAAACCGACGTGTATCAATGATGTTCAACGTCTGGCGGGTCGTATTGCGGTGCTAAGCCGGTTTATCAACCGATTGGGAGAGAAGGCCATCCCTCTATATCAGATGATGAAGAAGACATACAATTTTGTCTGGAGTGATGCTGCTAATGCGGCGTTTAAGGATCTGAAGAAGCAGTTAGCCGAGCCGCCTGTTCTTGCTGCCCCCATTGATAAGGAACCATTGTTGTTATATGTGGCTGCTAACGCCTGGACTGTCAGCGTGGCTATTGTGGTGGAATGCAAGGAGGTCGGTAAGGAGTATCCGGTTCAACGGCCGGTTTATTATATCAATGAGATTCTTATTGAGTCCAAGCAGAGATATCCACATTGGCAGAAGCTGGTGTATGTAGTTTTTATGGCGAGCCAGAAGCTTAAGCAATACTTTCAGGGCCATTCCATCACTGTGGTCAGTTCCGCCCCTTTGGGAGATATCATCCAGAACAGGCAGGCAACCGGCCGGGTTGCTAAGTGGGCTATCGAGCTTGGACCTCACGGGTTAAAATATATGCCCCGTACGACCATCAAGTCCCAAGCACTCGTGGATTTCATCAATGACTGGACAGAGTTGCAGGCACCGGAGGATAAACCGGATAACACATACTGGACTATTCACTTTGACGGGTCCAGGAAATTGGAGGGCTCGGGGGCTGGAGTGGTTCTTACTTCCCCTCGAGGTGACCAATTTTGTTATGTTCTCTGCTTGATGTTTCCCTGTACTAACAATGAAGCTGATTATGAAGCCTTGCTCCACTGTCTTCAGATGGCTAAGGAGGTGAACTTAATCTGGGTATGTTGCTTCGGCGACTCCGATTTAGTGGCTCAGCAAGTGTCTGGTACTTGGGATTCTAAGGATCCACTCATGGCGGCTTATCGGCATGAGGTGGATATCATTGCTGGTCACTTCAAGGGTTACCAGGTCAAGTACATTGATCGGCGCAAGAATGAGGCGGCGGACGCTTTAAGCCGGCTCGGGTCTCAGCATAAACCGGTGCCGCCCAATGTTTTTCTTGACGTTCTGCATAACCCGTTTGTCAAAATACCAATGGAGGAGGATCTGGCTCTTCCCGACCCGGAGGCTCAATTGTTGGTGGTTCTTCATCCTATCCCTGATTGGACGGTGCCCTACTTGGCGTATATGACCCTGTGTGAGTTACCGGAGGACAAAGTTTTGGCCAGACAGGTAATCCGGCGGTCCAAGTCCATGACTATTGTCAATGGCGAGTTACATCACTGCAGTGTCCCGGGGGCGTTTCAGCGTTGCGTTTCTCCTGAAGAAGGCTGTGAGATCTTGCGTGAAATCCACAATGGGGATTGCGGTCATCATGCCGGTTCAAAATCCCTTGTGGCTAAGGCTTTCTAACACGGTTTTTACTGGTTAATAGCTCATGCTGATGCTGAGGATCTGGTCAGGAAGTGTGATGGTCGTCATAAATTTTCACGCAGAGCCTACGTTCTGGCCCAGGAATTGAGGATGATTCCAATCACCTAGCCGTTTGTAACTTGGGGGCTGGATATGGTTGGGCCTTTTAAGAGGTCCAAGGATAAGAAGACCCACCTTCTGGTGGCGGTTGATAAATTCACTAAGTGGGTGGAGGCAGAGCCAGTCAGCAAGTGTGATGCAGCCACGGCGGTTCAATTCATGAAAAAGGTGATTTTCCGCTTTGGTTTTCCACACAACATTATAACAGATGATGGCACGAATCTCTCCAGGGGTGCTATGGTAGAGTTCTGTCAACGTGAGCACATCCGGGTTGATGTGTCATCGGTGGCTCACCCCCAATCTAATGGTCAAGCTGAGAGAGCCAATCAAGAAATCTTGAAAGGCATCAAGCCCCAGCTTATGGTTCCTTTGCAGAGGACGCCGGGTTGTTGGGTGGAAGAATCGCCTTCTGTATTATGGAGCATTAATACCACCCCAATAGATCTACGAGTTATATACCCTTCTTCATGGTTTATGGAGCAGAAGCAGTTCTTCCAAGCGATACTCGCCATGACTCGCCCCGATTGGCAGCTTATGTTGAAGCGGACAATGAAAGAGAACACCAAGATGCATTGGACCTGTTAGACGAGAAACGGGACATAGCGTCAGCTCATTCGGCGATTTATCAGCAAGACCTGTGGCGTTATCACAGCCGCCGGGTTAAAACCAGAGCTTTTCAAGAAGGCGACTTGGTGCTCTGGCTTATCCAGGATCAGACCGATATGCACAAGTTATCCCCACCTTGGGAAGGGCCCCTTGTGGTCATCTAGAATCTGGACAACAGGTCATACTACATTATCGATGTTCGAGAGCACAAAGACTCACGCAAATCGGAGGAGGAGACCCGACGGCCGTGGAATATTGCTCATCGTCGGCCTTACTACACCTGAGCCATAGGCTCCTATTATGTACATATTTTTGACAATGTATACATTATGATCAATATAATAAACCGGCATCCTTGCTAAAGCGGGGCCTCTGCCGTTCTTCTTTCAAATATTTCTTGGTTACATGGGGGCTTCTGCCTATAAAGCGGAGTTCTATTTGTCCATTGATCCGGCTTATAAAGCTACAAAAAAGGAGCACAACTCAAACATAAGATTGGGGGTTTAATATCCAACATCATAAGGAGCCAAAGAGAGTTTATTGCAAAGCAGAACTCAAACATAGGCGCCCACTGAGCACAGCTCAAAATGTTGCTTGGGGGATCTTTGCTTCTACAAGAACAAAGAATCTACGCCTTGCAATAGGCTATAAAAGCTAGGCTTGGAACCCCGGGTTAACCTGCCTTCATCAAGTAAGTCACTCTACCCAGGTAATCCTGGTATGACCCGCCAAACTTTTGGCAAGTCAATCTTATACAAACCCTGAACTTGTCAAGGTTAAAACGATGATTGGTTAATGTGAGGTCCATCTTAAAAGGCTTTGTAAAATGGTTTAACTCAGTGGCTTGGCAGCCCATGAAAAGCCTCGCCTTTTTGAACATTTTATTCGCAAAATCTTTCTTTTTGATGTTTATTTCGATGAGGTTTATATTAAATCCAGTGTTTGCCAACCCGGACTGTTTTTGGAGTTGCCAAGTGCAAACTTATAAGATGACCGGTGTTAATTGACCCGGCTTGGCTTTCAACTATAAGTTGTCAGTACACTATCAATTATAACCCGGTATTTGTTAAACCGGTCTGGCTTTGACTACAAGTCGCCAGTATGATCATCCGGTGATTATTGTAACCTGATATGGCTTTATTATACACCAGCAAAGCATGGTGGGAGTTATCAGCACTCAAGATTTGGGTTATTGCTCTTCCTACAATAAAGTTAATAAAATCAACAATGTGATTCAATGTCACAGGTATGACGTATTTCATATTTAATTATTCTTGAAAATAAAGCCTTAGTTACAAACCTTGGCATTATATTGGGTATCATGACCCGTCCGGTGGTAAACCGCCAGGACAACTTTAAGTTTATTATATGCAGAAACAGGATTGCATAAAGCTGCTAAGGATCATAAGCAGACATAGCATAATCATGACGGATCAACAGTATCAGGCAAAGTAAATATGCACGATGGCATAGAAGACCAAGTGTTTAAACTAGCCTATTCGAAGGCAGCAGACGCCCAAAAGGATAATTTTTTATCACACAAATTGAGTGTGCAGAAGCTAAACCGGCCTCCGGATTATGATTCTTCCTCAGGGTGACTTGAAGGTTGTGGATTGTCCTGCGCCGGTTCACCCTCCGCCTCCCCACCCTGTGGATGGAAGTCAATGGTTGCCCAGTCAATCCCAATTAAAGCTCGGAAGACAGCTTCATCACTTATAAGATCGGACGGTTCAACATCAGGGGCGTAAGTATGCATACAGATTGGCGGGATAAGATTTTGCACATCATATACAGATGCATCAACCCGTTTGTTGTCTGCATCATAAATCGACCGGTGGAAAGACAAATCTGTCTCTTCAGCCAGTTTACTTGCAAGTGGACACATTTCCTTCATCAAAGCCCTGAGGGCATCATTGTCAAAGTCTGACCCATCTTCTTTTTGGCTGGGATAGCCGTTTCCAATGTCTTCCGGATCAAGATCAGCTATCCAGGCCTTGGCCCGAGTCAATGCAGACAGAGCACCAGCCCTTGCAGCTGATCTCTTCAACTCCTCGAGCTGGGCAGGCATCATGGATAATTTTGCCAATGTTTCCTTGATTAAAGCTAGGGGCGGTTTGTTGTATGAAGCTGTGCAAATAACCCGTTGAACGCCGGTATATAACTGCTCTATCAATGTATAGGCAGCCTTCAGTTTCTTGCGCATATCTGAGTCAAGATGAGTAACATGGCTACCTGCAATGGTTAAAATATTATCATTAAACCGGTAGTTTCAACGATTTGCCGCTTCAAGCCAGTCAGCTCTTCTGTCACTGGTTTAAGGGCTGCTTCAGCATCCTCCACCCGCTTTATCAGAGTTGTCCTTTCAGCATCCCATTTTGTCCGTTCGCTTTTAAAGCCGTCCTTCAGTTGTTCCATGGCTGTTAAAGTGCCGGTCAGTTCTTCCTTAGCCTTGGAAGTTTCTGCTTGCTGGGACTTGATATTTTCTTGAAGGTCGGCAAGTTGCAATTCCGTCTTTTTCGGATCAACCTACAAGAGACAGTTAATGAGTTGGTAGTGCATCTTTGAAGTACCAAGCACATAACAAGTTATACACTTGGCACTTGGGGGCTAATGCGGATTGCTTTTTATCAACTGACATTTTAAGTCCCAAGCACACAACAAGTTATATGCTTGGCACTTGGGGGCTAATGCATATCGAATCAATTCAAAGTTATGGAGTTTTACCCAGTAAATCGGATTACAAGAAAGATGATTATCAGAAATTTTGAAGCCTTCATGACAGGAAAGGTACCAGTTCATCCTAAAGGTATAAATCGGCCCTTGGGGGCTATGCAGGCAAAAAGTCAATATTATTCTACTACAAGTCCCGGTTTACAATAATTTGATGATCCGGCCCTTGGGGGCTACTGGAGTTGATATTTTAAGCCAGTTATGAGGAAAGAAAATTTATGCAAGAGGGAGTGATATTCACCTCATACTGTTGCTTCATCAGGCCCACTAAACCGGTTTCATAGTCGCGGCTTGTGTACAGGCGATTTAAATATCCAGAATGGATGTCTTGGGCGCTGAGATGGGCATAGCTTGATAAATCTGTTTTCCACTTGCCCTTATCCATGGCAAAAAAAATTCCTTGGCAGAATGCTTTGATAAAGCGACAGGGTTGCCAGGAGAGTTATACCTAGTGCCAGTAACAATAACATCGTCATTAGTAGTTTTGGCTGGGCTTGACGGTTTATCAGTTGTTCTTGTTGGACTTGGTGGATCAGCAGCTGGGCTTGGCGGATCAGCAGACTGGCTCGTCGGATTTATTTCTGCAGGTTCAACAGAAGTGTCCTGAACCTAAGGTACCGGATCATCCAGGATGGTATCAGCATTCGGCTCAAATGTTTCTGGGGTCGTCTCTGATCGAATGAACGGATTATCATCGGTCGATTTATTCAGCTTGGCTTTCTTGCTAAGTCTAGCTTTGGCACTGAAAAGAACAGACGCAAAAGTTAGTAAAATAAACGAATACAAGGAATAAAGGGTTAAGTGTAATATGCTTACCCAGGAACAGTCTTGAGGGGAGGGATTTGTGTGGTCGATGACTCGCCGGAGGATGAATGGGAGGTTCCCTGATAATTTGAATTGGACGGATTAAGAGGATATCATAAATAACCCGCCCTGGGATAAAGTGTAACAGAAGTACAAGAGACCTCTTGACGGCGTTTGCGAACCGGAGAGTTCGGTAAACCAGAGGAGGTAACCACTTGGCCACTATGCCAGGTTGTGCGATGAGCTTCATGATGCTGCTCGACGGATTTTTGGTACTGGCACATGATGTGAGTCGGAAGATAGAGCAATTACCTCTGCATCACCAGCGCAGCTAGCTTCCGCATTATCCTGATAATAATCATTGTCAATGAGGTGTATGAAAAAAGAACCAAGAGAGTCAAGTTCTACCTCTGACTCCAGGTCATCGAGCTCTCCATCATTGGGCAGGTCAGAGGCTTCGGCGGTTCTCTTCTTCGCGGGTTTCTTTGTAACCCTTGTCTTGATGAGAGGTGCTCTCACCGGTTTTTCCTGCGGCTTCACCGGTTTGTCCTGCAATTTCCTCTTCCAGAATGGATCATCACCTTGCACAGATGGACAACAAATTATAAAGGAATTTTTAAGAGGGGACGGATTAAGACAAAAATGAGGCAATTCTTACAGCTGGCGGGTTGTTGGAAGTACAGAAGGGACTGAGCCCTACTTTGCTACATACAACCACCGGTTCATCAAGCATTTTCTTGACAGATTCGGTGACCTTATCATCGGTGAGCTAGATGTCAATATGACGCTGAGGGTCTTTCAAATCCCCGGTGTATTCACACATTAAACTGGGGCGCCGGCTTAAAGGCATAATGCTCCAAGAAACCCAACACCGGACGAAGTCAACGCCTGTTAGACCGTTTGCAACAAAAGATGTGAGTTTTGATAGCTGAGGGGCGTAGTTTGATTGTTCCTTGGCAGTCAACCGCTGAGGAACTGGATGCTCTCTGGTAAGATGATGTGCACGGTAACCCGGCAGAGGGTTCTCTTCAGGTGGAGATGTATCACGGCGGTAAAACCAAGTTTGATTCCAGTCCTTGGGATGACTATGATGCTTGGCGTGAGGGAAGCTGACATCTTTTCTCTTCTGGATTGAAACCTGGCCCAGCTCAGTGTTAGGCCCATCTGTGAACTCGGTATGGCGGTTCAAATAGAACTAGTCTCTGAACAGCTCAACAGTGGGTTCTTCTTGCAGATAAGCCTCACAAAAAACTTGAAAGTTACAAATATTGGACACGGGGTTAGGCCCAATATCTTGAGGGTGGATCTGGAAGCTGGCAAGAACGTCACAGAAGAACTTTGAACCGGGCGGGCTAAACCCTCGACCCATATGGTCCGCAAAAACAACCACCTCTCCATCCTTGGGCTCAGGAGGATTCTCTGGACCGGGAACTCTCCAGTTTATGACTTCCTTCTTCGCTAAAACGCCAGTGGCAACAAGCCCATCTAACTGTGCTTCAGTAACCCGGGAAGGGACCCAATTGCAAGCATAGAACTGTTTGGTCATTTAACCGACAAGCTGAAAAAGAGGATCAATGCCGGTTTAAGACTCATGACTGGCACGTATAAACCGGCGCAAGGATGGAGGGAGAAGATATTGAAACATATGAACATGATAAACCGGATTCTGACATTAAGGTCAAGTTGGTGGTTTAAGAGAGGGATAATGGTACCTGGCGGGTTATCATTTTCTAAAGATTAAACCGCCTACAATGGTGTGGTGGTTACAGATCTGAAAAATTGCTAAGTGTTGCATAAACAGGTTTTACAGGTTGACGTTATAATTTTCGATCTACCGCAGATCAGAGAAGGAGAAAAATTCTAAAACCCTAAGTGCTGACGGTGGAACAGCAAGGGTCCAGATGGGATTGTTTCACTAAAAAATAGATGTCGTAATGAGAAAGATGGATTATGGTTGCAGCCGCACGGGGATAATGCCAAGTTTTATCTAATACTTGTGTGACAGCAAGGTGCAAGTGAAGGACACCGACGAACACCGAATAACACCGACACCCTAGCAGTAGATATGGGGAAGAGGGAAAGAAGACTTACCGAGGTGAGGGAGCAGCAGAGAGGCGTCGTGTTTCTCTGGTCAAATCAGGTTGATGCAGCGGCCGTTGTTGGGGCAGAGACGAAGGTCAACGGCAGCGGCTGTGCTCGAGCACTGAGGCGACTCGAGGTGGAAGAAAGATGACGAGGCGAAGAGGCACGAAAGGGGAGAAAGAGAAAATGACCCCCGGTCCTATTTATAAAGCGAAGGGATAAGTGACAGGTGCGGGAATCGAGGAACCCAAAAAATGGATATGTGACAGAGCCGTCGCCTCGGTTTTTGGAGGTTATTAATAAAAGGGAAGTATATATGGTTTTAATAAACAGGTGAAGTCACGGCGATTTATTATAATCTTGGAAGATGACGTCACAGCGGTTTACAAGGTTCATATGAAGATGATGTCATGGCGGTTTACAAGGATCACATGAAGATATTCAAGAAGAAATTTTCCTAAGTATTGAAGATTGACATGAACAGGTTCAAATCAATCTGGGGCCTAATGTTGGGGATATAACTATTGAGTATAAAGCACCCAGGAGGGGCCGGGTTATACTCATAAAGAGTCATCCGTATTGAAGCCCATGAAGACAAGGAGTATGGTGCTTTACTACACAGACTTGAAGGCCCAAAGCCCAAAGGCGGATTAGGGCCCATAGGCATAAACCACCATTAGATATGTAACTTGTATAGTAAGACAGGAAAAGGCAGAAACCGAGCCGGACACGTGTATGAGCCGGCCTCTGGATTCTGTAAACCGCAGGGTGTTAACCTGTGTATATAAAGTGATGAGCCGGCGGCGGTTCAGGGACAAGAAACAACAACTCGAGAGATAGGTAAAGCGGATTTGCTCCCTGCTCATCGAGACCCCATCAATTCCACCACAACTGGATCATAGGCTTTTACCTTCACCGCAAGGGGCCAAACCAGTATAAACTCCCCGTGTCCTTTGTCTGGTTTAACCCCTTTAAGCTAATATCGTTGCGATGGCTCCACGACTAAGTCCTCACACTAGGATATCAGACGTGATAATTCTACGACACAAGGCAATTGCACTAGTATTGTCACAAAAGATTTTCATGGGACCCGATGCACTAGGTATAACACCTAGATCGGATATGAACTCCTTTATCCAGACTCCTTCATTTGTTGCTTCCGTAGTAGCTATGTACTCCGCTTCACACGTAGATCCCGCCACGACACTTTGCTTGGAACTGCACCAACTGACACCTCCACCATTCAATATAAATATGTATCCGATTTGCGACTTAGAGTTATCCGGATCAGTGTCAAAGCTTGCATCAACGTAACCATTTACGACAAGCTCTTTGTCACCTCCATAAACAAGAAACATATCCTTAGTACTTTTCATGTGTTTCAGGATGTTCTTGACCGCTGTCCAGTGCTCCACTCCTGGATTACTTTGGTACCTCCCTGCTATACTTATAGCAAGGCACACATCAGGTCTGGTACACAACATTGCATACATGATCGAAACTATGGCTGAGGAATAGGGAATGACTTCCATTTTCTCTCTATCTTCTGAAGTGTCGGGCATTGAGTCTGACTCAACTTCACACCTTGTAACACAGGCAAGAAACCTTTCTTTGACTGATCCATTTTACACTTTTTCAAAACTTTATCAAGGTATGTGCTTTGTGAAAGTCCAATTAAGCGTCTTGATCTATCTCTATAGATCTTGATGCCCAATATGTAAGCAGCTTCACCGAGGTCTTTCATTGAAAAACTCTTATTCAAGTATCCTTTTATGCTATTCAGAAATTCTATATCATTTCTAGTCAACAATATGTCATCCACATATAATATTAGAAATGCTACAGAGCTCCCACTCACTTTCTTATGAATACAGGATTCTCCAAAAGTCTGTATAAAACCATATGCTTTGATCACACTATCAAAGTGTTTATTCCAACTCCAAGAGGCTTGCACCAGTCCATAAATGGATCGCTGGAGCTTGTACACTTTTTTAGCACGCTTTGGATCGACAAAACCTTCTGGTTGCATCATGTACAACTCTTCTTCCAGAAATCCATTAAGGAATGCAGTTTTGACATCCATTTGCCAAATTTCATAATCATAAAATACGGCAATTCTTAAGCATCACTACGGGTGAGAAGGTCTCGTCATAGTCAACTCTTTGAACTTGTCGAAAACCTTTCGCAAGAAGTCGAGCTTTGTAGACAGTAACATTACCGTTAGTGTCGAGGGGATGAACCCCGGGTAGGTAACGAAACCCGTATCCTCTTCAAAAATAACGGGGCTGGCACCGCCCCTCAAACCGGCACGCACTTGGCTGGGTCGCTCGACCCGGCCAAGCCCCGCAACCCAGCCAAGCTCTCCGACCCGGCAAAGACACGTCGACTCAGCCTCAACAACCAGTGCAAGACAGCCGAACTCGGCACCACCAAAGCTTCCTCAACAAGCCAGCTCCACCCGTGGCGTGCTCCCCAATCTGGCCGCGGGTAGCTCCCGTCCCATCCAGGCCGTACGATGGGACGAGTCTTCAATCACCGATGACCAAGGCAACAGTGCCCCCCCATGCCTCTGGTCAGTCGGAGCGTGGCAACAGTGCCCCTCACCTACCCGCTGACCAGGGTCGGCGTGGCTACAGTGCCCCCGCCCTCGCCGCTGACGACAGCAAGCGGCAACCTGACGGAGAGCCGTTGTACACGACTCGAGTCGGCCACGCCCTGACGATCGACAAGATGGTGCACAGTCCCCCTAGGCATGCAGGGCCCGCACCTAGGGGAACCCGGCGAACCACAAGCCCTCAGCGGGACCCAGCCCAGGTCCCCAGACACCGACAATCCGGACCCACTGACTTATAACATTACCATTGTACCCCTGGGGGGATGGTTTATAAAACCCCCCAGGAGCCCACGATCACAGAGGCATGTAAGGTAACGAGAGAAAGGCAAGTAAGCATAGAACTAGCCACCAGAACAGCCACACCAGAGAGAAGGAGCAGCCCGAGCCTTGGCCAGCTTCCCTCCTCTCCATACAGCTCCAGGAGCACATTGTACTATCGAACATCCAACTACACTCGGCCGGACTAGGGGTGTTATCTCTCCGGAGAGCCCCGAACCTGGGTATGTTCGGCGTCCTGTGCCCGCTCATGCCAACCTCACCTATGGAGCCCACCAACGCCCTCGAGCCTCCTCGTCTCTTTAGCCATCCCTTGGCATCTGCCGTGCGCACACCACGACAGTTGGCGCCCATCGTGGGGCAGCTCGAGGAGCTGGCCGGGAGCATGCTTCAGACGGGGCCCTTCTCCTACTCCGACGAGTCCGTCGTGCTAGCGGACGATGTCGTCGGCGTGCTCGCCGCCTCCTTCGCCGCGCTGCACATCTCCGATGCGTCCGCAGCCGACGAATACCCCAGCGAGGTGCTCAGCTACTCCGACTCCCCTCACTCCCTCGGTGGCGGCGTTTCTGCCGGGGCAATGGACGTCCACGTGGAGGTCTTCGTCACCGGCGATGGCGCCTCCTCCTTGTCGAGCAACACGAGAAAGGCCGCCGAAGCCAGGGCCACAGCAGAACGGACTAAGCCGTCCAATCTGTTGCACGCCGTGATGCAGAGCCTCCGCATCCCCAGCGGCACCGACATCGACGCCACCAATATCGCTGAGGCCCGAACCCAGCTCGAGGAAAGGCGCCAGCAGATGCTGGACCTGACTGAGACACTCGCCGCCATGCAGCGTCGCATGGAGGCCGCTCATCTGGAGCACAACGTCGCCTACGGATTCATGCCCACCGCGGCCGAGCCAAGCCGGGTCGCTGATGTGTGTGCCCGGGGAAGAGTGATCGGTCGGGCCCTTGGTGCCGTCCCGACCGTCTACGAGACCCCAGCGAAGAACATGCACGCTGCCCAGGCAGCCGCGCTCGGCCTGGACCAGCTCACGGGTGAGGAGCTGAAGGAGCGCATCGGGCGGATGTGCGAACTCCTCAATGCCGCCAACACCCAGCAGGACTGCCTCAACCAGCTCGCCAAGCCGGCGGGATCCGGCTCCGCCAGCCTTGGCGGACCCGGCGAACTTCTACGCATAGCTTCCTCGCCACCTGGTGAGGCGCACTCCGGCCGAGCCCGGACTCGCCGCGATCTGGCCACCACAGCCGCCGGCGGGTTGGGCGACCAGCCCGTCCCAGAGATCCAGCATGGACCCGGCCAGCACAGCCGGCGTCCGGCTCCAACCGACCCGGTCCCCCGTGGCCTGGCCGCAAGTCGACTCGGCCCACGCACCATCGACGACGCCGACACTCGCCACCGTCTTGATCAGCTCACTCGCTCCCTGGAGGTGGAGGAGAGCGGCGCTATCGGGCCGGCGTGCTTCGGCCCATGCATCCGGGAGGAGTCCTTCCCCAAAGGGTTCATGCTCCCGCGTGACACTCCCAAGTACAACGGGACCGTGAAGCCAGAAGACTGGCTCACTGACTATACCACGGCCATTGGCATAACTGGTGCCAATCGTCGTCTCGCTGTGCGCTACGCACCGTTCATGCTCCAAGGGTCGGCCCGCACGTGGTTGAACAGCCTGCCGACAGGCAGCATCAACACGTGGGTCAATTTCGAGGAAGCCTTCGTCTGCAACTGCATGGGGGCCTACAAGTGACCCGGCCGCCCTAGCCAGCTCGCCATGTGCGTGCAAGGGCCTACGGAGACCGGTTGCGAATACCTCGCACGCTGGACCGAGATCCGAAACGGCTATGAGGGCGTCCATGAAGTCCAAGCGATCCAGTACTTTGTCAGCGGGTGCCCAGATGGCACCCTACTCAAGCACAAGCTCTTACGCTCCGAGCCGACCACCATGGCCGCGCTCATGGTGACGGCGAACCAATATGCCAACGCCGACTCCGCCATGAAGATCCAGGTGGTGCTGGACGAAGCCGGCAAGGTGAAGCCGGTTCCCCCTCCGAAGCCGGCCGGTGAAAGCAGCCGATAGCAGCATCACCAGGACAACAAGCGCTAGGCCGACCAGCCGGCGCAGCGTCACGACAACCGGCTCGTCACAAACACTGAGCCCGTGGCTGACCCGGCGGCGAAGCATCGGCAGATTGGCAAGACGGCATGGCAACCCGCCATGAGTTTCAAAGAGACGCTCGACGCTCCCTGCAAGCACCACAGCGGCGCAAGACCCTCCACGCACACGCTTCAACAGTGCGCCATCACCAAGCACATCATGAGGGGCGACGTCCCGCCTCCTCCGGCTCCGGCTCCTGGTGCGGGACAGCCGCCTCCACCCCCTCCGCCGCCTCCAGCAGGCGGCGCGATGCGCGACGACGCCTACCCAGACCAGAACGCGGCCTACGACGTCTTCACCAGCCTCGGCGATGACAAGCACAGCAAGCGCCTCCTTCGGCAGGAGGTGAACACCGTCGTCGTTGCCTCCTTCATGCATTGGTCGGATCGCCCGATCACCTGGACCCAGGAGGATCACCCGGCGGTCATGCCGAGTCCGGGTGGTTATGCACTCGTCCTCAACCCTACCATCGTCGCGCGGCGCACATGCAAGTTCTCCCGAGTCCTCATCGACGGTGGCAACAACATCAACATCCTCTACCGCAACACGATGACCAAGCTCGGCCTCAAGGCCGAGGACCTAGAGCCGACCCGGACGATCTTCCACGGCATCGTGCCCGGTCTCTCCTGCTCTCCCATTAGCCGAGTCCGGCTTGATGTCCTGTTCGGTGACAGCAGCCACTTCCGACGCGAACCAATCTGCTTCGAGGTGGTGGACCTGTCCAGCGCGTACCACGCATTGCTGGGCCGGCCCGCGCTCGCCAAGTTCATGGCGGTTCCCCATTACGCGTATCTGAATATGAAGATGCCGGGACCCAAGTGCCTCATCACCATCACCGGCGATTGTCGTGGGGAATGAACACCTATGGGGCAGGGCCCCTTTCTGGTCCGGCAAGGGAGCGGAGAGCGCACGAAGAGCAGATCGAGGCGAAAGCACGCGAGGGATTTTACCCAGCTTCGGAGCTCTCCGGAGAGATAAAACTCCTACTGCTGCTTTGTGTTTCTATTCTGTTCTTGCTCAAGAGCGTAGGTGTGTTGTAGTTTCGAATGAATCGAACCCCTTCTACGTGCGCATGGGCCTCCTTTTTATAGTCTAAAGGGGTCACCGACAGGTGGCAACGCAGAAAGAGGGGTAAAAAGGTAAAAACGGGGGTTGGTACAACTGCTACCAACAGTGCCCCCTACCTAACTCTGACGGCAGGGGACAAGGGCATTTAATGCCCGTCCGGTCGCCCAAACAGTGTAGGAAGCGACCGTTAGGGGCGCCACCGATCGCCACGATGGCCTCTTCGTCATCTTCTCTTGCCACCTCACACCGCTTGGCTGCACAGCTACCCGCCACGTGCACTAGGAGCGATCCTGCGGCGACACATCGTCGAATGCGCTGGAGCGTGGGCGCAGAGTGGTGGCTTCGCCGCGGCAAGCACCTTGCCGCGGTCGTTATCTTGTCGCACCCGCAAGCTTGCCACTCGTCGGGTCTTGCCGGGACGCGCGGAGCGTCGCGGCAAGTTTTCTGAAGTGCCTTGGTTGGCCTTCCCGGCAAGCTCCTCTTGCCAGGGTCTTGTCCTTCCCGGCAAGCTTCTCTTGCCGGGGCCTTGTCTTCTCGGTTAACACTTTGTTCTTGAATGGCAGTAATAGAGATGATGAAGGATCTTGGCGGACGCCCGGCAAGCCTTGCCGCGGGACGCTGCGACTGCCCGTGCACAAGTTCGGGGTACTAAGGTACCCCTACTTTAGTACACCGACAGGAGCCCCCGGGCCTGGGCCATACACGGTGCCGAGCGCTGTTGGGCCAGGCCCAAAACGGGGCACGGGCACGCGTGGCCTGGGTCCAAACCAAATCCACTCCATATCCACCGCGTCCTCCCGTAACAGCACGCGTCAATCGCGGCGTCGTGGGGGAGATCGTGGGCAATAATTAAATCCAGGAAATGCGTAACGTTCGCCTTGGTTCTGCATCCCCGCCACGCAGCTCCCATGCGCTTGGGGTCGCGGACGGTGGAAGCGGGAAACTGGGTCGTTGCGAGCAGAGGCAGCGGGTCGGCCCCGACTCCCTGGTCTTCCCGTGCCCTGATTCACTGAGCGGGGTGGCCGAGCCCCCACCTCGCTCCTTTAAGAAGAGCGGGAGGGGAGCGCAGAAGCCCGCACTCTCTCATCTTCTCCTTTCTTCAGCTTCTGCTCCCCTTTCTCTCATTCGCCATGGAGGAAGGGAACCCTGGCCCTTCATCGGTGGCGGCGAGGGTCGCCGCTAGACAGCGCACCCCTCCCTATCCCGCGCCCGTGGTGGTAGAGCCAGCCATAAGGGGAAGAGGGAG
Organism: Triticum timopheevii; assembly: GCA_963921465.1. Lineage (NCBI taxonomy): Eukaryota > Viridiplantae > Streptophyta > Magnoliopsida > Poales > Poaceae > Triticum > Triticum timopheevii. Next base: position 375,730,720 of record OY997270.1, read on the forward strand.
GGGGCGAGGTCGTGGACAAGGTCGAGGACGAGGTCGAGGCGCTCGGGGAAGAGGCGGACGGGGCGGCGCGCCAGCTCCGCCTCCGCCGGCGGTTCCTCTCCCCACGGTGGTCCATACAGGGGACGACCCTTGCGAGTTCTTCGTCAGGCTGCGCCAGGGCCTCGTCGTCGCCTCCGTCTTCCAGCTCCGTTTGCAAGCGCGATGGAGTTGGACCCGCCCGAGACACTGAGACTGCACATGAGGGGCTGTGGGATCAGCGGCACGCGAGTCCGCATTGTATTCCCAGCCCCTAATGCGATGTATCTTGATCGTGGGTGGAAGACGTTCGCCCGTATCCACAGCCTGATGGAGGGGTTTACCCTCCATTTTAAGTTAATGGAGGGCGATCTCCTCTCCGTCAAAGTCTTCGGGTGCTTCGGCACTCGGGCGAAGTGCTGCGTGGACAGCTCCTCCGATAGCGAAGGCTCCCCCTCGAGCAAGAGTGACGAGGAGGAGAGCGACAGCGATGATGAGGGTAGCGGGCGGCGGGATGGCGGGCCCGACTAGGTGTCGGGCGCCGCTTCGTGCGTCACCGGTGACCCCATCATCCGTGTCGCCGGCTCCTTGAACTCCCCGGGGTCGTCTCCTTGGGCGGCTGGCGTAGGGGGGCTGCGGAAGGGGAAGAGGGCTGGCGACAAGGCTGTCAAATCGGAGTACGAGGGCGTAGTGCCCCCGACAGCATGCTGACGTCCTGCCGCCCCATCTTCGAGCCCCGCTTCCGGCGCCGCCATCACCGTCCAGCCTTCGGACGGCCCCCGGGATGTTCTCTTGGTGTCTTCTGGCACCTGTAGCTCGCCTAGGCGCCCCTTTTGCCCTTTTTGCCTCCTTGACCTACCTCCTGAAGAGAGGGATAGGAAAGGGATTACGGGCATCTTATCTTTTTATTTTGTAAGCCCCCGGGCCTTAGCCGCATCTAAAACTTGTAATCCTCCCTTTCATGTTTTTCATCCTCTATGGACTGTACCTGAGTGGGATGTTTTTTAATGAAAAGGGGATGCTTGTTATGTTATATCCTTTACTCAATTCCATCCCTTGTATGTTTTTACCCTACGCTTTTAGGGAACTTGCCGGTGGGAACACACTTGCCACGAGCGCTGAGTGCGGAACATCAGCAGCCTACCGGCGGTGTTGCTTCCGGCAAGAAACCTTGTCGGGGCTAGTTGCATCACACTTTCATTGTTGAGCGGACTCGAAACAAATTAAGGGCGCAACTTAGCCACGAGTCGATTCCTCCGCGCACAGGTTTTCCATACAAGGCACGGTCGTTCAAGGAGTATAACTTAAAAAATTTAAAACTTGATCATGCTCAAACTTTGGCAACTTAGCTTTTCTGTCGTCTGTGTCCCGGCAAGGCTGTACTTCTTTGAACGACGCCATATCCACTTCATTATGGCTCGATTCGGCGTCGTCCTGATCGACCAAAGAACCACCGGCAGCTCCTCGATCCAATTTCTTCCGCACTTGCGCAACCTGTCGAAAGTTCTGGTCTTGAGCCCGCGCAGCACTTCAGCGTTCGCCCTCTCCGCTTGACCGTTGCTTCTCGGGTGAGCAATAGAAGCGAAGCAGATCTTGGCGCCAAGATCTTGGACGTACTGCATGAAGGTGCGGCTCGCGAATTGTGTGCCGTTGTCGGTGATGATCCTGTTAGGGACTCCGAAACGGCAAATAATTGACCTGAAGAACTTAACTGCTGACTGTGCTGTCACCTTCCTCACTGCCTCCAGTTCCGGCCACTTCGTAAACTTGTCGATTGCCACGTACAAGAACTCGAAGCCCCCGACAGCTCGGGGGAAGGGGCCAAGGATGTTGAGCCCCCAGACCGAAAATGGCCAGGACAAAGGGATTGTTTGGAGAGCTTGAGCTGGTTGATGTATCTGCTTGGAGTGGAACTGGCACGCTTCACACTTGGTTACTTGTGCAGTTGCATCCTGGAGGGCTGTCGGCCAGAAGAAACCTTGCCGGAAGGCTTTGCCTGCAAGTGCTCTTGCACCAATGTGGTGACCACATATGCCTCCATGTATCTCCGCCAACAGCTCTTGTCCATCTTCCCGAGAAATGCACTTCAATTTCACTCCGTTGAATCTCCTTCTGTACAGTATGTCATCGACAAACTGGTACATACTTGATTGCCGGGCTACACTCTCCGCTTCTTCTTGCTCTTCGGGAAGTTCTCCTGTTTGAAGGAATTGGACGATCTGCTGTGCCCATGCCGGAGCTTGTGGCTCAACTACAAGGACTAAAGGCGCAAATGCTGCTGCGGGAACATCTGCTTCCACGGCAAGAATCTGTGATTCAGCCGGAGCATGATGCTCCCCGGCAAGCGTGTTGGGACACAGCTTGTCAGGAGCGTCTGCTTCAACGAAACAAACCCTAGGGCTTGTCGGAGCAGACTGCTCCTCAGCACTCTTTGTGTTGATCCTGGGGACTTTCTTGACGGCGGCTTCGGGGAGCTCTGCCGGGAAGTAGTCACCAGTAACCAAATTCCTCTTCTTGCTCTGTCCAGTTGATGGTGTTACAGATGGTTGAGTCAGCTTGAGCACAAAAATTCCTGGTTCCACAGGTAACTTGAGTGCAGCGCATTTTGACAGGCCGTCGGCAATGTCGTTCTGAGCTCTCGGAACATGTTCCATCTGCAGGCCGTCAAAATGTTCTTCTAGCTTTCTCACTTCATCAATGTAGGCTTCCATCAACGGACTCTGATAATCTTTGTTAACTTGACGGACGACAAGCTGTGAGTCACCCCTGACAATAAGCTTCTTGATCCCAAGTTCTGCCGCGATCCTGAGTCCGGCAAGCAAGCCTTCATACTCTACAGTATTGCTTGTTGCTTGCTCCTTGGGAAAGTGCATTTGGATCACGTACTTGAGGTGCTCTCCGGTGGGTGCGACAAGTAGCACACCTGCACCGGCGCCTTGCAGCGAGAAGGCACCATCAAAGTACATGATCCATTCTTTGCTCGCTTCCTTGACGGGGATGCTCCTCTCCGGAGTTTCTTCATCAGGGGTTGGCGTCCATTCTGCTATGAATTCTGCCAATGCTCGGCTCTGAATAGTTGAAGTAGTCTCAAACTTGAGGCCAAAGCTTGACAATTACAGTGCCCACTCGACAATCCTGCCTGTTGCTTCTGGATTCTACAATATCCTCTTCAACGGAAAGTGAGTGACAACTGTGATCTCATGTGCTTGAAAGTAATGGCGCAGCTTCCTCGAGGCCATGAGAAGCCCGAAAAGCAACTTCTGCACACCAGAGTACTGTCGGTGTATTAAGGTAGGGGTACCTTAGCGCCTCGAACTTGTGCACGGGCAGTCGCAGCACCCCGCGACAAGGCTTGCCGGGCGTCCACCAAGATCCTCCACTATTCCTATTTACTGCCATTCAAGAACAAAGTGTTAACTGAGAAGACAAGGCCCCGGCAAGAGGAGCTTGCCGGGAAGGGCAAGACCCCGGCAAGAGGAGCTTGCTGGGAAGGACAAAGACCCCGGCAAGAGGAGCTTGTCGGGAAGGCCAACCAAGGCACTTCAGAAAACTTGCCGCGATGCCCCGCGCGTCCCGGCAAGGCACGGCGAGCGGCAAGTTCATGGGTGCGACAAGACATCGATCGCGGCAAGGCGCTTGCCGCGACGAAGCCAGCGCTCTGTGCCCAGGCTCCAGCGCATCCAACGACGTGTCGCCGCAGGATCGCTCCTGGTGCACGTGGCGGGTAGCTGTGCAGCCATGCGGTGCGAGGTGGCAAGCGAAGCTGACAAGGAGGCCATCGTGGCGATCGGTGGTGCCCCTAACGGTCGCTTCTTGCACTGTTGGGGCGACCGGACGGGCATTAAATGCCCTTGTCCCCTGCCGTCAGAGTTAGGTAAGGGGCACTGTTGATAGTGGTTGTACCAACCTGCGTTTTTACTCTTTTACCCCTCTCTCTACGCTGCCACCTGTCGGTGACCCCTTTAGACTATAAAAGGGAGGCCCATGCGCACGTAGAAGGGGTTCCGCGGTTGGGTTCCGCGGTTCGGTTCATTCGACTCATTCAACACCACACCCATGCTCTCAAGCAAGAACAAATAGAAACACAAAGCAGCAGTAGGAGTTTTATCTCTCCGGAGAGCTCCGAAGCTGGGTAAAATCCCCCGCGTGCTCTCGCCTCGATCTGCTCTGCGTGTGCCCTCCGCTCCCTTGCGGACCGAGAAGGGGCCCCCTGCCCCATAGGTGCTCGTCCCCCACAACATCTCTGGCACGCCAGGTAGGGGGGCGTCGAGGTCGTGCGTATCTGATCCGGCGTCTGCGCGCGCTACATCAACATCTTCATCAACATGGCACCGAAGAAGAAGACTTCAGAGGTGGCCGCTCCGTCTGCAACTATCCTACCGCCACCAGAGCAAACGGGCGGTGGGGTGGACGCCGGCGGAGGAGCGGGCGCCGGCGGGGGGACTCACATCGTCACCCGGTCCAAGGACAAGGCCCCGCAAGGTTCAGCGTCTGCACATCCACCGCACCCTTCCCAGGAGGTGCAGGATCGACAACGCCACAGTGCTCCTAGCACCGTGCTCGCGTTGGAACAAGGCCAAGCTGGTGGGTCGCGGGACGCTCAAGGCCAACATACACGTCAACACGCTGGCACTAGCGCAGTGCGGTCGCCTGGACGAGATGTTGCTCCTTCTAACACTGTTAGGAGTTTGAGCATGTCTCGCACCTCGCGTCGCGCACCACCGCCACCCAAGACTCCAGAGGAAGCGCTGGCCCGAGCCCAGCTACTTCTAGATTACCCTCCAGCGCCGGACAAGATCGACGACTGGAGGGCCGCCATTTATAGCCTCATTGGCTTCGCTAACAGCGACAAGCCCCGGCAACCGAGCACATCGAAGCCCCGGCAAGACGCCCAGGCGCAAGCCGACGCCGACAAGACCGCTGGGGGTGCCACCACCGTGCACTCGCCGCCCCGAAGGCCAAGATCGCCGACTCGCCGGGCCAACCTCGACACCCACTCCAACACTTGTCGCACCTAAGCCACAAGAGAAGTTGCTGCTATATCTGGCGGCAACCAATCAAGTGGTTAGTGCTGCGTTAGTTGCGGAGAGGGAGGCGGATGATGAGCCAACGACCGCGGCAAGCGAGCCCAGCGACAAGCAGGGGGCTTCCCCGACAAGTTCTGGCTCCGGCAAGGATGGATCTGTACGGCTGGCGGAAGAGTAATAGAAGAAGATGGTGCAGCGCCCAGTTTACTTTGTTAGTTAACTTCTACAGGGGGCTAGATCAAGGTACTCTGGTGTGCAGAAGTTGCTTTTCGGCCTTCTCATTGCCTCGAGGAAGCTGCGCCATTACTTTCAAGCACATGAGATCACAGTTGTCACTCGCTTTCCGTTGAAGAGGATATTGCAGAATCCAGAAGCAACAGGCAGGATTGTCGAGTGGGCACTGGAATTGTCCAGCTTTGGCCTCCAGTTTGAAAGTACTTCAACTATTCAGAGCCGAGCATTGGCAGAATTCATAGCAGAATGGACGCCAACACCAGATGAAGAAACTCCGGAGAGGAGCATCCCCGTCAAGGAAGCAAGAAAAGAATGGATCATGTACTTTGATGGTGCCTTCTCGCTGCAAGGCGCCGGTGCGGGCGTACTACTTATCACCCCCAGCGGAGAGCACCTCAAGTACGTGGTCCAAATGCACTTTCCCAAGGAGCAAGCAACAAACAATACTGCAGAGTATGAAGGCTTGCTTGCCGGACTCAGGATCGCGGCAGAACTTGGGATCAAGAAGCTTATTGTCAGGGGTGACTCACAGCTTGTCGTCCGTGAAGTTAACAAGGATTATCAGAGTCTGTTGATGGAAGCATACATCGATGAAGTGAGGAAGATGGAAGAACATTTTGACGGCCTGCAGATGGAACACATTCCAAGAGCTCAGAATGACATTGCAGACGGCCTGTCAAAGTGCGCCGCACTCAAGTTATCTGTGGAACCAGGGATTTTTGTGCTCAAGCTGACCCAGCCATCTGTAACACCATCAACTGGACAGAGCAAGAAGAGGAAGTTGGTTACTGGCGACTACCTTCCGGCAGAGCTCCCCGAAGCCGCCGCCAAGAAGGTCCCCAGGATCAATACAGAGAGTGCTGAGGAGCAGTCTGCTCCGACAAGCCCCAGGGCTTGTTTCGTTGAAGCAGACGCTCCCGACAAGCTGTGTCCCGACACGCTTGCCGGGGAGCATCATGCTCCGGCGGAATCACAAATTCTTGCCGTAGAAGCAGATGTTCCCGCAGCAGCATTTGCGCCTTTAGTCCTTGTTGTCGAGCCACAAGCTCCGACATGGGCACAATAGATAGTCCATTTCCTTCAGACAGGAGAACTTCTCGAGGAGCAAGAAGAAGCGGAGAGAGTAGCCCGCCAATCAAGTATGTACCAGTTTGTCGATGACATACTGTACAGAAGAAGATTCAACAGAGTGAAATTGAAGCGCATTTCCCGGGAAGATGGACAAAAGCTGTTGATGGAGATACATGGAGGCATATGTGGGTACCACATTGGCGCAAGAGCACTTGCCGGCAAGGCCTTCCGGCAAGGTTTCTTCTGGCCGATAGCCCTCCAGGATGCAACTGCACAAGTAACCAAGTGTGAAGCGTGCCAGTTCCACTCCAAGCAGATACATCAACCACCTCAAGCTCTCCAAACAATCCCTTTATCCTGGCCATTTTCGGTCTGGGGGCTCGACATCCTCGGCCCCTTTCCCCGAGCTGTCGGGGGCTTTGAGTACTTGTACGTTGCAATCGACAAGTTCACAAAGTGGCCTGAAGTGGAACCAGTGAGGAAGGTGACAGCACAGTCAGCAGTCAAGTTCTTCAGGTCAGTTGTTTGCCGTTTCGGAGTCCCTAACAGGATCATCACCGACAACGGCACACAATTCACGAGCCGCACCTTCATGCAGTACGTCCAAGATCTTGGCGCCAAGATCTGCTTCGCTTCTGTTGCTCACCCGAGAAGCAACGGTGAAGCAGAGAGGGCAAACGCTGAAGTGCTGCGCGGGCTCAAGACCAGAACTTTCGACAGGCTGCGCAAGTGCGGAAGAAATTGGATCGAGGAGCTGCCGGTGGTTCTTTGGTCGATCAGGACAACGCCAAATCGAGCCACTGGCCAGACACCTTTTGCTCTTGTCTATGGAGCAGAAGCAGTTCTCCCCACGGAACTCGTATACGGATCGCCTCGAGTTCTCGCTTACGATGAGCTTGAGCAAGAGCAGCTGTAGCAAGATGACGCGCTGCTCCTCGAGGAAGATCATCTTCAGGCTTCTGTACGAGCTGCTCATTACCAGCAAGCTTTGTGTCGCTACCATAGCCGCAAAGTTAATGCCAGAAGCTTCGAGGAAGGCGACCTTGTTCTTCGGCGCGTTCAATCCGCCAAGAATTCCAACAAGTTGACGCCGAAGTGGGAAGGCCCTTATCGGGTGAAACGAGTCACTAGGCCTGGCGCTGTCCGCCTTGAGACCGAAGATGGCTTTCCGGTGAGCAATTCCTGGAACATAGAGCATCTTCGCAAGTTTTACCCATAAGGCGCGGTTGCTGGAACCTGTTCCGGCAACCACCTTTTGTACAAGCCTTGCCGCTGTTGCATGTAACCCTTCGTACAAAGCCGGGCGCAGACCCCGTGCATAAATAAATTTCATGTGTGCCTCACACATCTTGTCAAATTCCATGCATTCTTTCTTTTTTCATGTTTTATCTGACACTTTGTGCAGCACTCACCCCCGATAAGCAATAACGAACCTTGAAGCCCCATACCATTATTTTCTCTTCTTTCTTTTTCTCAAAAAGAAGGATCCTTCGCCCACAAGTTCACGGGGGGGGGGGGGGGGGGGGGAAGGAGAGGATAAAGGTGGTGTGGACCGGGCGTCGTTCAAAGAAGTATGGCCTTGCCGGGGCGCAGACGACAGAAAAGCTAAGTTGCCAAAGTTTGAGCACAGTCAGTTTTGAATTTTTAAGTTATATTCCTTGAACGACCGTTCCTTGTATGGAGAACCTGTGCGCGGAGGAACCGGCTCGTGGCTAAGTCGCACCCTTACTTTGTTTCGAGTCCGCTTAACAATGAAAGTGTGCTGCGACTAGTCCCGACAAGGTTTCTTTCCAGAGGCAACACCTCCAGCAGGCTGCTGATGTTCCGCACTCAGCGCTCGCGGCAAGTGTGCTTGCGCCGGCAAGTTCCCTAAAAACGCAGGGTAAAAACATACAAGGGATGGAACCGAATAAAGGAAATAACATAGCAGATAGTGCCCAGAATAAAGTTATATTACAAAAATAGCTTGTTGCGGCACTGACTAAATTGTTCTCATGACTTAAATAAACAGCAACAAGGAAAGGAGAAGAAGGATGGCCTAATCCACGCGCTCGCCATTGATCCTCCTGACTTCGCTCACCTTGTCCATGATGGGTGCGACGATGGCTTTGAGCTCCTCAAGATCAGCACCCTCCGGCAGCTTCTTCAGGACGCGGGAGAGGTCAAGGCCTGGATTGCGGAAGAGGATCTTCACCAGCACCTTCTCCAAGACCTTGGCGCAGATTGCGCGTGACTCGTCCGCCAGCTTCTTCGGGATCCTTTCCCGGAGTTGCTGAAGGGCCGTCACCACGCCCTTGAAGAAAAGAGTAAGCTTGGCGCTGGGCTGGAGGTTTTCCTCGGTGGAGTACCCGAAGCCCGCCAAGTCCAGCTCCGCCAGCTCCTCGTCGATGGCCGCAGCGATGTTGACGAGGCCCTCCGTCCAGAACTCCACTGTGGCCTTGAAGGTGTTCTGGGTCTCGGCGGCCCTCGTCAGCAGCTCCTCGTTGCCCTTGACCTCTTTCTTCAGGTCATCTTCTCGCTTCTTGGCGGCGTCCAACGTCCCCATCAAGGTGGCCAGCTTCATCTCCAGATCAGCGCTCGAGTCCTTGGCGGCGTTCAGCTCCTTGATCTTCTCGGCGAGCTGAACTTGCAGATCACCATGGGCATGGGCATCCTTCTCGCGCTCGCGCTGGAGTGCGGCAAGCTCTTCGTTCTTCCCTGTTATGTCCGCCTCCAGCTACATCACCTTCACCTCTAACTCCTTCTTGGCGGCCTCGGCAGCCGCAGCGGCATCCCTCGCCTCCTTGAGTGCCCCGCCAAGTGATTGCTCCCGGACGGCGAGCTCCTCTTCGTGGCTGTCCAAGTTCACCTTCTTCTGTATCAGCTCACCATCCCGCTTGGACAGCTCCTCGGCGGCGAGCCTCTGCTGCTCTTCTACTTCAGCCTTTTCCAGGATGAACGCCTTCTTCGCCTCGTCGAGCTGCGCCCTCTCCTCAGCAATGGACCGGAGGGCCTCCTGGTTGCGGTTCCGGAGCTCCTCTGCGTGTTTCTCCATGTCAACTCCCGCCCGTGCGACAAGCGCCTCCCGGGACTCCAACTTCGCTTGCCGGGCGCGGTAGAGTGACACTAACTTCCGGAGCAACTGCTCCTCCTCGGACTCGCCGCTGCTGCTGCATGGCTTGTCAACCACTGCCAACCCAGCAGAGGCGAGTACTTCCCCGTCAAACTCCTCCCCTTCCACCGGCGCCCTGGAGCTCGACGCCCAGGGAAGCTTGATGTATACGCCCTCGCCGGCCTTCAAGTATGCGCCTGGCTGGGGCTCCTCGGAGCCTGGCGCTGCATCAGCGGCGGAGGGGTCGGCGGACGGTGCAGCGCCTTGCGCTCCTGCGTCCTCCGGGTCGTCAGTGCGATCACCGGACCCCTCGCCGGCTCCTGCGCCAGCAGCCTTGGCGGCTTCCTCGTCGGCGGGTTCATCAGCGTCGGCCTCTTCCTCGCCAGCGGCGGCATCTTCAGTGTTGCCGCGTGAGCCTTCCTCACCGGTGGCCTCGGTCTCCATCGGGTCGGCGAGAAGGGGATCTGAGGATAGGAAGAGGAAGGAAAAGTCAAGCAAGTATCCAAAAAAAGAAGAAAGAAGATCAGAAGAAGAACCCAAGGGAAGGTTTCCGACAAGGTAGGTTACCTGTGCTAGGCTCTGTGACCATGGGCTCCTCCACCAAGGGCTCACTGGTTTCGTCCCTTGCCGGGGACCTCTCCCTTGCCTGGGAGCGCTCCCTTGTCGGGGGATCGCCCCTTGGCGGCGTAGTCGAAGCAGACAGCACCTCCGGGGCAGTTTCTGATTGCTCCTGATGGGCCTGTTCTGCTCCTACACGAATGAATCAGCAATCAAGATATCAGCAAAAGAAGAAGCACCCATGCGTGCCCCACGACAGAAAGTGAACCAAACACTTATGCTGGGGGCTGTGTTGGGGGCTGCTGCGAGGAGAAGGAACCGGGTCCGTCAAGGTAGTCTCGGACGTGTCCTCTGCCGTCACAGCAGGATCGTCCTCGATAACAACCACTGGGACCTTGGCCCTCTTCGCTGCTCTCTCGGCCAGAGTCCTGAAATGGAACGAAGATTCAGGGGGAAGCAAATCAGATACAAGATAAGCAACAACAAAGATCAAAGAAAGACAAGTACAGTAAGAAGAAAGTCTTACTCCTCCTCCTCCTCCTCTTCATCATCATCGGAGCTCAGCGCGGAGAGATCGAAGTCCGGTACCCTCTCTGCGCGGTGTGGCGGAGGAGTGGGCTCCCTTGGACGTTTGTCGGGAGCCGCGGCAGGATCGGGTGTGGCAGCCCGGGAAGACCCCGCCTCGGTTGCCGGCGCGGCCTGAGATGCTCCTGCGGCAACTGTACTTGCCGCGGTGGAGCGCGTCCCACAACGCTGCGGCTGTTGGCCTGCCTGCCACGCTGCTGGATCTCCAACTCGATGGAGGCGCCTTCTTGGCTGGAATTGGGGCTGCGCTGGGGGCTCCGCCTGCGGCAAGCTGCTCGAGGACGGCCGGCCGCTCGCGCCCCCGGCGGGCTCGCTCGCTTCGACCTCGGGCTCCCCCTCGCCAATGACCTCTCCGCCAAGGTCTTCCCGGTCGGCAAGACTTGCCGCCTCGGCCGCATCCGCCTCCTCCAACGTGAAGCCGAACTCGCCCGCGGCAGCGGCTGCCGCCGCCTCTTCGGCCCTGGTGGCGATGTACCGCATCTCGTCGTCGGTGGTGGCGCGGGTGAGGAGCTTCTGCTCGTCGGAGTTGACTGCTACCTCCGTCAAGCCATCGAAGAATTGCTGCACGACGTCGTCGGCGGGCTCTATCCAAGTTGCGCTTATCCCATGCGAGTCGCACTCTGGCATCATTGCGCAGATGCGATCGCGCTGGGAGTTGTTGCACAACGGGATGACGCCCTGCGGCAACCTGAACCACTCTGGATGGTTGGCGTCATGCTTGAACAGCTCCCTCAGCATCCCGTCAAGCTCCAGAACCGTGAAGTTGAAGTTGAGGCCTGGACGCAGCCTCATGATATCCGCCGGGCCGCCAAACAGCCAGGCGGGCCTCCCCCTCTTTTGCAGAGGGGCGATGCGATGGCGGAGGAAATCCGCGCCAACCGCCCCTGCTGTGAGCCCGGCATGCCTGAGCCGGAGGATTCGGGTGGTGGCAATCTTCAGCTTGGCGTCGTCCGGCGACAGAGCGCTCCAGTCGCCGCCGCGCACTACCCGGGACTGGCGCAAGGTGGTTAATGGCTGCGGATTGGCGTCAACGATCCAGCACCACTCCGCCCTCCACTCATCCCACTTGCTGCGGAGCTCGCCCGTCAGATACACCTCCTTCATGCCGATCCGTCAGGTCCAGGCGATTCCGCCAGCCAGTGGCTCCCCTTTCTCGGCCCGGGGAGTGAAATAATGACGGAAAAGAGCGACATTGGGGAGGATGCCAACGAAGTTCTCGCAGAGGTGTGTGAAAACCGCCATTGTCAGAACGGCGTTGGGGGTGAAATCAAGAAGATGAAACCCGTAGGTATTCATGATGTCGCAGAGGAAATCGGAAAAAGGTGGGCAGAGCCCGCAATAGAAGAACACAGGAAAGAAGTAGTATCCTCTGGGGCACTTTTTCGAAGTGGAAGCTTCGGCGGAGAGTACCTGCGTGCGCGGATGCGCCCGCGTCTCCGTCGACCAAAAGAGGTAGAACTCCTCCCGCAGCGCCTTCGGGGTAAGCTCGGGGGAGAAAAGCGCTCGCTTCTTGCGCAGCGCCTCAAGCTGCAGTGCCTCGGCCGACTTCGCAGCCTTCCCGGTCTTCGGAGCCATGGCGGAAGCAGTGGGGGAAAGCGAGGGCGACGGCGCCGACGGCGGCGACGGGTGGCGGAGCGCTGCTCTCTTTCGGCTTGGGAAGCGGAGGGGAGCGGTGGTGCTTTCGGAGGAAGGAACTGCAAGTGGCGAAGGTGGGGGAACGGCCCTGTTTCCTCTGCTTATAAACGGGGGATGCGAACGTTACGCATTTCCTGGAATTAAGTATTGCCCATGTTCTCTCCCACGACGCCGCGATTGATGCGTGCCGTCGCGGGAGGGCGCGGTGGACACGGAGTCAGATTTAATGTGGACCCAGGCCGCGTGTGCCCGTGCCCTGTTTTGGGCTTGGCCCAACAGAGCTCGGCACCGTGTATGGCCCAGGCCCGGGGGCTCCTGTCGGTATACTAAGGTAGGGGTACCTTAGCACCCCGAATTTGTGCACGGGCAGTCGCAGCACCCCGCGACAAGGCTTGCCGGGCGTCCGCCAAGATCCTCCACTATTCCTATTTACTGCCATTCAAGAACAAAGTGTTAACTGAGAAGACAAGGCCCAGGCAAGAGGAGCTTGCCGGGAAGGGCAAGACCCCGGCAAGAGGAGCTTGCCGGGAAGGACAAAGACCCCGGCAAGAGGAGCTTGCCGGGAAGGCCAACCAAGGCACTTCAGAAAACTTGCCGCGATGCCCCGCGCGTCCCGGCAAGGCACGGTGAGCGGCAAGCTCGCGGGTGCAACAAGACATTGACCGCGGCAAGGCGCTTGCCGCGACGAAGCCACCGCTCTGCGCCCAGGCTCCAGCGCATCCAACGATGTGTCGCCGCAGGATCGCTCCTGGTGCATGTGGCGGGTAGCTGTGCAGCCATGCGGTGCGAGGTGGCAAGCGAAGCTGACAAGGAGGCCATCGTGGCGATCGGTGGCGCCCCTAACGGTCGCTTCTTGCACTGTTGGGGCGACCGGACGGGCATTAAATGCCCTTGTCCCCTGCCGTCAGAGTTAGGTAGGGGGCACTGTTGATAGTGGTTTTACCAACCTGCGTTTTTACTCTTTTACCCCTCTCTCTACGCTGCCACCTGTCGGTGACCCCTTTAGACTATAAAAGGGAGGCCCATGCGCACGTAGAAGGGGTTCCGCGGTCGGGTTCCGCGGTTCGGTTCATTCGACGCATTCAACACCACACCCACGCTCTCAAGCAAGAACAAATACAAACACAAAGCAGCAGTAGGAGTTTTATCTCTCCGGAGAGCTCCGAAGCTGGGTAAAATCCCCCGCGTGCTCTCGCCTTGATCTGCTCTGCGTGCGCCCTCCGCTCCCTTGCCGAACCGAGAAGGGGCCCCCTGCCCCATAGGTGCTCGTCCCCCACGACAAGTACCTTGATCTAGCCCCCTGCAGAAGGGAACTGACAAAGTAAACTAGGCGCTGCACCATCTTCTTTTGTTTCTCTTCTTGTGGCTGCGCAGATCCATCCTTGCCGGAACTAGAACTTGTCGGGGAAGCCCCCTGCTTGTCGCTGGACTCGCTTGCCGCGGCCGCCGGCTCATCATCCGCCTCCCTCTCCGCTACTAACGCAGCACTAACCACTTGATTGGTTGCTGCCAGATATAGCGGCAACTTCTCTTGTGGCTTAGGTGCGACAAGTATTGGAGTGGAGGATAGGTATCTCTTCAAGTCCTGCGCAGCCTCCGCTTCCGGAGTCCATTTCATTGGACCTGCCTTTTTCAAAATTTTGAAAAATGGCAGGGCGCGCTCAGCAAACTTAGAAATGAACCTACTGAGAGCAGCAACACAGCCGGCAAGTCTTCGCACATTTGCAAAAGAACCCTGCTGAGATACGAAGAATCCGAGAAGCTTGCCGGAAGGAACTCCAAACACGCACTTCTCGGGATTCAACTTGAGATTGATCTTGTGCAGATTTGCAAAAGTCTCATCCAAATCTTGGATCAAAGTTTCTCTGTCCTTGCTTTTGACCACTATGTCATCCATGTAAGCTTCTACATTTCTGTGCAACTGTGGCTCAAAAGCATGACTGACTACTCTTGCAAATGTTGAACCAGCATTCTTTAATCCGAAAGGCATCCGTACAAAGCAGTACGTGCCACATGGAGTAATGAATGCGGTTTTGTCTTCATCCTCTTCTGCCATGAAGATCTGATGATATCCTGAGTATGCATCAAGGAATGAAAGCAGATCACATCCTGCTGTGGAGTCGACAATCTGGTCAATGCGCAGCAAGGGAAATGGATCCTTGGGACAAGCTTTATTAACATCAATGAAGTCAATACAAAGCCTCCACTTCCCGTTTGCTTTGCGCACGACTACTGGATTGGCTAACCACGTTGGATGGAGTACTCCTTGGACCAGGCCTGCTGCTTCCAATTTCTTGATCTCTTCAGCAATGAACTCTTGTCGCTCCACTGCTTGCTTCCTAACTCTCTGCTTGACGGGCCGCGCGTGAGGGCAGACGGCGAGGTGGTGCTCAATTACTTTCCTGGGAACACCAGGGATGTCAGATGGTTGCCATGCAAACACATCCACATTCGCCCGCAGGAAAGCAACGAGCGCGCTTTCCTATTTAGGGTCAAGCGTGGCACTGATGGTGAAGGTACCACCAGTGCCGTGCTCCTTGGCGGCCACTTTCTTGGTCTCTGGTGATGCTGTCTTTGCTTTTTTGCACTTGCCGGTGGAGCTCGATGGTGCGTCCTCGACGGTAGCGCAGCACTCCGAAGAGGTGCGCTTGCCGGAGTGGGCATCAGAGCTACTCTTGCTGGACTTGGTCTTCTTCTTCCCCCCGGGAGCTTCAGCGGCAAGTGGTTTGCGCTCTGCTGCAGCTGCTGCTTCCCGGTAGATCTTGTCGGTACAGATAAGTGCATCTTTCTTGTCGCCATGGACAGGAATAACACTTATCAGACCAGGCATCTTGAGCACATTGTAAGCGTAGTGAGAAGCTGCCACGAACTTGGCAAGCGCTGGACGGCCGAGTATCCCATTGTAGGGCAATGGGAAATCAGCAACGTCAAACGTGACTCTCTCTGTCCTGAAGTTCAGCTCACTGCCAAATGTTACTGGCAGTGTAATCTTCCCCTTCGGCTTGCTCCTTCCCGGGTTGATTCCTTGAAAGGTACCAGCCTCTTCGAGCTCGCTGTCGGGGATTTGGAGCTTCTTGAGCACTACAGAGGAGATCAGATTTAGGCCGGCCCCGCCGTCAACCAACATCTTCGTGACCTTGAGGTTGCGGATGGTTGGCGAAACCAACATCGGCAGGCACCCGACCGCAGTGATGCGATCAGGGTGATCCTCAACATCAAAAATGATGGGCGTGCTGGACCACTTCAGGGGCTTGCACGATTCAACGGACAGTTCTGCTGCGTTCACTTCCCGCACCCACTGTTTGAGTTGGCGGTGCGAGGTGTGCAGAGAAGCACCGCCGTTGATGCACAAGACCTCTGTTGCCTTCTGAAACTCCTGCTCGTCGGTCTCATCCTCATCCACCTCATCGTCTTCGTCCCCATCCTCATCCTTGTCGCGGCCGCGGGGAGGCCTGTCTCCTTGCCACTGCTTAGCCTTGCCGCG
This sequence comes from Triticum timopheevii, assembly GCA_963921465.1. NCBI lineage: Eukaryota > Viridiplantae > Streptophyta > Magnoliopsida > Poales > Poaceae > Triticum > Triticum timopheevii. The sequence continues at coordinate 375,746,420 of OY997270.1, forward strand.
GCGCCCTCCCCGGGCGGGACGCTTCTTGCCGGATCCTCCGCCACCTTCCTGGGCCTTCTCCTTGTCGCGGCGCTCGTATTCGGCTTTCTGTAGCTCCGCCATCTGCTCAACTTTCTTGCAGGCTTGGAGGTCATGGCCCTTGGTGCGGTGGATCTTGCAGTACTGCTTGCCGGAGCCGTCCTGCTTGTCGGCGGCCACCACAGCCTCGCCGGAGTCGCCAGCCTTGGCCTTGTCGGCGCCGCCTCCGTTGCCGGACTGCTCAACAACTAGCACATCCTCAGCCTTTCTCTTTCTGTTATTCCGCCTCCGGTTCTTCTTTGCCGGAGGGGCGTCCTCACTGTCAGATCCTTCTGCTCCTGTGTTCTCTCCGGGGAGTTTCCTCCCCTCTTCAGCACGGGCACACTTGTCCGCCAGAGCATAGAGTTCGCTGACATCTCTGATCTTGCACATCGCCATCTCCTCCCTCATCCTGCGGTTACGCACGTTCTGATGGAACGCGCTGATAACCGCGGCAGGGTGGACGTCTGGGATGTTGCACTGCACCTGGCTGAATCTCTGTATGTACTTGCGCAGGGGTTCTCCCTCCTTCTGGGCGAGCAGATGAAGATCGCTCTCCTGGCCATGGGGTTTGTGGCCGCCTGTGAAGGCGCCGACAAACTGATGGCACAGGTCCGCCCACAAAGAGATGGAGTTGTCCGGCAAGTGCATGAGCCAAGATCTGACGTTGGGCTTGAGCACCAGCGGGAAGTAGTTGGCGAGGATCTTCTCGTCGCGTCCCCCGGCAGCCTGCACCGCTATGGTGTAGACGCTGAGGAACTCTGACGGATGTATCCTACCATCGTACTTCTCGGGCACGTCTGGCTTGAAGTTCTAGGTACTGGGCCACTGGACCTGCCGCAGCTCACGGGTGAACACAGGGCAACCTACCGCGTACGGCAAGTCGCCTGGTTCCCCTGGCGCATGCATATCGACAGTGGGCCCAGCGCGCTGGTCTGATTGACGCCACACTTCTCTTCGACGCTCGATGCGAGTGCGAGCGTCTTCGTGTCGTCGTTCTTGGAGAACTTGGCGTTGATCGCGGTGAGCTCGCGGGTCCGACGACGCAGTGGAGTTGGTGTCGAGGTTGGCCCGGCGAGTCGGCGATCTTGTCCTTCGGGGCGGGGAGTGCATGGTGGTGGCACCCCCAGCGGTCTTGTCGGCGTCGGCTTGCACCTGGGCGTCTTGCTGGGGCTTCGATGTGCTCAGTTGCCGGGGCTTGTCGCCGTTGGCGAAGCCGATGAGGCTCTGAATGGTGGCCCTCCAGTCGTCGATCTTGTCTGGCGCTGGAGGGTAATCTAGAAGCAGCTGCGCTCGGGCCAGCGCTTCCTCTGGAGTCTTGGGCGGCGGTGGCGAGCGACGCGAGGTGCGGGATATGCTCAAACTTCTAACAGTGTTAGAAGGAGCAACATCTCGCCCAGGCGACCGCACTACGCTCGTGCCAGCGTGTTGGCGTGCATGTTGGCCTTGAACGTCCCGCGATCCGCCGGCTTGGCCTTGTTCCAACGCGAGCACGGTGCTAGGAGCACCATGGCGTTGTCGGTCCTGCATCTCCTGAGAGGGGTGTGGTGGATGTACAGACACTGAAGCTTGCGGGGCCTTGTCCTTGGACCTGCTGACGATGTGAGTCCCCCCATCGGCGCCCGCTCTTCCGCCGGCGTCCACCCCACCGCCGGTTTGCTCCGGTGGCGGTAGGATAGTCGTAGACGGAGCGGACACCTCCGAAGCCTTCTTCTTCGGTGGCATGTCGATGAAGATGTTGATGTAGCGCGCGCAGACGCTGGATCAGGTACGCACGACCTCGACGCCCCCCTACCTGGCGCGCCAAAGATGTCATGGGGAACGAACACCTATGGGGCAGGGCCCCTTTCTGGTCCGGCAAGGGAGCGGAGAGCGCACGAAGAGCAGATCGAGGCGAAAGCACGCGAGGGATTTTACCCAGCTTCGGAGCTCTCCGGAGAGATAAAACTCCTACTGCTGCTTTGTGTTTCTATTCTGTTCTTGCTCAAGAGCGTAGGTGTGTTGTAGTTTCGAATGAATCGAACCCCTTCTACATGCGCATGGACCTCCTTTTTATAGTCTAAAGGGGTCACCGACAGGTGGCAACGTAGAAAGAGGGGTAAAAAGGTAAAAACGGGGGTTGGTACAACCGCTACCAACAGTGCCCCCTACCTAACTCTGACGGCAGGGGACAAGGGCATTTAATGCCCGTCCGGTCGCCCAAACAGTGCAGGAAGCGACCGTTAGGGGCGCCACCGATCGCCACGATGGCCTCTTCGTCATCTTCTCTTCCCACCTCGCACCGCTTGGCTACACAGCTACCCGCCACGTGCACTAGGAGCGATCCTGTGGCGACTCGTCATCGAATGCGCTGGAGCGTGGGCGCAGAGTGGTGGCTTCGCCGCGGCAAGCACCTTGCCGCGGTCGTTATCTTGTCGCACCCTCAAGCTTGCCGCTCGTCGGGTCTTGCCGGGACGCGCGGAGCGTCGCTGCAAGTTTTCTGAAGTGCCTTGGTTGGCCTTCCCGGCAAGCTCCTCTTGCCGGGGTCTTGTCCTTCCCGGCAAGCTTCTCTTGCCGGGGCCTTGTCTTCTCGGTTAACACTTTGTTCTTGAATGGCAGTAATAGAAATGACGAAGGATCTTGGCGGACGCCCGGCAAGCCTTGCCGCGGGACGCTGCGACTGCCCGTGCACAAGTTCGGGGTACTAAGGTACCCCTACTTTAGTACACCGACAGCGATTACCGCAAGTCCCTGGAGTGCGCCCGTGACTGCGCCAGGTTGGCCGAGTCACTGGTCATTGCCGAGGAGCGACGCCAGCTCGACCGGATCGTCGCCCTGGTAGGCGAGGCCTCCGCTGCGTCGATCCCGACCCCGGACCCGGCCGACGAGGCTGCCTTCAAACCCTCCGAGGAGACCAAGAAAGTGAAGCTGAACCTGGAAGACCCCAGCTGCAGCAGGTACGTTGTCGTAGGCGCCCGCCTCGACAGCAAATAGGAAGGCGAGCTCGTCGACTTCCTCCCTGAGAATCGGGATATCTTCGCATGGACCCCCGAGGAAGTACGCCGAGCACAAACTTCACGTCTGCAAGGACGCCAAGCCTGTTCGTCAACCCCTAGGACGATTTTCCGAAGAGAAGAGAAGAACCATTGGTGAAGAGGTCGCCAAGCTTTTGGCGGCCGGCTTCATAATGGAAGTGTTTCACTCCGAGTGGATGGCCAATCCAGTCCTCGTCCTGAAGAATGACAAGACTTGGCGCATGTGTATCAATTACACCAGCCTCAACAAGGCCTGTCCCAAGGATCCGTTCACTCTCCCGCGGATCGACCAAGTCATCGACTCGACCACCGGGTGCGAGCTCCTGTCCTTCCTGGACGCTTACTCCGTCTACCACCAGATCAAGCTGGACCTAGCCGACGCCCTGAAGACGTCCTTCATCATGCCCTTTGGGGCGCTACATCACCATGTCGTTCGGCTTGAAGAACGCCGGCACCACCTTCCAACGCTGCATGCAGAAATGCCTGCTGCCGCAACTCGGCCGTAGTATCCACTAGTACGTGGACAACAGTGTGGTGAAGACCAAGCAGCACCTCACGCTCCTCGACAATTTGAAGGAAACATTCGCCAACCTCCGCGAAAAGGTCAAGCTCAACCCGGAAAAATGGGTCTTCGGCGTCCCGGCTGGAAAGCTACTCGGCTTCCTCGTCTCGGAACGCGGCATTGAGGCGAACCCGGAGAAGATCAAGGCCATCGAGTCCATGCGCAAGCCGGCTCGACTGCGCGATCTCCAGAAGTTCACCGGATGCTTGGCCTCGGTCAGTCGATTTCTAAGCTGGCTGGGCGAGAGGGCGCCACCCCTGTACCAGCTGATGAAGAAGACGAGCCCGTTCGAATGGAATGACAAGGAAGACACGGCCTTCCAAGACCTCAAGTGCATGCTCTCCACAGCACCAGTCCTGGCCGCGCCAACCGACAAGGAGCCGTTGTTGCTCTACATAGCCGCGACCTCGTGGGCGGTCAGCACGGTGCTGGTGGTCGAGCAACCAGAGAAGGGCAGTGTCCAAGCCGTACAGCGCCCAGTCTACTACCTGAGCGAGGTGCTCTCCATCTCCAAGCAGAACTACCCGCACTACCAGAAGATGTGTTACGGCGTGTACTTCACCGCCAAGAAGCTGAAGCAGTATTTCCAAGAGCATGTCGTCACCATGGTCAGCACGGCGCCTATCGGAGAAATCATCGGTTGCCGGGATGCCTCTGGCCGGGTCACCAAGTGAGCGATCCAGCTAGCCGGCCACACCATCCTCTACGAGCCTCGTACCACGATCAAGTCTCAAGCCCTGGCCGACTTTCTCATCGACTGGACCAAGACCTAGTAGTTGCCGCCGCCCCCCAACTCGATGCACTGGCGCATGCATTTCGACAGATCCAAGATGCGACTCGGCCTGGGGGCCGTCATCGTACTTTCGTTCCCAAAGGGCGACCGGCTCCACTACGCGCTCCAAATCCACTTCGCCGCCTCCAGCAACGTTGCCGAGTACGAAGCCCTTGTGCACGGCCTCCAGCTTGCCAAGGAACTCGACATCCGGCGCATCCTGTGCTACGGCGACTCGGACCTGGTGGTGCAGCAGGTCTCCGGCGAATGGGACGCCCGCGACTCCAACATGGCAAGCTACCGCTTCCTCATCCAGAAGCTGTATGGATCCTTCGAGGGCTGTGAGTTCCTCCACGTCCCGCGTGCGGAGAACGAAGCAGATGACACGCTCGCCAAGATCGCCTTGTCCCGACAAGCCATCCCGTTCGGCGTCTCCCTCGAGCACCTGCGCAAGCCGTCAGTCAAACCATCGCCGGACTCCGAGTCCATCCACGTTCCAGATGACCCGGCCGTACCTCGAGCCGGCCCGGGGGCTGCTGAATCCGGCTCGAGGGCTGCTCAGCTCAACCCGGCCACCATCGCCCCAAAGCCGGCTGTCGGCATCCCCGACCCGGGGGCTTCCTAACCGGCTCGGGGGCTGCCGACTCGGAACCCACCCTGGTGGCCGTCTTCGCCGTGGTTACGGCTCCATCTTGGGCCCTCCCAATATCAGAACTCTTGGAGAACGGGGTTCTCCCCATGGACGAGACCGAAGCTCGGCAAGTGCAGCACCGGGCGTCCGCCTACAGCGTCATCAACAACGAGCTCATCAAACACGGCTCCATCAGCGTGTTCTGGCGCTGCGTCGAGCAGGAACAGGGCATCAACATCCTCCTCGACATTCACAAGGGCGAGTGCAGGCACCACGCTGCATCACGATCCCTGGTGGCCAAGGCGTTCCGCCATGGTTTCTACTGGCGCATGGCCCTCCAAGATGCTGAGTCGCTCGTCCTCAAGTGTGAGGGATGCCAATGCTTCAGCAAACGCAACCACCAGCCGGCATCAGCACTCCGCACCATACCGATCGCCTGGCCCTTGGCGGTCTGGGGACTCGACATGGTGGGACCCTTCAAAACCGCTCGAGGCGGCATGACGCACCTGCTGGTGGCAGCAGACAAATTCACCAAGTGGATCGAGGCAAGACCAATCAAGAAACTGGACGGGCCAACAGCCGTCCGGTTCATCAAGGACATAGCGGTGCGCTATGGCATGCCGAACAACATTATCACCGACAACGACACCAACTTCGCCAAGGGCACGCTCGAGCAATACTGCTCTGTCTCCGGCATCCGCCTCGACCTAGCCTCCATTGCACACCCGCAGTCCAACGGGCAGGTCGAGCTGGCCAATGGACTCATCCTGTCTGGCGTCAAGCCACGACTCGTTGAGCCACTCATCCGCTCACCCGGCAGCTGTCTTGACAAGTTGCCGGCCGTTCTCTGGAGTCTCCACACCACGCTGAATCGGTCGACCGGGTTCACCCCGTTCTTCCTCGTTTACGGAGCCAAAGCCGTCATCTCGACCGACATCGAGTTCGACTCACCGCGCGTCGCGATGTACACCGAAGCCAAAGCCAGAGAAGCCCGCGAAGACGGTGTCGACCTGCTCAAAGAAGCATGCCTCCTGGCGCTCAGTCGCTGAGCCATCTACCAGCAAGGCCCGAGGCACTACCATGACAAGAAGATCAAGCCCCTCGCGTTCTGCGAGGGCGACCTCATCCTCTGACTCGTCCAAGAGCAAGCAGGCCAGCACAAGTTGTCCCCTCCATGGGAGGGCCCATTTATCGTGAGCAGGGCCTTGCGCGACCGCAACGCCTACTACCTCATCGATGCACGCAAGTCAAGAAAGTGCAAGAAGGACACTGCATGATGGACCGATCCTAGTACCGAACGTACGGCACCTCCGCAATCTGCACACGTTCAGCTCGGTGACGTCCCATGAACTCTGATCCAGCAGAGTGCGGAAGGAGAGTTTTTTCAGCACGACGGCGTGATGACGGTGATGATGAATCTACTGGCACAGGGCTTCGCCTAAGCGCTGCAACGATATGACCGAGGTGGATTATGGTGGAGGGGGGCACCGCACACGGCTAAGAGATCTATGATCAACTTGTGTGGCTATGGGGTGCTCCCCTCCCCCGTATATAAAGGAGTAGAGGAGGGGGAGAGGGCCAGCCTCCTAGGCGCGCCCAAGGGGGGAGTCCTACTCCCGGTGGGAGTAGGATTCCCCCTTCCCTAGTTGGAGTAGGAGAGGGAAGGAAGGGGGAGAAGGAGAGAAGGAAAGGGGGGCCGGCCCCCTTCCCAATTCGGATTGGGCTTGGGGGGCGCGCCCCCACCTTGGTCGCCTCCTCCTCCTTTCCACTAAGCCCCAATAAGGCCCATTGACACCACGGGGGGTTCCAGTAACCTCCCGGTACTCCGATAAATGCCCGAACTCACCCGGAACCATTCTGACGTCCAAACATAGCCATCCAATATATCGATCTTTATGTATTGACCATTTCGAGACTCCTCGTCATGTTCGTGATCATATCCGGGACTCCGAACTACCTTCGTACATCAAAACACATACACTCATAATACCGATCGTCACCGAATGTTAAGTGTGCGGACCCTATGGGTTCGAGAATTGTGTAGACATGACCGAGACATGTCTCCAGCCAATAACTAATATCAGAACCTGGATGCTCATATTGGATCCCACATATTCTACAAAGATCTTTATCGGTCAAACCGCATAATAACATACGTTGTTCCCTTTGTCATCGGTATGTTACTTGCCCGAGATCTGATCGTCCGTATCTCAATACCTAGTTCAATCTCGTTACCGGCAAGTTTCTTGACTCGTTCCATAATGCATCATCCCGTAACTAACTCATTAGTCACATTGCTTGCAAGGCTTATAGTGATGTGCATTACCGAGAGGGCCCAGAGATACCTCTATGACACTCGTAGTGACAAATCCTAATCTCGACCTATGCCAACTCAACAAACACCATCGGAGACACCTGTAAAGCACCTTTATAATCACCCAGTTACGTTGTGACGTTTGGTAGCACACAAAGTGTTCCTCCGGTATACGGGAGTTGCACAATCTCATAGTCATAGGAACTTGTATAAGTCATGAAGAAAGCAATAGCAACATACTAATCGATCAAGTGCTAAGCTAACGGAATGGGTCAAGTCAATCACATCATTCTCTAATGATGTGATCCCGTTTATCAAATGACAACTCAGGCCCATGGCTAGGAAACTTAACCATCTTTGATTAACGAGCTAGTCAAGTAGAGACATACTAGTGACACTCTGTTTGTCTATGTATTCACACATGCACTAAGTTTCCGGTTAATACGATTCTAGCATGAATAATAAACATTTATCATGATATAAGGAAATATATAAATAACAACTTTATTATTGCCTCTAGGGCATATTTCCTTCAGTCTCCCACTTGCACTAGAGTCAATAATCTAGATTACATTGTGATGATTCTAACACCCATGGAGTCTTGGTGCTGATCATGTTTTCTCGTGAGAGAGGCTTAGTCAATGGGTATGCAACATTCAGATCCGTATGCCTCTTGCAAATCTCTATGTCCCCTTCCGACACTTGATGACGGATGGAATTGAAGCGTCTCTTGCTGTGCTTGGTTCTCTTGTGAAATCTTGATTCCTTTGCCAAGGCAATGGCTCCAGTATTGTCACAATAGATTTTCATTGGACCCGATGCACTAGGTATGACACCTAGATCGGATATGAACTCCTTCATCAGACTCCTTCATTTGCTGCTTCTGAAGCAGCTATGTACTCCGCTTCACACGTAGATCCCGCCATGACGCTTTGCTTAGAACTGCACCAACTTACAACTCCACCGTTCAATATAAATACGTATCCGGTTTGTGACTTAGACTCATCCGGATCAGTGTCAAAGCTTGCATCGACGTAACCATTTACGACAAGCTCTTTGTTACCTCCATAAATAAGAAATATATCCTTAGTCCTTTTCAGGTATTTCAGGATGTTCTTGACCGCTGTCTAGTGATCCACTCCTGGATTACTTTGGTACCTCCTTGCTAAACTAATAGCAAGGCACACATCAGGTCTGGTACACAGCATTGCATACATGATAGATCCTATGGCTGATGCATAGGGAACAACTTTCATTTTCTCTCTATCTTTTGCAGTGGTCGGGCATTGAGTCTGACTGAACTTCACACCTTGTAACATAGGCAAGAACCCCTTCTTTGCTTGATCCATTTTGAACTTCTTCCAAACTTTATATAGGTATGTACTTTGTGAAAGTCCAATTAGGCGTCTTGATCTATCTCTATAGATCTTAAGGCCCAATATATAAGCAGCTTCACCAAGGTCTTTCATTGAAAAACTCTTATTCAAGTATCCTTTTATGCTATCCAGAAATTCTATATCATTTCCAATCAATAATATGTCATCCACATATAATATTAGAAATGCTATAGAGCTCCCACTCACTTTCTTATAAATACAGGCTTCTCCTAAAGTCTGTATAAAACTATATGCTTTGATCACACTATCAAAATGGTTATTCCAACTCCGAGAGGCTTGCACCAGTCCATAAATGGATCGCTGGAGCTTGCTCACTTTGTTAGCATCCTTTGAAGCAATAAAACCTTTGGGTTGCATCATATACAACTCTTCTTCCAGAAATCCATTCAAGAATGCAGTCTTTACATCCATTTGCCAAATTTCATAATCATAAAATGCAGCAATTGCTAACATGATTTGGACAGACTTAAGCACCGCTACTGGTGAGAAGGTCTCATCGTAGTCAACTCCTTGAACTTATCGAAAAACTCTCGCAATGAGTCGAGCTTTGTAGACAGTAACATTACCATCAGCGAAAGTCTTCTTCTTGAAGATCCATTTATTCTCGATGGCTTGTCGATCATCGGCAAGTCAACCAAAGTCCACACTTTGTTCTCATACATGGATCCCATCTCAGATTTCATGGCCTCAAGCCATTTTGCGGAATCTGGGCTCATCATCGCTTCCTCATAGTTCGTAGGTTCGTCATTGTCAAGTAACATGATCTCCAAAATAGGATTACTGTACCACTCTGGTGTGGATCTTATTCTGGTTGACCTACGTGGTTTGGTAGTAACTTGATCTGAAGTTTCATGATCATTATCATCAGCTTCCTCACTAATTGGTGTAGGGATCACAAGAACTAATTTCTGTGATGAACTACTTTCCAATAAGGGAGCAGGTACAATTACCTCATCAAGTTCTACTTTCCTCCCACTCACTTCTTTTGGGAGAAACTCCTTCTCTAGAAAGGATCCATTCTTAGCAACGAATATCTTGCCTTCGGACCTGTGATAGAAGGTGTACCCAACAGTTTCCTTTGGGTATCATATGAAGACACATTTCTACGATTTGGGTTCGAGCTTATCAGGTTGAAGCTTTTTCACATAAGCATCGCAGCCCCAAACTTCCAGAAACGATAACTTTGGTTTCTTGCCAAACCACAATTCATATAGGAATGCAGTCTCAACGGATTTAGATGGTGCCTTATTTAACGTGAATGCAGTCGTCTCTAAAGCATAACCCCAAAATGATAGTGGTAAATCAGTAGGAGACATCATAGGTCGCACCATATCTAATAAAGTGCGGTTACGACGTTCGGACACACCATTACGCTGTGGTGTTCCGGGTGGCGTGAGTTGTGTAACTATTCCGCATTGTTTCAAATGAGACCAAACTCGTAACTCAAATATTCTCCTCCACGATCAGATCGTAGAAACTTTATTTTCTTGTTACGATGATTTTCCACTTCACTTTGAAATTCTTTGAACTTTTCAAATGTTTCAGACTTATGTTTCATCAAGTAGATATACCCATATCTTCTCAAATCATCTGTGGAGGTGAGAAAATAATGATACCCGCCGCGAGCCTCAATATTCATCGGACCACATACATCAGTATGTATGATTTCCAACAAATCTGTTGCTCGCTCCATTGTTCCGGAGAATGAAGTTTTAGTCATCTTGCCCATGAGGCATGGTTCGCAAGTACCAAGTGATTCATAATCAAGTGATTCCAAAAGTCCATCAGAATGGAGTTTCTTCATGCGCTTTACACCAATATGACCCAAACGGCAGTGCCACAAATAAGTTGCACTATCATTATCAACTCTATTTTGGGTTCAATATTATGAATATGTGTGTCACTACTATCGAGATTCAATAAAAATAAACCACTCTTCAAGGGTGCATGACCATAAAAGATATTACTCATATAAATAGAACAACCATTATTCTCAGATTTAAATGAATAACCGTCTCACATCAATCAAGATCCAGATATAATGTTCATGCTCAACGCTGGCACCAAATAACAATTATTCAGGTCTAAAACTAATCCTGATGGTATATGTAGAGGTAGCGTGCCGATCACGATCACATCGACTTTGGAACCATTTCCCACACGCATCGTCACCTCGTCCTTAGCCAATCTTCGCTTAATCCGTAGTCCCTGTTTTGAGTTGCAAATATTAGCAACAGAACCAGTATCAAATACCCAGGCACTACTGCAAGCATTAGTAAGGTACACATCAATAACATGTATATCACATATACCTTTGTTCACCTTGCCATCCTTCTTATCTGCCAAATACTTGGGCCAGTTCCGCTTCCAGTGACCAGTCCCTTTGTAGTAGAAGCACTCAGTCTCAAGCTTAGGTCCAGACTTGGGTTTCTTCACTTGAGCAGCAACTTGCTTGCCATTCTTCTTGAAGTTCCCCTTCTTCCCTTTACCTTTTTTCTTGAAACTAGTGGTCTTGTTGACCATCAACACTTGATGCTCCTTCTTGATTTCTACCTCCGCAGCCTTTAGCATTGCGAAGAGCTCGGGAATTGTCGTGTTCATCCCTTACATATTATAGTTCATCACGAAGCTCTTGTAGCTTGGTGGCAGTGATTGAAGAATTCTGTCAATGACACTATCATCAGGAAGATTAACTCTCAGTTGAATCAAGTGAATGTTATACCAGACATTTTGAGTATATGTTCACTGACAGAACTATTCTGCTCAATCTTGCAGCTATAGAATTTATTGGATACTTCATATCTCTCAATCCGGGCATTCGCTTGAAATATTGACTTCAACTCCTCGAACATCTCATATGCTCCATGACGTTCAAAACGTCGTTGAAGTCCCGGTTCTAAGCCGTAAAGCATGGCACACTGAACTATCGAGTAGTCATCAGCTTTGCTCTGCCAAACGTTCACAACATCCGGCGTTGCTCCTGTAGCGGGTCTTGCTCCTCAAGTTACGGACCCAGTCCGTGTAATTGCTACCATCATCTTTCAACTTAGCTTTCTCTAGGAACGCTTTAAAATTCAACGGAACAACAGCACAGGCCATCTATCTACAACAACATAGACATGCAAAAAAACTATCAGGTACTAAGTTCATGATAAATTAAAGTTCAATTAATCATATTACTTAAGAACACCCACTTAGATAGACATCCCTCTAATCATATAAGTGATCACGTGATCCAAATCAACTAAACCATGTCCGATCATCACGTGAGATGGAGTAGTTTTCAATGGTGAACATCACTATGTTGATCATATCTACTATATGATTCATGCTCGACCTTTCGGTCTCAGTGTTATGAGGCCATATATGCATATGCTAGGCTCGTCAAGTTTAACCCGAGTATTTTGCGTGTGCAAAACTGGCTTGCACCCGTTGTATGTGAACGTAGAGCTTATCACACCCGATCATCGCGTGGTGTCTCAGCACGACGAACTTTCGCAACGGTGCATACTCAGGGAGAACACTTGTACCTTGAAATTTAGTGAGAGATCATCTTATAATGCTACCGTCGAACTAAGCAAAATAAGATGCATAAAAGATAAACATCACATGCAATCAATATAAGTGATATGATATGGCCATAATAATCATGTGCCTTTGATCTCCATCTCCAAAGCACCATCATGACCACCATCGTCACCGGCGCGACACCTTGATCTCCGTCGTAGCATCATTGTCGTCTCGCCAACTATTGTTTCTACGACTATCGCTACCACTTAGTGATAAAGTAAAAACAATTACAGGGCGACTGCATTGCATACAATAAAGCGACAACCATATGGCTCCTGCCAGTTGCCGATAACTTTGTTACAAAACATGATCATCTCATACAATAAAATTTAGCATCACGTCTTGACCATATCACACAACATGCCCTGCAAAAACAAGTTAAACGTCCTCTACTTTGTTGTTGCAAGTTTTACGTCATTGCTATGGGCTTAGCAAGAACCGTTCTTATCTAGGCATCCAAACCACAATTATTTTTCATCAAGTATGTGTTGTTTTAACCATCAACAAGGACCGGGCATAGCCACACTCGATTCAACTAAAGTTGGAGAAACTGACACCCGCCAGCCACCTGTGTGCGAAGCACGTCGGTAGAACCAGTCTCGTGTAAGCGTACGCGAAATGTCGGTCCAGGCCGCTTCATCCAAAAATACTGCTGAATCAAAGTATGACATGCTGGTAAGCAGTATGACTATTATCGCCCACAACTCACTTGTGTTCTACTCTTGCATATAACATCTACGCATAAACCTGGCTTGGATGCCACTGTTGGGAAACGTGGTAATTTCAAAGATTTCCTACGCACAGGCAAGATCATGGTGATGTATAGCAACGAGAGGGGAGAGTGTTGTCCACGTACCCTTATAGACCGAAAGCGGAAGCGTTATGACAAAGCGGTTGATGTAGTCGTACGTCTTCACGATCGACCGATCCTAGTACCGAACGTACGACACCTCCGCGATCTGCACACGTTCATCTTGGTGACGTCCCACGAGCTCCGATCCAGCAGAGTGTCGAAGGAGAGTTTCGTCAGCACGACGGCGTAATGACGGTGATGATGAAGCTACCGGCACAGGGCTTCGCCTAAGCGCTGCAACGATATGACCGAGGTGGATTATGGTGGAGGGGACAGCGCACACGGCTAAGAGATCAATGATCAACTTGTGTATCTATGGGGTGCTCCCCTCCCCCGTATATAAAGGAGTGGTGGAGGGGGAGAGGGCTGGCCTCCTAGGCGCGCCCAAGGGGGGAGACCTACTCCCGGTGGGAGTAGGATTCCGCCTTCCCTAGTTGGAGTAGGAGAGGGAAGGAAGGGGGGAAGGAGAGAAGAAAAGGGGGGCCGACCCCCTTCCCAATTCAGATTGGGCTTGGGGGGACGCGCCCCCACCTTGGCCGCCTCCTCCTCCTTTCCACTAAGGCCCAATAAGGCCCAGTGACTCCCCGGGAGGTTCCGGTAACCTCCCGGTACTCCGGTAAATGCTCGAACTCACCCGGAACCATTCCGACGTCCAAACATAGCCATACAATATATCAATCTTTATGTCTCGACCATTTCGAGACTACTCGTCATGTCCATGATCATATCCCGGACTCTGAACTACCTCTGGCACATCAAAGCACATAAACTGATAATACCGATCGTCACCGAATGTTAAGCATGCAGACCCTACGGGTTCGAGAACTATGTAGACATGACCGAGACATGTCTGTGGCCAATAACCAATAGCAGAACCTGGATGCTCATATTGGCTCTCACATATTCTACAAAGATCTTTATCAGTCAAACCGCATAACAACATACGTTGTTCGCTTTGTCATCGGTATGTTACTAGCCCGAGATTTGATCGCCGGTATCTCAATACCTAGTTCAATCTCGTTACTGACAAGTCTCTTTACTCGTTCCGTAATGCATCATCCCATAACTAACTCATTAGTCACATTGCTTGCAAGGCTTATAGTGATGTGCATTACCGAGAGGGCCCAGAGATACCTCTACGACAATCGTAGTGATAAATCCTAATCTCGATCTATGCCAACTCAACAAACAGCATCAGAGACACCTGTAAAGCACCTTTATAATCACCTAGTTATGTTGTGACGTTTGGAAGCACACAAAGTGTTCCTCCAGTATTCGGGAGTTGCATAATCTCATAGTCATAGGAACATGTATATGTCATGAAGAAAGCAATAGCAACATACTAAACGATCAAGTGCTAAGCTAACGGAATGGGTCAAGTCAATCACATCATTCTCTAATGATGTGATACCGTTTATCAAATGACGACTCATGTCCATGGCTAGGAAACTTAACCATCTTTGATTAACGAGCTAGTCAAGTAGAGGCATACTAGTGACACTCTATTTGTCTATGTATTCACACATGTACTAAGTTTCCAAATACAATTCTAGCATGAATAATAAACATTTATCATGATATAAGGAAATATATAAATAACAACTTTATTATTGCCTCTAGGGCATATTTCCTTCACTAGCAACTTGCTTGCTATTTTTCTTGAAGTTCCCCTTCTTCCCTTTGCCCTTATTCTTGAAACTAGTGGTCTTGTTGACCATCAACACTTGATGCTACTTCTTGATTTCTACCTCCGCAGCCTTTAGCATTGTGAAGAGCATCGGGAATTGTTTTCGTCATCCCTTTGCATATTATAGTTCATCACGAAGCCTTTATAGCTTGGTGGTAGTGATTGAAGAACTCTGTCAATGACACTATCATCAGGAAGATTAACTCCCAGCTGAGTCAAGTGGTTATGGTACCCAGACATTCTGATTATATGTTCACTAACAGAACTATTCTCCTCCATCTTGCAGCTATAGAACTTGTTGGAGACTTTTATCTCTCAATTCGGGCATTTTCTTGAAATATTAACTTCAACTCTTGGAACATTTCTTATTCTCCATGACGTTCAAAACATCTTTGAAGTCCCGATTCTAAGACGTAAAGCATGGCACACTGAACTATCGAGTAGTCATCAACACGCGTCTGCCAAGCATTCACAATGTCTGCAGTTGCTGGCGCAGGTGGTACACCTAGCGGTGCTTCCAGGACGTAATTCTTCTGTGCAGCAGTGAGGATAATCCTCAAGTTATGGGTGTCGGTGTCAAAACTGGCGGATCTCGGGTAGGAGGTCCCGAACTGTGCGTCTAAGGCTAATGGTAACAGGAGGCGGGGGACACGATGTTTACCCAGGTTCGGGCCCTCTTGATGGAGGTAATACCCTACTTCCTGCTTGATTGATCTTGATGATATGAGTATTACAAGAGTTGATCTACCACGAGATCACAAAGGCTAAACCCTAGAAGCTAGCCTATGATTATGATTGTTGTTGTCCTACGGACTAAACCCTCCGGTTTATATAGACACCGGTGGGGGCTAGGGTTATGCAGAGTCGGTTATAGAGAAGGAGATCTACATATCCGAATTGCCAAGCTTGCCTTCCACGCAAAGGAGAGTCCCATCCAGACACAGGATGAAGTCTTCAATCTTGTATCTTCATAGTCCAATAGTCTGGCCAAAGTATATAGTCCGGCTGTCCGAGGACCTCTTAATCCCAGACTCCCTCAGTAGCCCCTGAACCAAGCTTCAATGATGATGAGTCCAGCGTGTAGATTCTCTTCGGCATTGCAAGGCGGGTTCCTTCTCTGAATACTCCATAGAAGATTTTGAACACAAGGATCGTGTCCAGCTCTGCAAAACAAATTCCACATACCACTGTAGAGAGCACAATATTCCACAGATCTAATCTGCTGACAATTTTCCATAGCTTGACATCACACCACGGCCCGATCATTATTCGAACTGTTTTTCACAACCTGCCACCGCGCATATCGCGTTGCGTTTTTATTGGCACGTCTTGTCAAAGCAGAGATCGTGTCCCCTTATCAGGGGATTTTCATCAATACAGGTGTGGGTAACCCAACTGTGCCATCAATCGTGGCGCTTGGGGAATGAGCGAATTTACCGGGCAAGTGGGGAGGCACAGGATTCCCGCTGCCTTTATAAGGGGATAAGAACTCCCTTTTCACCCACGCCTTCTTCTTCCTCTGCTCATTCATTCCTTTTCGCTCGAGCCCTAGTGCCCAAGCATTCATCTTCTCCGCCCAAAAAGGTTTCCCGAAAATGTCCGGATTTGGAGCAGGAGGCAAGTGGATGGCCTCTACCGTTTGGGAGAAGGATATCAAAAAGCTTCGGGGGGGGGGGGCGGGTATTTGGCCAAGAGAATTGGCCACCGTCTTCCGACGGTCGGACAGATCATCCCCACTCCAGAACCCCATGAGAGGGTGGTATTCCTCCCTCGTTTCGTCCGCGGGCTAGAGTTTCCCCTCCACCCATTCGTTCGCGGCATCATGTATTATTACGGGATTGATTTTCATGATCTATCCCCAAATTCCTTCCTCAACATCTCAACATTCATCGTCGTGTGTGAGGCCTTTCTCCGCATCCCGACACACTTTGGCTTATGGCTGAAGGTTTTTAACATGAAGCCCAAGGTAGTGAGCGGCAAGCACACCAAGTGCGGAGGCGCAATGGTGAGCAAGATGCCCAACGTTACATGGCCAACAGGTACTTTCAATGATTCCGTCAAGGAGTGGCAGCAGCTGTGGTTTTACATCACCGAGGTGCGCGGCAAGGAATGGGCCACCGCTCCAGAGTTCAGATCCGGAGCCCCCCCGCGACTTACGTCCTGGCCCAAGAAGGGCCTGAACTAGGCTTCGTCGGACGAACTATCGGTGCTCCAGACGTGCGTCCAAGACATGGAAGACAAGAACATCAAGCTCGTCAATGTAGTCCAGGTGATGTTAGTTCGCCGGTCAACACCGGGCTTGCAATTTATGGGAGTTCGACCCGGCCAAGCACCAGATCCTGCTAGAGCACTTTGGCTCCTTGCACAAGGACATCTGGAAGGTGCTTTTCAAGTCTGGTAAATCGTGGCCGGACTCCGCCGAGGACCGCGGGTACCAACTGTCCCGCCTTGCAAGTTCGGTAAGTAATTGTACATTGACAATTCATATGTTTTATTTGCATATCCTTAGGAAAATGCTTAATGTGTTTCCCACGAATATCCTAGGGCTGGGCGAATAAGGAGGGGCGGATCTACTGTCCGACCCCGCTGCCAGAAGAACCGGCTGGCCCACTTCTGATAAAGATGCTGGTCCCAGCGCCTTACAAGGCACCAAAGAAGAAGGCCGAAAAGGAGGCCAAGAAGACCAGGGCGGCCTCCGTCGCTGTGGCGCTTCAGACACAAAAATCCGAAGACTCCAATGCCCATTCTTCCTCCGAAGAGGAGGAGGAGGAGGGGAGAGACGAAACCCCGCGGGGGGAAGAAAGAAAAGGACGGCCCCCACATTCTTGGAGGCCGAGTCACCTAAAAGGGGAAAAACTCCCCTTCCAGAGGAGCCCACTGCCGCCGCCGATAGCAGCCCGGAGTGGGATCCCAGGGCCCAGCCCCTGGTGAACTTGTGAGTATAGAATCCGAACATGCTTATGCGTCCAGACTTGTCATGGCATAACACTTTAATCTGAGCCATACTTCTTACAGTCCTGCGAGGTCCCGCGCCAAACAATCCTCGTCGGAGGACTTGTTGGGTTCAGATGATATGGTGAGCGGGACACCCCTGAAGGCCCCCTCCCCCAGACATGTGAATGACACCGAGGTTTCATCCCAGAAGGACCCAGGCCACGGAGGGGGGGAGATCGCAAAGGCGGTGCCAGGAGGCGAAACCTTGGGGTCCGGACACACGGGAGAGAAGGCTCCCGTGGATGTCGACGGCGGGTGTCATCTTGAATCCGGCCCCCAGCCTCACATGATTCCGGATACCCATAATGCCCCAGAATCAGGCAGGCGACTTCCATCGGCTGGAGGGGGTATGTCTGTTTGGCTGGCAACCTCTGTCCAACCAGAGGTGCCGGATGCTTTATTGGCGGCGCTGAAGAGTGCCTCCATCGTTGATGAACACCGTGCCCTTATGGGTGCGGTGATTGAAAAGATTCAGTCTGCTGAGAGTGGACTGAATGAATCCTGTATCATCCTCATGAGAGGCTTTGAGGTATGTTTTATGAGGTTTGGAAGAGTGTCATGGTATAAATAGCAGCCCTGATACACTATTCGGTGAAAGAAAGTGCCAGACAAAGGATCAAATTTATGTTCTCAGGAGACTTACTTGATGACATCTATCTATTTTTAATAGTAGGCGTCTGTAGAGTCTGCTGCCTGTCATGCTGTGAAAGTATCCGGACTGAGGCATAGTCTGGAGCGGGCCAAAAGAGAACATGGCTGAGTGCAGAAACAGCTGGAGGATAACCAAGGTATGCAGAAACCTTGTTTATTTAGCACAAATGAATAAGTGTGCATGATGAAAATATTTTTATGATGTGCTCTAGGGGCGACGGACGAAATTGAGGCTCCTAAAAAGGCTATGGCCGAAGTCAAGAAGAAGGCAGCCGCAGAGCAGGCTCTCCGTAAGAAGCACGAGGCCAGAGTTATTGAGGCTGAGCGAGAG
Organism: Triticum timopheevii; assembly: GCA_963921465.1. Taxonomy (NCBI): domain Eukaryota; kingdom Viridiplantae; phylum Streptophyta; class Magnoliopsida; order Poales; family Poaceae; genus Triticum; species Triticum timopheevii. The sequence goes on from OY997270.1 coordinate 375,765,253, forward strand.
CTTCAAGAGGCCATGAAGAAATGCGAGACCTTGGAGCAGAGTTTCTCAGGGAAAGAATCCGAACTCTCCCAGACTCGCCAAGCCGCAAGTGATGCCCGGGGGGAAGCCCAAGGTGCCCTGAAAGAAATCCAGGAGGCGAGGAAGATTGCGGTTGGTAAGGCTTTTTCTATACAAAGCGGGTATTTGAAAGGAGAAAATCAAGTTGATAGTTTGAATTCTGATTTCTCTAGGGGTATTTGCGGAGCTGCCATGAAGCATATCTGATGCCGCCCAATTCTACCGAGCCGGAGAAAGGAGTACTACGGATAAGCTCTTCTAGATGCAGTCTTTGGCGCCGAATTATCCGGTGCCTTTCTCCGATCAACTGAAGCAGCTGATCGAACTGCATAAGGCGGCCGAGCTAGCCATGAAGGATGTAATTATCTGGTTGTGGCCCGCCGAGCCGATTCCGAGCAGTTACTTCAGGCTCGTGAACCGACTTGTGAGTACCTGCCCTCGACTCAAGGTCATCAAGCAGTCGGTCTGCATAGAAGGTGCGCGAATGGCCTTCGCCCGTGCAAAGGTGCATTGGGGGAAGATGGATGCGGAAAAGCTGATGACCGAGGGACCACCAGAGGGAAAGGAGCACCGCAAGCCCGAGCTGTATTATGAAGGTGTCTTGGAAGGAGCCCGCCTAGCGGCGGAGCAATGCACCAAGGACATTATATTCCCATGAATACGGTCATGTTTGTCCTTTGTAATGTTTGAACAAGGTCATTTCTATTATTTATTGCTTGTCTTTTGAAAGTTTTTCCTCCTGTCCGACCGTTTAATATACTAATCCTGAGAGTTGCCAGTCGTCGGCTTCTGCCCCCACGTAGTAAGTACTGGGGTGTTTGGGATAAACCTGAGCACTCTTTATCCCACTTTTGGGTCCTTGAAGGAGGTGTTCAGCACAGTGAACTAGGCAATCAGACTATAGGGCTTTATCACTCTCACTTAGCCATAGGAGTTTTAAAAGGAAGGTAGGCGCAACCCCTGGTGTTCGGAAGACCGCACGAGGGGCTCTATAAGCGCCTGATCAGAAGAAAAGCCGATCCATCGCATGCTGCATTGGTTATGGCATTATGCGGAAGAAATCCTTAAAGATTTTGCAACCTCTCGAACTGCTGACCAGCTCTCGCTACATCATCACAGTCAATTTTCGGCTTTCTCTACTGAGGTTCTCGTCCGGAAGAACCTGGACACAATCGCAGTAGTTCTCCCTGTGCTACCTTAGCCGATATAGCGGAACGTAAGGTACCAAAACATAGGAGCCGGGCAAACCCAACTATTATCCCAAGACATGATTCGGAGCTGATGCATATAATGCTATCAGTTCGGGGTGCCGAACTGCCGTGAAGGTGTTCGGACTTTTTTGCCATAGTATGGGTATAATGAAGCCCCTGGCATATTAAGGCATATTGCGATATGCAGCTGCCTTTTAACAAAAGAGTTCTAATAAGAAATAGCAGCAGACGAGCATCATATAAACCCACATGTTGTATTTGAATAATACGTCAATGCGTATGAGTACAGGTAATGTGATAAAAAGAAATATGACTGCGGAACCTGCTAAGACCAGGTGGGAGGAGGTTGTATGCGGATCCGGAGTGTAGTCAAATGATCATAGAGTGGAGTATCTGGCGATTCCCTTACGTGCTCGCCACTGTTTCCACGCCATCTGTCCTGGCCTACGCAAAGATGAACCTGTGAAAAAAAAATGCAAGAAATGGTTTTTCACCACAGAGCGGTTGAACCGCAGTATGTGGTTTGTCTTAAGTTTTGCCGGCGTGTTTTTAATGAAGCTCCGGACGGGCCGGGCTATCCTGCCGCGCACTAGTTCGGACTCCTTTGGCGGAGTCCGTGAGCTTGGTCGTCGACTCGAGGTTCGATTGGGAGGTGCCATCCGTTTCTCTTGTTGTTAAAGCGGTGGTAGACTCTTCGGCAGTGAGGGGTGTCGGTGTCAAAACCGGCGGATCTTGGGTAGGGGGTCCCGATCTGTGCGTCTAGGCTAATGGTAACAGGAAGCAAGGGACACAATGTTTACCCAGGTTCAGGCCCTCTCGATGGAGGTAAAACCCTACTTCCTGCTTGATTAATATTGAAGATATGAGTAGTACAAGAGTAGATCTACCACGAGATCGTAGAGGCTAAACCCTAAGAGCTAGCTTATGATGGTATGATTGTAATTGCGATCAGCCTTTTAAGGACCAACCTCTCCTATTTATATAGACACCGGAGAGGGCTAGTGTCGGTGTCAAAACCGGCGGATCTCGGGTAGGGGGTCCCGAACTGTGCGTCTAGGTGGATGGTAATAGGAGACAAGGGACACGATGTTTTTTACCCAGGTTCGGGCCCTCTCGATGGAGGTAAAACCCTACTCCTGCTTGATTGATATTGATGATATGGGTAGTACAAGAGTAGATCTACCACGAGATCAAGGAGGCTAAACCCTAGAAGCTAGCCTATGGTATGATTGTTGTAATGTATGTTGTCCTACGAACTAAGGCCCTCCGGTTTATATAGATACCGGAGAGGGCTAGGGTTACACAGGGTCGGTTACAATAGTAGGAGATCTACGTATCCGTATCGCCAAGCTTGCCTTCCACGCCAAGTAAAGTACCTTCCGGACACGAGCCGGAGTCTTCAATCTTGTATCTTCGTAGTCTTGGAGTCCGGCGGACATTGATAGTCCGGCTGTCCGAACACCCCCTAGTCCAGGACTCCCTCAGTAGCCCCTGAACCAGTCTTCAATGACGCTAAGTCCGGCGTGCATAATGTTCGGCATTGCAAGGCGGGTTCCTCCCTTGAATAATCCAGAGAAGATAATGAACACCAGGATAGTGTCCGGCTCTGCAAAATAAATTCCACATTCCACCGTAGAGAGAATAAAATGTACACTTAGTTCAATCTGCTGACGTATTACGCGGCGTGACATCACACCGCCACCAGGCCTTTGTTTAAATCATTATACCACCTCAGCATGTTTAGCGAAGCGGTTTCCTTGGCACGTCTTGTCGAAGCAGAGATCGTGTTCCCCTTATTCCGGGATTCTCATCAATACGTGCGTGGGTAACCCAATCGCGCCATTGATTGTGGCGCTTGGGAGATAAGCGAGTTTTACCAGGTGGGAGGGGGACGCATAGTTTTGTCCGCCTATATATAAGGGATAAGGATTCACCTTCTCACCTACGCCTTCTTCCTCCTTTGCTTATCCATCCCCGCGAATTCAAGCTCCAACGCCCGAACTCGCGCATCTCACCTCGACCTTCTCCGAATATGTCTGGAGCGGGAGGTAAATGGTTAGCCTCCACCGTCAAGGAGGAGGACATCACCAATCTGCGCAGCGCCGGATACCTTTCCGGCGATATCGCGCATCGGCTGCCCGACGAGGGGCAGCTCATCCCTACCCCCGGGCCTCATGAGAGGGTCGTCTTCCTTCCCCACTTCCTCCGCGGACTGGGCTTTCCGCTCCATCCATTTGTCCGGGGGCTCATGTTTTACTACGGCCTGGATTTCCACGATCTGGCGCCGAACTTTATCCTCAACATCTCGGCATTTATCGTCGTGTGCGAGGCCTTTCTCTGCATCCGGCCCCACTTCGGCCTGTGGCTCAAGACCTTTAATGTCAAGCCGAAGGTTGTGAAGGGTACGCAAGCGGAATGCGGAGGCGCTATGTTGGGAAAATTGCCCAACGTCCCTTGGCTAGAAGGGACCTTCGTGGACTCCGTCAAGGGGTGGCAATCGGGGTGGTTCTACATCACCGAACCGCGCAAATCCACATGGGTGGCGGCCCCCGAGTTTAGATCAGGCATCCCCATGCAGCTCACCTCCTGGAAAGAGAAGGGCTTGCAGTGGGGGAATCCGGTGGAGGTGACGGGACTCCGAGCATGTATCAAGAAGATGGTGAGCAATAGGCTCAGGCTCGTCGACGTGGTCCAAGTCATGCTCATCCGGCGGATCCTCCCATGTCAAGAACGGGCATTTAATTTGTGGGAGTTCAATCCAGAACAGCACCAGGCGCTAAGCGGGCTCTTCGATACAACATACGAAGGCGCCTGGAGGGTGCTGTTCAAGGGCGCCGAAGCCCCCGCGTCCGCGACCAAAGACTGCGGATTCAACTCGCAGAATCCAACTGACAAGGCAAGTGATTCAACCCCATTACGGGACACTTGTGATAATTAGATTGACTCTAATGAGGCTTCATTCTGCCTCTTCCTTTGACAGGAATGGATGGAGAAGGCCAAGCTGCTTATCAGCCCGACTCCCATGCCAGAAGACCCAGCGAACGCCCGCTTAACAGGGCTGCTGGTTCCGGCACCGCACGTGGTGCCGGAGAAGAAGGCCAAGAAGGTGGCCGCGGGGACTCGAAAGAGTTCCCGCAATCAGGCGTCTGATGACGACGAGGACTCCTCTCCCGAAGACGGGGAGGAGGAGTACTCTCTCCCGGAGGAGGGAGAGAAGAAAAGGAAGGCTTCCCCCATCGGGGGGGCGAAGGGTCCAAGAGGGGGAGAACTATCCCCCCGGACAGTTCCGCCAACATCAGCGTTGGTGAGGATGAGCGGCCCCCAAGGGCCAGGCGTCCGGCAAGATCGTAAGTATCCGGATCCTTGATGTGTAATTTCTTTTATGTCACGTAGTATCCTTCTAACGCCGCATTCTGCCCGCAGTCCGGCCAATGATGATCTCCCCAACTCATCGAGCGGGTCATTGGCCTCGTCGGATGTAAATTCCATCCCGACTGCCTCCACCCCACGCGCCGACGAGGACGCCAAAGTGGGATCCCAAAGAGGGACCCATCAGGAGGAGGCTCCGGAGGCGCCGTCAGGCAGCCGCCCGGACTTCATGCCGGACTCTACATCGGAACCCGCAGTGGTTCCAGAGTCCGGCAAGCGGCCCCTTCGAAAGAAGGGCAGGACCGTGACGCCGGCGGCCTCCGTCCAACCGGAGGCGCCGGATAACCTGCTGGAGGCTCTTAAAGGCGCTTCCATCGAGGAAGAACACCGCACTCTCATGAGTGTGGTGATTGAGAAGGTTCAACTCGCTAAAAGCGGGCTGACCGAAGCCTGCAGCAGCCTTTTAACAGGCTTTGAGGTAAAAAAGTTAAAATAATGTAATATAATACCGCATAGACAGTAGCCCCTGATGCTTAGTTCGGTGTTCGAAAAGAAAAGCCGGACTAAGGATCTATAACAAGATATACGCAGGGTTGCCTAAAATATGTCATTATGGGTTTGCAGGCTGCACTGCTGACCTCTGCCGCATTAATGGCGGAGGTTGATGTGTTGAAGAAAGAACTCGAGCGGTCCGAGCAAGAGCTCGGCCACGCAAAGAAGCAGCTCGAGGAAAAAGAAGGTGAGTAACACCTCTTTGAATAAGTACCTTACAGAAAAGGATTTTGGTTGCAAATAAAATTAACAAGGATAATATGTGTATTGCAGGGGCCACTAACGAGGTGGCAGCCCTGAAGGATGCTGTGTCCGTGGCCGAACGCAATGCGGCCGCGGAACATGCTGAGCGAGAAAAGCAAGAGGCACGTGTGGCGGAAGTTCGGCAAGAGCTCCAGGTTCTCATGGAAAAACATGAGAGTTTGGAGCGTGACTCCAAGACTCGAGAGTCCGAGCTTGCCTCGGCTCTCGAAAGTGCCGAGTCCGCCAAGGCCGAGGCCCATAAGGCCCTTCAGGAGGTTGAGGACATAAAGAAAATAGCGGCGGGTAAGGCATTTTTCATGCAAAGGCGTTTTTCCTGCAAAGCAGGCATGTTAATGTGAACTACCTGATACTTACCCGAATTCGGAGCTCTCCAGGGGCGTTTGCAGATTTGCCGCGTAGTGCGGCTGATGCCGCCGCATTCTATCGTGGCGAGGAGGGGAGCTCGACGGAGAAGGTCTTCTGGTCTCAGTATGCTGAGGCCGGCCATCCGGTGCCCCCAAGCGACCAGCTGAAGCAGCTGGTCGAACTCCACAAAGTAGCTGAGGAGGCCATGAAGGGCCTCATAGTCCGGCTGTGGCCTGGACAGGCCATGCCTGGTAGCTACTTTGGCCTCGTCCGGCGACTGATGGATGCATGCCCTAGGCTGGATGTAGTCAAGCGCTCCGCCTGTATCGAAGGTGCTCGTCGGGCCCTTGCCCGCATAAAGGTGCAATGGGGCAAATTGGATGCGGAGAAGCTTCTCACCGATCCACCGCCGCCAGGCAAGGAATATCGCACGCTGGAGAAGTATTATAATATTGTCCTAAAGGGAGCCTGCAATATTGCAGATGAGTGCTCCCGAAATGTAATCTTTGAGTGAACTCGCTATTTATTTATCCTGTGCGCTGAAAACTTCGTTCATATGCGCCATGAGCAACGCTTGTTTAATTTAAAATATTACCTTTTGTGCGGCCGTTTATAAAATCTGAGAGATGGCAAGTCGTTAGCTTCGGCCCCCAAGCCACAAGTGCTGGGGTGTTCGGTGATAAACTTGAGCACTCTTGTTCCCATTTTTGGGTCCATCTAGGGAGGCGCTCAACACGACGAACAAGGCACCGGACTTATAATGCTTGAACACTCTCACTTAGCCATAGAATTCTATAATTTTAAATTTCGGCGAAGCCCCTGGTATTCGGAAGACCGAATCCGGGGCGCTATCCACGCCTTCATCGGACATAATCCGGAACTTCGCTCGAAGCGGCGTGAGTCTTTAAGGACCCGAAAAAACCTCACGAACAGTGACCAGTCTCTCGCCTTATCATGCCGGTCAGTTTTAGCTTTCTCCACTGAGGCGTTAACCCGGCTCAACCGGGGCGCAATCGCAGTGGTTCTCCCAGTGCTACCTTAGCCGACAGAACAGAAACGTAAGGTGCCAAGCATGGGAGCCGGGCAAACCCAACTATTGACCCAAGACATGATTCGGAGCCGATTCATATAATGCTATAAGTTCGGGGTGCCGCACTTGTGAAAGTGTTCGGACTTTATCACACCATAAAGTGGGGAACATAAGCCCCTGGTGTATTATGCCATACCAAAATATACGGGTGCCAGATGTCATATAATGAGCATATATCCCTCAGCTAGGGTTTACATGGAGTCGGTTACAAGGAAGGAAACACAATATCCGGATTGCCAAGCTTGCCTTCCGTGCAAAGGTGAGTCCCATCCGGACATGGGCCGAAGTCTTGAGTCTTGTATCTTCACGCTTCAATAGTCTGGACGATGTATATAGTCCAGCTGTCCGGATACCCCCTAATCCAGGACTCCCTCGGTAGCCCCTGAACCAGGCTTCAATGACGATGAGTCCGACGCGCAGTCTTGTCTTCGGCATTGCAAGGCGGGTTCCTTCTCCGAATACTCCAAGGTAATTATCGAACACTCAAACCGTGTCCGGATCTGCAAGATGATCTTCACATACCATTGTAGGGAACATAGCATAAATCTGATCCGCTGGAAATCTTCGTACGTCGTGCCCTTGCATCATGGCCTGTTCCAACGCGAACCGGCGTTTCTTGCCCCACCTCAACTCGTGTTGCGAGGCGGTTTTACTGGCACGTCCTGCCAAAGCAGAGATCGTGTTCCTCTTATTACGGGATTTTCCATTAATATGGGCGTGCGTGACCCCACGACAACCATTGGTATGACTCTGTGTGCCGTCAGGCAAACCTTAAGCGGTCACCCTAAGGACTCTTGATATTCACCCCCTTTATAAAAGGGGCCGAGGCCTATGCCTCTTTTCCACCTTCCTCGCGCCTTCTCGCACCTCGAGTTCTAACACCCGAGATCTAAGCTCCAACACCCCAGATCCTCCAATATGTCCGGATCCAACCCTCAAGGCCGGTGGGTGGCCTCCTCAATTCAAAAGGAAGACATTGCGAAGCTTAGGGAGGTCGGATATCTAACCGCCGACATCCCGCACAGGATTTCTGCTCCAGGGCAGGTCATCCCTACACCGGAGCCCAATGAGTGTGTCATGTTTGTTCCTCACTTCCTCCGTGGCTTGGGCCTCACCCTCGATCCTTTTGTGAGGGGGCTCATGTCTTATTATGGGTTGGATTTTCATGATCTAGCTCCGGACGCCATCCTCCAGATCTTGTCGTTCATTATAGTGTGCAAGGCCTTCCTCCATGTCACCCCACACTTTGGCTTATGGCTCAAGACATTCAATGTGAAGCCGAAGATGATCGAGGGGCAACACGTGGAGTGCGGAGGTGCCATAATAAGCAGGAATGCTGATGCCCCATGGCCAGAGGGTTCTTTCCCAGAAATATCCGATGTATGGCAACGGAGGTGGTTTTATGTCACGGCCCCCAGAGGCACAAAGTGGGTGGCCGCCCCGAGTTCGCTCGGGCCCTCCATCACAACTAGCGTCTTGGACCGACGTAGGACAGAATTGGGGGCCTGCTGGAGATGTACCAGTACTGCAGAGCCGCATCCGAGAGCTTATTGAGAGGGACATTAACCTTGTCAGCATAATGCAAGTGATGTTAATCCGACGGATGTTGCCGTGACAACGCCGGCCTCTCCGGAATGGCTCAGCAAGGCGGAGAGAATCAGGTGTCCGGCCACCATGGCCAAGATGCTTGACCGGGTACTCAGCAAAATGCCCTCGGGGAAAGTCATGGGGAAGAACAAAGAAACCGAACTCCACATGCTACGCATCTGAACCGGGGGAATTGTCACCTCCCCTAAGGAGGATAGTCGGGAAGGGGAGGCTATGGCCTCCTCCCCGCGCGGGAAGAAGAGGGCTGCCTCCGAAGACTTGGAGATGGAGATGCCCAAACCAGGGAAATAGGTATCCCCAGGGGGGCCTGCCCGAACGGGCACCCTCACCGCATCATGCCCGACAACGGGCCAGCCCTCCACCGAGTTGTAAGTCAATCGTTAATTTTAAGATAATGTGTTTCTCCTAGATTAATAACCAGGATTCGTCTTTTGCAGTCCGGCTAGCAGCTCTTCTCAATAGAGTTCGTCCTTGGGGGATCTTCCTCTGGAGATGATGGAGAGCGAGACCCCACCCACCTCTCCGCCTCATGAAGCGGGCGACACCGAGGTGTCGTCACGGAGGAGTCCGGATCTGCCGAAGCCGGAAGCCAATGCATCAGCCGCCGTGAGCCCAGAGCGTTTGGCTCCCATGAGGGGTGATGGGAAGGGTTCGGCAGAGTTCAATGTTCGGCCGGACATACTGAAAGGCCTACTGGAGCGAGCTGCGCTCTCGGAGGAGCACTGCTCATTAATGAGCATGGTGCTCAAGAAGATTTCATCTGCTACGAGCGGTTTGAATGAAGCATTTACAAGCCTGCTCAGAGGCTTTGAGGTGTGTAGTGAAGAATACACTATTTTTTGGCTGTGAGGCACGCGCTAGGTGTGCTCCATATAGATAGTAGCCCCTGAGACTCTGGTTGCCCGCCCTAGGCGGCAAACGGGGGATCATAAATCAATGATTGCGCTGCAAATACGTGCAGGTACCCGTGGGTCCGGCCGCCGGCCATTCCGTTGAAGTTTCCGAACTAACGAGGCAGATTGGATCGATTGATGCCGATACCACGCTGGTGAACGAGCGGCTGGACAAATCACAAGGTATGTGCTCTGCCTTCCTTTGTATAGGAAAATATGAAGGCGACATGATGTTAATGTAATATGTTTGGACTGCAAATGGTGCTGCTGCTGTGGAGGCCCTGGGGGGAACTTGCCCAGGCCAAGGAGCAAGCTCGGGCTAGCAATGCGGCTGCCCTAAAAGTGGTCGAGGATTTGAGAGCCGAACAGGCTGCTCGTCGCCGAAGCAAGGAAAAAATAGCCGAAATGGCTGTGGAGTTAAAAAATGCCGCCGACCGGTATGAACTCCTCGAAAAGGAGAATAAGGCTAGTTCGGCTAAACTGAACAAGGCGCTTAATGCCACCAAGGAAATGCGGACCGAGCTCAGGGGTACGCGAGAGGAGCTTCAACAAGCCGGTAAAATCGCGGCTGGGGGCTCCTACTTGCTGCGGACGAAGTTTTTTGATCCGAAGTATGCTTCCCTGGATGGACGCTGGAGTCCTGCGGACGCGTATGCGGATTTGGCGAAGAGTACAGCTGACGCTGCCAAGTTCTTCGATGATCAGGGTGATAAGGAAGTGGAGAAGCTTTTTTGGTCGCAATTCAATGCTCCCACTCGCCCGCTGCCGTTAAGTGACAAGATGGCTGCTGTAGCGGAGCTTCACAGGCTGTCCGGGCTTGCAATGCGGTTTGTAATAGACCATCTTTGGCCGAAGGGGCCTAAGTCGGACAGTTACTTTGGTTTGGTGCAACAATTCCTTGGGGTCGTGCCTCGGATCGACGCCATGAGGAGGTCGGCGTTTATAGAGGGTGCACGAATGGCTCTTGCCCGCGTTAAAGCCTATTGGACGGATATGGATCCCACCATCATAGCGACCCAGGATCCGGTGGGGGGCCAATATCCGGCAGAGCACTACTTGGCGCAGGTCACAGAAGGTGCCCGCCTAATAGAGGCGCAGTGCTCGAAGAATGTCTAGTTCGAGTGATGAATTGAATCATTGTAAAAACAATGTTTATTTTGATTATGAGGCTATATTTATACTGTTTGCCTGAAAATATGATTGTGTCCCCTGTGCGGCCGTTTATATATATAGACGGTCTATTTTGCTAATATTAGCAGAATAACTATTCTGCCCACCACTTCCGCACTGCACGCTGAACGCAAGTGCACGTCATTCTTTGAACCAAGTGTGCTGTAGTACTCACACGAGTGAACTTCTCGGCGGAAAAAACTGCACGCGTTAATTTTTTTGGTACTATTTTCGCTCTAATTTTTTAACTGTTTATCGGAATGAGGCGTGTAATATACCGATGAAAAGCTATGGATTAGGCGCAACTTCGACATGTTGAACACTTTTTGAGATTCCACACGGTTTAAGAGCAGTTTTGAAAATGGTGTGGCCCATGACGAGTGGCAGCGAGCATTTTTTCGCGATGTCTTCTAAACCACTCTCGGAATGAAGCAAATGATACGCCGTTGGATAGATATCGTCGAGGCGCATCTTTTTCATATATAAATGTTTCTCTAATTCCTTACGGTTTAAGAGCAGTTTAAAATTTACTAAGTCGCGGAATTCTGTTTTTCAATTTTTTTTCATATTTTATGTACTGTTTTTGCTCCAGTTTTTGAACCGTTTGTCGAAACAAGGTGTGTAATACATCGTTGGAAAGCTATGGACAAGGCGCAACTTTCATATGTAGAAATGGTTCTGAGATTCCTTACGGTTTTAAGTTAATTTCAAAAATGGTGCGGCGGACGACGGGTGGCAGCGGTCGTTTTTCGTGAAATTTTTACAAACTGTTTGGCAAAATGATTCAAATGATATGCCGTTGGAAAGATATCAACGAGACGCAACTTTTTCATATAGAACACTCTTTCTAATTCCTTACAGTTTAAGAGCAGTTTTAAAATTAGTGAAACGCGGACACTCTGTTTTTCACGACACACAAATCGACGAGTGAACTTCATCCGACAGAAAACCGCACTGCTTTGGACTGAAACCGCACTGCATTAGACGGGTAGGTGAACTTCATGATTTGTTTTGTCGAACGTAAATTTTTCTCAGATGATTTTTTTGTTGTCTTTTCTTTCTTTCTTTTTTGAACGAGAGTGACCGCGGAGAGGAGGCAAGTGAACTGCAGTATATATCGAAGTGAACCTCATTACTATCTTTGTTGTTGCACTAAATTTTCACACTTTCATGTTGGGCACAAGTGAACGGCATCACTCTTAAAAGTGAACCACATCCGAGGATGAAACACACTGCAATTGTTGCTGTAGTCGACTGAAATTTGAGACACACGAAACAAATTGCACTTCATGCAGTAGGGGTAATGAGCTGCTACACAAATGGAGTGAACTCCTTTTATTTATCTCTTCAAACAAATTTATTCAAGACATGGGTACTGCACTGCAGATGGGAGACTAGCAAACTGCACCAAAACACACCGAAGTTTTTTGACAGCACACAGAGATCACAGAACACAATAAAATAATTGCAAAATAAGATGCATCAGGGGGCTACCGAACTGCACGCTGCTAGCTGTCGAATCACACATACGATGCCAATGAGCTGCACGGCCTCGCCGTCCATACTGCATCTAGTCCGACACACAACACATCACACACAACTCGACTCAAAAGAAAAAGAACTATTTCATGTAGAACGCGGAGGTTGTCGACAAGGCCGCTGTAGATCGAGGTGAGAACAGGAATGTGGCGCAGAACTATATGTCCGTGCTATAGCTGGCCAAATGGGCCGGTTTTTTCGGGCCGGCCCGTGAGCACGCCGGCACGGCCCGCCTTGGGCCAGGCACGACACGGGCTAAACGGGCCGGGCCAGGCACGCGGCACGCCCTGGGCCATGCCTGGGCCTGGAGGCTGGGCAAGCGGGCCGGCACAGCACGGCCCGATTATGTTTCTTTTATTTTTTTTATACATCTATATATGGCCCAACATTTAAAAATAGGCTAAAAACACTCAGTGCGTCAAATAATAGGCTAAAAATATGTGACCCACCATGCTAAACGGGCCAAAATATGCGACCCGTATAGTAATCGTGCCCTGGCGGGCCGTGGCGGGCCAGGCACGATTATGACGGGCCCGGCCGTGCCGGCCCGTTTGGCCAGGTATGGTCCGTGCAAGAAACTGCACACGATGAAAGCGCATGAGACCTTGCGAGCTGCTGTCCACGCACAATGGACTGCACACATGCATGCACCGCACTGCACGGATGCGCCGGAGGTGAGCTCACCTGAAGCAGCCCACACTACTTTTTGCAACCCCGAATCTGGTAATGACCACCTGAAAAACAAAATCAAAATGCAACCAGGCTCTCCTACAGCTGGGCTGCACGCCCGCTGCACTGCACCTTGAGGGCCCGTGCACTGCAACAGCCACATGTCGCACTGCTCCCGCGAGTGAACCACATGTGTTCTTTATTTTGTAATGTAACATCAGGACTCGGCATTTTATAGGGAAAAGATCCCCAAAAATGCAATTGCTAACCGAGAAAACTGCAATCAGATTTTTTGTGTGCCACAACCAAGAACAAAGCGGACTCCAAAAAGGTGAAATAATTATCTTCTACACATTGAGAGAACTCTAAATAGCACAAACAAATTTTCAAGGCTCTACGTTGTGGCTGACTGCACCACGACACGATGAGGTTCGTACTGCAAGATGCAAAGTGTACTCCCTACTCCACTATCGCGCTGGCGAAGCTGCACATCCGCGCTCGTCGAACTGCTCCCAAGCAAAATTTGAGAAAGCAATAACAATATCCTGAACTTCAACTATGCCGTAGCCACACCGCACCTTCCTCTTGTTGGGGAAGAAGAGAACTACCGTACGCATCTTAGCCAGTGTCGCGCCACACCCTGGGTCCCGGTGCGGCAGAACCTGTCCTCACCTCACACAGAGCAGCAGGAGAAAGCACGACCAGCGCCATGGATCTGACAATGAACTATAAAATGAAATTCAGCGAGCTGCAAATAAGTATCAAAACGAGCTTCAAAAAGAGCAGCAAAAACAAGTAATTTCTGAACTGCACGGGGCGGCCATTGACCTTCAGCTCCAGCTCAGCGGATTCCTTGATAAAGATGGCAGCGACAGACTGCAAGAACGGCGTTTGGGGACTGCATGCGGAGGAGCGACGCAGCCGTTGAATCAGGTGGCGGACCGTCGTCGAGGCGGCACACGGGAGCATGGGGGCACGCCATCGGGGTGTGGACTGCGCGTGCAGCAGTGTGCAGTGCGGCCACAACACAGAGTCAGAGAAGGGCCGAGGGGAAGGCCGGACTTGTTCTTGAAGGAGGTTGGGGAGTCCGGCGCCGCGCTCCTCACGCACTGGGCACTGGCAAGGCACAAAGAGGATGACCGGTTAGTTGGCAAGGCATGGGGGGAGCAGTGGGAGGCCCATGGAGGTACGACGGCCTGAGGGGGAGAAGAAGGAAGTGAGTAATGGCGCAGTACCCTGACCCGGCGGTTGGTGGGGACGGGGTCGCGCGGATCCGATGCTGGGTAGGCGCGGGAGGACGGTGGTCGGGGGAGGGGTGGCTCGCCGGCGAGGGGACTGCATGGAACCGGCAGCTAGTCGATGCGAGGGGGAGGGAGGAGGGGGAGGGGGGAGGGCTGCTGGATCCGGCACCGGCTCGATCTAGGAAGTGGACGGGGGAGGGATGACTCACCAGCGAGGGAAGGAAGGCTGCGAGCGGGGCGGGGGAGCTGGGAGATCGGCGCCGGTTGCCGCGGTGGGGGGAGGGAGGGAGGTGGTGCGGTGATGGGGGAAGGAGAGAAGCTGTGATGGGTGGCATGAGGAGGAGTGGGCGTTGACTGCCTTTTCTTTTCGGTGGGTCAGGGGTGCACTGTGGGGTTTGTTAGCAGAATAAGAAAGTGATGTGCAGAATAAGACTCTTAAGGGTGTTATCATAATATACCCACCCTATATATATATACATATATATGTGTGTGTGTGCGCGCGCGCGCGTGTGTGTGTAATCCGAAAGTTAGGAGTCGTTGGCTTCAGCCCCTACGCATGCAATGCGGGGGTGTTCGCGAAAAATATGCTTAATCACACTTGATCCAACGTATTGGTCCATTAAGGAGGTGATCGCATGTCGAACTAGGCAACCGGACTATATAGCTGTAACACTTTCGCTTAGCCATGGGAGTCTAACGTTGGCGCTACTATGTATCCCCTGGTACCTTCGCGTGCATCCGAATACAGGAGCGTATGTACATGACCGGGAAATGGCCCTTCGTTAATGCGGAGGAATCCTAAAGATTCTGGTGAGTCTTCGAGTGGTTGAACAGTCTCTCGCTGCATCATGACAGTCAGTTTTCGGCTTTCTCTACTCAGGTGCTCGTCTAACCGTGTCTGTGGTCGTAACGACCAGTCATGTTTTTTGATATTGGAGGCCGCTTATAGTCCGGCGAAGCCATAGTGCGGTAATGCGTTGAAGCGGGCGAAGGCCGTTCTTCCAAGCAATGCATGATAGCCGCTTTGAAAGGGTGCGATGGTGAAGAGTAGTTCTTCGCTTCTGGAATTGCCTGGGGAGCCAAATGTTACCTCCAGTACGATGGAGCCCTTGCCGTAGGCTTCAACGCCTGGTATCACCCCTTCAAAGGCGGTGTTGCTTCGGCTAATTCTGGATGGGTTTATCCCCATCCTGCGAACAGTGTCTGAGGGAGTCCTGGACTAGGGGGTGTCCGGACAGCCGGACTATCATTATCCACCGGACTCCAAGACTACGAAGATACAAGATTGAAGACTCTGTCCCGTGTCCGGATGGGACTTTCCTTGGCGTGGAAGGCAAGCTTGGCGATACGGATATGTAGATCTCCTACCATTGTAACCGACTCTGTGTAACCCTAGCCTCCTCCGGTGTCTATATAAACCGGAGGGCTTTAGTCCGTAGGACAACATACATTACAACAATCATACCATAGGCTAGCTTCTAGGGTTTAGCCTCCTTGATCTCGTGGTAGATCCACTCTTGTACTACCCATATCATCAATATTAATCAAGCAGGACGTAGGGTTTTACCTCCATCGAGAGGGCCCGAACCTGGGTAAAACATCGTGTCCCTCGTCTCCTGTAAACATCCGCCTAGACGCACAGTTCGGGACCCCCTACCCGAGATCCACCGGTTTTGACACCGACATTGGTGCTTTCATTGAGAGTTCCTCTGTGTCATCACCAATAGAGCGGATGCCTCCACCCGTCTTCAAAGACGGTGTTTTTGCCGAAGGGGCCTTGGCCGCCGGCCAAACTATCCGGCTTGGTGGTTTTCTTATGACCACCTGTCCGGCCGCCGCTTCGACGATGACTTCTCAAGTCGTCAGAAGCAATCTTCGTGTCAGCCCTAAAGCTGCCGAACAGTTGGATCCGATAGAGCTCTCGTCTGTTAACGAGCTCTTGGATCGCATCACCGCCCTGGGAGTCGCTACGGACTACAACCAGATTGGGCTTAAAACCGATCTGAGAGAGATTAACTCTCCCCAGGCCACCCACCACGTCGCAGTGGTAGAAGAGCAATACGGCAACTCTTTGCCTGTATTGAAAACTATTCATGTCCGGATTCCCGAACCCTCCATGCCGGATTCCCGCGGAGGGACGGACTTCGATGGAGCATTGAACTGAAAATCATGCATCGCTCCGGACTCGCTGGATTGTGTCCAGCAAACCAAGCTTCCGAATTCGGAAACCCCTCGGCCTTTCAGCCCCAAGACGGGCAGGGATCCGGATTTTAGTCCACCCACCCGCCCAGACATATGCGATCTATCTCTAATACGGCAAGAGCCCGCTGAAACAGTACATCACTACTTGGCCAGATTCCTCCTGGTTATGGACAGGATAAAGGACTGCCGAGAGGAAAATGCAATCTCAATCTTCTGCAATAACTGCACGGACAAGGGAATACTAAACACCATTGATCGTCGCAGAATTACGCGCTTCACCGATCTGGCATCCATAGTACGAAAGTACTGTGCGATGGAGAGTTTCCAGAAAACCGAAAATCAATTTTGGGATAATCCGGCCCCAAACCCAGTCCGCAGCAAAAGGGCACCTTACACTCAGGCCCCAGATGCAAAAACAAAAAAACAAAAACCCAGTAAGGGAAACGGAACCGTACTGGAGGGATGGCTCAATGGACCCTGTAAGCTTCATAGTACAGAGGGAGCCGTCCCAACACATAGCCTTCGAGCATGTTGGATATTACGGCAGGTGGCCAAAAGTGGCGAGGAGCTTCTAGCTCCGGGAAACCACTCCAACAATACCAGTACGGTATCAACAGTCTTCGAGACCTTCGCATCAAACAATATGCGAAAGCGAACAATCCGCGGACTCGCCGAAGTCTACCAAGTAGCAACAGCAAATCCATGGAGCGACACATCTATTACCTTCAACGCCAGCGACGAGCCTAAATTCCGAACAGCCAGAGCGCCAGCTGCACTGGTACTAAGTCCCATAGTGGACTGCTTTCGACTGACAAAAGTCCTCATGGATGGCGGCAGCGGACTAAACCTCATTTACGAGGAAACTCTGCGAAAAATGGAAATCGATTGGAGCCGTATTGAGCGAAGCAGCACAACCTTCAGAGGAATAATCCCTAGCCGAGAGGCACGCTGCACCGGACAAATCACACTTGATGTGGTGTTCGGCTCGCCGGACAATTACAGATCCGAAGAAGTCACGTTCCAAGTGGCCCCGTTCAACAGCGGTTATCATGCTATATTAGGACGGGGGGCGTTCACAATTTTTCAAGCAGTACCTCATTACGGGTACATGAAGCTCAAAATGCCTGGGCCCGGCGGAATAATCACCCTCGCTAGTGATCCGGACATAGCACTCCGCGCTGAAAATAAGACAGCTGCACTAGCTCTGGAGGCACTATCTGAAGCCTTAGCAGCAGAGGAACTCACCGCGCTGCGCTCTACGGTGAAAGGGACGATGTGATACTCGATAAAAGATCCAAGTCCATCTCCTTCAAACCAGCAGATGAAATAATAAAATTCCAGGTCCATCCAACGGACCCAACAAAGACGGCCTCCATCGGGGCACAATTGAACCCCGAAGTAGACGCCGCACTGCGTGAATTCCTTCGGGAAAATTGGGACATCTTCGCCTGCCATCCTTCGGATATGCCCGGAATCCCACGCAGGTTGGCAGAACACAGCCTAAACATCCTAAAAGGATTTAAGCCAGTCAAACAGGCTCTTCGACGATTTTCCGAACCCAAAAGACAGGCAATGGGAGAAGAGCTAGCCAAACTATTGGAAGCCGGATTCATTAGAGATATGAAACATCCGGACTGGCTAGCAAATCTGGTGATGGTACCAAAGAAGGATAAATCCTGGCGCCTCTGTGTCGATTTTAAAGACCTCAATAAGGCTTGCCCAAGGGATCCCTTCCCTCTCCCCCGCATCGACCAAATTATCGATGCTACCGCAGGGCACGATTCGTTGTGCTTCCTGGACGCATACTCTGGCTATCATCAAATCAAGATGGCGGAAGCAGACCAAGCCGCAACGGCATTCATCACTCCATACGGACCATTCTGCTTCAACACGATGCCCTTCGGACTTAAAAATGCCGGCGCAACATATCAGCGCATGATTCAAACATGTCTGGCCACCCAGATTGGCAAAACAGTCGAGGCATACGTGGACGACGTAGTCGTCAAAACAAAACACGTCGAAACTCTAGTAGACGATTTGAGGCTCACATTCGACAACCTCAGAGCATATGACATCAAGCTGAATCCGGAAAAATGCGTTTTCGGCGTACCAGCCGGAAAGCTGCTGGGCTTCATTGTATCCGGTAGAGGAATTGAAGCAAACCCGGCTAAAATCCGAGCTCTGTCACAGTTGGATATTCCAAAAGACCTCAAACAAATACAAAAATTAACAGGATGCGTGGCAGCCTTAAGCCGCTTTATCTCCCATCTAGGAGAAAAGGCATTGCCCCTCTATCGCCTACTCAGGCGCACCAAAAACTTTGTGTGGACGGATGCTGCCACTGCCGGACTCGAAGAAATAAAGGCCATATTGGCAACAAATCCGGTCTTGGTTGCGCCCACTCTGGGCGAACCAATGTTGTTATACATCGCGGCAACACATCAAGTTGTAAGCGCGGTACTTGTCGTCGAACGAGAGACAGAAGGGCATAAATTCCCTCTTCAAAAGCCAGTGTATTATGTATCCACTGTATTAAGCCCCTGCAAATCCCGTTGCCCGCACTATCAGAAGATAGCATATGCGGTGTTCATGGCGTCCCGGAAACTCCGACACTACTTTCAAGAGTGTTCGATAACAGTGGCCTCTGAAGTACCACTCAATGACATTATAAATAACCGCGACGCAACGGGCAGGATTGCAAAATGGGCCATTGAGCTCTTACCATTCGATATAACTTACAAACCTCGGCGAGCTATAAAGTCACAAGTTTTGGCTGACTTCGTCGCCGAATGGACCGAAGCCGAACTCCCTAAAGAGTATGGCGCATACTCCAACTGGACTATGCATTGCGATGGCTCCAAAATGTTGGCCGGACTGGGGGCTGGCGTCGTATTGACGTCCCCAACCGGCGATACAGTCCAGTATGTACTTCAAATAATGTACACGGACTCCAACAATGCAGCCGAATACGAGGCCCTGTTACATGGTCTCCGGATGGCAGTCTCCATGGGCATTCAACGCCTAGAGGTGCGCGGGGATTCAAACCTTGCAATATCCCAGATAAACGGAGACTTTGACGCCAAGGATCCGAAAATGGCAGCATATCGCAACGCTGTCCTAAAAATGTTAGCTCGGTTTGAAGGACTTGAATTCCATCACATAGCCCGAGATAATAACCAAGCGGCCGATGTACTGGCACGCATCGGTGCGAAACGTGATGCTGTCCCTCCAAATATCTTCCTGGAACGGCTCTTCAAGCCATCCGTACTATGGGAAGAGGAGCCCGGTAGTGACAAACCGGAAAAAAACCGCACCAATCGGTGATTCAGCAGATGACATAACACCTTCAGCCCACGTCATAATGGCAGTAATCGCCGCGTGGACAGAACCTTTCCTAGCCTACTTACTTAGGCAGGAACTTCCCGAAGACCAAAACGAGGCCCGCTGCATAGTGCGGCGATCGAAAGCCTACAAGGTCCATGAGGGAGAACTTTATAAGAAAAGTACAACCGGAGTCCTTCAGAGGTGTATCTCCGAAGAGGAAGGGCGAAACCTCCTGGCTGAAATTCATGCCGGACTAGGCGGACACCACGCAGCAGCCCGGGCCCTTGTAGGAAAGGCATTCCGTACAGGATTTTATTGGCCGACGGCCCGGGCAGACGCGCAGGACTTAGTCCAGCGATGCGTTGGTTTTCAGCTCTTTGCTAATCAGAGCCATATGCCACCCACCGCCCACAAAACCATACCCATTACCTGGCCGTTCGCGGTCTGAGGGCTTGACATGGTTGGACCCCTTAAAGGGGGAACCCACAAGCAAAGGTACCTATTGGTCATGGTGGATAAATTCACCAAATGGATAGAGGCCAAACCGGTCAAAACGGCAGAGTCCGGACCAGTGATAGACTTTATATCCGGGGTAGTACACCGTTACGGAGTCCCCCACAGCATCATCACCGACAACAGCACGAACTTCACAGCCGAGGAGGTTAAGACATGGTGCAAAAACATGGGCATCAAGCTCGACTACGCTTCAGTTTATCACCCTCAAACCAACGGTCAAGTGGAACGAGCAAATGGTCTAATAATGAGCGGCATTAAACCCAGACTAGTGAGGTCACTTACTAAATCCGACACACAATGGGTCGAGGAGCTCGACTCCGTACTCTGGGGGCTGCGGACAACGCCTAACCGTACTACCGGATTCACACCATTTTTTATGGTATACGGCGCAGAGGCAGTCTTGCCCTGTGACATTATTCATGACTCACCTCGAGTGCGCATGTATGAGGAAAGAGAGGCCGAGCTTGATCGGCAGGACAGCTTGGACACATTGGAGGAAGAACGTGACATCGCGAAGGCTCGTTCCGCATTTTATCAGCAGCAGGCCCGAAGATATTGAAGCAGAGAAGTACGGGCCAAGACTTACAACGTTGGTGAACTAGTTCTACGCCCGCCGGACAAGAAAAAGGACAAGCTCAAGCCCAAATGGGAGGGCCCCTTCATTATCGATCAAGTCCTGACCGGCGGAGCATACCGTCTACGAAATGCGTCGGATAACCGACTCGAGCCGAACCCATGGAACGCAGCCCGCCTCCGACGATTCTATGCCTAGCGCCGGACTAAGAGTTCGTCCCCTTCCCCCGTCCAAATTTTTACACTTCGGCTGTCTTTTGTTTCTCTTTTTATGCCTTTTTATTTAAAAGCCCTTACGGGCCTATTTTCGCATTATTTGCATACGCATGATGTGCCATCCGCACTCATTATTCCTGGGGGCTTCTTTTACAGAAGCTCAAATACACGGGTTTCATACCCAGCACATGTGTCACGCTTCCACATGTACCTTTTACTCGCCATTATATGCATCGATATGACTTAAGTTTTGGCCAAGCTGGGTTGCCTGGCTCCTGTGCTTACCCCTACGTTCCCGATTGTTCGGCTAGGAGGTAAAGGGAGAACCTCTGCGATTGTTACTGCCGGGTTAGCCGGATGTGTACCTCAGACTGGGTGAAGCCGAAAGCTAGCGTTCTTAAGGGAATATTCGGTCGGTGACTTAAAAGATGACTTTTTACCTATTTATCTATCTGCCCCCAGATGTTTTACTGCTTTCTTTGCAGTCCGGACATGCACTTTAGGGCATGCCTCCCAGGGAAAGGAACCCTTAACGGAACTATTCTCCCTGGAAGATGTTTCTTACTAACCATGTAATATAACATAACTAGTTGGGCACTTGTCTGATAAAGCACTAATGACCCCTACGCCTGGTCTCCATGCATACCACGGTTGTTTCTTAACCAAAAAGGTATTCGGACACACTCCGGACTCTAGGGTCCCGAGGTTGAAGCGAAAAGGTCGGCAAAGACAAACGATCTACAATCCGGCTAGAAGGCATTTCACATGTCACTTTAAAGGATAACATACATTGTCAAATTTACTGATTGTATTCCTCCTCAATCCCGTCTAACAGGCTGTCTAATTTACAGTCCCGTTGGGAAAATTTAGCAACCAACTCTACTTGGCTGTATACTAAACTCACAAGGATCTCCTTCCCATCGGGCCCCACCGGTCCAACTTCGGCCATGTGGTTGGGATCCGCCTTCTTGTACCGCGTCTTCACCATGGCCCAAGCCTCCCTGGCACCTTGACGGCAAGCCGAAATCTTCCACAAACGGAAGCGCTGCCGCACTCCCTGCAGCTTCTCCGCAAGCTCCCCGAGGCCCTCGGGTAGGGTGAGGGCTGGCCATAAAGCCTGAACGACGCCGCTCATTACCTGCCGAACTCGTTCGAGTAGCTGCAACAGTTCGGGAAGTTGATCACCCATTGATATGGGCATCTCCTCTGCAGGACGACCTGTGAGTATACCTACAAGACATATCATGTCAATATACTTCCTCGCCGAACTCTTATTTTCAAAAGAGTCCGCTCAAGCACTTACTATAAATGCCGCGACGAAGCCGCTGATTCTCCTTAACGGAGCTGGACAGCTCGGCCCGAGCGCCTTTCAGCTCTTCTCCGAGCTTGGCGTTGGCATCCTGGAGCTTGTTCCTTTCCTGCTGAACCCTATTCAGCACACTCTCGCCGGCCTTTAGCTGGCGTAGCAATGCTTGCCTGTCCGGATCTTGTCCGGCGGCACCTGCAATGTCATTATTAGACTCGCGCGCACGCCGCACAGCGCTTATATTTATTAATAAAAATGTGTTACCAGGAGGGGTCTCTGCGTCTCCTCCTGCAGCAGCAAGTGCGGCCTTAAGTTGGGCCTTGCAATCTTGCAGCTCCCGAGACAGCTGGGCATTCTTCTCGGTAAGAGCCTGCGTTTTCAAATGATCCTTAAATCAGTTAGCATAACTACTTTAAGTCTCGGGGGCTACTGGTATATACAACCATTAAAATTCCCTTACCCGTATGTCTTTCACATACTGCTCCGTGGCTCTGGTAAAACAATCTTGAGCGGCACGGAGATGCGCGTCCCCTGCGTTAAATGCATCCAATGCCTCAGGGGAGAAGCACGCTTCACGAAATACTGTCCGGCGGCGCCTATGGTTCATGGCGCTCTCCACCTCAGACTTGGTGGCGGACAGTCTGTCGGTGTCCTCCGTTGGAGAAGGATCCGGCCCGCGTCTGGCGCTTGCCTCCCCCTCCAGGCCGGGCGCTGGAGCCTGGCCGGTGTACGTTGGATCGGCAACTTCTGCGCCCGCAGTCCGGCGAACGCTTTTTCTCCTACAAAGATCATGAGCACTCAAGCGTTTCCTCGGAACATTGCTCTGAAAATTCAAATACGAGCTATACCTTTGCGGCGACGTTTCCGCCCGCACCGCGCTCCTTTTCCGCCTGCTGGTCCGGACTGGCCTCTGTTGGTCAGCCGCCGCGGGCTCGGCTTCCTGCCATAAAGGCGCTTCCTGCAAATACCATCGTTCATGAAGGTTAGAAATGGGCAGGGAAGAGAAGGGAACAGATAATGGTGTCCGGACTTCGGTCGCGGTCACCTGGGAAGCCGGACACAGTCCGGGGTAATCCGCCGTAATGGCAACCAAAGCATTGTCTATGCTGAGCTGGTGAAACACCCCGTCGATCAGCTCCACCTCGATGTCCGGGTCCTCTTCGGAGGCCGGATCCAAGGATCTTTCTGGATCCTCGGGTTGCGGAGCAGGACTCACCATGTCCTCCACAGTCCGGCGTAGATCCTGTGCCAAAGACATAATTTAAGAAGCTTAAACTTCGAAAGCATGGGTTGAGCCCTTAAAGGTGTTCGCTTACCCATCCTCTAGGGTTGATCATGGAAAACCAATTCAAAGGGTTCGTTCGAAGGAAGTCCTCCTTCTCCCCATTGTACAGGCCGGACAGGATCTCCATCAGATCCTCGGTCGAATCCGGCCTTTTGCGTCCATGACGGGTGGCATCGTCTTCCCCGTTGAAATCCCACATGGGATGGCCTCTGTATTGCAATGGCTGTACCCCCCGCTTGATGCATGTCGCCATGACTCCGATCATGGTCAAGCCAGAATGGGCCATTAATCTTATTCGGCCCATCAAGTAATGGACGCTCTTGTGTTCCTCCAATCGGGGGCTCCGTGGGCGCCAGCTGAGGCGCTTCTTCAAAGGAGCAGCACTAAACTCCGGGAGGCCGATCCGGACTGGGTCCGGCAGCGGAGCGTCTCCTATATAAAACCACTCTGAGGGCCAGCCTTCGGATGCCTTCTTGGGAGTACCGGATGGGTATCCGGTCCCGGCGATGCGCCATATTTCGGCGCCGCCCACTTGATATATGGACCCCTCGTGAGAACGGGGTACGAGGCAAAACAGCCTCTTCCACAATGCAAAATGGGGCTCAATGCCCAGGAATAGCTCACAAAGAGCTACGTAGCCCGCGATATGCAGGACAGAGGCGGGCGTGAGGTGGTGGAGCTGGAGTCCGTAGAACTCCAGGAGCCCGCGGAGGAACGGATGTATTGGGAATCCGAGTCCCCTTACCAGATAGGGGACGAAGCATACTCGCTCCCCCTTATTGGGGCTTGGGGTAGCCTCCGCTTGCCTCCCACCTTGATAAGTAACCAGTCCGGCCCGGACTGGGACCATGAAGGCCGGAGGGAGAAATCCCCCCGTTTGGAGCTTCACTAGCTCGTCGTGCGAAATAGAGCACCTCCTCCAATTCCCCGGCGGTGGTCTAGGAGCGCGAGAAGAAGAGCCGCGTCGACGGTCCATGATGGAATGGATTTTTAGGTCAAGGGCGCTTCGATGAAGTATTCGCGGGAGGAAGACGGTGTGGTTTGGATCTGGATTCTTGCCTCTTTATAGGAGGACGACTCGCACAACTAGGGGGTGAAACGTAAAAGACACCCTGGCTTTTCGCATTCGTGCGACGCGTGGAAGAGGGCCATTATTTGGCGTAGAAGCCGAGGAACACAATATTCAAGATGAAGCCGGACACTGTTCGGCAGATACATGGAATTTGAAGGGAGAACCCGCCTTGCAACGCCGAAGACTATGAACGCGCTGGACTTATCGTCATTGAAGCCTGGTTCGGGGGCTACTGAGGGAGTCCTGGACTAGGGGGTGTCCGGACAGCCGGACTATCATTATCTGCTGGACTCCAAGACTACGAAGATACAAGATTGAAAACTCCGTCCCGTGTCCGGATGGGACTTTCCTTGGCGTGGAAGGCAAGCTTGGCGATACGGATATGTAGATCTCCTACCATTGTAACCGACTCTGTGTAACCCTAGCCTCCTCCGGTGTCTATATAAACCGGAGGGCTTTAGTCCGTAGGACAACATACATTACAACAATCATACCATAGGCTAGCTTCTAGGGTTTAGCCTCCTTGATCTCGTGGTAGATCCACTCTTGTACTACCCATATCATCAATATTAATCAAGCAGGACGTAGGGTTTTACCTCCATCGAGAGGGCCCGAACCTGGGTAAAAACATCGTGTCCCTCGTCTCCTGTAACCATCCGCCTAGACGCACAGTTCGGGACCCCCTACCCGAGATCCGCCGGTTTTGACACTGACAGTGTCCTCATATATTAAATCGAGACTACTGTCGCCGTCCATGAGGACACGGGTGAGACGATATCCGTCGATTATTGGGTCAAGCACCAAGGCCTTTGATCCTCCGCGCCGAATACTAGTTCACCCATCCAGGCGATCAAAAGTGATCGGATAAGACATCCAGTAGTTAGGTGTGGGAACGATGGGCTCTATATCGCGCACGTCTCTATGCGCACGCTCGTGCCTGGTCATGGATGTGCGAGTCGCGTGGATCATGTTCACCGTTTTAACCTCTGGCGGGATTTTTTTCTGTCCGCCAGTGTTCGGCTGGCGAGGTTCATCCTCGTCTTCACTTGGTGTATCCCTTCCCTTGTGTTCGGCATTTAATTTGCCGGCCTGCTTGAAGACCCAGCACTCTCTGTGCGTGTGGTTCGCAGGTTTGTTAGGGGTGCCATGAACTTGCCACAGTCTGTCTAGGACTCTATTCAGACCGGACGGTCCCTCTTTACTACCTTCAGATGGCTTCTTTTGCTGATCAGGTCGAGAGCCCCTGAATCCGGCATTAACCGTTGTGTTATCCGGGCTCTCTTCCTTGTTTTTGCGTTTGTTTTTATTACGCCGTGGCTTCCCGTTGCCATCCCTTATTTCGGATGTGCTAGGGTCGCTGATGCCTTTACAGGCTAGCCAGCTATCTTCACCCACGCAAAAGCGGGTCATAAGGCTTGTTAGGGCTGCCATTGTCCTTGGCTTTTCATGGCCGAGGTATCTGGTGAGCCACTTGTCGCGGATGCTGTGTTTGAATGCCGCTAAGGCTTCGGCGTCCGGACAATCGACAATTTGATTCTTCTTAGTGAGGAATCTGTTCCAAAGCTTGCGGGCGGACTCTCCAGGCTGTTGGATTATGTGACTTAAATTGTCAGCATCCGGAGGCCGGACATAAGTCCCTTGAAAATTGGCCCTGAAAGCGTCTTCGAGTTCCTCCTAACTCACAATTGAATTTTCGGGGAGGCTTTTCAACCAGTGACGAGATGGTCCCTTTAGTTTGAGGGGAAGGTATTTGATGGCGTGGAGGTCATCCCCACGAGCCATATGTATATGCAGGATAAAGTCCTCGATCCAGACCCCTGAGTCTGTCTTTCCGTCGTATGCCACTATGTTCACAGGTTTAAAGCCCTGTGGAAATTTATGGTCCAGTACTTCTTCAGTAAAGCATAGGGGGTGAGCAGCCCCTCTGTATCTGGACGTGCTGTGGCATGCCGTCGGCTGTTGTTGTGTCCGGTGTTTATTCCGAACTGGTATTTGATTAGCATAATAGTTTTGGTGACCATAGTTCGTCGCCGGGGTGTGTGCTTTAGATCCATAGATGGACCTAGCTGCGTCAGCCTTCATATCCAGGTGCTCACGTAGATCGTGCGCGGCGTCGGTGGCCGTTCCTTTGCGGTTGTGGAGCGGTACGTTGGGCCTCCTGGTCGTATTAGTCTTTGGTGGAACGGCCTCGTCGTTGAATTCTGGGAGTAGCTTGTGTTTTGGATAGCTTTTTGTATGGCGATCGTCGCCATATCTTTCTTCAGTATCTAGCACTTTATTCCATCTGCGGTTGAGCGTTTCCTGTGCGGCTTTGA
This sequence comes from Triticum timopheevii, assembly GCA_963921465.1. Lineage (NCBI taxonomy): Eukaryota > Viridiplantae > Streptophyta > Magnoliopsida > Poales > Poaceae > Triticum > Triticum timopheevii. Next base: position 375,792,070 of record OY997270.1, read on the forward strand.
GCCGTTGCTTCTGCTTCTTTAGACTTCTCACTATGGCCATAAGCTTTCTGTGCAGGTTATCTTGTTCCACGCGTTCTTCCGGAATGATGAATGCATCATCGTTTGGACCGTGTTCTTGTCCTGGGGCGGTTTGATGAACTCGTCCCTCAGGATCATTGTCATCGGGCGTCTTCTCCGAAGTATGTTCGGCGTGACCTGGCTCGTCCTGCTCCATCACTGGTTCCGTATGGTCGTTGTTGCCTTCAGGGTTGACCGGAGTATCGATCCTTCTAGCGCTCTTGCTGCTATTTTTACTGTTGCTGGACTTGGAACGGCGTCTGCGTCGTTGCTTTGGCTTTTGCCCGGGGGTTTTATCTTCGGATTGTCACCATCGTCCTCCTTGGGCGTATCCACCATGTACATGTCGTGTGACGAGGCGGAGGTCTGGCACCCCATAGATTCTGAATCTTCTCCTGCATCGTCATCCATACCGTCGATGCCTTTGGAGTCGAAGTCAAGCACGTCAGTTAAATCATCAACCGTGGCTATGAAGTGGGTGGTGGGTGGGTAACAAATTTCTTCGTCGCCTGCTTCCCACTCGAGCCGGACATAGTTCGGCCCGGAATTTTCTGTCAAAGAGAGAGGTTTTAACAAATTCAGCATGTCGGCAAAGGGCGAGTGCTGGAATATATCCGCAGTGGTGAACTCCATTACCGGAGCCCAACCTGGCTCGACTGGCACGGGAGTGCGCGGACAGGAACCAACATCCGGATGCGAATCCGGGGGTCCGAAGTCACAAGCCACCACAGAGGTGGGACCTGTGTTCGGCTCCACCGCCGATGAGTGTGCAGCCTGCGGGACGGGGTCCAGCCCTCCATTTTTAGGCAGCGCAGCCTGCTCTGGATTTAGGTCCGAGGCTACTGCGGGGGTGATACCCCGAGCTTTGTCCGGCAACAGGTCTAAGTCGTGCTCATCGTGACTGTTCGGTACTCCTGGCGCAGGCCTAAATCCGTCGAAGATCAAGTCTCCGCGAATATCCGCCGTGTAGTTCAAGTTTCCAAACCTGACCTGGTGGCCGGGGGCGTAGCTATCAATCTGCTCCAGATGGCCAAGCGAATTGGCCCGCAGTGCGAAGCCGCCGAACACGAAGATCTGTCCGGGGAGAAAAGTCTCCCCCTGGACCGTGTTGTTGATGATTGAAGGCGCCATCAAGCCCCACAGCGATGACACAGAGGAACTCTCAATGAAAGCACCAATGTCAGTGTCAAAATTGGCGGATCTCGGGTAGGGGGTCCCGATCTGTGCGTCTAGGCTGATGGTAACAGGAAGCAAGGGACACAATGTTTACCCAGGTTCGGGCCCTCTCGATGGAGGTAAAACCCTACTTCCTGCTTGATTAATATTGAAAATATGAGTAGTACAAGAGTAGATCTACCACGAGATCGTAGAGGCTAAACCCTAAGAGCTAGCCTATGATGGTATGATTGTAATTGCGATCGGCCTTCTAAGGACCAACCTCTCCGGTTTATATAGACACCAGACAGGGCTAGGTTTTACATGGAGTCGGTTACAAGGAAGGAAACACAATATCCGGATCGCCAAGCTTGCCTTCCATGCAAAGGAGAGTCCCATCCGGACACGGGCCGAAGTCTTGAGTCTTGTATCTTCACGCTTCAATAGTCCGGACGATGTATATAGTCCGGCTGTCCGGATACCCCCTAATCCAGGACTCCCTCAAGGGGGAGTTCGGCACTGCCATTAACCGTGATGACGCCGCGTGGACCGGGCATCTTGATTTTATGGTAGGCATAATGTGGCACCACGTTGAACCGAGCGAACGCGGTTCTCCGAGCAATGCCTGATAGTCACTGCGAAAGGGGACGATGTCGAAGAGTAACTGTCCGGAGATCCGAAGATCACTTCCAGTGTGATTGAGCCCGTGCAACAGGCCTCTACACCTGGTATGACACCTTTGAAGGTGGTTTTTGTGGGCTTGATCCTTGAGGGGTCGATGCCCATTTTGCGCACTGTATCCTGATAGAGCAGGTCCAGGCTGCTGCCACCATCCATGAGGACTCGTGTGAGGTGGAATCCGTCGATGATGGGGTCGAGGACCAATGTGGTCGAACCGCCATGACGGATACTGGTAGGATGGTCCCTGCGATCGAAAGTGATCAGACAAGAGGACCATGGGTTGAGCTTTGGGGTGACTGGCTCCATAGCATAGACGTCCCTTAGTTCACGCTTCTGCTTGGGAATATGGGTTGCGTATATCATATTCATCGTTTTCACCTGGGAAGGGAATTTCTTCTGTCCTCCTGTGTTCGGTGATCAGGGCTCCTCGTCGTCATCGTTGCTTTGAGACCCCTTCCCCTTGTTTTCGGCACCTGACCTTCCGGCTTGTCTGAAGACCCAACATTCTCTGTTGGTATGATTGGCTGGTGTTCTTGGGGTGCCATGAATTTGGCATGGACGGTCGAGTATGCGGTCCAAACTGGACGGGCCTGAATTATTTTTGTCGAATGGCTTTTTCCGCTGACCGGACTTGGAGCCACTAAATCCGGCATTGACTGTCGTGTCTTCGGCACTATCACCGTTTTTGCGACGCTTGTGTTTGTAGCGCCGTGGTTTGTCCTTGCTATCCCTGGCTTTTGATGTGCCAGGATTGCTTGTTGTGTTGTTGCTACGAGCCAACTAGCTATCCTCGCCCGCGCAAAAGCGGGTCATGAGTGTTGTGAGGGCTGCCATGGACTTTGGCTTTTCTTGGCCAAGATGTCGGGCAAGCCACTCGTCACGGATGTTATGCTTAAAGGCCTCTAGGGCTTTTGCATCCTGACAGTCGACAATTTGGTTCTTTTTAGTTAGGAACTGGGTCCAAAATTTCCTGGCTGACTCTCCGGGCTGTTGGGTTATGTGACTTAGGTCATCAGCATCCGGTGGTCGCACATAAGTGCCCTGGAAGTTGTCAAGGAGTGCGCCTGCCAGGTTTTCCCAACTCCCGATGGAGTTTGCCGGCAAGCTATTCAACAAATGCCGAGCCAGTCCCTTGAGTTTTAGTGGGAGGTACTTGATGGCTTGTAGATCATCTCCGCGGGCCATGTGAATATGGAGGAAGAAATCTTCTATCCATACTGCGGGGTCTGTAGTACCATCATATGATTCAATGTTCACGGGTTTAAACCCTTATGGGAATTCATGATCCATTACTTCATCAGTGAAGCATTGGGGGTGTGCGGCGCCTCTGTGCCGGGCTACATTGTATTCGGTCCGGCCGGAATTGTTGGTGCCTCCGGCGTGACGGTCAACGTCACGCGTTGGGGCGCGCCCCCGTGATCCATAGATCGATCTTGACTGTCCAGCTTTGTTTTTCAATTTGTCTCGCAGGTCATGCGTGGAGCCCCCGGCCTTCATGTTTTTGCTTGTTTGGCGTCAGGGTGCGGGATGGACTTCGGGCTGGTACGCTGCTTTGTCTTGGCCACGGGGTGGCCAGTCAGCCGCATCGTGTGCTAGTAGTGTGGGTTTTAACGCCTCCTCCTCGAGTTGAGGTAGCAACCTGCACTTTGGGTAACTTTTGGTAGGGCGCTCGAGTCCGTATTCCTCGGCAGCCAGGACCTCCGTCCATCTATCAGTTAACAGATCTTGATCAACTTGGAGCTGTCGTTGCTTTTTCTTTAGGCTTTTTGCAGTGGCTATAAGCCGGCGCTTGAAGCGCTCCTGCTCGATGGGATCCTCAGGCACAATGAATTCTTCTTGGCCAAGGCTCACTTCGTCTTCGGAGAGAGGCATGTAATTATCATCCTCTGATAAGCCATCTGTTGCCTGTTCCTTAGGGCTAGCTTGCCCATCTTCTTGCTCAGCATGCTCGAAGCCTGGCTGGGCAGGATTGTTTTCGTCTTCGGCACCATCCGGATTGTTATCATCTCTTGTGCCGGTATCACTATTTTTGCTATGGCGGGGCTTGGAATGGCGCCTATGACGCCGGTGCCTAGATTGCTTCTCCAAGGGATTATCTTCTGTTACCTCATCGCCATTGCTTTCTTTGGGGGTGTCCACCATATATATATCATATGATGAGGTGGCTGTCCCACACCCTATAGGCGGTGGTTCCTATTCTTCTCCTGCATCGTCGTCCATACCGTCGATGTCTTCGGAGTTGAAGTCAAGCACGTCGGTTAAGTCATCGACAGTGACTATTAAGTGGGTGGTGGGTGGGGAACGAATTTCTTCGTCGTCCGCTTCCCACTCAAGCCGTACATAGTTCGGCCAAGAGTCTCCTGACAAAGAAAGAGACCTTAATGAATTTAGCACATCACCCAAGGGCGAGTGCTGAAAGATATCTGCGGAGGTGAACTCCATGACCGGTGCCCAATCAGATTCGATAGGCACGGACGTACGCAGTTCGGATCCTATAGCCGGAGACGAGTCCGAGGGTCCGATGATACCGGCCTCATAGGAGGTGGAGTCAGTGTTCAGCTCCAAGACCGATGAGTGTGCGGCCTCCGTGGCGGGGTCCATCCACCCGTCCTCGGATGGCACAATCTGCTCTGGATCGATTCTCGGGGCTGTCGCAGGCACGATCTCTCGAACAGTGTCCGATGGCAGATCTAAGTCATGCTCGTCGTGACTGTCCGGCGCACCTGACACGGGCTCGAATCCATCAAAGATCAAGTCTCCGCGGATGTCGGCGGTATAGTTCAAGCCTCCAAACCTGACCTGATGGCTAGGGGCATAGCTATCGATCTACTCCAGATGGCAAGTGAGTTGGCCCGCAGTACAAAGCCGCGGAATACGAAGATCTGTCCGGGAGGGAAAACCTCCCCCTGGACCTCGTCGTTGAAGATGATTGAAGGATCCATGAAGCCTTATTGCAACGGCATAGTGGAACTCTCAATGAAAGCACCAATGTCGGTGTCAAAACCGGCGGATCTCGGGTAGGGGGTCCCGAACTGTGTGTCTAAGGCTAATGGTAACAGGAGGGCGGGGACATGATGTTTACACAGGTTCGGGCATTCTCGATGGAGGTAATACCCTACTTCCTGCTTGATTGATCTTGATGATATGAGTATTACAAGAGTTGATCTACCATGAGATCACAGAGGCTAAACCCTAGAAGCTAGCCTATGATTATCATTGTTGTTGTCCTACGGGCTAAACCCTCTGGTTTATATAGACACCGGAGGGGGCTAGGGTTACACAGAGTCAGTTACAGAGAAGGAGATCTACATATCCGAATTGCCAAGCTTGCCTTCCACGCAAAGGAGAGTCCCATCCAGACACGGGACGAAGTCTTCAATCTTGTATCTTCATAGTCCAATAGTCCGGCCAAAGTATATAGTCTGGCTGTCCGAGGACCCCTTAATCCCGGACTCCCTCAACGGGCCCAGTTCTATAATTGCTACCATCATCTTTCAACTTAGCTTTCTCTAGGAATGCATTAAAATTCAAGGGAACGGTAGCACGGGCCATTGATCTACAACAACAGAGACATGGAAAAACTATCAGGACTAAGTTCATGATAAATTAAAGTTCAGTTAATCATAGTACTTAAGAACTCCCACTTAGATAGACATCCCTCTAGTCATGTGAATGATCACGTGATCCAAATCAACTAAACCATGTCCGATCATCACGTGAGATGGAGTAGTTTTCAATGGTGAACATCACTATGTTGATCATATCTACTATATGATTCACGTTCGATCTCAGTGTTCCAAGGCCATATCTGCATATGCTAGGCTCATCAAGTTTAACCCGAGTATTCTGCATGCGCAAAACTGACATGCACCCACTGTATGTGAACGTAGAGCTTATCACACCCGATCATCATGTGGTGCCTTGGCACGACAAACTGTAGCAACGGTGCATACTCAGGGAGAACACTTATACCTTGAAATTTAGTAAGGGATCATCTTATAATGCTACCACCGTACTAAGCAAAATAAGATGCATAAAATGATAAACATCACATGCAATCAAAATATGTGACATGATATGTCCATCATCATCATGTGCTCATGATCTCCATCGCTGACGGATCGTCATGATATCCATTGTCACTGGCTTGACACCTTGATCTCCATCGTAGCATCGTTGTCGTCTCGCCAACTATTCCTACTACGACTATCGCTACTGCTTAGTGATAAAGTAAATCAATTACATGGCGATTGCATTTCATACAATAAAGCAACAACCATATGGCTCCTGCCAGTTGCCGATAACTCTGTTACAAAACATGATCATCTCATACAACAATTTATATCACATCATGTCTTGACCATATCATATCACAACAAGACCTGCAAAAACAAGTTAGACGTCCTCTACTTTGTTGTTGCAAGTTTTATGTGGCTGCTACGGGCTTCCAGCAAGAACCGTTCTTACCTACGCATCAAAACCACAACAATTTTTCGTCAAGTGTGCTGTTTTAACCTTCAACAAGGAGCGGCCGTAGTCAAACTCGATTCAACTAAAGTTGGCGAAACAGACACCCACCAGCCACCTATGTGCAAAGCACGTCGGTAGAACCAGTCTCATAAATACGGTCATGTAATGTTGGTCCGGGCCGCTTCATCCAACAATACCGCCGAATCAAAGTAAGACGTTGGTGGTAAGCAGTATGACTATTATCGCCCACAACTCTTTGTGTTCTACTCATGCAAATAACATCTACGCATAGACCTGGCTCGGATGCCACTGTTGGGGAACATAGTAATTCAATAAAATTCCTACGATAACGCAAGATCTATCTAGGAGATGCATAGCAATGCGACGGGAGAGTGTGTCAACGTACCCTCGTAGACTGAAAGTGGAAGCGTTTAGCAACGCGGTTGATGTAGTCGAACGTCTTCACAGTCCAACCGATCCAAGTACCGAACGTACGACACCTTCGTGTTCAGCACACGTTCAGCACGATGACGTCCCTTGAGCTCTTGATCCAGTTGAGGATGAGGGAGAGTTCCGTCATCACGACGGTGTGGCGACGGTGTAGATGATGTTACCGGTGCAGGGCTTTGCCTAAGCACTACGACCATATGACTGACGTGTTAAACTGTGGAGGGGAGCACCGCATACGGCTAAGAGATTGTCTGTTGTGGTTTGGGGTGCCCCCTGCCCCCTTATATAAAGGAGGAGAACGGGAGGCCGGCCGGCCCTGTAGGGCGCGCCAAGAGAAGGGAGTCCTACTAGGACTCCAAGTCCTAGTAGGATTCCACTTGGTGGAAGGGGGGAGGAAGGAAGGGAGAGGGAGAGGGAAAGGGGGGCCGCGCCCCCTCCCCTAGTCCTATTCGGACTCCCCATGTGGGGGGCGCCTCCCCTATGTGGGCTGTCCTCTCTCCTCCCTATGGCCCATGTTGGCCCATTGCTTCCCTGGGGGGTTCCGATAACCCCTCCGACACTCCGTTTTTACCCGGTATCACTCAGAACTCTTCCGATGTCCGAATAACATAGTCTAATATATCAATCTTTATGTCTTGACCATTTTGAGACTCCTCGTCACGTCCGTGATCTCATCCGGGACTCCGAACAAACTTCAGTCATTAAAAACACATAACTCATAATACAAATCGTCATCGAATGTTAAAAGTGCGGACCCTACGGGTTCGAGAACTATGTAGACATGTGTCACATCCCTAGCTTCTGGCTTTGCACTATGCTAGCTTCATGTGTGCATCATGTTTAAATTTCTCTTAAATTTGAAATAGGGATTGATTCAAACCCTAGCATCAAAGGAATTCACTAGGTTCAACTAAAATAATTTTAGTGAATCCAAATGGCTTTCAAAAATGTTCATCATTTCTGGAAAATGCTAGAAGCAATAACCAGAGGTGTTGCACATTTTTCCATGACATATTTGGGCTCTGAATTAAATCTTATAGTATTTGCATTTGGGCATTTAAATTATATAAAATATTTCAAATGCTCAAATAATCCCAAACTAAAATGTTCCATGCTGGAAATATTCCGTCTAAGGACCAGGTGCAGTTTGGTGATTTTTGGAGTTGCCTAGGTATTTTTAGAAATGCAACAAACCTACAGAAATAATAGAAAACAGAAAATAGAGGAGAGAGAGAGAGAACTCACCTGGACCTACCTGGCAGCCCACCTGGCCGGCCCAGCTGGCGGCCTGGCCAACTGGCCCAGCCCACCACCGCAGCCCCTCCGTCGTCTTCCTCCCCTCGCCCCGAAGCAGCTGCGTGCCCGCACGCAAGCGACCGCGGCCACGTCTTCCCGCCACCTCCTGCTTGCCCTCCCTCGTCCTGACGCGCCACGGAGACGCCACGCACCCCCTGGCCCCCTCTCATTCTCCCTGTGCTCCTCCCCCTCCTCTGTTTCTCTCTCCCGCGAACGGCCGAACGCCATCGTCGCCGCCGTTCGTCACCACCGCAGCCACAGCCACTCCCTCGCTCCCTCTTCGTATCCCCGAGCTCCGCATCGTCGTCCTCCTCGTCCACGCCGAGCCAAGCAACCAGGGGAGCGCTACATCGCCGCCCCGGACGTCTTCTTCAACCTCGGTGCCGGCGATCTCCGTCGCTTGATTCGCCGCGTCCAGAGCCTCCCCGGCCCCACCGTCTGCACCGTCTGACCCGCCGTGAGCCACTTACCTTCTCCCCTAACTCCTTGTGCTCGCCCCCGTGCTGTAGCATCGTTCCCCACGAGCACCGAAGTCGCTGTCCGCCATTGCTGCTGCACGCATAGCCTCCATGCCCCCCTGGCCTCACCGTGCTGCTCGTGGTGCTCCCCGTGCCTAGCAGGTGCTTCGCAGCCTCTCCTTTTGCTCACTGACGCACCGTAGCGACGCGCCCGTGCACCACCGAGCACCACCGCCGCCAAAGCTCGTCGCCGGCATGAATTCCGGTGACCCCGCGACCTCCCACTTCGTCCCATGGATGCGCGGGAGCAAGGGCTATGCCCCGGTGCCCTCTGCGCGCCAATCCGACGCCCCTAACGCAAGTCCGGCGTGCCACCGCCGAGTCCTGTGGTCGCCGCCGGCTCGTCCCCGACGTGCTGACGTGGCATCATTGTTAGGCACTAATGACCCAGCTTAATTACCCCTGGCCCGCTTACACATGGGCCCCATGCCCTTAATTAATCCTTGTTTATTTTCTGTTAAGATTAGTACTAATCTGGGTGGACCCCACGTGTCAGTTTTGACCTTGGTCAAGTCAACATTGTCTGGTCCCACATGTCATCCACCCAAACCAGCTCTGTTACACTGACTCGTGGGCCCCAGCGTCAGGTTTGACCTGGGCTGGCGCCTTTGACCTGATGACATCACCCTGACGTCATGCTGACGCATTAATTCAATTACTGGAATTATTCTTATACAGGAAATTCCAGAAAATAACCAAAACTTCTAGAATTCATAGAAATTCAACTGTAACTCCAAATGAAATAAATTATATATGAAAAATGATCGGAAAAATCCAATCTATCCATCTGTATCATTTTCATGCATGTTAGAACAACTTACAGCTGCTGTTTAGCACAAATCATATTAATGGCATTTAAACCTTCACATATGGAGTTTGAATTTGAACCTAGGGTTCAAACCAATTTCATTTAACTTGCTGCTAGTTGCATTAGCTCAATCAACAACATATTGCCATGACATTATCATGCATCATATTTGTTGCATTGCATTGATTGTGTCCCTCTTTATTTGCCGGTAACTGTCCCCTCTCGATAGACGTGGTTTCGACGATGAGATCGATGACACCGATGAAGAGCTATAATATCTTCAGAAGTGCCAGGCAAGCAAAACCCCCTTGTTCATTACGATACAATCCCACTCTCTTGCCCTACTCTCTTTTAGTGCATTAGGACAACAATGATTCATCTACTACTTGCTGCGGTAGCTGAACCCCTTTATCCTCTACATGACCTGTTATTCCACAGTAAATAGATGAAACCCACTAGTATGAGTAGGAGTTGTTTGAGCCCTGTTGTGCCTACTCATTCATGCTTGTTTGTCATGCCTGCTATTGCTTAGAGTTGTGTCAGGTCTGATTCATCGGGAATGAATCAGAGGTGTGTGAACATGTCCTACTGTGTGTGAGCTAAGTGTGTGAACACGATTTGGTAAAGGTATCGGTGAGAGGCCATGGAGGAGTACATGGTGGGTTGTCTCATTGAAGCCATCCTTAGGAACTGAGTTCTGTGTTTGTGATCCATGATTCAGCTACTACCATGCATTGGGCCCTGAAATATGACCCCGCTCGACTTCTTATTCACCCTTGTCCTCTGTCCAGGAGTTGCAAGTAGTTTCTGGTGTTTGTAGTATGCTGGAGGCCGTGCGCAGCGCTGACCGTAGGGGTGGGCTGTGATGCGGTAGGCACGTGGCCGGGTAAACCGGGCGCCCGTTTGGTGTCACGGAACCCTGTTCACATCGTTTGGGGCTGTGAGCGAAACTTCGGCCGGATCTCCTCATGGATGGAACCCGAATAGACGATAAACCTGGACTAGGGACTTGAGTGTTTAGGTAGGTCGTGGTCAACACCCATGTCGGCTTTCGCTTGAAGTCTGCCGAGCACATGTCGTGTGCAGACGCTAATTGGTGGAAACATGTATGAAGAAGTACACCCCTGCAGGGTTAATATCATCTATTCGAATAGCCGTGTCCGTGGTAAAGGACTTCTGGGTTGCCTATAACAGTTCATAGACAAGTGAAAGTGGATACTCTAAAATGCGCAAGATAAGCGTGAGTGCTATGGATGGCGTTCCCGTAGGGAGACGAGAGCGGATCCATAGTGGTGTATTGGTATGGTGAATATGTGGACTCGTGTGCGCCACCTCAAAGGAGTTACTTGCAGACGTAGTTTAGGATAGCCACTGAGTCAAAGCTGGCTTGCTGCTGTTAAACAACACCATCCCCTTTGTTGAGAATGATGCATATGTAGTTAGATCTGATGTAAGTCTTGCTGGGTACATTTGTACTCACGTTTGCCTATTTTATGTTTTTGCAGAGAGACTTCAGTCTCGCTAGTAGTTCCACGTGGACTTCGACGTTTAGCTTATACCTCAGCTATGATTTTGTGCCCTCGGCAGGATCTGGTAGATAGTCAGGCCTCTGAGCCTTTTTCATTTGTAGATGTCTATACTCAGACATGTTAAGCTTCCGCTTGTGCTTCGATTTGTATGCTCTGAATGTTGGGTCATGAGACCTATGTTTGTAATATCTCGCTCCTCGGAGCCTAATGAATAAATACTTGAGTCGTAGAATCATGTTGTGATGCCATGTTGTATTTGCACATATCGAGCATATTGTGTGTATGTTATTGAAATGCTTGGTATGTGTGGGATCTGACTATCTAGTTGTTTATCTTTAGTAGCCTCTCTTACCGGGAAATGTCTCCTAGTGTTTCCACCGAGCCATGGTAGCTTGCTACTGCTCCGGAACACTTAGGCTGGCCGGCATGTGTCCTTCTTCGTTCCTGTGTCTGTCCCTTCGGGGAAATGTCACGCGATGAATACCGGAGTCCTGTTAGCCCGCTACAGCCCGGTTCACCGGAGTCCTGCTAGCCCAGTGCTACATCCTGGATTCACTCGCTGATGACCGACACGTTCGATGCTGGGTCATGGATGCCTGTCCCTGTAAGTTTGTGCCAGTTTGGGTTTACGACTAGCCATGTCAGCCCGGGCTCCTTATCATATGGATGCTAGCGACGCTATCATATACGTGTGCCAAAAGGCACAAATGGTCCCGGGCAAAGGTAAGGCGACACCCGTGGGAATACCGTGCGTGAGGCTGCAAAGTGATATGAGGTGTTACAGGCTAGATCGATGTGGCATTGAGTCGGGGTCCTGACAGCTTTGGTATCAGAGTCTGACTGCCTGTAGGATTACCAAGCCAAACTGGTCGAAGTTGAGTCTAGAAATGCTTTAGTTATATGTAGGGGAATTGATTGTGGGATGGAACGTAAGGCTCTTTTTACTCCTTATACCTCATGGCCTTCTGATCTGAGTCATCCTCTTCTTTTCTACGGGGATTAAGAACTAGGCCTTCTCATCTATCTATCAGGATGACGTGCTACTAAACCATAGGCTTATAGAATTGTTAGTTTCAAATCTCAGTTCAGTTTTACTACTTCCGTATGTTCATAACTGTTGATCTTGAAACCTTGATATTGTGCTTCGGAGTGGCTATGCCACCATTTTTGTAGCATGTCTCCAATCTTTTGAGCATTTACAGCCGTTATGTTATCCGAGTCATCCCAGGTTTCTAAACAATCTGATGCACTTGCAAATCCTTTCCCTCTGGTTTTGATGTTCCTTTGGGCCAGGTTAATCACACTAAATGCTGAGTTGAGGTATTCTATTGCCTTGAAATATATGTTGGAGCTATTATTATGACCCTAGGTGTTTTAGGGAGTCACCTAGTAATCTAGCAATGTTTTGTGTTCCATTGTGATGACTCTGGCCTTCATTCACGAAAGCATCCCGTGATGCCATTTAGTTAGTAGGCATTCTATTCCTGGGTTTTTGAGCCCAAAATTCACCCTACTTACCTCATGTTGATAGTGTTTGCTAGTTCCTTTAGGTTATTAGTAACCTTTGCATTAGTCCTCGAGGTCTGTGGTATACCGTTCTTCCAATACCATGAACCATTATGGCAGAAGTTCTTTGAACCAAAAGATCACAATAAGAATGCTCTTGATGAGTTCTTCATTCTACATTGTGAATCTGCCAGTCCTACCTTCCCCGCATGGGTTATCCGGAAGAAAAATGTTGAGCTTTGCTCGACATACTAATCTGTGCATCCACAACTCAGAAAATCGTATGTCCTTTTGGGTTGTCCCTCTTTAGTTGTATTCTGACCCCCGTCTATCATTTGATAGTCAAGATTATGCGTGCGATCGTTCATCGATACCTATTACCCTTGTGGTCCGTCAAGTCATTCTATTCTGGAATGACTAGGAGAAACAAACTCCAGAACCTGATCCATATCCAGGATTGGGTCAAAGAAGTTGTACTCCGCAGATCAAATTGCTAATCTAGCTTTTGCTCTGTTCTACCTTGGAGTATTACCATCTTTATATCAAGAATGTCATGGGAATTGCACACCATCCTATGAACTCTTGATACAGTGATACTTCTTGCCATCATTGTTCATTCCTCGGTTTCCGTGTTATTGTAACCGGAATGCCGACAAGTGAATCGTGGTGCGTGAAATCAATACTGCTAGCAACTCCGTTGCTTGGTAGTTAAATGGACGATAACCTCATTCTTAGCGTGTTAATTCTTGAATCATCATTCTAAGACTGATTGTGCTACCTAGTCCTTATTTCTGGTGTAATCTTTGATCAATGAGTTAGGGTTTCAATCCCTTGCTTAATTGATCACATCATCTTGCCTCGGAAACAAGATTGTTCTCGAGCTTAATAACATATCGGTGGTTCGTGACTTTCCAAATATCTTCTTGGAAGTGCTACCAGGTTGTCACCTGACCGCTATGTTAAGTTCGTGATCAAGTTGGTTTCTTGTAAACCACCCCTTTCTCCAAGAATCTGTGTTGGATATCCCTGAGCTGGATGGCTAAGCTAAACAACAACTTGGAGAGTTGGAAGATAAAAGCTTTGCCAAATTTAGTTCATTCTGAAGGGATATCTTTATGTTTTTGTGTGTGTTGAAGAAAGATGATATCCTCATCAATTGATCCTCGAGACCAGTTGCTGTAGCTATTGTCTTGCCAAAAACTTTGATTTGAGTATGGGCTATCCTCAAATCAAGTCAGAACCAACGATGTTCTTAATGTTGTCTTACTCGTGGTTGATCCCCCGAGCATACACCATTATGTCTTTTGGGTCTGACCAATACTATCACCTTGTTCACATAGTTATGGAATTCCATCTCCATGGGAGTCTGGATGAATTGTTGTTGAGCCCATCGACAACATCCTTGTCTTCTCCATAATTTTGTTGAACATTAAGCTAGTGTTGGAAAATTTTGAAAGCATTTGTTCATGCTAGCTCATGAAGCATATGTTCGGATGTAAGAAGTGACTTCCCCTAGTTCATGTGCATTTGATGCAAGTTGTCGCCGTGGATTCGAGAAAGACAATGTTGCTTCCTTTGGAATCATCCCAAATCATTCATGCATACGTGCGAAGTATTCTGTGGTTCGAAGACTTGCAACCTTCATTCTATATGTATTCTTAGCACACCAAGCCACTGATTGATTTGTTCAAAGAAAAGAAGTTCATGCGCTAATCCTGAAGGGCCCGGAAGGATATGCACAAGACTTCGTTATCTCAATGATGGTTCCCAATCAGAACTCGGTAGTGTTTTATTGCAAGACTACCATGTGATCATGCTTGTCTAGGACAGCGTGTTCACATGTGTGTAGCAGAACCAGCTCATGTTTTGGAGCTTACTATCATAGTTCATTTCCCGAGAATCTTGCAACGTCATCTTGTCGATTTGTGTTGCAACTGTTCCTTCTCCAGACATGCTATCTAAAATATCCTGTTACCAACCAGATCTAAATCTCAGGCAGATATGATGGTTGGAACTTCTCCAAGATCTATGATGTAGGTCCCGACAAGGTTGATGTTCTGGCCGACGCACCTAGCCGAAGGATCTATCATTATAGTATCTTGGTTGGGCAATTTGTCCATCTTCTCCATGGGGATTTCATGCAGCTTATTCCATAAGTTGTTCCTTGGGGATTCTTGTGCTCTTGGTTTCCTCGATTAAGCTATAACTGTTCAAACAGTGGAATCACTCTCGTTGAGTTATTCCTAGTTATCAGAATCATTCCCAGCATTTGCATTTTGTCCCCAGTTTGCACCTCAGCAATTACTGTTTAGGATCATCTTCAAAAGTGGTCCTGTCATGGGTCCCATTCATTTCCAGTGACAAGCAAAAGTCATCCATTGCGTTGCCTTCAACAAGGTAGTCCACATCATCCATCCTAGTCTGAGTATGCCATTTTTTTTTCAAGTTCGTTCACATGATCGTTTGTGATTGCCTTAGGCTGGTATAAAGAATTTCAATGATCTCTAAATCAAAGGTAATTCTTTTTGCCACTTAAGGGGATATTTCTACGAGTCACCTTCCCTAACGTGTCTCGTTGTGGTATCATGGCAACTATTTTCCTCGCTACTTTGAAACCTCGTCAAATTGTTTCTTCCGTCCTTCATGATGTGTGTTTTGCCTCTCAGCTCAAGAGATGTTCTACATATCATTCCGTGAGTTGATCTTGTGATCATTAAAATGATCCATCCTTGTAGAGTGTTTCTGTCCTCGTGTTGGATGGAGATCTCAAAAGCAAAGACGTCAAGATCGATTGGAGCACTGAATCAGCATCCTCGAGAAAGACAGTTGGATCATGAAGTTTGTGATACTTAGTGTCCCCTTTGTCTTCTTACCTCACGTTTTGAAACTCGGGACGAGATTCTTGTTTAGTGGGGGCGAGTTGTCACATCCCTAGCTTCTGGCTTTGCACTAGGCTAGCTTCATGTGTGCATCATGTTTAAATTTCTCTTAAATTTTAAATGGGGATTGATTCAAACCCTAGCATCAAAGGAATTCACTAGGTTCAACTAAAATAATTTCAGTGAATCCAAATGGCTTTCAAAAATGTTCATTATTTCTGGAAAATGCTAGAAGCAATAACCAGAGGTGTTGCACATTTTTCCATGACATATTTGGGCTCTGAATTAAATCTTATAGTATTTGCATTTGGGCATTTAAATTATATAAAATATTTCAAATGCTCAAATAATCCCAAACTAAAATGTTCCATGCTGGAAATATTCCATCTAAGGACCAGGTGCAGTTTGGTGATTTTTGGAGTTGCCTAGGTATTTTTAGAAATGCAACAAACCTACAGAAATAATAGAAAATAGAAAATAGAGGAGAGAGAGAGAGAGAGAACTCACCTGGACCTACCTGGCAGCCCACCTGGCCGGCCCAGCTGGCGGCCTGGCCAGCTGGCCCAGCCCACCACCGCAGCCCCTCCGTCGTCTTCCTCCCCTCGCCCCGAAGCAGCTGCGTGCCCGCACGCGAGCGACCGCGGCCACGTCTTCCCGCCACCTCCTGCTTGCCCTCCCTCGTCCTGACCTGCGCCACGGAGACGCCACGCACCCCCTGGCCCCCTCTCATTCTCCCTGTGCTCCTCCCCCTCCTCTGTTTCTCTCTCCCGCGAACGGCCGAACGCCATCGTCGCCGGCGTTCGTCACCGCCGCAGCCACAGCCACTCCCTCGCTCCGCATCGTCGTCCTCTTCGTCCACGCCGAGCCAAGCAACCAGGGGAGCGCTGCATCACCGCCCCGGACATCTTCTTCAACCTCGGTGCCGGCGATCTCCGTCGCTTGATTCGCCGCGTCCAGAGCCTCCCCGACCCCACCATCTGCACCGTCTGACCCACCGTGAGCCACTTACCTTCTCCCCTAACTCCTTGTGCTCGCCCCCGTGCTGTAGCGTCGTTCCCCACGAGCACCGAAGCCGCCGTCCGCCATTGCTGCTGCACGCATAGCCTCCATGCCCCCCTGGCCTCACTGTGCTGCTCGTGGTGCTCCCCGTGCCTAGCAGGTGCTTCCCAGCCTCTCCTTTTTCTCACTGACGCACCGTAGCGACGCGCCCGTGCATCACCGAGCACCACCGCCGCCAAAGCTCGTCGCCGGCATGAATTCCGGTGACCCTGCGACCTCCCACTTCGTCCCATGGATGCGCGGGAGCAAGGGCTATGCCCCGGTGCCCTCTGCCCGCCAATCCGACGCCCCTAGCGCAAGTCCGGCGTGCCACCGCCGAGTCCTGTGGTCGCCGCCGGCTCGTCCCCGACGTGCTGACGTGGCATCGTTGTTAGGCACTAATGACCCAGCTTAATTACCCCTGACCCGCTTACACATGGGCCCCACGCCCTTAATTAATCCTTGTTTATTTTCTGTTAAGATTAGTACTAATCTGGGTGGACCCCACGTGTCAGTTTTGACCTTGGTCAAGTCAATGTTGTCCGGTCCCACATGTCATCCACCAAAACCAGCTCTGTTACACTGACCCATGGGCCCCAGCGTCAGGTTTGACCTGGGCTGGCGCCTTTGACCTGATAACATCACCCTGACGTCATGCTGACGCATTAATTCAATTATTGGAATTATTCTTATACAGGAAATTCCAGAAAATAACCAAAACTTCTAAAATTCATAGAAATTCAACCGTAACTCCAAATGAAATAAATTATATATGAAAAATGATCAGAAAAATCCAATCTATCCATATGTATCATTTTCATGCATGTTAGAACAACTTACAGCTGCTTTTTAGCACAAATCATATTAATGGCATTTAAACCTTCACATATGGAGTTTGAATTTGAACCTAGGGTTCAAACCAATTTCATTTAACTTGCTGCTAGTTGCATTAGCTCAATCAACAGCATATTGCCATGACATTATCATGCATCATATTTGTTGCATTGCATTGATTGTGTCCCTCTTTATTTGCCGGTAACTGTCCCCTCTCGATAGACGTGGTTTCGACGATGAGATCGATGACACCGATGAAGAGCTATAATATCTTCAGAAGTGCCAGGCAAGCAAAACCCCCTTGTTCATTCCGATACAATCCCACTCTCTCGCCCTGCTCTCTTTTACTGCATTAGGACAACAATGATTCATCTACTACTTGCTGCGGTAGCTGAACCCCTTTATCCTCTACATGACCTGTCATTCCACAGTAAATAGATGAAACCCACTAGTATGAGTAGGAGTTGTTTGAGCCCTGTTGTGCCTACTCATTCATGCTTGTTTGTCATGCCTGCTATTGCTTAGAGTTGTGTCAGGTCTGATTCATCAGGAATGAATCAGAGGTGTGTGAACATGTCCTACTGTGTGTGAGCTAAGTGTGTGAACACGATTTGGTAAAGGTATCGGTGAGAGGCCATGTAGGAGTACATGGTGGGTTGTCTCATTGAAGCCGTCCTTAGGAACTGAGTTCTGTGTTTGTGATCCATGATTCAGCTACTACCATGCATTGGGCCCTGAAATATGACCCCGCTCGACTTCTTATTCACCCTTGTCCTCTGTCCAGGAGTTGCAAGTAGTTTCTGGTGTTTGTAGTATGCTGGAGGCCGTGCGCAGCGCTGACCGTAGGGGTGGGCTGTGATGCGGTAGGCACGTGGCCGGGTAAACCGGGCGCCCGTTTGGTGTCACGGAACCCTGTTCACATCGTTTGGGGATGTGAGCGAAACTTCGGCCGGATCTCCTCATGGATGGAACCCGAATAGGCGATAAACCTGGACTAGGGACTTGAGTGTTTCGGTAGGTCGTGGTCTACACCCACGTCGGCTTTCGCTTGAAGTCTGCCGAGCACATGTCGTGTGCAGACGTTAAGTGGTGGAAACATGTATGAAGAAGTACACCCCTGCAGGGTTAATATCATCTATTCGAATAGCCGTGTCCGCGGTAAAGGACTTCTGGGTTGCCTATAACAGTTCATAGACAAGTGAAAGTGGATACTCTAAAATGCGCAAGATAAGCGTTAGTGCTATGGATGGCATTCCCGTAGGGAGACGAGAGCGGATCCATAGTGGTGTATTGGTATGGTGAATATGTGGACTCGTGTGCGCCACCTCAAAGGAGTTACTTGTAAACGTAGTTTAGGATAGCCACTGAGTCAAAGCTGGCTTGCTGCTGTTAAACCCCACCATCCCCTTTGTTGATAATGATGCATATGTAGTTAGATCTGATGTAAGTCTTGCTGGGTACATTTGTACTCACGTTTGCCTATTTTATGTTTTTGCAGAGAGACTTCAGTCTTGCTAGTAGTTCCACGTGGACTTCGACGCTTAGCTTGTACCTCAGCTATGATTCTGTGCCCTCGGCAGGATCTGGTAGATAGTTAGGCTTCTGAGCCTTTTTCATTTGTAGATATCTGTACTCAGACATGTTAAGCTTCCGCTTGTGCTTCGATTTGTATGCTCTGAATGTTGGGTCATGAGACCTATGTTTGTAATATCTCGCTCCTCGGAGCCTAATGAATAAATACTTGAGTTGTAGAGTCATGTTATGATGCCATGTTGTATTTGCACATATCGAGCATATTGTGTGTATGTTATTGAAATGCTTGGTATGTGTGGGATCTGACTATCTAGTTGTTTATCTTTAGTAGCCTCTCTTACCGGGAAATGTCTCCTAGTGTTTCCACCGAGCCATGGTAGCTTGCTACTGCTCCGGAACACTTAGGCTGGCCGGCATGTGTCCTTCTTCGTTCCTGTGTCTGTCCCTTCGGGGAAATGTCACACGATGAATACCGGAGTCCTGTTAGCCCGCTACAGCCCGGTTCACCGGAGTCCTGCTAGCCCAGTGCTACAGCCTGGATTCACTCGCTGATGACCGACAAGTTCGATGCTGGGTCATGGATGCCTGTCCCTGTAAGTTTGTGCCACTTTGGGTTTACGACTAGCCATGTCATCCCGGGCTCCTTATCATATGGATGCTAGCGACGCTATCATATACATGTGCCAAAAGGCGCAAACGGTCCCGGGCAATGGTAAGGCGACACCTGTGGGAATACCGTGCGTGAGGCCGCAAAGTGATATGAGGTGTTACAGTCTAGATCGATGTGGCATTGAGTCGGGGTCCTGACAACATGATCGAGACACACCTTAGATCAATAACCAATAGTGGAACCTGGATGCTCATATTGGCTCCTACATATTCTACGAAGATCTTTTATCGGTCAAACCGCATAACAACATACGTTATTCCCTTTGTCATCGGTTTGTTACTTGCCCGAGATTCGATCGTCGGTATCATCATACCTAGTTCAATCTTGTTACCGGCAAGTATCTTTACTCGTTCTTTAATGCTTCATCCCACAACTAACTCATTAGTCAGATTGCTTGCAAGGCTTATAGTGATGAGCATTACGAAGAGGGCCCAGAGATACCTCTCCGATACACGGAGTGACAAATCCTAATCTTGATCTATGCCAACCCAACAAACACCTTTGGGGACACCTGTAGAGCATGTTTACAATCACCCAGTTACGTTGTGATGTTTGATAGCACACAAGGTGTTCCTCCGGTATTCGGGAGTTGCATAATCTCATAGTCTGAGAAACATGTATAAGTCATGAAGAAAGCAGTAGCAATGAAACTGTAACGATCATAATGCTAAGCTAATGGATGGGTCATGTCCATCACATCATTCTCCTAATGATGTGATCCCGTTCATCAAATGACAACACATGTCTATGGTTAGGAAACATAACCATCTTTGATTAGCGAGCTAGTTAAGTGGAGGCATACTAGGGACACTATGTTTTGTCTATGTATTCACACATGTACTAAGTTTCCGGTTAATACAATTCTAGCATGAATAATAAACATTTATCATGATATAAGGAAATATAAATAACAACTTTAGTACTGCCTCTAGGGCATATTTCCTTCAAATTCATCCTAGCCAATGGGCTTAAAGAGTTACCAATAGTTTCGAAGATGGGTTAGTGAGAATTCATCCTAGCCAATGGGCTTACATGCGTGATGGTCTCATGCCCCTTCTCAGGTGTAGCTATGGAGGACAGAAGAGGCCCAACAGCAGTAGGGCGGCCCATGCCCACTACTCAACGTCCACCAACAATCCGAAATGCATCACCACCTTGGAGGAGACGAAGAATCCTCTCCGGATTGGATTAACCAACCATGGTTAGCTACCAAACATAGCATAGGACAACTCTTTGGAGAGAGGGATGGGGCGAGAGTGGACGTTGATCAACATTAGCATTAGACTTACTTGCAACAGCCATAAATCTAGCAAGCACTCCTGGGATAAGATAGTCATGGCTGCAAAAGAAACTAGCCTCGCCTCTTCACCAAAAGAAAATAGACGTACCTGAGATACCACCAGCAAATTCAGGTCTATGGCTCTAAAGATCCTTAGCCACATGCATACATCCTCCTTGCGTTATGCCTCAGTCATAGCCATCTCTCCAGTAGCCAGTTCATCCTCCTTGCGCTTCAATTCCAACTGTCTAGCCTCATCCGCCTTACGCTCTTCCATTCGTGCCTACCCTCAATACAAAGCCTTTCCTCTTGCCTTCTTCTCCCTTCGGCCATCCTATCCTCTTCACACCGCCATTCCTCAGACCTCTGCCATTGATTCTCCTCCCATCTTCTGTCACCATCTATTCTCCCATACCCATCAGATCTACCCCGCCCCCTCCCCACAAGCTCACCATATGGCGGGAAGCGAGGAGGGAGCGATGGTCGGCAGCATCTCCATGTACCGGCTTGCAACATAAGCAAGCCATCATGATCAAAAACCATCATATCTTTAGCAAACCACAATGTGGCAAACCTTGTTGACCATTTTGAAATCACATTCTCCCCGGCCTCCTACAATGATTGAGAATACACATGATTCACAACCATCACAGGAGCAGAAATCCCACAAGCTTGCTGCAACTTAAACTCATGCTTATGGGAAAACACATTCTCAGAGAACCTGTTATGGCAGGTAGGTATAATCCCCTTAATCTGATATCACGAGACTGAAGCTTACCCAAAGGATTTTCAGAAATTGCTAAGAGGGGATGCAAAGGAACATTCTCCACACATTTTGTAACATGATTGAGGGAGTCCTGGACTAGGGGGTGTCCGGATAGCCGGACTATCATCATCGGCCGGACTCCAAGACTATGAAGATACAAGATTGAAGACTCCGTCCCGTGTCCGGATGGGACTTTCCTTGGCGTGGAAGGCAAGCTTGGCGATACGGATATGTAGATCTCCTGCCATTGTAACTGACTCTGTATAACCCTAGCCCTCCCCAGTGTCTATATAAACCGGAGGGTTTTAGTCCGTAGGACAACAACCATTACAACAATCATACCATAGGCTAGCTTCTAGGGTTTAGCCTCCTTGATCTCGTGGTAGATCCACTCTTGTACTACCCATATCATCAATATCAATCAAGCAGGAGTAGGGTTTTACCTCCCTCGAGAGGGCCCGAACCTGGGTAAAAACATCGTGTCCCTTGTCTCCTGTTACCATCCGCCTAGACGCACAGTTCGGGACCCCCTACCCGAGATCCGCCGGTTTTGACACCGACATTGGTGCTTTCATTGAGAGTTCCTCTGTGCCGTCACCGATAGGAAGGATGCCTCTTCCCGTCTTCAAGGACGGTATCTTCGCCAAAGGAGCCTTGGCCACCCTCCAAACTATCCGGCTAGGTGGTTTTCTCATGACCGCCTGTTCGGCCACCGCTTCGACAATGACCTCTCAGGTCGTCAAAAGCAATCTTCACGCCAGCTCGGAATTCGCTGAGCGGCTGGATCCAATAGAGCTCTCGTCCGTAAACGAGCTCTTGGATCGCATCGCCGCCCTGGGAGTCGCTACAGACTACAATCAGATTGGGCTTAAAACTGATCTGAGAGGGATTAACTCTCCCCAGGTCACCCACCACGTTGCAGTGGTAGAGGAACTACGCGGCGACTCTTCTCCTGTATTGAAAACTAGTCATGTCCGGGCTCCTGAACCCTCCATGCCAGATTCCCGCGGAGGAACGGACTTCGATCAAGCACTGAACCTAAAGTCAGGCATCGGACCGGACTCGTTGGACAACATCCAGCAATCCAAGCTTCCAAATTTGGAAACTTCTCGGCCCTTGAGCCTCGAGATGGGTAGGGTTCCGGACTTAATTCCACCCACCCGCCCAGACATACGCGATCTATCTCTAATCCGGCAAGAGCCCACTGAAACAGTACATCATTACTGGGCCAGATTCCTCCTGGTCATGGACAGGATAAAGGACTGCCGAGAGGAAAATGTAATTTCAATTTTCTGCAATAATTGCACGGACGAGGGAATCTTGAACGCCGTCAGCCGTCGTGAAGTTACACACTTCGCCGACCTGGCGTCCATAGTACGAAAGTACTGTGCGGTGGAGAGTTTCCGGAAAACCGAAACTAAGTTTTGGGACAATCCGGCCTCGAACACAATCCCAGTCCGCAACAAAAGGGTGCATAACACTCACGCACCAGCTACAAAAACCAAAAAGCGAAAACCCCATAAAGGGCACGGAACCGTACTAGAGGGATGGCTTAGCAGACCTTGTAAAATTCATAGTACAGAAGGCGCCACCCCAACACATAGCCTTCGAGCATGTTGGATACCACGGCAGGTGGCCAAAAGTGGCGAGGAGCTTCTAGCCCCGGAAAGCCATTCCAACAATACCAGTACGGTATCAACAGTCTTCGAGACTTTCCCATCAAATAATATGCGGAAACGAACAATCCGCAGCCTCGCCGAAGTCTACCAAGTAGCAACAACAAATCCATGGAGCGACATGGCCATCACCTTCAACGCCAGCGACGAACCTAAATTCCGAATAGCCCGAGCACCAGCCGCATTGGTCCTCAGTCCGATAGTGGACGGCTTTCGTCTTACCAAGGTACTCATGGATGGCGGCAGCGGACTAAACCTCATTTACGAGGAAACTCTTCAAAAAATGGAAATAGACCGGAGCCGCATTGAGCGAAGCAGCACAACCTTCAGAGGAATAATCCCTAGCCGGGAAGCGCGCTGCACCGGAAAAATCACACTCGATGTGGTGTTCGGCTCGCCGGACAATTACAGGTCCGAAGAAGTCACGTTCCAAGTGGCCCCGTTCAGCAGCGGATATCACGCTATATTAGGATGAGAGGCATTCACAATTTTTGAAGCCGTACCCCATTACGGGTACATGAAGCTCAAAATGCCTGGGCCCAGCGAAATAATCACTCTCGTTAGTGATCCGGACATAGCACTCTGCGCCGAAAACAAGACAGCCGCATTAGCCCTGGAGGCACTATCCGAAGCCCTAGCGGCAGAAGAACTCACCGCGCTGCGCTCTACGGTGAATAGGGACGATGTGATACTCGATAAGAGATCCAAGTCCACCTCCTTTAAACCAGCGGACGAAATAGTAAAATTCCAGGTCCATCCAACGGACCCAACAAAGACGGCCTCCATCGGGGCACAGTTGAACCCTGATGTAGACGCCGCACTGCGAGAATTCCTTCGGGAAAATTGGGACATTTTCGCCTGGCACCCTTCAGATATGCCAAGAATCCCACGCAGATTGGCAGAACATAGCCTAAATATCCTAAAAGGATTCAAGCCAGTCAAACAGGCTCTTCGACGATTTTCCGAACCCAAAAGACAGGCAATGTGTCATGATACCACAACGAGAGACCTTAGGGAAGATAACTTGTAGAAATATCCCCTTAAGTGGCAAAAAGACTTACCTTTGATTCAGAGATCATTGAAACTCTTTATACCAACTTAAGGCAAATCATAATCGTTCAGTTGAAGGAGTCTGGATGAGTGACATACCCGGACGAGCATGGATGATGTGGATTACCTTGTTGAGGAAAACACAATGGATGATTTTAGTAACTGGGGAGAAGCTCAACAGTAAAGAGTGAATTCACTGTTGGATTGGTTATAGCATAACCGAGGAAACTGAGAGCACTATGCAATTAATGCCGATGATAAAACCTAGCACTTACGCGTGCTCTCAAGAACTTGAGCATTTCCATATTCATCAAGGTTTTACCAATATCCGTGTCAAGGATCCTAGTAACACAACATACTACCATGATGAATGGTGATGGATGATGCAGATGCAAAGGAAGATAACACCTTCTCAGATTTCACCTTAGCGAGGCCAAGGAACAGAATCTGGATGATCGACCGTGAGACATTTAGCACTCCGCTTCTAATGTTCTCCTTGATGTACTAGCGTATCCCATTCATAGATATGGTTTGATATCTAGAACATCAAGCAACAGGTCGGACTTCGGGAGCACAAAAATCATAAGGCACACAAATAGGGAATAATTCCTGCGAAGTCCTTATGGAGAGGTGGCCAACTTTCTCAATCAAGATACTACAATAATGGTCTTCCGGCTGGGTGTGTTGGCCACGACATCCAGTTTACCTGTTATCGAGAGACCAATATTATAGTTCTTGGAAAATGTTCCAACCATCATGTCTGCCTGAGATTCAGATATGGTTGGTGTCAGAATAATCCAGACCCATCGAGTCTAGAAAGTAAAATGAAATTTTGCAACACAAATCGACGAGATGACGTTGCGAGAACCTCAGGGAATGAACTACGATAGCAAGCTCCAAAACATGAGCTGGTTCTGCTACAAACATGTGAACACGTTGTCAAGACAAGCATGACCACGTGGTACTCTTATAATAAAACACTACCGAGTTCAGGTGGGGAACCATCATCGAGGATATCGGAGTCCTTACATAAGTCTAGCTCTTAAGAAGGAACTTCTTCTCCTTGAACAAATCAATCAGTGGCTTGGTGTGCTAGGAAACACATATGGAGTGGAGGCGGCCAACCTATCAAACCATAGGGTACTTCGCACATGCGTGACTAACTTGGGACAATTCCAGAGGAAGCAAAACTAACTTTCTCGAACCCACGGCGGCAACTTGCATCAAATGCACATGAGTTAGAGAGAGTCACTTCTTTCATCCGAACATATGCTTCATGAGCTAGCATGAAGAAATGCTTTCAAAAGTTTTCAATACTAGCTTAATGTTCAACAAGATTATGGAGAAGATAAGGATGTTGTCGATGGGCTCAACAACAGTTCATCTTGGTTTCCACATAAATGGAATTCCATAATTATGTGAACAAGGGGATAGTATTGGTCAGACCCAAAAGACATAATGGTGTATGCCCGAGGAAAATCCACGAGTAAGACAACATTACGAACATCGTTGGTTCTGATTTGATTTGAGAATAGCCCACACTCAAATCAAAGTTTTGGCAAGACAATAGCTCCAACAACCGGTCTCGAGGATCAACAGTTAACATATGGAAGTAATAGGAATTGAAACGAGGCATAAATCCAACAATCCTATAAGTCTACGGATTAGTAACACGTGATCCCGATAGATAGATGAGAAGGCCTAGTTCTTAATCCCCGTAGAAGAGAAGAGGATGACTCAGATCAGAAGGCCATGAGGTATAAGGAGTAAAAAGAGCCTTACGTTCCCTTCCCACAATCAATTCCCTTACATAACTAAAGCATTTCTAGACACAACTTCGACCAGTTTGGCTTGGTAATCCTACAGGCAGTCAAGCTCTGATACCAAAGCTGTCAGGACCCCGACTCAATGCCACATCGATCTAGCATGTAACACCTCATATCACTTTGCAGCCTCACGCACGGTATTCCCACGGGTGTCGCCTTACCTTTGCCCGGGACCGTTTGCGCCTTTTGGCACACGTATATGATAGTGTCGCTAGCATCCATATGTTAAGGAGCCCGGGCTGACATGGCTAGTCGTAAACCCAAAGTGGCACAAACTTACAGGGACAGGCATCCATGACCCAGCATCGAACGTGTCGGTCATCAGCGAGTGAATCCAGGCTGTAGCACTGGGCTAGCAGGACTCCGGTGAACCGGGCTGTAGCGGGCTAACAGGACTCCGGTATTCATCGCGTGACATTTCCCCGAAGGGACAGACACAGGAACGAAGAAGGACACATGCCGGCCAGCCTAAGTGTTCCGGAGCAGTAGCAAGCTACCATGGCTCGGTGGAAACACTAGGAGACATTTCCCGGTAAGAGAGGCTACTAAAGATAAACAACTAGATAGTCAGATCCCACACATACCAAGCATTTCAATAACATACACACAATATGCTCGATATGTGCAAATACAACATGGCATCACAACACGACTCTACGACTCAAGTATGTATTCATTAGGCTCCAAGGAGCGAGATATTACAAACAGGGGTCTCATGACCCAACATTCAGAGCATACAAATCAAAGCACAAGCGGAAGCTTAACATGTCTGAGTACAGACATCTACAAATGAAAAAGGCTTGAAAGCCTGACTATCTACCAGATCCTGCCGAGGGCACAAGATCGTAGCTGAGGTATCAAGCTAAACGTCGAAGTCCACGTGGAACTACTAGTGAGACTGAAGTCTCTCTGCAAAAACATAAAATAGGCAAACGTGAGTACAAATGTACCCAGCAAGACTTACATCAGAACTATCTACATATGTATCATTATCAACAAAGGGGATGGTGGAGTTTAACAGCAGCAAGCCAGCTTTGACTCGGTGGCTATCCTGAACTACGACTGCAAGTAACTCTTTGAGGTGGCGCACACGAGTCCACATATTCACCATATCAATACACCACTATGGATCCGCTCCCGTCTCCCTACGAGAACGCCATCCATAGCACTCACGCTTATCTTGCGCATTTTAAAGTATCCACTTTCACTTGTCTATGAACTGTTATAGGCAACCCAGAAGTCCTTTAACGCGGACACGGCTATTCGAATAGATGATGTTAACCCTGCAGGGGTGTACTTCTTCATACATGTTTCCACCACTTAGCGTCTGCACACGACATGTGCTCGGCAGACTTCAAGCGAAAGCCGACGTGGGTGTAGACCACGACCTACCTAGACACTCAAGTCCCTAGTCCAGGTTTATCGCCTATTCGGGTTCCATCCATGAGGAGATCCGGCCGAAGTTTCGCTCACATCCCCAAACGATGTGAACAGGGTTCCGTGACACCAAACGGGCGCCCGGTTTACCCGGCCACGTGCCTACCGCATCACAGCCCACCCCTACGGTCAGCGCTGCGCACGGCCTCCAGCATACTACAAACACCAGAAACTACTTGCAACTCTTGGACAGAGGACAAGGGTGAATAAGAAGTCGAGCGGGGTCATATTTCAGGGCCCAATGCATGGTAGTAGCTGAATCATGGATCACAAACACAGAACTCAGTTCCTAGGGACGGCTTCAATGAGACAACCCACCATGTACTCCTACATGGCCTCTCACCAATACCTTTACCAAATCGTGTTCACACACTTAGCTCACACACAGTAGGACATGTTCACACACCTCTGATTCATCCTCGATGAATCAGACCTGACTCAACTCTAATCGGTAGCAGGCATGACAAACAAGCATGTATGAGTAGGCACAACAGGGCTCAAATAACTCCTACTCATGCTAGTGGGTTTCATCTATTTACTGTGGAATGACAGGTCATGCAAAGGATAAAGGGGTTCAGCTACCGCAGCAAGTAACAGATGAATCATTGTTGTCCTAATGCAGTAAAAGAGAGCAGGAGCGAGAGAGTGGGATTGTATCAGAATGAACAAGGGGGTTTTGCTTGCCTGGCACTTCTGAAGATAATATAGTTCTTCATCGGTGTCATCGATCACATCGTCGAACATCGTCTACTGAGAGGGGACAATACCGGCAATAGAGAAGAAATACAATCAATGCAATGCACAATATGATGCATGCTCATGACATGGCAATATGAATGTGTTTTGGGCTAATGCAAGCTAGAACAGATTGAAATGAGTCCATTTGAACCAAAGATTCAAATGCAAACCCATTATATGAAGTAATAAAGGTGCATTAACTTGTTTCATCTAAACAGCAGGGTTAAGTTGCTCTAACATGCATGAAACCAGTGCAGATGGATAGATTGGATTTTTCTGATCATTTTTCATATATAATTTGTTTGATTTGGAGTTACAGATTAATTTCTATGAATTTTTGAAGTTTGCAAGATTTTCTGGAATTTCCTGAATAAGAATAATTCCAGTAAATGCTTTATTGCGTCAGCAGTGCATCAGGGTGACGTCAGCGGTCAACGGGGCTGGTCTAGGTCAAACCTGACCAGTGGGGTCCACTAGTCAGTGACACAGTGCTGTTTAGTGTCATTGACATGTGGGGCCTGGTCAATGGCCACGTTAGCACAGTCAACTCTGACTGGTGGGTCCCGTGTGATTATAAACTAATCTAAACAGAATTAAAACCTAGGTTATCTAGGGCGTGGGGCCCAGGTGTCAGTGAGCTAGGTGGGTTGGTTAGTGGGGTGTTTAGCCGCTAATGATGGCCACGTCAGCACGCCGGAGTTTGGCCGGCGGCGACCTCAAGCCGCGGCGGAGGCGCACTGGAGTGGCTCGCGTTTTGCCCACGGTCGACCAAATTGACCGCGGTTTGGTCCTACGCGTAGCTAGGGCTCGCGCGCATCTAGTAGGCCAACCGGGAGGAGCTGGGGTGGTCTGAGTCGACGGCGGCGAGCACGAATGCAGCGGCCGGAGTTCGGGCGAGGTTGGAAGTGGTGCTGTGGGACACGGCGGGGCGAATGGCTGGGTGATACAGCCTCCTGGTGATGTGCTGAGCACGGTGACGCGCTCGGTTGCAGCTCTAAGTGACAGTGGCCATGGCGGCGACATGGCCGGCGGAGCCGAGCTCTCGGGCTCGATGGGAACGGCGGCTAGAGGGGGAAACAGAGCGCGGGGAGAGAGGGGTTCGGTAGAGGAGCTCACGGCGAGGTCGATGAGTAGCTCAGCGTGCTCGGGGGAGGCCGGACGGCGTCGGAGCATCTCCGGCGATCTCGGAGCCGAAGGTTGAAGAAGACGGCGGTGAGGGCGTTCGGGTGCGTCCGGCGTCGCTTGGCTTGGTGAGGAGGTTGAGGACGAAGTGGCGGAGCTTCTGGGCGCGTTGGCGAGGCGTGGGGTGGCCGGTGGCCGCGGTAGCAGCGAGCGCGGCGGCGATGGCGTTCGGTGGCTGCGTGCGAGAGAGACAGAGGAGGGGAGAGGAGGAGTGGACAGGCCAGAGGGGGTCGGGGGGGTGCGTGGCGTCTCCAGCCAGCCCCCAGCGTCGGCGGAAGCAGGAGGTGGCACGGGCGCGTGCCAGCGCGCGGCAACCACGCGCCTCTCGTCCTTCTGGCGAGAGGTTGGTGGTGACTGGCAGCGGTGGTGGGCTGGGCCGGCAGGTGGGCTGCCAGCTGGGCCGGCCAGGCTGGACAGGTAAGCGTCAGGTAGGTTTCTCCTCTGTTTATTTTCTGTTCTGTTTTCTATTATTCTGTAAATTTAGGGCTTTATTAAAAATG
The DNA here is from genome assembly GCA_963921465.1 of Triticum timopheevii. Taxonomy (NCBI): domain Eukaryota; kingdom Viridiplantae; phylum Streptophyta; class Magnoliopsida; order Poales; family Poaceae; genus Triticum; species Triticum timopheevii. The sequence continues at coordinate 375,821,948 of OY997270.1, forward strand.
CCAGGGTATTACCAAAAATCATGAAACTACTCCATGTCACTGTTTGGAATATTTCCAACAGTAAACATTTCAGTTTGTGATTATTTGAGCATTTAAAATATTATTAGCAATTAAATGCCCAAATGCAAATACTATATAATTTAATTCAAAAATCCAGGAATAGCCTATAAATATGTTCATCATTTTTGGAAGAGGTTTTCACCTTCAACAGAAAGCATGAACATTTCCAAAGGGCATTCTGGGTTATTGAAAATATTTTTATTGAACCTAGTTAAATTTCATTTGGTGCTAGGGTTTCAACAATCCCCATTTCAAATTTCTTTGGAATTTAAGCATGATGGCATGATGAACAAGCAAAGTCAAGCAAGGGCTGAACTGGGGCTGTGACACAATGGGAGAAGAACTAGCCAAATTATTGGAAGCCAGATTCATCAGAGACATCAAACATCCGGATTGGCTAGCAAACCTGGTAATGGTACCAAAGAAGGACAAATCCTGGCGCCTATGTGTCGATTTTAAAGACCTCAACAAGGCCTGCCCAAAGGATCCCTTCCCCCTCCCCCGCATCGACCAGATAATCGATGCTACCGCAGGGCACGATTCATTGTGCTTCCTGGACGCATACTCCGGCTACCATCAAATCAAGATGGCGGAAGCGGACCAAGCCGCAACGACATTCATTACTCCATATGGACCATTCTGCTTCATCACGATGCCCTTCGGACTTAAAAACGCCGGCGCAACATATCAGCGCATGATTCAGACATCTCTGGCTACCTAGATCGGCAAAACAGTGGAGGCATACGTGGACGACGTAGTCGTCAAAACCAAACACGTCGAAACTCTAGTAGACGATTTGAGGCTCACATTCAACAACCTCCGAGCATAAGACATCAAGCTGAATCCGGAAAAATGCGTTTTCGGTGTACCAGCCGGAAAGCTCCTGGGCTTCATTGTATCCGGTAGAGGAATTGAAGCGAACCCAGCCAAGATCCGAGCTCTGTCACAACTGGATATTCCAAAAGACCTCAAACAGATACAAAAATTGACTGGATGCATGGCGGCTCTAAGCCGCTTTATCTCCCATTTGGGAGAAAAAGCATTGCCCCTCTATCGCCTCCTCAGACGCACCGAACACTTCGAGTGGACGGATGCTGCCACTGCTAGACTCGAAGAAATAAAAGCCATATTGGCAACAAATCCGGTCCTGGCTGCGCCTAACCTGGGCGAACCAATGTTGTTATACATCGCGGCAACACATCAAGTTGTAAGCGCGGTACTCGTCGTAGAACGAGAGACAGAAGGGCATAAATTCCCTCTTCAAAAACTAGTGTACTACGTATCCACTGTTTTAACTCCCTGCAAGTCCCGTTACCCGCACTATCAAAAAAAAGCGTATGCGGTGTTCATGGCATCCCGGAAGCTCCGACACTATTTTCAAGAGTGTTCGATAACAGTGGCCTCCGAAGTACCCCTAAATGACATTATAAACAACCGCGACGCGACGGGCAGGATTGCAAAATGGGCCATTGAGCTCTTACCATTCGATATAATTTACAAACCTCGGCGAGCTATAAAGTCGCAAGTTTTGGCTGACTTTCTCGCTGAGTGGACTGAAGCCGAACTCCCTAAAGAGTACGGCGCATACTCCAATTGGATTATGCACTTCGACGGCTCCAAAATGTTGGCCGGATTGGGGGCTGGCATCGTATTGACGTCCCCAACCGGAGACACAGTCCAATACGTACTTCAAATAATGTACATAGACTCCAACAACGCAGCCGAATACGAGGCCCTCTTACATGGCCTCCGGATGGCAATCTCCATGGGAATTCAACGCCTAGAGGTGCGCGGGGATTCAAACCTTGCAATATCCCAAGTAAATGGATACTTTGACGCCAAGGATCCGAAAATGGCAGCCTATCGTAACGCTGTCCTAAAAATGTCAGCTCGGTTCGAAGGACCAAGTAGCCGATGTATTGGCACGCATCGGCGCAAAACGTGACGCTGTCCCTCCAAACATCTTCCTGGAACGTCTGTTTAAGCAATCCGTACTACGGGAAGAGGAGTCCGGAAATGACAAACCAGAAGCAGCCCCACCGACCGACATGAAACAATCTGACATAATCGGCGATTCAGCCGATGAAATAACACCTTCATCCCACGAAATAATGGCAGTAATCGCCCCGTGGACAGAGCCATTCCTAGCCTACTTGCTTAGGCAGGAACTTCCCGAAGACCAAAATGAGGCCCGCTGCATAGTTCGGCGATCCGAAGCCTACAAGGTCCACGAGGGAGAACTTTATAAGAAAAGCACAACCGGAGTCCTCCAAAGCTGTATCTCCGAAGAGGAAGGGCGAAACCTTCTGGCTGAAATTCACGCCGGACTAGGCGGACACCACGTCGCAGCTCGGGCCCTTGTAGGAAAGGCATTCCGTACAGGATTTTATTGGCCGACGGCCCGGGCAGATGCTCAGGACTTAGTCCAAAGATGCGTCGGTTGTCAGCTCTTTGCTAATCAGAGCCATATGCCACCGACCGCCCTCAAAACTATACCCATTACCTGGCCGTTCGCGGTCTGGGGGCTTGACATGGTTTGACCCCTTAAAGGGGGAACCCACAAGCAAAGGTACCTATTGGTCATGGTGGATAAATTCACCAAATGGATAGAGGCCAAGCCAGTCAAAACGGCAGAGTCCGGACCAGTGATAGACTTCATATCCGGGGTAGTACACCGTTATGGTGTCCCCCATAGCATCATCACCGATAACGGCACGAACTTTACGGCCGACGAGGTTAAATCATGGTGCAAAAATATGGGCATTAAGCTCGATTACGCTTTAGTCTATCATCCTCAAACCAACGGTCAAGTGGAACGAGCAAATGGTCTAATAATGAGCGACATCAAACCCAGACTAGTGCGGTCCCTTACGAAATCTGACACGCACTGGGTAGAGGAGCTCGACTCCGTACTCTGGGGGCTGCGGACAACGCCCAACCGTACTACCGGATTCACACCATTTTTTATGGTATACGGCGCAGAAGCAGTTTTGCCCTACGACATCATTCATGACTCACCTCGAGTGCGCATGTACGAAGAAAGAGAAGCCGAGTTGGATCGGCAGGACAGCTTGGACGCATTGGAGGAAGAACGCGACGTCGCCAAGGCTCGTTCCGCATTCTATCAGCAGCAGGCTCGAAGATATCAAAGCAGAGAAGTACGGGCCAAGACTTACAACGTTGGCGAACTAGTTCTACTCCTGCCGGACAAGGAAAAGGACAATCTCAAGCCCAAATGGGAAGACCCCTTCATTATCGATCAAGTCTTGACCGGCGGAGCGTACCATCTACGAAATGCATCGGACAACCGACTCGAGCCGAACCCATGGAACGCAGCCCGCCTCCGAAGATTCTATGCCTAGCGCCGGACTAAGAGTTTGTCCCCTTCCCCCGTCCAAATTTTTACACTTCAGCTGTCTTTTGTTTCTCTTTTTTCTCTCACCCCTATTCATCAAAGCCCTAAAAGGCCTACTTGCGCATTGTTCGCACACAATTGATGTGCTATCCGCACTCATTATACCTGGGGGCTTCTTTACCAGAAGCTTAATTATAAGGGCTTCATGCCCAGCACACGTGTCAAACTTCCACGTGTACCTTTTATTCACCATTATATGCATCGATATGACTTAACTTTTGGCCAAGCTGGGTTGCCTGGCCCCTACATTCCCGATTGTTCGGATAGGAGGTAATGGGAGCACCTCTGCGATTGTTACTGCCGGGTCAGCCGGATGTGTACCTCAGACTGGGTGAAGCCGAAAGCTAGCGTTCTTAAGGGAATATTCGGTCGGTGACTTGAAAGATGATTTTTTACCAATTTATTTATCTGCCCCCAGATGTTTTCCTGCTCTTTTCGCAGTCCGGACATGCACTTTAGGGCATGCCTCCCAGGGAAAGGAACCCTTAATGGAACTATTCTCCCTGGAAGATGTTTCTAACTAACCATGTAATATAACATAACTAGTTGGGCACTTGTCTGATAAAGCACTAATGACCCCTACGCCTGGTCTCCATGCATGCCCCGGTTGTTTCTTAACCGAGAAGGTATTCGGACACACTCCGGACTCTAGGGTCCCGAGGTTGAAGCGAAAAGGTCGGCAAAGACAAACGATCTACAATCCGGCTAGAAGGCATTTTACATGTCATTTTAAAATACATTGTCAAATCAACTGACTGTATTCCTCCTCAATCCCGTCTAACAGGCTGTCTAATTTACAGTCCCGTTGGGAAAATTTAGCGGCCAACTCTACTTGGCCGTACACTAAACTCGCAGGGATCTCCTTCCCATCGGGTCCCACAGGTCAGACTCGGCCATGTGGTTGGAATCCGCCCTCTTGTTACGCGTCTTCACCATGGCCCAGGCCTCCCTGGCACCTTGGCGGCAGGCCGAAATCTTCCATAAATGGAAGCGCTGCCGCACTCCCTGAAGCTTCTCCGCAAGCTCTCCAAGGCCCTCGGGTAGGGAGAGGGATGGCCATAAAGCCTGGACGACGACGCCCATTGCCTGCCGAACTCGTTCGAGCAGTTGCACCAGCTCAGGAAGTTGATCACCCGTTGATACGGGCATCTCCTCCGCAAGGCGACCCGTGAGTACACCTACAGACATATTTTGTCAATTGACTTCCTCGCCGAACTCTTCTTTTCAAAGGAGTTCGCTCAAGCACTTACTATAGATGCCGCGACGAAGCCGCTGATTCTCCTTAACGGAGCCAGACAGCTCGGCCCGAACACCTTTCAGCTCTTCTCCAAGCTGGGCGTGGGCATCCTGGAGCTTGTTCCTTTCCTGCTGCACCCTCGTCAGCACCCTCTCGCCGGCCTTCAGCTGCCGCACACCACTTATCTTTTTAAAAATAATGTGTTACCAGGAGGGGTCCCTGTGTTTCCTCCTGCGGCAGCCAGTGCGGCCTCAAGTTGGGCCTTACACTCTTGCAGCTCCTGAGACAGTTGGGTATTCTTCTTTGTAAGATCCTGCATTTAAAATGATCCTTAAATTAGTTAATATAACTACTTTAAGTCTCGGGGGCTACTGGCATATACAACTATTAAATTCTCTTACCCGTATGTCTTTTACATACTGCTCCATGGCTCTGGTCAAACCATCTTGAGCAGCACGGAGGTGCGCGTCCCCCGCGTTAAAGGCATTCAACGCCTCAGGGGAGAAGCACGCGTCACGAAAAACTGTCCGGTGGCGCCTGTGGTTCATGGCGCTCTCCACCTCAGACTTGGTGGCGGACAGTCTGTCGGCATCCTCCGTTGGAGGAGTATCCGGCTCGCGCCTTGCGCTCGCCTCCCCCTCCAGACCAGGTGTTGGAGCTTGGCTGGTAGAGGCTGGGTTGGCAACCTCTACGCCCGCAGTCCGGCGGGCGCTTTTTCTCCTACAAAAGTCATGAGCATTCAAACACTTCCTAGGAACGTTGCTCTAAATAATGAACCGTGAGCTATACCGTTGCGGCGACGTTTCAATCCACGCCGCGCTCCTCTTCCGCCTACTGGGCCGGACTGACCCTTGTTGGTTAGCCACCGTGGGCTCGGCTTCCCGCCTTGAAGGCGCCTCCTGCAAAACACCATCGTATACGGTGGTCAAAAATGAGCAAGGAAGAAATAATGGTGTCAGGACTTCGGTCACAATCACCTGGGAAGCCGGATATAGGCCAGGGTAGTCAGTCGTAATGGCGACTAAAGCATTATCCATGCTGAGTTGGTGGAACACCCCGTCGATTAGCTCCACCTTTATGTCCCGGTCCTCTTAGGAAGCCGGATCCTGGGATCTCTCTGGATCCTCGGGTTGCGGAGCTGGACTAAGCATGCCCTTCACAACCCGACGCAGCTCCTGCGTCGAAAGCATAATATAAGAAACTTAAACTTTGAAGGCATGGGTCGGGCACACAAAGTGTTCGCTTACCCAACGCCGAGGGTTATTCATGGAGAACCCATTCAACGGGCTCGTCTGGAGGAAATCCTCCTTCTCCCCCTTGTACAGGCCGGACAGGATCTTCGCTAAGTCTTTGGCCGATCCCGGCCCTTTGCGGCCATGACGAGTGGCGTCGTCCTCCCCGTTGAAATCCCACATAGGGTGGCCCCTGTATTGCAGCGGCTGCACCCCCCGCATAATGCATGTTGCCATGACTCCAATCATGGTCAATCCGGAATGGGCCAGTAACCTTATCCGTCCCATCAAATAATGGACGCTCTTGTCTTCCTCCAGCTGGGGGCTTCGTGGGCGCCAGCTCAGGCGTTTCTTCAGAGGAGCCTTACTGAACTCCGGGAGGCTGATCCGAACAGGGTCCGGCAGCGAAGCGTCTTCTACGTAAAACCATTCTGAAGGCCAGTCTTCGGACGCCTTCTTAGGGGTTCCGGATGGATATCCGGTCCCGGCGATGCGCCATATTTCGGCACCGCCCACTTGATATATGGACCCCTCGTGAGAGCGGGGTACAAGGCAGAACAACCTCTTCCACAGCGCAAAATGGGGCTCGACGCCCAGAAATAGCTCGCAAAGAGCTACGTAACCCGCGATATGCAGGATAGAGACGGGCGTGAGGTGATGGAGCTAGAGTCCGTAGAACTCCAGGAGCCCGCGGAGGAACGGATGTATAGGAAATCCGAGCCCCCTTATCAGATAGGGGACGAAGCATACCCGCTCCCCTTTGTTGGGACTTGGGGTAGCCTCCGCTTGCTTCCCACCTTGGTAGGTGTCCAGCCCGGCTCGAACCGGGATCATGAAGGCCGGAGGGAGATATCCCTCCGCTTGGAGCGTCACCAGCTCGTTGTGCGTTACAGAACATCTCCACCAATCTCCTGGCAGAGGACTGGGAGCGCGAGAGGAGGAGCCGCGTCGACGGTCCATGATAGAATGGATTTTTGGTCAGAAGCGCTCCGATGAGTACTCGCAGAAGGAAGATGGTGTGATTTGGATCTGGATTCTTGCCTCTCTTATAGGCAGATTATTTGCGCAGCTTGGGGGTAAAACATAAAAAGATACCCTGGCTTTTCGCATTCGTGCGACGCGTGGAAGAAGGCCATTATTGGGCATGGAAGCCAAGAAGCGCGACATTGATAAGGAAGCCGGACACTGTTCGGCAGGTACATGGAGCTTAAAGGAGAACCCGCCTTGCAACGCCGAAGACTACATACGCGCTGGACTAATCGTCATTGAAGCCTGGTTCGGGGGCTACTGAGGGAGTCCTGGACTAGGGGGTGTCCGGATAGCTGGACTATCATCATCGGCCGGACTCCAAGACTATGAAGATACAAGATTGAAGACTCCGTCCCCTGTCCGGATGGGACTTTCCTTGGCGTGGAAGGCAAGCTTGGCGATACGGATATGTAGATCTCCTGCCATTGTAACCGACTCTGTATAACCCTAGCCCTCCCCGGTGTCTATCTAAACCGGAGGGTTTTAGTCCATAGGACAACAACCATTACAACAATCATACCATAGGCTAGCTTCTAGGGTTTAGCCTCCTTGATCTCGTGGTAGATCCACTCTTGTACTACCCATATCATCAATATCAATCAAGCAGGAGTAGGGTTTTACCTCCCTCGAGAGGGCCCGAACCTGGATAAAAACATCGTGTCCCTTGTCTCCTGTTACCATCCGCCTAGACGCACAGTTCGGGACCCCCTACCAGAGATCCGCCGGTTTTGACACCGACAATGATCCTCAGGCTTAACATTAGATTGATCATCATACACCCCGACATTCAATCTTATCTCCTCCTCCCCTTCTTGAAGATAGCCATAGGACCCGCTTGGCCAACACAGCCAACAATCCTGATGGGGATCCTACAACTTAACATCCTGATTTGATGACGACAAATGTGAAGGATCTATCACCACCACCGAGGTAGAAAGCTAGCCCCTCTTGCCACATGTATGCCTATTGGAGAAAGTTGAAACCCTAGGTACATCAACCCTCGAAACACATGATCCATGAGGACTACCCTTGTTGATGAGATAGTTGTGATGAGCATCATCTAACCTCCATCGGCTCCCTTCCATGATAGAAATCCAACCACCTTTCCCTCCTTGCCAGAATCGAAGACATGTCCCTTCTGGTCGCCCATATCAGAATCTCGTTGATCGACGTTCGGGGGGGGGGGGGGGTGAGGGGGGCTCCACGTGCAACCTCCTCATCTCCTTTAGCGTGGTGCAACAGATCACTCCAACTTCTTCATGTAATTGAATTGAATTCCGCTTCCATCTCCTTATGTCGATAGATCTGAGCAAGCTTCACGACCGGTGGGATGTTATCATACGCCTCCTCCCGCCTAATGATGCTGCGAATCCTGCGAAGTCTCGCCGCTAGCGACAGGTGGCCCGGTGGCGTTGGCTCCCCCAAATCCTCCGTGGGGTCCGAGATCCGATCCCCCTCTTCATGATCTCCCATCGATATTGGGAAAGATGGAGAGATGTTATGGCCCTTTCCCTTGGGGAGATGGCGATAGACGACATCCCGATAGGACGCGGCGCGACACGGTGGCGCGGCGAGCTCGGTCAATGGACAGATTTGCGGTGGCAGTGGCGGCAGCGGTCGGTCGGGTGGAGGGTGGAGAGCATGGTTCGGCCGCTAGAGCGTGCATACCGGTTTGGCCCCGGATTTTTAACAAAATTATAAATAAACATAGCTCCTCCCACGGAAGAAAATTACAATACAGTACTCACACAAACAAAATGTGCACTTATAATAAGAATGCAAATGTGAAATGTTTAGTACATTGGTGAAAATAAATCAAGAAAAAGTAGTCAGCGAGTAACGAGTTCGTCACGAAGAAAAACTCAAATCCTCCGCGCCTTTCGTCCAACCGGCACGGCCCTTAGAGGAACGGCGAGCTCTAGCGCGGCGCCAAACCGGTCGCTAAGATCAACATCACCCGGCACCATCCCATCCGGCAGCCTCCATTCGAACTCGTGGAGCAGCGATGCCAACACCATGGGCACGACCGTCACGGCCAGCGGCATCCCTGGGCACGCTCTCCGCCCCGATCCGAACGGTATGAACTCGAACGCCCTCCCACGGAAGTCCACCTCCCTGTCCAAGAACCTCTCCGGCATGAACACCTCCGGCTCGGCCCACACCTCGGGGTCCCTCCCGATGGCCCACACGTTGATCAGGACACGGGCGCCCTTCGGCACCGAGAAGCCGCCGAGCGTCACGCCGGTCTCCGACACCTCGTGCGGCAGCAGCAGCGGCGCTGGGGGGTGCAGCCGCATCGTCTCCTTCATCACGGCCTGGAGGTACGGGAGGTTGGCGAGGTCACCTTCCTCTGCGTTGCCGGATCCGAACGCTTCCCTGAGCTCGGCCCGCGCCTTCGCCATTTTGGTCGGGTTGCGGAGCAGCTCCGCCATCGCCCACTCCACCGTGGTCGTCGTCGTGTGGCTCCCAGCGATGAACAGATCCTGGTTCATGACAGCAAGATTAATTACTACGGTTACAGCTTTCATTTCGTGAGTCGTGGATCGTCTCGGAAGATGTGACGTACCGTTAGGAGAGCTCGGATCACCGGCCGCTCGAGCTGGGACTTGGCGGGGAGCTCGAGCAGCGACTCCAGCAGGTCGCTGGGCTTCTCGGCGCTGTTCAACCGACGATCTATGACAGCGTCGAAGAACTGATAGAATCTACTGAGATTCGCGGCGACCGCGCGGCGGCGGCGGCTGAGATCTAGCGAGCTGAGGAATGGGAAGAAGTCAGAGATGTTCGGCTTGACCGTCTCCGCGCTAGAGTCTGCGATGAGCTCCATGAACTCTTGCCCGGACACCGACCCCAGCTCGACGACGTCCTCCGAGAACAGAACGCTAGACAGCATGTTGAGCACGGCGCTGAACACAGGGAGCGCGACGCGCACCGGGCGCCCGGAGCTCGCGTGTAAGTGGTCAACGAGCTCCCGGGCCTTGCGCTCCTGGATGGCGCGACTGGCGCCGAGCCGCCGGGACGTGAAGAGCAGGGTGCTCGCCACGGTGCGCAGGTGCTTCCACAGCGGGCTGGAGCTCGGGAGCCACACCATGGAGATGCCGCTGTGGCCCATGACGCTGGCGCTGTCGGGGACCCACCGGGAGGAGACGGCGCCCTCCTTCTTGTGGAGCGCCTCGTGCGCCGTAGCCGGGGACGACAGCACGACGAGGCTCGCCATGCCGAGCCTCATCGACATGACGGGGCCGTAGGACGCCGACAGGCGAGCGAGCGCGCGGTGTAGCTCGCCGCCGCGGACCAGGTCCGGGATGTTGCCGATGACCGGGAACGGCGTTGGGCCCGGCGGCGGTGGCGGTGCAGGCGCACCGGCGGGGGGCTTCGTTGACTTGTGCCATAGGAGGCACAGCAGCGCGATACAGAGCAGCGAGATGCACGCTGACAAGGGTGTGGGCTCCATGACTGAATGACACACAAGATCTGAAGATGTATTTTGACTTGTAAGGTTTCGTTGCCAAGATTCCGAGCTATCTCAGTTACGTATGTTTGCAAAATTGCACGATTTTGTGACATCAAAAGGTTGCACATAACTTGTTTCACAAGGTTCAAACATCCAAGTACTAATTTAAACATTTTCAATAGTTGCAAGTTGCAAAGCGTGCGCTGTTTCGATCAAGTTGGGAAAGAGAACATGAATTTGGCAATGCAGTTTTCTATTGCTTTGAGAAGTCGTGGAAGACAAGTTGAGTAAGTATTCGAGTTTTCTATGTTCCAACTTGGAGTGCAAATTTCTTAGATAAATGATGTATCTAGATTTGTCTCTATTAGCACACATGATTATATTTATACCATTTCAGTTAGGGCAACTCTAACCGATCCTCTATCCAAGTTAGGGCAACTCTAACAGATCCCCTATCCATTGTTAGAGGAGGATAAATTCGGTTTTCCTCTTCTAACACGCACCTAGCCGATCCCCAATAGCCGTTAGCCAAGGGCCGGCCCCGGGGGGGGGGGGGGGGGGGGGGGGATTGAGGGGCCCCCCTAAGGTTTGCGATAGGCATGGCCCACGAGGTAGGGAGGCAGCAGGTTAGCTGGCGAGACGACACATGAGCAGTAGTAGCTGCGGTACGTACGTTTTCCTGTTTCCTTGCGATCACACAACAGGCCGAGATTGGGCCTGGCCCTGCACACGGTCGGCCCTCCCAGGGTCGAACGCCCACGTCATTCCCCAATCGCCGTAGGGTCATCGCCGCCAGTGTCGCAGGGTAGAGACGGAGGAGCACGCCAGTAGGCTTGTCTTCAGGTTCTGATACGGATCGTGTTGCTTCTTTTTTATTGAATCCTCTAGGGCTGTATGGATTTTAAGATTTATACTCTTCCTTGCTCTAGGCGGAACAAACAGTTGTCACCGTGAACAGGATCTTCACTTTGCAAGCGAAAATTAGGAGCCATGGTGTTGTTGTTTGATTACAAAAATTAGGAGCATGGGATGATGTCTACTGAATTGGGATTGACCACTAAGTTGTGTCTAACTCTTTATGAATTCGTTTGGTTAACTAGATAATCAGTATTTTGGTTTTGTGTAGTGGTGCTGTGATGGCACTATCTCAAAGGCATTCATATGATTCTTCTCCATAGAAAAATTCATCTTAGATTTTTATGTATTTGGACCTGCATATGATAACAAGTAATGTAGTGAATTTATTGAAATTTCTATTCAATGATTTTCTCATATAGTTAATGAAATTTAACTCATTGCGTTCATTGTATGTAGGAGATGGTTCTAATTCTTCATAAAAAAGCAAAAATAATTGTCAAGAAGAACATTTATAAGGAGGCCCATGATGGGTTGATGATGGCCAGAGGTATGCATTGATGCCTATTGTTCTTGTCATACTACAAGAAGCATATGCATCTTTAAGATAGCAAAATATTTGCGTAAACTGATGTGTGATCTGTAAATGTCCTGAGAGAGGTTTATATTAAGGGGCCCCGTGCTCTAGTTCCGCCCCGGGCCCCCAAAATCTCCGAACCACCCCTGCGTTAGCGGAGGGTAAATTATCCTCCCTCATGTATCCCACCCCTATTTTTACTCCGCCCCTACCGCTCGGTGCAAAACTCTCGCGCGTTGTGTCGTCTCTCCCCGCCACTGCCTCTTCACCGATGACCGCCCGCCGGCCCCGCCGCTACCGTGTTACCTCATTTGGCCTTTGCCGCCCTTATTCCATACGCCCAACCCGTTCGTCCACCGTTGTTGTCACAGGAATCAGGGTGAAACACCATCGCCGTTAAGGGAGTCCTGGACTAGGGGGTCCTCGGGGTGTCGGCCCATCTCACGTGGGCTGGACTGTTGGGCCGCATCGTATCCGGATCGAAGACCTTTTGTGCCTTGGTGTGTACCCCAAGTCAAGATGGAAGATCCAGTCTTTCCTTGATGTAACCGTCTATCTGTAAACCCTAGTACCCCTGTTGTCTATATAAACCAGAGGGATTAATCCATAGAGGCTAGGAGAACAATCACCATCCTACTAGTTAGGGTTTAGTTACTCTGATCTCGAGGTAGATCAACTCTGTAACCCCCATATACACAAGCAATATATTCAAGCAGGATGTAGGGTATTACCTCTTAGAGAGGGCCCGAACCTGGGTAAATATCGTGCTCTGCGTCCTTTGTTCCCCATCGATCCAAGATCCACAGTTCGGGACCCCCTACCCGGGATCCGCCGGTTTTGACACCTACATTGGAGCTTTCATTGAGAGTTCCGTTGTCAGATCGATGGTCACCGATGCCAGGGACGTCTTATCTCCTGGCCGGGCTCTTGCGCCTGGCGGCATTGAGCCGCATACTGATCCGTCCAGCCCCCCAGGCCAGGATGGGAGTTTCACCCTCGGTCAAAAAATCAGGTTCGGGAGCCTAGTGTTCGACGCCGATTGCCAGGGAGATCTTACTCTTGGTAAGTCGTTGTTTCCCCTTGAGGAACCCATCGATCCCGACGCTTTGACTTCGGAGACGGAGACCGATGATGTACGAAACCTCGCCTTAGAACCGAATTCTGTCAATTCGTCGGTCGAACACCGTCTGGACACTATCTCGAACAAATCCAAAGCAGCCACACTTCGAATCAGCCCGAACAGTCGGGAAGCTTGGACCCGCTGGACCTCTCGTCCACAAACAATCTTCTAGATCAGATTCAGGCCATGGGAGTCTCCGACAGTCAATCCTTGGTCTACGACCGATTGGGCTCAAACCCGACAACAGGGAAATTCTCACTATCGGTGTCAAAACCGGCGGATCTCAGGTAGGGGGTCCCGAACTGTGCGTCTAGGCGGATGGTAACAGGAGACAAGGGACACGATGTTTTTACCCAGGTTCGGGCCCTCTCGATGGAGGTAAAACCCTACTCCTTCTTGATTAATATTGATGATATGGGTAGTACAAGAGTAGATCTACCACGAGATCAGAGAGGCTAAACCCTAGAAGCTAGCCTTGAAGGAAATATACCCTAGGGGCAATAATAAAGTTATTATTTATTTCCTCATATCATGATAAATGTTTATTATTCATGCTAGAATTGTATTAACCGGAAACATGATACATGTGTGAATACATAGACAAACATAAATGTCACTAGTATGCCTCTACTATACTAGCTCATTAATCAAAGATGGTTATGTTTCCTAACCATAGACATGTGTTGTCATTTGATTAATGGGATCACATCATTAGGAGAATGATGTGATTGACATGACCCATTCCGTTAGCCTAGCACTTGATCGTTTAATATATTGCTATTGCTTTCTTCATGACTTATACATGTTCCTGTAACTATGAGATTATGCAACTCCCGTTTACCGGAGGAACACTTTGTGTGCTACCAAACGTCACAAAGTAACTGGGTGATTATAAAGGAGCTCTACAGGTGTATCCGAAGGTACATGTTGGGTTGGCGGATTTCGAGATTAGGTTTTGTCACTCCGATTGTCGGAGAGGTATCTCTGGGCCCTCTCGGTAATGCACATCACTATAAGCCTTGCAAGCAATGTAGCTAATGAGTTAGTTACGGAATGATGCATTACGTAATGAGTAAAGAGACTTGCCGGTAACGAGATTGAACTAGGTATTGGATACCGACGATCGAATCTCGGGCAAGTAACATACCGATGACAAAGGGAACAACGTATGTTGTTATGCGGTTTGACCGATAAAGATCTTCATAGAATATGTACCAATATGAGCATCCAGGTTCCGCTATTGGTTATTGACCGAGAATAGTTCTAGGTCATGTATACATAGTTCTCGAACCCGTAGGGTCCGCACGCTTAACGTTACGATGACAGTTTTATTATGAGTTTATAAGTTTTGATGTACCGAAGTTTGTTGGGAGTCTCGGATGTGATCACGGACATGACGAGGAGTCTTGAAATGGTCGAGACATAAATATTGATATATTGGAAGCCTATGTTTGGACATCGGAAGTGTTCCGGGTGAAATCGGCATTTTACCGGAGTACCGGGAGGTTACCGGAACCCCCCGGTAACCTAATGGGCCTTATTGGGCCTAGTGGAGGAAGAGGAGAGGAGGCCTAGGGGCAGCCGCCCCCCCCCCCAAGTCCGAATTGGACAAGGAGGGGGGGCGGCGCCCCCCCCCCCCCTTTCCTTTCCCCCTCTCTTCCTCCCCCCCCCCCCAAGTCCTAATCCAACTAGGGAAAGGGGGGAGTCCTACTCCCGGTGGGAATAGGACTCCTCCGGCGCGCCTCCTCCTAGGGCCGGCCGCACCCCCCCCCCCTTGCTCCTTTATATACGGGGGCAGGGGGCACCCTAACACACACAAGTTGATCTTCAAGATCGTTCCTTAGCCGTGTGCGATGCCCCCCTCCACCATATTCCACCTCGGTCATATCGTCGCGGAGTTTAGGCGAAGCCCTGCGCCAGTAGAACATCATCATCGTCACCACGCCGTCGTGCTGACGAAACTCATCCCCGACACTTTGCTGGAACGGAGTCCGAGGATCGTCATCGAGCTGAACGTGTGCTGAACTCGGAGGTGCCGTACGTTCGGTACTTGGATCGGTCGGATCGTGAAGACGTACGACTACATCAACCGCGTTGTCATAACGCTTCCGCTTTCGGTCTACGAGGGTACATGGACAATACTCTCTCCTCTCGTTGCTATGCATCACCATGATCTTGCATGTGCGTAGGAAAATTTTGAAATTACTACGTTCCCCAACAGTGGCATCCAAGCCTGGTTTTATGCATAGATGTCATATGCACGAGTAGAACACAAGTGAGTTGTGGGCGATACAAGTCATACTGCTTACCAGCATGTCATACTTTGGTTCGGCGGTATTGTGAGATGAAGCGGCCCGGACCGACATTACGCGTACGCTTACGCGAGATTGGTTTCACCGTTACCAGCACTCGTGCTTAAAGGTGACTGGCGGGTGTCTGTCTCTCTCACTTTAGCTGAATCGAGTGTGGCTACGCCCGGTCCTTGCGAAGGTTAAAACAGCACTAACTTGACGAACTATCGTTGTGGTTTTGATGCGTAGGTAAGAACGGTTCTTGCTCAAGCCCGTAGCAGCCACGTAAAATTTGCAACAACAAAGTAGAGGACGTCTAACTTGTTTTTGCAGGGCATGTTGTGATGTGATATGGTCAAGACGTGATGCTATATTTTATTGTATGAGATGATCATGTTTTGTAACCGAAGTTATCGGCAACTGGCAGGAGCCATATGGTTGTCGCTTTATTGTATGAAATGCACACGCCCTGTAATTGCTTTACTTTATCACTAAGCGGTAGCGATAGTCATAGAAGCAATAGATGGCGTAAAGACAACGATGCTACGATGGAGATCAAGGTGTCGCGCCGGTGACGATGGTGATCACGACGGTGCTTCGAAGATGGAGATCACAAGCACAAGATGATGATGGCCATATCATATCACTTATATTGATTGCATGTGATGTTTATCCTTTATGCATCTTATCTATCTTTGATTGACGGTAGCATTTTAAGATGATCTCTCACTAAATTATCAAGAAGTGTTCTCTCTGAGTATGCACCGTTGCGAAAGTTCTTCGTGCTGAGACACCACGTGATGATCAGGTGTGATAGGCTCTACGTTCAAATACAACATGTGCAAAACAGTTGCACACGCGGAATACTCAGGTTAAACTTGACGAGCCTAGCATATAACAGATATGGCCTCGGAACACGGGGACCGAAAGGTCGAGCGTGAATCATATAGTAGATATGATCAACATATTGATGTTCACCGTTAAAACTACTCCATCTCACGTGACGATCGGACATGGTGTAGTTGATATGGATCATGTAATCACTTAGATGATTAGAGGGATGTCTATCTAAGTGGGAGTTCTTAAGTAATATGATTAATTGAACTTAAATTTATCATGAACTTAGTACCTGATAGTATTTTGCTTGTCTACGTTTGTTGTAGATAGATGGCTCGTGTTGTTGTTTCGTTGAATTTTAATGTGTTCCTTGAGAAAGCAAAGTTGAAAGATGATGGTAGCAATTACATGGACTGGGTCCGTAACCTGAGGATTATCCTCATTGCTGCACAGAAGAATTACGTCCTGGAAGCACCGCTGGGTGCCAGGCCTGCTGCTGATGCAACTCACGACGTTAAGAATGTCTGGCAGAGCAAAGCTGATGACTACTCGATAGTTCAGTGTGCCATGATTTATGGCTTAGAACCGGGTCTTCAACGACGTTTTGAACGTCATGGAGCATATGAGATGTTCCAGGAGTTGAAGTTAATATTTCAAGCAAATGCCCGGATTGAGAGATATGAAGTCTCCAATAAGTTCTATAGCTGCAAGATGGAGGAGAATAGTTCTGTCAGTGAACACATACTCAAAATGTCTGGGTATAATAATCACTTGATTCAACTGGGAGTTAATCTTCCTGATGATAGTGTCATTGACAGAATTCTTCAATCACTGCCACCAAGCTACAAGAGCTTCGTGATGAACTATAATATGCAAGGGATGTATAAGATTATTCCCGAGCTCTTCGCAATGCTAAAAGCCGCGGAGGTAGAAATCAACAAGGAGCATCAAGTGTTGATGGTCAACAAGACCACCAGTTTCAAGAAAAAGGGCAAAGGGAAGAAAAAGGGGAACTTCAAGAAGAACAGCAAGCAAGTTGCTGCTCAAGAGAAGAAACCCAAGTCTAGACCTAAGCCTGAGACTGAGTGCTTCTACTGCAAGCAGACTGGACACTGGAAGCGGAACTGCCCCAAGTATTTGGTGGATAAGAAGGATGGCAAAGTGAATAAAGGTATATGTGATATACATGTTATTGATGTGTACCTTACTAATGCTCGCAGTAGTACCTAGGTATTTGGTACTGGTTCTGTTGCTAATATTTGCAACTCGAAACAGGGACTACGGATTAAGCGAAGATTGGCTAAGGACGAGGCGACGATGCGCGTGGGAAATGGTTCCAAAGTCGATGTGATCGCGGTCGGCACGCTACCTCTACATCTACCATCGGGATTAGTTTTAGACCTAAATAATTGTTATTTGGTGCCAGCGTTGAGCATGAACATTATATCTGGATCTTGTTTGATGCGAGACGGTTATTCATTTAAGTCAGAGAATAATGGCTGCTCTATTTATATGAGTAATATCTTTTATGGTCATGCACCCTTGAAGAGTGGTCTATTTTTATTGAATCTCGATAGTAGTGATACACATATTCATAGTGTTGAAACCAAAAGATGCAGAGTTGATAATGATAGTGCAACTTATTTGTGGCACTGTCGTTTAGGTCATATCGGTGTAAAGCGCATGAAGAAACTCCATACTGATGGGCTTTTGGAATCACTTGATTATGAATCACTTGGTACTTGCGAACCATGCCTCATGGGCAAGATGACTAAAACGCCGTTCTCCGGAACTATGGAGCGAGCAACTGATTTGTTGGAAATCACACATACTGATGTTTGTGGTCCAATGAATATTGAGGCTCGCGGCGGGTATCGTTATTTTCTCACCTTCACAGATGATTTAAGAAGATATGGGTATATCTACTTAATGAAACACAAGTCTGAAACATTTGAAAAGTTCAAAGAATTTCAGAGTGAAGTGGAAAATCATCGTAACAAGAAAATAAAATTTCTACGATCTGATCGTGGAGGAGAATATTTGAGTTACGAGTTTGGTTTACATTTGAAACAATGCGGAATAATTTCGCAACTCACGCCACCCGGAACACCACAACGAAATGGTGTGTCCGAACGTCGTAATCGTACGTTACTAGATATGGTGCGATCTATGATGTCTCTTACTGATTTACCGCTATCATTTTCGGGTTATGCTTTAGAGACAGCCGCATTCACGTTAAATAGGGCACCATCAAAATCCGTTCAGACGACGCCTCATGAACTATGGTTTGGCAAGAAACCAAAGTTGTCGTTTCTTAAAGTTTGGGGCTGTGATGCTTATGTGAAGAAACTTCAACCAGATAAGCTCGAACCCAAATTGGAGAAACGTGTCTTCATAGGATACCCAAAAGAGACTGTTGGGTACACCTTCTATCACAGATCTGAGGGCAAGATTTTTGTTGCTAAATTCGGATCCTTTCTAGAAAAAGAGTTTATCTCGAAAGAAGTGAGTGGGAGGAAAGTAGAACTTGATGAGGTAACTGTACCTGCTCCCTTATTGGAAAGTAGTTCATCACAAGAACCGGTTCCTGTGACAACTACACCAATTAGTGAGGAAGCTAATGATATTGATCATGAAACTTCAGATCAAGTTTCTACTGAACCTCGTAGGTATACCAGAGTAAGATCCGCACCAGAGTGGTACGGCAATCCTATTCTGGAGGTCATGTTACTTGACCATGATGAACCTACGAACTATGAGGAAGCGATGATGAGCCCAGATTCCACAAAATGGCTAGAGGCCATGAAATCTAAGATGGGATCCATGTATGAAAACAAAGTATGGACTTTGGTTGACTTGCCCGATGATCAGCAAGCCATTGAGAATAAATGGATCTTTAAGAAGAAGACTGACGCTGATGGTAATGTAACTGTCTATAAAGCTCGACTTGTTGCGAAAGGTTTTCGACAAGTTCAAGGGGTTGACTACGATGAGACTTTCTCACCCGTAGCGATGCTTAAGTCTGTCCGAATCATGTTAGCAATTGCTGCATTTTATGATTATGAAATTTGGCAAATGGATGTCAAAACTGCATTCTTGAATGGATTTCTGGAAGAAGAGATGTATATGATGCAACCAGAAGGTTTTGTTGATCCAAAAGGTGCTAACAAAGTGTGCAAGCTCCAGCGATCCATTTATGGACTGGTGCAAGCATCTCGGAGTTGGAATAAACGCTTTGATAGTGTGATCAAAGCATATGGTTTTATACAGACTTTTGGAGAAGCCTGTATTTACAAGAAAGTGAGTGGGAGCTCTATAGCATTTCTGATATTATATGTAGATGACATATTATTAATTGGAAATGATATAGAATTTCTGGATAGCATAAAGGGATACTTGAATAAAAGTTTTTCTATGAAAGACCTCGGTGAAGCTGCTTACATATTGGGCATCAAGATTTATAGAGATAGATCAAGACGCTTAATAGGACTTTCACAAAGCACATACCTTGATAAAGTTTTGAAAAAGTTCAAAATGGATCAAGCAAAGAAAGGGTTCTTGCCCGTACTACAAGGTGTGAAGTTGAGTCAGACTCAATGCCCGACCACAGCAGAAGATAGAGAGAAAATGAAAGGTGTTCCCTATGCTTCAGCCATAGGCTCTATCATGTATGTAATGCTGTGTACCAGACCTGACGTGTGCTTAGCAATAAGCTTGGCAGGAAGGTACCAAAGTAATCCAGGAGTGGATCACTGGACAGCGGTCAGGAACATCCTGAAATACCTCAAAAGGACTAAGGATATGTTTCTCATATATGGAGGTGACAAAGAGCTAGTCGTAAATGGTTACGTTGATGCAAGCTTTGACACTAATCCGGACGATTCTAAATCGCAAACTGGATACGTGTTTTTATTAAACGGTGGAGCTGTAAGTTGGTGTAGTTCTAAACAAAGCGTCGTGGCGGGATCTACATGTGAAGCGGAGTACATAGCTGCTTCAGAAGCAGCAAATGAAGAAGTCTGGATGAAGGAGTTCATTTCCGATCTAGGTGTCATACCTAGTGCATCGGGACCAATGAAGATCTTCTGTGACAATACTTGTGCAATTGCCTAGGCAAAGGAATCCAGATTTCACAAGAGGACCAATCACATCAAGAGACGCTTCAATTCCATCCGGGACCAAGTCCAGGTGGGAGACATAGAGATTTGCAAGATACATACGGATCTGGATGTTGCAGACCCATTGACTAAGCCTCTTCCATGAGCAAAACATGATCAGCACCGAGACTCCATGGGTGTTAGAATCATTACTGTGTAATCTAGATTATTGACTCTAGTGCAAGTGGGAGACTGAAGGAAATATGCCCTAGAGGCAATAATAAAGTCATTATTTATTTCCTCATATCATGATAAATGTTTATTATTCATGCTAGAATTGTATTAACCGGAAACATGATACTGTTGGGTTTCGTAGTAATTTCAAAAAAATACCTACACACACGCAAGATCATGTGATGCATAGCAACGAGGGGAGAGTGTTGTCTACGTACCCAACGCAGACCGACTGCGGAAGCGATGACACGACGTAGAGGAAGTAGTCGTACGTCTTCACGATCCAACCGATCAAGCACCGAAACTACGGCACCTCCGAGTTCGAGCACACGTTCAGCTCGATGACGATCCCCGGACTCCGATCCAGCAAAGTGTCGGGGAAGAGTTCCGTCAGCACGACGGCGTGGTGACGATCTTGATGAACTACAGCAGCAGGGCTTCGCCTAAACTCCGCTACAGTATTATCGAGGTATATGGTGGCAGGGGGCACCGCACACGGCTAAGGAATAGATCACGTGGATCAACTTGTGTGTTTAGAGGTGCCCCTGCCTCCGTATATAAAGGAGGAGAGGAGGGGAGGCTGGCCGGCCAAGGGGGGAGGCGCAGGAGAGTCCTACTCCCTCTGGGAGTAGGATTCCTCCCCCCAATCCTAGTCCAACTAGGATTCCTCGGAGGGGAAGGGAGAGAGGGGGGCCGGCCACCTTCTCCTAGTCCTAATAGGACTAGGGGAGGGGGAAGTGGCGCAGCCACCTTGGGCTGCCCCTTTCTCCTTTCCACTAAGGCCCATGAAGGCCCATATGGCTCCCGGAGGGTTCCGGTAACCCTCCCGGTACTCCGGTAAAATCCCGATTTCACCCGGAACACTTCCGATGTCCAAACATAGGCTTCCAATATATCAATCTTTACGTCTCGACCATTTCGAGACTCCTCGTCATGTCCGTGATCACATCCGGGACTCCGAACAACCTTCGGTACATCAAAATGCATAAACTCATAATGTAAATGTCGTCGTAACCTTAAGCGTGCGGACCCTACGGGTTCGAGAACAATGTAGACATGACCGAGACACGTCTCCGGTCAATAACCAATAGCGGGACCTGGATGCCCATATTGGCTCCTACATATTCTACGAAGATCTTTATCGGTCAGACCGCATAACGACATACGTTATTCCCTTTGTCATCGGTATGTTACTTGCCCGAGATTCGATCGTCGATATCCAATATCTAGTTCAATCTCGTTACCGGCAAGTCTCTTTACTCGTTCCGTAATACATCATCTCACAACTAACATATTAGTTGTAATGCTTGCAAGGCTTATGTGATGTGTATTACCGAGAGGGCCCAGAGATACCTCTCCGACAATCGGAGTGACAAATCCTAATCTCGAAATACGCCAACCCAACATCTACCTTTGGAGACACCTGTAATGCTCCTTTATAATCACCCAGTTACGTTGTGACGTTTGGTAGCACCCAAAGTGTTCCTCCGGTAAACGGGAGTTGCATAATCTCATAGTCATAGGAACATGTATAAGTCATGAAGAAAGCAATAGCAACATACTAAACGATCGGGTGCTAAGCTAATGGAATGGGTCATGTCAATCAGATCATTCAACTAATGATGTGACCTCGTTAATCAAATAACAACTCTTTGTCCATGGTTAGGAAACATAACCATCTTTGATTAACGAGCTAGTCAAGTAGAGGCTTACTAGTGACACTTTGTTTGTCTATGTATTCACACATGTATTATGTTTCCGGTTAATACAATTCTAGCATGAATAATAAAGATTTATCATGATTATAAGGAAATAAATAATGACTTTATTATTGCCTCTAGGGCATATTTCCTTCAGTCTCCCACTTGCACTAGAGTCAATAATCTAGATTACACTGTAATGAATCTAACACCCATGGAGCTTTGGTGCTGATCATGTTTTGCTCGTGGAAGAGGCTTAGTCAACGGGTCTGCAACATTCAGATCTGTATGTATCTTGCAAATCTCTATGTCTCCCACCTGGACTAGATCCCGGATGGAGTTGAAGCGTCTCTTGATGTGTTTGGTCCTTTTGTGAAATCTGGATTCCTTTGCCAAGGCAATTGCACCAGTATTGTCACAAAAGATTTTCATTGGACCCGATGCTTTAGGTATGACACCTAGATCGGATATGAACTCCTTCATCCAGACTCCTTCGTTCGCTGCTTCCAAAGCAGCTATGTACTCCGCTTCACATGTAGATCCCGCTACGACGCTTTGTTTAGAACTGCACCAACTGACAGCTCCACCGTTTAATGTAAACACGTATCCGGTTTGCGATTTAGAATCGTCTGGATCAGTGTCAAAGCTTGCATCAACGTAACCTTTTACGGTGAGCTCTTTGTCACCTGCATATACGAGAAACATATCCTTAGTCCTTTTCAGGTATTTCAGGATGTTCTTGACCGCTGTCCAGTGATCCACTCCTGGATTACTTTGGTATCTCCCTGCTAAACTTATAGCAAGGCACACATCAGGTCTGGTACACAGCATTGCATACATGATAGAGCCTATGGCTGATGCATAGGGAACATCTTTCATATTCTCTCTATCTTCTGCAGTGGTCGGGCATTGAATCTTACTCAACTTCACACCTTGTAATACAGGCAAGAATCCTTTCTTTGCTTGATCCATTTTGAATTTCTTCAAAATCTTGTCAAGGTATGTGCTTTGTGAAAGTCCAATTAAGCGTCTTGATCTATCT
Organism: Triticum timopheevii; assembly: GCA_963921465.1. NCBI lineage: Eukaryota > Viridiplantae > Streptophyta > Magnoliopsida > Poales > Poaceae > Triticum > Triticum timopheevii. The sequence continues at coordinate 375,845,125 of OY997270.1, forward strand.
CTATAGATCTTAATGCCTAATATGTAAGCAGCTTCACCGAGGTCTTTCATTGAAAAACTTTTATTCAAGTATCCCTTTATGCTATCCAGAAATTCTATATCATTTCCAATCAGCAATATGTCATCCACATATAATATCAGAAATGCTACAGAGCTCCCACTCACTTTCTTGTAAATACAGGCTTCTCCGAAAGTCTGTATAAAACCAAATGCTTTGATCACACTATCAAAACGTTTATTCCAACTCCGAGAGGCTTGCACCAGTCCATAAATGGATCGCTGGAGCTTGCATACTTTGTTAGCTCCTTTTTGGATCGACAAAACCTTCCGGTTGCATCATATACAACTCTTCTTCCAGAAATCCATTCAGGAATGCAGTTTTGACATCCATCTGCCAAATTTCATAATCATAAAATGCGGCAATTGCTAACATGATTCGGACGGACTTAAGCATCGCTACGGGTGAGAAGGTCTCATCGTAGTCAATCCCTTGAACTTGCCGAAAACCTTTTGCGACAAGTCGAGCTTTGTAGACAGTAACATTACCATCAGCGTCAGTCTTCTTCTTAAAGATCCATTTATTCTCAATTGCTTGCCGATCATCGGGCAAGTCAACCAAAGTCCATACTTTGTTCTCATACATGGATCCCATCTCAGATTTCATGGCTTCGAGCCATTTTGCGGAATCTGGGCTCACCATCGCTTCTTCATAGTTCGTAGGTTCATCATGATCTAGTATCATGACTTCCATAATAGGATTACCGTACCATTCTGGTGCGGATCTTACTCTGGTTGATCTACGAGGTTCAGCAGTATCTTGATCTGAAGTTTCATGATCATTATCATTGGCTTCCTCACTAACTAGTGTAGGTGTCACTGAAACAGTTTTCTGTGATGAACTACTTTCCAGTAAGGGAGCAGGTACAGTTACCTCGTCAAGTTCTACTTTCCTCTCACTCACTTCTTTCGAGAGAAACTCCTTCTCTAGAAAGGATCCATTCTTAGCAACGAATGTCTTGCCTTCGGATCTGTGATAGAAGGTGTACCCAATAGTCTCCTTTGGGTATCCTATGAAGACACATTTCTCCGATTTGGGTTCGAGCTTATCAGGTTGAAGCTTTTTCACATAAGCATCGCAGCCCCAAACTTTAAGAAATGACAACTTTGGTTTCTTGCCAAACCACAGTTCATAAGGCGTCGTCTCAACGGATTTTGATGGTGCCCTATTTAACGTGAATGCGGCCGTCTCTAAAGCATATCCCCAAAATGATAGCGGTAAATCAGTAAGAGACATCATAGATCGCACCATATCTAATAAAGTACGATTACGATGTTCGGACACACCATTACGCTGTGGTGTTCCGGGTGGCGTGAGTTGCGAAACTATTCCACAGTTTTTCAAATGTACACCAAACTCATAACTCAAATATTCTCCTCCACGATCAGATTGTAGAAACTTTATTTTCTTGTTACGATGATTTTCAACTTCACTCTGAAATTCTTTGAACTTTTCAAATGTTTCAGACTTATGTTTCATTAAGTAGATATACCCATATCTGCTTAAATCATCTGTGAAGGTGAGAAAATAACGATATCCGCCACGAGCCTCAATATTCATCGGGCCACATACATCGGTATGTATGATTTCCAACAAATCTGTTGCTCTCTCCATAGTACCGGAGAACGGTGTTTTAGTCATCTTGCCCATGAGGCACGGTTCGCAAGTACCAAGTGATTCATAATCAAGTGGTTCCAAAAGTCCATCAGTATGGAGTTTCTTCATGCGCTTTATACCGATATGACCTAAACGACAGTGCCACAAATAAGTTGCACTTTCATTATCAACTCTGCATCTTTTGGTTTCAACATTATGAATATGTGTATTACTACTATCGAGATTCAATAAGAATAGACCACTCTTCAAGGGTGCATGACCATAAAAGATATTACGCATATAAATAGAACAACCATTATTCTCTGATTTAAATGAATAACCGTCTCGCATTAAACAAGATCCAGATATAATGTTCATGCTCAACGCTGGCACCAAATAACAATTATTTAGGTCTAATATTAATCCCGAAGGTAGATGTAGAGGTAGCGTGCCGACCGCGATCACATCAACTTTGGAACCATTTCCCACGCGCATCGTCACCTCGTCCTTTGCCAGTGCCCGCTTATTCCGTAGTCCCTGTTTCGAGTTGCAAATATTAGCAACAAAACCAGTATCAAATACCCAGGTGCTACTGCGAGCTCTAGTAAGGTACACATCAATAACATGTATATCACATATACCTTTGTTCACCTTGCCATCCTTTTTATCCGCCAAATACTTGGGGCAGTTCCGCTTCCAGTGACCAGTCTGCTTGCAGTAGAAGCACTCAGTTTCAGGCTTAGGTCCAGACTTGGGTTTCTTCTCTTGAGTAGCAACTAGCTTGCCGTTATTTTTGAAGTTCCCCTTCTTCTTCCCTTTGCCCTTTTTCTTGAAACTAGTGGTCTTGTTAACCATCAACACTTGATGCTCCTTCTCGATTTCTACCTCCGCAGCTTTCAGCATTGCGAAGAGCTCGGGAATAGTCTTGTTCATCCCTTGCATATTATAGTACATCACGAAGCTCTTGTAGCTTGGTGGCAGTGATTGGAGAATTCTGTCAATGACGCAATCATCCGGAAGATTAACTCCCAATTGAATCAAGTGATTATTATACCCAGACATTTTGAGTATATGCTCACTGACAGAACTGTTCTCCTCCATCTTGCAGCTATAGAACTTATTGGAGACTTCATATTTCTCAATTCGGGCATTTGCTTGAAATATTAACTTCAACTCCTGGAACATATCATATGCTCCATGACGTTCAAAACATCGTTGAAGTCCCGATTCTAAGCCGTAAAGCATGGCACACTGAACTATCGAGTAGTCATCAGCTTTGCTCTGCCAGATGTTCATAACATCTGGTGTTGCTCTAGCAGCAGGCCTGGCACCCAGTGGTGCTTCCAGGACGTAATTCTTCTGAGCAACAATGAGGATAATCCTCAAGTTACGGACCCAGTCCGTGTAATTGCTACCATCATCTTTCAACTTTGCTTTTCTCAAGGAACGCATTAAAATTCAACGGAACAACAGCACGAGCCATCTATCTACAATCAACATAAACAAGCAAGATACTATCAGGTACTAAGTTCATGATAAATTTAAGTTCAATTAATCATATTACTTAAGAACTACCACTTAGATAGACATCCCTCTAATCTTCTAAGTGATTACGTGATCCAAATCAACTAAACCATAACCGATCATCACGTGAGATGGAGTAGCTTTCAATGGTGAACATCGTTTATGTTGATCATATCTACTATATGATTCACGCTCGACCTTTCGGTCTCCGTGTTCCGAGGCCATATCTGCATATGCTAGGCTCGTCAAGTTTAACCTGAGTATTCTGCGTGTGCAAAACTGGCTTGCACCCATTGTAGATGGACGTAGAGCTTATCACACCCGATCATCACATGGTGTCTGGGCACGACGAACTTTGGCAACGGTGCATACTCAGGGAGAACACTTCTTGATAATTTAGTGAGAGATCATCTTATAATGCTACTGTCAATCAAAGCAAGATAAGATGCATAAAAGGATAAACATCACATGCAATCAATATAAGTGATATGATATGGCCATCATCATCTTGTGCTTGTGATCTCCATCTCCGAAGCACCGTCATGATCACCATCGTCACCGGCGCGACACCTTGATCTCCATCGTAGCATCGTTGTCGTCTCGCCAATCTTATGCTTCCACGACTATCACTACCGTTTAGTAATAAAGTAAAGCATTACATCGCGATTGCATTGCATACAATAAAGCGACAACCATATGGCTCCTGCCAGTTGCCGATAACTCGGTTAGAAAACATGATCATCTCATACAATAAAATTCAGCATCATGCCTTGACCATATCACATCACAACATGCCCTGCAAAAACAAGTTAGACGTCCTCTACTTTGTTGTTGCATGTTTTACGTGGCTGCTACGGGCTTAAGTAAGAACCAATCTCACCTACGCATCAAAACCACAATGATAGTTTGTCAAATAGACTCCGTTTTAACCTTCTCAAGGACCGGGCGTAGCCATACTCGGTTCAACTAAAGTTGGAGAGACAGTCGCCCGCAAGCCATCTATGTGCGAAGCACGTCGAGGGAACCGGTCTCGTGTAAGCGTACGCGTAAGGTTGGTCCGGGTCGTCTCGTCCAACAATACCGCCGAACCAAAGTATGACATGCTGGTAGGCAGTATGACTTGTATCATCCACAACTCACTTGTGTTCTACTCGTGCATATAACATCAACATAAATAACCTAGGCTCGGATGCCACTGTTGGGTTTCGTAGTAATTTCAAAAAATTTCCTACGCACACGCAAGATCATGTGATGCATAGCAACGAGGGGAGAGTGTTGTCTACGTACCCAACGCAGACCGACTGCGGAAGCGATGACACGACGTAGAGGAAGTAGTCGTACGTCTTCACGATCCAACCGATCAAGCACCGAAACTACGGCACCTCCGAGTTCGAGCACACGTTCAGCTCGATGACGATCCCCGGACTCCGATCCAGCAAAGTGTCGGGGAAGAGTTCCGTCAGCACGACGGCGTGGTGACGATCTTGATGAACTACAGCAGCAGGGCTTCGCCTAAACTCCGCTACAGTATTATCGAGGTATATGGTGGCAGGGGGCACCGCACACGGCTAAGGAATAGATCACGTGGATCAACTTGTGTGTTTAGAGGTGCCCCTGCCTCCGTATATAAAGGAGGAGAGGAGGGGAGGCTGGCCGGCCAAGGGGGGAGGCGCAGGAGAGTCCTACTCCCTCTGGGAGTAGGATTCCTCCCCCCAATCCTAGTCCAACTAGGATTCCTCGGAGGGGAAGGGAGAGAGGGGGGCCGGCCACCTTCTCCTAGTCCTAATAGGACTAGGGGAGGGGGAAGTGGCGCAGCCACCTTGGGCTGCCCCTTTCTCCTTTCCACTAAGGCCCATGAAGGCCCATATGGCTCCCGGAGGGTTCCGGTAACCCTCCCGGTACTCCGTAAAATCCCGATTTCACCCGGAACACTTCCGATGTCCAAACATAGGCTTCCAATATATCAATCTTTACGTCTCGACCATTTCGAGACTCCTCGTCATGTCCGTGATCACATCCGGGACTCCGAACAACCTTCGGTACATCAAAATGCATAAACTCATAATGTAACTGTCATCCTAACCTTAAGCGTGCGGACCCTACGGGTTCGAGAACAATGTAGACATGACCGAGACACGTCTCCGGTCAATAACCAATAGCAGGACCTGGATGCCCATATTGGCTCCTATATATTCTACGAAGATCTTTATCGGTCAGACCGCATAACGACATACGTTGTTCCCTTTGTCATCGGTATGTTAATTGCCCGAGATTCGATCGTCGATATCCAATATCTAGTTCAATCTCGTTACCGGCAAGTCTCTTTACTCGTTCCGTAATACATCATCTCACAACTAACATATTAGTTGTAATGCTTGCAAGGCTTATGTGATGTGTATTACCGAGAGGGCCCAGAGATACCTCTCCGACAATCGGAGTGACAAATCCTAATCTCGAAATACGCCAACCCAACATCTACCTTTGGAGACACCTGTAATGCTCCTTTATAATCACCCAGTTACGTTGTGACGTTTGGTAGCACCCAAAGTGTTCCTCCGGTAAACGGGAGTTGCATAATCTCATAGTCATAGGAACATGTATAAGTCATGAAGAAAGCAATAGCAACATACTAAACGATCGGGTGCTAAGCTAATGGAATGGGTCATGTCAATCAGATCATTCAACTAATGATGTGACCTCGTTAATCAAATAACAACTCTTTGTCCATGGTTAGGAAACATAACCATCTTTGATTAACGAGCTAGTCAAGTAGAGGCTTACTAGTGACACTTTGTTTGTCTATGTATTCACACATGTATTATGTTTCCGGTTAATACAATTCTAGCATGAATAATAAACATTTATCATGATTATAAGGAAATAAATAATGACTTTATTATTGCCTCTAGGGCATATTTCCTTCAGATACATGTGTGAATACATAGACAAACATAAACGTCACTAGTATGCCTCTACTTGACTAGCTCATTAATCAAAGATGGTTATGTTTCCTAACCATAGACATGTGTTGTCATTTGATTAATGGGATCACATCATTAGGAGAATGATGTGATTGACATGACCCATTCCGTTAGCCTAGCACTTGATCGTTTAGTATATTGCTATTGCTTTCTTCATGACTTATACATGTTCCTGTAACTATGAGATTATGCAACTCCCGTTTACCGGAGGAACACTTTGTGTGCTACTAAACGTCACAAGGTAACTAGGTGATTATAAAGGAGCTCTATAGGTGTCTCTGAAGGTACATGTTGGTTGGCGTATTTCGAGATTAGGTTTTGTCACTCCGATTGTCGGAGAGGTATCTCTGGGCCCTCTCGGTAATGCACATCACTATAAGCCTTGCAAGCAATGTAGCTAATGAGTTAGTTACGGAATGATGCATTACGTAACGGGTAAAGAGACTTGCCGATAACGAGATTGAACTAGGTATTGGATATCGATGATTGAATCTCGGGCAAGAAACATACCGATGACAAAGGGAACAACGTATGTTGTTATGCGGTTTGACCGATAAAGATCTTCGTAGAATATGTAGGAGCCAATATGAGCATCCAGGTTCTGCTATTGGTTATTGACCGAGAATAGTTCTAGGTCATGTCTACATAGTTCTCGAACCCGTAGGGTCTGCATGCTTAACGTTACGATGACAGTTTTATTATGAGTTTATAAGTTTTGATGTACCGAAGTTTGTTCGCAGTCCCGGATGTGATCACGGACATGACGAGGAGTCTCGAAATGGTCGAGACATAAATATTGATATATTGGAAGCCTATGTTTGTACATCGGAAGTGTTCCGAGTGAAATCGACATTTTACCAGAGTACCGGGAGGTTACGGGAACCCCCCGGTAACCTAATGGGCCTTATTGGGCCTAGTGGAGGAAGAGGAGAGGAGGCCTAGGGGCAGCCACGCGCCCCTCCCCCCCCCCCCCCCCGCCAAGTCCGAATTGGACAAGGAGGGGGGCGGCGCCCCCCTTTCCTTTCCCCCCTCTCTTCCTTCCCCCCCAAGTCCTAATCCCACTAGGGAAAGGGGGGGAGTCCTACTCCCGGTGGGAGTAGGACTCCTCCGGCGCGCCTCCTCCTAGGGCCGGCTGCACCCCCCCTTGCTCCTTTATATACGGGGGCATGGGGCACCCTAACACACACAAGTTGATCTTCAAGATCGTTCCTTAGCCGTGTGTGGTGCCCCCCTCCACCATATTCCACCTCGGTCATATCGTCGCGGAGTTTAGGCGAAGCCCTGCGCCGGTAGAACATCATCATCGTCACCATGCCGTCGTGCTAACGAAACTCATCCCCGACACTTTGCTGGATCGGAGTTCGGGGATCGTCATCGAGCTGAACGTGTGCTGAACTCGAAGGTGCCGTACGTTCGGTACTTGGAACGGTCGGATCGTGAAGACGTACGACTACATCAACCGCGTTGTCATAACGCTTCCGCTTTCGGTCTACGAGGGTACGTGGACAATACTCTCCCCTCTCGTTGCTATGCATCACCATGATCTTGCGTGTGCGTAGGAAAATTTTGAAATTACTACGTTCCCCAACAAGCCTATGGTATGATTGTTGTTCGTCCTACGGACTAAAACCCTCCGGTTTATATAGGCACCAAAGAGGGTTAGGTTTACACAGAGTCGGTTACAATGGTAGGAGATCTACATATCCGTATCTCCAAGCTTGCCTTCCACGCCAAGGAAAGTCCCATCCGGACACGGGACGAAGTCTTCAATCTTGTATCTTCATAGTCCAGGAGTCCGGCCAAAGGCTATAGTCCGGCCATCCGGACACCCCCTAATCCAGGACTCCCTCAGTAGCCCCTAAACCAGGCTTCAATGACGACGAGTCCGACGCGCATATTGTCTTTGGCATTGCAAGGCGGGTTCCTCCTCCGAATACTTCATAGAAGATTTTGAACACAAGGATAGTGTCCGGCTCTGCAAAATAAGTTCCACATACCACCGTAGAGAGAATAATATTTACACAAATTCAATCTGCTGACGTATTCCGTGGCGTGACATCACACCACGGCCAAGCCTTTATTCGAATCGTTTTTACTGTCCCTCCTCAGCGCGTTTAGCGAGGCGGTTTCCTTGGCACGTCTTGTCAAACCAGAGATCGTGTCCCCTTTTTCCGGGATTCTCATAAATACGGGCGTGGGGATAAGCAAGTTTTACCAGGCTGGTGGGGACGCATAGTTTCGTCCGTCCATATAAGGGGATAAGGATCCACCTTTTTACCTACGCCTTCTTCCTCCTTTGCTTATCCATTTCCGCGCACTCGAGCTCCAGCGCCCAAGTCCGCACATCTCGCCTCAACCTTCCCCAGCCATGTCTGGAGCTGGAGGCAAGTGGATGGCCTCTTCCGTCACGGAGGGGCACATCAAGAGGCTGCGGAAGGCCGGATACTTGTCCAGCGACATCGCGCATCGGCTCCCCGACAAGGGGCAGCTCATCCCCACCCCCGGGCCCCATGAGAGGGTGGTGTTCCTCACCCACTTCCTCCGCGGACTAGATTTTCCACTTCACCCATTTGTCCGGGGGCTCATGTTCTACTACGGCCTGGATTTCCATGATCTGGCCCCGAAGTTCATCCTCAACATCTCGGCGTTCATCGTCATGTCCGAGGCCTTCCTCCGCATCCAGCCCCACTTTGGCTTATGGCTGAAGACCTTCAATGTCAAGCCGAAGGTAGTGGGCGGCCGCCAAGCGGAGTGCGGAGGTGCCATGGTGGGCAAGATGCCCAACGGCTTATGGCTCGAGGGCTCCTTCGTGGAGACCAAAAAGGGGTGGCAATCGGGGTGGTTCTACATCACCGAGCAGCGTGACCCTAAATGGGTGGCGGCCCCCAAATTCCGATCTGGCTTCCCTACACGGCTCACCTCTTGGGCCTGACATGGGGTAATTCGGAAGAGCTGACCGGACTCCAATCCTGCGTCAAAACCTTGGTGAACAAGAAGCTCAAGCTCGTCAATGTAGTCCAGGTCATGCTCATCCGCCGGATCCTCCCGTGCCAACAACGAGCCTTCAGCTTGTGGGAGTTTGATCCGGCACAACACCAAACCTTGAGCAGGCTCTTCGACACTACGTACGAAGATGCCTGGAAGGTGCTGTTCAAGGGCGCCGAGGCTCCCGCATCCGCTACCGAAGATGACGGATTCAGCTCGCAATGTCAAGCCGGCGAGGTAAGCTATTTTACCCTTTACAGGATACTTGTTTTCCATAGTTTGACTCTATGCGGGATCTAAACTCCCCTACCTTTGACAGGCCTGGCAAAAGACGTCCGGGCAGGTTGACTGTCCGGCTCCCTTGCCAGAAGACCCAGCAGACCACCGATTGACGGGGTTGCTGGTTCCGGCACCTCACGTGGTGCCGGAGAAGAAGGCCACGGGAACCCGAAAGAGTTCCCGGCGTCAGGTGTTATCGGACTCATCGTCCGATGACTCCGAGGCGGACTCCTCCCGCGAAGACGAGGAGGAGGAAAAAGAGGCCTCTCCCCCAGCGGGGGAAGAGAAGAAAAGGAAGGACACCCCAACTGGGGAGGCCGGAGGGTTCAAGAAGGGAAGGACCCTTCCTCCGGACTACTCCACCAACGCCGACAATGGCGAAGAGGAGTTGCCACCGAGGGCTAAGCCCCTAGAGAAATTGTAATTGTTCGGATACCAAAATAACTCATGGCGTTTCATTTGTCGCACAGAATCTCCTAACGCCGAATATAACCCTACATCCCGCCCAAGGACGGGCTCGACACTTCAACGAGCGGCTCCCTAGCTTCGTCAGACGTGAATAGCACTTCATTTCCGGCCGCTTCCTCTCCTCGCGCTGCGGATGACGCTGAGGTGGGGTCCCAAAAGGGGCCCAGCCAGGAGGAGAGGATCCCGTAGGCGCCGCAAGGCAACCTCCCGGACTCTGGCACAAGGGGGATCAAACCCCAAAGGGCTCTAAGTCCGGCCCTGGGCCGGACTCCGCGCCGGAACCTCAGTGGTTCCGGAGTCTGGCAGGTGGCCCCTTCGTAAGAAGGGCGAGACTGCGACACCGGTGACCTCCGTCCAACCGGAGGCACCGAATAATTTGCTGGAGGCGCTTAACGGCGCCTCCATCGACGAGGAGCACCGCACTGTTATGAGTGTGGTGATCCAGAAAGTTCAGTCCGCCAAGAGCGGGCTGACTGAAGCCTGTGTCAGCCTTCTAACGGTCTTTGAGGTATGTATTTAAGATATGTAAAAATATTACCACATAGACAGTAGCCCCTGATGCTCAGTTTTGTGTTCGGAAAGAAAAGCCGAACTGAGGATCTAAAAAGATGTACGCAGGAGTCTAACATAAGTATGTCAATATGGGGAATGCAGGCTGCGCTGCTGACCTCTACCGCACTGACTGCGGAGGTCAATGCATTGAAGCAGAGCCTCGAGCGGTCTGAGAACAAGCTCGGCCTTGCCAAATGCAGCTCGAGGACAAGGAAGGTAAGTAATACCTTATGGAAATATATAAAAGATGTGGTTGCAAAAAATGACAGGAATAACATGAGAATTGCAGGGGCCATGAACGAGGTGGTGACCCTAAAGGAGGCGGTGTCCAAGGCTGAAAGCAATGCGGCCGCGGAGCGCACCGGGCGAGAGAAGCAGGAGGCGCGGGAGGCGGACGTGCGTCAAGAGCTCCAGGCTCTCGTGGAAAGACACGAGTTTGGAGCGTGACTCAAAGACTTGAGAGTCCGAGCTTGCCTCGGCTCTTGAGAGCGCCAAAGCCGCTAAGGCCGAAGCCCAGAAAGCCCTCCAGGAAATTGAGGCAATGAAGAAGATAGCGGCGGGTAAGGCATTCTTCATGCAAAGCAAGCACGTGAAAGTGAATTACTTGTTACTTACCCGAATCCAGAGCTCTCTAGGAGCATTTGCAGATCTGCCCCGCAGTGTGTCCGACGCTGCCGCATTCTACCCGGCCAAGGAGGGGAGCTCGACAGAGAAGGTGTTCTGGTCTCAGTATGCTGAGGCCGGACACCCGGTGCCCTTGAGCGACCAGCTGAAGCAGCTGGTCGAGCTCCATAATGTGGGCGAACAGGCCATGAAGGGCCTCATAGTTCGGCTGTGGCCTGAGGAAGCCATGCCTAGGAGCTACTTCGGGCTGGTGAGGCGGCTGGTGGACGCCTGTCCTTGGATTGAAGTCGTCAAGCGCTCCGTCTGCATCGAAGGTGCCCGTAGGGCCCTTGCCCGTGCTAAAGTGCACTGGGGCAAGATGTACGCTGAGAAGCTTGTGACGGACAGACCTCCGCCGGGCAGGGAGTATCGCAAGCCCGAGATGTATTATGAGAGCGTCCTGAAGGGTGCCCGTCTTATAGCGGGTGAATGCTCCAAAGATGTAATTTTTGAGTAAACCCACATTTGTTATTCTGTACGCTGAAAACTTGTTCATATGCGCTAAGCAACGCTTGTGAATTTAAAATATTACCTTCTGTGCGGCCATTTATTAATTTTGAGAGATGGCGAGTTGTCGACTTCTGCCCCCATGCCATGAGTGCTGGGGTGTTCGGGATAAACTTGAGCGCTCTTTTTCCCATTCTTGGGTCCTTCGAGGGAGGCGCTCAATGCAACGAACGAGGCAACCAGACTATAATGCTTGAACACTCTCACTTAGCCATAGAATTCTATAATTTTAAATTTCGGTGAAGCCCCTAGTATTCGGAAGACCGAGTTCGGGGCGCTATCCACGGCTGGGCCGGACAAAGCCGACTCCTCGTTCTAAGCGGCATAAGTCTTTAGGGACTCGAAAACCTCTCGAACAGCCACCGGCTCTCGCCCTATCATGACTGTCAGTTTTAGCTTTCTCCACTGAGGTGCTTAACCCAGCTCAACCGGGGCACAATCGCAGTGGTTCTCCCAGCGCTACCTTAGCCGATATAACGGAATGTAAGGTACCAAAACATGGGAGCCGGGCAAACCCAACTATTGACCCAAGACATGATTCAGAGCCGATGCATATAATGCTATAAGTTCGGGGTGCCGCACTTGTGAAAGTGTTCGGACTTATCACACCATATTTTGGGGTACTTAAGCCCCTGGTGTATTTGGCCGTACCAAAGCGTACGGATGCAACATGTCATAAGTGAACATATATAGATAAGAAAAAGGAATGCAATAATAGGCAAAAGCTGTGCATTGTTTATTAAAAAAGCTGCAGTAAAAGCAGAACGATACAAATAGTGCGATAAGCAAGGGACGGGACTATTTGACATGTCCCCCTCCAGGAGCGAGCTGTGGGATGATATGTAAAACAAGTATACTGCTCGTTATAGAGACCACCTGGATACTCGACGTAGCTTTCTGCTTCCCTGGCTGTTGCATCGTATGTTCGGCGATTCTACTGCCGGAAAGGGCTTCTTGATAAAGGAGTCCTGAAAATAATAAAAAGGAATTGCACAATCGGGAGCCCCTGGTGCGGTTGAGTCGCATTCTGGGCCTGCCGTGGTCGTGCCCCTCCCCCTATGCCCATGGTATTTCCAGAGCGTAGTTATGTACGTGTAGTACTGGTTTTGCAATTTTGCGAGGGCTGGGGTTGGGGCCGCATTGCTACGCGTGCTCGGGACGTGCCAGGCGGTCTTGTTGTAGGTTACTCCGGGCGCGCTTGACGGTGTCCGGACGTTTAATAGCCGGACTCGAGAATTGCCTTGAGAGGCTGCTTTGTACTTCCGCCGCGAGAGCCGCTGTATGCTCCTCCGTTTGGAGAGAGCGTTCAGTGTTTCCGTTGACCGTAATGACTCCTCGAGGGCCTGGCATCTTGAGCTTGAGGTATGCGTAGTGCGGCACCGCATTGAACTTTGCAAATGCGGTTCGTCCGAGCAGTGCGTGATAGCCGCTGTGGAACGGGACTATGTCGAAGATTAGCTCCTCGCTTCGGAAGTTATCCGGGGATCCGAAGACCACTTCAAGTGTAACTGAGCCTGTACATTTGGCCTCTACACCTGGTATGACGCCTTTAAAGGTCGTCTTTGTGGGTTTAATCCTTTAGGGGTCTATGCCCATTTTGCGCACTGTATCCTGATAAAGCAGGTTCAGGTTGCTGTTGCCGTCCATCAAGACTCTAGTGAGGTGAAATCCGTCAACGATTGGGTCTAGAACCAATGCGGCGAATCCGCCATGGCGGGTGCTAGTGGGGTGGTCCCTTCGATCAAAAGTGATCGGGCAGGAGGACCACGGATTGAACTTTGGGGCGACTGGCTCCATCGCATATACGTCCCTTAGTGCACGCTTTCGCTCCCTTTTGGGTATGTGGGTTGTGTATATCATGTTCACCGTCCGCACTTGTGGGGGGAAGCTCTTATGTCCTCTATTGTTCGGCGGCCGGGGCTCCTCCTCGTCATCGCTATGCAGCCCCTTGTCATTGTTTTCGGCAGTTAGCTTGCCTGCCTGCTTGAACACCCAACAATCCATGTTGGTGTGGTTGGCTGGTTTTTCGGGGGTGCCGTGTATCTGGCACGAGCGATCGAGTATTCGGTCCAAATTGGACGGGCCCGGAGTATTTCTTTTGAATGGCTTTTTCCGCTGACCGGGTTTGGAGCCTCTGAATCCGGCATTGCCTGCCGTATCCTCAACATTATCGCTGTTAATGCGGTGCTTGTGCTTGTTGCGACGCGACCTGCCGTTGTTGTCCTTGGTATTCGAATTACCAGGGCTCTTGGTCATGTTGTTACTACGAGCTAGGCAGCTATCTTCTCCCGCGCAGAAGCGGGTCATGAGTGTTGTGAGGGCTGCCATGGATTTCGGCTTTTCCTATCCTAGGTGTCGGGCAAGCCATTCGTCGCGGATGTTATGTTTGAAGGCTGCAAGGGCCTCTGTATCCGGACAGTCGACGATTTGATTTTTCTTGGTTAGGAACCGTGTCTAGAATTGTCTGGCTGATTCCTCTAGCTGCTGAATTATGTGGCTTAGGTCATCGCCGTCTGGTGGTCGCACATAGGTGACCTGGAAGTTGTCGAGGAATGCGGCTTCCAAGTCTTCCCAACAACCGATTGACTCCGCTGGCAAGCTGTTAAGCCAATGCCGAGCTAGTCCTTTAAGCTTGAGTGGGAGGTATTTGATGGCGTGTAGATCATCACCGCGGGCCATGTGTATATGAAGGAGATAGTCCTCAATCCAGACCGTAGGATCTGTTGTGCCATCGTATGATTCAATGTTTACGGGTTTGAAACCCTCAGGGATTTAATGATCCATCACTTCGTCTGTGAAGCATAGTGGGTGTGAGGCGCCTCTGTATTGGGCTATATCACGACGCAGCTCAAATGAGCTTTGTCTACTGTGTTCGGCCCGGCCGGAGTTGCCATATCCGGTGTGACGGTTATCATCACGTATCGTGGGGCGCCCACGCGATCCGTAGATTGATCTTGTTTGCCTTGCCTTGTCCTCCAGTATATCCCGCAGGTCTGGCGCATTTTCCCGCGCCTTGGTATTTTTTGAGCGGCGCCGGGGTGCGGCTTGAGTGGAGGGCCGAGAGGCCTCTATATCGCAGCCACGAGGTGGCCGGTCGGCCGTATCATGCGCTGGTGATGTAGGTTTAGGTGCTTCCTCCTCTAATCGGGGTAGCAGCCTGCGTTTTGGGTAGCTCTTGGAGGGGCGTTCAAGTTCATACTCTTCGGCCGCAAGGACTTCAGTCCATCTGTCGGCTAGCAAGTCTTGGTCAGCTCTAAGCTGTTGCTGCTTTTTCTTGAGGCTGCTTGCCGTGGCCATAAGCCTGCGTTTGAAACACTCTTGTTCGACGGGATCCTCAGGCACGACAAATTCGTCGTCGTCGAGGCTTGCCTCGTCTTCGGAGGGAGGCATGTAATTATCGTCCTCTACCTCTCTGCCTGCCGCTCTCTCATGAGGGCTGGCTTATCCATCCTCCTGCACTGAATCTTGCTGGAGGGGATTGTCTTCGGCACTGTCCGGGGTGTTATTGTCCCCCGTGCTGGAATCACCGTTTTTGCTATGGCGGGATTTAGAGCGGCGCCGCTGACGCCGGTGCTTAGGCTGTTTCTTGGAGGGGTCATCCTCCGTTGTTCCATCGCCATTCCCATCTTTTGGGATGTCCACCATGTAAATGTCGTATGACGAGGTGGCCTTCCAATGCCCTGTAGGCGCTGGTTCTTGGTCGTCTCCTACATCATCGTCTATACCGTCGATGTCTTCGGAGTCGAAGTCAAGCATGTCGGTTAAATCATCGACAGTGGCTACGAAGTGGGTGGTGGGTGGGCTTTGAATTTCTTCTCGTCCGCATCCCAACCTTCCTGACCATAGTCCGACTAGGGCTCTCCTGATAAAGAGAGAGACTTTAGTGAATTCAGGATGTCGCCAAAGGGCGAGTGCTGAAAGATGTCCGCGGCGGTGAATTCCATGACCGGCACCCAATAGGATTCGATTGGCAGGGGTGCGGAAGGTTCGGAGTCCGGAGAGGAGTCCGGCACCTTGGAGTTATGAGCCTTGCGAAGGACAGGGATGGTGTTCGGCTCAATCGCCGTAGAGATCGCAGCCCCCGAGGTGGTGTCCAGCCACCCGTCCTCGATCGGCGCAGTCGGCTCCGAGCTAAGGGTCGGAGCGGACACTGGTGCGGCCTCCAGGGCACCGTTCGGTGGCAGAGCTAGATCATGCCCCTCGTGATAGTGCAGCGCGCTTGGCTGTGGCTCGAACCCGTCGAAGATCAAGTCTCCGCGGACGTCAGCCGTGTAGTTCAAACTTCCAAATCTGACATGATGGCCAGGGGCGTAGCTTTCAATCTGCTCCAGATGGCCAAGCAAATTGGTCCGCAGTGCAAAGCCGCCGAATACGAAGATCTGTTCGGGGAGAAAAGTCTCACCCTGGACCGCATCGTTGTTGATGATCGGAGGAGCCATCGGGCCTAAAGATGACGACACAGAGGAACTCCCAATGAATTCATCAATGTCGGTGTCAAAACCGGCGGATCTCGGGTAGGGGGTCCCGAACTGTGCGTCTAGGCGGATGGTAACAGGAGACAAGGGACACGATGTTTTTACCCAGGTTCGGGCCCTCTCGATGGAGGTAAACCCCTACTCCTGCTTGATTAATATTGATGATATGGGTAGTACAAGAGTAGATCTACGACGAGATCAGAGAGGCTAAACCCTAGAAGCTAGCCTATGGTATGATTGTTGTTCATCCTACAGACTAAAACCCTCCGGTTTATATAGGCACCGAAGAGGGTTAGGGTTACACAGAGTCGGTTACAATGGTAGGAGATCTACATATCCGTATCGCCAAGCTTGCCTTCCACGCCAAGGAAAGTCCCATCCGGACACGGGACGAAGTCTTCAATCTTGTATCTTCATAGTCCAGGAGTCCGGCCAAAGGCTATGGTCCGGCCATCCGGACACCCCCTAATCTAGGACTCCCTCACTCACCCCGCCTGTCACGCACCTCGTCGCCACCATTAAAGAATTGGCCGAAGGATCACTATTGCCGAAGCTCAAAACAAGTTACGTCTGGATCAATAATCGGGCTTCAAGCCCCGAAGAAGGCCCAGAGCCAAACGCCGGTCCAAAACATGACTTCAAGTCCCCGACGCTGCCCGCTGACGGTGCGGATGTCGGACCCAACACGTGAAGTGCTTCAAGGGTCATAGATACCCTCACTAGAGTTCCGGACATACAACTTGGGGCAATACGAAATCTTCTCCCACCCACCCCCCATGTCGCGTACTCCCCAGATATTTCGGGTCCTCTGGACATCTGGGATTTGATGTACATGAAGCAGCAGCCTGGAGAGACGGTCCACCACTACTGGGCTAGATTCCTCTTGGTAAAAGAAAAAATCACAAGCTACCGTGAGCAAGACATAATTATGGCCTTTCGGTCTAATTGTTGAGACGAAGGGATTCTAAACACCCTCGCTCGTCGACACGTGCAAAGCCTCACCGATCTATCGGACCTGGTACGCAAATACTGCGCCGTGGAGAGCACCTGGAAGGAACATCAAATGCGCGTGGAGTCAAATCACGCCGAATAGTCAAGCGCAATCCGGGACAAGCGTGCATGCGCACAGCGGTCGCCCGAGCATGAGCCCGCTAAAAAAAGAAACATATCCCTCGCCGGATCCAGATCGGTCCTGGACGAGCTACTGGACAAGCTATGTCCCATACACTCGACCATGTTAAACGCAAATTCAACTCATAGGCTTCGAACTTGTTGGGTTGTTAGACAAGTTGCCAAGAGTGGTGAAGCCATACTCCGCCTTCAAACGCCCAGTAGAGGATCAGAAACACCCCCACTCATTGACAATAGTGTCCTAACAATCTATGAAACTTTCTCCTTGAATAATCAGAGAAAAAGAGCCCTGTGAGAACTCAGTCAAGTCCACCAGGTCACAACATCAAGCTCCTGGACAGACACCCCGATCACCTTGGATGCGGAGGACGAACCAAGGGCGCGACCCAGCCGAGCACCTGCCGCATTAGTCCTCGACCCCATCGTGGACGGCTTCAGATTAACCAAGGTGCTTATGGATGGAGGCAGCGGCCTAAACCTCATTTACGAGGACACTCTCGATAAAATATCATGTCTGTTGTGCGTAAATTATCATTGCCATTGGAAAAGAACTTACTGGGATTTGTTTAACAACTTTTTCCCTTCATGTTATTCACACAGAAGTTAGCATGATCAAGCCTTCGAACGAGACAACACATCTCACATATTATCCTCTTTTCCATGATCGTGGCGCAGAAGAGGGTGAAATATTGGAAATCCTGATTCACTCCACTTGGTTTAGATCCCATAAATGTTGGAGCGTTGACCGGTTAACTTTTGCTCTAAAAATTCAGGTCGAGTTTGTCGTTTGTCAGTTTGGCAATTGAATACAAGTGACGTGCAACAGAAAAAGATGTATAAAAAAGGAAGGGACGTTCTACGAATGGTAAGACTAAAAATGAACTCACTATACTCTCTTTTTTATGGAAAATGCCAAAGGGAGGCCGAGCTTTATGGATGTCTTAATTTGAAAACTTCAAACTTTTCAGTTCAAGAAAATATGAAAAATACACATATATCTAGAGACATATGATAGTTCAAACCAACAGATTAAATACGGGTTGTCTTCAACATAAACAACAAACAGATGGTGGACTCATTGGTTCGCTAGCTAGAGCCTAAAGCGGTTAAATCGTGGTTTAAATGCGCATGCATAGAATTAGGAGGTGCGGTTAAAAGAGATGTGGGTACTTAAGGCATTCCATTAATTAGCGTTGGGATAATTAACATCGTCCAATAACTGGGGGATGCTGGAGAAATGGAAGAAAAATCAAACGAAGATCGGGGCCTCTTGATCCCAATCCAATGCCAGGCGATGTGTTCCAAATACAAGTTGAACAAAATTTTGATGGTCTGAATTTAGTAATTCCGTTTGTTAAATACAAGTTGATACATTTCCAAATAGACGTTGAACAATTTCCAAATACAATTAGAACATTCTTCGGATACAAGTTAAATATTTTTCAATTACACGTGGAATATTTTCCAAATACATGTTGAATATTTTTCAAATACATAGTGAACATTTTCTAAACACAGGTTAAATATTTTTAAGTACATGATGAACATTTTTTTCAATATGTTAAATAATTTTTAAGATAGACGATGAATATGTTATAAATATGTGGTGAACGTGTTGAAATTCTTTTAAATATATGCCAAAAAATTCTAAATACACTGTGAACTTTTTTTAAAATAGTTGAACATCTTTAAATATACACTCTGAACATTTTTATATATATGCGATGAACATTTTTAACACATGATGAATATATTTCCAGAAATGTATGAATACTTTTTTAATATATGATTTTTCTTAAAATAGTTGGAGACATTAAGTCCATGAAGACTTTTTATTTTTTTTATTTTTTTCCTCGCAAAAAAAGAAGAGTTTGAATTTTTTGTATTTTACCAGAAAAACAGTAAGATGCTTCAACAGAAAAATAATAAAAATAAAAGAGAAAAGGAATAAAATGAAAATCGCTGGCTATTTTGGGCCCGGACCAGACCAGCTAGGGAACACTGTGGCTGACGCGGCCTTTAGAACGTCCGCTAAGCAAGTCAACTATATCTCGAATAGAGCGAGACATTACGTGTCCGAATCACTAATTCAGGAGCACTTTTTGCATGTCGAATTTTCCCTTTTTTCATAAATTCGTTTATTTAAAATGTTTTATCTCTAAAACTGTGCTTCCAAATCTTCAGTCGTTTTCACCATTGGATTCCTCGTGTCGAGATCTTTAAAACTAAATCCCATGTTGATAGGTTTTAATGTACTTTTTTTAATGAAAAAACGGACGAAAAAACCTAATGGGAGCATGTTCTTTTTTCCTTTCCAAAAGAGACACCACCGTGGCTCTCGTGGAAGCAAATTCGTGCCTCCACGAGAATTAAACTCGTGCCTCTCACGGAAGAAACGGAAAAAAAAAAAGAAAAAGCGTTTTTTTCATTTCTGAGAGGCACGGCTGTGCCTCTTGCCAAAGGAAAAAATGTGTTTTTTTCTGGGAGGCACGACCGTGTTTTTTGCGAAAGCAAAACCGTATCTCTCGTCAAAGGGAAAAAAGAAAACACTTTTTTTTTCATTTCCGAGAGGCACCGTGCATCTCGCGAAAGCAAAAACCATGCCTCTCTCGGAAGGGAAAAAAGAAAACACATTTCTTTTCCGTTTCTGGCTGTGCGTCACACGAAAGGAAAAAAAACACATTTTTTGCACAAATTTTTTGTCTAGCTAGAAAAAAATCAGGACAAACCCCATCTAAAAAGTCAAAAACGCATGTGAAAAAGAAAAATAAATCAAACGAAATGCCCAGAGCACGACACATGGCAGCCGCTGAGAGCGCGCCAAGTCTCAGCTCGCCCCCGTTGACCATTGCGGAGCTTCCGAAGGAGTACTCCTTCGTTAGTTGCTCCCTGCGATATCTCGCTGAAGCGTTCATAGTTATCAGCTGCCCCATTCACGCATGGTTAAGATATCTCGGGCCTGCCCATTCATGCACGGTTAAAATAAAATAGAGAAGGAAAATGGTGGAGCTGCACGCATCGAACCCCGGTCTACTAGGAGATTACCAGTTCGTGATAACTAGACGGGGTGAGGCGTACTTAATGCGATTTGGCGTGGTTTTTTCCACCTGTTTTTAAACATTTTTATACACTTTAAACATTGTCGAACATTTTTACTATACACTTTTAACAGTTTCCAAATATAAGTTTCACATTTTTTAATACATCGTCAATATGTTTTCTATACACATTTAACATTTTAAAATGTAAGTTTATATATTTTGAATACATGGTCAATATTTTTTTTATACACATCTAACATTTTTTAAATGTTTGATTAACAGTTTTAAAATACTTGTTTAACATTTTTCAAAACCTTGATTAACATTTTATAAACTACATGATCAACTTTTTTCACACATTGTATATTTTTGTGTACATTTTTTGTATACACGCTCAACATTTTTTCTATACATATTTATCATTTTTAAATGCATGATTAACATTTTTCAAAACTTTATGTAATTTATATATTTTAAATATATATGTTTATCTTTTTGGAAGTGTAAACAAAAAGTAAAAAATGAAATAAAAAACGTGAAAAAAAGAAAAAACACAGAGATTGTGCCGTCCAGCGCTCTTGGGCCGGCCCATCTGGAGGTGCCCTAACGCGAGTGTTTCCCTAGGTCTGGCTTAAAGCGAGACATAGTCACATAGGGCGCCCCTTGCTTTTTTTTAGCGGTAAAGCTAAAATTTATTGATCAAAATACGGATGAAGTGGAATACGAAGTGGATCGTGTGGGGTTGGAACTACACATGGTACCCCTCGTCCAAAGTATTCGAGAATTTAATTAGACTATCTGCATCTTTATTTGTTCTTTTGTGGGTGTGCATCTTTATTTGTTGCTCGGCCTTTAAACATGTAACCCTCATTGCCTTCTGGTTTGATCGAGTCGAGCCCATTGGGTATTCATCAGCGCATCAGGCACGCAAAGCCCTGCGAGAGCTCGGGCGTTCTCCACGTTAAACTGACCGAGAAATGGACATCACTTAAAAACACCGAGAAATGCACATGGCGCTTGCCTTGGCCGGACCACTTGCCCGTGTCAGCGTTCATTCCGTACTCCATCTGTCTAATATAAGAGTGTTTTTTATATTAGTGTAGTGTAAAAAACAGACTGAGGGAGTACCTTTTCTTGTAGCGATCGCTGGAGCGACTCGGTGTTTCCTGTAGTAACCACTGTACTGACTCAGTTATCCCCGTAGAGAACACATCACACGTTTTATGAAACTTTCTTTTCTTGTGAAAACTGTGATTTTTTTTTCATGTTTTCAGAAACTGTGGTTTTTGGGGAAAACTTGATTTTTTTAAGAGAAAAGTGAATAGTTATTAAAAGTAAACATTTTTTTAAATCACAAACCTGGAAGCCTGAACATATTTTATAAAAACCTGAACATTTTTAAAGCTCAAACATTTTTTGAAATTCTAAACACTTTTTGAATACATGGACATATTTTGCAAACACAAAGTTTTTAGATATTGTGAAGAATTTTTGAAAACATCAGCATTTTCTTGAAATCCTAACATTTTTAAAAATTTCGTTTTTTGGAAATGCGGACATTTTAATAAAGGCATTTTCTTGAACACCAAAGAATTTTAGAAAATTGAAAATAAGCTTCAAACCCCCACCCCCACCCTCACCCGAAGAAAACCGAAAGAAAGAAACAATAGAAGAACGAAAAATGAAACAAGAGGGCACGAACTGGAATGGAACCTTCCAGATATCAGAAACAGAGAACCTAGCTAAATGGGTCAACCGAGTTAAAATGTGTGATATGTTTCTAGTGCGATTCGGCACCAAGCTGCAATGACAAACAAATAAACGGATAAAAATAAATTTGTTGGCTATTTTGGGA
This sequence comes from Triticum timopheevii, assembly GCA_963921465.1. Taxonomy (NCBI): domain Eukaryota; kingdom Viridiplantae; phylum Streptophyta; class Magnoliopsida; order Poales; family Poaceae; genus Triticum; species Triticum timopheevii. The sequence continues at coordinate 375,867,239 of OY997270.1, forward strand.
TCGGCACATGTGGGGCGCATTGTGGAGGACGTGATGACGGTGTCCCGGTCAAGGGGTGTCTCACCACTTCGGTTCCTGGCTTGGAGGCCGGGCTAAGGATCCCTAGGTTGGTGTCATCCTGGGTCACATTGGGCAGTACATGGTAGATTTAGCAAAGACTCCGAAAGACTTGACGTACAAGTCGAAGATAATAGAGCCGTATAGGACTCTTTCTCCATTGACGTAGCCGATTAGGATATATAACCCTAGGACCATCGTTATGCTATATAAGCCAAGGTTCAGACTCATTGTAGAGAATTTAACATAGGAGTACAATTGTTTGGTACTTTACTTGTATTTTGTACACACCCCAACGCAATATACACGAACAGGAGTAGGGTATTATCTCCACCGTAAAAGACTGAACCTGGGTAAATCCTTGCTTCTATTACCATCTAGCCAAGTCGCCTAGCTAGGATATCCTATCGAGAGATCTGCCAGATCTAGCTCCGACACGCGCCCTTAGTGCTCACTAAGAAGAGAAAGTGAAGCATAATGAGAACGACTAATCAAGGCGCACCCGTTGGAATGAACATGCGGTGGAAACTTGAGCGATACGGGAGTGTGTCGCGTGGTCACCCAGCCGCCACCACGTGTCGTGGCAGGGTGCATCCGCATGCGCATGATTTTTTTTTCCTTTTTTGCACGTGTTTCGGTTTTTAGGGTTGTTTCAGGTTTTCAAAATTTTCTTGGTTTTTCTTAGGTTTTCTCTACAAAAAAACATTTGCACTTTTGCTTTTGTCGTGGTTTTCATGCTTGAAGCACGCGTGAGAAATGACAAGTATAGTTGTGCTTCACTATGAGGCACATCTGTTTTTCCGTGTAAAGAACCATTGTCCTCCCCGAAAGTGAAAAGCACAGTTATGCGTCACGGTGAAGCATAACTGTGCTACCAAAAAATGAAAAGGCATAAAATCTCTTTTTTCACAGAAAAGCACAATTGTCTTTACGGTTTTGTTTAGTTTTTTCTGGCTCCCTTTTTTCGTATTTTTTTGTTTAGTTATATTAATATGAGATACTGTTTTACAAATCACAACACGAGAAATGCAATAATGAAAATGGTTCACTTTTATTAAAAAAACAAATATACAAGAAAAACACAAAACTCTCAAATTCTGACAAGTGTCATATGCATATGCAATGCATCACTTGTCATTAACAGAGAAGATTTCTTTATAGAGTACGCCTAGACGTACCCTATTTTTATAAAAGGTAGAAGACAAATTACAAGTGAAAGTGCGTTATATCGACTAGAGGGGGGGGGGGGGGTGAATAAGCGATTTTTATAAATTCTTCACTGAGGAATTTGCTGGTGAGGAAATTTCTGAATGAAGAACTACTAGCAGCGGAATAAGTACTCAGAAGTAAACATAACAGAATATAGGCATAGTCATCATGGTGAGATGAAGACAGGCACAGAGTACGAAAAGCGTAAACACAGGATAACACAAGAAAGAAGACGGACATACTGAAGAAATTGAACTGAGGAAATTGAAAAAATCTTCAGTCAAAGTCTTCAAACAGATATGAACAGGCACACAACAACAGACATGAGGAAATAGAACCAGTAAACTCGGTGAAGACAATGATTTGGTAGACCAGTTCCAACTTCTGTCTCAGTTGTACATCTGGTTGGAGCGGCTGAGTATTTAAACTCAGGACACCCAGTCCCGGACACACAGTCCTCACCGTATTCTCCTTGAGCTAAGGTCACACAGACCTCGCCCAATCACTCGTGGTAAGTCTTCAGGTGACTTCTGAACCTTCACAAACTCGGCCACTCGGCGATCCACAATTTCTCTTGGATGCTCTAGACCTTGACGCCTAACCGTCTGGAAGAAGCACAGTCTTCAAAGGAAACAAGTGTCGGATCCACGCAGGATCAATCTCTTCAGTGATGCTCAATCACTTTGGGTTTGTAGGTGTTGGGTTTGGGTTTTCCTCACTTGATGATTTTCGCTCAAAGTCCTCGGAGGATGGGATGCTCTCAAATGACAAGTGTCAGTTTCTCTCGGAGCAGCCAACCAACTAGTGATTGAAGGGGGCGGCTATTTATAGCCTAGGGAGCAGCTCGACATGATAAGACATAAATGCCCTCGACTGATATGACCGTTAGGTCGGTAGATATTTTGGAACAGCTGGCGCATAGCACAGCAACGGTCGGAATTTTGACTATCAAAATCCTCAGGGCTCTCATGTTCCTCACTGTGTAGGCAATTCACACTGGCGAATTCCTAACTCCTCAGTCAGAACAAATTCCTCAGAGACCAAAAGAACTTCGTCTCTGTCACTGAAGAATATGACCGAACTGTATGAGATTTCCAATGGCTTCACTCGAAGGGATTGGTAGGTGTAGGATTTTGAGTTGAGCATCACATGGAAATGTTTCCTTAGTATTTCCTCGACCCCCTTTAACAGTACGGTGTTTCCTATGACTCAAGAAAGAGAAAATGAAATTACGAAAACAAAAGTCTTCACGCTTCATGTTCCTCGAATGATTGCCAAGTCTTCAAGGTCACACCAATTTCTTCACTTTCAAAGTCTTCCGAAATCCAAGTTGAAGAACTTCATTTTTAGGGGTCGACTTTCTCTATAAATATCAAACTCCTCATAGACTTATAGACCTGTGTACACTCACAAACGCATCAGTCCCTTAACCTACAAGTCTTCAATACACCAAAATCACTAAGGGGCACTAGATGCACTTACAATCTCCCCCTTTTTGGTGATTGATGACAATATAGGTTAAGTTTTTAACGGGGATAAACATATGAAGTGTAAATACTGATATTGAGGAATTTGATTGCAAGATATAGAAGAACTCCCCCTGAAGTTGTGCATAGTGAGGAATTTGCTTTTGAAGCAATGCACACTTGAATAGTATAATCATGGAGATCTCCCCCTATATCTTGTAATTCATACACGCATTTGATATATAATATGAAGAACTTGAAATGCATGATGAAATATGGTGCCTGATGTAATTCAGCATGCGTGCATAGACATTAATGAGGAATAAGCATGCAGAAGAACACAGCAAAAGTATCAGGACACCATAGAGTTTAAGATTACAACTAGATCCAGCAAAGTCATTAGAAGAACGAGAGTTGTAACTTAGCCAAAAAAACGCCCATATAGGATAGACCCGCTTGAAGACTAACTCAAATTTCTCCCCCTTTGTCATCGAATGACCAAAAGGGTTGAAATTGAGGACTAACGCCCCTGAAGAATATCATGATGATGGAGGAGCGCCAGCGTTGTCAGGGTCTTGAGTCATTGTAGGGCCTGCTGCAGTGTCGTCCAAGTTTTCATGCTCGTCCGTGGCGTGTGATGAAGAATATGAGCTGGCCACCAAGAAAGGAACCTTGATCTTCTTGTATCCCTTCGGTGGAGGAGCAAACCAGTCAAAGTCTTCCTTGAAGCCCATTTGCTTCAGATCTTCTTCAACATACAGATGTGATAGAATAGCCCATGTGCGATCAAACACTTCATGGAGGTAGTAATGGTTTTTCTTCACTGCATTATGTGTGGAAGTCATGTTGTGAAGAATAGAGCCAAACTAACGCTTAACCCACTTGTGGTTGCGATCCACCTTCTGGTGAAGACTTATAAGCAATTCACGGTCAGTCATCACATGAGGAGCAATAGCTTGAGGACTTGACTTGGTAGCATTGGTAGCAGAATCATGAGTGGCAGAGTCATCATTGGTGGAGTAAGATGCAGCTTTGTGGAACTGACCATCCAATGGATGAATGCCTTCATCGATAACGGCTGGTGACTTGCCCTTCTCATCAGATGAGGAAATTGTCCGCTTGAGGACTTCAATAGGGGGCAAGTAACTGAGGTGATTCTGAAAATCAGCCTTGTAGTTGAGTGAAGACCTTGTTGTGAGTAATCTCATGATCCACGGCGCGTAAGGCTTCAGCTCAAATGGTGAAAGTGCAACATTCGCCAGAGTCCTCATGAAGAAATCATGATATGGGGATGCCATGCATGATGTTGAAAAGCATATTCTTCATCATTCCGCTAATTTCTTCATCGGATGAGTCATGACCTTTGATGGGACTCATGGTCTTCGTCAGAATGCGGTAGATGGTTCTTGGCACATAGAGCAATTCCTTCACGAGGAATTTGGTCCTTGGGGCTTGACCCGGCTTCAGCGGCTTCATGAGCACTTGCATATAGTGAGTAGTGAGTTCAGGCTCATCATACAGACAACGAGCACCGTCCGGTGGAGGACTGATTGGCAAGGCACGAAGCAATTCAGAGGCTGGTGCCTTGTAATGAGTGTTTTTAGTCATCCAGTCCAACACCCATGAGTTGACATCAGCAGCATCACCTGTGATATGCAGAGTTGCGTCGAACTGAAGAATAAGCTCTTCATTCCAATCAACTATGTCAGAGCAGAAATTAAGCAAGCCTGCATCATGAAGCATGCTGAGGACTTGAGAGAATCAAGGCATGGATTCCATGTCCACAGGAGGAATGTGCTCGTGGTCGAAGACTTTGTCCTTGTTGAAGAGCACTGAGGAATAGAAGTTGGTCTGGCTGGCATTCCAGAAATGCTTCTTTCTAAGACGAGCATTGTCATAGGGGTTGAATTTAGTGAAGAACACGTGCTCGCCGGAGAAATCATCAGCCTTGAATTTTTGCTTCTTGAAGAGGGGATCCTTTGGCTTGGGCTAAGGAGTGTCAGTCAATTGCATCACCACCTCAGGAATCGCAATCTTAGGTTCCTCAGGCTGAGGAATTTCAGGCTCTTCTACAGCTTTAGCCTGGGTCGTCAATTCTTCATTAACAATTTCTTCAGCACTAGTGGCTGGAATTTCTTCATGAACACTTGGGGTTGCATGATGTTCTTCAGATCCCATTTGCACTTCAGTGGCAGCAGGGGACTGAGGAATTGCTTGGAGTGGAGTGAACATTTGGAGAGTTGGGGTGCTGACTGTCCCAAAATTAGCACAGGAGTGGTACAACCAATGTCCACATCCTCATCTTCTATTTCTTCAACACCTGCCTCTTCAGCAGTGAACTGAGGCATAGGTGAGGAAATGACTGGGGTTGAAGGGATTGCGTCCACTTCAATTTCTTCGTCCAACTGCTCTGTCGAAGCAGCAGAAGGAGTTTATTCATCGGATTCATTAGGAATCACATAATCTTCACCAAAAGGAATAAGGTCCTTTGATGGCATGGAGGAGACTGGAATGGCATCAATAGGATTGTTAATTGAACTTGTCAGAGGCTTCATCTTCTTCGGAGCTAAAGAATTTGATGAAGTTGATGCCTTCCTTTTCTACACAGCTGCATGCTTTGCAGCCTTGGTCTCTTCGCATCTGATGCAGATGGAAGGATCAGAGTTGGTGTAGGCGCAGGAGGTGCAGGGGACTTTGGTTCATTTTCCTCAGGCACAACTGATGCAGTTGCCCTGACTTGTTCACTTTCTTCAGGTGCACCACTAGTGGATGCCCTGGCAATATCTTCAGCGGCTGGAATGGAGTCATCAGCCCTGGCACTCTCATTTTCTTCAGCAGCCTGATTGTCATCAGCGGTGCTGGCATGTTCTTCAGTAGGCTGAGCAGAAGCTTCAGCCTGAGTAACTTTAACGTGCATAGGAGGAGCAGCAGTTGAAGAGAATTTGTTCGTCAGATTGACGAAACGCACCTTGGCGCCCTTCCAATCAGCATGGTAGTGATCAAATTCATCACTCAGTTGTTTGATTTCAACTTGCAAGGCAAGGAGCTGATCAGGAGTGAGAGTGAGGACATTGTCCTTAAGGTAGCGCTATTTCTTGTACTGCACTTTCTTCAAACTTCTACCTTGTTCAAATTTCCATTTTCCTTCCTCAATGAAGGCAATCAACACATGACTTTGACCAGGAGTCAGGTTCATCTCTGGCAAAGGCGTGTTAGGATCCTTGTGCCACGGGTCAATGTAGTCGAGGATCACCTTTGGATCCAACATCAACGGCACATTGCTGCCTTTGGCTCTAGCAGCACTGGCTTGCCTGTCTTTGATGATTTCGACAAGTTCTTCATCATTAGCCTCATCATCATCAGAGGGCACTTGGAAGGCGACCTGCTTCTTGTGAGGACTTGGTCGAACGCCGCATCCAGCAGTGGCCTTTTTCTTCAGTAGAGAGGGACCAGCTGAGGAATTTCAAGCAGATGAGGAGCTTGCAGATGCTCCTGAGGCAATTGAGAAGCCTTGAGTCCTTTGGCACGAGGCGAGATGCGCAGGTGCCGAGGATTTGGTCGGAGCAGCTGAAGACTTTGACAGAGGAGCTGAGGACTTTGAAGGAGCAGTGTGAGGAATTTGCCGCGAGGGCTTTGAAGAATCTGGCCTTGAGGGCATAGCAGAGGAGCTTGGATGTGAGGGCATTGAAGGAGAAGCACTGGACTTATGCGCAGGCTTCTTATGCATTGCCTTCTTTGGCTGACTGGCAGAGGCCTCAGCAGAGGCAGCAGCAGCAGAGTCTGCATTGAATTTCTTCACTGCTTCCTTTGCTTGCTTGGCTAATTTGACCTGGCGCTTTTCCCATTCATCAGCATAGTCCTCACAGCGCTTGAGGCTAGTGGGATCTGCCAATTGGCCTGGTGCCAATGGAGGTCTTGAGCATGGAGGGTTGAGCGCGAATTTCTTCATATACATGGGAGTAACATACCTATACTCCCTCCATTCTCGTGCCCATCTCCTCTCTATCCTTTGTATGCGCACCTTGTGCTGATTCTTGTCCTCCTTGCCAAACATGGCTTCATCAGGAGTGCAGTATCCAGCATAAATGTCATCAGGGATTTCAACCGCAGTATTGACCTCAGGCCTCTTTCCTCCCTTCTGTGGCTTCTTGCCAGCCATTTTCTTCAGCTGAGGAATATGAACAACTGAAGTTTCTGAAGAGGTGTGCAACTTTTCTTCGAGGAACGCTGCAAATGAGTTAAGTTGATGAGAACCTAGTGATTCAGCAGCGGACATTTGTACCTGTGAACAGAGTATAGTTGCAAGGAATTTGGAGAGGTCATATGCGTTCTCAGAAGGTTTTTCGAAAATGAATAAGTTTTGAGGAATTTGACCAGATGAGTCTTGAGGAATTCACTAAGCGTTCTTTGTCTTAGGTTCCAGAGTTGTATAGATTCAAAATCCACACAATTGAGGAATCTTGAAGAAAATAATTGCTTAGAGAAACGAATCAAGAGCTGATAACATGCGAGGTGTTCATGTGTGTGAAGATTTGAAGAATAAACACCTTTGAAGATTTTCAAGAAAACTTGAGAATCAAAGAGGGGAGTAAAAGTAACTTTTAATTACCCGAAGTGAAGAACTCGACGAACTGGGAAGAGTAGATGTGAAGTTCGTCGGGTCAGATCTTCCACGCCCTAACTCGGCAGAGGAAGACGGCTACGGCGGCGGCGAAGTGAAGAAATCCGCAACCGGCACGAGTACGACGGCGACGAGGTCGAGGCAGTGAAGGTCTTCCTCACCGGCGACGATGAAGTAGCGGCGGTGCTAGGGTTTCGGGAAGCTCGAGCGAGAGAGAGCGAGCGAGGTGAAAGTGAAGTGAGGAAGAGGCAGGGGTATTTATAGAGGGAGTGAAAAATTGTTCATCCGAGGAAATCGGACGAACGTGCCCCTGGCCCTTCTCATCCGGTTGACATGTGTCACCCACGTACTGAGAGGTGGCGATCGTGTAGGATCGCGGGTGAATAGATAAGTATTGTCATGAGAAGTGGAACGGTTTGAGCGGCAAAGCCGAAAATTTAGATAAGATAAGTTTAAAAGTTCCGTTCGTAATTTCTTCAGCTATCAAGAACATAGTGAAGATTTTGAATGAGTTTCAATTAGAACGCACATGAGGATTTTGTGAATAGACTAGGTTGAGTTTAGCATAGAGGGCAAGGGTCCGATCACATTCACTTAGCAGAAGAAAAACAACTTGAAGAATTAGCAATAAGTGAATGTTGTAGAGGACATAAAACTCATATATATATATATTCAAATGAAGAACAACACCGGAAAGAGTGAAGACAATGCAAAGTTGAAAAATTTGAAAAATTGAGGAATTTCAAAAATGAAGAAAAACTCAAATTGAAGATTTTTAACTTTGGTTGGTGGCGTAAACCACGGTATAAGAAAACTGATTTCAGACACCGCGTACAATTGTCGTAGGGCTCTGAGAATCAATCTCTTCATTAATTTCTTCACACTTAGAGGGTTAGTATTCATTGACTGAAGAAAAATGTTACTTCGTGTGTTGCGCATCTAAGTCATCAAGTCAGCATGAGTGTTAGGATGTGTGTCCATTTCAGAGAACATTCGAAGATTCTAGGATATTTAGCTCACACCGCAACTTGCTAAATCTCTTCTCATCAAAGGGCTTAGTGAAGATATCGGCCAGTTGATCTTCAGTGTTGGCGTGGTCGATGGAGATGTTGCCCTTCAACACATGATCACGAAGAAAATGATGACGAATCTGGATGTGCTTGGTCTTCGAGTGCTGAACTGGGTTATGAGCAATCTTGATGGCACTCTCATTGTCACAGTAGAGAGGCACATTCTTCACGTTGACGCCATAGTCCTTGAGTGTTTGCTTCATCCATAACACTTGAGCACAGCACGATCCAGCAGCAATGTACTCAGCTTCTGCAGTGGAGAGTGATACGCAGTTCTGTTTCTTCGAGGACCAACAGACCAAAGATCGTCCGAGAAAATGACATGTGCCTGATGTTGACTTGTGGTCCACGCGATCGCCAGCATAGTTAGAGTCTGAATATCCAATGAGATCAAAAGAAGAGCCCTTGGGATACCATAATCCAAGTGTTGGTGTGTGAGCTAAGTATCGAAGAATATGCTTCATAGCCTTAATGTGATTCCTTCGGTGTAGCTTGAAATCGGGCACACATGCAAACACTAAGCATAATATCCGGCCTAGATGCACATAGGTACAATAAAGTGCCAATCATGGAGCGGTATACCTTTTGAAAGAAGTCTTGACCATTTTCATCAGTGCACAGATGGCCATTTGTGGGCATTGGAATTTTGACCCCTTTGCAATCTTGCATGCCGAATTTCCTCAATACTTCCTTGAGGTATTTCTCCTGAGATATGAATATCCCATTGCGCTGTTGACGAATTTGAAGACCACAAGGCCATTTTCATCTTGCTTGTTGCGGTAGATCCACTTTGTGCCAATAATGTTGTGCTTGCGAGGATCTGGACGTTTGACCAGTTCCCAGACGTTGTTGAGCTCGAATTGATGTAACTCTTCTTGCATAGATTGAATCCACTCAGGCTCCAGAAATGCTTCATCTACCTTAGTGGGCTCTGTGATAGAGACAAATGCAAAGTGCCCACAAAAGTTAGATAAATGTGAAGCTTTTGAGCGAGTGAGAGGACCTGGTGCTTCAATGTCATCGATGATCTTCTCGATTTGCACTTCGTTTGTAATACGAGGATGAGCGGGTTGTCTTCGAGGAATTTGATCTGCATTTTCTTCAGATGCATTTTCCTCAGCACCATTTTCTTCATGTGCGCCAGCTCGACGTTCATCACATTCTGGAATGAATTCTTCAGCAGATTCTTCAATAGGAATGACATCCTCAGTGGCTTTGAACCTGATAGAGTCCTCAGGTGCTGGTTCATCTATCACAGAAGGTAGGTCCTCTCTTTGCGAGCCATTAGTTTCATCGAACCGCACATCCGCAGTTTCAACAACCTTGTGAAGAACGTTGTTGAAGACTTTGTAGGTGTGCGAGTCCTTTCCGTAACCAAGCATGAAACCCTCATGTGCTTTCGGTGCAAATTTAGAATTGTGATGAGGATCTCTAATCCAACATTTAGCACCAAAGACTTTGAAGTAACTCACATTGGGTTTCTTGTCAGTGAGGAGTTCATAGGCCGTCTTCTTGAAGAATTTGTGAAGATATACTCTGTTGATGATGTGGCACGCAGTATCAATTGCCTCACTCCAGAAACGACGAGGCGTCTTGTATTCATCAAGCATAGTGCGAGCCATCTCAACAAGAGTTTTGTTCTTGCGCTCCACGACATCATTCTGTTGAGGAGTATAAGATGCAGATAACTCATGAGTAATACCAAGTTCATCAAAATAGTCATCAAGACTGGAATTCTTGAACTCAATTCCATTGTCACTCCTGATGTGCTTGATCTTCACACCAAAGTTGGTTGAAGCCCTCGAGGAAAATCATTTGAAGACTTCCTGCACCTCATGTTTGTAAGTGACAATGTGTACCCATGTGTAACGAGAGTAATCATCAACAATAACAAAGCCATATAGAGATGCATCATTTGTAACAGCGGAATAATGATTAGGACCGAAGAGATCCATGTGAAGCAATTCAAATGATCGAGTGGTAGTCATGATAGTCTTCGCTGGATGCTTGGCCTTTGTCATCTTTCCAGCTTCACAGGCTCCGCATAAGTGATCCTTGAGGAATTTGACATTCTCAATGCCAGTGACATGCTTCTTCTTCGCGAGCATGTGCAGATTCCTCATGCTAGCATGACCAAGTCATCGATGCCATAGCCAGCCTTCTGAAGCTTTTGCATGTAAGCATACAACCGGTTGTGGTCCTGTAGAGAAATCAACAATGTACAAGTCTCCTCTCCTAAAGCCTTCGAAGACTTTGGAATTGTCAACTTCCATGATCACAACACAATGATACTTGCCAAAGACAACAACCATATCAAGATCACAAAACATTGAGACAGACATGAGGTTGTATCCTAAGGACTCGACAAGCATGACTTTGTCCATGTGTATGTCCTTAGAGATCGCAACTTTACCTAGACCCAATACCTGACTTTTGCCTTTGTCAGCGAAGATGATATGCTTCAGATGTGACGGTGATAAAGGAGCATCCATCAATAGATTCTTGTCACCAGTCATGTGATTTGTACATCCACTATCGAGGACCCACTCATTGGCTTTTGGTTGTTCATCCTGCAGATGAATTAGTGCAACTTACGAACTCATATACTTCATAAGTGAAGAATATGACATCAATATCACCAGATCAATTTCATCAAGCAATAGAATAGATAAATTGGTAGGAGGACGTGTGAAATGAAAGTTCATTTCATCATGATTAGCCTGCGTCCTATCAGGACTGTTCAGGTCTCCAGCAAATTCTTCAGACGTTTTGAGTACGTCTGGAGACCTGACCCTGCATAAGAGATTAGTTCTTTTTCCTCACCACCCACATCTGAAGGGGTGGCAAAGAATTTATCACTCTGCGAGCACCATATGAGAAAGGTGGCATAGACGCCAGTCCACTTCGTTTCACATAAGAGGGGTTAGGGTAAGCATATGAATAAGCAGAGAAATTCTTCGAGGACTTATGAACATAATGATTTGAAGAATAATGCACATATTCATAGCCCTTAGCTCTACCCTGCGAAACAAAAGGGTTAGCACAATGATGATCATATGAAGACTTCGATCCTTTTGAGGAATTTGATGCATGTGAGGAATTTGGTCCATATGAGGACTTGGATCCATATGAAGAATTTGGTTCATGTGAAGAATTTGATCTGGAGTTCCTATTCTTCAAAGGTGGTGTCATGAGGACATTCACCTGAAGACTTTCAAGGCAACTTTTGGGAACCCAGATTTTCTTCATAGGAGAGCCGTTCCTGCAGTTAGTCCCAACATATCTAGCAAATACTTCACCATTCTGATTTTTGAAAAGTTTGTAGTTAGAGTCAAAAGACTCATCAGAAGAATGAGGTGGTTCACATGTAAAGCCAGATAAGTTGGATGGATCAACTGGAGGTCCCTTTGCAGCAACCCATAAGGTTTTGGGGTACTGCTTAGGCTTCCAGTATGTTCCATCAGCATTGAGTTTCCTCTCAAAGGCAATACCCTCTTTCCTTGGGTCTCTGTTGAGGATCTGCTTTTTGAGCACATCACAAAGAGTCGGATGCCCTTTGAGGCTTTTGTACATGCCTGTCATGTACAATTCCTTCAGCCCTGCATCATTAGTGATACTTGCATTGTCCTCAGATGAGGAATTAGTGATAGCAGAGACATATGAAGAATTTGTAGCATTAGAAGCATTTGAACATTCAGGTGAAGAATTAGCAGTTTCACGTTCAATGCACTTCAGACATGGAGGAACAAATTCTTCCTGGGTAGCGCTGATTTGTTGAGAAAGTAATGAATCACTCTCCTTCTGAAGATCTTCATAATACACTCTTATCTTTTCAAGATCTTGCTTTCCTTGAATAGATTCAGAAGAAAGCTTTTAGTGATCAGATAAGAGAGTGTTATGATGATCTTGTAGGGCGTCAAATTTGGACTGAAGTCTTTGAAGACTCTCAGCCAATGCTTTTGACTGATCCATTTCTTCACCCAACATATCATCGCTCTTATTTAGCATGTATTGAACTTTTTCAAAAGCTCTTTGTTGTTTAGTGGCAAGGGAAGCAAGTTTGACATAGCTGGGGCCAAATTCATCACCTGATTCATCATCACTAGACTCGGAAAGGTAGCATTCAGTTACCTTGGCACCCTCTGCCATAAGGCACGGTGAAGAGGATGATGATTCAGGTGCGAAAGTCATCTCCTTGAGAGAATCCTTGTAATCCTCAAACCAAGGATCATGACGGGTACGATGACCTTCGTAGACCTTAGAGAGCCGGTCCCAGATTAGCTTCGCGTGATTAAGGTGCATGACGTTCCTGAACTGATTTTGGGACAGACAGGAGCAGATGACATCCTTTGCTGTGAGGTTGAGTAGAGTGTACTTGCGAATGTCATCAGCCTCCGCCATCTTGCATAGATCGGTAAGACCAATCTCAGTGACGGTCCACAGTTCGCTGTCCATAGCCATGAGTCGCTTCTTCATCATGGCCTTCCATCGAGGATACTCATGACTGTCAAATATGGGGCAGGATATGTTCCTCAATCCTGCAGTCGACATAACTAAAACTCCAGGCGGTTAAACTAAAATCACACAGAACAAGGGAGTACCTTGCTCTGATACCAATTGCGTTATATCGACTAGAGGGGGGTGAATAGGCGATTTTTATGAATTCTTCACTGAGGAATTTGCTGGTGAGGAAATTCCTAAATGAAGAACTACTAGCAGTGGAATAAGTACTCAGAAGTAAACATAACAGAATATAAGCATAGTCATCATGGTGAGATGAAGATAGGCACAGAGTACGGAAAGCGTAAACACAGGATAACACAAGAAAGAAGACAGATAGACTGAAGAAATTAAACTGAGGAAATTGAGAAAGTCTTCAGTCAAAGTCTTCAAACAGATATGAACAGGCACACAACAACAGACATGAGGAAATGAAAGAGTTGAGGAAATAGAATCTGTAAGCTCGGTGAAGACAATGATTTGGTAGACCAGTTCCAACTGCTGTTTCAGTTGTACATCTGGTTGGAGTGGCCGAGTATTTAAACTCGAGGACACCCAGTCCCGGACACACAGTCCTCACCGTATTCTCCTTGAGCTAAGGTCACACAGACCTCGCCCAATCACTCGTGGTAAGTCTTCAGGTGACTTCCGAACCTTCACAAACTCGGCCACTCGGCGATCCACAATTTCTCTTGGATGCTCTAGACCTTGACGCCTAACCGTCTGGAAGAAGCACAATCTTCAAAGGAAACAAGTGTCGGATCCACGCAGGATCAATCTCTTCAGTGATGCTCAATCACTTTGGGTTTGTAGGTGTTGGGTTTGGGTTTTCCTCACTTGATGATTTTCGCTCAAAGTCCTCGGAGGATGGGATGCTCTCAAATGACAAGTGTCAGTTTCTCTCGGAGCAGCCAACCAGCTAGTGATTGAAGGGGGCGGCTATTTATAGCCTAGGGAGCAGCCTGACATGATAAGACATAAATGCCCTTGACTGATATGACCGTTAGGTGGGTAGATATTTTGGAATAGCTGGTGCATAGCACAACAACGGTCGGAATTTTAACTATCAAAATCCTTAGAGCTCTCATGTTCCTCACTGTGTAGGCAATTCGCACTGGTGAATTCCTAACTGCTCAGTTAGAACAAATTCCTCAGAGACCAGAAGAACTTCGTCTCTGTCACTGAAGATTATGACTGAACTGTATGAAATTTCCATTGGCTTCACTCGAAGGGATTGGTAGGTGTAGGATTTTGAGTTGAGCATCACATGGAAATTTTTCCTTAGTATTTCCTCGACCCCCTTTAGCAGTACAGTGTTTCCTATGACTCACGAAAGAGAAAATGAAACTACGAAAACAAAAGTCTTCATGCTTCATGTTCCTCGAATGATTACCAAGTCTTCAAGGTCACACCAATTTCTTCACTTTCAAAGTCTTCAGAAAGTCTTCAGAAATCCAAATTCTTCAGTTGAAGAACTTCATTTTTAGGGGTCGACTTTCTCTGTAAATATCAAACTCCTCATAGACTTATAGACCTGTGTACACTCACAAACGCATCAGTCCCTTAAGCTATAAGTCTTCAATACACCAAAATCACTAAGGGACACTAGATGCACTTACAACAAGAGACTACAACTTGCTACGAACAACAAGTGAACAACAAGGCAGTTCGAAATCCACACTCAAACTAATACCCAAGCCCCTATATCCGGGGATGAATTTGCTTCTATGTTTTGCCACTTGGTTGAAAATGACATTACATTTAACCGGTTCATGGCATGTGTGATAATTTGGGATGTGGCCATGTGCAAACCTGTGGTGACTCTAAGTTTGTATTCAAAAAAATTTGAACGTGCATGCGTACTTGTTTGGTTCCTCTAGCGTTTTATGCGGTGTGTGGGCAGCAACGATGTGTGAATTCATAGCACATGAGTTTATCTGCCGAACGGTGTTTCTTGAGTTTCCATTGGCCTAATTGGCGTCCTTTGTCTCGGTGTTGTCGTCCTATCTTCAGGGACAGCGGTGCTGCTTCTACCGTTGTTTGCTTTGCCGCTTCTACTTCCAGTTCGAGAGCTTGCGATTCTTCCTTGGCGGTGCCACTATTCCCGCGCCTTCCGGGGTCGTCGCCGCTTACTGCTGCCGTTTTTGCCACGATGTCTACGCACCATTCTACGATGAGCGGCTATAAATTGGGTGCCTTTGTTGCTATATTATCATGTCGGGTTTCCTTACGTGTCTCATATACTATAACTCCATGGTCGCTTCTTCGTTCAGTCGTAATGGACCGCGTCGTCCGGGACGACCCTCTCGCTCGCGGGGGGTTGTTATTGGCCGCCGTGGTCATCCGACCCGTGCTGCTGCCTCCGGTGGCATGTGAGAACGGGCTGTAGTTTTGGAGAGCTCGTGGGGGGTTGTAGTTGGCCGTCGTGGTCGTCCGGCCCGTGTTGCTGCTTCCGATGGCGTCTCGGATCAGTCTGTGGTTTCGAAGGTTGTTTTGGCTTCTCAGTCTCGCCTGTCTTCTCGGGGTGGCCATTCTGTACGAGCTTCGGGCTCTGTGTGTGCCCGTCCTGTGCTGTCTTCCACTTCTGTATGCGCAGTGGATCTTTCGGTGCAACCTGGTTTGTTTTCCACTCGTGGGGTTTGATTCGTTCTTTCGGTTGTTTGTGTTTGATTTTCCTGTATGCTAACTGTTTTGTTGCTTTCATTGTGTAGAATCTTCTTCTTTGTTGCCGGAGTCAGCTGGTGGTGGTTCTTTGACGTGACGCAGGCAGGAGATTTGGCTGAGGAAGCGCCCTGTTGACTCCACTCTTGGTATGTGTTTTTGCTTCTACTGGGTACTTTGTTGCTGACTGTTGTTTCATGGTATACTTGTCCGTATGATGTGCGTTGTATTTGTAGCTGTTCCTTTTTGCGAGCCAGAGTGGTGTAATTTGTACCTTCTCCCGAATTGGAAAGTAGTTCATCACAGAAATCAGTTCCAGTGATTCCTACACCAATTAGTGAGGAAGCTAATGATGATGATCATGAAACTTCAGATCAAGTTACTACAGAACCTCGTAGGTTTTCCAGAGTACGGTCCACACCAGAGTGGTATGGTAATCCTGTTCTGAAAGTCATGTTACTAGACCATGATAAACCTACGAACTATGAGGAAGCGATGATGAGCCCAGATTCCGCAAAATGGCTGGAGGCCATGAAATCTGAGATAGGATCCATGTATGAGAACAAAGTGTGGACTTTGGTGGACTTGCCCGATGATCGGCAAACCATAAGAAATAAATGGATCTACAATAGGAAGACGGACGTTGATAGTAGTGTTACTATCTACAAAGCTCGACTTGTCGCAAAAAGGTTTTTCGACAAGTTCAACATGTTGAATACAATGAGATTTTTTCACTCGTATCGATGCTTAAGTCTGTCCGAATCATGTTAGCAATTGCCACATTTTATGAAATCTGGCAAATGGATGCCAAAACTGCATTCCTTAATGGATTTATTAAAGAAGAGTTGTATATGATGCAACCAGAAGGTTTTGTCAATCCTAAAGATGCTAACAAAGTGTACAAGCTCCAGCAATCCATCAATGGACTGGTGCAAGCATCTCGGAGTTGGAATATACGCTTTGATGAGTTGATCAAAGCATATGGTTTTATACAGACTTTTGGAAAGGCCTGTATTTACAAGAAAGTGAGTGGGAGCACTACAACATTTCTGATAAGTATATGTGAATGACATATTATTGATCGGAAATAATGTAGAATTATTCTGCAAAGCATAAAGGAGTGCTTGACATGAGTTTTTCAAAGAAAGACCTCGGTGAAGCTGCTTACACATTGAGCATCAAGATCTATATAGATAGATCAAGACGCTTGATAAGATTTTTCAATGAATACATACCTTGATAAATTTTTTGAATAGTTCAAAATGGAACAGTCAAAGAAGGAGTTCTTGCCTGTGTTGCAAGGTGTGAAGTTGAGTAAGACTCAAGACCCGACCATGGCAGAAAATAGAAAGAGAATGAAAAGTCATTCCCTATGCCTCAGTCATAGGTTCTATAAAGTATGCTATGTTGTGAACCAGAAATATTGTATACCTTGCTCTAGTTTGGCAAAGGAATACAATTTTGATCTAATAGTAGATCACTGGACAGCGGTCAAGAATATCCTTAGTGAAGACTAAGGAGATGTTTCTCGATTATGGAGGTGATAAAAGAGTTCATTGTAAAAGTTACATCGGTGCAAACTTTTACACTGATCCAGATGACTCTAAGTCTCAATCTGGATACATATTGAAAGTGGGAGCAATTAAGCTAGAGTAACTCCATGCAGAGCATTGAAGACATAGAATATTTGCAAAATACATACGGCTTTGTATGTGACAGACCCGTTGACTAAATTTATCTCACAAACAAAACATGATCATACCTTTGTACTCTTTGGGTGTTCATCACATAGCGATGTGAGCTAGATTATTAACTCTAGTAAACCCTTTGGGTGTTGGTCACATGACGATGTGAACTATGGGTGTTAATCACATACAGATGTGAATATTGGTGTTAAATCACATGGTGATGTGAACTAGATTATTGACTCTAGTGCAAGTGGGAGACTGAAGGAAATATGCCCTAGAGGCAATAATAAAGTTATTATTTATTTCCTCATATCATGATAAATGTTTATTATTCATGCTAGAATTGTATTAACCGGAAACATGATACATGTGTGAATACATAGACAAACATATAGTCACTAATATGCCTCTACTTGACTAGCTCATTAATCAAAGATGGTTATGTTTCCTAACAATAGACATGTGTTGTCATTTGATCAATGGGATCACATCATTAGGAGAATGATGTGATTGACATGACCCATTCCGTTAGCCTAGCACTTGATTATTTAGTATGTTGCTATTGCTTTCTTCATGACTTATACATGTTCCTATGACTATGAGATTATGCAACTCCCGTTTACCGGAGGAACACTTTGTGTGCTACCAAACGTCACAACGTAACTGCGTGATTATAAAGGAGCTCTACAGGTGTCTCTGAAGGTACATGTTGGGTTGGCGTATTTCGAGATTAGGATTTGTCACTCCGATTGTTGGAGAGGTATCTCTGGGCCCTCTCGGCAATGCACATCACTATAAGCCTTGCAAGAAATGTAGCTAATGAGTTAGTTACGGAATGATGCATTACGTAACGAGTAAAGAGACTTGCTAGTAACGAGATTATACTAGGTATTGGATACCGACGACCGAATCTCGGGCAAGTAACATACTGATGACAAAGGGAACAAAGTATGTTGTTATGCGGTTTGACCGATAAAGATCTTCGTAGAATATGTAGGAGGCAATATGGGCATCCAGGTTCCGCTATTGGTTATTGCCCAAGAATAGTTCTAGGTCATGTCTACATAGTTCTCGAACCCGTAGGGTCCGCACGCTTAAGGTTTCGATGACAGTTATATTATGAGTTTATGAGTTTTGATGTACCGAAGGAGTTCGGAGTCCCGGATGAGATCGGGGACATGACGAGGAGTCTCGAAATGGTCGAGACGTAAAGATCGATATATTGGACGACTATATTCGGAGTTTGGAAGGGTTCCGAGTGATTCAGGTATTTTCGGGGGTACTGAGGAGTTACGGGAATACGAGGAAGAAGCAATGGGCCTCATGGGCCAAGTGGTGGAAGAGAGGAGGCAGGGCGCACGGCCCCCCTAGCCCAAACCGAATTGGACTAGGGGGCCGGCCCCCCTTTCCTCCTTTTCCTCCCTCTCCTTCCTTCTCCTTCTCCTTCCCTTCCTTCCCCTCTCCTAGTTGGACTAGGAAAGGAGGGAGTCCTACTCCTGGTGGGAGTAGGACTCCTCCCTGGCGCGCCCTCCCTTGGCCGGCCGCCCCCTCCCCTTTGCTCCTTTATATACGGGGGCAGGGGGCACCCCAGGACACACAAGTTGATCTACGGATCGTTCCTTAGCCGTGTGTGGTGCCCTCCTCCACCATATTCCACCTCGGTCACATTGTCGTGGAGTTTAGGCGAAGCCCTGCGCCGGTAGAACATCATCATCGTCACCACGCCGTCGTGCTGACAGAACTCATCCCCGACGCTTTGCTGGATCGGAGCTCGGGGATTGTCATCGAGCTGAACGTGTGCTGAACTCGGAGGTGCCGTACGTTCGATACTTGGATCGGTCGGATCGTGAAGACGTACGACTACATCAACCGCGTTGTCATAACGCTTCCGCTTACGGTCTATGAGGGTACGTGGACAATACTCTCCCCTCTCGTTGCTATGCCATCACCATGATCTTGCGTGTGCGTAGGAATTTTTTTGAAATTACTACGTTCCCCAACAGTGGCATCCGAGCCTAGGTTTTATGCGTAGATGTCATATGCACGAGTAGAACACAAGTGAGTTGTGGGCGATACAAGTCATACTGCTTACCAGCATGTCATACTTTGGTTCGGCGGTATTGTGAGATGAAGCGGCCCGGACCGACATTACGCGTACGCTTACGCGAGACTGGTTTCACCGTTACGAGCACTCGTGCTTAAAGGTGGCTGGCGGGTGTCTGTCTCTCTCACTTTAGCTGAATCGAGTGTGGCTACGCCCGGTCATTGCGAAGGTTAAAACAGCACTAACTTGACGAACTATCGTTGTGGTTTTGATGCGTAGGTAAGAACGGTTCTTGCTCAGCCCGTAGCAGCCACGTAAAATTTGCAACAACAAAGTAGAGGACGTCTAACTTGTTTTTGCAGGGCATGTTGTGATGTGATATGGTCAAGACGTGATGCTATATTTTATTGTATGAGATGATCATGTTTTGTAACCGAAGTTATCGGCAACTGGCAGGAGCCATATGGTTGTCGCTTTATTGTATGAAATGCAAACGCCCTGTAATTGCTTTACTTTATCACTAAGCGGTAGCGATAGTCGTAGAAGCAATAGATGGCGTAACGACAATGATGCTATGATGGAGATCAAGGTGTCGCGCCGGTGACGATGGTGATCACGATGGTGCTTTGAAGATGGAGATCACAAGCACAAGATGACGATGGCCATATCATATCACTTATATTGATTGCATGTGATGTTTATCCTTTATGCATCTTATCTTGCTTTGATTGACGGTAGCATTTTAAGATGATCTCTCACTAATTATCAAGAAGTGTTCTCCCTGAGTATGCACCGTTGCAAAAGTTCTTCGTGCTGAGACACCACGTGATGATCGGGTGTGATAGGCTCTACGTTCAAGAAGTGTTCTCCCTGAGTATGCACCGTTGTGAAAGTTCTTCGTGCTGAGACACCACGTGATGATCGGGTGTGATAGGCTCTACGTTCAAATACAACGGGTGCAAAACAGTTGCACACGCGGAATACTCAAGTTAAACTCGACGAGCCTAGCATATACAGATATGGCCTCGGAACACGGAGACCGAAAGGTCGAACGTGAATCATATAGTAGATATGATCAACATAGTGATGTTCACCATTGAAAACTACTCCATCTCACGTGATGATCAGACATGGTTTAGTTGATTTGGATCACGTGATCACTTAGATGACTAGAGAGATGTCTGTCTAAGTGGGAGTTCTTAAGTAATATGATTAATTGAACTTAAATTTATCATGAACTTAGTCCTGGTAGTATTTTGCAAATTATGTTGTAGATCAATAGCTCGCATTGTTGCTTTCATATGTTTATTTTGATATGTTCCTAGATAAAATTGTGTTGAAAGATGTTAGTAGCAATGATGCGGATTGGATCCGTGATCTGATGTTTATCCTCATTGCTGCATAGAAGAATTATGTCCTTGATGCACCGCTAGGTGACAAACCTATTGCAGGAGCATATGCAGACGTTATGAACGTTTGGCTAGCTCAATACGATGACTACTTGATAGTTTAGTGCACCATGCTTAACGGCTTAGAATCGGGACTTCAAAGATGTTTTGAACGTCATGGACCATATGAGATGTTCCAGGAATTGAAGTTAATATTTCAAGCAAATACCCGAGTTGAGAGATATGAAGTCTCCAACAAGTTCTATAGCTAAAAGATGGAGGAGAATCGCTCAACTAATGAGCATGTGCTCAGATTGTCTGGGTACTTCAATCGCTTGAATCAAGTGGGAGTTAATCTTCCAGATAAGATAGTGATTGACAGAATTCTCTAGTCACCATCACTAAGTTACTAGAACTTCGAGATGAACTATAGTATGCAAGGGTTGACGAAAACGATTCCCGAGCTCTTCGTGATGTTGAAATCGACGAAGGTAGAAATCAAGAAAGAGCATCAAGTGTTGATGATTGACAAGACCACTAGTTTCAAGAAAAGGGCAAAGGGAAAGAAAGGGAAACTTCAAGTAGAATGGCAAACAAGTTGTCACTCCCGTGAAGAAGACCAAAGCTGGACCAAAGCCTGAAATTGAGTGCTTACACTGCAAAGGAAATGGTCATTGGAAGCGGAAATGCCCTGAATATTTGGTGGATAAGAAGGATGGCAAAGTGAACAAGGGTATATTTGATATACAGGTTATTGATGTGTGCCTTACTAGTGTTTATAGTAGCCCCTGAGTATTTGATACTTGTTCGGTTGCTAAGATTAGTAACTCGAAACAGGAGTTACAGAATAAACAGAGACTAGTTGAAGGGGAAGTGACGATGAGTGTTGGAAGTAGTTCCAAGATTGATATGATCATCATCGCACACTCCCTATACTTTCGGGATTAGTGTTAAACCTAAATAAATGTTATTTGGCGTTTGTGTTGAGCATGAATATGATTTGATCATGTTTATTGCAATACGGTTATTCATTTAAAGTCAGAGAATAATTGTTGTTCTGTTTACATGAATAAAACCTTCAATGGTCATACACCCAATGGAAATAGTTTGTTGGATCTCGATCATAGTGATACACATATTCATAATATTGATGCTAAAAGATGCAAAGTTAATAATGATAGTGCAACTTATTTGTGGCACTGCCGTTTGGGTCATATCGGTGTAAAGCGCATGAAGAAACTCCATAAAGATGGATTTTCGGAATCACTTGGTTATGAATAATTTGATGCTTGCAAACCGTGCCTTTGGGCGAGATGACTAAAACTCCGTTCTTCGGAACAATAGAACGAGCAACAAACTTGTTGGAAATAATACATACTGATGTATGCAGACCAATGAGTATCAAGGCTCGTGGCGGGTAACGTTATTTTCTGACCTTCACAGATGATTTGAGCAGATATGGGTATATCTACTTGATGACACATAAGTCTGAAATAGTTGAAAGGTTCAAAGAATTTCAGAGTGAAGTGGAAAATCATCGTAACAAGAAAATAAAGTTTCTGCAATCTGATCATGGAGATGAATATTTGAGTTACGAGTTTGGTCTTCAATTAAAACAATGTGGAATAGTTTCACAAACTCATGCCACCTGGAACACCACAATGTAATGGTGTGTCTGAACGTCGTAATCGTACTTTACTAGATATGGTGTGATCTATGATATCTCTTATCAGCTTACCACTATCATTTTGGGGTTATGCATTAGAGACAGCTGCATTCACGTTTAATAGGGCACCATCTAAATCAGTTGAGACGACACCGTCTGAACTATGATTTAGTAAGAAACCCAAGTTGTCATTTCTTAAAGTTTGGGGCTGCGATGCTTATGTGAAGAAACTTCAACCAGATAAGCTCGAACCCAAATCGGAGAAATGTGTCTTCATAGGATACCCAAAAGAAACTATTGGGTACACCTTCTATCACAGATCTGAGGGCAAGATTTTCGTTGCTAAATTCGGATCCTTTCTAGAGAAGGAGTTTCTCTCGAAAGAAGTGAGTGGGAGGAAAGTAGAGCTTGATAAGGTAATTTGTACCTTCTCCCAAATTGGAAAGTAGTTCATCACAAAAATCAGTTCCAGTGATTCCTACACCAATTAGTGAGGAAGCTAATGATGATGATCATGAAACTTCAGATCAAGTTACTACAGAACCTCGTAGGTTTTCCAGAGTACGGTCCACACCAGAGTGGTACGGTAATCCTGTTCTGAAAGTCATGTTACTAGACCATGATAAACCTACGAACTATGAGGAAGCGATGATGAGCCCAGATTCCGCAAAATGGCTGGAGGCCATGAAATATGAGATAGGATCCATGTATGAGAACAAAGTGTGGACTTTGGTGGACTTGCCCGATGATCGGCAAACCATAATAAATAAATGGATCTTCAAGAGGAAGACGGACGTTGATAGTAGTGTTACTATCTACAAAGCTCGACTTGTTGCAAAAAGGTTTTTCGACAAGTTCAACATGTTGAATACAATGAGATTTTTTCACTCGTATCGATGCTTAAGTCTGTCCGAATCATGTTAGCAATTGCCACATTTTATGAAATCTGGCAAATGGATGCCAAAACTGCATTCCTTAATGGATTTATTAAAGAAGAGTTGTATATGATGCAACCAGAAGGTTTTGTCAATCCTAAAGATGCTAACAAAGTGTACAAGCTCCAGCAATCCATCAATGGACTGGTGCAAGCATCTCGGAGTTGGAATATATGCTTTGATGAGTTGATCAAAGCATATGGTTTTATACAGACTTTTGGAAAGGCCTGTATTTACAAGAAAGTGAGTGGGAGCACTACATCATTTCTGATAAGTATATGTGAATGACATATTATTGATCAGAAATAATGTAGAATTATTCTGCAAAGCATAAAGGAGTGCTTGACATGAGTTTTTCAAAGAAAGACCTCGGTGAAGCTGCTTACACATTGAGCATCAAGATCTATATAGATAGATCAAGACGCTTGATAAGATTTTTCAATGAATACATACCTTGATAAATTTTTTGAATAGTTCAAAATGGAACAGTCAAAGAAGGAGTTCTTGCCTGTGTTGCAAGGTGTGAAGTTGAGTAAGAATCAAGACCCGACCATGGCAGAAAATAGAAAGAGAATGAAAAGTCATTCCCTATGCCTCAGTCATAGGTTCTGTAAAGTATGCTATGCTGTGAACCAGACATATTGTATACCTTGCTCTAAGTTTGGCAAAGGAATACAATTTTGATCTAATAGTAGATCACTGGACACCGGTCAAGAATATCCTTAGTGAGGACTAAGGAGATGTTTCTCGATTATGGAGGTGATAAAAGAGTTCGTTGTAAAAGTTACATCGGTGCAAACTTTTACACTGATCCAGATGACTCTAAGTCTCAATCTGGATACATATTGAAAGTGGGAGCAATTAAGCTAGAGTAACTCCATGCAGAGCATTGAAGACATAGAATATTTGCAAAATACATACGGCTTTGTATGTGACAGACCCGTTGACTAAATTTCTCTCACAAACAAAACATGATCATACCTTTGTACTCTTTGGGTGTTAATCACGTAGCGATGTGAGCTACATTATTAACTCTAGTAAACCCTTTGGGTGTTGGTCACATGACGATGTGAACTATGGGTGTTAATCACATACAGATGTGAATATTGGTGTTAAATCACATGGTGATGTGAACTAGATTATTGACTCTAGTGCAAGTGGGAGACTGAAGGAAATATGCCCTAGAGGCAATAATAAAGTTATTATTTATTTCCTCATATCATGATAAATGTTTATTATTCATGCTAGAATTGTATTAACCGGAAACATGATACATGTGTGAATACATAGACAAACATATAGTCACTAGTATGCCTCTACTTGACTAGCTCATTAATCAAAGATGGTTATGTTTCCTAACCATAGACATGTGTTGTCATTTGATTAATGGGATCACATCATTAGGAGAATGATGTGATTGACATGACCCATTCCGTTAGCCTAGCACTTGATCATTTAGTATGTTGCTATTGCTTTCTTCATGACTTATACATGTTCCTATGACTATGAGATTATGCAACTCCCGTTTACCGGAGAAACACTTTGTGTGCTACCAAACGTCACAACGTAACTGGGTGATTATAAAGGAGCTCTACAGGTATCTCTGAAGGTACATGTTGGGTTGGCGTATTTCGAGATTAGGATTTGTCACTCCGATTGTCAGAGAGGTATCTCTGGGCCCTCTCGGTAATGCACATCACTATAAGCCTTGCAAGCAATGTAGCTAATGAGTTAGTTACGGAATGATGCATTATGTAACGAGTAAAGAGACTTGCCGGTATCGAGATTGAACTAGGTATTGGATACCGACGATCGAATCTCGGGCAAGTAACATACCGATGACAAAGGGAACAAAGTATGTTGTTATGCGGTTTGGCGGACAAAGATCTTCGTAGAGTATGTAGGAGCCAATATGGGCATCCAGGTTCCGCTATTGGTTATTGACCAAGAATAGTTCTAGGTCATATCTACATAGTTCTCGAACCCGTAGGGTCCGCACGCTTAAGGTTTCGATGACAGTTATATTATGAGTTTATGAGTTTTGATGTACCGAAGGAGTTCGGAGTCCCGGATGAGATCGGGGACATGACGAGGAGTCTCGAAATGGTTGAGACGTAAAGATCGATATATTGGATGACTATATTCGGAGTTCGGAAGGGTTCCAAGTGATTCGGGTATTTTTGTGGGTACCGGGGAGTTACGGGAATACGAGGAAGAAGCAATGGGCCTAATGGGCCAAGTGGTGGAAGAGAGGAGGCAGGGCGCGCGCCCCCCTAGCCCAAACCGAATTGGACTAGGGGGCCGGCCCCCCTTTCCTCCTTTTCCTCCCTCTCCTTCCTTCTCCTTCTCCTTCCCTTCCTTCCCCTCTCCTAGTTGGACTAGGAAAGGAGGGAGTCCTACTCCCGGTGGGAGTAGGACTCCTCCCTGGCGCGCCCTCCCTTGGCCGGCCGCCCCCTCCCCCTTGCTCCTTTATATACGGGGGCAGGGGCACCCCAGGACACACAAGTTGATCTACGGATCGTTCCTTAGCCGTGTGCGGTGCCCCCCTCCACCATATTTCACCTCGGTCATATCGTCGCAGAGTTTAGGCGAAGCCCTGCGCCGGTAGAACATCATCATCGTCACCACGCCGTCGTGCCGACGGAACTCATCCCCGACGCTTTGCTGGATCGGAGCCCGGGGATTGTCATCGAGCTGAACGTGTGCTGAACTCGGAGGTGCCGTATGTTCGGTACTTGGATCGGTCGGATCGTGAAGACGTACGACTACATCAACCGCGTTGTCATAACGCTTCCGCTTACAGTCTACGAGGGTACGTGGACAATACTCTCCCCTCTCGTTGCTATGCCATCCCCATGATCTTGCGTGTGCGTAGGAATTTTTTTGAAATTTCCGCGTTCCCCAACAGATACATGCGATGAGATCGACGGCAGAATGAATGTGTTTAGAAAAGATGATGGTGGTTCTCTCTATCCGGATCCCGAAGTTATTGCAACTCTTGTTAGGATGCTGGATATGCACAATCCTTTGGTACATAAATTCTGGCTTGCTCGCCAAAGTTTATGTAATCCTGATGAGAAAGAGGATTCCAGTACTATCATGGAATTGTCACGTCAGATGTCCTAGTGAAAGGACTTAGTCGTGGAGCCATCGCAACTAGGAAGCTTAAAGGGGTTAATCGGGACAAAGAACATGGGGTTTGTACTGGTTCGGCCCCTTACGGTGAAGGTAAAAGCCTATGATCCATTTTTGAGTGGGATTGCTTATGTCTCGATTACCAGGGTGCGAAATCGCTTAACCTAGCTCTCGATCTAATGTTACTTGCCCTGAACCGCCGTCGGGTCGTCCCTTTATATACAGAGGTCGACGACCAGCGGCTCACAGAGTCCCGGCCGGCTCATAAACAGTGTCCGGCGCGGTCTCTAACTATTCTTGCCTTACAATACAAGTCATGTACATATGGCGGTTTATCTCTACGGGCCTTAAGTCACCTTTGGGCTTTGGGCCTTTAATTGAACCGCCATCTTTAAGCTTTATCCTGGGCTTTGAGAGTCTTCATAGGTATAACCCGGCCCCTCCTGGGTGGGTCATACCTAATAGTTATATCCCCAACATTAGGCCCCAGATTGATTTGAACTGGTTCATGTTAATCTTCAATACTTAAGCAAAATCTTCTGCTCTTCACTTGTATAAATTTTTTGTAACCCACCATGACATCATCCTTTGGATTTGCAGTAACCCGCCATGACATCATATACCATTAATGCACGTTTTATCCAACATATCTCAACAGATCCTTATCTTAATGACCATCCCGAGAATCGAGGCGTCCTCGTAGCTGGATAACCATGTTTTTGGCCTCCTCGTCTTTTGCGCCCACTTATTAGTCTTCCCTTATAAATAGACATGACCAGGTCTTTCCTCATTCTCTCCTTTCCTCATATTCTTCCTCTCGCAACCCTACTGCTGCTCGAGCTCTGCCGCCGCCGCAGCGCACCTCGTCTTCCTTGACCTCGACCGCTGCATCAACCTAAGTCAGTCCAAAGAATAGCGGTGACCTCCGCAGCAGACCTGCAGCTGTAAGTCTTCTCCTTCCTGCACCTCAGATCTGCATTAGGGTTTGCAAGTTCCTCTGTGTTCTTCGTGGTTCATCACGGTTTCTTCGTAGTGCTTCCACCGCGGCCTCATTTGATCCCAAAGTAGTACGGAACTCATGCGGTAGTTGTTTCGCGTCCGTTTTTGATACTAGCAGATCCCTTTTTTCTTGTAAAGAAGCCTCATTAGAACTCACGAACTCATCTGTACCACATTTTTAGGTCTAGAATATTTTCTTTTCTGAACAGCCGTTTGATCCAAAATAATAGCTGCAACCTGTGAAACTTGTTTATGCAACAATTAGGCAAAAACTATATTTGTTAGATCCACCTAGCCATGGCGACTCTTATCACTGGCTTAAAAAGGCAATGCTCAATTTATAATCTTGACCGCCCATGGCGGTTTAGATAACTTAACTGCTTGTGGTGCTCATGGCGGCTTAAATAATCTGACATAATTAGCCTTATACCATTAGGCCCCTTTATAAGCCGCCATCTTGAATATGCACTATAATGTTTTTCTTCGGCTTAAATTTGAACCGGATTTTTTTACTCTTTCTTAGGCTTTATCACAATGGCACCCAAACCACCCACTTCATGCAACTGGGTCAAATCCATCGTCACAAACAGTACACTTGATGACTTTGTGAAGACCGGCTATCTGCCAAAGAACGAAGTTATGTCCTATCGTGCTCCTGACCCGACGAAGGAAATTCCCCAGCCCAAAGCGGGAGAGGTCATCGTCTTTACTAATCATATGAACCGGGGGTTTTCACCACCCGACTCAAAATTCTTTAGGGACGTCCTGCACTTCTTTGACCTCCGTCCTCAAGACATCGGACCCAATTCCGTGTCTAATATCTGCAATTTTCAAGTGTTCAGCGAGGTATATCTTGGAGAAGAACCCAGCTTGCTACTCTTTAGAGAGCTATTCTACTTGAACCGCCAGAATGAGTGTGCCAACGGACAAAGCTTGGAACTTGGCGGTGTCTTAATCCAACGTCGGAGGGACGTAATTTTTCCTTATGCCAATCCACCAAGTCATCCCAAAGACTGGAACCAGACATGGTTCTATTGTCAAGACACTTCTCCAGTTGATGAGAATCCTCTGCCCGGCTTTTGTGCTCTGCGTCTTGAATCCAACCATCCACTTCCTAATAAGATAACAGCCGCCAAACGCAAGACACTCGCCCCCATCCTGGTTAAAATCAAGGCTCTTCTAAGGAATGGGCTGAATGGTATTGACTTGGTCCGAGTTTGGCTCGCCTCGAGGATCATTCCATTGAGCCGCCGCCCCGGTCTGATGTGCACCTATTCGGGGCAAGAAGGATGACCCGATGCGACACAGTTCTGACGATATGCCTGACCACATCATTAATGACATGACAAAGTCTCTCCTGAATGAAAGCCTAGCAGACTGCGGTAAGGCTGCGAAGCTAACCCGGCTCCAGCGGTAAGCCGCCCATCTGAATAAATTACCTTCATCCTTTGATGTTCTTATCTATACTCATACTTTTGCTGATTTTCACAGGCTGGTGACAAATTCTGGAAGGTTAAATATGATCACGAAGCTGCGAAGAAAGCCAGGAAGGCCAAGAGAGCCGCCAGAAAAGAGGCTGCGAAGAAGAAGGGCAAGAAGGCCACCGCCTCTGAATTGCTTCGGCTAGAAGATACTTCTGAGTCGGAGGTATACCTTGACTCTCTTGGCTCCTTCTTTAACCATCTTATTCACACTGATTATCAGCAGGAGGACACAGGAACAAGTCATGGAAAGGATGAAGAGGTAACTATCATTTCCTCCGACTCCAAGCCTTTGCCAAGACAAAAAATCCAAAGAGTAACCCGGAAAGTAAGATTTTCACATCCCTTAGCTTATCAAGATCCTCAATTTATTTTGAAGCGACAGATTCATGAGAGCTGGAGGCAGACGCAGACCAACAAGGATGCAGAACTCTCCTCCGGCTTACCTAATACACCAAGGAAGCGCCAAAACGAGGTCACCTCCGATTTAAATCTCTTTTATCCTTTGGCGGGTCTCACTCATCAACCACTCAATTCTTCTGAATCGAATTATCAGGAAACTTC
Organism: Triticum timopheevii; assembly: GCA_963921465.1. Taxonomy (NCBI): domain Eukaryota; kingdom Viridiplantae; phylum Streptophyta; class Magnoliopsida; order Poales; family Poaceae; genus Triticum; species Triticum timopheevii. The sequence continues at coordinate 375,896,723 of OY997270.1, forward strand.
AACTTCTTCCGGCGAATCAATGCAGTCCAATCTACCGGCTTTCAAGACCGCTCCAGGGTAATGATAACCTGCTTATCATGTGTTCATTTCAATTCGTTGTATTTGCACAAACCTTTTGATCTAATGCAGCGGAAAAGCAAAGCCCAGCAAAAAGGTGAAAAAGAACAAGTCGGCCGAAGAGCCGATCTTCAAAGAGCCGGAACTTGGAACCGCCGCACCTGAAGCCTCTACTCATGAGCCGCCACCTGAGCTAGCTCATGACACGCCAACGCCAATTGTTGACCCTCCTGCCGAGTGAGCCACCGATGGCCCTAAAAACCCGGAAATCTCTAGCCCAGCCAGGACGGATGATCCTCAAGACCCTGATGTCGAGATCACCAAGACCGGCTACATTGAGCCAGGGAGACCAACTGTGCTGGCCAAATGTTCTGCCAAAGAAGAGCACCTGGAACGTCGCAAGGCCAAGTTTGATGTTGTTGATTATACTCACATGAGTATTGGAGAAGTTTTCTTTGGCTATATGAGCCAAGTACACAACAACCATGACATCGAAATTGACATGGTGAAGCAGATGCATGAGAAGTTTGAGGTACAATCCTTTCTCTGTACTAATTTATCCTTACTATACCAGCCCCCAAGTCTACTACTTATGATGAATATGTTGTAGACTTAGAAACAAACTTAATAACATTAGTAATATATTTGGACAAAACATGTAAGAAATCCGTCTTACTCCGTAGCCCCCAATGGCCGGCTTAAGCAGGATGTTTGAGCCGGTCCTTAACATGCTTGAATAAAATAAAATACTTGTAAAATGTTTAACAGCAATATGCATTAGCCCCCAAGTGTCAAGTGCTCTTGCTTGCAAAGTACTTGTGACTTACTCTCATGAACTGCCACCTAGATAAAATTCTTCGGTAGACATTAGCCCCCAAGTGCCAAGTGTTGTTGCTTGTAAAAGGCTTGGGACTTTAATATTATATGCTAACAGTCATGATTTTGACCCGGTATTTGTACAGACCACCACCAGTCAATTTGAATCAGAAGTATCTGACTTGAAGAACCGCCTGGAAGCACAAGAGACGGAAACCCAAAGAGCCAACTCCAAGTTTGAATTCAGTATATCTGAACAAGAGAAACTGAAAAAAGACTTTGAAATGGAGAAAAAGGCCTAGGCTGGTAAAAGATTGCTTTGATCAATCGAGCTGAGAAAGCAGAGGCGGCTCTTGAAGAGGTGACCGTCGAATTATCCGGCTTAAAACACCATGTCTCTCAGATGGTCTCATCAATCTTTGGTAAGTCGCCGTGCTAGTGTCAAATATTTGAATCTTTCTAGTGATCATATAAATTGTCATTAACTCACCTGACATTGCTATGCAGGCCCCAGGAGTTCAAATCTTAATCAAGACATGCTGATAAAACTGAAGGTGGTTTACACGCTGGTAGAACAACTCTACACCGGGTCTCAGCGTGCTTTAGCCACAATGGCCCTGTCAAATGAAGTGCCCACACTCCTAGTGGATGTGCTAAGGAAACTCTCTGTGCTGCCCCAGCGATTCACTGAACTAAGGCGAACGTCTGCAAGAGCCGGAGCCATGGCTGCCTTAAGTCGGGCCAAAGCTTGGCTACCGGAGTTAGACCCGGCCGACATCGCCATTGGTTATCCAAGCCTTAAGGAGGATGGCACTCCCTTTGAACAGGAAGACTTCACCATTTGTGTGAAGGAGATACGCCCCGTGGCCACCCTGATAGCTGATGAAGCGGATCTTACCAAGTACCAGCCGGGTTATGACGCGGAGAACCGGAGAATTCCCACACCACATTATAAAGTGACCAGCCTGATCCCCCCAATCCGTAAGCATACCTTCGCCCCTGAAGTTGAGCCGGCCGGACTAATTGATGATGAAGCTGAATTTGAAGCTTTGAATGGCATTGACTGGTCATCATCAACCTTCTAGGAAAGGGAGTAGGGCGAAGAAGTGGAGAGGGCTGACCCGGACGCTTCAGGTCAACATGAGAATTAACCCGCCAGGCGGTTCATACCTGTGATCTGCTGAAAAACAATATTAATCATTTGGACTTGGGGAGTCATGTAATAGGGTAGAAATAACTTTGTTTTGCCGTGCCATCGTGCATGTTTTTGGTGCTCAACACTGTTAAGCCGCCATCTTACATTCACCTGTATTATACTCATCATCCGTTTTCCTTATGCTTTAGCAAGTCTTTGAATTGTCATGCACACAGAAATAGATCACAAGATCCCTTGGCGGCTTACCGCAGGGCGGGTCATAATATCTTTATATATAACCATTAATATGAAAAAGAGTCATAGATAATCCTGTTGTGAAATATAATTTTGAAACACAACTATAATATCATACCTGTGATCTTTGGATTTGTACTGCCGGTTTATGACCCAAACAGTAAGGGTGATAACCCAATCTTTGTAAATCAACACTTACAAATATATGATGATTTGCCATATGTAGGCGAATTATTGTCCAAGACCAAGCCGGGTTGAATTTAAAACACACTGACACTTAAATCTTTTGAACCAAAAAGTCTCAAGTCAAAAACAAAGGCTGCTTTCAAATAAAACTTAAACCAGATAAGAAGAAACAGTTGAGGCTTCTGATTCGAATATGATTAGTAAACTGTTCCAAAGGGGTTAAGCTAGGATTCGAATACGATCATGTAGCCCCCAGTGGCTTTGGCGTTGCGCCGATCAGGAGGGTACCAACAGCTATGTTCTCTTTGGTTCGTATACAACCTATGTTTGAACAGGAAGCCTCCTAATGACCTTGAGAGTTTTTTAACGACTCTGATTCGATTACAATCAAAGCGGACCCAAAAGGGGTTAAGCTATGATTCAAATATGATCAAGAAGCCCCCTAGTGAGCTTGGCATTATGCCGATCAAGAGGGTACCGACAGCTATGTTCTCTTTGGTTCGAATATGACCTATGTTTGAACAGGAAGCCCCCTAGTGATCATGAAGTTTAACGGCTAGATTCGAATATGATCATGAGACAGACCAAGAGGGTTAGGCTAGATTCGAATACGATCAGCCCCCAATTGGTCATTTAAAATGACAATGATGAAAACATATGATCTTTGAGGATGGAAAGGACAGAGGTCCTGCTTTATTACTTATCATAATATATACATCATCAAAATCTGTACATCATGAGAGCTGGTGGCTCAAGTGTAGTAAGTCCGAAGATGAGCAATATTCCATGGCCGGCGGGTCTCTTCCTCCGACTTACGTGAGTCTTTGTGCTCTGGAACATCGATAAGGTAGTATGACCCATTGTTCAAGTTCTTGCTGTCCACAAAGGGCCCTTCCAAAGGTGGGGATAATTTGTGTGCATTAGTTTGATCCTGGATGAGCCGAAGCACCAAATCACCTTCCTAAAAGGTTCTGGACTTAACCCTGCGGCTGTGATAGCGGCACAGATCCTGTTGGTAAAGCGCTGAACGGGCTGCTGCCAAGTCACGCTTTTCATCTAATAGTTCAAGTGCATCCTGACGAGCTTGTTCATTATCAGCTTCAACATAAGCCGCCACACGGGGCGAGTCATGCCGGATGTCACTAGGTAAAACCGCCTCTGTTGCGTAGACCATGAAGAAAGGCATGTAACCCTTAGACCTGTTGGGGGTAGTATTCATGCTCCATATCACAGAGGGTAACTCCTCAACCCAACAACCCGGTGTCCGTTGCAGAGGAACCAAAAGCCGGGGCTTGATGCCTTTCAAGATTTCTTGATTGGCTCTTTCGGCTTGACCATTGGATTGGGGGTGAGCTACTGATGAAACATCAAGCCGAATATGCTCACGTTGACAAAACTCTTCCATGGCGCCTTTAGACAGATTAGTACCACTGTTAGTTATAATGCTGTGTGGAAAACGAAAGCAAAATATCACATTCTTCATGAATTGAACCGTCATGGCTGCATCACACTTACTAACTGGCTCTGCCTCTACCCACTTTGTGAACTTGTCAACCGCCACCAAGAGGTGGCTCTTTTTATCCTTGGACCTTTTGAAAGGCCCAACCATGTCAAGCCCCCAGACTGCAAATGGCCAAGTAATTGGAATCATCCTCAACTCTTGAGCCGGCACGTGAGCAAGTCTCGAGAACTTCCGACAACCATCACATTTACTGACCAGATCCTCTGCATCAGCATGAGCCATTAGCCAACAAAATCCATGAAGAAAATCCTTGGCCACAAGGGATTTTGACCTGGCATGATGGCCACAATCTCCTTCATGAATTTCACGAAGAATTTCTTGACCTTCCTCAGGAGAAATACAATGCTGAAAGGCCCCAGTGACACTGCGATGATGCAACTCGCCATTGACAATTGTCATTGACTTAGACCGCCGGGTTATCAGCCTGGCCAAGGTTTCATCCTCAGGCAACTCGCCCCGGGTCATGTAAGCCAAGTATGGCACTGTCCAATCTGGGATGACGTGAAGAGCCGCCACCAATTGTGCTTCTGGGTCAGGAACAGCCAAGTCTTCCTCTGTAGGCAACTTGACAGAAGGGTTATGCAGAATACCCAAGAAAGTATTAGGCGGCACCGGCTTACTCTAAGACCCCCGCCGGCTTAAGGCATCAGCCGCCTCGTTCTTTCTGCGGTCAATGTGCTCCACTTGGTAACCCTTGAAATGCCCAGAAATGGCATCAACTTCATGGTGATAAGCCGCCATGAGAGGATCCTTGGAATCCCACTTGCCTGATACTTGTTGAGCCACCAAATCTGAGTCGCCAAAGCACCTTACCCGGCTTAAGCTCATCTCCTTAGCCATCCGAAGACCATGGAGCAAGGCCTCATACTCAGCTGCATTGTTAGTACAGGGAAACATTAACCATAGCACATAATAAAATTTGTCACCTTGAGGGGAAGCTAAGACAACTCCAGCCCCGAGCCCTCCCATTGCCTGGACCCATCAAAGTGAATAGTCCAATATGTGTTATCCGGCTTCTCTTCAGGCATCTGCAACTCTGTCCAATCATTGATGAAGTCCACCAATGCTTGAGACTTGATAGCAGTGCGTGGCACATATTTTAAACCATGAGGCCCAAGTTCAATGGCCCACTTGGCGACTCGTCCTGTGGCTTCTCTGTTTTGAATGATATCTCCTAAAGGAGCAAAACTGACCACAGTGATAGGATGGCCAAGGAAATATTGCTTAAGCTTCTGGCTTGCCATGAACACCCCATAAACGAGCTTCTGCCAATGTGGATACCGTTGCTTGGACACAATAAGTACCTCACTAATGTAGTAAACCGGCCGCTGAATCGGATGTTCCTTGCCAGCCTCCTTGCGCTCCACCACAATGGCCACGCTGACAGCACGTGTGTTAGCAGCCACATATAACAATAATTGCTCCTTATCAATAGGAGCAGCAATAACCGGCGGCTCAGCTAGCTGTCTCTTCAAATCTTCAAAGGCATCGTTAGCAGCATCACTCCAAACGAAATCATCTGTCTTCTTCATCATCTGATACAGCAGTATGACCTTCTCACATAACTGGCTTATGAACCGGCTTAAAGCAGCAATATCACCCGCCAGACGCTGAACATCATTGATACACACCGGTTTAGACAAAGAGGTGATTGCCTTGATCTTCTCCGGGTTAGCCTCAATGCCTCTGTTAGAAACCAGAAAACCCAAAAGCATGCCTGCAGGTACACCAAAAACGCACTTGGCCGAGTTAAGCATCATCTTGTAGACCCGAAGATTTTCAAAGGTCTCCTTCAGATCATCTATCAAGGTCTCCTTCTCTTTGGATTTCACCACAATGTCGTCCACATAAGCATGAACATTGCGCCCAATCTGATTGTGAAGACAGTTCTGTACACATCGCTGATAAGTCGCCTGGGCACTCTTAGGCCCAAAAGGCATAGACACATAGCAGAAGGCTCCAAACAGAGTAATGAAAGCCGTCTTCTCCTGGTCCTTAACTGCCATCTTAATCTGATGATAACCAGAATAAACATCCAAAAAGCTCAAGTGCTCACAACCCACCGTAGCATCAATGATCTAATCACTACGAGGGAGGGCGAAAGGGTCAGCCAGACAGGCTTTGTTTAAATCCGTGTAATCCACACACATACGCCAAGTGTCGTTCTTCTTAAGTACTAGCACCGAGTTAGCCAACCATTCCGGATGAAAGACTTCAATAATGAACCTGGCCGCCAAAAGCCGGGCCATTTCCTCACCAATTGCCTTACGCCTCTCTTCATTGAACCACCGAAGAAACTGCTTGACCGGCTTAAATTTTGGATCAATATTGAGAGTGTGCTCAGTGAGTTCTCTCAGTACACCCGACATGTAAGAAGGTTTCCATGCAAAGATGTCCCGGTTCTCAAGGATGAACTCGATGAGCGCGCTTTCCTATTTGGGATCTAGATTGGCACTCATACTAAACTGCTTAGATGAGTCGCCTGGAACAAAGTCAACCAGCTTAGTATATCATCGGTCGACTTATATTTCATTACCGGCTCATGCTCTGTGGTCGGTTTCTTCAAAGATGTCATGTTCGCTGGGTCGACATTGTCCTTGTAGAACTTCAACTCCTCTGTTGCACAAACAGATTCAGCATAAGCAGCATCACCTTCCTCACGTTCCAAGGCTATTTTCCGACTCCCATGCACTGTGATGGTGCCCTTATGACCCGGCATCTTGAGCTACAAATAAACATAACACGGCCGTGCCATGAACTTGGCATAAGCCCGCCGTCCAAATGGGGCGTGATACGGGCTCTTGATTTTGACCACCTCAAAACTTAACTTCTTAGCCCTAGAATCATGCTCATCTTCAAAGGTTACTTCTAGTTCAATCTTACCCACTGGGTACGCCGACTTACTAGGGACCACTCTGTGAAAAACAGTGTTGGAAGTCTTGAGATTTTTATTAGTCAAACCCATGCGACGAAAAGTCTCATAATAGAGGATGTTGATGCTATTGCCTCCATCCATGAGCACCTTAGTGAATTTATATCCACCAACCTGATGTGCCACCACCAAGGCCAAGTGACCCGGATTATCAACCCGGGGAGGGTGATCTTCTCTACTCCACAGAATAGGATGCTCAGACCATCTCAAATAACGAGGAACTGCCGGCTCAAGAGCGTTCACAGCCCTCTTATGAAGCTTATGGTCCCGTTTGCACAAACTGGTGGTAAACACATGATATTGTCCACTATTCAGCCGCTTTGGTTGACTATAGTATCCACCCTACTGCTGCTGCTGACCTCCCTGGACAAATTGCTGATTATAACCTCCTTGGTACTATTAGAGTCGGCGTATTTGACTAGAGCCGCCATCAGCTGGCCCATGTCATTACAATTGCGCTTGAGCCACCCCAGCTTCATCTTCAGAGGCGCAAAACGGTAATTTTTCTCCAACATTAAGACTGCAGAGCCGGCATCCATCTTATCAGACAAATGTATTATGGCTTTGACCCTGCGCACCCAATGGGTCGTGGACTCACCCTCTTCTTGCTTGCAGTTAGTTAAATCCACAATTGACATGGGCTGCTTGCATGTATCCTTAAAGTTCTGAATGAACCGGGCTTTTAACTCTGCCCATGAACCGATGGAATTAGGCGGCAGCCCTTTCAACCAAGTGCGGGCCGTCCCATCCAATATCATGGGGAAGTACTTGGCCATCGCAGCATCACTAACTTCCAGTAGGTCCATAGCCATCTCATAGCTTTCAATCCACGCCCCAGGCTGTAAGTCGGCTGTGTAATTAGGCACCTTTCGGGGCCCTTTGAAATCCTTGGGAAAACATTCATTACGCAGAGCCGGCAGTAGACAAGGGACACCTCCGGTCATAGTGGTCACGCCTGCCTCAATAGAAGTTGTCGGATAAACCATAAAAGGCTAGTAAGCCGCCCGCTGAGCTGCATGCTCAGCTTCCTGCTGAGCCGCCCGCTCAGCCTCTTCATGTACTCTGTCCTGATCCACCAGGTTAAGAGCTCCATCACGTGCCGGGTCATGCCCGCACGGTTGGTCACGGCGTTGGGCGTTGCTTGAAACGGCCGCTGAATCCATGTGCCTGCTATAACTCGGGCTCCGGCTTGGACGAGGGGTTGAATGAATGCTGTCTCGGACGTATGAGTACGCCTCCTGTTGCGCTAAAGCCGTCTGAAGAAGCTCTCTGATCCTGCGAGTTTCAACCGCCGTCGGAGAGTCGCCCTCCACTAGGAGAGCTGCCAATTGTGCTGCCGCGGCAATCATGTTCTCCAAAGGGTTAGAATAATGACCCGGTGGTGCTGGTACATACTGAGGCAGAGCAGTGTTCATCCGGGGAGGCTCCATCATACGCGACTGAACCGGCATCCCAGCCCCGGGTGTTGCAACCCGGTTTACCTCTGGCGGGTTACTGGGCCCTGCCCCGGGCGTTAGGAAGAGATTTTGAGGATCATAAACCGGAGGCAGACGGGACTGACTCTTCTGGTACCTTCTCTTCATGACCTTGTTTGATGCGTTCTGATCCATCGTGAGTTGACCGCGACTGTTAATAGAGCTGTCATCTTATCCATGAGATCCATTAGCACCTGAGCCGGTGGGCGCATAGGGCCTCCTGCCCCAACTGCCGCTGACCCGGAGGTTATAGCTGCCGCAGTCGTAGAATTTTGAATGGGTTGCATTCCAGCCATGAAGATTCCAACTCTGCTCGACGGTTCAAGGAGGTCCGGAATACTACTGTGATCGGAACAGCCCCCAAGCCCGCCGTCTTGCAATTGATACAACGAATCCTTCTCACCTGTGGACAACTCGCCATCAGAGTAGATGGTCGTCTCACCAGCAGACATAGATCCTTCAGAAAGTTCCCCTCCATGGATGCATCCCATGAAGGTACGCTTCATGGCAGGCTGAGCCCGGGCTGGTCTCGCACGCTGAGCCGTCTCGACGAGGTCGATGCAGATGTCCGGCTTAGTGCCCGGCTCGGCGATCTTGCCGATGAAGACGTGGATTCTGCCGAAGGGGACCCGGTATCCGTGCTCAATTGAGCCGGCCTCGGGGCCCCAGCCTGCATCGTTGATGTAGAGCTTGCCGCGACGACTCTTGGTCATCCGGCCCACAGCGTATCTGAGGGAGTCCTGGACTAGGGGGTGTCCGGATAGCCGAACTATCACCGTCGGCCGGACTCCAAGACTATGAAGATACAAGATTGAAGACTTCGTCCCGTGTCCGGATGGGACTTTCCTTGGCGTGGAAGGCAAGCTTGGCGATATGGATATGTAGATCTCCTACCGTTGTAACCGACTCTGTGTAACCCTAGCCCTCTCCGTGTCTATATAAACTGGAGGGTTTTAGTTCGTATGACGAACAACAATCATACCATAGGCTAGCTTCTAGGGTTTAGCCTCCTTGATCTCGTGGTAGATCTACTCTTGTACTACCCATATCATCAATATTGATCAAGCAGGAGTAGGGTTTACCTCCACCGAGAGGGCCCGAACCTGGGTAAAAACATCGTGTCCCTTGTCTCCTGTTACCATCCGCCTAGACGCACAGTTCGGGACCCCCTACCCGAGATCCGCCGGTTTTGACACCGACATTGGTGCTTTCATTGAGAGTTCCTCTGTGCCGTCGCCATCAGGAAGGATGCCTTGTCCCGTCTTTAAAGACGGCACCGTAGCTGAAGGAGCTTTGGCCATCGGCCAAACTCTCCGACTAGGCAGTTTTCTCATGACCGCCTGTTCGGCCGCCGCGCCGACGATGACTTCTCGGGTCATCAAAAGCAATCTTCACGTCAACTCGGAACTCGCCGAGCAGCTAGATCCAATGGAGCTCTCCTCCTTAAACAAGCTCTTGGATCGCATCGCCGCCCTGGGAGTCGCTACAGACTACGATCAGATCGGGCCTAAAACCGATCTGAGAGAGATCAACTCTCCCCAGGCTACCCACCACATCGCTGTGGTGGAGGAACAGTACGGCGACTCTTCTTCTATATTAAGGACTAGTTATGTCCGGATTCCTGATCCCTCCATGCCGGATTCCCGTGGAGGGACGGACGTCGATCAAATCCTGAACCTAAAGTCAGGTAGCAGGCGGGATTCATTGGACAATACCCCAAAACCCAAGCTTCCAGGTTTGGAAACTTTTCGGCCCTTAAGTCTTAGATTGGACGGGGTTCCGAATTTAAATCCACCCGCCCACCCAAACATAAGCGATTTATCCCAAATCCGGCAAGAGCCCGCTGAAACAGTACACCATTACTGGGCCAGATTCCTCCTGGTCATGGACAGGATAAAGGACTGCCGTGAGGAAAGCACAATTTCAATTTTCTGCAATAATTGCATGGACAAGGGAATCATGAACGCCATGAGTCGTCGTGAAATTACACGCTTCGCCGACTTGGCGTCCATAGTACGAAAGTACTGTGCGATGGAGAGTGCCTGGAAAACCGAAACCAAATTTTGGGACAATCCGGCTCCGAATACAACCCTAGTCCGAAATAAAAGGGTGCATCATATTCAGGCACCTGGGTTAAAAACCAAAAAGCAAAAAGCCCCTAAAGGGCATGGAACCGTACTAGAGGGATGGCTCAGCGGACCCTGCAAAATCCATAGTGCAGAGGGCGCCACTCCAACACATAGCCTTCGAGCATGTTGGATACTACGGCAGGTGGCCAAAAGTGGCGAAGAGCTTCTAGCTCCAGAGAACCAGCCCAGCAATACCAGTACGGTATTAACAGTCTTCGAGACTTTCGCATCAAATAATATGCGGAAACGAACACTCCGTAGCCTCGCCGAAGTCTACCAAGTAGCAACAATAAATCCATGGAGTGACACGGCTATTACCTTTAACACCAGTGACGAACCAAAATTCTGAACAGCCCGAGCACCAGCCGTATTGGTCCTCAGTCCAATAGTGGATGGCTTTCGCCTTACTAAGGTACTCATGGATGGCGGCAGCGGATTAAACCTCATTTACGAGGAAACCCTTCGAAAAATGGAAATAGACTGGAGCCGCATTGAGCGAAGCAGCACAACCTTCAGAGGAATAATCCCTAGTCGAGAAGCATGCTGCACAGGAAAAATCACACTGGATGTGGTGTTCGGCTCGTGGGACAACTACAGGTCCGAGGAGGTCATGTTCTATGTGGCCCCGTTTAGCAGCGGATATCACGCTTTATTAGGACGAGAGGCATTCACAATTTTTCAAGCTATACCCCATTATGGGTACATGAAGCTCAAAATGCCTGGGCCCAACGGAATCATCACCCTTGCCAGTGATCCGGACGTAGCGCTCCGCGCTGAAAATAAGACAGCCGCACTAGCCCTAGAGGCGCTATCTGAAGCCCTAGAGGCCGAGGAACTCACAGCACTGCGCTACACGGTGAACAGGGACGACGTGATACTTGACAAAAGATCCAAGTCCACCTCTTTTAAGCCAGCGGACGAAATAGTCAAATTCCAAGTCCATCCAACGGACCCTACAAAGACGGCCTCCATTGGGGCATAATTAAACCCTGATGTAGACACCACATTACGAGAATTCCTACGGGAAAATTGGTACATTTTTGCCTGGCACCCTTCAGACATGCCAAGAATCCCACGACGGCTGGCCGAGCACAGCCTAAATATCCTGAACGGATTCAAGCCAGTCAAGCAGACTCTTCGGCGATTTTCTGAACCCAAGAGACAGGCAATGGGAGAGGATCTAGACAAACTATTGGAAGCCGAATTCATCAGAGATATAAAACATCTGGACTGGCTAGCAAACCTGGTGATGGTACCAAAGAAGGATAAATCCTGGCGCCTATGTGTCGACTTCAAAGACCTTAACAAGTCTTGCCCAAAGGATCCATTCCCCCTCCCACGCATCGACCAAATCATCGACGCTACCGCAGGGCACAATTCATTATGCTTCCTCGACGCATACTCCGGCTACCACCAAATCAAGATGGCGGAGCCAGACCAAGCCGCAACAGCATTCATCACTCCATACGGACCATTCTGCTTCAACACAATGCCCTTCGGGCTCAAAAACGCCGGTGCAACATATCAGCGCATGATTCAGACATGTCTGGCAAACCAGATCGGCAAGACAGTGGAGGCATACGTAGATGATGTGGTCGTCAAATCCAAGCATGTCGAAACTCTAGTAGACGACTTGAGACTCACATTCGACAATCTCCGAACATACGACATTAAGCTCAACCCAGAAAAATGCATTTTCGGCGTACCAGCCGAAAAGCTCTTGGGCTTCGTTGTATCCGGTAGAGGAATAGAAGCAAACCCAACCAAGATACGAGCTCTATCACAATTGGATATCCCAAAAAATCTCAAACAAATACAAAAATTGACTGGATGAATGGCGGCTTTAAGCCGCTTTGTCTCCCACTTAGGAGAAAAGGCATTACCGCTTTATCGCCTCCTCCGGCGCTCCGAACACTTCGAGTGGACGGATGCCGCCACGGCCGAACTCGAAGAAATCAAAGCCATATTGGCAACAAATCCGGTCCTGGCCGCACCCAATGTGGGCGAACCGATGTTATTATATATCGCAGCAACACATCAAGTTGTAAGCATGGTGCTCCTCGTCGAACGAGAAACGGAGGAACACAAGTTCCCTCTTCAAAAGCCAGTCTACTACGTGTCCACTGTCTTAACTCCATGCAAGTCCCGTTACCCACATTATCAAAAGATAGCATACGCGGTGTTCATGGCATCCCGGAAGCTGCGACACTACTTTCAAGAGTGCTCGATAACGGTAGCCTCCGAAGTACCCCTTAACGACATCATAAACAATCGCGACGCGACTGGCCGGATTGCAAAATGGGCCATCCAGCTCCTCCCATTCAACATAACCTATAAGCCACGGCGAGCTATCAAGTCGCAAGTTTTGGCTGGCTTCATCGCCGAATGGACTGAAGCCGAACTCCCTAAAGAGTACGGCGCATATTCCAATTGGATCATGCACTTCGACGGCTCCAAAATGCTGGCCGGCCTGGGGGCTGGCATCGTCCTGACGTCCCCAACCGAAGACACAGTCCAATACATACTACAGATTATGTACACGGACTCCAACAACGCAGCCGAATACGAGGCCCTTCTACATGGTCTCCGGATGGCAGTCTCCATGGGCATCCAGCGCCTAGAGGTCCGCGGGGATTCAAACCTCGCAATATCCCAAATAAATGGAGACTTTGACGCCAAGGATCCGAAAATGGCAGCTTACCGCAACGCCGTCTTAAAAATGTCAGCTCGGTTCGAAGGGCTCGAATTTCATCATATAGCCCGGGATAATAAATAGGCGGCGTATGTATTGGCACGCATGGGTGCAAAGCACGATGCCGTCCCTCCCAACATCTTCCTGGAGCGGCTTTTTAAGCCATCCATACTATGGGAAGGGGAGTCCGGAAACAACAATCCGGACCCAACCGCACCGCCCGACACCGAACATTCTGACACAATCGGTGGTTCTGCCAACGAAATAACACCTTCAGCCCACGACGTAATGGCAGTCGTTGCCCCGTTGACCGAGCCATTCCTAGCCTACTTAACTAGGCAGGAACTTCCTGAGGACCAAAACGAGGCCCACTGCATAGTACGGCGATCTAAAGCCTATAAGGTCCATGAGGGAGAGCTTTATAAGAAAAGCACAACCGGAGTCCTTCAAAGGTGTATCTCCGAAGAGGAGGGGCGAAAACTTCTGGCCGAAATTCATGCCGGACTCGGTCGGCACCACGCCGCAGCCCGGGCCCTTGTAGGCAAGGCCTTCTGCACAGGATTTTATTGGCGACGGCCCGGGCAGATGCACAGGACTTAGTCCAACGATGCATCGGTTGCCAGCTCTTTGCTAATCAAAGCCACATGCCACCCACCGCCCTCAAAACTATACCCATCACCTGGCCGTTCGCAGTCTGGGGGCTTGACATGGTTGGACCCCTTAAAGGGGGAATCCACAAGCAAAAATACCTGCTGGTCATGGTGGATAAATTCACAAAATGGATAGAGGCCAAGCCAGTTAAGATGGCCGAATCCGGACCCGTGATAGACTTCATATCGGGGATAGTACACCGTTACGACATCCCCCATAGCATCATCCCTGATAACGGCACGAACTTCACGGCCGACGAGGTTAAACTCTGGTGCAAAACAAGGGCATCAAGCTCGACTACGCTTCAGTCTATCACCCTCAAACTAACGGTCAAGTCGAACGAGCAAATGTTCTAATCATGAGCGGCATCAAACCCAGACTAGTGTGGTCCCTTAAGGAATCTAACACACACTGGGTAGAGGAGCTCGACTCCGTACTTTGGGGGCTGCAGACCACGCCAAATCGCACGACCGGATTCACACCATTTTTTATGGTATACGGCGCAGAGGCAGTTTTGCCCTGCGACATAATTCATGACTCACCTCGCGTGCGCATGTACGAAGAACGAGAAGCCGAGCTGGATCGGCAGGACAGTTTGGACGCCTTAGAGGAGGAGCGCGACGTGGCAAAAGCTCGTTCCGCATTCTATCAACAGCAGGCCCGAAGATATCAAAGCAGAGGTGCGGGCCTGTAACGCCCCGGATCCGATGCGCCAGGTGTCCGCCAGTTATTTTCCGTTGTTGCCATGTCATTTGCTTGCGTGTTGCATTTTATCATGTCATCATGTGCATTTCATTTTGCATACATGTTCGTCTCATGCATCCGAGCTTTTTCCCCGTTGTCCGTTTTGCAATCCGGCACTCCTATGTCCTCCGGCGTCCCCCTTTTGCCTCTCTTTTGTGTGCGGGTGTTAAACTTTCTTGGAATGGCCCGAGGTTTGCCAAGCGCCCTTGGTATAGCACCGGTAGACCGCCTGTCAAGTTTCGTGCCATTTGGAGGTCGTTTGGTACTCCAACGGTTAACCGGGTAATCGTAAAAGCCCTCTTTCGTGTGCAGCCCAACACCCCTTCCAAAGTGGAACAAAACCCAGCCAACTCCCCTCCATGCTCTCGGTCGTTCGATCACGATCCCGTGGCCGAAAACCGCACCTCATTTGGACTCTCCTAGCTCCCTCTATCTATAAATAAGTCTCCCCTTCCAAAAATCCCGGATCATTTCCACCCTACCCCTAGCCCCGCTCCTCTCCGCGCCGCCGGACACATCCGGACGGAGCCGGACGCGTCCGCCGCCGCGCCCCCGGTGAATCGGGAGCCGCCGCGTGGCCTGCGCCACCGCCCCGTGCCGCTGGCCCGCTCGGCCCGCTCCTGGCCCTCGCGGGCCCAGTCCGCTCGCCGCCGCGCCAGAGTCCTCCGCCGCCCGGCCGCCCGCTCCCGCGTTCCGCCGCCGCCCGCCGTCCGGCAGCCCCGCGGCCGCGCCGCCGGTGCCGCCCGGCCCCGCCTCCAACGCGCGCCTCCCCATCGCCGATCTCCGCCGTCCCGCGGCCGCGCCTCCCGTGCTCGGGCCGGATCTCGCCGCCGGCGTCCTCCTCCGGCCATCTCCCTCCTACTCCGGCAGCCGTGGCCGTCCACTCCGACGAACCCGCTCCGGCGACGACCTCGACCCGCGCGCAGCCGGATCCAGATCCAGCCCGAAGGTTGACCCCGTTTTCGCCTAAGTCCCAGATTTTTGTAATTTTCATGCCATCATATCTCAGTGCATACTGCTCCGTTTCGCGCGTGTAATATGTCAAATTGTTCGCTTCGTCGAGTACTTCATTTCATTCCATTGCATCATTTTCATTTGAGCTCATCTTGATGCCCGAAATGCTGTTGGAAGAGTGTATGTTGATGTTAATCTGCTGGAACTGTTATAACATGCTCATTTGTCATTTTTGCCATGATTGATGTGTGCATCCTATGAGGTTGATGTCTACATGTGTTTTGATCTATGCCATGCTATCTTTCCAGAGGTGCTAACCATGTATTTTTGTGAGTTGTATGCTGAGTGCATCGAGCTTGTTAAGTAGGGTACTTGCTGTTACTGTTTTGCTAGACAGATTCTGTTATATTTTGTTGCTATGTTAACCTGCTCCTACAAGTCATTTCGTGCATTATTTTGGAGATGTTCACTAAGGATGTTTTGTTATACATGTATTGCTCTATCCATTCATGCCCTTGGTTGCAATTATAGACTACTGTAGCTTGTTGTAATCTTGCTCCAAAATTGCTAAATAATGTTGCTCTCAACCTGATAACATGAACTTCAGTTTTGGACATATGCTTTCCTAGTGATCCATGCACCCTATGACCTTGCTCTTGCCATGTATAGCTTCATAAAAATGTCTTCTTACTGTTGGTTGCCTTGCCATGCCATCTATTGCTCTGTGGTGAGTGGTTCAAGCTCACCAACATGCCTACTTATTGTTGTTCCTGCCATATTTGAATCTGTCATATAACTTGCCATGTTTACATGGGTGCCATCATATTTTCTGTGCCCTTTTGGCTCATGGTCAGTAAGGGACTTTTGATCTATGCATTTAGTAGTATCATGCTGTGCCTTTGTTTGCCATGATATGTTCCTGTAACATGTTGTTTGATAGCTCTAAACATTGCAACCTGATGTTATTTCTGCTAAAGTCTGAAACTGTTATTATTTGCGATATTACCATTTGTGTTTGAGCATGATCTATTGATTTCTGGAGATAGCTCAGTGTTCATGTTTTGTTGTGCTTTACCTGTAATTCATGCCCATGCCTTTTGTTTTTATGTTGGGGTACTGTAGCATATTGTTTTGATGCTTGCAATATGCCTAGTTGCTGTTTTGGACAGATTGTTGCTATAACTTGTATAGAGTGCATGTGTTGAACCGGTGCTCCGTTTTGAGTGTGCTCTATATGAAACTTGCTTGTTTTTGCATGTAGTTTCATATTATCATGTTGCATCCTTGTTTTGAGGTGTTTGCTTGATGTTTGTATGCATTTTGCGTCAATGCCATGCTTAACTTGTTTTGCTCATATCTTCTAGACCGTAGCTCCGAATCTAATGAACTTCATATGTAACTTGACTAGAATTTCGTGTAGATCATCTTGGTGCATCTTAACATGCTGTTTAACTACTTGAACATAAGTTTTATTCAGATCTGGACCAATTTCGAAATATGCATATGAGGACTTACCGGAATTGTTATATGTTGTTCCCGGCCTCATTTAAACTTGCCTTGATGTGTTGTTCTTGTTTGCATTATCTCCTGCCATGAGTAGCTTCATGTAGCCTTGTCATGCATCATGTCTTGTCTATGTGTGGTGTGTTTACTATGTTGTGTACTTCTTCTCGATAGTTCCCATTTCGTTGCGATCGTGAGGATGCGTTCGTCTACTCTTGGTTCGTCTTCGTGGCTTCATCTTCTTCATGGATTCGTTCTTCTTCCTTGCGGGATTTCAGGCAAGATGACCGCTACCCTGGATCTCACTACTATCATTGCTATGCTAGTTGCTTCGCTCTATCGCTTTGCTGCGCTACCTATCATTTTGCTCTTCAAGCCTCCCATATTGCCATGAACCTCTAACCTTTGACACCCTTCCTAGCAAACCGTTGTTTGGCTATGTTACTGCTTTGCTCAGCGCCTCTTATAGCGTTGCTAGTTGCAGGTGAAGTTGAAGATTGCTCCATGGTGGACAGGGTTATGTTGGGATATCACAATATCTCTTATATTATTAATGCATCTATATACTTGGTAAAGGGTGGAAGGCTCGGCCTTATGCCTGGTGTTTTGTTGCACTCTTGCCGCCCTAGTTTCCGTCATACCGGTGTTATGTTCCCGGATTTTGCGTTCCTAACGCGGTCGGGTGATTTATGGGACCCCCCTGACAGTTCGCTTTGAATAAAACTTGTCCAGCAAGGCCCAACCTTGGTTTTACCATTTGCCTCACCACCACCTACCTTTCCCTTGGGAGTAATTAACCCAAGGGTCATCTTTATTATAGCCCCCCCGGGCCAATGCTTGTCTAAGTGTTGGTCCAAACTAGAGCACCGTGCGGGACCATTCCTTGGCAACTTGGATTCGTCGGTACCTGTACGTTTCGCTTATCCGGTGTTGCCCTGAGAACGAGATATGTGTAGCTCCTATCGGGATGTCAGCGCATCGGGCGGTCTTGCTGGTCTTGTTTTACCATTCTCGAAATGTCTTGTAAACTGGGATTCCGAGACTGATCGGGTCTTCCTGGGAGAAGGTATATCCTTCGTTGATCGTGAGATCTTGTCATGGGCTAAGTTGGGACACCCCTGTAGGGTATAAACTTTCGAGAGCCGTGCCCACGGTTATGTGGCAGATGGGAATTTGTTAATGTCCAGTTGTAGATAACTTGACACCTGATCCGAACTAAAACGCATCAACCGCGTGTGTAGCCGTGATGGTCTCTTCTCGGCGGAGTCCGGGAAGTGAACACGGTTTCTGGATTATGTTTGGCGTAAGTAGGAGTTCAGGATCACCTCTTGATCATAGCTAGTTGACGACCGTTCCATTTGTTTCTCTTATCGCTCTCATTTGCGTATGTTAGCTACCATACTTGCTTAGCCGCCGCTGCAACCTCACCACTTTACCCCTTCCTTTCCCATTAAGCTTTGCTAGTCTTGATACCCATGGTAATGGGATTGCTGAGTCCTCGTGGCTCACAGATTACTACAACCACAGTTGCAGGTACAGGTTATGCGATTGATCATGACGTGAGAGCGATGTTTGCTTGTTTGGAGTTCTTCTTCTGCTTCTTCTTCGATCAGGGGATAGGTTCCAGGTCGGCAGCCTGGGCTAGCAGGGTGGATGTCGTTTGAGTTTTTGTTTGTGTTTCATCCGTAGTCAGATGGTGCTCTTATGTAAGATGATGTTGTATTCGTGTGGCATTGTATGCCTTATGTATGTATCCCCATCTATTATGTAATGTTGATGTAATGATATCCACCTTGCAAAAGCGTCTCAATATGTGGGTCTATCCTTGGTGGGACCTTCGAGTTCCTTTTGGATAGAGCCGCATATTGGGCGTGACAAGTTGGTATCAGAGCCTCGACGGACCTTAGGAGCCCCCTTGATTGATCGTGTAGTTTGGCCGTTGTTGAGTCTAGAAGAAAACTGTTTTCAGAGTCTAGTTATATCGGAGAGTAGGAATTCTTTTTACTCCTCAGCCCCTTCGTCGCTCTGGTGAGGAATCTTGACGTAGTGTTTTGAACTACCCCTATTCCCATTCAAATTTTTTCATTAGGTTCACGCAGTTGGTTTTCCGATCATTGGTTCTCAGCTCTTTTCATCTGGTGCATTTCTCGTCAAGTTGACTCAAGCCTCTTCATCTTTGAGTTCAAGCTTCAGTTGTTTTCTTTTCCCTCCCGCCCTCCCTTTTTCTTCTCGGAACCGTAGTCCGTAATCGAGTATCCATCCTACTCGTGCGAAGTCTTTGCCTTCTTTCAATTCTTTTCAAGTGTGACGAAAGAATGGATTTCATCAGTCACTTGCCTTCTCCAAGATCGATTTCAAATTCTTTTCATTGTTGGCTCAACATCTCTGTTTTTCATTCTCCCGGAGTATCTCAGTAATTTTGGTGGTGTTTCTCGTCATCATTTGAAGATCGAAGAAGAGTTTTCTCTAAATCTTGTCCGTTTTCTCAAAGTTTCGCGGTTCTAGTTTCTTGTTATCCTCTTTTAATTATTCCATTTGTCAGATATTCTTCCTTATCCATACGGAGTATTTCAGGAGTTGATTTCTGTTTCTTTTCACCGGAGGCCATCGTTCCAGAAGAATTCTTCGTCCTCACATTTCAGCTACCGTTATCCAATCATCCCGGTGCTTCGTTCAAGTGTCCTTTAATCAACTCATGATCTCTTTGTTCTTTTGCATCTAAATCCCCTCCAGCTTATTTGTTCTTCTAATTCTCCCCGGTGATTAAGCCTCTTTCATCAGTTATTTCCGAATTCTTACGGTGGTTCGTTCAAGATTCTTTTCCTTGATTATCATTTAATCCATTCGTTCTTTTCAATCCTAACGGTGGCTCATTGAAGACCTTCTCAAGTTCACGATATGCCACTTCTCAATCCTTTCAAGAAGAATAAGTAGTATGCATAATCCATTGATTGTCATCAATTTAATTTGATGAAGGATAAGCATACAATAAATCTTATTCTTATTTCATCCAAGTGATTAATCCCTTCTTTCAGAGTTTGTTCTTGATGAATAAATTCTAGTTCCAAGTGTTTTCATCTTTTCTTTTCCGGAGTTCAAATTTTCCTCGGCCATTTCGTCGGAACCTCCATCTACATCATCACAAGGCTCATCTTACTCTTTCATCCTTCATTTTTATCTCATCATCCTTTTGTTACCGGAGTTCTTCATGCCGGTTCTTCATGATTCAATTCATTTTTTTCAAGTGTTCATCAAGATTCTTGTTGGTGAAGTTCAAGTATCTTTTCTTCTCACGTCTCGAAGTGCAATTATTTTCTCTGTATTCTTTTGAAGTGGAGTTTTGCATTTCTTCGTTCTCCTTAGCTATCAAATCATTTCCGTTCGTGGCTGGAGATCACCTCATAATTTTGAGATGTTATCTATAAGTCCACAACAAGCTTATTCTTTTCGTTGTTGATTTTCTCAACAACTCCATTCAATCTTTTCTTCTAAGGGTGCTCTCTATTTCATTCGTGGCACAAGTTGTCATTTTCTTCTCCGTTCTTTTCATTCCATTCTTTCAATTCTTCCCGGAGGTTTTGTGTTATGTCTTCATCAAGTATCATTCCATCCTCTCTAGCTCGTGTTCTATTTTTTTCCATGTTCAGCTGGAGTGCTGCCTAAATCCTTTCAGTCTTATTCGTTTCTTTTCTCATTCTAACCACTCCGGTTAGAACGAGTGGCTTCAGAGTCTACCTTGTTCATTGAGCATTTGATTCTCGTCATTCTCGTTGTTCATCTCTTCTTCTCGAGTGCTCTCGATTCTTTGTTTCTTCTCTTGAGTTCTTGCTTCACCTCATCCCTTTTCCCTTCCGTCTCGGTCCTAAGATCTCGGGACGAGATCTCTTGTTAGTGGAGGAGTGTTGTAATGCCCCGGATCCGATGCGCCAGGTGTCCGCCAGTTATTTGCCGTTGTTGCCATGTCATTTGCTTGTGTGTTGCATTTTATCATGTCATCATGTGCATTTCATTTTGCATACATGTTCGTCTCATGCATCCGAGCTTTTTCCCCGTTGTCCGTTTTGCAATCCGGCACTCCTATGTCCTCCGGCGTCCCCCTTTTGCTTCTCTTTTGTGTGCGGGTGTTAAACTTTCTCGGAATGGCCCGAGGTTTGCCAAGCGGCCTTGGTATAGCACCGGTAGACCGCCTGTCAAGTTTCGTGCCATTTGGAGGTCGTTTGGTACTCCAACGGTTAACCGGGTAACTGTAAAAGCCCTCTTTCGTGTGCAGACCAACACCCCTTCCAAAGTAGCCCAAAACCCAGCCAACTCCCCTCCATGCTCTCGGTCGTTTGATCACGATCGCGTGGCCGAAAACCGCACCTCATTTGGACTCTCCTAGCTCCCTCTATCTATAAATAAGTCTCCCCCTCCAAAATCCCCGGATCATTTCCACCCTAACCCTAGCCCCGCTCCTCTCCGCGCCGCCGGACACGTCCGGACGGAGCCGGACGCGTCCGCCGCCGCGCCCCCGGCGAATTGGGAGCCGCCGCGTGGCCTGCGCTGCCGCCCCGCTACTGGCCCTCGCGGGCCCAGTCCGCTCGCCGCCGCACCCGAGTCCTCCGCCGCCCGGCTGCCCGCTCCCGCGTTCCGCCGCGGCCCGCCGTTCGGCCGCCCCGCAGCCGCGCCGCCGGTGCCGCCTGGCCCCGCCTCCGACGCGCGCCTCCCCGTCACCGATCTCCGCCGTCCCGCGGCCGCGCCTCCCGCGCTCGGGCCGGATCTCGCCGCCGGCGTCCTCCTCCGGCCATCTCCCTCCTACTCCGGCCGCCGTCACCGTCCACTCCGATGAACCCGCTCCGGCGACGACCTCAACCCGCGCGCAGCCGGATCCAGATCCAGCCCGAAGGTTGACCCCGTTTTCGCCTGTCCCAGATTTTTGTAATTTTCATGCCATGTTCATGCCATCATATCTCTGTGCATACTGCTCCGTTTCGCGCGTGTAATATGTCAAATTGTTCGTCTCATCGAGTACTTCATTTCATTACATTGCATCATTTTAATTTGAGCTCATCTTGATGCCCGAAATGCTGTTGGAAGAGTGTATGTTGATGTTAATCTGCTGGAACTGTTATAACATGCTCATTTGTCATTTTTGCCATGATTGATGTGTGCATCCTATGAGGTTGATGTCTACATGTGTTTTGATCTATGCCATGCCATCTTTCCATGGGTGATAACCATGTATTTTTGTGAGTTGTGTGCTGAGTGCATCGAGCTTGTTAAGTAGGGTACTTGCTGCTACTGTTTTGCTAGACAGATTCTGTTATATTTTGTTGCTATGTTAACCTGCTCCTACAAGTCATTTCATGCATTATTTTGGAGATGTTCACTAAGGATGTTTTGTTATACATGTCTTTCTCTATCCATTCATGCCCTTGGTTGCAATTATAGCCTACTGTAGCTTGTTGTAATCTTGCTACAAAGTTGCTAAATAATGTTGCTGTCAACCTGATAACATGAAGTTCAGTTTTGGACATATGCTTTCCTAGTGATCCATGCACCCTATGACCTTGCTCTTGCCATGTATAGCTTCATAAACATGTCTTCTTACTGCTGGTTGCCTTGCCATGCCATCTATTGCTCTGTGGTGAGTGGTTCAAGATCACCAACATGCCTACAGATTGTTGTTCCTGCCATGTTTGAATCTGTCATATAACTTGCCATGTTTACATGGGTGCCATCATATTTTCTGTGCCCTTTTGGCTCATTGTCAGTAAGGGACTTTTGATCTATGCATTTAGTAGTATCATGCCATGCCTTTGTTTGCCATGATATGTTCCTGTAACATGTTGTTTGATAGCTCTAAACATTGCAACCTGATGTTATTTCTGCTAAAGTCTAAAACTGTTATTATTTGCGATATTACCATGTGTGTTTGAGCATGATCTATTGATTTCTGGAGATAGCTCAGTGTTCATATTTTGTTATGCTTTACCTGTACTTCATGCCCATGCCTTTTGTTTTTATGTTGGGGTGCTGTAGCATATTGTTTTGATGCTTGCAATATGCCTAGTTGCTGTTTTGGACAGATTGTTGCTATAACTTGTATAGAGTGCATGTGTTGAACCGGTGCTCCGTTTTGAGTGTGCTCTATATTAAACTTGCTTGTTTTTGCATGTAGTTTCATATTATCATGTTGCATCCTTGTTTTGAGGTGTTTGCTTGATGTTTGTATGCATTTTGCGTCAATGCCATGCTTAACTTGTTTTGCTCATATCTTCTAGACCGTAGCTCCGAATCTAATGAACTTTATATGTAACTTGACTAGAATTTTGTGTAGATCATCTTGGTGCATCTTAACATGCTGTTTAACAACTTGAACATAAGGTTTATTCAGATCTGGACCAATTTCGAAATTTGCATCTGAGGACTTACCGGAATTGTTATATGTTGTTCCCGGCCTCATTCAAACTTGCCTTGATGTGTTGTTCTTGTTTGCATCATCTCTTGCCATGAGTAGCTTCATGTAGCCTTGTCATGCATCATGTCTTGTCTATGTGTGGTGTGTTTAACATGTTGTGTGCTTCTTCTCGATAGTTCCCATTTCATTGCGATCGTGAGGATGCGTTTGTCTACGCTTGGTTCGTCTTCGTGGCTTCATCTTCTTCATGGACTCGTTCTTCTTCCTTGCGGGATTTCAGGCAAGATGACCGCTACCCTGGATCTCACTACTATCATTTCTATGCTAGTTGCTTCGCTAGATCGCTTTGCTGTGCTACCTATCATTTTGCTCTTCAAGCCTCCCATATTGCCATGAACCTCTAACCTTTGACACCCTTCCTAGCAAACCGTTGTTTGGCTATGTTACCACTTTGCTCAGCCCCTCTTATAGCATTGCTAGTTGCAGGTGAAGTTGAAGATTGCTCCATGGTGGACAGGGTTATGTTGGGATATCACAATATCTCTTATATTATTAATGCATCTATATACTTGGTAAAGGGTGGAAGGCTCGGCCTTATGCCTGGTGTTTTGTTCCACTCTTGCCACCCTAGTTTCCGTCATACCGGTGTTATGTTCCCGGATTTTGCGTTCCTAACGCGGTCGAGTGATTTATGGGACCCCCCTCACAGTTCGCTTTGAATAAAACTTGTCCAGCAAGGCCCAACCTTGGTTTTACCATTTGCCTCACCACCACCTACCTTTCCCTTGGGAGTAATTAACCCAAGGGTCATCTTTATTATAGTCCCCCCGGGCCAATGCTTGTCTAAGTGTTGGTCCAAACTAGAGCACCGTGCGGGACCATTCCTTGGCAACTTGGATTCGTCGGTACATGTACGTTTCGCTTATCCGGTGTTGCCCTGAGAACGAGATATGTGCAGCTCCTATCGGGATGTCGGCGCATCGGGCGGTCTTGCTGGTCTTGTTTTACCATTGTCGAAATGTCTTGTAAACCGGGATTTCGAGACTGATCGGGTCTTCCTGGGACAAGGTATATCCTTCGTTGATCGCGAGAGCTTATCATGGGCTAAGTTGGGACACCCATGCAGGGTATAAACTTTCGAGAGCCGTGCCCACGGTTATGTGGCAGATGGGAATTTGTTAATGTCCGGTTGTAGATAACTTGACAACTGATGCGAATTAAAACACATCAACCGCGTGTGTAGCCGTGATGGTCTCTTCTCGGCGGAGTCCGGGAAGTGAACACGGTTTTTGGGTTATGTTTGGCGTAAGTAGGAGTTCAGGATCACCTCTTGATCATAGCTAGTTGACGACCGTTCCATTTGTTTCTCTTATCGCTCTCATTTGCGTATGTTAGCCACCATACTTGCTTAGCCGCTGCTGCAACCTCACCACTTTACCCCTTCCTTTCCCATTAAGCTTTGCTAGTCTTGATACCCATGGTAATGGGATTGCTGAGTCCTTGTGGCTCACAGATTACTACAACCACAGTTGCAGGTACAGGTTATGCGATTGATCATGATGTGAGAGCGATGTTTTCTTGTTTGGAGTTCTTGTTCTGCTTCTTCTTCGATCAGGGGATAGGTTCCAGGTCAGCAGCCTGGGCTAGCAGGGTGGATGTCGTTTGAGTTTCTGTTTGTGTTTCATCCGTAGTCGGATGGTGCTCTTATGTAAGATGATGTTGTATTCGTGTGGCATTGTATGCCTTATGTATGTATCCCCATCTATTATGTAATGTTGATGTAATGATATCCACCTTGCAAAAGCGTCTCAATATGTGGGTCTATCCTTGGTGGGACCTTCGAGTTCCTTTTGGATAGGGCTGCATATTGGGCGTGACAAGTTGGTATCAGAGCCTCGACCGACCTTAGGAGCCCCCTTGATTGATCGTGTAGTTTGGCCATTGTTGAGTCTAGAAGAAAACTGTTTTCGGAGTCTAGTTATATCGGAGAGTAGGAATTCTTTTTACTCCTCAGCCCCTTCGTCGCTCTGGTGAGGAATCTTGACGTAGTGTTTTGAACTACCCCTCTTCCCATTCAAATTTTTTCTTTAGGTTCACGCAGTTGGTTTTCCGATCGTTGGTTCTCAGCTCTTTTCATCCGGTGCATTTCTCGTCAAGTTGACTCGAGCCTCTTCATCTTTGAGTTAAAGCTTCAGTTGTTTTCTTTTCCCACCCGCCCTCCCTTTTTCTTCTCGGAACCGTAGTCCTTAATCTAGTATCCATCCTACTCGTGCGAAGTCTTTGCCTTCTTTCAATTCTTTTCAAGTGTGACGTAAGAATGGATTTCATCAGTCACTTGCCTTCTCCAAGATCGATTTCAAATTCTTTTCATTGTTGGCTCAACATCTCTGTTTTTCATTCTCCCGGAGTATCTCAGTAATTTTGGTGGTGTTTCTCGTCATCATTTGAAGATCGAAGAAGAGTTTTCTCTAAATCTTGTCAGTTTTCTCGAAGTTTCGCGGTTCTAGTTTCTTGTTATCCTCTTTTAATTATTCCATTTGTCAGATATTCTTCCTTATCCATCCAGAGTATTTCAGGAGTTAATTTCTGTTTCTTTTCACCAGAGGCCATCGTTCTAGAGGAATTCTTCGTCCTCACATTTCAGCTACCATTGTCCAATCATCCCGGTGCTTCGTTCAAGTGTCCTTTAATCAACTCATGATCTCTTTGTTCTTTTACATCTAAATCCCCTCCAGCTTATTTGTTCTTCTAATTCTCCCCGGTGATTAAGCCTCTTTCATCAGTCATTTCCGAATTCTTACGGTGGTTCGTTCAAGATTCTTTTCCTTGATTATCATTTAATCCATTCGTTCTTTTCAATCCTAACGGTGGCTCATTGAAGACCTTCTCAAGTTCACGATATGCCACTTCTCAATCCTTTTCAAGAAGAATAAGTAGTATGCATAATCCATTGATTGTCATCAATTTAATTTGATGAAGGATAAGCATACAATAAATCTTATTCTTATTTCATCCAAGTGATTAATCCCTTCCTTCAAAGTTTGTTCTTGATTAATAAATTCTAGTTCCAAGTGTTTTCATCTTTTCTTTTCCAGAGTTCAAATTTTCCTCGGCCATTTCGTCGGAACCTCCATCTAAATCATCGCAAGGCTCATCTTACTCTTTCATCCTTCATTTTTATCTCATCATCCTTTTGTTACCAGAGTTCTTCATGCTGGTTCTTCATGATTCAATTCATTTTTTTCAAGTGTTCATCAAGATTCTTGTTGGTGAAGTTCAAGTATCTTTTCTTCTCACGTCTCGAAGTGCAATTATTTTCTCTGTATTCTTTTGAAGTGGAGTTTTGCATTTCTTCGTTCTCCTTAGCTATCAAATCATTTCTGTTCGTGGCTGGAGATCACCTCATAATTTTGAGATGTTATCTATAAGTCCACAACAAGCTTATTCTTTTCGTTGTTGATTTTCTCAACAACTCCATTCAATCTTTTCTTCTAAGGGTGCTCTCTATTTCATTCGTGGCACACGTTGTCATTTTCTTCTCCGTTCTTTTCATTCCATTCTTTCAATTCTTTCCGGAGGTTTTGTGTTATGTCTTCATCAAGTATCATTCCATCCTCTCTAGCTCGTGTTCTATTTTTTTCCATGTTCAGCTGGAGTGCTGCCTAAATCCTTTCAGTCTTATTCGTTTCTTTTCTCATTCTAACCACTCCGGTTAGAATGAGTGGCTTCAGAGTCTACCTTGTTCATTGAGCATTTGATTCTCGTCATTCTCGTCGTTCATCTCTTCTTCTCAAGTGCTCTCGATTCTTTGTTTCTTCTCTTGAGTTCTTGCTTCACCTCATCCCTTTTCCCTTCCGTCTCGGTCCTAAGATCTCGGGACGAGATCTCTTGTTAGTGGAGGAGTGTTGTAACGCCCCGGATTCGATGCGCTAGGTGTCTGTCAGTTATTCTACGCCTAGCGTCGGACTCTGAGTTTGTCTCCTTCCCCTGTCCATACTTTATTCTTTAACTGTCTTTCATTTCTCCCCTTCTTCCCTTCTTTTTCTTTTTTCCTTTTTTCTCACAAGCCTTTGGAGGCTTGCCTGCGCAGTGTTCTGACACACTTGACGTGCTACTTGCACTCATTATACCTGGGGGCTTCTTTAACAGAAGCTTATTTATACGGGCTTTGTGCCCAACACATGCGTCACACTTCTGCATGTACCTTTTATCCACCATTATATGCATCGATATGACTTAAGTTTTGGCCAAGCTGGGTTGCCTGGCTCCTGTGCTTACCCTACATTCCCGATTGTTCGGCTAGGAGGTAAAGGGAGCACCTCTACGATTGTTACTGCCGGGTCAGCCGGATGTGTACCTCAGACTGGGTGAAGCCAAAAGCTAGCGTTCTTAAGGGAATATTTGGTCGGTGAATTGAAAGATGATTTCTTACCTATTTATTTATTTGCCCCCAGATGCTTTCCTGCTTTTTTAGCAGTCCGGACATGCACTTTAGGGCATGCCTCCCAGGGAAAGGAACCCCTAATGGAACTATTCTCCCTGGAAAATGTTTCTTACTAACCATGTAATATAACATAACTAGTTGGGCACTTGTTTGATAAAGCACTAATGATCCCTACACCTGGTCTCCATGCATGCCCCGGTTTTTTACATAACTGTGAGGGTATTCGGACACACTCCGGACTGTCGGGTCCCGAGGTTGAAGCGAAAAGGTCCGCAACGACAAATGATCTACAATCCGGCTAGAAGGCATTTTACATGTCATTTTAAATTACATAGTCAAGCTGACTGATGGTATTCCTCTTCGATACCATCTAATAAACTGTCTAGTTTACAGTCCCGCTGTGAATACTATGCAGCCAACTCTACTTGGTCGTATACTAAGCTCACAGGGATCTCCTTCCCATCAGGCCCCACAGGTCCGACCTCGGCCATGTGGTTTGGGTCAGCCTTCGCATACCGTGTCTTCACCATGGCCCAGGCCTCCCTGGCGCCTTGATGGCAGGCCGATATCTTCCATAACCGGAAGCGCCGCCGTGCTCCCTGAAGCTTCTCCGCAAGCTCTCCAAGACCTTTGGGTAGGGACATGGATGGCCACAAGGCCTGGGCGACTCCGCTCATCACCTGCCAAACTCGTTCGTGCAGTTGCAGCAGCTCGGGAAGTAGGTCCCCAGTTGAACTGGGCATTTCCTTTGCAGGACGACCTGTGAGCATACCTACAGACATATTTCTGTCAATCAACTTCCTCGCCGAACTCTTCTTTTCAAAAGTTCGCTCAAGCACTTACTATAAATGCCGCGACAAAGCCGCCGATTCTCCTTCACGGAGTCAGACAGCTGGGCCCGAACATCTTTTAGTTCCTCGCCCAGCTGGGTGTTGGCATCTTGGAGCTTATTTTTCTCCTGCCGCACCCTTGTAAGCACCTTCTCGCCAGCCTTTAGCTGGCGTAGTAGCTGTTGCTTCTCCGGATCTAGTCCGGCGCCATCTGCAATATTATTGTCAGACTTACACACGCCGCACTTCACAAACTACTTATATTTCGAAGTATATATTACCGGAGGGGGTCTCTGTGGCTCCCCATGTGGCGGCTAGTGCGGCCTCAAGTTGGGCCTTGCACTCTTGAAGCTCCTGGGAAAGTTGGGTATTCTTTCCTGAAAGATCCTGCATAACAAATGATCCTTAAATCAGTTATTCTAACTATTTTAAGTCTCGAGGGCTACTGGCATATATAACTGTCAAAATTCACTTACGCATATGTCTTTCACATACTGCTCCGTGGCTCTTGCTAGACCATCTTGAGCGGCACGGAGGTGCGCATCTCCCGCATTGAAGGCATTCAATGCCTCCGGGGAGAAACACGCGTCACGAAGAACTGTCCGGCGGCGCCTATGATTCATGGCACTCTCCACCTCAGATTTGGTGGCGGACAGCCTGTCGGCATCCTCCGTTGGAGGAGCATCTGGCGCACGCCTTGTGTTCGCCTCCCCCTCCGGACCTGGCATTGGAGCCTGGCTGGCGGGGGCTCAATCGGCAACCTCTCCGGACACAGTCCGGTGAGCGCTCTTTCTCCTGGAAAAATCACAAGCGTTAATATGCCTCCTGGGAATCTTTCCTTTAAACACGGTGGCGCGCCATACCGTTGCCGTGACGTCTCGATTCGCACCACACTTCTTTTCCGCCTGCTGGGCCGAGCTGCCCCTTGCTGGACGGCTGCCGCAGGCTCGGCTTCCCGCCTCAATGGCACCTCCTGCGGAACACCATTGGTATACGGTGATCAGAGATAAGCATGGATGGGTAATGGTATCAGGACTCCGGTCACAGTTACCTGGAAACCGGAGATATTCCGGGTTAGTCGGTCGTAATGGCGATCAAAGCATTGTCGATGCTAAGTTGGTGGAACACCCCATCGAACAGCTCCACCTTTATGTCCGGATCCTCTTCGGAGGCCGGATCGAGGGACCGTTCTGGATCCTCGGGTTGTGGAGCCAGGCTGTGTATATCCTCTACGGCCCGGCTCCTGCGTCGAAATCACACAGTGAGACACTTAACTTTGGGAATACGGATCGGATAGACAAACGTCCGCTTACCCAGCTTCGAGGGTTGTTCATGGAAAATCCGTTCAATGGACTAGCACAGAGGAAGTCCTCCTTCTCCCCTTTGTACAGGCCGGACAGGATCTTCACCAGATCGGCGATCGATCCCGGCCCCTTGCGGCCATGACGGGTGGCATCATCCTCCCCGTTGAAATCCCACATGGGATGGCCCCTATACTAGAGCGGCTGCACCCCTCGCATAATGCATGTGGCCATGACCCCAATCATGGTCAATCCGGAATGAGCCAATAACCTTATTCGGCCCATCAGGTATTGGACGTCCCTATCATTCTCCCGTTGAGGGCTCCGCGGGCGCCAACGTAGGCGTTTCTTCGGAGGAGCGTTTCTGAACTCCGGGAGGCCGATCCGAACTGGATCAGGCAGCGGGGCGTCTTCCATATAAAACCATTCCGAAGGCCAGTCTTCAGACGCCTTCTTCGGGGTTCCGGATAGATATCCGGTCCCGGTGATGCGCCATAGTTCGGCTCCGCCCACTTGATATATCGACCCCTCATGAGAACGGGGTACGAGGCAGAATAATCTCTTCCACAGTGCAAAATGGGCCTTGACGCCCAAGAATAGCTCGCAAAGGGCCACGAAGCCCGCGATGTGCAGGATGGAGGCAGGCGTAATGTGGTGAAGCTGGAGCCCATAGAACTCCAGGAGCCCCTAGAGAAACGGATTTATGGGAAATCCGAGTCCTCTTATTAGATAAGGGACGAAGCATACCCGCTCTCCTTTGGAGGGACTGGGGACACTCTCTGCCTGCTTTCCACCCTTGTAGGTGGCGAGTCCGGCTCGAACCGGAACCATAAAGGTTGGGGAAAGAAATCCCTCGGCTTGGAGAATCACTAGCTCACTATGCGGGACTGAGCATCTCCCCCAATCTCCTGTCTGAGGGCTAGGAGCGCGAGAGGAGGAGCCGCGTCGACTGTCCATGATGGAATGGATTTTTTGTCAGAGGCGCTCCGATGAATACTCGCGGAAGGAGGATGGTGTGATTCGGATCTAGATCCATGCCTCTCTTTATAGGCGGCTCATTCGCGCAGCTAGAGGGTAAAGTGTAAAAATACCCTGGCTTTTTGCATTCGTACGACACGTGGAGGATGGCCATTATTGGACGTGGAAGCCAAGAAGCGCAGCATTTATAAGAAGCCGGACACCATTCGGCAAGTACATGGAATTTGGAGAAGAACCCGCCTTGCAATGCCGAAGACAATATGCGCTCCGGACTCGTCGTCATTGAAGCCTGGTTCGGGGGCTACTGAGGGAGTCCTGGACTAGGGGGTGTCCGGATAGCCGAACTATCACCGTCGCCGGACTCCAAGACTATGAAGATACAAGATTCAAGACTTCGTCCCGTGTCTGGATGGGACTTTCCTTGGCGTGGAAGGCAAGCTTGGCGATACGAATATGTAGATCTCCTACCGTTGTAACCGACTCTGTGTAACCCTAGCCCTCTCCGGTGTCTATATAAACCGGAGGGTTTTAGTCCGTAGGACGAACAACAATCATACCATAGGCTAGCTTCTAGGGTTTAGCCTCCTTGATCTCGTGGTAGATCTACTCTTGTACTACCCATATCATCAATATTAATCAAGCAGGAGTAGGGTTTTACCTCCACCGAGAGGGCCCGAACCTGGGTAAAAACATCGTGTCCCTTGTCTCCTGTTACCATCCGCCTAGACGCATAGTTCGGGACCCCCTACCCGAGATCCGCCGGTTTTGACACCGACAGTATCCATTGAGCCCTTCGAAGCTGCCCTTCAAGAACTCAAATCCACAGTGCGCTGGCCCCACGGTGGGCGCCAACTGTCGTGGAATTGTCACGTCAGATGTCCTAGTGAAAGGACTTAGTCGTGGAGCCATCGCAACTAGGAAGCTTAAAGGGGTTAATCGGGACAAAGGACATGGGGTTTATACTGGTTCGGCCCCTTACGGTGAAGGTAAAATCCTACGATCCTGTTTTGAGTGGGATTTCTTATGTCTCGATTACCAGGGAGCGAAATCGCTTAACCTAGCTCTCGATCTGATGTTACTTGCCCTGAACCGCCGCCGGGTCGTCCCTTTATATACAGAGGTCGACACCCAGTGGCTCACAGAGTCTCGGCCGGCTCATAAATAGTGTCCGACTCGGTCTCTAAGTATTCTTGCCTTACAATACAAGTCATGTACATATGACGGTTTATCTCTACGGGCCTTAAGTCGCCTTTGGGCTTTGGGCCTTTAACTGAACCGCCATCTTCAAGCTTTATCCTGGGCTTTGAGAGTCTTCATAGGTATAACCCGGCCCCTCTTGGGCGGGTCATACCTAATAGTTATATCCCCAACAAGTACCCCATAAGGGATTGCATCATGATTGAGCTGGACGCCGTGTTCACAATTGGGGTCTACTACACAGCCACGGTCGACGAAGAAAGAGCTCCACTGGAACAGTCCCCAGCGGCCCATCTCCACAGATGTCCTGTAAAAGCATTAAAGGGGAAGGAAAATAATCTATGAGCACTTGAAAACTAAATATTAGAAGGAGAGGAGGAGGATGAACACACACTAGCATCACATACACATATGTAACGATTTTTCTGATGCTGTGCCTCTTCGTATGTATCCGCAACGCCCATTTACTGAAGATAGTATCATCAGTTACACAGGTAGCTGCCCACCTATGACACGACTGGAACACTTCACAAAGGCACTCTACCACTTCATAATCGGACCTAATCCCATGGGAGGGTATTCCAGAATGATTTGATTTCAAGCTCCAATGGCGTCTGTACACATGCTTGAGCTCTTCGGTTATCTTGTGTATCTTCCTGCCACGCAACTTCCCATTGTTTTAGTTTCCTTTCAACACGTTCTGTTTAGTTACAATAAGGAAATATTCTCCATAATGTAATAGTGTGTTCTTTCTATCTAAGTTGTATGCCATCTGTAAGTTAATTATGAATACAATCATTTTCTCTTCAATTACCTTGTATGGTAGTTGCATTTTAGTTTTTTCTTTTGATTACCCTATATGAAAAAAGTGTACATTAAAACAATAAACCAACACATACAATATCCCACTATTAATGAGTGCGGCGTGCTGTCGCGCGGGATTCACTAGTCAAATGATTAGGCACCGCAAGTATTACAAACACAACGCAAAGGGGGTCTGCCGAGTTGTGTCTCAGCAAGAACGGCCACCTTAAAGAGCAACAACTCCATCCGAACTTTGGAGAGAATGTGAAACTGAACCTTACAGGCGTCCTCAAGCCCATCCGTGCACACACTGCCAGATGCAAGATTTCCCTTTGGAGCAACTACAATAGGGTGACATAAGCAGGCTATAAGAGTTGCCACCTTAGATTTATGATGACGTGGAGGAGAGAGGAGAGAAAAGATAAGAGAGGCGGGTTGTAAGCATGTAGTCCGCTGCAACACGGGCTCCGACACACTTCGCGAGAGAAGAAAGTGGGGTAAAGCATTAACTACATAGTCTATATAACCAACATCTCTCATATGAATGGGCTTTTAGATTGGCTATAAATGATGTGGCACAAGAATAGAGTTAGCAGCCGGCTATAGTATTAACAATGCTCTTACGTGGATGATGTTGGCATCTTCGCCAAGCCGAACATGAACGAGGTTGTGGGCGATCTCTGCCATTCTTAGGTCCTTCGGCGAGGCTATCGGACTTATCACTAATCTGGACATGACCGAGGTTTACCCCATCTGGTGCAATGGCATCGACCTCCGGGACATTCTCTCTGCCTTCCCGGGCACGGTGGCCACTTTCTCGTAATGGTACCTCGGGCTGCCCCTCCATTTTCGCCGGCTCCGTAAGGTCGACTTGCAACCGATCATTGATAAGATCGTTGGTAGATTGCCAGGTTGTAAGAGTAAGCATATGAAAAAGCCTAGAAGAGTGGCCCTAGCAAAATCACGAGTGCTTTTTTCATCACTATCACTATCACCCACCACATCTGGGCCATTATCTCGCCCAAGTGGATTCTGATCGAGGAAGGTTGATAAAATCATAAAATCATGCATGCTTTTGTTTGGGAAATGGAGTACCATGAGCTCGTTGGTAAAATAGAAGACGGTCTGCTGACTGCTAAGCTTGGGCAGCCTTGGAATTGCGGATCTAGAAAGATTTGGCTGCACCCCGCGTCTTTGTTCGCCCTGGTTGCAATGGGCGTACCAAAGTGACATGAACCTTTTTTGGGCCTGCACCACCATTGAGGGAGTTATGGACTAAGGGGTCCTCAAGGCTTCGGCCCATCGAATATGGGTCGAACTGGTGAAGTCGCATAGCAACATAAGATATATGAAGCCGTGGTGTGCCCTCCAAGTTAAGGATAGGCAGGATCTCTTTTCCCCTTATGGTAATCTATCTCCGGTAACCCTAACCCTACCAGTGTCTATATAAACCGAGGGTTGTAGTATTTAGAGCCAAGAGCTACATCAATAACCTCATCACCTTAGGGTTTAGCTTATGTTGATATCGAGGTAGATCTACTCTGTAACCGTACTATACATCCAATACAATCAAGCAGGACGTAGGGTATTACCTCTTCGAGAGGGCCCGAACCTGGGTAAACACCATGTTCATCGTGATGGAAATATGCCCCAGAGGCAATAATAAAATGTTTATTATTATATTTCCTTAACCATGATAAAGGTTTATTATTCATGCTAGAATTGTATTGACCGGAAACTTAAATACATGTGTGGATACATAAACAAATACCGTGTCCCCAGTGAGCCTCTACTAGACTAGCTGGTTGATCAAAGATGGTTAAGGTTTCCTAACCATAGACATGAGTTGTCATTTGATAACGGGATCACATCATTAGGAGAAAAATGTGATGGACAAGACCCAACCGTTAGCATAGCATATGATCATTCAGTTTATTGCTACTACTTTCTTAATGTCAAATACACGTTCCTTCGACTATGAGATCATGCAACTCCCAGATACCGCAGGAATACCTTGTGTGCTATCAGACATCACAATGTAACTGAGTGATCATAAAGATGCTCTACAGGTATCTCCGAAGGTGTCCATTGAGTTGGCGTGAATCGAGATTGGGATTTGTCACTCCGTGTATAGGAGAGGTATCTCTGGGCCCTCTCAGTAATACACATCACAAGAAGCTTTTTAGCAAAGTGACTAAGGAGTTAGTTGCAAGATGATGTATTGCAGAACAATTAAAGAGACTTGCCGGTAACGAGATTGAACTAGGTATAGAGATATCGACCATCGAATCTCAGGCAAGTAACATCTCGACAGATAAAGGGAATTGCGTCTGTTGTCATAAAGGTTCATCCGACAAAAGATCTTCGTGGAATATGTAGGAATCAATATGGGCATCTAGGTCCCGCTATTGGTTATTGACCGAAGAGGTGTCTCAGTCATGACTACATTATTCTCGAACCCGTAGGGTCGCACGCTTAATGTTCGTTGACGTAGAGTAGTATTGGGATATTTGATGAGTGGTAACCAAATTTTTAAGATTTATATATGGGAAGTCATATTTTGGGTTCCGGAAAAAGGTGCAGTTTTTTTGGTATTGTACCGGGAAGCTTCCAGAACGTTCCGGAGGATTCCGGAGGGGTCCGGAAGTCCACTAGTGGGTTCACCATGACCAAAGTGCTAGAATGGGCTGCGGGGAGTTGCCCTGGCCTTATTGGGCTAGGTGCACCAAGTTCTCAAAAGCCCATGTGGCCAGGGAAGGCTGTCAGATATCGGGTTCCGGGAAAACCCTTGAGGTTCGAACACTGGGGTGCGCATGAAGATTCCCCCCTACCGAATCTTGCTCTTAGCCTCGCCGCGATCCCTAGGCTTCACTCGGTGAACTCACAACACAAGAGACACAGGATTTATACAGGTTTGGGCCACCGTTGTGGTGTAATACCCTACTCCTGTGTGGTGGTGGTGGATTGCCTCGCAGGCTGATGATGAACAGTACAAGGGAAGAACAGCCTCCTGAGGAGAGGTGTTCTTGTGATTGGTGTGGTGTTCTTGGGGAGGAATTGATCGATCCCCTCTACTGTGGTGGCTAGTCCTATTTATAGAGGCCCTCGTCCTCTCCCCAAATATTGAGCGGGACGGGATCCAACAACGACCAATTTGAAGGGGGACAACTAGTACAAGCTATCCTGACTAAAGGTGGTTGAGGGAGTCCTGGACTAGGGGGTGTCCGGACAGCCGGACTATCATCGCCCGCCGGACTCCAAGACTACGAAGATACAAGATTGAAGACTCCGTCCCGTGTCCGGATGGGACTTTCCTTGGCGTGGAAGGCAAGCTTGGCGATACGGATATGTAGATCTCCTACCATTGTAACCGACTCTGTGTAACCCTAGCCTCCTCTAGTGTCTATATAAACCGGAGGGCTTTAGTCCGTAGGACACAACATACATTACAACAATCATACCATAGGCTAGCTTTAGGGTTTAGCCTCCTTGATCTCGTGGTAGATCCACTCTTGTACTACCCATATCATCAATATTAATCAAGCAGCACGTAGGGTTTTACCTCCATCGAGAAGGCCCGAACCTGGGTAAAACATCGTGTCCCTCGTCTCCTGTTACCATCCGCCTAGACGCACAGTTCGGGACCCCCTACCCGAGATCCGCCGGTTTTGACACCGACATTGGTGCTTTCATTGAGAATTCCTCTGTGTCGTCACCGATAGGTTTGATGGCATCTTCAACCAACGACGCTGTCCAGGGTGAGACTTTTCTCCCCGGACAGATCTTCGTATTCGGCGGCTTCGCACTGCGGGCTAATTCGCTTGGCCATCTGGAGCAGATCGAAAGCTACGCCCCTGGCCGTCAGGTCAGATTCGGAAGCCTAAACTTCACGGCCGACATCCGCGGGGACTTGATCTTCGACGGGCTCGAGCCACAGCCAAGCGTGCCGCACTGTTACGATGGGCATGATCTAGCTCTGTCACCGAACAGTGCCTTGGTGGCCGCACAACAATCCGCTCTGGCCCTTATACCGGAGCTGAATGCCCAGATCGAGGACCGGTGGTTAGACACCGCCTCAGGGGCTTCAACTTCCACGGCGATGGAGCCGAACACTACCCTTGTCCCTCACGAAGCTCGTGACTCCGAGGTGCCGGACTCCTTGCCGGACTCCGGACCTCCCGCGCCCCTGCCAATCAAATCTGATTGGGCGCCGGTTATGGAATTCACCGCCACGGACATCTTCCAACACTCGCCCTTTGGCGACATCCTAAATTCGCTAAAGCATCTCTCGCTATCCGGAGAGTCCTGGCCGGACTATGGCCAGGATGGTTGGGATACGAACGACGAAGAAATTCAGAGCCCACCCACCACCCACTTTGTAGCCACTGTCGACGATCTAACCGACATGCTAGACTACGACTCCGAAGACATCGACGCTATGGACGACGATGCCGGAGACGTACAGGAACCAGCGACTACAGGGCATTGGAAGACCACCTCGTCATACGACATATACATGGTGGACACCCCAAAAGACGGGGACGGCGAAGAAGCAGCGGAGGCAGATTCTTTAAAGAAACAGCCCAAGCGCCGGCGTCAGCGGCGCCGCTCTAAATCCCGCCACAGCAAGAATGGAGATTCCGGCATAGGATATAATAATACCCCAGAGAGTGCCGAAGATAATCCCCTCCAGCAAGACTCAGCGCAGGAGGATGCAGAAGCAAGCCCTCACGAGAGGGCGGCAGACAAAGAGGTTGAGGATTATAACTATACACCTCCCTCCGAAGACAAGGCAAGCCTCAACGACGACGAATTCGTCGTGCCCGAGGATCCCGTCGAACAAGAGCGTTTCAAACGCAGGCTTATCGCCATGGCAAATAGCCTAAAGAAAAAGCAGCAGCAGCTTCAAGCTGATCAGGATCTGCTGGCCGATCGATGGACCGAGGTCCTCGCGGCCGAAGAGTATAAACTCGAACGCCCCTCCAAAAGTTACCCAAGACGCAAGCTGCTCCCCCGATTAGAGGAGGAAGCATACATACCTCCATCACCAGCGCATGATACGGCTGACCGACCACCCCGTGGTCGTGACAGACAGGCATCCAGGCCCCCAACCAAGACCGTACCCCGGCATCGCTCCAAAAGTACGAAGCCAAGAGGGAACGCGCCGGACTTGCGAGATATATTGGAGGACAAAGCAAGGCAATCCAGATCCATCTACGGATCACGTGGGCGCCCCACGACCCATGACGAATACCGTCGTGCCGGATACAATAACCCCGGCCGGGCCGAACACAGCAGACAACGCTCTCTCGAGCTGCGTCGTGATATTGCTCAATACAGAGGCGTCGCACACCCGCTATGCTTCACTGACGAAGTAATGGATCATCAAATTCCTGAAGGGTTTAAACCCGTAAACATCGAATCCTATGATGGCACAACAGACCCCGCGGTTTGGATCGAAGATTATCTTCTTCACATCCATATGGCCCGCGGTGACGATCTCCATGCCATCAAGTATCTCCCACTCAAGCTTAAAGGACCAGCTCGGCATTGGCTTAACAGCTTGCCCGCAGAGTCAATTGGGTGTTGGGAAGACCTGGAAGCCGCATTCCTCGATAACTTCCAGGGCACGTATGTGCGGCCACCAGACGCCGATGACCTAAGCCACATAATTCAGCAGCCAGACGAATCGGCCAGACAATTCTAGACATGGTTCTTGACAAAAAAAACCAAATCATCGACTGTCCAGATGCAAAGGCCCTTGCAGCCTTCAAACATAACATCCGTGACGAGTGGCCAGCCTGGCACCTGGGACAGGAAAAGTCGAAATCCATGGCAGCCCTCACATCATTAATGACCCGCTTTTGCGCGGGAGAGGATAGTTGGCTAGCTCGCAGCAACAACCTCCGTAAAAATTCTGGCAGTCCGGATACTAAGGATAACAACGGCAGGTCACGTCGAAACAAAAATAAGCGCCGCATTAACGACGACGACAAGGAGGATACGGCAGTCAACGCCGGATTCCGAGGCTCTAAACCCGGTCAACGGAAGAAGCCATTCAAAAGAACCACTCCGGGTCCGTCCAATTTGGACCGAATACTCGATCGCTTATGCCAGATACATGGCACCCCTGGAAAGCCAGCTAATCACACCAACAGAGATTGCTGGGTGTTCAAGCAGGCAGGTAAGTTAATTGCCGAAAACAATGACAAGGGGCTAAATAGCGACGACGAGGAAGAGACCCGACCACCGAACAATAGAGGACAGAAGGGTTTCCCCCCACAAGTGCGGACGGTGAACATGATTTACGCAACCCATATACCCAAAAGGGAGAGGAAGCGCGCACTAAGGGAGGTCTATGCGATGGAGCCAGTCGCCCCGAAGTTCAATCCATGGTCCTCTTGTCCGATCACTTTCGATCGAAGAGACCATCCGACCAGCATACACCATGGAGGATTCGCCGCATTGGTTCTAGACCCAATCGTCGATGGATTTCACCTCACGAGAGTCCTGATGGACGGCGGTAGTAGCCTGAACCTGCTTTATCAGGATACAGTGCGCAAGATGGGCATAGACCCCTCAAGGATTAAACCTACAAAGACAACCTTTAAAGGTGTCATACCAGGTGTGGAAGCCAATTGTACGGGCTCAGTCACACTGGAAGTGGTCTTCGGATCCCCGGACAATTTCCGGGGCGAAGAGTTAATCTTCGACATAGTCCCATTTCGCAGCGGCTATCACGCTCTGCTCGGACGAACCGCGTTTGCAAAGTTCAACGTGGTGCCGCATTATGCATACCTCAAGCTCAAGATGTCGGGCCCTCGTGGAGTCATCACGGTTAACGGAAATACGGAACGCTCCCTCCGAACGGAGGAACATACAGCAGCTCTCGCGGCAGAAGTACAGAGCAGCCTTTTAAAGCAATTCTCGAGTCCGGCCGTTAAACGGCCGCATATAGCAAAACGCGCCCGAAGCAATACCAACCAAGACCACCTGGCGCGATCAGAGCACGCGTAGCAATGCGGCCCCAACCCCCGCCCTCGCATGATTGCAAGAACAACCCTCCGCGTACATCATTACGCTTTGGAGATACCATGGGCGCAGGGGAAGGGGACGACCACAATGGAACCAGAGTGCGGCTCGACCACACCAGGGGCTCGCAAGTGTGCCCCCCTTCTTTTTTCATTATTATTATTGTTTTCCATCTTTGTATACACAGGACTCCGTTAACCAGAGGCCCTGTCCGGCGATGAACCTGCCGAACTCACGATGCAATAGCCAGGGAAGAAAGAAGGCTGCGACGAATACTTAGGTGGTCTCAATTACGGGCATTAAATTCGATTATATACACCAAGTCCGCAGCTCATCCCTGGAGGGGGACCTGTTTAATTAGTCCAAATACCTTGCTTATCGCACTATTTGTATCAGTCCGCACTCATAGCAGACTTCCTTTAATAAATAATGCAGCACTTTTCGACTGCAATTACATCACTTTTTATATGTTCATTACATGACATCTTGCACCCGTATATTTTGGTACGGCCTAATAC
Organism: Triticum timopheevii; assembly: GCA_963921465.1. Lineage (NCBI taxonomy): Eukaryota > Viridiplantae > Streptophyta > Magnoliopsida > Poales > Poaceae > Triticum > Triticum timopheevii. Next base: position 375,937,278 of record OY997270.1, read on the forward strand.
ACCAGGGGCTTATGTTCCCACATTATGGTGCGATAAGTCCGAACACTTTCATAAGTGCGGCACCCCGAACTTATAGCATTATATGAATCGGCTCCGAATCATGTCTTGGGTCAATAGTTGGGTTTGCCCGGCTCCCACGTTTTGGTGCCTTACGTTCCGTTCTGTCGGCTAAGGTGGCACTGGGAGAACCACTGCGATTGCGCCCCGGTTGAGCCGGGCGAGCGCCTCAGTGGAGAAAGCTAAAACTGACCGGCATGATAAGGCGAGAGACTGGTCGCTGTTCGAGAGGTTTTTTCGGGTCCTTAAAGACTCACGCCGCTTCGAGCGAAGTTCCGGACAATGTCCGACGAAGGCGTGGATAGCGCCCCGGATTCGGTCTTCCGAATACCAGGGGCTTCGCCGAAATTTAAAATTATAGAATTCTATGGCTAAGTGAGAGTGTTCAAGCATTATAAGTCCGGTTGCCTTGTTCGTTGTGTTGAGCGCCTCCCTAGATGGACCCAAAAATGGGAACAAGAGTGCTCAAGTTTATCCCGAACACCCCAGCACTCGTGGCTCGGGGGCTGAAGCCAACGACTTGCCATCTCTCAGATTTTATAAACGGCCGCACAGAAGGTAATATTTTAAATTAAACAAGCGTTGCTTAATGCGCACATGAACAAAGTTTTCAGCGCACAGGATAACACATAGCGAGTTTACTAAAAAATTACATCTCTTGGGCACTCATCCGCAATATCGCAGGCTCCCTTCAGGATAGTTTTATAATACATTTCGGGCGTGCGATACTCCTTGCCCGGTGGCGGTGGGTCCGTGAGAAGCTTCTCCGCATCCAACCTGCCCCAGTGCACCTTTGTGCGGGCAAGGGCCCGACAAGCACCTTCAATACAGGCGGAGCGCTTGATGACCTCCACCCAGGGGCACGCATCCACCAGCCGCCGCACGAGGCCGAAGTAGCTCCCAGGCATGGCCTGTCCAGGCCACAGCGGGACTATAAGGCCCTTCATGGCCTCCTCAGCTACCTTGTGGAGTTCAACCAGCTTCTTCAACTGGTCGCTTGGGGGCACCGGATGGCTGGCCTCAGCATACTGAGACCAGAAGACCTTCTCCGTTGAGCTCCCCTCCTCGCCACGGTAGAATGCGGCGGCATCGAACACACTGCACGGCAGATCTGCAAACGCCCCTGGAGAGCTCCGAATGCGGGTAAGTGTCAGGTAGTTTACATTAACATGCTTGCTTTGCATGAAAAATGCCTTACGGGCCTCGGCCTTGGCGGACTTGGCACTTTCGAGAGCCGAGGCAAGCTCGGACTCTCGAGTCTTGGAGTCACGCTCCAAGCTCTCATGCTTCTCCATGAGAGCCCGGAGCTCTTGCCGTTCGGCCGCGGACACAGCCTCCTTCAGGGCTGCCACCTCGTTCGTGGCCCCTACAATACTCATATTATCCTTGTTAATTTTATTGCAACCTAAATCCTTTTCTGTAAGGTAACTATTCAAAGTGGTGTTACTCACCTTCTTTGTCCTCGAGCTGCTTCTTGGCATGGCCGAGCTCTCGCTCGGACCGCTCGAGATCCTGCTTCAATGCACCGACCTCCGCAGTCAGTGCGGCAGAGGTCAGCAGCGCAGACTGCAAACCCATATGGACATATTTAAAGCAACCCTTCGTATATCTTTTTAGATCCTCAGTCCGGCTTTTCTTTCCGAACACCGAACTGAGCATCAGGGGCTACTGTCTATGCGGTATTACATTACATAATTGTAACTTCTTACCTCAAAGCCTGTTAGAAGGCTGCTGCAGGCTTCGGTCAGCCCGCTCTTGGCAAGCTGAACCTTCTGAATCACCGCACTCATGATAGTCTGGTGTTCTTCCTCGATGGAAGCGCCTTTAAGCGCCTCCAACAAGTTGTCCGGCGCCTCCGGTTGGACGGAGGCCGCCGGTGTCACAGTCTTGCCCTTCTTTCGAAGGGGCCGCCTGCCGGACTCTGGAACCACTGCAGGTTCCGATGTAGAGTCCGGCGCAAAGTCCGGGAGGCTGCCTGGCGGCGCCTCCGGAGCCTCCTCCTGATGGGTCCCTCTCTGGGATCCCACCTCGGCGTCCTCGTCGGCGCGGGGGGTAGAGGCAGTCGGAAGTGAATCCACATCCGATGGGGCCAACGACCCGCTCGATGAAGCGGGGAGATCATCATCGGCCGGACTACGGACAGAATGCAGCATTAGTAGGACACTGGGTGACAAGAAAGAAATTGCATATCAGGGATCCGGATACTTACGATCTCGCCGGACGCCTGGCCCTTGAAGGCCACTCCTCCTCGCCAACGTTGGTGTTGGCGAAACTGTCTGGGGGAATAGTTCTCCCCCTCTTGGACCCTTCGGCCTCCCCTATTGGGGAAGCCTTCCTCTTCTTCTCTCCCTCCTCCGGGAGAGAGTCTTCTTCCTCCTCCTCGTCTTCGGGGGAGGAGTCCGCCTCGTCGTCGGACGCCTGATTACGGGAACTCTTTCGAGTCCCCGTGGCCACCTTCTTGGCCTTCTTCTCCGGCACCACGTGCGGTGCCGGAACGAGCAGCCCTGCTAGATGGGTGTCCACTGGATCTTCTGGCATGGGAGCCGGACAGATGAGCTGCTCGGCCTTCTCCATCCATTCCTGCCAAAGGAAAGGAGAGATTGAAACCCTCTTAGAATCAATCTATTTACCACAAGTGTCCCGTAAAGGGGTTGAATCACTTACCTCGTCAGCTGGATGCTGCGAGGAAAATCCGCGATCTTCCGTCGCGGATGCGGGGGCTTCGGCGCCCTTAAACAGCACCCTCCAGGCGCCTTCGTACGTCGTGTCGAAGAGCCCGCTCAGCGCTCGGTGCTGTTCCGGATTGAACTCCCACAGATTAAATGCCCGTTCTTGGCATGGGAGAATCCGGCGGATGAGCATGACCTGGACCACGTAGACGAGCCTGAGCTTATTGCTCACCAGCTTCTGGATGCAGGCTCGGAGTCCCTTCAGCTCCTTCGGATTGCCCCACAACAAGCCCTTCTCTTTCCAGGAGGTGAGCTGTGTGGGGATGCCAGATCTAAACTCGGGGGCCGCCGCCCATGTGGGCTCGCGCGGCTCGGTGATGTAGAACCACCCCGATTGCCACCCCTTAACGGAGTCCACGAAGGCCCCTTCGAGCCAAAGGACGTTGGGCAACTTGCCCAACATGGCGCCTCCGCATTCCGCTTGCATGCCCTTCAAAACCTTCGGCTTGACGTTGAAGGTCTTGAGCCACAGACCGAAGTGGGGCCGGATGCAGAGGAAGGCCTCGCACACGACAATAAACGCCGAGATTTGAGGATGAAGTTCGGCGCCAGATCGTGGAAATCCAGGCCGTAGTAAAACATGAGACCCCGGACGAATGGCTGGAGTGGAAAGCCCAGTCCACGGAGGAAGTAGGGGAGGAAAACAACCCTCTCATGGGGCCCGGGGGTGGGGATGAGCTGCCCCTCGTCAGGCAGCCGATGCGCGATGTCGCTGGACAGGTATCCGGCGCTGCGCAGCTTGGTGATGTGCTCCTCCTTAACGGTGGAGGCCAACCATTTGCCTCCCGCTCCGGACATGGTCGAAGAAGGTCGAGGTGAGATGCGCGAGCTTGGGCGTTGGAGCTTGAGTGCGCGGAGATGGATAAGCAAAGGAGGAAGAAGGCGTAGGTGAGAAGGTAAATCCTTATCCCTCATATATATATAGACGGACGGAGACTATGCGTCCCCCACCAGCCTGGTAAAACTCGCTTATCTCCCAAGCGCCACTATCAATGGCGCGGTTGGGTTACCCACATCCGTATTGATGAGAATCCCGGAATAAGGGGAACACGATCTCTGCTTCGACAAGACGTGCCAAGGAAACCGCTTCGCTAAACGTGCAGAGGTGGTATAATAAAAAACGCTTCAAGTAAAAGCCTGGTAGCGGTGTGATGTCATGCCGCATAATACGTCAGCAGATTGAACTTGTGTACATTTTATTCTCTCTACGGTGGAATGTGGAATTTATTTTGCAGAGCCGGACACTATCCTGGTGTTCATGGTCTTCTCTGGATTATTCAAGGGAGGAACCCGCCTTGCAATGCCGGACATTATGCGCGCCGGAATTATCGTCATTGAAGCCTGGTTCAGGGGCTACTGAGGGAGTCCTGGACTAGGGGGTGTCCGGACAGCCGGACTATCATCGTCCGCCGGACTCCAAGACTACGAAGATACAAGATTGAAGACTCCGTCCCGTGTCCGGATGGGACTTTCCTTGGCGTGGAAGGCAAGCTTGGCGATACGGATTTGTAGATCTCCTACCATTTTAACCGACTCTGTGTAACCCTAGCCTCCTCCAGTGTCTATATAAACCGGAGGGCTTTAGTCCGTAGGACACAACATACATTACAACAATCATACCATAGGCTAGCTTTAGGGTTTAGCCTCCTTGATCTCGTGGTAGATCCACTCTTGTACTACCCATATCATCAATATTAATCAAGAAGGACGTAGGGTTTTACCTCCATCGAGAGGGCCCGAACCTGGGTAAAACATCGTGTCCCTCGTCTCCTGTTAACATCCGCCTAGACGCATAGTTCGGGACCCCCTACCCGAGATCCGCCGGTTTTGACACCGACAGTGGTCTTCGTCTATCAAAGGTGCTGGTGGTGACGCCGTCTTGGGCTCCATAATGACTCGTCCTTCCGTCCTGCTGGTCTTGGTCTTGTTGCACCAATATGGAAACCTTTGCTTGATGCCTTGTTACTCCGTGCCTGTGCTTGCCCCCTTAGCACCAAAGAGGAAACGAGGACACTGCGCGCTAGCGCCTGCCTGGCGCCCGCCTGGCCTTGGTCGTCATGGCTTGCATCAGGGGAACCTCACGAGGTACCCCTTGCCTTGATCTCTCCGCCTTCCTCGCGAGCCTGCCTGGTGAGGCCGCTCCCGAGGAGGCCTTGTGTCGTCCGCCCCGCGAGGCTTGGCCCCTCGCGAGGGTCTTGAGTGTTGATTGATCAAGATGGGCCATACTGGGCCATTGGTGGAGCCACGCCATGGGCCGCAGGCATGCAAGTCTGGGGACCCCCGTTCCCAGAACGCCGACAGTAGCCCCCGGGCCCAAGGCACGCTCGGACTTAGCTTAGCAGCGAAGCCAAAGGGAAAGTGTGGAGCGCCATGGGTCCCAACAGCCTGCGGCCTTGGTCGACGCATGGCGACTGATTGGACGTGGGCGTCTCCAGTTTCCCACGCTCCCCCAATATCCGCCTGGCTAGGCGGCCACAACACCCTACACAGTTATTTCCTCCTCGCAGGCGGCGTGTTCCCTATCCTTCCTTCTTCCTCGAGCCCCTACCTCTGCTTCCAATCTGACTCGAGCTCTGTCCCCTCCATTGCCGCGGCGCCAACTAGCACAGAGAAAGGGAAGAAGCATCTGTTCCCAGCCAATCCACCCCTGGCAATCGAGCCCGCCGTCGACCGATCGCGGGTGCTCAACCAGGAGGCCATGGGCAAGTATGCCCTGCACTCGCTTCTAGCTTCAACGAGTGGGGAAGGACAGTGGCTTGGCCTACGTCCCAGGCCTACATTGACAGGACAGCCACTGAGGTTCGGTTTTTCGTCGACGTCTTGTGGCCTGGCCTGGTTCCCCCTTTCTCTACTTTCTTCAACGCAGTGCTTTCCCATTACCAGATTCACATGCTGCATCTTGATCCCCAATCCGTTGCCCTTCTCGTTGTCTTTGCCTTTATTTGCGATGCCATGGTGGGCGTTGCTCCTTCCGTTGCCCTCTTGCGCCATTTCTTCTTACTGCATCTGACCGACCCTTCGCATTGCTCGGGGTGCCTGAGCTTCCAGGCTGTGGCAAAGACGACAGCCTTGGGGATTGATTTTGATCTCCCGCCATCCACGAGCGGGTTCCGGACGCGGTGGGTGTACATGGATGTCAGAGTGCCCAACCCCCTGCTCTCGCCTCCGTCATCACCCGCCATCCCCAACTCCGGCTGGGGCCACGAGAGGCTCGCGAGCTCTCGCCTTTCCTTCGTTTGGCTCCGGTTGAAGAGGTTGAGAGACCTCGGCGTGACTGCGCCCCGGGCGGTGAAGGAGTTCCTCCGGCGTCGCATTACCCCTCTCCAGCGCCATTCCCGACCAATGTGGGCCCTGACCGGTGGCCAGGATCACATGAGGCTTTAGGAGTTGGGGCTCTCGCCAGAAGCGCAGAGGACGGTGCTTGAAGTCTTGACTGGCAACCCCTCACCAGGCGATATGCCGCAAGAGGGTTGTCTCTTGTATATTTGCTCGAATAGGGTTGAGTTCGCGGGGCATATGCCTTCCTTCGATGAATGAGGGCTGCGTCCGGTCGGCCTTGTGGGACCTCATGAGAATCCTGTCGTCGTGCCTCCCCACCTTGCCGCTAGCACCGAGCTTGCCCCAAGAGCGGACGCAGGGAGGAAAGCATCGCTTGAGGCCAGAGGTGCGGGTGTCGAGGTGCGGACGCCACTTGAGGTTCCCTAGGTGCCATCCTCCAGAACCCGCGAGGCTCGTCCTGAGGCGGTCGTCGAGGGGGAGATGCAGTCTGCGGCTCCTGAGGTGGGAGCTCCTAAGGCCTCGGCAAGCCAGCATGGGGCGGGGCGTGATTGCTCTTCCCAGCTTGGCGCTCTTGAGGTCGACCGCCTGGGTACCTCTCCAGCCACGCCCCGCGCTGGCCCCCACGTCCAACGCCTAGGCCGGTTCCGCGTGGACTTTGTCGTGCTCCGCAAGAGGAAGGCGTCTTCGAGCTGCAGTGGTGGCACCATCCGGCCATTGAAACATAGAAAGTACATCGCCATAGATGAGTAAGTACCTTATCCTTGTGATTCCCTAATTGCCGCTTCCCCTCCTGACTGTGGCTCTTCAGGATCCCTCCTTCCAAGTCCGCTAAGTCTCCCGAGATGCAGCCTCCTCTGACCTTGCCTTCATCGCTAGCCTAGGGAGCCCCAGGCCTGCACACTGCCCCTGGCACGGGGTCAGCCGGAGAAGGAAGCTTGCCTGCAAGGTGCCACGAGCCTGTGCCCTTGCCGTCCTTCCTTTGCAACCTTGCCTGGAGCAAGGCCAGCCTTCCCAGGGCTCCTCCTCTGGTCGTGGACGGCAGCTGGTTGGCGTCGATCCTGGGCTCCTCTTCAAGTGGCGAGCCTGTGCCGGCCCGGGTCCCTTGCGGGGCCTGGCCAGCGACCATGGGGGTGCCAGCCCCCAGCCCCCTATCGAGAGGGGGTGAACCGCTTCGGGTCCCCCCGATGGCGCCCGCGACGGGGGACGACATCAGCCGCGCGCTCATTTTTGCTCGCGAATGAAGCATCGTCCGCCATGAGTTCTTCCAGAAGGCGATGGACGCGATGGGCCAGCTCAGTGGAGAACTTGCAGATGTAGATGCGCGCCTTGAAGCCGAGGGCCTATGACTGATTGAGGAGCGGCATAAACTGAAGGTGGCCATTAACCTCGCACGCCACCAGCGCGAGCTTGACAACACGAAGGCCGAGGCATCCCTTGCGGCCTCACGCGAGGCCTGCTCCCGAGCTTTGGAGGAGGCACGGGATGTGGATCGTCGTCGCGAGATTGCAGAGAAGCGCGTGTGGGAGCTCCAAGCCTAGAGCGCTTCCTTGGAGCAGCAGGTGGAGCTGCGCCAAGCCGCCCTTGCGTCACTGAGGGGGATGCCTGTCGAGGAGGAGGAGCTCCGGAAGCGTGAGGAAGCGCTAATGCTGGAGGCCGCCGAGCACAGTCTTGAGCTTGAGCGGTTGGAGACGAGGGAGCGCCAGGTTGCCCAAGCGGAGGATGACGTTGGCGCGTGTGAGGCTCGGGTGCAAGAAGAGGTCGACCACCGCGTGGCAGAGGCTCGTGCAGACCTTGCGAGTAGGTATGACCTGAAGCTGAAGTTGGTTGAAGCCAAGGTTGCGGTCAGGACTGCCGCCCTTAGGTCCAGGCTGACTGAAGTGGAACGGCGCGCGGAGGCCGCCACAGCGGCCCTAGTCTCGGTGCAGGCCGAGCTGACCTCCGTCCGCACCGAGCTGCTTCCTCTTCAGCCGCGGGTTGCCGATGCCGAGTTCATCATGCAACAGAACAGAGAGGAAGTGCTTCAACAACAGACATTGGAGCACGTGCACGGCCCCATGCTCCAAGACCTCAGGAACAGGGCCAACGCGGCCCTGGGCAACATCTGTAATGACAATGCCCCGCATCCCCACGCGACCGACTATGCGAGTCATCTCCGCTTCTTTACTAACGTGGTGACGCGCCTAGAGAACCGCTCCGAGAGAGCTCACCAGCTTGTTGAGGAGAGGAGCCGCAGCCTGCTCGGGCGCGCGTTTTCCCGTGTCTTCAACCATCTTCAGAACACCAATCTCGACTTTGACTTTGATGCCGCCATTGCCCCGGTGCCCGAGGCCATCCGGGGCGACCTGGCGCGGTGGTGGAGGATAAGATGGATGCGCTTGTTAGGGCCTTTGCTTCCGACGTCGACGGGGTGGTGGTCGCGGAGGACGGAGGTGACGTGGTTGATGATGGTGACGGTGGCGCCGGTGATGGTGATGGCGATGCCAGTGACAGCGACAGCGGCGCCAACGATGCATCTGGAGGCTACCAGGGGGACATGGTGAGCGATATGTCTGATTGATCCCGTGTTTCTCTGCTGTTTATCCTGCATACAGAAGCTCGGACGTGGCCCCCAAAGGTTGTAAGAGCATTTTGGGAGGGGATGCCCCTCATGTAAAAAGATTGCTGTTTTTATGCTTTCAGGGCCGAGCTGAATATATGCCCCTATGAGCCTACGGGCTCTACGGCGAGCTTGCTGTTGTAGTTTACCTTTAGCCAGGACAGGCCTTGGACCAGCTCGTGAGGTCATGAGCTTCCGAGGATCCCCTGAGGGACCTGCCGAACCGGTCGAGAGGGCCTTGTGAGAGCAAGTGCCGGCCGTAGTACGGCATGCGTGCAACATACATGTGCTTCGCCCAGCCCCACCCGCGAGGTGCTCGCGAGGGGGAGGTAGCTGGTGCGAACTCCAAATTAAGGCAGGAACTAGAACGCAAGAAATCACACGAACGAGAAAAGTCACGCTCCCTGCACACACAAATGAAAATTCAACTCCAACTTAAATACGAAGCAAGGAAGAACAACTACAGAAAGGGAGTCAAAAAGGAAATGGCCGCGTCCGGCGCCTAGTCTAGTCTTCGACGTCTTCTCACCAGCGCTGAGCTAAGTGTTGCCACTGGGCGTGGGAGTGAGCCCCCGAGGCCCGAGGGCGGCGGTCCTGAGGCTCCGGGGCGTGTACAGCCCCACTCATTATTACGTGAGAGTGTCACGGGCGGCGAGCTTCACAGGTACTGGGCCTTCTTCACAGGCACCAGGCCTTGCTTCATATCGCCAGACAAGGGCCCCGCCTTGCGCCACCCTCGACCACCATTGGCGGCGACCAGAAACCAGGACGACACCAAAGGGGCAAAGGGGACGCTAGCGGCGCCCTCGGCGACCACGGGTCCTCTGCTGGGGGTAGGCTTTGCAGCACCTCCTCGGCAGAGGGCCTACCTCCGGGGGACTCCTTGCTCCGTGCACCGTGGGGAGGGGTCTGGCTCCCGACCCCTCTCTTGCAGCCCCCAGTGCGCTCCTCCTGGTGGAAGGGAGGCTGCCGAGCTGGGCAGCCGCCCGCTGTTGCGACCTGACCCTCCTGTGACCCATGGTTAGCATAAGCTTGCTCCTGAGAAATTAGTGGTACCCGGTAACTGCTGCTGTTGGCGCGGTTGGTGAGGCTCCCTTGAGGCTCCTGGAAGGGCTCGACTTCTGGTGTCTCTTCTTCCCAGCCTGGCTCGAGGAACGAGCCAGGGTCGTCTTCCAGTGCGTACTCCCGTTGCACCATGCAGGGCACATAAGTTTCCGAAGCCGCCGCCTCAAAGACTTCGCCGTTGTGCCCCACACTCCATGTTGCCCGGCCTAGCGCACCGTCTTGAGGATGGTAGGGCAGTGGCCCGCCCGGGCCGTAGGCGGCAACACACATGCCCTCATTCACCGAAGGCAGTGCGAGTACGACCCGGCATTCGGTGCCGACGGTTGAGCTGGTGTCGATGAAGCCTTGGGGCGTGTTTGGGGGCACGCGGGCGCGGAGAGGTCCACCGTGTGGTCCGGCCGAGGCCCGGGGTGCAAGCTGGAAGCAAAAAGGCGGTGCCCCTAAGGCCGTAGCATCCAGGAGCTCGGCAACGTGCTCCAGCAACGCATCCCGTCTGCTCTCCATCAACCTGCATCGCAGCAGCTCCCGAGCCACACTAAGCATGGTTCTCATGTTTTCTTGTTCCCGTCGGGTGTGCGGTGCCATGGCCGTGGCGTGGCTTAAGGCCCTTGCAGCTGCCCGCACCTGCCGCGGAGTAAGGGCGGGCGGTGTGTGATTGTGCCTTCCGCGCCCCGCAGCGTTCAGCGGTGCGCGGGCTGCCTGGAGCGTGGGGTTGAGGTCTTCTTGGGCAGGCGACGTGGCTCGAGCTGTCCATGCCGCCCAGCGGTCGGTGCTGGTCATCGGGTCGCCGTACATGGATGCGACGGAGCGATGGGACGCGGATCAGCGGAAGGAAGACTTCGGCACACCCCTACCTGGCGTGCCAAATGTCGGATATCAGGTTCCGGCAAAACCCTTGAGGTTCGAACACTAGGGTGCGCACGAAGATTTCCCCCTACCGAATCTCACTCTCAGCCCCGTCGCGATCCCTAGGCTTAACTCGACGAATTAACAACACAAGAGACACAAGATTTATACAGGTTTGAGCCACCGTTGTGGTGTAATACCCTACTCCTGTGTGGTGGTGGTGTATTACCTCGCGGGCTGATGATGAACAGTACAAGGGAAGAACAGCCTCCTGAGGAGAGGTGTTCTTGTGCTTGGTGTGGTTTTCCCGGGGAGGAATTGATCGATCCCCTCTACTGTGGTGGCTCGTCCTATTTATAGAGGCCCTCGTCCTCTCCCCAAATATTGAGCGGGAAGGGTCCAACAACGTCCAATTTGAAGGGCGACAGCTAGTACAAGCTATCCTGACTAAAGGTGGTCTTTGCCTATAAAAGGCGCTGGTGGTGACGCTGTCTTGGGCTCCACGATGACCTCCGTCCTGCCGTCACGCTGGTCTTAGTCTTGTTGCTCCGATATGGAAACCTTTGCTTGATGCCTCAATACTCCGCACCTGCGCTTGCCCCCTTAGCACCAAAGAGGAAATGAGGACACTGCGCGCTAGCGCCTGCCTGGCGCCTGCCACGACCGGTTTTCCGGGTATAAATTTCCAGAAAAGACCGTCGTGCTCATCAGCCCCAGGATTACTGTTAGCTGATGAGGCTTCAACTTGATACAGAAATTCCAAGCAAAATACAAAATATGTAGTACAAGACCATTCTGGCCTGTGAGTACAACAAATGGTTTCTAGTGATTGATGGCGGAAGCGGGTTGTGTAACATCAGTGTCTATGGCACTCCATTTCCCACAGGAACAGCTGACCAGGTTAACTCCTATCTTCGCGAGGCTGCTATCTCCATTGCTTAGGTTCCGGGGCTGTCATCGTGTCGCTCCTCTCCGTGCAAGAAAATCTGGCCAAGACAATAGCCAGGGACAAGCCAGTGAGTACTTTGAATGTACTCGCAAACATTATGAACACAGGTATAATATAACAATAATGTGCTGAAAATATTTTATGCTCATGACGTCTGTCACAAAATATAAATGAAACTCTGATGCGTGCAAGCAAGTTATTTATAAAAATGCAATAACATAGTAGTACTAAAATTTATGAAATAAATAACAAGCAATGCCACAGTCGGGTGTCTGTGCGACACCACATAAAGGGCTTTAAAAGAAATGCCACAGTCGGGCGTCTGAGCGACACCACATAAAGGGCTTTAAAAAAAAATGCCACAGTCGGGCGTCTGAGCGACACCACATAAAGGGCTTAAAAAAATGCCACAGTCGGGCGTCTGAGCGACACCACATAAAGGGCTTTAAAAGAAATGCCACAGTCGGGCGTCTGAGCGACACCACATAAAGGGCTTTAAAAGAAATGCCACAGTCGGGCGTCTGGGCGACACCACATAAAGGGCTTTAAAAGAAATGCCACAGTCGGGCGTCTGAGCGACACCACATAAAGGGCTTTAAAAGAAATGCCACAGTCGGGCGTCTGGGCAACACCACATAAGGGGCTTTAAAAGAAATGCCACAGTCGGGCGTCTGGGCGACACCACATAAAGGGATTTAAAATAAACAATCATAGTGAATATCCCGGAGGTAGAACCGTCCCAGAGATACTCGATAATGACAATAATATCACGGATTAGTCAACAATAATAATAATCATAATTATCACAAGTCACCAGTAGTAGTTCCAGTTTTGGTTAACAGTTTCACCTCCGAAGACCGACACTAAGACCGACACTTGACCCATCCTAGACTGTAATCCTTAACCATGGACACGGCTATTCGAATAGGTTTAATCTCTGCAGAGGGTGTACTCTTTACCCACGAGTAACGGATTCCTTTAGTCCATCAAGACTAATTCCGTCTACGGCCTTTTAATTGAAAACACACCTAACTTGCACACACCAGCTTAACTCACACGTGTCTGGAATCACCCACGACACCTGTTAAGCAAACTCTAAGTGGGGAGGGTACAACCTCGCGTAGCATGGGATCAAATTTATATCGCGCGCTCTAAGGGGTGGCCTCCCCTCTCGGTCTCAACCGGAAACACCCATGCCCCCAGACCAGGTGGCATGCCTACCGGCTACAAACGGTATCTTCCACCATGGCCTCTCTGTACGGTGTGTGCTAGGAAGAGGTTGACAACTTACTGAACCATATTCTACTTGCTGTAGAGATGAGTGGTAGTACGAAACAAGTATGGGGGTTACTGGCACAAGACTCGATCTACGGTCGACTCAGGAGGTTTAAGTATTCCCTGCATGATTAGCATGACAAAAGTATTTCATCCAACAGAGTCACCGCTCATATCACCTTACCATGCCATACCAGCCATAATCGTCCCAACGGAGACCGGCGACAAACTCATGCCTACCCAAGGCTGAGGTTTTCCCGGGTTCCTGCCGGTATGCATGCAAGGCACATGAGGGTGATTATCATCACAAGTGTGTTCATTTCCAACAGCATGGAAATCACTAATATGCACTCATGCATATGATCATATCACATGAAATAATAGGTCCTTCGAAATGCGGTGGTGTTATAAATGTATCAACGATCACACCAAAATATTATGCCGGGATTCAGAATGCTTGCCTTCAATGTGGGGAAAGGCAGGGGTGCACTCCAAAACTTGAAACATTTCTCCTCTCTTCAAAAATTCTATTTTAGCAATATAAAAGAATTAACACACAAAATAAAAACAGCACCAAAAGTTGTTCTGAAATTTTTTCAAATAAATCTTAAAATAAACTAGATGAAATTTGAGAGAGGTAGGAAAAAGAATCATTTCATTTGGAGTTGTATTTAAAAAGTTATAGGGAGTCAAAGTTGTGGTCAAAATCTGTTTTTAATAAAAACAGAAAAAGAAAACGACTCAGAGAGGAATACGTTTTCGGAGCGGCGGAAACGTACTGGGCGGATTACGCCTTCACTTAATCCCACGTGGACAGGCACGGGGTCGCTGACCGTGGGTCCAGGGGGCCCACTAGTCAGGTTTGACTAGTCTCTTTCCCTCTCCTTCCTCTGTCCCGAGCGGAGGCGGAGCTCCGGCGATCATCGCCGGCGATTTGCGGCTCTTCGAGGGCATCCGAGGCCAGGGATGGATCCGCCACTCAAGGGCGATCCTTCCCGTGGTCGCCAAGTAGGTGGGGATGGAGGGAGCTGCCGGCGGCGAGCTTCGCGGCGGAGAAGGCTCCGGGAGCAAAGTGCTTTTGTGGCGGTGATGGCTCCCGATCAAAATTGAGTAGGGGAAAAGGCTCACGGGAGGATGAGGAGGTTCCTGGCGAAGAGAACGGAGAGGGGGAGGTACTGGAGGTGCCGTATTGGCCGGGGCGGTGGCGGCGGCAGGAGTTGCCGGAGATGAGGAAGGAGGCCTCCCCGGGTCGAATGCGAGGCAGGGGAGCGCCATGGGGGTAGCATAGGGTCGCCTACGCGCTCGGGGAAGCTCGGGGGGGGGGGTCTATTTATAGCGCGCCGAGGTCGGTTCCGCGGCGGTGGGGATAAGCTCTCCGACGAACCGCCTCTCTGTAGCTAGGGCGACGTGGCAGCGACGAATGCTAGCGGACACCCGTGTGGATGAGCTCGCGCTGTTCCAGGGGCCAGGTGGCGAGCGGAGGAGGCTTTGGCGGCGCTGAACGGAGCAGGGGCTGTCAGCGGCGGTGGCGGCTAGCTGTTGGCGTGCCGGGGCGTGGCGAGGGGCGGCTTGGCGTGTTGCGGTGAGGCGGGGAGTGCGTGGCGTGGTGTTGCAAAGCGGGCCAAAACCGTGGGGGCCAGCGTGTCGGCTCGGCGCGCGTGCGTGCCAAACGCACGCTCTGCTCGCGCTCCGGGTGTGCACGGGACGTGCTCGGCGAAATGCCATGGCACTCCAGAGCGCTTGGTTGGAGCTGGGAGGTTGCAGGGTGGGGTTATAATCTAAGGCAAAGCTATTTGACATGCTGGTTTGGCCAGGGGATCAAGTCCATAGTGCAAACAAGGACTCATGTCAAAACTGATCATGCCCGAAAGGTGTTTGACAAAATGCTAAGGGTACTTAGGCAGGTCTTGGAGTGGCCAAAAACTCTAGATGGTGGTCTCTTTAGATGCAAGAGAGAGTGGTAGGGTTAGTTTGGCAAAAGGAGGAACTTGTTAGTGCAAGTTTTACAAAACTTGAATTCTGGACAGGAAATAAATGACATTATTTGATGAACCAAAATTAATTCACTGGGCGCATGCTCCTGGATTTAAGGGTTTGGTAGGGCTGTCTACAAGTAGGGGAAAACACAAGATCTTTGGATCAAAATTAAATAGGGTTGCAGTAGAAATCACAAGGCTGGACCAGAAATGAAAAGAGGTTGATTCACTCAAAATTTTCAAAGAACAGCACTAGGTTTTTGCATAAAGTTGAATCATATGCTACTACCAATATCCCACAATTTTGGTGGAGGCTAGAAAGAATTATATAAAAGGGTTGTAGTGCAAATTGCACTCTGGACCAGAGAAGGAAAAATTGATGCAGAGCTCAAATTATTACATAAATAAAAGATATTTTTGTATAAAGGTGATTTAAAAAACATCACATGATATCTCCAATTTTTGGTTAGAATTTTAGGTGAATTTATCAAATGGTTGTAGTTCAAATATGGCCATATGACCTTGAAACACCATTTTTCAAGAAAATAAAGATCAAGCAATTTAATTAGTTAATTAGTTATACTGATAAAAGAAAAGTTTTTTCTTGAGAGGTTAAATAAGTCCAAGGACATATTTGAAAAGTTTTCTCTAAGGAAAAATCTCATCACAAGAGGGAAGGAAAAGATTTAAAAATTAAAATGGAGCTCAGAAACTCAAGTTTTAATTCCTGGTAAAAAAAATTTAATTCATTAAAACAAGGCCAAATTTTTGGGGTGTCACAGCGCCCTCCTGGCCTTGGTCGTCATGGCTTCCGTCATGGGAACCTCGCGAGGTACCCCTTGCCTTGATCTCTCTGCCTTCCTCGCGAGCCTGCCTGGTGAGGCTGCTCTTGAGGAGGCCTTGTGTCGTCCGCCCCACGAGGCTTGGCCCCCTCGCGAGGGTCTTGAGTGTTGGTTGATGAAGACGGGCCATACTGGGCCACTGGTGGAGCCACGCCACGGGCCGCAGGCAGGCAAGTCTGGGGACCCCCATTCCCATAACGCCGACGAAGGCAAAAAAAGGAAGGAGTCCTAGTAGGAATAGGATTGGACTTGGAGTCCAAGTCCTCTCCCCCTTAGCTGCGCCCTAGGGCTTGGAGGGGCTGTTTCCCACGCCCGTGCACCTACATATAGAGGGGAGGGGCGTCCCAAGAGGATACACCAAGACGTTGGCGCCCCTCTCTCTCCCGTAGTTCCACCGCCTCGTCCCGGCGACGCTTAGCGAAGCGTTGTGGGTGCTCCACCACCGCCATCACCACCACACCGTCGTGTTGTGATCCCATCTACTTCTCCTGTCCCACTAGCTGGATCAAGAAGGAGGAGACGTCATCGAGCCGCATGTATGCTAAACTTAGAGGTGCCGTCCGTTCGACACTAGATCGGTTGGATCGTGATCGGATCGCGAAGAGTATGACTACATCAACCGCGTGACAAATGCTTCCGCTTAGTGATCTAAAAGGGTATGTAGATGTTTTCCCCCTCTCATAGCTATGATTCTTCATGGATAGATCTTGCGTGTGCTTAGAATTTTTTTGTTTTCCATGCAATACCCAACAGTGGCATCATGAGCTAGTTCTATGCGTAGATGATATGCACGAGTAGAACACAAAGAGTTGTGGACAGTGATATTCATACTGCTTACCACCAATGTCTTATTTAGATATGACGGTATTGTGGGATGAAGCGGCCTGGACCAACCTTAAATGTCCACACACATGAGACCGGTTCCACCGACTGACATTCAACTAGTTTTGCATAAAGGTGGATGACGGATGTCTATCTCTCCTACTTTACTTGAATCGAATTTGACTACATCCGGTCCTTGAAGAAGGTTAAAACATCAAACATGATGAATCACCATTGTGGTCTTTGCGTAGGTAAAAACGGTTCTTGCTAGAAGCCTATAGCAGCCACATAAAACTTGCAACAACAAAGTAGTGGGCGCCTAACTTGTATTTGCAGGGCTTGTTGTGATGTGATATGGTCAAAACGTGATGTGATATACGTTGTTGTATGAGATGATCATGTTTTGTAATATCGATAACCGGCAGGAGCCTTAGGGTTGTCTCTTAATTATTGTATGAAATGCAAGCGCCATGTAATTGCTTTACTTTATCGCTATGCGCTAGCAATAGTTCTAGAAGCAATAGCTGGCGAAACGACACCGATACAACAATGGAGATCAAGGTGCCGAGCCGGTGACGATGGAGATCATGACGATGCTTTGGAGATGGAGATCAAAAGCACAAGATGATGATGGCCATATCATGTCACATATTTTGATTGTGTGTGATGTTTATCCTTTATGCATCTTATTTTGCTTAGAATGGCGGTAGCATTATAAGATGACCCCTTCACTAAATTTCAAGATAAAAGTGTTCTCCCCGAGTATGCACCATTGCCAAAGTTCGTCGTTTCGAAGCACCACGTGATGATCGAGTGTGATAGACTCTATGTTCACATACAACAAGTGTAAGACAGTTTTGCACATGTCGAAAACTTGGGTTAAACTTGACGAGCCTAGCACGTACAAACATGGTCTCGGAACACTGGAGATCGAAAGGTCGAACATGAGTCATATAGTAGATATGATCAACATGAAGATGTTCGCCATTGACCACTACCCCATCTCACGTGATGATCGGACATGGGTTAGTTGATTTGGTTCATGTATCACTTAGACAACATGAGGGATGTTGATTTAAGTGCAAGTTCATTAGTAATTTAATTATTTGAACTAAAATTTATCATGAACATAGTCAAAATGTCTTTGCAAATTATGCTGGAGATCAATAGCTCGTGATGTAGCTCCCCTGTTTTTTATACGTTCCTAGAGAAAACTAAGTTGAAAGATGATGATAGCAATAATGCGGACTAGGTCTGTGATATGAGTATTATCCTCATTGCTGCACAGAAGAATTATGTCCTTGATGCACCACTAGGTGACAGACCTGCTACAGGAGCTGATGCAGACATTATGAACATTTGGCAAGCTCGATCTGATGACTACTGTGTCATGCTTTACGACTTGGAATCAGGGCTCGAAAGACGTTTTGAACGCCATGGAACATATGAGATGTTCCAAGAGCTAAAATTGGTATTTCAGGGTCATGCCCGTGTTGAGAGGTATGAGACCTCTGACAAGTACTTTGCCTACAAGATGGAGGAGAATAGCTCAGCCAGTAAGCATATGCTCGGAATGTCCGGGTACTACAATCGCTTGGATCAAGTGGGAGTTGATCTTCCATATAAGGTAGTGATTAACAGAGTTCTCCAGTCAACCAAGCTACTAGAGCTTTGTGATGAACTATATGAAGGAAATATGCCCTAGAGGCAATAATAAAGTTATTATTTATTTCTTTAATTCATGATAAATGTTTATTATTCATACTAGAATTGTATTAATCGGAAACTTAGTACATGTGTGAATACATAGACAAAAACTATGGTCCCTAGTATGCCTCTACTTGACTAGCTCATTAATTAAAGATGGTTATGTTTCCTAACCATAGACATGTGTTGTCATTTGATGAACAATATCACATCATTAGGAGAATGATGTGATGGACACGACCCATCCGTTAGCTTAGCATTATGATCGTGTTAGTTTCATTGCTACTGCTTTCTTCATGACTTATACAAATTCCTCAGACTATGAGATTATGCAACTCCCGAATACCGGAGGAACACTTTGTGTGGTACCAAACGTCACAATGTAAAAGGGTGATTATAAAGGTGCTCTAGAGGTGTCTCTGAAGGTGTTTGTTGGGTTGGCATAGATCGAGATTAAGATTTTTCACTCCGTGTTTCGGAGAGGTATCTTTGGGCCCTCTCGGTAATACTCATCACTATAAGCCTTGCAAGCATTGTGGCTAATGAGTTAGTTGCGGGATGAAGTTTTACAGAACGAGTAAAGAGACTTGCCGGTAACGAGATTGAACTAGGTATTGAGATACCGACGATCGAATATCGGGCAAGTAACATACCGATGACAAAGAGAACAATGTATGTTGTTATGCGGATTGACCGATAAAGATCTTCATAGAATATGTAGGAACCAATATGAGCATCCAGGTTCCGCTATTGGTTATTGACTGGAGACATGTCTCGGTCATGTCTACATAGTTCTCAAACTCGTAGGGTCCGCACGCTTAATGTTCGATGATGATTTGTATTATGAGTTTATGTGTTTTGATGTACTGAAGGTAGTTCGGAGTCCCAGATGTGATCACGGACATGATGAGGAGTCTCTAAATGGTCGAGACATAAAGATTGATATATTGGACGGCTATATTCGGACACCGGAAGTGTTCCGGGTGATTTTGGGGAAAACCGGAATGCTGGAGGGGTTACCGGAACCCCCCGGGGAAGTATTGGGCCTTAGTGGGCCTTAGGGGAGAGAGAGGGCAGCAGCCCAGGAGGTGCCCCCCCCCCCAAGGGGAGTCTGAATTGGACTATGGGAGGGGGCGCAACCCCTCTTTCCCTCTTCCTCCCCCTCTCCTTCCTTCCCCCTTCCCCCTCCTAGTTGGACTAGGAAAGGGGGAGTCCTACTCCTACTAGGAGGAGTACTCCTCCCCTCCTTGGCGCGCCCAAGGGCCGGCCAGCCTCCCCCCTTGCTCCTTTATATAAGGGGGCAGGGGGCACCCTAGGACACACAAGTTGACATTGTTTAGCCGTGTGCGGTGCCCCCCTCCACAGTTACACACCTCGGTCATATCGTCGTAGTGCTTAGGCGAAGCCCTGCGCCGGTAACTTCAGCATCACCGTCACCACACCGTCGTGGTGAAAAAACTCTCCTTCTGCCTCAACTGGACCAAGAGTATGAGGGACGTCCCCGAGCTGAACATGTGCTGATCACAGAGGTGCCGTACCTTCGGTGCTCAGATTGGTCGGATCGTGAAGACGTACGACTACATCAACCGCTGTCATAACGCTTCCGCTTTCGGTCTACGAGGGTACGTGGACACACTCTCCCCTCTCGTTGATATGCATCACATAGATAGATCTTGTGTGATCGTAGGATTTTTTTGAAATTACCGCGTTCCCCATCATTGGCATCCGAGCCAGGTCTATGCGTAGATGTTATATGCACGAGTAGAACACAAAGAGTTGTGGGCGATAATAGTCATACTGCTTACCAGCATGTCATACTTTGATTCAGCGGTATTGTTGGATGAAGTGGCTCAGACCGACATTATGCATACGCTTACGCGAGACTAGTTCTACCGACGTGTGTTGCACAAAGGTGGCTGGTGAGTGTCTGTTTCTCCAACTTTAGTTGAATCGAGTGTGGCTACGCCCGGTCCTTGTTGAAGGTTAAAACAGCACACTTGACAAAAAATCATTGTGGGTTTGATGCGTAGGTAAGAACGGTTCTTGATAGTAGCCCGTAGCAGCCACGTAAAACTTGCAACAACAAAGTAGAGGACGTCTAACTTGTTTTTGCAGGGCTTGCTATGATGTGATATGGTTAAGCATGATGTGATATAAATTGTTGTATGAGATGATCATGTTTTGTAACAAAGTTATCGGCAACTGGCAGGAGCCATATGGTTGTCGCTTTATTGTATGCAATGCGATCGCCATGTAATTGTTTTACTTTATCACTAAACGGTAGTGATAGTCGTAGTAACAATAGGTGATGAAACGACAACGATGCTACGATGGAGATCAAGGTGTTGCGCCGGTGATGTTGGAGATCATGACAATGCTTCGGTGATGGAGATCATGAGCACAAGATGATGATGGCCATATCATATCACATATTTTGATTGCATGTGATGTTTATCCTTTATGCATCTTATTTTGCTTAGAATGTTGGTAGCATTATAAGATGATCCCTTACTAAATTTCGAGGTACAAGTGTTCTCCCTGAGTCACCACGTGATGATCGGGTGTGATAAGCTCTATGTTCACATACAATGGGTGCAAGCCAGTTTTGCACACGCAGAATACTCGGGTTAAACTTGACGAGCCTAGCATATGCAGATATGGCCTCCGAACACTGAGACCGAAAGGTCGAGCATGAATCATATAGTAGATATGATCAACATAGTGATGTTCACCATTGAAAACTACTCCATCTCACGTGATGATCAGACATGGTTTAGTTGATTTGGATCACGTGATCACTTAGATGATTAAAGGATGTCTATCTAAGTGGGAGTTCTTAAGTAATATGATTAATTGAACTTTAATTTATCATGAACTATGTACCTGATAGTATTTTGCATGTCTATGTTGTTGTAGATCAATGGCCCGTGCTACCGTCCCTTTGAATTTTAATGCGTTCCTAGAGAAAGCTAAGTTGAAAAATCATGGCAGTAACTACACGGACTGGGTCCATAAATTGAGGATTATCCTCATTGCTGCACAAAAGAATTACGTCCTAGAAGCACCGCTAGGTGCCAGGCCTGCTGCTGATGCTACTGATGATGTTAAGAACGTCTGACAGAGCAAAGCTAATGACTACTCGATAGTTCAGTGTGCCATGCTTTACGGCTTAGAATCAGGACTTCAACGACGTTTTGAACGTCTTGGAGCATATGAGATGTTCCAAGAGTTGAAGTTAATATTTCAAGCAAATGCCCGAGTTGAGAGATATGAAGTCTCCAACAAATTCTATAGCTGCAAAATGGAGGAGAATAGTTCTGCTAGTGAACACATACTCAAAATGTCTGGGGTATCATAATCACTTGACTCAGCTGGGAGTTGATCTTCTAGTTGATTGTGTCATTGACAGAGTTCTTCAATCACTACCACCAAGCTATAAAGGCTTCGTGATGAACTATAATATGCAAGGGATGGACAAGACTATTCCCAAGCTCTTTGCGATGCTAAAGGCCGCAGAGGTAGAAATCAAAAAGGAGCATCAAGTGTTGATGGTCAATAAGACCGCTAGTTTCAAGAAAAAGGGTAAAGGGAAGAAAGGGAACTTTAAGAAGAACGGCAAAAAGGTTGCTACTCAAGAGAAGAAACCCAAGTCTGGGCCTAAGCCTGAAACTGAGTGCTTCTACTGCAAAGGGACTGGTCATTGGAAGCAGAACTGCCCCAAGTATTTGGCAGACAAGAAGGATGGCAAAGTGAAAGGTATAGTTGATATACATGTTATTGATGTGTACTTAACTAATGCTCGCAGTAGCGCCTGGGTATTTGATATTGGTTCTATTCCTCATATTTGCAACTCGAAACAGGAGCTACGGATTAAGCGAAGATTGGCTAAGGACGAGGTGACGATGCACGTGGGAAATGGTTCCAAAGTCGATGTGATCGCGGTCAACACGCTACCTCTACATCTACCTTGAGGATTAGTTTTAGACCTGAATAATTGTTATTTGGTGCCAGTGTTGAGCATGAACATTATATCTGGATCTTGTTTGATGCGAGACAGTTATTCATTTAAATCGGAGAATAATGGTTCTTCTATTTATATGTGTAATATCCTTTATGGTCATGCACCCCTACTGAGTGGTCTATTTTTGTTGAATCTCGATAGTAGTGATACACATATTCATAGTGTTGAAGCCAAAAGATTGAAGTTTAATAATGATAGTGCAACTTATTTGTGGCACTGCCGTTTGGGTCATATCAGTGTAAAGCGCATGAAGAAACTCCATACTGGTGGACTTTTGGAATCACTTGATTATGAATCACTTGGTGCTTGCGAACCGTGCCTTATGGGCAAGATGACTAAAACTCCGTTCTCCAGAAAAATGGAACAAGCTACTGACTTGTTGGAAATAATACATACCGATGTATGTGGTCCAATTAGTATTGATGCTCGTGGTGGGTATCGTTATTTTCTTACCTTCACTGATGATTTGAGCAGATATGGTTATATCTACTTAATGAAGCATAAGTATGAAACATTTGAAAAGTTCAAAGAATTTCAGAGTGAAGTGGAAAATCATCGTAACAAGAAAACAAAGTTTCTATGATCTGATCATGGAGGAGAATATGAGTTACGAGTTTGGTCTTCATTTGAAACAACATGGGATAGTTTCACAATTAACGCCACTTGGAACACCATAGTGAAATGGTGTGTCCGAACGTCATAACCATACTTTATTAGATATGGTGTGATCTATGATGTCTCTTACTGATTTACCGCTATATTTTTGGGGTTATGCTCTAGATACAGCTGCATTCACTTTAAATAGGGCACCATTGGCAAGAAACCAAAGTTGTCATTTCTTAAAGTTTGGGGCTGCGATGCTTATGTGAAAAAGCTTCAACCTGATAAGCTCAAACCCAAATCGGAGAAGTGCGTCTTCATGGGATACCCAAAGGAAATTGTTAGGTACGCCTTCTATCATAGATCCAAAGGCAAAATCTTTGTTGTTAAGAATGTATCCTTTCTAGAGAAGGAGTTTCTCTCAAAATAAGTGAGTGGGAGGAAAGTAGAACTTGATGAGGTAACTGTACTTGCTACCTTATTGGAAAGTAGTTCATCGCAGAAATCAATTCATGTGATTCCTACACCAATTAGTGAGGAAGCTAATGATGATGCTCATGAAGCTTGAGATCAAGTTACTACCAAACCACATAGGTCTTCCAGAGTGAGATCCGCACCAGAGTGGTACGGTAATCCTGTTCTGGAAGTCATGCTACTAGACCATGATGAACCTACGAACTATGAGGAAGCGATGATGAGCCCAGATTCCGTGAAATGGCTTGAGGCCATGAAATCTGAGATGGGATCCATGTATGAGAACAAAGTGTGGACTTTGGTGGACTTGCCCGATGATCGGCAAGCCATAGAAAATAAATGGATCTTTAAGAAGAACACCGACGCAGACGGTAATGTTACTGCTTACAAAGCTCGACTTGTTGAGAAAGGTTTTCGACAAGTTCAAGGAGTTGACTACAATGAGACTTTCTCACCCGTAGCGATGCTGAAGTCTGTCTGAACCATGTTAGCAATTGCTGCATTTTATGATTATGAAATTTGGCTAATGGATGTCAAAACTGCATTCCTGAATGGATTTCTGGAAGAAGAGTTGTATATGGTGCAACCGAAAGGTTTTGTCGATCTAAAGGGCGCTAGCAAAGTGTGCAAGCTCTAGCGATCCATTTATGGACTGGTGCAAGCCTCTCGGAGTTGGAATAAACATTTTGATAGTGTGATCAAAGCATATGGTTTTATACAGATTTTTGGAGAAGCCTGTATTTACAAGAAAGTGAGTGGGAGCTGTGTAGCATTTCTGATCTTATATGTAGATGACATATTGTTAATTGGAAATGATATAGAATTTCTGGATAGCATAAAGGCATACCTGAATAAGAGTTTTTCCATGAAAGACTTTGGAGAAGCTGCTTACATATTGGGCATCAAGATCTATAGAGATAGATCAAGATGCTTAATTGGACTTTCACAAAGCACATACCTTGATAAAGTTTTGAAGAAGTTCAAAATGGATCAGTCAAAGAAAGAGTTCTTGCCTGTGTTACAAGGTGTGAAGTCGAGTCAGACTCAAAGCCCGACCACCGCAGAAGATAGAGAGAAAATGAAAGTAATTCCCTATGCAGGTTCTATCATGTATGCAATGTTGTGTACCAGACCTGATGTATGTCTTGCTATAAGCATAACAGGGCGGAACCAAAGTAATCCCGGAGTAGAGCACTGGACAGCGGTCAAGAACATCCTGAAATACCTGAAAAGGACTAAGGATATGTTTCTCATTTATGGAGGTGAAAAAGAGCTCGTCGTAAATGGTTACTGACGGAGTCCAGGATTAAGGGGTCCTCAGACAGCCAGACTATATACTTTGGCCGGACTGTTGGACTATGAAAATACAAGATTGAAGACTTCGTCCCGTGTCCGGATGGGACTCTCCTTTGCATGGAAGGAAAGCTTGGCAATTCGGATATGTAGATATCCTTCTCTGTAACCGACTCTGTGTAACCCTAGCCCCCTCCGGTGTCTATATAAACTGGAGGGTTTAGTCCGTAGGACGACAATCATAATCATAGGCTAGCTTCTAGGGTTTAGCCTTTACGATCTCGTGGTAGATCAACTCTTGTAATACTCATATCATCAAGATCAATCAAGCAGGAAGTAGGGTATTACCTCCATCGAGAGGGCCCGAACCTGGTTAAACATTGTGTCCCTGGCCTCCTATTACCATTAGCCTTAGACGCACAGTTCGGGACCACCTACCCAAGATCCGCCGGTTTTGACACCGACATTGGTGCTTTCATTGAGAGTTCCACTGTGCCATCGTGATAAGGCTTGATGGCTCCTTCAATCATCTTCAATGACGCGGTCTAGGGGGAGGTTTTCCTCCCCGGACAGATCTTCGTATTCGGTGGCTTCGTACTGCGGGCCAACTCGCTTGGCCATCTGGAGCAGATCGATAGCTACGCCCCTGGCCATCAGGTCAGGTTTGGAAGCCTGAACTATACTACCGACATCCGCGGAGATTTGATCTTCGACGGATTCGAGCCCGTGTCAGTTGCGCCGAACAGTCACGACGAGCATGACTTAGATCTGCCATCGGACAGTGTTCGGGAGATCGCGCCTGCGGTGGCTCCGGGAATCAATTTGGAGCAGATCATGCCATCCGAGGACGGGTGGATGGACCCTGCCACGGAGGCCACACACTCATCGGCCTTGGAGCCGAACACTGACCTCACCTCCTATTAGGCCGGCATCATCGGACCCTCGGACTTGTCTCCGGCTACAGGATCTGAACCGCGTACGTCCGTGCCTATCGAATCTGATTGGGCACTGGTCATGGAGTTCACTTCCGCGGATATCTTTCAACACTCGCCCTTGGGTGATGTGCTAAATTCACTAAGGTATCTCTCCTTGTCAGGAGACTCTTGGCCGAACTATGTCCGGCTCGAGTGGGAAGCAGGCGACGAAGAAATTCGTTCCCCACCCACCACCCACTTAATAGCCACTGCCGGTGACTTAACCGACGTGCTTGACTTCAACTCCGAAGACATCGACGGTATGGACGACGATGCAGGAGAAGAACAGGAACCACCGCCTATAGGGCGCTGGACAGCCACCTCATCATATGATATATATATATCATGGACACCCCCAAAGAAAGCAATGGCGATAAGGCAACGGAAGCTAATCCCCTGGAGAAGCAATCTAGGCACCGGCGTCATAGGCGCCGCTCCAAGCCCTACCATAGAAAAAATAGTGATACCGGAACAAGAGATGATAAAAATCCTGATGGTGCCGAAGATGAAAACAATCCTGCCCAGCCAGAGCAAGAAGATGGGCAAGCTAGCCCCAAGGAACAGGCAACAGATGGAGAATCAGAGGATGATAATTACATGCCTCTCTCCGAAGACGAAGTGAGTCTGGGCGAGGAAGAATTCGTCGTGCCTGAGGATCCCGTCGAGCAGGAGCGCTTCAAGCGCCGGCTTATAGCCACTGCAAAAAGCCTGAAGAAAAAGCAGCAACAGCTTCAAGCTGATCAAGATCTACTAACCGATAGATGGACCGAGGTCCTGGCTGACGAGGAATACGGACTCGAGCGCCCTACCAAAAGTTACCCAAAGCGTAGATAGCTACCTCAACTCGAGGAGGAGGCATTAAACCCACACTACCAGTGCATGATGTGGCTGACCGGCCACCCCGAGGCCGAGACAAAGCGGCGTACCAGCCCGAAGTCCAGACCGCACCCCGTCGCCAGTCAAACAATAATACTAAGGCCCAGGGCTACACAAAGGACCTGCGAGACATATTGGAAAACAAAGCAGGACAGTCAAGATCAATCTACGGATCACGGGGGCGCGCCACAACGCATGACGATAACCGTCACGCCGGATACACTAAACAAAAGTCCGGCTGGACCGAATACAATGTAGCCCGGCACAGAGGCATCGCACACCCCCAATGCTTCACTGATGAAGTAATGGGTCATGTATTCCCAGAAGGGTATAAACCCGTGAACATTGAATCATACGATGGAACTACAGACCCCGCGGTATGGATAGAAGATTTCTTCCTCCATATTCACATGGCCCGCGGAGATGATCTACACGCTATGAAGTACCTCCCACTAAAACTCAAGGGACCGACTCGGCATTGGCTGAATAGCTTGCCGGCAAACTCCATCAGGAGTTGGGAGAACCTGGCAGACACATACCTTGACAACTTCCAGGGCACTTATGTGCAACCACTAGATGCTGATGATCTAAGTCACATAACCCAACAGCCCGAAGAGTCAGCCAGGAAATTTTGGACCCGGTTCCTATCTAAAAAGAATCAAATTGTCGACTGTCCGGATGCCGAAGCCTAGCGGCCTTTAAGCATAACATCCGTGACGAGTGGCTTGCCTGACATCTCGGCTAAGAAAAACGAAAGTCCATGGCAACCCTCACCACACTCATGACCTACTTTTGTGCAGGCGAGGATAGCTGGTTGGCTTGTAGCAACAACACAGCAAGCAATCCTGGCACATCAAAAGCCAGGGATAGCAACGACAAACCATGGCGCAACAAACACAAGCGTCGCAAAAACGGTGATAGTGCTGAAGATACGGCAGTCAATGCCGGATTTAGTGGCTCGAAGTCCGATCAGTGGAAAAAACCATTCAACAAAAACAATTCAGGCCCGTCCAGTTTGGACCGCATACTCGACCGTCCATGCCAAATTCATGGCACCCCAGGAACACCAGCCAATCATACCAATAGAGAATGCTGGGTCTTCAGACAAGCCGACAGGTCAGGTGCCGCAAACAAGGGGAAGGGGTCTCAAAGCGAAGATGACGACGAGGAGCCCCGATCGCCTGACACACGAGGACAGAAGAAATTCCCTCCCCGGGTGAAAATGGTGAATATGATATACGCAACCCATATTCCCAAGAGGGAACGGAAGCGTGCACTAAGGGAGGTATATGCGATGGAGCCAGTCGCCCCAAAGTTCAACCCAAGGTCCTCTTGCCCGATCACTTTCGATCGCAGGGACCACCCTACCAGCATCCATCATGGCGGATCGGCCGCATTGGTCCTCGACCCCATCATTGACGGATTCCACCTCACACGAGTCCTTATGGATGGTGGCAGCAGCCTGAACCTGCTCTATCAGGATACAGTGCGCAAAATGGGCATCGACCCCTCAAGGATCAAGCCCACAAAAACCACCTTCAAAGGTGTCATACCAGGTGTAGAGGCCTGTTGCACGGGCTCACTCACACTGAAAGTGGTCTTCTGATCTCCGGACAGTCACCGTAACGAAGAGTTAGTCTTTGACATCGTCCCCTTTTGCAGTGACTATCAGGCATTGCTCGGAGGAACCGTGTTCATTCAGTTCAACGCGGTGCCACATTATGCCTACCGTAAACTCAAGATGTCCGGTCCACGCGGCGTGATCACTGTTAATGGCAGGGCCGAACTTCCCCTCACTGCCGAAGAGTCTACCGCCGCTTTAATAGCAAGAGCAACAGATGGCACCTTTCAATCGAACCTCGAGTCGATGACCAAGCTCCCAGACACCACCAAAGGAGTCCAAACTACTGCACGGCAGGATAGCCCGTCTCGCCCGGAGCTTAATTAAAAACACTCTGGCAAAAAGTCAAGACAACCCACATACCGCGGCTCAACCGCTCTGTGGCGCAAAACCATTTCTTACATTTTCTTCACAGGTTCACCTTTGCATAGGCCAGGATGGATGGCGTGGAGATAGTTCGAGCGCGTAAGGGAATCTCTAGATATTCCCCTCTATGATCATCCGACTACACTCCGGATCCGCACACAACTTCCTCCCGCCTGGTCTCAGCAGGCTCCGCAGTCATATTTCTTTTTATCACCTTACCTGTACTCATACGCATTGACTCATTATTCAAATACAACATGTGAGTTTATATGATGCTCGTCTGCTGCTATTTCTTATTAAAACTCTCTTGCTAAAAGGCAGCTGCACATCGCGATATGCCTTAATATGCCAGGGGCTTCATTATACCCATACTACAGCAAAAAGTACGAATAGCTTCACGGCAGTTCGGCACCCCGAACTTATAGCATTATATGCATCAACTCCGAATCATGTCTTGGGTCAATAGTTGGGTTTGCCCGGCTCCTATGTTTTGGTACCTTACGTTCTGCTATATCGGCTAAGGTAGCACAGGGAGAACTACTGCGATTGTGTCCCGGTTCTTCCGGACGAGCACCTCAGTAGAGAAAGCTGAAAACTGACTGTCATGATGCAGCGGGAGCTGGTCAGCTGTTCGAGAGGTTGTAAAATCTTTAAGGATTTCTTCCGCATAATGCCATAACCAATGCAGCGTGCGATGGATCGGCTTTTCTTCCGATCAGGCGCTTATAGAGCCCCCCGTGCGGTCTTCCGAACACCAGGGGCTGCGCCTACCTTCCTTTTAAAACTCCTATGGCTAAGTGAGAGTGATAAAGCCCTATAGTCCGATTGCCTGGTTCGTTGTGCTGAACACCTCCTTCAAGGACCCAAAACTGGGATAAAGAGTGCTCAGGCTTATCCCGAACACGCCATACTTACTTTGTGGGGGCGGAAGCCGACAACTGGCCAACTCTCAGGATTAATATATAAAACGGCTGCACAGGAGGAAAAACTTTCAAACGACAAGCAATAAATAATAGAAATGACCTTGTTCAAACATTATAAAGCGCAAACATGATTGTATTCATATAAATCTAATGTCCTTGGTGCATTGCTCCGTCGCAAGGCGGGCTCCTTTCAAGACACCTTCATAACATAGCTCGGGCTTGCGGTGCTCCTTTCCCTCCGGCGGTCCCTTGGTCATCAGCTTTTCCGCATCCATCTTCCCCTGATGCACCTTTGCACGGGCGAAGGCCATTCGCGCACCTTCTATGCAGACCGACCGCTTGATGACTTCGAGTCGAGGGCAGGCACTCACAAGCCGCTTCACGAGCCCGAAGTAACTGCTCGGAATCGGCTCGGCGGACCACAACCGGATAATTAAATCCTTCATGGCTAGCTCGGCCGCCTTATGAAGTTCGATCACCTGTTTCAGTTGATCGGAGAAAGGCACCGGATAATTCGGCGCCAGATACTGCATCCAGAAGAACTTATCCGCAGTATTCCTCTCTTCGGCTCGGTAGAATTGGGCGGCATCAGATATGCTGCGCGGCAGCTTTGCAAATACCCCTGGAAAAATCAGAATTCAAACTCAACTTGATTTTCTCCTTGCAAATACCCCCTTTGTATAGAAAATGCCTTACCAGCCACAATCTTCCTTGCCTCCTAGATTTCCTTCAGGTCACCTTGGACTTCCCCCCGGGCATCACTCGTGGCTTGGCGAGCCTGGGAGAGTTCGAATTCTTTCCCTGATAAAGTCTGCTCCAAGGTCTCGCATTTCTTCATGGCCTCCTGAAGCTCTCGCTCAGCTTCAATAACTCTGGCCTCGTGCTGCTCACGGAGAGCCTGCTCTATGGCTGCCTTCTTCTCGGCTTCGGCCACAGCCTTCTTAAGAGCCTCAATTTCGGCCATCACCCCTAGAGCACATCATAAAAATAATTTAATCATGCACACTTATTCATTTGTGATAAATGAACAAGGTTTCTGCATACCTTGGTTATCCTCTAGCTGTTTCTTCACTAGGCCAAGTTCTCCTTCAGCCCGCTCCAGACTATGCCTTAGTTCGGATACTTCCACAGCATGAGAGGAGGCAGTCGCTACAGACGCCTGCTTATTAAAAAAGAGATAGATGTCATCAAGTTAGTCTCCTGCAAACATAAATTTGATCCTCTGCCCGGTTCTTTCTTTCACCGAACAGTGTATCAGGGGCTGCTATCTATACCATGACACTCTTCCAAACCTCATAAAACATACCTAAAAGCCTCTCATGAGGCTGATACATGATTCATTCAGTACACTCTCAGCAGACTGAATCTTCTCAATCACCATACCCATAAGGGCACGGTGTTCACCAATGATGGAGGCGCTCTTCAGTGCCGCTAACAAAGCATCTGGCACCTCCGGTTGGACAGAGGTTGCCGGTGGAACAGACACACCCCCTCCAGCCGACGGAGGCCGCCTGTCTGATTCTGGGGCCTTATTGCTCTCCAGTATCGTGTTCGGCTGGGGGCCGGATTCAAGACGACCCCCGCCATCGACGTCCACGGGAGCCTTCTCTCCCGCGTGTCCGGACCCTGAAGTTTGGCCTCCTGGCGCCGCCTTTGCAATATCCCCCCACCCCTCTGCGGCCTAAGTCCTTCTGGGACAAAACCTCGGTGTCATTCACATGTCTGGGGGAGGGGGCCTTCGGGGGTGTCCCGCTCTCCTTAGCATCTGAACCCAGCAAGTCCTCCAATGACGATTGTCCGACGCGGGACCTCGCAGAACTATAAGAAGTATGGCTCAGATTAAAGTGTTATGCCATGACAAGTCTGGAAGCATAAGCATGTTCGGATTTTATACTCGCGAGTTCACCAGGGGATGGGCCCTGGGATCCCACTCCAGGCTGCTATCGGCGGCGGCAGTGGACTCGGCCTCCAAGGATGCGGAGGTCATCCTTTTCTTTCTTCCCACCGCAGGGGATTCGTCTCCCTCCTCCTCCTCCTCATCCTCTTCAGAGGAAGAATGGGCATTGGAGTCTTCGGATTTTGTGTCCGAAGCGCCACGGCGACGGAGGCCGCCCCTGGTCTTCTTGGCCTCCTTTTCGACCTTCTTCTTCGGTGCCTTGTAAGGCACCGGGACCAGCATCTTCGTCAGAAGTGGGCCGGCCGGTTCTTCTGGCAGCGGGGCCGGACAGTAGATCCACCCCGCCTTCTTCGCCCAGCCCTAGGAAAGTTGTGGGAAACACATTAAGCATTTTCCTAAGGATATGAAAATAAAACATATGAATTGTCAACGTACAATTACTTACCGAACTTGCAGGGTGGGACAGTTGGTACCCGCGGTCCTCGGCGGAGTCCGGCCATGATTTGACGGACTTGAAAAGCACCTTCCAGATGTCCTTGTGAGAGGAACCAAAGAGCTCTAGCAGGGTCTGGTGCTTGGCTGGGTTGAACTCCCATAAATTGCAAGCCCGGTGTTGACAAGGTAGAATCCGGCGAACTAACATCACCTGGACTACATTGACGAGCTTGATGTTCTTGTCTTCCATATCTTGGACGCGCATCTGGAGCACCAATAGTTCGTCAGACGAAGCCCAGTTTAGGCCCTTCTTGGGCCAGGACATAAGTCGCAGGGGGGCTCCGGATCTGAACTCCGGAGCGGTGGCCCATTCCTTGCCGCGTGGCTCAGTGATGTAAAACCATTGCTGCTGCCACTCCTTGACGGAATCATTGAAAGTACCTGTTGGCCATGTAACGTTGGGCATCTTGCTCACCATGGCACTTCCGCACTCGGCATGCTCGCCACTCACTACCTTGGGCTTCACATTAAAAACTTTCAGCCATAAGCCGAAGTGTGGCGGGATGTGGAGAAAGGCCTCACACACGACGATGAATGTCGAGATGTTGAGGAAGGAATTAGGGGATAGATCATGAAAATCAATCCCGTAATAATACATGATGCCGCGAACGAATGGGTGGAGGGGAAACCCTACCCCACGGACGAAATGAGGGAGGAATACCACCCTCTCATGGGGTTCCAGAGTAGGGACGATCTGTCCCGCCGTCGGGAGAAGGTGGCCGATTCTCTTGGCTAAATACCCGGCCCCCCGAAGCTTTTTGATATCCTTCTCCCGGACGGTAGAGGCCATCCACTTGCCTCCTGCTCCGGATCTAGACATTCTCGGGAAAAAATTGGGCGGAGAAGACGAACGCTTGGGCGCTAGGGCTCGAGCATAAAGGAATGGATGAGCAGAGGAAGAAGAAGGCGTGGGTGAAAAAGGGAGTTCTTATCCCCTTATAAAGGCAACGGAGATCCTGCGCCTCCCCACTTGCTCGGTAAATTCGCTTATTCCCCAAGCGCCATGATTGATGGCACGGTTGGGTTACCCACACCCGTATTGTTGAGAATCCGTGATAAGGGAACACGATCTCTGCTTCGACAAGACGTGCCAATAAAACTGCCTCGTGATATGTGCGGTGGCAGGTTGTGAAAAACGGTTCGAATAATGACCGGGCCGTGGCGTGATGTCACGCTATGGAAAATTGTCAGCAGATTAGATTTGTGGAATATTCTGCTCTCTACGGTGGTATGTGGAATTTGTTTTGTAGAGCCGAACACGATTCTTCTGTTCAAAATTTTCTATAGTGTATCCGGAGAAGGAACCCGCCTTGCAATGCCGAAGACAATCTGTGCGCCAGACTCATCGTCATTGAAGCCTGGTTCAGGGGCTACTGAGGGAGTCCGGGATTAAGGGGTCCTCGAATAGCCGGACTATATACTTTGGCCGGACTGTTGGACTATGAAGATACAAGATTGAAGACTTCGTCCTGTCCGGATGGGACTCTCCTTTGCGTGGAAGGCAAGCTTGGCAATTCGGATATGTAGATCTCCTTCTCTGTAACCGACTCTGTGTAACCCTAGCTCCCTCCGATGTCTATATAAACCGGAGGGTTTAGTCCGTAGGACAACAATCATAATCATAGGCTAGCTTCTAGGGTTTAGCCTCTATGATCTCGTGGTAGATCAACTCTTGTAATACTCATATCATCAAGATCAATCAAGCAGGAAGTAGTGTATTACCTCCATCAAGAGGGCCCGAACCTGGGTAAACATTGTGTCCCTCGCCTCCTGTTACCAGTAGCCTTAGACGCACAGTTCGGGACCCCCTACCCGAGATCCGCCAGTTTTGACACCGACAGTTACGTCGATGCAAGCTTTGACACCGATCCAGATGACTCTAAGTCGCAAACTGGATACGTATTTTTATAGAATGGAGGAGTTGGTGCAGTTCCGAGCAGAGCGTCGTGATGAGCTACTAACTTATTGGAAATAATACATACTGATGTATGCGGTCCAATGAGTATTGAAGCTCGTGGATGGTATCATTATTTTCTTATGTTCAGACATGATTTAAGTAGATATGGTTATATCAACTTAATGAAGCATAAGTCTGAAACATTTGAAAAGTTCAAAGAATTTCAGAGTGAAGTGGAAAATCATCATAACAAAAAAATAAAATTTCTATGATCTGATCAGGGAGGAGAATATTTGAGTTACGAGTTTGGTCTTCATTTCAAACAACATGGGATAGTTTCACAATTAACGCCACCTGGAACACCATAGTGAAATGGTGTGTCCAAACGTCGTAACCGTACTTTATTGGATATGCTGCGATCTATGATGTCTCTCACAGATTTACCGCTATCATTTTGGTGTTATGCTTTAGAGACGACTGCATTCACTTTAAATAGGGCACCATCAAAATCTGTTGAGAAAGCACCTTATGAAATGTGATTTGGCAAGAAACAAAAGTTGTCGTTTCTTAAAGTTTGGGGCTGTGATGCTTATGTGAAAAAGCTTCAACCTGATAAGCTCGAACCCAAATCGGAGAAGTGCATCTTCATAGGATACCCAAAGGAAACAGTTGGGTACACCTTCTATCACAGATCCAAAGGCCAAATCTTTGTTGCTAAGAATGGATCCTTTCTAGAGAAGGAGTTTCTCTCGAAAGAAGTGCGTGGGAGGAAAGTAGAACTTGATGAGGTAATTGTACCTTATCCCTTATTGGAAGTAGTTCATCACAGAAATCAGTTCCTGTGTTTCCTACACCAATTAGTGAGGAAGTTAATGATGATGATCATGAAGCATCAGATCAAGTTACTGCTGAAGTTCGTAGGTCTTCCAGAGTAAGATCCGCACCAGAGTGGTACGGTAATCCTATTCTGGAAGTCATGTTACTAGACCATGATGAACCTACGAACTATGAGGAATCGATGATGAGCCCAGATTTCGCGAAATGGCTTGAGGCCATGAAATCTGAGATGGGATCCATGTATGAGAATAAAGTATGGACTTTGGTGGACTTGCCCGATGATCGGCAAGCCATAGAAAATAAATGGATCTTTAAGAAGAAGAACGACGCAGACGGTAATGTTATTGTTTACAAAGCTCAACTTGTTGCGAAAGGTTTTTGACAAGTTCAAGGAGTTGACTATGATGAGACTTTCTCACCCGTAGCGATGCTTAAGTCTGTCCAAATCATGTTAACAATTGCTGCATTTTATGATTATGAAATTTGGAAAATGGATGTCAATACTGCATTCCTGAATGGATTTCTAGAAGAAGAGTTGTATATGATGCAACCCGAAGGTTTTGTCGATCCAAAGGGTGCTAACAAAGTGTGCAAGCTCTAGCGATCCATTTATGGACTGGTGAAATCCTCTCGGAGTTGGAATAAACATTTTGATAGTGTGATGAAAGTATGGTTTTATACAGACTTTTTGAGAAGCCTGTATTTACAAGAAAGTGAGTGGGAGCTCTATAACATTTCTAATCTTATATGTAGATGACATATTGTTGATTGGAAATGATATAGAATTTCTGGATAGCATAAAGGGATACCTGAATAAGAGTTTTTCTATGAAAGACCTAGGAGAAGATGCTTACGTATTGGGCCATGATCTATAGAGATAGATCAAGAAGCTTAATTGGACTTCAAAAACCACATACCTTGATAAAGTTTTGAAGAAGTTTAAAATGGATCAGTCAAAGTAAGGGTTCTTGCCTGTGTTACAAGGTGTGAAGTTGGGTCAGACTCAATGCCCGACCACTGCAGAAGATAGAGAGAAAATGAAAGTCATTCCCAATGCTTCAGCCATAGGTTCTATCATGTATGCAATGTTGTGTACCAGACCTCATGTATGT
Organism: Triticum timopheevii; assembly: GCA_963921465.1. Taxonomy (NCBI): domain Eukaryota; kingdom Viridiplantae; phylum Streptophyta; class Magnoliopsida; order Poales; family Poaceae; genus Triticum; species Triticum timopheevii. The sequence continues at coordinate 375,972,807 of OY997270.1, forward strand.
CTTGCTATGAGCATAGCAGGGAGGTACCAAAGGAATCCCAGAGTGGAGCACTGACAACGGTCAAGAACATCCTGAAATACCTGAAAAGGACTAAGGATATGTTTCTTGTTTATGGAGGTGAAAAAGAGCTCATCGTAAACGGTTACGTCGATGCAAGCTTTGACACTGATCCGGATGACTCTAAGTCTCAAACCGGATATGTATTTTTATTGAATGGAGGAGTTGTCGGTTGGTGCAGTTCCAAGCAGAGCGTCATGGCGGGATCTAAGTGTGAAGCGGAGTACATTGCTGCTTCGGAAGCAATGAATTAAGGAGTGTTGATGAAGGAGTTCATATCTGATCTAGGTGTCATACCTAGTGCATCGGGTCCAATGAAAATCTTTTGTGAAAATACTAGTGCAATTGCCTTGGCAAAGGAATCCAGATGTCACAAGAGAACCAAGCACATCAAGAATCGCTTCAATTCCATCCATCATCAAGTGTCAGAAGGGTACATAGAGATTTGCAAGATACACACGGATCTGAATGTTGCAGGCCCGTTGACTAAGACTCTCTCATGAGCAAAACATGATCAGCACCAAAGCTCCATGGGTGTTAGAATCATTATTATGTAATCTAGATTATTGACTCTAGTGCAGTGGGAGACTAAAGGAAATATGCCCTAGAGGCAATAATAAATTTATAATTTATGTCCTTAATTCATGATAAATGTTTATTATTCATGCTAGAATTGTATTAACCAGAAACTTAGTACATGTGTGAATACATAGACAAAAACTATGGTCCCTAGTATGCCTCTACTTGACTAGCTCGTTAATCAAAGATGGTTATGTTTCCTAACCATAGACATGTGTTGTCATTTGATGAACAAGATCACATCATTAGGAGAATGATATGATGGACATGACCCATCCGTTAGCTTAGCATTATGATCGTTTTAGTTTCATTGCTACTGCTTTCTTCATGACTTATACAAGTTCCTCAGACTATGAGATTATGCAACTCCTGAATACCGGAGGAACACTTTGTGTGCTACCAAACGTCACAACATAAAAGGATGATTATAAAGGTGCTCTACAGGTGTCTCCGAAGGTGTTTATTGGGTTGGCATAGATCGATATTAGGATTTGTCACTCCGTATTTCGGAGAGGCATCTCTGGGCCCTCTCGGTAATACTCATCACTATAAACCTTGCAAGCATTGTGACTAATGAGTTAGTTGCAGGATGAAGTATTACGGAACGAGTAAAGAGACTTGCCGGTAATGAGATTGAACTAGGTATATAGATACCGACGATCGAATCTCGGGTAAGTAACATACCGATGACAAAGGGAACAACGTATGTTGTTATGAGGTTTGACCGATAAAGATCTTCGTAGAATATGTAGGAACCAATATGAGCATTCAGGTTCCGCTATTGGTTATTGACCGGAGACATGTCTCGGTCATGTCTACATAGTTTTTGAAGGCAAATTTGACCATTTTGACCTATGGATGAAATCAATTCACGGAATGAACTAACCGTGAAACTATTTCACAGCCCTAACCTTTTTGTGTAGCGCCCGCCACAACGGCGCCACACTCTACTGTGCAGCGCCTAGCACGGGGGCGTTGCACACCAGTCCACCGTGGCAGCCCTGGGCCCGCACCCAGCAGTGCAACGCCTCCGTGCTAGGCGCCACACATGTAATGTGCAGAGCCCAGCCCGTAGGCGCCACACTTGTAAAGTGCAGCGCCTAGCGCGTAGGCGCTGCACTGTGACTTATCCAGCCACTTGGCTGCCCCCCCCCCTCCCCCACCCCCACACCACACACTCTCCCACTCTCCTCCCCAAGCTTTGCCCCCTTATCCAGCCACTGTGGATTTCGAAGTCAAACCCTCCCTCAAGGTAATATTCTCCATTCCCCTTGTTTTGATCCAAGTAAAGTTCCCATTGCTCATTTGTTGCTTGTTTGGGGAAACCCTAGCTTTGTTTGGATCTAGAGATTTGCATGGAAATGTGAGATGTTTGTTTGCCAATTTGTATGGTTAGGCTTTGTTAGTATGCTAGGGTTATTCTTATGGGTGTTCTTATGTTGGTGCTAGGGTTAGGTTTAGGGCTAGGGTTATGGTTATGGTTATGGTTATGGTTAGGGTTAGGGTTAGGGTTGTTGTTTGATATATATATTAGGGTTTCTATTCCGTGTTAATCCTTGTATTAGTACTCATGGAAGCAATGTTACCTTGTGTTATTGGAATGCTTATAGGGATGGAAAGAACATGTGTGTTTGTTCATCATGGGGACAAGGACGCCTTTTTGAAAGGAAATGTAGAACCAGACCCGGATGAGGTTGACATGGTGTTTGATAGTAGTCCTAGCTATGCGGAGCTCTTGCAACAAGTTAGGGAAGATTTGAATTGGACGGACCCTAGTGATATCATAGAGTTGGAGGCAAGGCATAATGTTGGTTTTGGAATGCACATCCGTTGGAAGACAATGCGTGTCAACTCAGAGCAACGTTGGGTTGCATACAAGGAGATGGTGGCCGAATCACTAGACAAGGCTCTTGAGTTATTTGCAACGAAGAAGGTTGATTCAAGTTTGCATTTGGACTTGAACCGGAACCCCTCCCCTTTGGTTGCTAGTAGCCCCACACCCTTGAAGCGAGATGAAATTGTTGAACCTCTTTTGACCCAAGAAGTGAGGCCAACATTGAGCCCGTTTACAAACAACCAAGATGAAGCTTTTCAAGAGGACAATGATGAGTATGCGGACGATGACAATGAAGTTGATCTCCATGACAACAATGTGGGTGATCTCGACAAATATCACTTGCAAGAGACAATGGACCCTTCCATCCCTTTTTCCCGTGCATATGCATCCGACTCGGATGACGATGGTCCCGATGAACAAGTTGATGCGGAGGGGTTCACGGTGAAGGAGGCCGAAGCTTTCGAGAAGGTATTTGGTCGGGATCATCAGACTACATTGTTCAAGGATGTTAGTCTCGCAGATGAAGCCGTGGTAGATGGTGGCCAATGTGTACCTCTTGGGGTTAGGCCAAGCTCTTATCGTGATTTGGGAGACGACAAGAACCGCATTGCTAAAGGTTCTAAGTTCGACACCTTCTTGGAATTGAAGATGTGGCTCGACAACTACTCGGTTACGCATTATCATCCACATAAGGTGGTGCACTCGGATGTCAAAGTGCGCTACACGGTTGCATGTGCATGTGAAGATGAAATATGTCCATGGATTGTGCATGCAAGACCATGGAAAGGAGGTCCCACTTGGCACGTAGTGAGTTGTGTGCCAACTCACATGTGCCAAGGCAAAAGGGTGGATGGCAAGATTGTGTCCCAAAACCACAAACAACTCACGTCCAAGTTCATCGCTTACAGGCTCTCCAACTCAATATCCACACTTCCAACAATGAGCGTCCAACATGTCATTGACCTTGTGAAAGCCATCTTTCACTACAAGGTGAAGTACGGCAAGGCATGGAAGGCGAAGCAAGCCGCATTTAAGATGTTGTATGGTACTTGGGAGGAAGCATACAACCGAATCCCTAGGTTGTTATTAGCCATGGCCGCGACAAACCCGGGCATGGTTCATGTGGTCGAGCCTCATGGGCACCAAACAACGGTTCATGAAGGAAGGAAATTCAGAGTATTTGGCCGTGCTTTTTGGGCGTTCGAGCAATGTGTGAGGGATTTCGAACATTGTAGGCCGGTCATCGCAATTGATGGCACGTTCTTGACCGGACAATACAAGGGCACCTTGTTGGTTGCGATAGCAAGTGATGCCAATAACCGAGTGTTGCCATTGGCATTTGCTTTGGTTGAGGTGGAAAACAATAACAACTGGGAGTGGTTTCTGCATCTTTTGAGGACGAAGGTGTTACCCGCTCAAAGGGAAATTTGTGTCATATCGATCGGCATCAAAGAATTCTTAACGCGGTGGAGATTGACATTCCCGGGCATGCTCTGTTGCACCATCGATGGTGCATGAGGCACTTTTGTTCGAACTTCTATAGGGCATGTGGCCTTAAGGAGTTGGCCGATGATCTTCAAGATTGTTGTCTTGCTTTCTCCGAGGAGCGCTTCGCCACATTTAACACAAATTGCTCGCACACAAAAAACTTGATGCCGGGGGTCAAGACTTTCTCAATAGGCACATTCAATACCGGAACAAGTGGGTACGTGCCTTTGATGAAGATGGCCGGAGATACGGTCAAATGACAAGCAATATGGCGGAATGCTTCAATAGGGTGCTCAAAGGTGCACGTGGATTACCCGTGACAGCAATAGTTCAATACACATTTGACAAGATGAATGCGTACTTTGTAAAGTACTCGATGGAAACCGATGCACAAATAGCGGGTGAGAACCCACGGAAGTACAAGTACAAGTTCCCACCCAAAGTTGATGAATGGTTGGTATTTCAATCACGGAAGGCCGACTCAGAAGAAGCTATATTATATGACAACGAAGAGTGGAAGTATGAAGTGAAAGAGACAGGAGGAACCACAAACGATGGCCGGCAACATGAAGGTCGGGCTTTCAAGGCGCCGTTAACACAATGTGATTGCACTTGCGGGAGGCCATTGTTGCTTCATCTCCCATGCTCACACTTGTATACCGCCGGTCGCGTTAGGAATGTGGACATCAATCACCCACGCACCGTGAGGGAGTCCGAGTTCTCAATCATGACGGTCAAGAAAACATGGGCTCCTCGCTTTCACCCGTACTTTGACCAATCGCAATGGCCGGAGTATCATGGAGTTCAACTATGGCCGAATCCGGAGTTGAAGGTTGTTAAACGGGGTAGACGTCAGACAAAGCGTCTTAGAGGAGACATGGATGGATGGGGCCATGGTGGCCGCCGCGAAGCGGGCAACGACCAATTCCAAGAGCCTCATGAGAGCTCCCGTTGTGGGGAGTGCAAAGGTCATGGCCACAACAAAAGAAAATGTACGAAACCAAGGAAAAGGTCCAAGACAAATGATGCAAGCACAAGCCAACAAGGAGCTACACAAGGGAGCCAACCAAGTGGTAGCGAACAAGTGCCAAGCCAACCAAGAGGTAGCCAACAAAAGCGAAGGCAACCTAGTGGTAGCCAACAAGTGCCAAGACAACCAAGTGGTAGCCAACCTAGTGGTAGTCAACAAGTGCCAAGGCAACCAAGTGGTAGCCAACCTAGTGGTAGCCAACAAGTGCCAAGCCAACCAAGTGGTAGCCAACAAGTGCCACGCCAACCAAGTGGTAGCCAACAAGTGCCAAGCCAACCAAGTGTTAGCCAAAGAGGATCTAGGCAACAAAGAGGTCGGCAACTAGGACTTACAAGAGGCCGTGATGGTGGTAGTGGCCGTGGTGGTGGTGGTAGAGCTCGTGGTGGTGGTCTAGGCCGTGGTGGTGGCAATGGCCGTGGTGATGGTCTTGGCCTTGGTGGTGGACTTGCCGTGGTGATGGACAAGGGCAAGTTCGTTATAGAGGAATGTTTGGATACCTAGATGGACCGTTTCCGTATGTTCCTCACTAACTATAATGTATCATATGTTCTTGTTTTTCATATGTGCTGCCATTTGTTCTTATTGTCCTTACTAACCATTATGTTTCACTAATTGTAGGTATGGCGGCTTCCCAACCCAACAAACCAACGATGAAGGAGGATGGCGAAGATGAGATGGCGGGATGGTGGGAGAAGGCTGCGAAGAAGCTTAGAGATGAGGATGCAGCCAAGCTAAAGAAGAAGAAGGAAGAGGAGCTTGAGAAGGAGATGAAGAGGAAAGAGAGAGCGTCAAATGCGATGCGCGCTAGGGAGGCAGCGTTGGTGAGGAAATGTGAGGAGGCACAGAAGAAGCGTCTAAAGGATTTTCAAGAAAAAAACATGAAGCTTTGGGCAATTGCAGCTGAAAAAGAAGAGAGGGACAATCAGATATTCATGGAAAGGGTGGTTAAGGAGGCTCACCTCATAAGAAAAAGGGAGGAGGAAGAGGAAGAAGAGAGGAAGAAGAAGAAGGGAAAGGGGCCTTTCTCTACGCAATAAAGCTACTATGTCTCCTCTTCGATTTGGTTGTGAACTACTATGTGTCGTGAACTACTATGTCTCCTCCTCGATTTGGTTGTGAACTACTATGTGTCGTGAACTACTATGTCTCCTCCTCGATTTGGTTGTAATAACTACTATGTGTCGTGAACTACTATGTCTCCTCCTTGATTTGGTTGTAAGAACTACTATGTGTCGTGAAGTACTATGTGTCATGCATATATTCTCTTCACAGTTGTTAGATTGCTATGTATCAATCCTACTTCACATCATCTTACTATGTTTGCATATGCTAAAAAATTCACCACGTCCACATGCAACGCCTAGCACAAAGGCGTTGCACTGTGGTGTGTGACGCCTCCAGGCTAGGCGCTGCACAGGTCTGTACCTATCCAGAGCAACAGAATGTGTGTCAAGGTACAGACCTGTGCAGCGCCTAGCCTGGAGGCGTCACACTCCACAGAGCAACGCCTAGCACGGAGGCGCTGCACTGTGGTATGTGACGCCTCCAGGCTAGGCGCTGCACAGGTCTGTACCTATCCAGAGAGCAACAGAATGTGTGTCAAGCTACAGAACTGTGCAGCGCCTAGCCTGGAGGCGTCACACTCCACAGTGCAACGCCTAGCACAGAGGCGCTGCACTGTGGTGTGTGACGCCTCCAGGCTAGGCGCTGCACAGGTCTGTACCTATCCAGAGAGCAACAAAATGTGTGTCAAGGTACAGACCTGTGCAGCGCCTAGCCTGGAGGTGTCACACTCCACAGTGCAATGCCTAGCACGGAGGCGCTGCACTGTGGTATATGACGCCTCCTGGCTAGGCGCTGCACAGGTCTGTACCTATCCAGAGAGCAATAGAATGTGTGTCATGCTACAGACTTGTGCAGCGCCTAGCCCAGAGGCGTCGCACTATGGTGTGTGGTGCCTCCGTTACAGGCGCTGCACAAAAACTTAGCAAATTTTTTGGCCAAAACTGGAGGCCTACCTTCTGTTGCTCTCTGGATAGCTAACAGACATGTGTGACGCCTAGCCTGGAGGCGCCACACTCCATGGTGCAGCGCCTGCGAGCTAGGCGTTGCACTATGGAGTGTGACGCCTCCAGGCTAGGCGCCACATAGGTCTGTAACTTTTCCTTCGTTCTGCTGCTCCTTGTTGCTCCAGTTTTGCATCACAGATAGTTGCATCACAGAATAAGCATTACTAAGAGATTTAAGTTAAACATTACCACCAACATAGAGTTCAACAGACAGAGTGACCATCGCAAGTTCGACATTACCACCAACATAGAGTTCAACACATAGAATGACCATCACGACAAGTTCGACATTACCACTAACATAGCTACCATTACTACCATTACTAAAAGAGAACGACGACTAGTTCCTTCCGCGCTTTCTGGGTCCTCCCCCGCTCTTGGAGGGTATCTTCTTTACCTTCCTAGGAAGAAGAACCCGCTCCGGCTCTGGCTCTGGTTCCTCCACGTCATCCACATCGTCATCCAAATAGTCGTCCAAAGCCGCCATCCGCGAGGTGCCGACCGTCCTTTTGCCTCTTTGGGTGAAGTCCTCAGGTGTGTATTTGTTGATTCCCTTCCTAGGCTTTAACTCGTATGCAGACCGAACCTTGTAGGTCCCCAAGGTCATATCATCAGGAACCTATGCATCCACAAAAGATATGGAAAGACCGTTTGTGAGAATATAGTTAGCAATGCATCAACAATTGGATATATAACCTCAGGCCATACCTCTTGGGTGAGCACACCCACATCTTGGGTGACCACACCCACATCCTCATCGTCCAAAGGATTATCATGGCCAGAAGTTGGATCTGATGGTGTCGCCGACCTAGAACATTCTGGTGATACATACTCGGGGTCACGACAACCGAAAAGGTTTGACAACCGCCTTAACTTTTGGCCCTGGCACTGCAACATGAACAAGTGAATGAGACATCGAACGTAGCAACACATGTTAAGTGCTAGTTTGAAGGAGATGTGAACCTTAATGAATGCTCGAAGTGCACCTTCCCCATCGCTTTTGCCAGCCGGGGTTGTTTCCAGAATAGTGTCGGTCTCATCAGCTGCTTTCTTGATCTGGGCACGCTATGAACAGAAAAGGTATTAACGTGTTAGGCAAGTGAAGATGTGAATATTGCGAATTGAAAAGCAAAAAGGGCACATACCACAAAGTTCATCATTGGCCCCGCAGGGATCACTGAGTTGCCTTTCCTGACTAATGCATTGTACTGGTGCTGGGCTACCTCATCAAAGACGGTGGGTTCTTCCAAAATCTTATCATCATTCGCCGACTTGCATACCTCCACACGGGTGACGCCTAGAGACCATGTGAGATAGTTGTTGAATGCAATCGGGCAGTGCTCACGAAGCTTGGCTCGTTTTCCAGCCCTAGCTTGCTCCAAAGCAAGCGCCCACTGTATGACATACTTGTTGTGATTCTTGGCCCAATCCTTGATCTTCCGCTGCTTTTTCCTATCCAACCTGCAAGTTAGAAACATAATATTAGCATCATCGAAACCGCCGAGAAGCTGCTAATTGCTCAAGGTTGATTATATCTTACGCGTGTAGCACTATATCCGTGTCCTCAAACTCCGGCGGGTGTGGCATGAACAAACCAAACTGAAGGTACACCCGATGTGGCATGTGAAGCTCAACCGCCCAGTTGCATATGAGTGGACACCGCATATGCCAGAGATCCCTATCCCTAGTGCACATCGGATTCAGCCTGAACTCTATAGGGTTCCCAAAACTCTCTCCTTTTCCATACGGTTTCTATTCAACCGACAAAATTGGATAGAATGCAAAATTGATATCGAGTTACGATGGAAGCAAGATAATAACTTATGCAATGTCAATTCACCTGCTCAGGCGTGATCGCGTCCATCTCGCTCCTGTACAGCTTGTACATGACCGAGGGATCATCCGTCATCTCATTTAACACATCCCACTTGTAAGCCCAAGTGGGGAGCCGTAGTGGGTCATCTTTCTCATCCCAATCCTCGAACTTCACGGTCTTCGGTCGTCCAACCGGCAAACGCTCCCAGCTCCATATGGAAAGTGCGAGCAAACAACCACCAATACCTCCAGATAGTCTACAACAGGCTTCGTCCAACTGCACATAAAAGAGAACATGGTTGAATTAACGGCAAGATCGCATTCATAATGCACCAATGAATTGAAACAGAAACAACTTCATACCTGTCTATACAAGTAAGCCAGTGTCGACGAACCCCAACTCCATTTGCTATCGAAGACAGTCAACGCCTTGAGCCACATCCATGGAGCATTCTTGCCTATGCCATCAGCAAACATACTCTTGGATATCACGTACCACATGTAGGCACGAGCATATGTCTTCACCGTGTCCTCATTAGCATCCTCAGGGCAATTACTGAAGTTCGATACAATCCACGTGAAAGTAGCACCGGCTGCGACTCTTTCCTTCTTCTTGCCTTCTACTTCTGGTTCCTGCGGCTCCGGAGGAACCATACCGATAAGGGCAAGCATTTGCTCGTGCCACCCATCAGAATCGGTGCTCATACATAGAGGTTTCCCATCGATAGGAAGATCGGTGAACATAGCTATATCCTGGAGCGTCACGGTCATCTCCCCAGTCCGAAGATGGAAAGTGTGTGTCTTCGGCCTCCAATGATCAATAAGCGCGGTGAGTGCTGGAGCATTGTTGGGTGGCGTCGACCTGCTGACCAACTGAATGAAAGGGAGAAGTCCTGTCTCCCTAACATACGGCGTGTACCGCTCATCATAGCGCATCCACCCAAGGTTGACCCCGTGAGCCCGAAGCTTCAGAGGTGCAAGCTCCTACAAGCAAACAAACAAATCATTACATATGGGGGGTATGTGTTTGAAAAAAAAACATGAAATTCATAACACCGGCAACTTTCATTATTACCTGCTGCTTCATCGACATAGCGTACGACCGGTGTTGTAGATCCCAATGATCATTGAGAAGCCAAACCATCCTAGCAATTTGCAAGAAAGCTTTCTTGTCAACACGATTATCTTTTGAATTCAAAAAAAACTAAAGTAGGCCTACTGGATGCAACCATACCAATCTATGTATCCAACCATATCAAATCAAACATAACTAATAAAAAAGGGTTCCACAAATAACTAGGCCTACTTCATACAAATAACTTTTCCATAAACTATGCCTACTTCATAAAAATAATTCTTCCATAAACTAAACTAGGGTTCCACAAATCAAACAAACAAGGGTTCCCCAAATCAATCAAACAAATCAATACATGCAAAGTTCTAATACATGCAAGATTCAAATCTAATCTAATCAAATAAGGATTCCCCAAGTCTTCAAAATATCGTATTTTCTATGGATAGAAAGAAGGGGATCAGAAGAGAGTACCTTCTAGGATGGATTGGTGAAGAAATGCATGGACCAAATCGTCGGATCTGAAGGATTTGGGAGAGGGGATTGAGAGGGGGAGAGGAGGAACCCGCCGCGCCGCTGCTTCTGTTACTTCAAAACCGAACGAATGGGTGGGGTGGGGGAGGGGGAGCGGGCGGCTGGCGTCTAAGTCATCGTGCAGCGCCTACGGGCTGGGTGCTGCACATTACATGTGTGGTGCCTAGCACAAAGGTGTTGCACTGCTGGGTGCCGGCCCAGGGGCTGCCACGGTGGACTGGTGTGCAACGCCCCCATGCTAGGCGCTGCACAATAGGGTGTGGCTCCGTCGTGGCGGGCGCTACACAAAAAGGTTAGGGCTGTGAAATAGTTTCACGGTCAGTTCATTCCGTGAATTGATTTCGTCCATAGGTCAAAATGGTCAAATTTGCCATTTTGAACCCGTAGAGTCCGCACGTTTAACGTTCGATTACGATTGATATTATGAGTCTATGTGTTTTGATGTACTAAAGGTAGTTCGGAGTCCTGTATGTGATCACGGACATGACGAGGAGTCTCAAAATGGCCAACACATAAAGATTGATATATTGGACGGTTATATTCGGACACCGGAAGTGTTCCGGGTGATTTCCGAGAAAACAGGAGTGCCGGAGGGGTTACCGGAACCCCCCGGGGAAGTATTGGGCCTTAGTGGGCCTTAGGGGAGAGAGAGGGCAGCAGCCCAGGAGGTAGCGCCCCCCCCCCAAGGGGAATCCGAATTGGACTAGGGGAGGGGGGGCGCAGCCCTTCTTTCCCTCTCCCTCTCCCTCTCCTTCCTTCCCCCTTCCCCCTCCTAGTTGGACTTGGAAAGGGGGAGTCCTACTCCTACTAGGAGGAGGACTCCTCCCCTCCTTGGCATGCCCAAGGGCCGGCCGGCCTTCCCCCTTGCTCCTTTATATACGGGGGCAGGGGCACCCTGGGACACACAAGTTGACATTGTTTAGCCGTGTGCGATGCCCCCCTCCACAGTTACCACTACAAAAAAATACACTTCCGTGATGATACATGTTTGTCACAGTAGGTCGCGTTTTTTGTCATGCATGTACATCCATGACGATTTTATGACAGAATCAAGATAGTCATACCTGTGCTGTCGTAGAAGTGTTCCATGACATTACCAAAATTATCATCACGGAAGTGTCCACTTCCATGACGATAAATCGTGCGTCACAGAAGTGCTTTCGTCAAGGGTGAGCGACACGTGGCATCCACCGTAACAGAATGCCGTTAAGCTATCGGGTCGGGTTTTGGATCCGATAACCCATTAACAGCCCTGACCAATGGGAAATTTCCACGTGTAAAATTCTTATTGGCCGGATGAAACACGTGTCAGCTCGTCAGTGCGTCAGATAGGCGCCTATGATATGTCGACACGTGCCACGGCCCACCATTGGCCCATTTAGCTTACAAAGCCGGCCCGTTTGACTTGGTCAAAAGTTAACGGGTTGGCCCATGAAAAGCCTGTTAACGGTCTCTTTGCAAATAGCCCATTTTACGGCCCATTAGGCCCTAAAGGAAATCGGCCCAACAACGTCATGTGGGCCGTCGAATATAACACCAGCCCATTTCACTTTCGGCCCATGTATGGCCCACAACGTCTTTCGGCCCATATGAGCCCTTCGTATCTTTCGGCCCTTTACAGGCCCACGGTGACTCTAGCCCATAATGAATAGTAATTTTCTTTGTACCCATTAACAGCCCATGATTTACATGGGCCATTTCCAGCCCGTGTTAGCTTTCGGCCTATTGATGGCCCATACGTTCTTGGGCTCCTTTTTGGCCCTCGATTACTTCCGGCCCGTTACTGGCATGTTCTCCTAATGGGCCAAATTCGGCCCATGGCAAGAGTCGGCCCGTTACTGGCATGTTCCCCAAACGGGCCAAATTCGGCCCATGGCAAGAGTCCGCCCATTACTGGCCTGTTACCCTAATGGGCCAGATTCGGCCCATGGCAAGAGTCGGCCCGTTTCTGGCCTGTTAACCATTGCGCCATTTCTAGCCCGTCCTATATTCTAGCCCATTAACGACCCGTTATGCCTGTGACAGAATTAAGCCTTTGCAGTCCTACGGCATGTTAACAGCTTGTTACCGTGCTGGGCCGATACCAATTACACTTGATTACGGCCCATGTAGTCCCATTTACCCGATGGCCCGAGGCCCACCGATTACAGGCCCATTTATCGACGGCCCGTAGGAGACCATGGATCCTATGACCCGTATATGGCCTATGGTAGTTGCGGCCACTAGCAAACCAGGGAAAAAGAAGACTAGGAAATAAATAAGGCCGAAACTAACACTAGTCTATTAAGGCGATTGCACAGATTACATCCACTCGGCATCCAAGATCGCCACCAGTGCAAATAAGGGAACACCCTACACTATACAAAAATGGCTTGCTGTTTTCTTCAGCCGGTGGCTGCACGTTAAGAATAAATTTTGTATCACACCAAAACAAATTACAACTATATAACAAAAGGAAGGTTGGCATAAAACTTAACAGTCTAGCAGATAAATGCACCACCAGAAGTTCAGAAGCTCAGTTCATTTGACCTGACTGTTACGTTTTCATGTTGTATTGTCCGATGGAGCACCATAACCCTTGCCTTCATTTCCCCTAGGCTCCTAAACAACATAGCAAATGTCTGATAGTCTGGTTTCAAAACCATGCATATCTTGACGACATTGAGCAATGTTTCTCCTTGTTTCACAAAGGGCCTCTGTTAGGGAATGGACTTGTGTCTGGAGCGCAGATACAACATTGCTTTGAGCTTGCATATCTTGATAATGAGGCAGTTTGGATGATATTGCCTTAACAACCAACCCAGCATTATGCAGGAACGTGCTTTTGGCACTGTTAGTGGACAGGTACTGACCCACTACAGCAAGAGCTGACATTGCGGTTATAGTTGCCTCGCCACCTTCAGAAGGTGGCAGTTCCACCATTTTTTCCATAGCTCGCTGAAAAGTTGAGGTTTTACATTAGTAGTACCAGAACAGAAGATATTAAGGAGGCAGCAAAACCAAACAAAATAGCTTCGGTCTATATACAGAACTTATTCTGGTGAACCCATGTAAAATATTAGTTGTATTTTATTGCAAAGTACATAATAAAACCAGGTTACAAACATATGACCATGTACCATCGCTAATGTATTGTCTATTTCTTCACATTGTATTGAGGGCTAAGGATAAAGAGACAAAGTTTATAATACGGTAAGCATAGTATGACATCATTCATATCACAAAAAAACTGAGAACAGACAAACAGGCAATTGTAACATTGTGTGGGCAAGTCCAGCACGGAACTAGATTATGGGTCAAGATCAAAGGAACATCACTCCTCTCTTTTAAACCTTCTAAGGTGCAATGATACGCTAAGACAATTGTGTATAAAATTGAAAAGAGTAATAGACATTGGCTGCAAACCATGCAGTTCAAGGCACAAGTCAGAGTAAGTAGTAATTAAAAGGCATGAGGATTAAGGACTTACAACAGCGGCTTTGACTGGTGTAGTCATGCCCTTCTTCTTGCTGGTGTGACAGTCCTTGAAGATTTCCATAGCATTTGGTTCAGATAGTTTTTGGTCCTTGCGGGATTTCCTCCGCATTTCGAACAAGTCAATATAGATCTGATAATATGGTACAGCGAAAAGAGTGAAACAGCAGCTGATTACAAGAGCCTCGCAGTGTGCAATATAGCTACGAGATCATGTCGTCTGTTGGAATTTCACTTTCGTACGGTTGGCCTTGTTCTTTGAACAGTTCACCTACAAGAAGATAGATTTGTGTGGCACATGCGTAAATAGGACTTCAACATGTGATCTGATCACATATATATAATGTACCTGATACTTCGGATCAGACCAGTGTTTAACAAGGCCCCTCCAGTCTTCATCCGATATATTTTCCACTGGAGATGTTTGGGAAAGTTCACTATTAGCCTTGCCTTCAAAGTGAGTTTTCCTCAAGTTATACAGATACTGTCGCAAAGCAGACTTGAAAACATGGGTGCAAGCTTGTCTGGTTGCACCGTCAGCCACGCGTCCTACTTGCCGCCTGATACGTCCATTTTGCATCATGATTTTATGTCAATATTTATTGCATTATGGGCTATTATTTCACGTTATGTCACAATACTTATGGCTATTCTCTCTTATTTTACAAGGTTTACATGAAGAGGGAGAATGTCGGCAGCTGGAATTCTGGGCTGGAAAAGGGGCAAATATTGAAGGACTATTCTGTGCAACTCCAAAAGTCCTGAAACTCCACGGAATACCTTAAAATAAATAAAGAAAAATCATTGCCAAAGATGAAGGCTAGGGGGGGCACACCCTGCTCACGAGGGTGGGGGCGCCCCCCTGGGCGCGCCCCCTACCTCGTGGGACCCCTGGTGGCTCTCCGACATCCATCTTCTCCCATATGAAGTCTTTCGATGAGAAAAAATAGAGGAGAACCTTTCGGGACGAGACTCCGCCGCCACGAGGCGGAACCTTGGCGGAACCAATCTAGGGCTCCGGCAGAGCTGTTTTGCCGGGGACACTTCCCTCCGGGAGGGGGAAATCATCACCATCGTCATCACCAACGCTCCTCTCATCAGGAGAGGGAAATCTCCATCAACATCTTCACCAGCACCATCTCATCTCCAAACCCTAGTTCATCTCTTGTATCCAATTCTTGTCTCCAAGTCCGGGATTGGTGCTAGTAGGTTGCTAGTAGTGTTGATTACTCCTTGTAGTTGATGCTAGTTGGTTTATTTGGTGGAAGATTATATGTTCAGATCCTTTATGCACATTATTACCCCTCTGATTATGAACATGAATATGCTTTGTGAGTAGTTACGTTTGTTCCTGAGGACAAGGGAGAAGTCTTGCTATCAGTAGTCATGTGAATTTTGTATTCGTTCGATATTTTGATAAGATGTATGTTGTCTAACCTCTAGTGGTGTTATGTGAACGTCGACTACATAACACGTCACCATTATTTGGGCCTAGAGGAAGGCATTGGGAAGTAATAAGTAGATTATGGGTTGCTAGAGTGACAGAAGCTTAAACCCTAGTTTATGCGTTGCTTCGTAAGGGGCTGATTTGGATCCATATGTTTCATGCTATGGTTAGGTTTACCTTAATACTTTTGTTGTAGTTTCGGATGCTTGCAATAGAGGTTAATCATAAGTGGGATGCTTTTCCAAGTAAGGGCAGTACCCAAGCACTGGTCCACCCACATATCAAATTATCAAAGTACCGAACGCGAATCATATGAGCGTGATGAAAACTAGCTTGACGATATTCCCATGTGTCCTCAGGAGCGTTTTTCCTATTATAAGAGTTTGTCAAGGCTTGTCCTTTGCTACAAAAAGGATTGGGCCACCTTGCTGCACTTTATTTACTTTTGTTACTTGTTACTCATCACAATTTATCCTTTCACAAAACTATCTGTTACCACTTATTTCAGTACTTGCAGAGAATACCTTGCTGAAAACCGCTTATCATTTCCTTCTGCTCCTCGTTGGGTTCGACACTCTTACTTATCGAAAGGACTACGATAGATCCCCTATACTTGTGGGAAATCAAGACTCTTTTTTGGCGCCGTTGCCGGGGAGTGAAGCGCCTTTGGTAGGTGGAATTTGGTAAGGAAAAATTTATTTAGTGTGCTGAAATTTTCTGTCACTTGTTACTATGGAAAGTAATTGTTTGAGGGGCTTGTTTGGGGTATCTTCACCCCGTCCGGTATAGCCAAGAGTTGCTCCTCAACCTACTGAACCTACTGAATCTATTGAAAATGAAACTGCTTTTCAGATACCTTCGGGTATGATGGAAAAACTGCTAGCTAAAACTTTCGCAGAAGATGGAACAAAGCATCCTGACAAACATCTACGCTTTGTGGGTGATATTTGTGGATTATTTAAGCTTGCAAATATACCCGATGATGTTGTTAAGAAGAAGGTTTTCCCTTTATCTTTGGAGGGAGACGCATTGACATGGTATAGGCTATGCGATGATACGAGATCATGGAACTATAAAAGAGTGAAATTGGAATTTCATCAAAAGTATTACCCTATGCATCTTGTTTATCGTGATCGCAATTATATATATAATTTTTGGCCTCGCGAAGGAGAAAGCATCACTCAAGCTGGGGGAGGCTTAAATCAATATTATATTCATGCCCCAATCACGAGCTCTCAAAATTGACAATTCTCCAGAATTTTTATGCTCGGCTTTCTGATAATAATCGCACCATGCTCGATACTTCTTGTGTTGGCTCTTTTATGATGAAGTCTATTGAATTTGGATGGAATTTATTGGATAGAATTAAACGCAACTCTGAAGATTGGGACCTCGACGAAGGTAAGGAGTCAGGTATGACACCTAAGTTCAATTGTGTTAAATCTTTTATGGATACCGATATTTTCCGTAAGTTTAGCACTAAATATGGACTTGACTCTGAGATAGTAGCTTCTTTTTGTGAATCTTTTGCTACTTATGTTGATCTCCCCAAGGAGAATTGGTTTAAATATCATCCTCCCATAGAAGTAAAAGTAGCTGCACCTATTAAAGTTGAAGAAAAGATTGTCACTTATAATGATCCTATTGTTCCTACTTCTTATGTTGAGAAACCCCCTTTCCCTGTTAGAATGAAGGATCATGCTAAAGCTTCAACTGTTGTTTGTAAAAGCAATACTAGGACTTATACACCTCCTGAGCAAGTCAAAGTAGAACCCAATATTGCTATTGTTAAAGATCTCTTGTCTGATAATATTGATGGGCATGTTATTCAATTCACTGGTGAAACTGCTAGAATTGCTAAACCCTGTGATAGAGATAAACATAGACCTGTGGTAGGCGTGCCTGTTATTTCTGTTAAAATAGGAGATCATCGTTATCATGGCTTATGTGATATGGGTGCTAGTGCTAGTGTTATACCCATTGGCTTATACAAAGAAATTATGCATGAGATTGCACCTGCTGAGTTAGAAGAAATTGATGTTACAATTAAACTTGCCAATAGAGATACTATATCTCCAATGGGAATTGTTAGAGATGTTGAAGTCTTGTGTGGGAAAACCAAATATCCCGCTGATTTTCTTGTTCTTGGTTCTCCACAAGATAGCTTTTGTCCCATTATATTTGGTAGACCTTTCTTGCGTACTGTTAATGCTACAATAGATTGCAAAAAGAATGTTGTTACTATTGGCTTGGATGATATGGTTCATGAGTTTAATTTCTCTAAATTTAGTAAACAACATCATGAGGAAGAATTGCCTAGTAAGGATGAAATTATTGGTCTTGCTTCTATTGCTGTACCTCCTAGTGATCCCTTAGAACACTATTTGCTAGACCATGAAAATGATATGTTCATGAATGAAAGAAGGGAAATAGATGGAGTATTCTTTAAATAGGAACCTATTCTGCAACACAATTTGCCTATTGAAATCCTAGGGGATCCTCCTCCACCCAAGGGTGATCCCGTGTTTGAGCTTAAACCGTTGCCTGATAATCTTAAATATGCTTATCTTGATGAAAAGAAAATATATCATGTTATTATTAGCGCTAACCTTTCAGAGCATGAAGAGGAAAGATTATTGAAAACTCTGAAGAAGCATCGTGCCGCTATTGGATATACTCTGGATGATATTAACGGCATCAGTCCCACTCTATGTCAACATAAAATAAATTTGGAAGCTGATGCCAAACCAGTTCGTGATCCTCAACGATGTTTGAATCCTAAAATGAAATAAGTGGTAAGGAAAGAAATACTCAAGCTTCTGGAGGTAGGTATAATTTATCCCATTGCTGATAGTCAGTGGGTAAGTCCTGTCCATTGTGTCCCTAAGAAGGGAGGTATTACTGTTGTCCCTAATGATAAAGATGAATTGATTCCGCAAAGAATTATCACAGGTTATAGGATGGTAATTGATTTCCGCAAATTAAATAAGGCTACTAAGAAAGATCATTACCCCTTACCTTTTATTGATCAAATGCTAGAAAGATTATGCAAACATACACATTATTGCTTTCTAGATGGTTATTCTGATTTTTCTCAAATACCTGTGTCGGCTAAAGATCAATCAAAGACTACTTTTACATGTCGTTTTGGTACTTTTGCTTATAGACATATGCCTTTTGGTTTATGTAATGCACCTGCTACCTTTCAAACATGCATGATGGCTATATTCTCTAACTTCTGCGAGAAAATTTGTGAGGTTTTCATGGATGACTTTTCCGTCTATGGTTCCTCTTTTGATGATTGCTTGAGCAATCTTGCTCGAGTTTTGCAGAGATGTGAAGAAACTAATCTTGTCTTGAATTGGGAAAGTGCCACTTTATGGTGAATGAAGGTATTGTCTTGGGGCACAAAGTTTCTGAAAGAGGCATTGAAGTTGATAAAGCCAAGGTTGATGCTATTGAAAAGATGCCATGTCCCAAGGACATCAAAGGTATAAGAAGTTTCCTTGCTCACGCCGGATTTTATAGGAGGTTCATTAAGGACTTCTCAAAAATCTCTCGGCCTCTAACTAATTTATTACAAAAAGGTGTACCATTTGTCTTTGATGATGATTGTGTAGAAGCATTTGAAATACTTAAGAAAGCATTAGTCTCTGCACCTGTTGTTCAGCCACCTGATTGGAATTTACCTTTTGAAATTATGTGTGATGCTAGTGATTATGCTGTAGGTGTTGTTCTAGGGCAAAGAGTTGATAAGAAATTGAATGTTATCCATTATGCTAGTAAGACTCTAGACAATGCTCAAAGAAATTATGCTACTACCAAAAAGGAACTTTTAGCGGTTGTATTTGCTTGTGATAAATTCAGACCCTATATTGTTGATTCTAGAGTAACTATTCACATAGATCATGCTGCTATTAAATATCTTATGGAAAATAAAGATGCAAAACCTAGACTCATTAGATGGGTTCTCTTGCTTCAAGAATTTGATTTACATATTGTTGATAGAAAAGGAGCTGAGAACCCCGTTGCAGACAACTTGTCTAGGCTAGAGAATGTTCTTGATGACCCACTACCTATTGATGATAACTTTCCTGATGAGCAATTAAATGTCATAAGTACTTCTCGTAGCACTCCATGGTATGCTGATTATGCTAATTATATTGTTGCTAAATTTATGGGAAAACATTGTTTTTGCCACTCTAGTTTTTGCCAACTTTGCTTATGCCACTCTAGAATTTGACATCTCACCTTTGCCACTCTTAGCTTTTGACAATACATCACAAATGCCATTTCGTGGCAAAAACGATAATTTTTCATTTCACTTTTGCCACTCTTAGCTTTTGATATGTATCACAATTGCCACTCTAAAACTTTTGCTTTTGCCACGGAATGGCAAAAGTGATATATTGTCAAAAGCTAAGAGTGGCAAAAGTGAAATGTCAAATTATAGAGTGGCATAAGCAAAGTTGGCAAAAACTAGAGTGGCAAAAACAAAGTTTTCCCTAAATTTATACCACCTAGCTTCACATACCAACAAAAGAAAAAGTTTTTCTATGACTTGCGACATTACTTTTGGGATGACCCACATCTTTATAAAGGAGTAGATGGTGTTATTAAACGTTGTGTACCTGAGCATGAACAGGAATAGATCCTACACAAGTGTCACTCTGAGGCTTATGGAGGACACCATGCTGGAGATAGAACTGCACATAAGGTATTGCAATCGGGTTTTTATTGGCCTACTCTCTTGAAGGATGCCCGTAAGTTTGTTTTACCTTGCAATGAATGTCAAAGAATTGGTAATATTAGTAGACGTCAAGAAATGCCTATGAATTATTCACTTGTTATTGAGCCATTTGATGTTTGGGGCTTTGATTATATGGGACCTTTTCCTACCTCTAATGGTTACACTCATATTTTAGTTGCTGTTGATTACGTTACTAAGTGGGTAGAAGCTATTCCAACTAGTAGTGCTGATCATAACACTTCTATTAAAATGCTTAAGGAAGTTATTTTGCCGAGCTTTGGAGTCCCTAGATACTTAATGACTGATGGCGGTTCACACTTTATTCATGGTGCTTTCCGTAAGATGCTTGCTAAATACGACGTTAATCATAGAATTGCATCTCCATATCACCCGCAGTCTAGTGGTCAGGTAGAATTGAGCAATAGAGAGCTCAAATTAATTTTGCAAAAGACTGTTAATAGGTCTAGAAAGAATTGGTCCAAGAAACTGAATGATGCATTATGGGCCTATAGAACTGCGTACAAAAATCCTATGGGTATGTCTCCGTATAAAATGGTTTATGGGAAAGCATGTCACTTACCTCTCGAACTAGAACATAAGGCTTTTTGGGCTATTAAAGAGCTCAACTATGATTTCAAACTTGCCGGTGATAAGAGGTTATTTGATATTAGCTCACTTGATGAATGGAGAACCCAAGCTTATGAAAATGCCAAGTTGTTTAAAGAAAAAGTTAAAAGATGGCATGACAAAAGGATACAAAAGCGTGAGTTTAATGTAGGTGATTATGTATTGCTATATAACTCTCGTTTAAGATTTTTTGCAGGAAAACTTCTCTCCAAATGGGAGGGTCCTTACGTTAACAAAGAGGTCTATCGTTCCGGTGCCACAAAAATCAACAACTTCGCAAGCACAAATCCGATGGTGGTAAACGGTCAAAGGATCAAACACTATATTTCAGGTAATCCCATAAATGTTGAAACTAATATTATTGAAACCGTAACCCCGGAGGAATACATAAGGGACACTTTTCAGAACGCTCCAGACTCCGAAAAGGAATAGGTATGTGGTACGGTAAGTAAACCGACTCCAAAACAATTTTTAAGGCAATATTTCTCCGTTTTGGAATATTTAGAAAAATAGAAAAATAAGTAGAAGTCCAGGGAGGACACGAGGCCTCCACGAGGGTGGAGGGCGCGCCCCACCCCCCTGGGCACACCCCCTACCTCGTGAGCACCTCGTGTACCCTCCGGACTCCGTTTCCTTGCACGATACGTATTTTGGTCGGTAAAAATTCATTATATATACTCCCGAAGGTTTTGACTCTCGTATCACGCAACTATCCCCTGTTCTTGTTTCGAGCTGTTTTTCTGACAGGTCTAGATCATCATGACGACCCCAAGTGCTTCCAAGGACAAGTTCTTCGACAAGGTTATCAACCCTTACCTCGCGGAGGTGCTGCGACAATCCCAAACCATTGAGATGCGTGATGGGTTGTTGCACATCCGCGATGTTGAGGGACCAAAGGGAACCGGGAGCATGGAGTTGAGGCTCGAAGCAATGGAGCAACAAGTTTTCAAGTGCCAGGGGAAGGTGGAGCGTGGAATCAACGCTACCCACAAGATGCTCGCGGAGTTCACCAACAACTATGAGCCGGATGCCAAGAAGACCGAGGAAGCCATCTATAAGCTACATGAGAAGATCGAGCACCTCCAAGCCCAAATCTATGATCTGCAAAACCAAAACTGTGAGTATGAATATAGATTCAAAAGGATGAGTTTGGCTGCAGATTTGAGGATTCCGGAGACTCGATCATCCTTTTATGATGGTGAGCCTATGCCATGGAAGGTCAACGACAAGCTTGCATCATCATCAACACCTCCGAGGACATAATCATCTGGGTATGGGCACTCCCCTTGGCAACTGCCAAGCTTGGGGGAGGTGGCCTGGTATCGTATCACCATCACAACTCCTATCTTTACCGTTTTCCTTAGTTCGATCCTATTAGCAGTATCTTGATTTAGTAGAATAAAGTCATGGCATAATCTAGTTTTGAGTTTTGCTTTATGATCCTTCTTTGTAATCGAGTCCGTGAGCTATATAATAAAGATTAGTGTTGAGTCAAGGGCTTGATTATTTTGCCATGATCTTGGTTGATTAGAAGAAAAAGAATAAAAAGAGTCAAAGAGTTCATATTGATCTTATTGAAAGTAATGACTTCACATAGAAAAAGTATGATGGTTAAAAGTTGTTGGGAGTTGGCAAATATAGCTTTGGTCATCGTTGCAATTAATAGGAAGTAATAAGGAAAGAGGGGTTTCACATATAGATATATTATCATTGACATCTTTTATGATTGGGAGCACTCATTAAAATATGACATGCTAAAGAGTTGATGTTGGACAAGGAAGACAACATAATGAGTTATGTTTTCTTACATCTGAGATAAAGTATGTTGTCATGATTCCTCTACCATGTTGATCTTGCCTTTCCCCCTCATGCTAGCCAAATTGTCAGCACTAAGTAGAAATACTACTTGTGCTTCCAAATACCCTTAAACTAGTTTTGCCATGAGAGTCCACCATATCTACCTATGGATTGAGTAAGATCCTTCAACTAAGTTGTCATCGGTGCAAGCAATAAAAATTGCTCTCTAAATATGCATGACTTATTAGTGCGGAGAAAATAAACTTTGTATGAACTTATTGTGGATGCAATAAAAGTGACGGACTGCATAATAAAGGTCCACATGCAAGGGGCAATATAAAGTGATGTTCTTTTGCATTAAGATTTTGTGCATCAACCCTAAACGTGCATGACAACCTCTTCTTCCCTCTGCGAAGGGCCTATCTTTTATTATTATCATCTACCTTATGCAAGAGTCATGGTGATCTTCACCCTTCCTTTACATTTTATCCTTTGGCAAGCTCAGCATGTTGGAAAGAACATGATATATATATATATATATATATATATATATATATATATATATATATATATATATATATATATATATCTAATTGGATGTGGGGGAGCATGAATTATTATTGTTGACATTACCCTTGAGGTAAAAAGTTGTGGGGCAAAACCATAAGCCCCTATCTTTCTCTGTGTCCGATTAAAACTCCGTAACCACAAGTATTGCGTGAGTGTTAACAGTTATGAAGGACTAAGTGATAGTTGAGTATGTGGACTTGCTTTTAGGCTCTGACATAGCAATTGCTTCAATGACTGAGATTATAATTGTTGGTGCCCAATAAGGTTTCTGATTCATATTTTTGCCTTGTGAAAAGATCATCACTTGAACATGAGTAATCATATGACAAAAAATTTATATGTTGCTGTTATGAAATAATCATGATGCCTTCATGTCCGTATTTTATTTTTTATCGACGCCTCTACCTCTAAACATGAGGACATATTTATTGTTATCGGCTTTTCGCTTGAGGACAAGCGAGGTCTAAGCTTGGGGGAGTTGATACGTCCATTTTGCATCATGCTTTTATGTCAATATTTATTGCATTATGGGCTGTTATTTCACGTTATGTCACAATACTTATGGCTATTCTCTCTTATTTTACAAGGTTTACATGAAGAGGGAGAATGCCGGCAGCTGGAATTCTGGGCTGGAAAAGGGGCAAATATTGAAGGACTATTCTGTGCAACTCCAAAAGTCCTGAAACTCCACGGAATACCTTAAAATAAATAAAGAAAAATTGTCGCCAAAGATGAAGGCCAGGGGGCCCACACCCTGCTCACGAGGGTGGGCCCCCCTGGACGCGCCCCCCTACCTCGTGGGCCCCCTGGTGGCTCTCCGACGTCCATCTTCTCCCACATGAAGTCTTTCGATGAGAAAAAAATAGAGGAGAACCTTTCGGGACGAGACTCCGCCGCCACGAGGCGGAACCTTGGCGAAACCAATCTAGGGCTCCGGCAGAGCTGTTCTGCCGGGGACACTTCCCTCCGGGAGGGGGAAATCATCACCATCGTCATCACCAAAGCTCCTCTCATCGGGACAGGGCAATCTCCATCAACATCTTCACCAGCACCATCTCATCTCCAAACCCTAGTTCATCTCTTGTATCCAATTCTTGTCTCCAAGTCCAGGATTGGTGCTAGTAGGTTGCTAGTAGTGTTGATTACTCCTTGTAGTTGATGCTAGTTGGTTTATTTGGTGGAAGATTATATGTTCAGATCCTTTATGCACATTATTACCCCTCTGATTATGAACATGAATATGCTTTGTGAGTAGTTACGTTTGTTCCTGAGGACAAGGGAGAAGTCTTGCTATCAGTAGTCATGTGAATTTTGTATTTGTTCGATATTTTGATAAGATGTATGTTGTATAACCTCTAGTGGTATTATGTGAATGTCGACTACATAACACTTCACCATTATTTGGGCCTAGAGGAAGGCATTGGGAAGTAATAAGTAGATGATGGGTTGCTAGAGTGACAGAAGCTTAAACCCTAGTTTATGCGTTGCTTCGTAAGGGGCTGATTTGGATCCATATGTTTCATGCTATGGTTAGGTTTACCTTAATACTTTTGTTGTAGTTGCGGATGCTTGCAATAGAGGTTAATCATAAGTGGGATGCTTGTCCAAGTAAGGGCAGTACCCAAGCACCGGTCCACCCACATATCAAATTATCAAAGTACCGAACGCGAATCATATGAGCGTGATGAAAACTAGCTTGACGATATTCCCATGTGTCCTCGGGAGCGTTTTTCCTATTATAAGAGTTTGTCAAGGCTTGTCCTTTGCTACAAAAAGGATTGGGCCACCTTGCTGCACTTTATTTACTTTTGTTACATGTTACTCATCACAATTTATCCTATCACAAAACTATTTGTTACCACTTATTTCACCTCGTCCAACGTCTGGCACTGCTGAGGTCGGGGACACCTCCGAGGATGAGTAGGGCATGGGAGGCGCCAGGGCATGGTGTGCCAACTGGCCGGTCCGTATCCCGTGTTCTACTCTTCCTCGCCGGAGACCGCACCTTCACTTCACGGGTCTTGAACCCCACCCCCATACATAGAGATCGCAGATGGAGGACGTCGGTTGCCGCCGTAGAATAGGTTTAGGGTCGGGTTTCTTTTATTTTTCTGTCCTATAAAAGTTCGAAATGTAATGAAAATCTGCCATGTTTGCATTAATCCCAGCCGGTGTATATGAACTTTCACAATAATATACATATTGTAGGAGTACTAGCAAGATGCCCGTGCGTTGCACGGAAGATCAAGATCTTGTGGGAGAAAAGGATGAACGAGGGAAAGCCTTATCTGCAAATGTGGAGAGGAGTGCGGGTAAATTGTCAAAGTTTCCTTCCTATTCGTTAGATATAGATCAGACGGCCTATATTGCAGGATGACGGGCACACCAGCATCACCAACTCTGCTTTTTATTGAACCGAGACAAATCTAAAAAACTCAACTAAGCCAACCTCCCAGCATATCGCGCGGGAAAAGACCCGGCCGTGCCGTTTTAGTCCGGATTACCGGATTACTAGTAGTAGTATCGATGGATCGCGTGAAGCAACAATTTTTTTTTGAGGGGGCGAAGCACCTAGTTTAAAAGGAAAAAAGGTGGTACACTCACAGCACTCCTGTCGCGGTCACATTGCACCCCACACACGTTCGGTCCTGCACATGGCTCACGCAAACGGAACGTGCTTCGGCTTGCCTCTTCACTGACACGTGGGACTGCACTTGGAGAAACCGACCATGCGCCAAACTCCCCCCGCCCACCGCGCGAAAATCCTCCCTCCCCCCCACACACACACAAAAACTCCCCCCAAATCCGATTCAACCGCCCTTCAGCCAAATATTCCCCAAACCCCCCTCCCCCCCGTCCCCCCTCCACTCCATTCGCTCTGCCAAAGCCGCCCTCCCCGCCGCGCCGATACGTCGGCGCCGCGGTTCGTCGAGGGGACGCACGGCGATCCTCTCGCTCCCACAGTACGCTCACGTAGACTGTCGTCCTCTAGCCGCGCCGCCACCTCTGGCTGCGTTCTTGTGGAGGCGCACGGCGGTCAGCGCCGCCACCGCTGGTGACGTTCGTGTGGAGACGCACGGCGGTCAGCTTCTCCCACGGTACGCGCATTCTAGACTGAGGCCCCGTTCATGTCGGTGTAGCGTTGAATGTTAGCTGATAGACGCTGTTAATCTCACTGTTTGCCGAAGTAGTTTACTGTTAATATGCTCTGCTTAAGAAGCTTCCTTGCCCTATTCTGCACTCAATCTGCTTAGCTGAGATGGCATGCCAAGGCCGATTAGTTGCTAAAATATCCTGCCATATATTTATTGTGACGTAGATTGCCATGGTCTAGTAGCCAATCTGTTAGGTGAAATAGCTCTACACCGTTTTATACTCGATCTTTGTTGTTGCGATGGCCTTCGATAGTTCGATGGATGTGTGCTTGGCCTCATTGACTGCTGAAACAGCCTGCCATAATTTAGCACTCAAATCTGTTTGCTGAATTAGCTTTACATATATTTCGTTACTTAGATCTGCTCGTCCAAATATCTTGCCATAGCTTTAGACATCGACCTAGGTATTTTTTCTGGAATTCATAAAAAAGCATATATGTTTTTCCTGTAATATCTAGTAGAAGAACTAATTTGTATGTCTAACAGATGGACAAGACTTGGATAACTTCTGCTCGAAGGTTCTCCGCTGCATATGTCGAGGGGGTTGAAAACTTCATGAACTTTTTCAGAGCTGAGTACGGTGGTCCGAAATCAGATGTGCTCTGCCCGTGTAGCAGTTGTATGAATTCAGTTACAAGACCCCACTATGCAAAATCATCTACACTTGTATGGGATGTCGGTCACATATACTAGGTGGGTTCATCATGGTGAAGCTGTGAACGTCAATGTTATTGACTACGTGGAAGCAGCAGATCACCATCTTGATCTGCCTGATGTTTAGGTGGAAGAGGAGGAGAAGGTGGTGGTGGCGGAGCCAGTGAGTTTGACCAACATTGAAACAATGCTACGAAATGCTCGTGCATTCCGTGAACTTTCACCTGTAGAAGAAAAACGGTGGGCCCGCATGTTGGAACAATGCAATGTTGCTGTCACCCCAGGAAATAAGCTATCAGTATTCTCAGCTATGGTCACCTTTCTTCAGGTGAAGACATCTGAGCGGATGACCAACAAATCATTCGATGCGATGTTGGCTGCTTTCAGCAAATCTTTACCAGATGCGTCTGAGCTGCCACACACCTACAGTAAAATGAGGAATTTCCTTCGTGCAGTTGGAATTGGATATGATATGATCCATGTTTGTAAGAATAATTGTGTTCTGTTCCAGAAGGATTATGCCAACTTAAGTGAATGCCCGAAATGTAAATCATCAAGATGGAAAGATGGCGATGCTGTGAAGAGGATTCCTCATAATGTTCTGAGACATTTTCCAATTACACCAAGATTGCAGAGGTTGTTTCATGATGCTGAAACAAGAGAGGATGTACTGTGGCATTCTAGGAACCAGGAGTACAGAGATCAGAATGTAATGAGCCATCCATATCATGGTAGTGAGTGGAAAAGCTTCAATGATAAACACAAAGAGTTTGCTGCTGACCCAAGAAACATTAGACTTGGCTTAGCTTCAGATGAATTTAACCTATTTGGCCACTAGAGCGCCACATATAGCATGTGGCCAGTGCTTGTTATCCCTTACAACATGCCTCCAAATGTCTGCACCAAAGAATCAAACTACATGATGGCCTTGCTCATCCCAGGTCCAAAAAGTCCTGGAAAGGATTTTGATTTGTTCATGGAGCCTCTTGTGGAGGAACTTCAACAGCTATGGAAGGGTGTTCTCACTCGAGACCTATATAGTAGCCCACGAGCTGATTTCTTTCTGCGTGCTGTTGTAATTTGGTGCATCCATGATTATCCGGCTTTGGGCACAATATCAGGGCGAACGACACATGGTTACAATGCATGTGTTCGCTGCGACAGGAATCCGCTGTCATACGCAATACTTAGCAAGATCTGTTACATTGGACACCGCTGTTTCCTTGCCAAGGACAAGCCACATCCTAGAAAATACCGAAGACATGTGTTCAATGCAAAGCATGAAAACCGTGATGCGCCAAAGAGGCTCACCGCCGATGAGTTGCAAGTGGAATTAGAGAAGGTCAGGCATATTACACCAGGAAACTATCCTGGTAATGGTAGCGGGAAAAGGAAGCGTGGCACGGTAGAAGAGAGATTATTGTTTACCCGTAGGTCCACTTTGTGGGACTTGGAGTATTGGAAAGATTTGGATTTGCGGCATAATCTTGATGTGATGCACATCGAGAAAAATTTATGTGACAGCATTATCGGCACACTTCTTAACATTGAAGGCAAGACGAAAGATACCTTAAAATCTAGGATTGATTTGACACACCTGGGTATCAGAAAGGATTTGCAAGTGCAAGATGAAGGTAAACCATGGGATATGGCACCAGCTGTGTACGTCTTGGACAAGGTAAAAAGAAAAGAATTCTGTGAGGTCCTGTCACGTGTGAGATTCCCACATGGATTTGCTTCCAACCCTGAAAGGAGAGTCGGTGCAGATGGAAACAAGGTACAAGGGTTGAAAACTCATGACTGCCACGTCCTACTTCAAAGGGTTTTACCTGTTATCCTTAGAGGATTGGGCCGCCCTGACTTATACAGAGCAGTTGCAGAGTTGGGACAATTCTTCAGGGAACTCTGCAGTAGAAATATCAGGATAGATGCTTTGGAGCGTCTTAGAGACAAGATACCAACTATCCTATGCGACCTTGAGAAGATATATCCTCCAGCCTTCTTTGATGTGATGGTGCATTTGGTTGTTCATCTACCTCATGAGGCACTACTTAGAGGTCCAGTACAGTATGGCTGGATGTACCCTATTGAAAGGCAGCTAGGCACTTTCAAGGTCTATGTTAGGAACAGAGCTAAACCCGAGGGTTCCATTGCAGAGGCCTACATTGCTACAGAAGCGTTGACATTCTGCTCAAAATACATTGAAACAGCTGATCAGCTTAGCAAAGAGGTGGGTGAAGACAATCCCGGGCTCAATGTTTTCGATTATTCTATTCGAGTTACAGGGAAGAATCGACAAGAGGACAAACCTAAAGATTTGGACAAAATGGTTTGGTATGTGTTGAATAACTGTCCTGAGATACTACCTTATATCAAATAAGTGTAGTACTGCAGCTTATACATCGTAATCTACTAAACTTGCAGCACATTCTTATATATTTAGATGTTTGACGCGATCACTATGTTGTGCAGCATCTACAAAGAGGAGTTACTGCCGCAAAATCCAAGAAACATTGACAAACTGGTTATGGCAGGATTTGCGAAATGGTTCAAGAACCATGTAAGCTTTTGAAGTGCACTATCAGTTTTTGTAATATATTGAGTACATAAGATGATCATCTTGTCTATTTTCTAACCATAGGTTAAGAAGATGCGGGAGGATGGGCAGGCAGTTGATGATGCCCTTTACTCACTAGCAATGGGTCCTGATACTCGGGTAAGACATTATGAATCTTGCGTTGTTGGAGATGTGCGCTACAACACCCTTGCACGAGACGAAGGTAGGAAGACACAAAACAGTGCCATCATGAGCACGAATATGTATGACAAAGAGACAACTGAAATGTATGCTAACATAACAGACATTGTTCAGTTGCAGTATATCTCCAGTTTCGAGGATCATTGGTGTGTGGTTCTGTTGTGCTGTCGTTGGTATAACCTGTTTTCCAGGATCGCAAAACCCAGAGCTGATGATTATTTCAAATCCATCAATGTCAAGGCGGCGTACCAGACCAACGAGCCTTTTATTTTGGCAAATCAAGCAACACAGATATTTTTCTTGGAAGACACATTTGCACATAGTGATGACTGGAGAGTATTGCAAAGGTTTGAGCAGAGGAATTCGTTTAATGAAGTTGCACAACAAGATGATGCTTACACTACTCCTGATGTACAAGATAACACAGATGTTCCTGATATCTTTGAGAACCATCACGTCAATGACGCCGGCGAAAAGATTGCCTGTCATGCTGTGGACATACAAGAGTTGATCAAGAAGAAGCCAATGTTCGAGGACGTTGAGGACGAAGAAGAAGATGACACCGTGGGGAATTACGATTCAGACTGATACACATGGAGAAGATGTTGACGCTGCTGGTGCGGATGATTATTACATTGCTTTTATCGTATTTGCCTGTCAGAAGACGTTTTTTATCTACTATGTGAAATTGTGTTTGCTATGACAACTGAAACCTGATGAACATGTTGTTTAGTATTTTGCTGTGAGAACATCACTTGTTATGTATGCTGATTTGTGTTTGGTGATTGTATGACAACTAAAACATGATGACATTGTTGTTTACTTGTACTCATATTTGGATGTGAAACTTGAATTTGATGACATAGTTTGCTGTTGTACTGCAATTTGCTCGACGTCTTCGAATGAGAACAAAGCTGACCCGACAGGGCCTCTGCTATTTATTTATTTATATGAGCAAAAGGGGATACCCCCTGATTTCCATTAATAGAAATCATTAGATGTTCACAACACTATGCCCAGCCTGCTACATAGGTTTCATTCATTACTAGTTTCAGCAAAGTGCTCATGTCGTAGCCACTGAATACATCACGAGTGCTACATACACTGCAAATAAAGAGACAATCATCCTACAAAGCACATCGATTTTGCCCATTATCTTCACAAGCTCTTTCATCTCCTCATTGTTGTCAAGGCCGTTCAGCAGCTGTTGCTTGGCCATGATCAGAGGAACTGCATCTTTAACCTTCTGCTCTGCATCTTCCTCTTATGTCGTTCCTTCAGTTACTTGTCCAACACCCCAACCTGCTGGCATTGGGATTCCTCGGCTAACCAAATAATCAGCGTAGTTGCATTCCCCCACATCAGCAACTTCCCAGAAATACAAATCACATGAATCTTCCCTTTTCTGCATGAATCAACTTGGAAGATCATCAACCAAACTATTAAAAAAATCAACAACTAAAAGCAGCAGAACAACACTTAAACATATTATTACCCCATGA
The DNA here is from genome assembly GCA_963921465.1 of Triticum timopheevii. Taxonomy (NCBI): domain Eukaryota; kingdom Viridiplantae; phylum Streptophyta; class Magnoliopsida; order Poales; family Poaceae; genus Triticum; species Triticum timopheevii. Next base: position 376,004,022 of record OY997270.1, read on the forward strand.
TTCGGGCATTTGTAGAAGACTCGGCTAGGGTTGCGGATTGTGGTTGAGACGCGACGGATGACTCTACATGATTTGCAGCAGTGGCACCACACCAACGGCAGCGGGTTGCGATGAGCAATCGGCTGCGGTGCGCGTGCCGGCGGGGGTGTGATGAGACCCACAGGCGATGGTACGGGTGGCGACTTGGCACATATCTGGTTGTTGACTGCTGAAGAGCAGGTGGACGAGCAGCCAGCGGACATGGTTGCTGCGGCCAGAGCTTCTGATGCTAGGCAGAGTAAGTAGAGAAGAGGAGAAGCGGACGTTGGATATGTCTTGCGAGGAAGGAAGGAGGACAAAATTGAGAGTTCCTCGGACTCAAACCCAAGACCTCTCGGTTGAAAACCAAGGGTGCTAGTCACTTATGTGGCGAACGTTCCCTGTGAGGAGGACGGCAGACAAACGCATTTTCCTTGCAGTTTTCTTCCTATATATAAAAAAGTATGCTACTTGGTGTCCGCTTAGTCAAAAAACGATTGTGCCAACCTTGACTGTTGGATTGACATTCAACGTCTGTCGCGTTTCTTCAGTCTCTTCTTCCTCGAGCCGCCAAAGCCAAACCAGCGCCGGCGGGACTGCCTGCTCCCACCTCCCACGGCTGGCTGTGATCTTCCCCGGCTCCTGTTCGTTCCCGTCTGAGGCCTCACCAACGTCCTCCGCCTTGGTTCGCTCACCGTGGCGCCACCCTCCGGTGTTGTCAACATGGTCAACAACCGAGAGGAATAAGGAGATGACTATACATGGTGAGGATGACAGTAGGGACCCAGCAGCGCGCGCAGTAATTTTGTTTTTTCGGGACGGAGAAGGGTATCAACTGGGTTGTGCGGGACCCGTGGCCCGTCTAGCCCAGGCTTTTATTTCATATGTTTAGCACATGACCAGCCCAGTTTGTTTTTTTTCCTTTCTGAAAAATGGCTAGCCAGCTATTTTGTTTTTTGCAGAATAACCAACATAGGCCTACTTGCTTTTCTACGCCCTGCTGGGCTGGAAATCTTTCAAGATGAGGAGGGATGCATTTTGCCCAGAAAATGGGTTATAAGTAATAAGAAATGGGCTATAAGTAATAATAAATGAGCTATAAAATGAAAAAAATACAGCAAGGAGGCAATTAGTTCCAAAATACAGTTTTCTTTCAGATTTTGATATTTTAAATTTCATTGTTTTTGTGCGGGTAAAATTTCATTGAATTTAAATTAAGGTATATTTAGATTTAAAATTAATTTGAATCTGGCTAGAAATTTTGGGTTGTATGCTGTTTGGGACAGATTTGGAGGCTGACTTGTGGGTCTACTAGGTTGACGTGTACTTTGGCTTTGTCAACTTAGTCCACAAACAATTCTAGCAGCAGTGACCATTGGATGTTAATCCAACGGCCGTGCTGCTTCTTCAATATCTGATCTTCTTGCTCCAGCCGCCCAAACCAGCTCCGGTGGGACTGCCTGCTCCCGCCTCCCGTGGCCGGCTGTGCTACCACACAGGCTGCACCGCCCCACCCTACTTCATTGCTGGCCAGGCCATTCCTCTACTCACCCACACCTCCTGTTATTTTCCGGCGACGGCAGCCGGACCAGTAAACCCTCGTACTCCCCACCGCATGGGCAACCATTGCCGAGTATTCCCCGGCTCCATGTCGTTCCCTTTCTAGGCCTCGGTGCCTTCCACCGCCATTGTGCTCTCGGCGTGGCCTAGTCAACATGGTCAATGAACGACATCCATCGGCCGTGGACTGTACGCGCAAAATAATGATTCCTCCACCTAACAGCTGGGACCCACCAGAAGGGCCTCTGTATTTCGCGAAAAAAATGTTCCCCCCGCTGACATGTCGGACCCACCAGCTACATCTTCGCACGCAAGGAAGTGCCTCCTTATTACGCACAAAAAAGGAATACCCACCCTACTAGCTGGGACCCACCATAGTGGGAGGATGACTTGTGGGCCAACTAAGTTGACGGGGACGGAGGGCTTTGTCAACTTAGTCAATATGAACGATTCTAGCTCCAGTGACCGTACGATGTCCATCCAACGGCCGTAGTGCTTCTTCAACCTCTAGTCTTCTTGCTCCAGCCGCCCAAAGCAGCGCCGGTCGTGCCGCATGCTCCTGCCTCCCGTGGCCGGCTGTGCTGCCGCGGAGGCCTCACCGCCCCCTACTATTCCCACCGCTGGCCAGGCCCTACAGCGACGACAACCTCACACCGCAGCCGAACCAGTAAACCCTCGTACTCCTCTCCGTGCAGGCTTCCACTGTCGCGTCTTTCCCGGCTCCACGTCGTCCCCTTCCTAGGCCTCGCCGTCGTCCAACGCCGTGGTGCTCTCGGCGCGGCCTGGTCAACGTGGTCAAGGAACGACTTCCATCGAACGTGGACTGTACGTGGAGAGGCTGACAGCTGGGTCCATGGCCGCAGCAAGGAAGTGCCTCCTTATTACACGGAAAATAATGCTTCCTCCACCTGACAGTTGGGACCCACCGGACGGGCCACTGTATTTTGCGTTAAAAACAATTCCCCCTGACTGCTGGGACCCACCATCTTCATCTTCGCACGCAAGGAAGTGCATCCGGGCAAAAAAAAGATTCGCCCCCCTCACTGCTAGGACCCACCAGCTACACCTTTGCACGCAAGGAAGTGCGTCCGGGCAAAAAAAAAACGATTCGCCCCCCTGACTGCTGGGACCCACCAGCTACATCTTCGCATGCAAGGAAGTGCCTGACAATCGGGACCCACCTGGTCGAAGCGTACGTAGCGTTGTCATCCTGGTCGTGAACGTGTACGTACATACTGGTCGATGTAGAGGCGCGCACGTGTCGTAGTAGAGGCACGCATGTAGCATGTACACGTACGTACAGCGGCCAGGGTGCAAGAAAGAAAATACGGCCACGTATGTGTACACATGGGTGGGGTCTCGAACGCCTACTCGCGCATATGTACGGCCAGGGCTCGTGTACATGGCTGGGTCGAAACAGAGAAACAACATCATCGTCGTGTTCATGGGGAGGCAACGGAATGTGTCGTGTTCATGGGGAGGCAATGGAATGCGTCGTGTTCAACGGGAGGCAACGGAACGCGTGGGAGCCAACCAGCTTGGACGAAACAGGCGATGGAAATGAGGCATGGCGTACCGCAGAACGGAGGAAACGGCCTTGTGTTCGACCGGCCACGTTCAGAACAGGGTCCTGTTGATCAGGAGGGGTGTGGCGTACCGCAAAACGGACGAAACGGACCTCCTACGGTCGAAACAGGGGTCCTGTTGATTGGGAGGGGTGTGGCGTACCACAAAACGGACGAAACGGACCTCCTACGGTCGAAACGGGGGTCATGTTGATCGGGAGGGGTGTGGCGTACTGCAAAACGGAGGAAACAGACTTGTGTTGGAGCGCTACGGTCGAAACGGGGGTCCTGTTCATCGGGAGGGGTGTGGCATACCGCAAAACGGGACTCCACGGGATATTGTTCATCTCCACCGTCGACCTCCTCCAGCCTCCACGGGCTCCTGTTCATCCAGCCTCCACCGCGCGCTACTCCACCGGCTACTGTTCAACCACCCCTCCACGGAGCACCCCTTCACCGTCTACTGTTCATCCAGCCCTCCACACCACGGGGTCTTGTTCAACCACCCCTCCACGGCCACCCCTCCACCGTCTACTGTTCATCCAACCCTCCACACCACGGGGTCCTGTTCATCCAGAGGCAACGCCACCGCTTACTGTTCATCAACCCCCCCCCCCCCCCCCCCCCGCAACACTCACTGTTCATCCAATCGATCGGCTTCAGTTAGCAGCAGTAGCGAAGGAATCGCTCGATCGGGGTTCAGTTAACAGCCATCGATCGATCGCTCGGGTTCAGTAACGCGTAGCCTGCAATGCAAATGCTCGGGTTCAGTTAGAGCCAACGCCTCGCTCGGGTTCAGTTAGAGCCAACGCCTCGCACACACGCGCGTACCTGTATGAGAGAAACGCGCATCGCTCGGCCCCCGGCCTCCCACCGTAACCGGCAACTCCCCGAAATTTTCCTCCGCCTCGCTTCTACCACTGTTTTTCCGTCATGGACGGCCCAAAGAATGTCATGCAGCTGCGTCTCTGGCCCGCCCAGGACGAAAAGCCCATTTTCTGTCATGATTTTTTGTCATAGAAGTAGGAGCCCACCACATCTATGATGATACCGGGTTTTGTCACAATTATCATCATAGAAGTGTCATATGTATGACAGAAAAAAATCGTTCGGCCCAAAATGTCACGGATGTGTCTTTTTTTTGTAGTGTACACACCTCGGTCATATTGTCGTAGTGTTTAGGCGAAGCCCTGCGCCGGTAACTTCATCATCACCGTCACCATGACATCGTGCCAACGAAACTCTCCCTCGGCCTCAACTAGATCAAGAGTATGAGGGACGTCCCCGAGCTGAACGTGTGCTGATCACGGAGGTGCTGTACGTTTGGTGCTAAGATCGGTCGGATCGTGAAGACGTACGACTACATCAATCGCGTTGTCATAACACTTCCGCTTTCGGTCTATGAGGGTACGTGGACACACTCTCCCCTCTCGTTGCTATGCATCACATAGATAGATCTTGTGTGATCGTAGGAATTTTTTTCTGAAATTACCGCATTCCCCAACAATATAATTTGCAAGGGATGTCGAAAATGATTCCCAAGCTCTTCGTGATGCTGAAATCGGTGGAGGTACAAATCAAGAAAGAACATCAAGTGTTAATGGTTAACAAGACCACCAGTTTTAAGAAAAAGTGCAAGGGAAAGAAAGAGAACTTCAAGAATAACAGCAATCAAGTTGCCGCTCCCGTGAAGAAGCCTAAAGCTGGATCCAAGCCTAAAACTGAGTGCTTCTACTGCAAAGGAAATGGTCACTGGAAGCGGAACTGCCCCAAATACTTGGCAGATAAGAAGGATGGAAAAGTAAACAAATGTATATTTGATATACATGTTATTGATGTGTACCTTACTAGTGCTCACTATAGCCCCTGGGTATTTGATATCGGTTCTGAGATTAGTAACTCGAAACAGGAGTTGCAGAATAAACGGAGACTAGTTAAGGGTGAGGTAACGATGTGTGTTGGAAGTGTTTCCAAGATTGATATGATCACCATCACACACTCCCTCTGCCTTCGGGATTAGTGTTGATCCTAAATAAATGTTATTTGGTGTTTGTGTTGAGCATGAACATGATTAGATTGTGTTTATTGCAATACGGTTATTCATTTAAGTCAGAAAATAATTGTTGTTCTGTTTATATGAATAAAACCTTCTATGGCCATACACCCAATTTAAATGGTTTATTGAATCTCGATCATTGTGATACACATATTCATAATATTGATGCCAAAAGATACAAAGTTGATAATGATAGTGCAACATAGTTGTGGCACTGTCGTTTAGGTCATATTGGAGTAAAGTGCATAAAGAAACCCCATGCGGATGGACTTTTGGAATATCTTGATTATGAATCATTTGATACTTACAAACCATGCCTCATGGGCAAGATGCCTAAAACCCCGTTCTCCGGAACAATGGAGCGAGCTAACAACTTACTAGAAATAATACATACCGATGTATGCGGTCCGATGAGTGTTGAAGCACGCGGCAGGTATCGTTATTTTCTCACATTCATAGATGATTTGAGTAGGTATGGGTGTATCTACTTGATGAAACACAAGTCTGAAACGTTTGAAAAGTTCAAAGAATTTCAGAGTGAAGTGGAGAATCATCATAACAAGAAAATAAAGTTTCTACGATTTGATCACGGAGGCGAATATTTGAGTTATGAGTTTGGCCTTCATTGAAAACAATGGAATAGTTTCACAACTCACGCCACCTGGAACACCACAACATAATGGTGTTTCCGAACATCATAACCATACTTTATTAGATATGGTGAGTTCTATGATGTCTCTTATCGATTTGCCACTATCATTTTGGGGTTATGCATTTGAGACAGCCACATTCACGTTAAATAGGGCACCGTCTAAATCCGTTGAGATGACACCATATGAACTGTGGTTTGGCAAGAAACCTAAGCTGCCATTTCTTAAAAGTTTGGAGATACGACGCTTATGTCAAAAGGTTTCAGCCAGATAAGTTTGAACCCAAAGCGGAGAAGTGCGTCTTCATAGGATACCCAAAAGAAACTATTGGGTATATCTTCTACCACAGATCTGAAGGCAAAATCTTTGTTGCTAAGAATGGGTCCTTTCTAGAGAACGAGTTTCTCTCGAAAGAAGTGAGTGGGAGGAAAGTAGAACTTCATGAGGTAGTTGTACCTTCTCTCGAATTGGAAAGTGGTACATCAGAGAAAGTCGTTTCCATGATGCCTACACCAACCAGAGAGGAAGCAAATGATGATGATCATGAAACTTCAGATGAAGTTACTACTGAACCTCGTAGGTCGACTAGACTACGGTGAAAGGGCAGAATCCTAGAACGCAGAAACAGAGAGAGACAGAGAGAGACAGAGAGACGGATCCAATCTCGGAGGGGCTCTCGCCCCTCCCATGCCATGGAGACCAAGGACCAGAGGGGAACCCCTTCTCCCATCTAGGGAGAAGGTTAAGGAAGAAGAATAAGGAGGGGAGGCTCTCTCCCCCTTGCTTCCGGTAGCGCCGGAACACCGCCGGGGCCATCATCATCACCGCGATCTACACCAACAACTTCACTGCCTTCATCACCAACTCTTCCCTCCTATATGCAGCGGTGTAACCCCTCTTTTACCCGCTGTAATATCTACTTAAACATGGTGCTCAACACTATATATAATTTCCCAATGATGTATGGCTATCTTGTGATGTTTGAGTAGATCTGTTTTGTCCTATGGGTTAATTAATGACCGTGATTGGTTTGAGTTGCATGTTTTATTATTGGTGCTGTCCTATGGTGCTCTCTGTGTCGCGCAAGCGTGAGGGATTCCCGCTTTAAGGTGTTGCAATACGTTCATGATTCGCTTATAGTGGGTTGCTTGAGTGACAGAAGCATAAACCCGAGTAAGGGGGTTGTGGCGCATGGGATAAAGGGGACTTGATGATTTAATGCTATGGTTGGGTTTTACCTTAATGATCTTTAGTAGTTGCGGATGCTTGCTAGAGCTCCAATCATAAGTGCATATGATCCAAGAAGAGAAAGTATGTTAGCTTATGCATCTCCCTCAAATAAAATTACAATAGTGATTACCGGTCTAGTTATCGATTGACTAGGGACAAATAACTTTCTCGTGACAAAAAGCTCTCTACTAAAACTAACTTAGTTGTGTATTTATATAAACATCCCCTAGTTTATATTTACGCACTTTTTATTATCTTGCAAACCTATATTATCACACCTACAAAGTCCTTCTAGTTTCATACTTGTTTTAGGTAAAGCGAACGCTATGCGTGCGTAGAGTTGTACCGGTGGTCGATAGAACTTGAGGGAATATTTGTTCTACCTTCAGCTCCTTGTTGGGTTCGACACTCTTACTTATCGAAAGAGGCTACAACTGATCCCCTGCACTTGTGGATTATCAAGACCTTTTTCTGGCGCCGTTGCCGGGGAGTCATAGCGTGGGGTGAATATTCTCGTGTGTGCTTGTATGCTTTATCACAAAGTAATTTTTATTTGATGTTCTTAGTTGTTCTCTATCTTCAGTTATGGATATGGAACATGAAATACCAAAAAAATTAGGTGTACTTGCTACTCATGGAGATGGGGAACCTCCTAAAACCCTCAATGTTGGTTATGTGAAAAATATTATGTACTACTTTGATAATCCTGAGAAAACCCCATTCAATTATGTTATGGGAGACACGTTGGATCAACGTGAATACTTTAGGGATTATCGCTTGACACAAAAACGGAAACTATTATGGGATCAAATTCATATGTTGCATCGGTATGCTCGGGAACTATGCTTGAGATATGATTATACTTGTTGCTCTAGGATGAAGGCTCCACACCTTCCCTTTTCATGCAAATTTAATGATAATGAAACCTTAGCTTCTTATGCTAATGGTATATATGATTACTATGATGTGGAACAAATAGAAGAATTCGTTGCTTTTATGGGTGCTTATGAGATTGAATCTTTGTTTAAAGAGTGTGAAAATCTTGATGATGATGTTGTTTACAGACCTGAAAATTTTGCTATACTTAAATATTGTTATGAGAATTATGAATACAATTCTGATATTGATGCATTTATTGAGAAAGTCTCCGCTGTCCAAGAAGAGACTAATATTTTGCAGGAGTCTATGGAAGAAGAAATTGATGAAACTGTGAGCTCATTGGATGAAAAAGATGATGAGGAGAGAGAAGAACAAAAGGAGGAACAGCGGATTAGCTACCCATTCCCACCTTCTAATGAGAATAACTCTTCAACTCATACATTGTTTAATTTCCCTTCGTGCTTACTGAAGGATGATTGTTATGATCCCGTTGATTCTATTGAAATACCCCTTTTTGATGATGCTTGCTATGCTTGTGTCCAAGATGCCAATATGAATTATGCTTATGGAGATGAACTTGCTATAGTTCCTTATGTTAAACATGAAATTGTTGCTATTGCACCCACGCATGATAGTCCTATTATCTTTTTGAATTCTCCTGACTACACTATATCGGAGAAGTTTGTGCTTATTAAGGATTATATTGATGGGTTGCCTTTTACCATTGCACATGATAATTTTGATGAATGTGATATGAATGTGCTTGCTGCTCCTACTTGCAATTATTATAAGAGAGGCACTATATCTCCACCTCTCTATGTTTCCAATATGATAGAATTGCAAGAAACTGCTTATGCTATGCATTGGCCTTTACTTGGTGTGCATGAATTGTTCTTTTATGACATGCCGATGCATAGGAAGAGAGTTAGACTTCATTGTTGCATGATATATGTTACTTTGTGCTCACTACTAAATCACAAATCATTGTTAATTAAAATTGGCTTTGATATACCTTGGGATCCAGGTGGATCCATTACTTGAGCACTATATGCCTAGCTTAATGGCTTTAAAGAAAGCGCTGCCAGGGAGACAACCCGGAAGTTTTAGAGAGTCATTTATTTCTGTTGTGTGCTTTTATATAGTCTAAAAACAAAAAAAATAAAGAGGGGAACCCAAAACTTTTCAAAAAGGAAAGTGAAAGTGAGAGAGATAAGCATTGTTGAAGTGGGAGAGCTCCTTGAACTTTGTTTATGCTGACGGAAACTTTGTGAATCTTAATTACAGAAACTTTTCATCAAAAGTAATTATCCCCTTGTAAAATTCCATTGTATTATAAAAATAATGTGCCAAGGTTTGCCTTTAGGATGTTCACAATGCTTGTTGGTTTGTGCGGTGCAGCACAGAAACTTTGGTTGTAGTGTGCGATTTTACATTTTTTTACTGGAACGTCAAATGGTTCTGATTCTTTTTGCACTGTCTTTCTGTACAAATTGTTTATTTTTCCTAATTTTGGTAGAATTTTTGGGGTACCATAAGTATGGTGGATGTTCATATTGCTACAGACTGTTCTGCTTTTGATAGATTCTGTTTTTGATGCATAGTTTACTTGTTTTGATGAAACTATCAATTTCTATCGGTGGATTAAGCCATGAAAAAGTTATATTACAGTAGACACAATGAAAAAAAATATGAATTGGTTTTCAACGGTACTTAGAGTAGTGATTTGCTTTATTATACTAACGGATCTTACCGAGTTTTCTGTTGAAGTTTTCTGTGGATGAAGTGTTTGATCGAGGAGGTCTCAATATGAGGAAAAGGAGGAGAGGCAAGAGGTCAAGCTTGGGGATGCCCAAGGCACCCCAAGTAAATATTCAAGGATACTCAAGCGTCTAAGCTTGGGGATGCCCCGGAAGGCATCCCCTCTTTCTTTAACAAGTATCGGTATGTTTTCGGATTCGTTTTGTTCATGCGATATTTGCAAATCTTGGAGCGCCTTTTGCATTTAGTTTTCACTTTTCTTTTGTGCACCATGCTGGTATGAGATAGCCCATGGTTGATTTATAGAATGCTCATTGCACTTCACTTAAATCTTTTGAGTATGGGTTTATAGAATGCTTCATGTGCTTCACTTATATCATTTGAAGTTTGGATTGCATGTTTCTCTTCACATAGAAAACCGCCATTTGTAGAATGCCCTTTTTCTTCACTTATATTTGTTAGAGCATGGGCATATCTTTTGTAGAAAGAATTAAACTCTCTTTCTTCACTTATATCTATTTAGAGAGATGACAGGAATTGGTCATACACATGGTTAGTCATAAAATCCTACATAAACTTGTAGATCGCTGAATGTGATATGTTTGATTCCTTGCAATAGTTTTGTGATATAAAGGTGGTGATATTAGATTCATGCTAGTGGGTAGTTGTGGATTTTAGAAATACTTGTGTTGAAGTTTGTGATTCCCGTAGCATGCACGTATGGTGAACCGTTATGTAACGAAGTTGGAGCATGAGGTATTTATTGATTTTCTTCCTTATGAGTGGCGGTCGGGGACGAGCGATGGTCTTTTCCTACCAATCTATCCCCCTAGGAGCATGTGCGTAGTACTTTGTTTCGATAACTAATAAATTTTCGCAATAAGTATGTGAGTTCTTTATGACTAATGTTCAGTCCATGGATTATACGCACTCTCGCCCTTCCATCATTGCTAGCCTCTTTGGTACCGTGCATTGCCCTTTCTCACCTCGAGAGTTGGTGCAAACTTCATCGGTGCATCCAAACCCTGTGATACGATATGCTCTATCACACATAAGCCTCCTTATATCTTCCTCAAAACAGCCACCATGCCTACCTATCATGGCATTTCCATAGCCATTCCAAGATACATTGCCATGCAAACTCCATCATCATCATATACATGACTTGAGCATTCATTGTCATATTGCTTTACATGATCGTAAGATAGCTAGCATGATGTTTTCATGGCTTGTCCATTTTTTGATGTCATTGCTACGCTAGATCATTGCACATTCTGGTACACCGCCGGAGGCATTCATATAGAGTCATATCTTTGTTCTAGATATCGTTGTAATATTGAGTTGTAAGTAAATAAAAGTGTGAAGATCATCATTATAGAGCATTGCCCCATAAAAAAAGAGAGAGGCCAAAGAAGCCTAAATAAAAAAAGGGGGGCCAAAGAAGTCTGCAAAAAAAGAAAAAAAAAGAAAAAAGGGAAATGTTACTATCCTTTTACCACACTTGTGCTTCAAAGTAGCACCATGTTTTTCATATAGAGAGTCTCTTATGTTGTCACTTTCATATACTAGTGGGAATTTTTCATTGTAGAACTTGGCTTGTATATTCCAACGATGGGCTTCCTCAAAATGCCCTAGGTCTTCGTGAGCAAGCAAGTTGGATGCACACCCACTTAGTTTCCAGTTTGAGCTTTCATACACTTATAGCTCTTAGTGCATCCGTTGCATGGCAATCCCCACTCCTCGCATTGACATCAATTAATGGGCATCTCCATAGCCTGTTGATTAGCCACGTCGATGTGAGACTTTCTCCCTTTTTGTCTTCTCCACACAACCTCCACCATCATATTCTATTCCACCTATAGTGCTATGTCCATGGCTCACGCTCATGTATTGCGTGAAAGTTGAAAAGGTTTGATAACTTCAAAAGTATGAAACAATTGCTTGGCTTGTCATCGGGGTTGTGCATGATTTGAATATTTTGTGTGATGAAGATGGAGCATAGCCAGACTATATGATTTTGTAGGGATAACTTTCTTTGGCCATGTTGTTTTGAAAAGACATGATTGCTTTATTAGTACGCTTGAAGTATTATCGTCTTAATGTCAAATGATAGACTATTGCTTTGAATCACTCATGTCTTAATATTTGTGCCATGATTAGATATATGATCAAGATTATGCTAGGTAACATTCCACATCAAAAATTGTCACGACCGGTTTTCCAATAAAAAGTTTATTGAGAAACCGACCTTTATATGGACCAGTATAGGAAAATCCTCCTTACTGGTAGACAAATCCTTAATACAGAAATCCAGTAGTACTACATATTATACAGGGTTAGGCTGAGGTTGCTCAACAATTTATTACAAGCACGCCAATATTATACATAAGGGCGGCTATGACACAAGGGTGTGGTGGCATACTACTGACTCGCAATAAAAGTGGTGGTGGACATGTCACAGTGAAGTGGGTGACATGACTCCTAGTCTTGCAGCTCATCGTGCGTCGAAGGGAGGCTCGATGATTTTATTTGGGTAGCGGAAGCGTATATGATACAAGTGACCAATTCCAGGATCGCACGAGACTGACTGGGACTCCTCTAGGCGTCGGACTCGCTATCGTACTCTTCATCCATAAGATCGCCTTCGTCAACATCTAGCCAAATCAACAAGCCAGGTGAGTACTTTGAATGTACTCGCAAGACAGTTCGGACATAAGATATAACAAATGCAAACATGATGCACCATGAGCAGTTAGCAATGCACACTCAAATAATAAATTTGCACGGCATGTTAAATAAAAAGGAAGTCAGGCGGTAGTCCTCCCGAAATCCCAATAAGATAGCTGAAAACCGATCGGGTGTCTGAAGCGACGCCTCGAAAGGTAAAAATAAATTAACATACCGTAGTCGGGCGTCTGAGCGACACCACATAAAGGGTTTATATTGAAATGTAAATGACAGGGCGTGCCATAGTCGGACGTCTACGCGACATCTCGAAAAGGGCTTATAATGAAAATAAATAACAGTGATGCCACAGTCGGACGTCTGAGCGACATCACGTAAAGGGCTTATATCGAAAGTAAATATCAAGAGTGCCACAGTCGGACGTCTGAGCGACATCACATAAAGGGCTTATATCGAAAGTAAATATCAAGAGTGCCACAGTCGGACGTCTGAGCGACATCACAAAAAGGGATTATATTTCAACATTCATATTCAATAAATTCATGAAGTTAAATCACTCCAAGGAAATACTCAGTACATAATAATAAACGGGTTAGTCCATCCACAGGAGTAATCGTTCAGCCAGATTTTAACATTCATGTTTATTCACCGGAGATTTGTCATTGAGACAGACACTGAGACTGACAAAGACAAGTTGAACACAGTCCTTGACCAAAGATATGGTTACTTGAATGATTTTGACTCTACAGAGTTTGTACTATTTAACCACAGCCAACGGATTTCAGTAGTCACGAAGGACTAGTTCTGTTTACGGTATTTCAGGAGAAACACATCTAACCAGTACACACCCATTCCACATCCCGATGCCAGGAATCACCCTAGGCAACGTTCAAGAAAAACTTTGAGACAGGGAGGCCACAACCTCGAGTAGCATGGGATCAAATTTATATTGCGCGCTCTAAGGGGTGCCCCCCTCTCGGTCCCAACCGGAAACACCCATGCCCCCTGACCGGATGATTGGCTTTAATCCAAGGCCATGGAACCCTCATCATGGCCCCTCCACTTGGTGTGTACGAGGAAAGAGGTTTGCAACTTACTAAACCATATTCTTTGTAGAAAACATGTGGTAGCACAAAAAGCAAATGGATGGTAACGTGACTTGATCCACGTTCACACTGGAGTTAAATGGTTTGGCATAAGACTGGCATGCTTCAACAATACCATCTTACCACCTTTCATGTCACCACATGATCATGTAAACTCACATCAAATAACCCATCGTGTTTCGAAGGTCACTTGTATTAGCTTTGCATGCAATATAACACTTACTGCTATTCATATAAACACGCCATGAAATAACTACTCAAGCAAACATGCAAAACACTCATCATATAAAAGGTTCAAACATGCTCGCCTGGTTCAAACATGCTTGCCTGGTTCGGAGTAGTCGGAGTCTAGCTCGGCGAAGTTTGCGGTTCCGTCACCTCCTCCGGTATCTACGGTATAAAGAAAATACGTACTAACGTAAATACCGTGTGTGCACCAAAAAGAGTTCCAAATATTTTTCAAATAAATATGATAAAAAAATAGACAAAAAAATAAAGATGACAGACAAACAATCAGTCAAAAATCATTTTCTGTTTAAAAGTTATTAAAGTTTTAGTCCAGGGACTTATTTGTAATGAAACAGAAAGTTTCTAGGGGGTAGAACAGAAAAAGACAGAAAAACGTTTCAGTTAGAAAGCGTATTTGCCCGAAGGCTTTTTCAGAAAACGGTTCAAAAAAAGAAAAAGCTGACGGGGGGTCCCACCCGTCAGGTTTAAACGCTGAAACAGAGTCACCGGCGCCCGAAGGCTGCAGTGGTCGCCGACGGCGATCCACGGCGAGTTAGGAGAAGAGGAGGGTACCTACGGGTTCCTTGGGTCCTTCTGCACCTGTGGGTGGTGGAGTTGGTTGTCGGCAAGCACCACGTCGACGGCGGCCTAAACTCCGGCGGGCGGTGGTTCTGGTGTTGGTGGATCTCGCCGGTGAGGGCTGCAAAGGTCGAATTAGGGCTCGGGTTAGAGAACTTGGTGCAGTAGAGGGTTGCTGATGCGGTTTGGGAGGCGGGGATGGTCTCACCTGAGTGAATCAAGCCGGAGACCGAGGCGGATCGGGGCGGCCGGAGTCGGGGAAGGAGACCTTCTCGGGGTCCTCCTAGTGGCTAGGCGGGGCTCTGGTGAGGTGGAGGAGTGGTGCGGAGTCGAGAACGAGCTCGAGGGCTACTTTTATAGCTGGTCCGAACCGGTGGCCGCGAACGGGATAACTCCGGTGACGATTATGGCGAGGCAGTGGTCAGTCAGGCGATTTAGGGGGCTAGGCATCATCGTGATGGCCTACTGGCTCCGTTCGAGTGTTAAGTTTGGCCTGCCTTGGGTGGTACTCCACGTTCCCGACGTAACGGCTCACAGCGCTCGTCAGCGGCAGAGAGCATGCTCTGCGGTGCTCAGGCCACGGCGACGGTGCCGCAGCATGCATAGGCAACCAGACGCCCACGCGGAGGCTTCGGGTGGTTTGGGCGGTGCTGGACGGCGCCGGAAGGTGGTGCTGATCCCTGCTGGCCGCCACAGGTGGCCCTATCACTGCAGAAGCTGCCGGCGTCGGTGAGACACGTCCCCACCAACGATGGTGCCCGTCCAAATGACCATGCGGCGCTCTGGATAAGGAGGGGGAACAGGGAGCAAGGCTCCACTACAGTTACTAGCAAGATTGACGCCGTGCTCTGAAGAAAACGACACTGACGGCGAAACAGAAACACTGAAAGTCTGAACTTTCTGAATTTGAACAGCAACAGTGCATGCCAGGTGCTCGATGAAATGATTTTGGCATGTGGAGAAATTTTCTGGAGCTGATCTTTGGTGAGGTGACCTCTCAATGCACCTGGGGGCTGCCTGATTTATCCCAGAATTTTTGGAGAAGAAAAATATTGAATTTCACCAAAAATGACAAATTTGTTCCAAACTTGCAGTGAGCAAAACTTGAAAAAATTGAACTGTGGAAGAGTGGATCTTGATGGATCTAGGTTGGGGGTGCTAAGGACTAGTCAGAGGAGTTGGTTTGGGATCAAAACACAAAGGGAATCAGGTACTTCCTTTGTAAATCACCTAGGTCCAAAATAAAAGACAGAAATAGTTTTGGGGATAAAATAAATGGAATAAAAATCAAAAATGGGTTGAACTTGCTGGGATTGGATATTTGACTTGACTCAAAGTGGAGGGAGGGGTTTTGGAAGAAAGTTTTGACATGAGGCATGGTAAATGGGAATGGTTTGAATAAAAAGAGTAAATCCAAAATCCATAGGATTTCTTGTTAATTGATAAAAAAACTTTCCAAAATTTATTGTGATGAGTCAACACGAATGAAAAGCCCTCAATACCAAACATCAAGGTTGAGGATGGCCCAAAATAAAATATTTGTCATAAGAGAAAATTTTGAGAAGAAGAGTCTTTTTTGGAAAGATTTTAAATAGCCTCCTTCAAATCAAACAAAAGATCTGCTAAAAACCAAATCAAAATTTTTGGAGTGTCACAACACCTAACCCCTTAGGAAAAATCTCGTCCCCGAGATTTCAGCTGATCCTCAAATAGATGTGGGTGTTCTGTCCGAAGGAAATCCTCTCTTCCCCGTGTTGCTTCATCCTCGGTGTGATTGCTCCGCTGAACTTTGAAAAACTTAATGGTTTTCTGAAGGGTCCTCCTTTCAGACTCTCTAATATTTTTATTGGGCGTTCCCTGTAGGTGAGGTCTGGTTGCACGTCAATGTCTTCATGAGATACATGCTTCTCTAGGTTGCTTACGCATTTCCTCAACTGTGAGACGTGGAACATGTCGTGGACATCTGACAGTTCTTCGGGTAGGTCTAGCTGGTAGGCTACTGTGCCTCTTCGCACAACTACATAGAAGGGTCCGATGAAACTTGGTGCTAGCTTTCCTTTAAATTTTGAATCATTGCAGGCCCCTCATAGGCGATACTCGTAGGTACACATACTCACTGGGTTCAAAACTGACTCCCCGATGTTTTCGATCGTAATAACTCTTCTGTCGGCTTTGAGCTGTCTTGAGTCGGTCCCTGATTAGCTTAACTTTCTCCTCAGCTTCCTTGAGCATGTCTGGGCCGAAGATACGACTGTCTCCGGTCTCTGACCGATTTAGTGGGGTACGATATCTCCGCCCATACAAGGCTTCAAAGGGTGCCATTTGTAGGCTGGCTTGGTAACTGTTGTTGTATGCGAACTCGGCATATGGTAAGCTTTCTTCCCAACTGGTTCCATAGGTGAGGACACACGCTCTCAGCATGTCCTCTAGAATTTGGTTCACGCGTTTAGTTTGTCCATCAGTCTGGGGGTGGTAAGTTGTACTGAATGCTAGTTGAGTTCCCAGAGCTTGTTGTAATTGATCCCAAAATCTAGAGACAAATTGGGTGCCTCTGTCAGATATTATAGTCTTTGGAACTCCATGCAGATAGACGATACGGGTGAGATAAAGCCTGGCAAGCTTCTGAGTGGTGTGGGTTGTCTTTACTGGGATGAAATGTGCCACCTTAGTCAATCTATCTGTGATGACCCATATGGCATCATTTCCGTATCTTGACCGAGGTAGTCCGACAACAAAATCCATTCCAATCTCGTCCCATTTCCACTCGGGTATCTTGTTTGGCTGTAATAGTCCTGCTGGTTTTTGGTGCTCGGCCTTGATGCACTGACATGAATCACAACATGCAATGAATGTGGCTATGTCCCTTTTCATACCGTGCCACCAAAACTTTTCCTGAAGATCCTTGTACATTTTGGTTCCCCCAGGGTGGATTGAATATGGAGCGGTGTGGCCTTTGGCTAGAATTTGTTGTTTAAGGTCTTCTATATTTGGTACGCAGAGCCTATCTCCGTACCACAATATTCCCTTAACGTCTATGACGAATTCTGAGGCCTTGCCCATACTCACTTTTCTTTTTATGCCTTCGATGCTGGGTTGTCCACGCTGAGCCTCCTTAATCTGTTCTATCAGGGTACGCTGTATTTCCAAATTCGACACATTGCCTTCGGTGACCATTACCAAGTTGAGTTTAGCAAACTCCTGCTAAAACTCAGGTCTCAAATTTGGTAGACTGTCGTTGCCGAAGTTGGGGTTCCGACTAAGCGCATCCTCTACTACATTTGCTTTTCCTGGATGGTAGTGAATGCCAACATCATAATCTTTCACTAATTCCAACCAGCGTCGTTGTCGCAAATTGAGTTTTGGTTGTGGGAAGATATATTTGAGGCTTTTATGGTCCGTATATATTTCGCAACGACTTCCAAGCAAAAAGTGTCTCCACTCCTTGAGTGCATGAATGACTGCCGCCAATTCCAGGTCATGAGTGGGATAATTTTCTTCATGCTTTCGTAGTTGCCTGGAAGCGTAAGCGACTACTTTGCCTTCTTGCATTAACACGCATCCGAGACCCTTTCGGGATGCGTCACAATACACTTCAAAACTTTTGTGTATGTCTGGTACAACCAATACTGGTGCTGTTGTTAATTTCCTTTTTAGTTCTTGGAAACTTTTCTCGTAGGCTTCATTCCATACAAACTTTTTATCCTTCTTGAGTAACTGTGTCATTGGTTTTGCTATGGTGGAGAACCCTTCAATAAATCTTCAGTAATATTCTACCATTCCCAAGAAACTTCGTACATCTGTAACGCTAGCTGGTGGATTCCAGCCAAGTACGGCCTTGACCTTTTCCGGGTCTACGGCAACACCTTATTGGGTTAGTACATGGCCTAGAAACCCACCTGTCTTAACCAAAATTCACACTTGCTGAACTTGGCGTACAGTTGATGTTTCCTTAATTCTCCCAGTACAATCCTGAGATGTTCAGCGTGCTCTTCTGGTGTCTTGGAGTATACCAGAATATCATCAATGAACACTACAACAAATTTGTCCATAAATTTCATAAATACTTTGTTCATGAGGTGGACAACATATGCGGGGGCGTTTGTCACTCCAAACGGCATTACTGTAAACTCATATAGTCCGTATCTGGAGGTAATGCTGTTTTGGGAATATCTTCTGTCCATACTTTTAATTGATGATACCCCGACCTCAAATCAATTTTCGAGAAGACCTTGGCTTGTGCGAGCTAGTCAAACAAGTCATTTATCCGGGGCATCGGATATTTGTTTTTGATGGTGACCATGTTGAGTGACCGATAGTCTATACATAATCTTAGTGTCCCATCCTTTTTCTTGGCAAATAATACTGGTGAACCCCAAGGCGAGGAGCTGGCTCGTATAAATCCTTTGTCCAGTAATTATTTTATTTGCTTCTTTAATTCTACCAACTCGGAGGGTGCCATTCTATAGGGCTTCTTGTAAATGGGGGTGGTTCCAGGTGCTAGCTCAATGATGAATTCTATTTCCCGGTCTGGCGGCATGCCTGGTAGCTCCTCGAGAAATACGTCGGGGAACTCACATACCACTGGAACTTTGCTTAACTCTGAGATGTCCACCTTGTTCAACCTTGGTTGTCGTGATATTTGTCTTTCTTGAGCTGCAATCTTTATTATCTTCCCGTGATGATGGGTAAGAATTATAGTCCGATTGAAGCAGTCAATAAATCCTTTGTTGGTGGTTAACCAGTCCATTCCTAGGATAACATCCAGTCCCTTATTTTCCAATACGATGAGTTTTGCATGAAACTCTAGTCCTTCAAGCTCAATAACCACACCTTGGCAGTAATTTTGAGTAACTTGCTTAATCCCAGGGGACTTGATGATCATGAATTTTTCCAAGGGAAGCATCGAAAAATCATTTTGCAAAGCAAATTTCTTTGAAATGAGTGAGTGAGAAGCTCTAGAATCAAACAAAACCGTGGCAGGTATTGTGTTGACAGGGAACGTACCGAGTACGATATCCGGGGCATTATGTGCATCCTCCTTGGTCACATGGTTCAAGTGACCCTTCTTGTGATTGTTATTGGGGTTGAAGTTGTTCTGTTTGGGCGTTGAATTATTGCCACCGTTGTTTGGCTTGGGGGCCGAGTTTCTTGGCTTGAGACACTGCTTGGCATAGTGTCCTTCCTCTCCACAAGCATAGCAAGTAACACCTGGGCGATATGCAAACTCCTTGTCCCTCGCATGGAAAATTTTGTTTGGGCGTGAAATATTGGTTGTGGGTTTATGTGCCCCACCTTTCTGAAAATCATTCTTGCTCCGGTGGTTGCGAGCAAGAGTAGTCTGGTCCCTTTTGCGCTTGCGAAAATCCTCCAAGCTGCGGTGCTCATTTTCCAATGTAATAGCCTTGTCCACAAGTGTTTTGAAATCCGGGAAGGTGTGTACAACCAGCTGGCATTTAAGTGCTGGTGCCAGACCGTCCAAGAATTTTTCCATCTTTTTGTTTTCAGTCATATGCTCTTCGTTGGCGTAACGAGACAATAGAGTAAACTGACTGTTGTACTCAGTTACTGTCATGGTTCTCTACTTGAGGTCATCAAACTCCCTCTTCTTGATCTTCATAATACTTCTGGGAATGTGCGCCCCATGAAAACCTTCTTTAAATTCTTCCCAGGTGATGTCATTTTCATTGGGGTGCATGTGTAGGAAATTTTCCCACCATGATGCAGCTGCTCCAGTGAGATAGTGAGGTGCATATAGTACCTTCTCATGGTCTGAACATTGTGCAATAATTAATTTTCTTTCAATGTCTCGAAGCCAATCATCGGCCTCAAGAGGTTTGTCAGTGTGCGAGAACATTGGGGGACGCGTCTTTTGTAGTTCTGACAATTTGGATTGCTGCTGATACGGTCCACGGTGATTTCCCATATTGTTGACATGGTTCATCATTTCTTGATGATGTTGTTGGCTTTGTTCATAAAGGCGGCATACTTGAGAAAATGTTGCTTCACTACCTTGCTGACTTGACTGCCCCTGTGTGAAATTGTTGCTTGTCTGTGTACCATAATTTTCTTCTGGCGGACTTGGCATGGAACGAGTCCAAGGACGAGGCATTTTCCACTCTGGGGTATTTTTTTGTAAAACTTATGAGAAAAGCTGAGTGGCAGAATAAATAATTTTGCAAGACGAAAAATTAAGAACTCCAACATTTTTCAAGAAAATACTTGATTGCGCATGGAGAAGGACCGCTCAGTACATATCTTACACGCAAGCTGTAATTATACAATACATCACTCAGGATGTGCGTACACATTCCTGACATGTTATTTAGGCTAGTGCACTTCTCCCAGTTCCTACATGATGCACACACAACTACTTCCCACAATCTATATACATATAAACATATCATACAAGCTGACACATTGCACGGCTACTAGGCACACTCAATCGGAGATGGTAAGGATTTCCCTCGGCCTGCTGAGGGTAAGACCCGGTGATGCTGGAGACTCAACCTCCTCCTCACTAATAGGCTCTAGATGTGAAGCACTGAGCTGTGGAGCTGGTGCGGGTGCGGTAGGTGGTGCAGCTCTGACTGGAGTAGGAGCGATGACTCGGTCAAATTCTTCAGTAGTAGGCAGGCGGCAAGCAGTGGCGAAGGTGGCAGGTGTATGGGATGCTGAGGATGAGACGAAAGTCAGTGGTGGTGCTGTGTGGAGGAGCTCCCTCCTTTTGGCGGAACAGTTATGCACGACGTCCATATGAGCAGCCACAAGGTCGTCCACGAGGTTATCAAAAGCTGCCTCGAGGGCCTTGAGGTACTCAACTAACATTTCAATAGCCTCATCTCTCTCTCTCCCCTAGGGCAAGCGAATGCATAGTGACAAGTGTATGGCACGTGGCAGGGGAGGTAGCGGTAGCGACGAGTCTTCATTGAAGGAAGAACATCCCGAAGACGAGCTATCGCCTCACGGGCAGCCATCTGCATAGCATGCCTCTCCGTAGGCATGGCCCTTCCCACAAACCGAAAGAGGTGTGACTCAACACATCCTCCCTTGAATTGCACCGCGACCTGGTGCATGGACAGACTGTCGCTGATCTTGTGCCGGTAGAGCGTGAACTCCAGACGAGTCGATGGCCCGATCGCGATTTTGACAATGGAGACGAGAAGCTTGACAAACCCCTCAGGTACATTGGCCAACACCTGCGACTCACAGTCGTTGCCAGCCATCTACAAAAGTAGACAAAAATTCTGAATAGCCAAATCATAAATTTATGATGACTAAGAGAAAATTGCTACATTTGCAAAATATTAAATAGCACTTATTACGCTAATAACCGATTAGCGATCGCACCTAGTGGCTTCCTATAGTCAGCCTGGCTCCGGTACCAAGTTTGTCACGACCTGTTTTCCAATAAAAAGTTTATTGAGAAACCGACCTTTATATGGACCAGTATACGAAAATCCTCCTTACTGGTAGACAAATCCTTGATACAGAAATCCAGTAGTACTACATATTATATAGGGTTGAGCTGAGGTTGCTCAACAATTTATTACAAGCACGCCAATATTATACATAAGGGCGGATATGACACAAGGGTGTGGTGGCATACTACTGACTCGCAATAAAAGTGGTGGTGGATATGTCACAGTGAAGTGGGTGATATGACTCCTAATCTTGCAGCTCATCGAGCATCGAAGGGAGGCTCGATGATTTTATTCAGGTAGCGGAAGCGTATATGATACAAGTGACCAATTCTAGGATCGCACGAGACTGACTGGGACTCCTCTAGGCGTCGGACTCGCTATCGTACTCTTCATCCATAAGATCGCCTTCGTCAACATCTGGCCAAATCAACAAGCCAGGTGAGTACTTTGAATGTACTCGCAAGACAGTTCGGACATAAGATATAACAAATGCAAACATGATGCACCATGAGCAGTTAGAAATGCACACTCAAATAATAAATTTGCATGGCATGTTAAATAAAAAGAAAGTCAGGCGGTAGTCCTCTCGAAATCCCAATAAGATAGCTGAAAACCGATCGGGTGTCTGAAGCGACGCCTCGAAAGGTAAAAATAAATTAACATGCCGCAGTCGGGCGTCTGAGCGACACCACATACAGGGCTTATATTGAAATGTAAATGACAGGGCGTGCCACAGTCAGACGTCTACGCGACATCTCGGAAAGGGCTTATAATGAAAATAGATAACAGTGATGTCACAGTCGGACGTCTGAGCGACATCACGTAAAGGTCTTATATCGAAAGTAAATAGCAAGCGTGCCGCAGTCGGACGTCTGAGCGACATCACATAAAGGGCTTATATCGAAAGTAAATATCAAGAGTGCCAAAGTCGGACGCCTCAGCGACATCACATAAAGGGATTATATCGAAAGTAAATATCAAGAGTGCCACAGTCGGACGTCTGAGCGACATCACAGAAAGGGCTTATATTTCAACATTCATATGCAATAAATTCATGAAGTTAAATCACTCCAAGGAAATACTCAGTACATAATAATAAACGAGTTAGTCCATCCACAGGAGTAATCATTCAGCCGGATTTTAACATTCATGTTTATTCACCGGAGATTTGTCACTGAGACAGACACTGAGACTGACAAAGACAAGTTGAACACAGTCCTTGACCAAATATATGGTTACTTGAATGATTTTGACTCTGCAGAGTTTGTACTATTTAACCACACCCAACGGATTTCAGTAGTCACGAAGGACTAGTTCCGTTTATGGTATTTCAGGAGAAACACATCTATCCAGTACACACCCATTCCACATCTCGATGCCAGGAATCACCCTAGGCAACGTTCAAGAAAAACTTTGAGAAGGGGAGGCCACAAACTCGAGTAGCATGGGATCAAATTTATATTGCGCGCTCTAAGGGGTGCCCCCCTCTCGGTCCCAACCGGAAACACCCATGCCCCCTGACCGAATGACTGGCTTTAATCCAGGGCCATGGAACCCTCATCACGGCCCCTCCACTTGGTGTGTACGAGGAAAGAGGTTTGCAACTTACTAAACCATATTCTTTGCAGAAAACATGTGGTAGCACAA
Source organism: Triticum timopheevii (assembly GCA_963921465.1). NCBI lineage: Eukaryota > Viridiplantae > Streptophyta > Magnoliopsida > Poales > Poaceae > Triticum > Triticum timopheevii. Next base: position 376,027,404 of record OY997270.1, read on the forward strand.
AAAGGAAATGGATGGTAACGTGACTTGATCCACGTTAACACTGGAGTTAAATGGTTTGGCATAGGACTGGCATGCTTCAACAATACCATCTTACCACCTTTCATGTCACCACATGATCATGTAAACTCACATCAAATAACCCATCGAGTTTCGAAGGTCACTTGTATTAGCTTTGCATGCAATATAACACTTACTACTATTCATATAAACACGCCATGAAATAACTACTCAAGCAAACATGCAAAACACTCATCAAATAAAAGGTTCAAACATGCTTGCCTGGTTCGGAGTAGTCGGAGTCTAGCTCGGCGAAGTTTGCGGTTCCGTCACCTCCTCCGGTATCTACGGTATAAAGAAATTCGTACTAACGTAAATACCGTGTGTGCACCAAAAAGTGTTCCAAATACTTCTCAAATAAACATGATAAAAAACTAGACAGAAAAATAAAGATGACACAAAAAGAATCAATCAAAAATCATTTTTTGTTTAAAAGTTATTAAAGTTTTAGTCTAGGGATTTATCTGTAATGAAACAGAAAGTTTCCAGGGGGTAGAACAAAAAAAGACAGAAAAACGTTTCAGTTAGAAAACGTATTTGCCCGAAGGCGTTTTCAGAAAACGGTTCAAAAAAAGAAAAAGCTGACGAGGGGGTCCCACTCGTCAGGTTTAAACGCTGAAACAGAGTCACCGGCGCCCAAAGGCTGCGGTGGTCACCGGCGGCGATCCACGGTGAGTTAGGAGAAGAGGAGGGTACCTACGGGTTCCTTGGGTCCTTCCGCACCTGTGGGTGGTGGAGTTGGTTGTCGGCGAGCACCACGTCAACGGCGGCCTAAACTCCGGTGGGCGGTGGTTCTGGTGTTGGTGGATCTCGCCGGTGAGGGCTGCAAAGGTCGAATTAGGGCTCGGGTTAGAGCACTGGGTGCACTAGAGGGTTGCTGACGCGGTTTGAGAGGCGGGGAAGGTCTCACCTGAGTGAATCAAGCCGGAGCCCGAGGCGGATCGGGGCGGCCGGAGTCGGGGAAGGAGACCTTCTCGGGGTCCTCCTAGTGGCTAGGCGGGGCTCTGGTGAGGTGGAGGAGTGGTGCGGGGTCGAGAACGAGCTTGAGGGCTACTTTTATAGCTGGTCCGAGGCGGTGGCCGCGAACGGGGTAACTCCGGTGACGATTATGGCGAGGCAGTGGTCGGTCAGGCGATTTAGGGGGCTAGACATCATCGTGATGGCCTACTGGCTCTGTTCAAGTGTTAAGTTTGGCCTGCCTTGGGTGGTACTCCACGTTCCTGACGTAACGGCTCATGGAGCTCGGCGGCGGCAGAGAGCACGCTCTGCGCTGCTCAGGCCACAGCGACGGTGCCGCTGTGTGCACAGGCAACCAGACAGCCACGCGGAGGCTTCGGGTGGTTTGGGCCGTGCTAGACGGCGCCGAAAGGTGGTGCTGATCCCTGCTGGCCGCCACGGGTGGCTCTGCCACCGCAGAAGCTGCCGGCGTCGGTGAGACACGTCCCCACCGACGATGGTGCCCGTCCAAATGACCATGTGGCACTCTGGATAAGGAGGGGGAACAGGGAGCAAGGCGCCACTGCAGTTACTGGCAAGATCGACGCCGTGATCTGAAGAAAACGACACTGACGGTGAAACAGAAACACTGAAAGTCTAAACTTTCTGAATTTGAACAGCAATAGTGCATGCCAGGTGCTCGATGAAATGATTTTGGCATGTGGAGAATTTTTTTGGAGCTGATCTTTGGTGAGGTGACCTCTCAATGCACGTGGGGGCTGCCTGATTTATCCCATAATTTTTGGAGAAGAAAAATATTGAAATTCACCAAAAATGACAAATCTGGTCCAAACTTGCAGTGAGCAAAACTTGAAAAATTCGAACTGTGGAAGAGTGGATCTTGATGGATCTAGGTTGGGGGTGCTAAGGACTAGTCAGAGGAGTTGGTTTGGGATCAAAACTCAAAGGGAATCAGGTACTTCCTTTGTAAATCACCTAGGTCCAAAATAAAAGACAGATATAGTTTTGGGGATAAAACAAATGGAATAAAAATCAAAAATGAGTTGAACTTGCTGGGATTGGATATTTGACTTGACTCAAAGTGGAGGGAGGGGTTTTGGAAGAAAGTTTTGACATGAGGCATGGTAAATGGGAATGGTTTGAATAAAAAGAGTAAATCCAAAATCCTTAGGATTTCTTTTTAATTGAAAAAAAAACTTTCCAAAATTTATTGTGATGAGTCAACACCAATGAAAAGCCCTCAATACCAAACATCCAGGTTGAGGATGGCCCAAAATAAAATATTTGTCATAAGAGAAAATTTTGAGAAGAAGAGTCTTTTTTTTTGAAAGATTTTAAATAGCCTCCTTCAAATCAAACAAAAGATCTACTAAAAACCAAATCAAAATTTTTGGAGTGTCACAAAAATTATCTTTTTATCATTTACCTACTCGAGGACGAGCAGGAATTAAGCTTGGGGATGCTGATACGTCTCTGTCGTATCTTTAATTTTTGATTGTTCCATGCCAATATTATTCAACTTTCATATACTTTTGGCAACTTTTTATACTATTTTTGGGACTAACATATTGATCCAGTGCCCAGTGCCAGTTCCTGTTTGTTGCATGTTTTATGTTTTGCAGAAACCCCATATCAAACGGAGTCCAAACGGGATAAAAACGGACGGAGGTCATTTTTGGAATATTTATGATTTTTTGGGAAGAAAAACCAACGCGAGACGGTGCCCGAGGGGGCCACGAGGCAGGGGGCGCGCCCCTGACCCTCGTGGGCACCCCGTAAGGCGGTTGATGCTCTTATTTTTCCGCAAGAAAGGTAATTTTCAGAGAAAAATCTAGGCGAAGGTTTCAATCCAATCGGAGTTATGGATCTCCGGATATATAAGAAACGGTGAAAGGGCAGAATCCTAGAACGCAGAAACAGAGAGAGACAGAGAGAGACAGAGAGACGGATCCAATCTCGGAGGGGCTCTCGCCCCTCCCATGCCATGGAGACCAAGGACCAGAGGGGAAACCCTTCTCCCATCTAGGGAGAAGGTCAAGGAAGAAGAAGAAGGAAGGGGGCTCTCTCCCCCTTGCTTCCGGTGGCGCCGGAACGCCGCCGGGGCCATCATCATCACCGCGATCTACACCAACAACTTCACCGCCTTCATCACCAACTCTTCCCTCCTCTATGCAGCGGTGTAACCCCTCTTTTACCTGCTGTAATCTCTACTTAAACATGGTGCTCAACGCTATATATTATTTCCCAATGATGTATGTGAAGGAAATATGCCCTAGAGGCAATAATAAAGTTATTATTTATTTCCTTATTTCATGATAAATGTTTATTATTCATGCTAGAATTGTATTAACCAGAAACATGATACATGTGTGAATACATAGACAAACATATCGTCACTAGTATGCCTCTACTTGACTAGCTCATTAATCAAAGATGGTTATGTTTCCTAACCATAGACATGTGTTGTCATTTGATTAATGGGATCACATCATTAGGAGAATGATGTGATTGACATGACCCATTCCGTTAGCCTAGCACTTGATCGTTTAGTATGTTGCTATTGCTTTCTTCATGACTTATACATGTTCCTGTAACTATGAGATTATGCAACTCCCGTTTACCGGAGGAACACTTTGGGTGCTACCAAACGTCACAACGTAACTGGGTGATTATAAAGGAGTACTACAGGTGTCTCCAAAGGTACATGTTGGGTTGGCGTATTTCGAGAGTAGGTTTTGTCACTCCGATTGTCGGAGAGGTATCTCTGGGCCCTCTCGGTAATGCACATTACTATAAGCCTTGCAAGCAATGTGACTAATGAGTTAGTTACGGAATGATGCATTACGTAACGAGTAAAGAGACTTGCCGGTAACGAGATTGAACTAGGTATTGGATACCGACGATCGAATCTCGGGCAAGTAACATACCGATGACAAAGGGAACAATGTATGTTGTTATGCGGTTTGACCGATAAAGATCTTCGTAGAATATGTAGGAGCCAATATGGGCATCCAGGTTCCGCTATTGGTTATTGACCGAGAATAGTTCTAGGTCATGTCTACATAGTTCTCGAACTCGTAGGGTCCGCACGCTTAAGGTTTCGATGACAGTTATATTATGAGTTTATGAGTTTTGATGTATCGAAGGAGTTCGGAGTCCCGGATGAGATCGGGGACATGACTAGGAGTCTCGAAATGGTCAAGACGTAAAGATCGATATATTGGATGACTATATTCGGAGTTCGGAAAGGTTCCGAGTGATTCGGGTATTTTTCGGAGTACCGGAGAGTGACGGGAATTCTCCGGGGAGTATATGGGCCTTATTGGGCCATACGGGAATAGAGGAGAGAGGACAAAAGGAAGGAGGCCTGCGCCCCCCCTCTGGTCCGAATTGGACAAGGGGCGCAGCCCCCCTTTCCTTCTTCCTCTCCCCCTCTTTCCCCTTCTCCTACTCCAACAAGGGAGGTGGAATCCTACTAGGACTAGGGAGTCCTAGTAGGACTCCACACTTGGCGCGCCCCCTCCTAGGGCCGGCCTCCTCCCCCTTGCTTCTTTATATACGGGGTCAAGGGGACACCCCATGACACACAAGTTGATCTACGTGATCATTCCTTAGCCGTGTGCGGTGCCCCCCTCCACCATATTCCACCTCGGTCATATCATTGCGGTGCTTAGGCGAAGCCCTGCATCGGTAGAACATCATCATCGTCACCACGCCGTCGTGCTGACGAAACTCTTTGCTGGATCAGAGTCCGGGGATCGTCATCGAGCTGAACGTGTGCTGAACTCGGAGGTGTCGTACGTTCGGTGCTTGGATCGGTCGGATCGTGAAGACGTACGACTACATCAACCGCGTTGTCATAACGCTTCCACTTACGGTCTATGAGGGTACATGGACAACACTCTCCCCTCTCGTTGCTATGCATCACCATGATCTTGCGTGTGCGTAGGAAACTGTTGAAATTACTACGTTCCCCAACAGTGGCATCCGAGCCTGGTTTTATGCGTAGATGTCATATGCATGAGTAGAACACAAGTGAGTTGTGGGTGATACAAGTCATACTGCTTACCAGCATGTCATACTTTGGCTCAGCGGTATTATGAGATTAAGCGGCCCGGACCGACATTACGCGTACGCTTACGCGGGACTGGTTTCAACGTTACGAGCACTCGTTCTTAAAGGTGACTGGCGGGTGTCTGTCTCTCTCACTTTAGCTGAATCGAGTGTGGCTACGCCCGGTCCTTGCGAAGGTTAAAACAGCACTAACTTGACGAACTATCGTTGTGGTTTTTGATGCGTAGGTAAGAACGATTCTTGCTCAGCCCGTAGCAGCCACGTAATATTTGCAACAACAAAGTAGAGGACGTCTTGCAGGGCATGTTGTGATGTGATATGGTCAAGACGTGATGCTATATTTTATTGTATGAGATGATCATGTTTTGTAACCGAAGTTATCGGCAACTGGCAGGAGCCATATGGTTGTCGCTTTATTGTATGAAATGCAAACGCCCTGTAATTGCTTTACTTTATCACTAACTGGTAGCGATAGTCGTAGAAGCAATAGATGGCATAAACGACAACGATGCTACGATGGAGATCAAGGTGTCACGCCGGTGACGATGGTGATCACGACGGTGCCTCGGAGATGGAGATCACAAGCACAAGATGATGATGGCCATATCATATCACTTATATTGATTGCATGTGATGTTTATCCTTTATGCATCTTATCTTGCTTTGATTGACGGTAGAATTTTAAGATGATCTCTCACTAAAAATTATCAAGAAGTGTTCTCCCTGAGTATGCACCGTTGCGAAAGTTCTTCGTGCTGAGACACCACGTGATGATCACGTGTGATAGGCTCTACGTTCAAATACAACGGGTGCAAAACAGTTGCACACGCGGAATACTCAGGTTAAACTTGACGAGCCTAGCATATAACAGATATGGCCTCGGAACACGGAGACCGAAAGGTCGAGCGTGAATCATATAGTAGATATGATCAACATATTGATGTTCACCGTTGAAACTACTCCATCTCAAGTGACGATCGGACATGGTGTAGTTGATATGGATCACGTAATCACTTAGAGGATTAGAGGGATGTCTATCTAAGTGGGAGTTCTTAAGTAATATGATTAATTGAACTTAAATTTATCATGAACTTAGTCCTGGTAGTATTTTGCAAATTATGGTGTAGATCAATAGCTCGCGTTGTTGCTTTCATATGTTTATTTTGATATGTTCCTAGAGAAAATTGTGTTGAAAAATGTTAGTAGCAATGATGCGGATTCGATCCGTGATCTGAGGTTTATCCTCATTGCTGCGCAGAAGAATTATGTCCTCGATGCACCGCTAGGTGACAGACCTATTGCAGGAGCAGATGCAGACGTTATGAACGTTTGGCTAGCTCAATACGATGACTACTTGATAGTTTAGTGCACCATGCTTAACGGCTTAGAATCGGGACTTCAAAGATGTTTTGAACGTCATGGACCATATGAGATGTTCCAGGAATTGAAGTTAATATTTCAAGCAAATACCCGAGTTGAGAGATATGAAGTCTCCAACAAGTTCTATAGCTAAAAGATGGAGGAGAATCGCTCAACTAGTGAGCATGTGCTCAGATTGTCTGGGTACTTCAATCGCTTGAATCAAGTGGGAGTTAATCTTCCAGATAAGATAGTGATTGACAAAAATCTCTAGTCACCATCACTAAGTTACTAGAACTTCGAGATGAACTATAGTATGCAAGGGTTGACGAAAACGATTCCCGAGCTCTTCGTGATGTTGAAATCGATGAAGGTAGAAATCAAGAAAGAGCATCAAGTGTTGATGATTGACAAGACCACTAGTTTCAAGAAAAGGGCAAAGGGAAAGAATGGGAACTTCAACTAGAATGACAAGCAAGTTGTCACTCACACGAAGAAGCCCAAAGCTGAACCAAAGCTTAAAACTGAGTGCTTACACTGCAAAGGAAATGGTCACTAGAAACGGAAATACCCTGAATATTTGGTGGATAAGAAGGATGGCAAAGTGAACAAGGGTATATTTGATATACAGGTTATTGATGTGTACCTCACTAGTGTTTATCGTAGCCCCTAAGTATATGATACTTGTTCGGTTGCTAAGATTAGTAACTCGAAACAGGAGTTACAGAATAAACAGAGACTAGTTAAAGGGGAAGTGACGATGAGTGTTGGAAGTAGTTCCAAGATTGATATGATCATCATCGCACACTCCATATACTTTCGGGATTAGTGTTAAACCTAAATAAATGTTATTTGGCGTTTGCGTTGAGCATGAATATGATTTGATCATGTTTATTGCAATACGATTATTAATTTAAAGTTAAAGAATAATTGTTATACTGTTTACGTGAGTAAGACCTTCGATGGTTATACACCCAATGAAAATAGTTTGTTGGATCTCGATCGTAGTGATACACATATTCATAATATTGATGCCAAAAGATGCAAAGTTAATAATGATAGTGCAACTTATTTGTGGCACTGCCGTTTGGGTCATATCGGTGTAAAGCGCATGAAGAAACTCCATAAAGATGGATTTTCGGAATCACTTGGTTATGAATCATTTGATGCTTGCGAACCGTGCCTTTTGGGCAAGATGACTAAAACTCCATTCTCCAGAACAATGGAACAAGCTATTGACTTATTGGAAATAATACATACCGATGTATGCGATCCAATGAGTGTTGATGCTCGTGGCAAATATCGTTATTTTCTGACCTTCACAAAATGATTTGAGCAGATATGGGTATATCTACTTGATGAAACATAAGTCTGAAATAATTGAAAGGTTCAAAGAATTTCAGAGTGAAGTGGAAAAATCATCGTAACAAGAAAATAAAGTTTCTGCGATCTGATCGTGGAGACAAATATTTGAGTTACGAGTTTGGTTTTCAATTAAAACAATGTGGAATAGTTTCACAGCTCACGCCACCTGGAACACCACAACGTTATGGTGTGTCCGAACGTCGTAACCGCACTTTATTGGATATGGTGCATCTATGATGTCTCTTACTAATTTACCACTATTGTTTTGGGGTTATGCATTAGAGACAGCTGCATTCACGTTAAAAGGGCACCATCTAAATCCGTTGAGATGACACCATATGAACTGTGGTTTAGTAAGAAACCCAAGTTGTCGTTTCTTAAAGTTTGGGGCTGCGATGCTTGTGTGAAAAAGTTTCATCCTGATAAGCTCAAGTCCAAATCGGAGAAGTGCGTCTTCATAGAATACCCAAAGGAAACTGTTGGGTACACCTTCTATCACAGATCTGAGGGCAAGATTTTCATTGCTAAATTCGGATCCTTTCTAGAGAAGGAGTTTCTCTCGAAAGAAGTGAGTGGGAGGAAAGTAGAGCTTGATAAGGTAATTTGTACCTTCTCCCGAATTGGAAAGTAGTTCATCACGGAAATCAGTTCCTGTGATTCCTACACCAATTAGTGAGGAAGCTAATGATGATGATCATGAAACTTCAGATCAAGTTACTACAAAATCTCGTAGGTCTTCCAAAGTATAGTCCGCACCAGAGTAGTACGGTAATACTGTCCTGGAAGTCATGTTACTAGACCATGATGAACCTACGAACTATGAGGAAGCGATGATGAGCCCAGATTCCGCGAAATGGCTTGAGGCCATAAAATCTGAGATATGATCCATGTATGAGAACAAAGTATGGACTTTGATTGACTTGCTCGATGATCAGCAAGCCATGTTAAATAAATGGATCTTCAAGAGGAAGACGGACACTGATAGTAGTGTTACTATCCACTAAGCTCGACTTGTTGCAAAAGGTTTTCAACAAGTTCAAGGGGTTGAATACGATGAGATTTTCTCACTCGTATCCATGCTTAAGTCTGTCCGAATCATGTTAGCAATTGCCACATTTTATGAAATCTGGCAAATGGATGTCAAAACTGCATTCCTTAATGGATTTATTAAAGAAGAGTTGTATATGATGCAATCAGAAGGTTTTGTCAATCCTGAAGATGCTAACAAAGTGTGCAAGCTCCAATAATCCATCAATGGACTGGTGCAAGCATCTCGGAGTTGGAATATACGCTTTGATGAGTGGATCAAAGCATATGGTTTTATACAGACTTTTGGAAAGGCCTGTATTTACAAGAAAGTGAGTGGGAGCACTACAGCCTTTCTGATAAGTATATGTGAATGACATATTGTTGATCGGAAATAATGTAGAATTATTCTGCAAAGCATAAAGGAGTGTTTGAAAGAAGTTCTTTAAAAGAAAGACTTCAGTAAAGCTACTTACATATTGAGCATCAAGATCTATTGAGATAGATCAAGACGCTTGATAAGATTTTCAATGAGTACATACCTTGACAAGATTTTGAAATAGTTCAAAATGGAGCAGTCAAAGAAAGAGTTCTTGCCTGTGTTGCAAAGGTGTGAAATTGAGTAAGGCTCAAATCCCGACCACGGCAGAAAATAGAAAAGAGAATGAAAGTCATTCCCTATGCCTCAGTCATAGGTTCTATAAAGTATGCTATGCTATGTACCAGACCTATTGTATACCTTGCTCTGTATTTGGCAAGGGAGTACAATAGTGATCTAGGAATAGATCACTAGACATTGGTCAAGAATATCCTTAGTGAGGACTAAGGAAATATTTCTCGATTATGACGGTGATAAAAGAGCCCGTCGTAAAGAGTTACATCGGTGCAAGCTTTCACACCGATCCAGATGACTCTAAGTCTCAATCTGGATACATATTGAAAGTGGGAGTAATTAGCTAGAGTAGCTCCGTGCAGAGCATTGTAGACATAGAATATTTGCAAAATACATACGGCTCTGAATGTGACAGACCCGTTGACTAAGCTTCTCTCACGAGCAAAATATGATCGCACCTTAGTACTCTTTGGGTGTTAATCACATAGTGATGTGAACTAGATTATTGACTCTAGTAAACCATTTGGGTGTTGGTCACATGACGATGTGAACTGTGGGTGTTAATCATATACAGATATGAATATTGGTGTTAAATCACATGCCGATGTGAACTAGATTATTGACTCTAGTGCAAGTGGGAGACTGAAGGAAATATGCCCTAGAGGCAATAATAAAGTTATTATTTATTTCCTTATTTCATGATAAATGTTTATTATTCATGCTAGAATTGTATTAACCAAAAACATGATACATGTGTGAATACATAGACAAACATAACGTCACTAGTATGCCTCTACTTGACTAGCTCATTAATCAAAGATGGTTATGTTTCCTAACCATAGACATGTGTTGTCATTTGATTAATGGGATCACATCATTAGGAGAATGATGTGATTGACATGACCCATTCTGTTAGCCTAGCACTTGATCGTTTAGTATGTTGCTATTGCTTTCTTCATGACTTATACATGTTCCTGTAACTATGAGATTATGCAACTCCCGTTTACCGGAGGAACACTTTGGGTCCTACCAAACGTCACAACGTAACTGGGTGATTATAAAGGAGTACTACAGGTGTCTCCAAAGGTACATGTTGGGTTGGCGTATTTCGAGATTAGGTTTTGTCACTCCGATTGTCGAAGAGGTATCTCTGGGCCCTCTCGGTAATGCACATTACTATAAGCTTTGCAAGCAATGTGACTAATGAGTTAGTTAAGGAATGATGCATTACGTAACGAGTAAAGAGACTTGACGGTAACGAGATTGAACTAGGTATTGGATACCGACGATCGAATCTCGGGCAAGTAACATACCGATGACAAAGGGAACAACGTATGTTGTTATGCGGTTTGACCGATAAAGATCTTCATAGAATATGTAGGAGCCAATATGGGCATCCAGGTTCCGCTATTGGTTATTGACCGAGAATATTTCTAGGTCATGTCTACATAGTTCTCGAACCCGTAGGGTCCACACGCTTAAGGTTTCGATGACAGTTATATTATGAGTTTATGAGTTTTGATGTACCGAAGGAGTTCGGAGTCCCGGATGAGACCGGGGACATGACGAGGAGTCTCAAAATGGTCGAGACGTAAAGATCGATATATTGGACGACTATATTCGAAGTTCGGAAAGGTTCCGAGTGATTCGGATATTTTTCGGAGTACCGGAGAGTTACGGGAATTCGCCGGGGAGTATATAGGCCTTATTGGGCCATACGGGAATAGAGGAGAGAGGCCAAAAGGAAGGAGGCCTGCGCCCCCCTGGTCCGAATTGGACAAGGGGCGCAGCCCCCCTTTCCTTCTTCCTCTCCCCCTCTTTCCCCTTCTCCTACTCCAACAAGGGAGGTGGAATCCTACTAGGACTAGGGAGTCCTAGTAGGACTCCATACTTGGCGCGCCCCCTCCTAGGGCCGGCCTCCTCCCCCCTTGCTCCTTTATATACGGGGGCAAGGGGACACCCCATGACACACAAGTTGATCTACGTGATCGTTCCTTAGCCGTGTGCGGTGCCCCTCTCCACCATATTCCACCTCGGTCATATCGTTGTGGTGCTTAGGCGAAGCCCTACGTCGGTAGAACATCATCATCGTCACCACGCCGTCGTGCTGACGAAACTCATTCCCGACACTTTGCTGGATCGGAGTCCGAGGATCGTCATCGAGCTTAACGTGTGCTGAACTCGGAGGTGCCATACGTTCGGTGCTTGGATCGGTCGGATCGTGAAGACGTACGACTACATCAACCGCGTTGTCATAACGCTTTCGCTTACGGTCTACGAGGGTACGTGGACAACACTCTCCCCTCTCATTGCTATGCATCACCATGATCTTGCGTGTGCGTAGGAAACTGTTAAAATTACTACGTTCCTCAACAGTATGGCTATCTTATGATGTTTGAGTAGATCCATTTTGTCCTATGGGTTAATTGATGATCGTGATTGGTTTGAGTTGCATGTATTATTATTAGTGCTGTCCTATGGTGCTCTCCGTGCCGCGCAAGCATGAGGGATTCCCGCTATAGGGTGTTGCAATACGTTCATGATTCGCTTATAGTGGGTTGCTTGAGTGACAGAAGCATAAACCCGAGTAAGAGGGTTGTGGCGTATGGGATAAAGGGGACTTGATGCTTTAATGCTATGGTTGGGTTTTACCTTAATGATCTTTAGTAGTTGCGGATGCTTGCTAGAGTTCCAATCATAAGTGCATATGATCCAAGAAGAGAAAGTATGTTAGCTTATGCCTCTCCCTCAAATAAAATTGCAATAGTGATTACCGGTCTAGTTATCGATTGACTAGGGACAAGTAACTTTCTCGTGACAAAAAGCTCTCTACTAAAACTAACTTAGTTTTGTCTTCATCTAAACAGCCCCTAGTTTACATTTTCGTGCTTTTTATTATCTTGGAAACCTATCCTATCACACCTACAAAGTCCTTCTAGTTTCATACTTGTTTTAGGTAAAGCAAACACTAAGCGTGCGTAGAGTTGTATCGGTGGTCAATAGAAATTGAGGGAATATTTGTTCTACCTTTAGCTCCTCGTTGGGTTCGACACTCTTACTTATCGAAAGAGGCTACAACTGATCCCCTACACTTGTGGGTTATCATTATGCAATATCGGATACCGGAGGAATGCCTTGTGTGCTATCAAACGTCACAACATAACTGGGTGATCATAAAGATGCTCTACAGGTATCTCTGAAGGTGTTTATTGTGTTGGCATAGATCGAGATTAGAATTTTTCACTCTAAGTATCGGAGAGGTATCTCTGGGCCCTCTCGATAATACACATCATAAGCTTGCAAGCAAATGACTAAGGAGTTAGTCACGAGGTGATGTATTACGGAACGAGTAAAGAGACTTGCCAGTAACAAGATTAAACTAGGTATGAAGATACCGACGATCGAATCTCGGGCAAGTAACATACCAATAGACAAAGGAAATTACGTATGTTGTCATAACGGTTCAACCAATTAATATTTTCGTAGAATATGTAGGAGCCAATATGGGCATCCAGGTTCTACTATTGGTTATTGACCGGAGAGGTGTCTCGGTCATGTCTACATAGTTCTCGAACCCGTAGGGTCCGCACGCTTAAGATTCACTGACGATATAGTGTTATATGAGTTATATGTTTTGGTGACTGAATGTTGTTCGGAGTCCCGAATGAGACCACTGACATGAAGGAGTCTCGAAATGGTCGAGAGGTAAAGATTGATATATAGGACGATGGTATTTGGACATCGGAAGTGTTTCGGGACATTCCGGGAAGAAATCGGGTCACCGGAAGAGGTTTCGGGCACCCGCCGACAAGATATGGGCCTTATGGGCCAAAGGAGGGGACAGACTAGCCCACAAGGGGGCTGGTGCGCCCCTTCCCTTGGTTGGCCAACCCTAGGGAAGGAAAAGGGGGAGGGCTAGCCCCTCCTGCTTTTCCCTCTCATGGGAAAAAGGAAAAGGGGGGGCGCCACCCTCCCCTGCCTTTCCCCGTGCTCCAAATAAGGAAAGGGTGGGGCACGGCTTGGGAGAGACCCCAAGTAGGATTCCTCCTACTTGGGCGCCCCCCTTGGCTGCTCCTCCCTTACTTCCACCTATATATATGTGGGAAGGGGGCGCCTAGCACATAACAGACAATTGCTTAGCTGTGTGCAGCGCGCCCCTCCACCGTTTACACCCCCGGTCATATTTTCGTAGTGCTTACGTGAAGCCCTGCGAAGATCACTTCACCATCACCATCATCATGACGTCGTGCTGTCGAAACTCATCCACAACCTCGCCGTCTTGCTAGATCAAGAAGGCGTGGATGTCACTGAGCTGAACGTGTGCTGAACGCGGAGGTGCCGTACGTTCGGTACTCGACCAGTTGGATCGCGAAGAAAGTTCGAATACATCAACCGCATTGTGAAACGCTTCCGCTTACGGTCTACGAGGGTATGTAGACACACTCTTCCCCCTTGTTGATATGCATCTTCTTGATAGATCTTGCTTGTGCGTAATTTTTTTTCCATGCAATGTTTCGCAACAAGGAACCAACGTGTTTTTACTGGACGTCGCATGAGTCACCACGAGGTGGCTCTGCTGGCCTTCGTGGACATCAAGCAGCTAAATTTGGCATTTGTTGAGGCCATGCACACTTCGGGCATTGGCTGAGTTAGTTTTGTGTGTTTTTTTCTTTTTGAGTTTTGTCGCTTAGACCCTCCAAAACGTGTGCCTCCTTGTATATTGTTTTTCATCGCTTTCCTTCTCTATAAAAAGACAGTGCTCCTACCGTATATTCTAAGGGAAACTATATAGATCATCCGGCGGATCACAGCCCGTATCCGTCACCTTGTATGCACGCCACGTGCCCCATGGCCACCACCACCAGTTTTTTCAACTGACACGTTGTTGCAATCTCTCTCATCGCAATAATGGCTCTGTTGCAGGATCTAGATCTTGAGAGAAGTCGCCACTCGTGCTTCTCCCGAGCCCCCGTCGAGTCACCGCCTCCCCGTGCTGCTCCAACTGCTCCGATCTCCTGTTGACTCGCGTGCCTCCCCGTGAGGCGACATGGTTAGAAACTCGATGCTTGCCGGTGGCAGTGCCATGGCGGGGATGGGCGGCGCGGTTCCTTCGTAACCACCGTCCAACGGGCTCGTGGCGAACTACGATGGTGTTTTGTTTTGCAACATCCAATCTATTGCAAGAAATATTTCTGCAATATCAGTCATTTTGCAAAGCTTTCTTCCGTAACACCATATAGAGGTGAAGACAAAGAGAAAAAATTCCGCAACATCACCTCAGTTGCAAACAAATTATGTACCTCTGTTAAAAAAAATGAAGATAATTTTTTTTGCAATAACCTATGTTGCAAAATAAAAAATCCCTGCAACATAACCTATGCTGCAAAAATATCCATAACACAATCTTTGTTACAAATGTTTACGCAACAAGTACTTTGTTGCAAAGAAGAGGAATTAGTTTAGCCTCTTGATTTTGTCACATCCGACCGCTCGCGAGGCGGCGGATCTTTTAAAAAGATCCACTGGCCGACGCGTAGCAGCCCCATATCTCTACTAGTTAAAAAGAACGTAAGGTTCCCATTTCACCTTTCTTCTCACTACCCCTGGTCCAACCTTCCATGTATATGATAATCCATGCAAACAACCGACGGATCGGTGTGTTCCATCCGTCGCCTTCTACGTTGGCCGCGTGTCCTCTGGACCCAAGCCTTATCTCCTTGGCTCTAGAAAAGTCCACAACATCACACCCTTATCTTCTCCATGTACTTGTTCTTCTCTGCGGCTGGATCCCGAGCGCCCGCCATGCTCCTGCCGCCGCCACACCGGCAAGAAGCTATGCGCCCGTCTCCTCTTCTTCTACATCTCCTCCTCTTCCTCTCTCCATCCTCTCCCTCTCCTCTAAGATCGTATCCTCTATGTCCCTTTCCAGGTCGCATGGTGCTGGATTACTATGCCAGAGCTCGTACAGGGAGAGCGCTCGTTGCTACCTCTTGCCGGCCGGCGAGCAGTTCTCCTCCACCCCCGCTCCCAAACTTCTTGCTTGTCGGGCCCGAACCCTGGCGTCACAGTAGCTGCTCCCGCAGCATGAACGCATTTGCAGGCACCCGTTTCTGCAACAATGGGGTTGTTGCAAATCTTTGCATGATTTGACTATTGTGCGAGTGTTGTTTTGTGGAAATAGTCCTGCAACAAGATCAATGTTGCAAAAAAAATCTGCAACAAAACGCTTGTTGCAATGCCTTTTTTGAAACAAGGCCTCGTTGCCGGAAAAAAATGTAAGAGAACTTCTGTTGCAAAAATAATTATTTTGCAACAAGACCTCTGGTGCAAAAAAATCTGCAACTTGACATATGTTGCAAAAATTTCCGTAACGTGACCCGTGTTGCAGAAATTTTCCGCAACACGACTTGTGTTGCAATAATAGAGGATGACGCTCGGTCACTAAATCTGTCTGATCCCACGGCTCGCGAGGCAACGGATCTTAATTTACTTACCTTCTGGGCCAATTTCACTTTAATTTACTTACCAAACTGCTAATCAAAATAAAAGGTTATTCATGGGCAGAATATGATGAACATTTATTTACACAGTCGCATTATTATTGACAGGTAAATCACAAGCTAACGTACTAGAATATTTATATCCCATTGCAACGCACGTGCATTGTCCTAGTATTGTACCCCGCATTGATCGACGCGCCCTCCGCACTGAGAGTCGAGCCCATGGAGCATGCAGGCAAAGCCCAGCAGCCCACGGCTTGTTGCGGACCCGCAGCTCACTTTGTGCGTTTGGTTTACATGGTTCGGTTTATACGGTTTTTCGGTTTGTACGGTATTAATACTTCGCTAAATACGGTATGAAATTAAAATATGGTTCGGCTTCGGTATATACCAAATTATTTCGGTATGGTTTCGGTATATACCATAATAACCAAAGTTGACGCGAATTTGAAAATGACGTCATAACAATTTATAAATTTTATGACTCTAAACACATATTATTTTACACAAATACTATATAACTATATATGCATGAATTTATTCATCCCTTGATTGTTATGAACGTGCTTAGCATTTTTTAAAAAGAAAAATAACTATGTTACAAGAAAAATATACGTACTTAATAGTGAATTTGACTCATGTACAAGAAAAATTAGTAACTTGTATGGTTGTTTGCCTCAAGAAATATAAATTTATTTTTACTCTGGTTTATTCGGTTAACCATTCGGTTTTTGGGTATATACCATAAAAACCAAAGTTTAAAACGGTATGAAAAACTTATACCACATCAAAACCAGAAACCATAAAAACCGTAAAAGTAGTTCGATTCGGTTTAATCGGTATGGTTTTTCGGTTTGGTTTGAAAATGCACAGAGTGACCCGCAGCACGCGCTGTGGTCACGGAAGCAGGCACGTGTGTTGACTCGTGAGCCAGCCCGACTCCCTTCCCCATCAGTCGCGGTCGCGGTCGCCGCGCGCCGGAGAGGACTCGCCTCGGTACTATAAACCTTCTCTCGCCCGCCTCCTATACAGCTTCGGCCACCACCGCTTTCCCGTCCCCCTCTGCCTCACTGCCTGCACACGCCGGACAGGACATGGATCTAGAGGCGGCGGCTCCTCCCCGGCCCCGCGGCGGCTCCCCGGCGACCACCCCACCACCGCCGGCCGACAGAGAGACCGACGTGAGTGCGCGGGGAGAAACCCCACCCTCTCAATCTTACAGCTCTGCTTAGCTTTTGTTTTAGAGTACTTGTATTCTCTAGCTGAATCGATTTGTAGTTTGCGCGAGCTCTCGCCTCGTGTTGCTGTGGGATTCTCGCCGGAAAGCTTCGGCCGAGAACGAGAGGTTTACTTTAGTGCTACAATCTGTAGGCTTATTAAAACAATTCTTTAACGAGAGCATCTATTTGGTTACTGTATGTGCATGCGCACAGTAGTAGAGCATGCTCGGGAATGCTCGGGAGACCCGAGCGGCGGGGAATCGATCGACTTGTTCGTCCACGGAAGTTCTGGTGCAGCCGCAGTCGTAGAGATGCTGCGCTTGATTCCTGCGACGACGGCGGTGGCGCTGCGTGTCAAAATTCCAGCGTCAAGCCTGGGATTGGCTTCCGCCGCGGTGGCGATTTCTGCACGGGGTTGGTAGCACTGCGCTCCGCGAGTGCGCGTGCGCGTGTGCCCCAGTTTCCAAACTCTGTGTTGTTCTTTTCCCCATATCTTTTTTTTCTGCGGTGGTGACAGCTGATATGGAATAATTCTGTCATCGAGCGATGAGCAGAGTTGATTTCTCTTTTGTTTTGTCTGCTACTTTCCGCTACCGCTGGTCAGTGAGATTTGCAGTCACGCAACAGCCTCGTTTGTCTTTTTTTTTTCGTCGAAGGAAGCTGTTTGTCTTTGCCTGGGCCAATATGGAATCACTGGGATATTCTCCTTTCATGCTTCCATAACTTCTGGATGATATTTAACATAAAAGGCATGCTGAATGCATTAGAGAGCACTTTTAGTTTTTAGATAAGAGTTTGTATCTTCAGTTGGAAGACTTGAGCATCTCTGACTGAAAAGTGTTACTACTATTCCTTCACTGTGAAACGTGGTAGCCGAGATGGATCCCTAGGTGCTCATAAGCAACGGATAAGGATATTAGTCTGCAATGACCAGATTCCCTCTTTATTTCATTTGGAAATGTATCTAGCAATTTTCCATCCTTCATTCTTAGACGGGACTGGTAGTTTGGTTTTCTAATCTGTCCATTCAATAAAATATTAAGAGAAAGAGAGAACTAGGTTTGCTGATTGGGGGCGACCTTTTTGATGATGTCACAAGGGATTACATCACAGGGACTCAGATTCGATGTTGATGCCACACCAAAGTGGACCAAGAGAATGAAACAAGTCCTTGGTGTTCACATTTGTCTTAAGCCCCACAAAATTCCACATCATTACTTGTTGGGGATGGGATCTGTGAAATTATCAGCATAATTGATTTCAAGCAATGATAACGGTCCTACTTTGGGGCTTTGGGCCTTGCTTGACTCCATTGACTCACTATGCGTATAAATGACCAATTGCTTTGTATGATCAGTTTGGTGCATCCCTCCTTTTTAGAGTACTGAATCTCTTATGGGTAGCTCAAAGCTCATACAAATGGCTTCCCTAAACTGTGAGCAGGTTGGCAATGTTCGCAAGAATATATTCCTTGCGTACAAGACTCTTGGTGTGGTTTTTGGTGGCCTTGTTACTTCTCCCCTCTATGTTTATCCCTCAATGAACTTGTCATCTCCTACAGAAGCTGACTACCTGGGAATATACAGCATAATGTTTTGGACTCTTACTTTAATTGGTGTGGTCAAGTATGTAGGCATAGCTCTCAATGCTGATGACCATGGTGAAGGTAAAGTTTCCATCTTTCCTTTCCTTTGAGCGGTTATTGCTGTCTTTCTAGATGATTGTTGAAATTGCTAATAACTTGGACAACGTTAGTTGATGATTTTTTATTTGAAAACAAACCAAAAAAATCAGTACAAACAGATTTCTTGATCAAATATTTGGGTACTTGTGGCGTTGCATATCTGTTTAGATCAATTTATTTTCTAGTCTGTTATCTTCAATACTTTAGTATGAACCAAGCAATTTACATACTATGTTCTATGAACATGTGTTCAGCTTGGAAAATGTCAATGAACCTTAAGTCTGTAGAGCTGTAACTTTTGCTTTTAAACTCTTAATACAAGCTTCTTTTGCTGGTTAAATTATTTTTTACTTTATACTGTTACTGGTCTGGAGTGTTGCTTAGTCTACTTTCTGGTTTCTGCAGGTGGTACATTTGCAATGTATTCTTTGTTGTGTAGGCATGCCGATATAGGCATCCTTCCTTCCAAGAGAGGGTATTCAGAAGAAGAACCATTGCTTCATGAGCAGTCAGCAACAGCTATAAGGCCTAGTAAGCTGGGCAAGTTCTTTGAGCGAAGCATAACTGCAAGAAGGGTATTGTTATTCATGGCAATTCTTGGGATGTGCATGCTCATTGGAGATGGAATCCTAACTCCTGCTATTTCAGGTTTGTTGTTTGCAGATGACATATCTAAATTAATCATTTTTGTGATCATATAGATAACTAACATGTTGTTTATGTCGTTTCAGTGTTATCAGCAATTGATGGACTAAGAGGACCATTTCCTTCTGTTAGTAAACGTAGGTAGCTCGATAGGTGTTGATTAGTAATGAAAATAATCTCTGATAACCCTTTTAGATGACATTGATCTTTCATTGAATTTTCCAGCTGTTGTGGAAGCTCTATCTGCAGCAATTCTTATTGGTGTATTCTTGCTGCAAAAGTATGGGACCTCAAAAGTGAGCTTTCTGTTTTCTCCAATCATGGCAGCATGGACTTTCACCACTCCAATCGTTGGAATATACAGCATTGTTCGTTACTACCCGGGCATCTTCAAAGCCATTTCGCCACATTATATTGTTCATTTCTTCCTAAAAAATAAAAAACAAGGGTGGCAGCTGCTTGGTGGGACTGTTCTATGTATCACAGGTACATCAGATTTACATGCCAAGATTATCAGGTTGTGCATTTTTTTTCAGACAAGATCATGCAGGCTAAAGTCGATCTCCTGCATACAGGTGCAGAAGCTATGTTTGCAGATCTTGGCCACTTCAGCAAAAAAGCTATTCAGGTCATTATTATTAACAAATACCAGCATGAATTATTCTTTGTGAATGTTTTCTATGTATAGCTGGTTACACCTTATTTGTTTTCAGATAGCATTTTTATCCAGCATATATCCTTCTCTGGTCCTCACTTATGCCGGGCAAACAGCATACCTTATTAACAATGTCAATGACTTCAGTGATGGATTCTACAAATTTATCCCTCGGCCAGTTTACTGGCCGATGTTTGTCATTGCAACACTAGCAGCAATTGTTGCAAGCCAATCCTTAATATCGGCAACATTTTCTGTCATCAAGCAATCAGTTGTCCTGGACTACTTTCCACGTGTCAAAGTGGTGCACACATCACATCAAAAGGAAGGGGAGGTTTACTCACCAGAAATTAATTACATTCTGATGGTACTATGTGTTGGTGTTATACTAGGCTTTGGAGGTGGAAAGGAGATAGGGAATGCTTTTGGTAAGTAAATTTGACGAAACAAATGCTTCAGTTGTTGATATACAGCTACTTTGTGCCTGAAGACTCAATGCATAATTGATATTTTTACTGCAGGTGTTGTTGTCATCATGGTCATGCTCATAACTACAATCATGCTCACTCTTGTGATGATCATCATATGGAGAACACCACGCGTTTTTGTCGGGATGTTTTTCATTCCATTCGTCATTATGGAAGGGTCCTATGTCAGTGCTGTTTTCACCAAGATCCCTGAAGGTGGTTGGCTTCCTTTTGCAGTTTCCATGATCCTTGCATTGATCATGTTCGTCTGGTACTATGGTAGGCAAAGAAAAATAGAGTATGAAATGGCGAACAAGATAACCATGGAGCGCCTTGGTGAGCTCTTGGCAATGCCTGAGGTCCAGAGGGTCCCGGGCTTGTGCTTCTTCTACAGCAACATACAGGACGGGCTAACTCCTATACTTGGCCATTACATCAAGAACATGAGCTCACTGCATACAGTCACAATTTTTGTGACCCTGAGGTACCTGCTGGTTTCCAAAGTTGATCAACGGGAAAGGGTCCTGATCAAGAGGCTTGGACCTAGAGGGGTGTACCAGTGCACAGTCCAGTATGGCTACGCTGACAACCTGAGCCTCAAAGGGGGCGATGATCTTGTCGCACAGGTCATGAGATGCCTGAAGCGGCACATTGCGATGAGCACCGACCGACGATCATCTGTTTCCACTGAGGAAGAGATTGCCAACTTGGAGGCGGCAAGTTCAGCCGGGGTGGTGCATGTCCGGGGCAAGATGAGGTTCTATGTGGGTGATGATGCCGGTTGTTTTGACAAGGTCATGCTCCGATTCTACGAGTTCTTGCATAGCATCTGCAGATCGGCACTGCCGACTCTGGGGATGCCTCTGCAGCAGCGAGTTGAGATCGGCATGTTGTACAAGGTTTGAGGCGCCGCATCAACTGTTTTTGGTATGGATCTCGTGAAAATGGTCACACTCTCCATAATATACCGTCATGTCGGAAATGCCATTTGTGTTGGCCACGCCATATTTTTTGCAAGCAATGACACGGTTGGTGCACATCTTTTGTGAAGATTTTTAAACTGACATTAAGACAAGTGGGCCTGAACTATTGGATTATTTGGCATCTCAATTCCTGGTATATAAGAGTGATGGCACGAAAGTTGGGCCAACAAAGCGGGAGAAGGGTACCGTGAAGTCAGCGAAAAGTGCCACCATGTCTCCTGTAAGAAATTCTGGGCAGGTTTGACCAGTTCAGTAGGAAACGTGTCAAGAACTCAAGATTTATTATATTTCATTTGGGATCTTATTTTTGTTCGCCAAACTTGAGGCATATCATCTTGTTATAAAAAAAAAGGAAGAGAACAACTTCCCCAGTATTTGATCTCTGGATTCAAAGATGAACCAATTATTACATTGTCGCAATAGTTAAAAAAAATAAAGAAATAAAAGGCTAAAACACAGAGTAGCGATTTGGTGCCTAGGCTCATCTGCACCTGCGCTGAGGAAAAAAAATCAAAACATATACTAGAATATTTTTTTAAATCTATTTTTTTTGCATGGTAGATAATTTGGAGCATGAGGTGCGATTCAAATTTCAGATCATTTGGACATCTGAGTAGCTCTCGGCAAAAAAAACAAATTATGGTTCTATAAAAAAGTTTACACCAAATTTGTTTTTTTTGCCGAGAGCTACTCATATTTTCAAATGATCTGAAATTTGAAGCGCACCTCACGTGCCAAATTTATCTACCATGCAAAAAAAAAATTGGATTCTTTTTTATTTTTCTTAATTTTTTTGTTGACCGGGTGCAAATGAGCTTGGGCTTAGAAATGGATATTCGTAAAACACAATGTTACATAGCATATTGCTAAACCGTTTCCCATGTTCAATACTTGCGATATAAATTCAACATCAATATAGTGTGTAATATATAGTACCTTTATATTTTCCTTGTGCACATGAAGTGATGTTGTCTCTTTTAACCATTAAATGTCACAACCCTAGCTTTATGTTAATGTACTGGACGCATAGAGAGCATAGCATAGCACCATGTCTGGATTCATTGAATTATGAAAACAAGGATTAACTCAAACCTCATGTGTCCTAAAGGGATAAGACCCTAAATTTCCTCAATGAATGCAAAATGCCCTTCATGGCAAGAGCTTCATATAACTTATATGGATCCTCTAAAAATTTGAAGGGTTATTTGGAAATGATAATTTTCAACCATAATTCTTAAAATAGCTAGATCTGGATATATTAAAATGAGGGACTTTCACATGATGATTTATCTTCAAATTTTGTATCTAGCCTTCCAATAATATTAGGAAGCTATAATAATTATTCCAAGATTTTTGGAATCAGCCATAACACACTTGTAGTTTAAACCCTAAACCTTAATTAAATTGGGTTTATATTGTTAGACAATAAAAATATAATCTCAACAAATTTGGATCTTCTTATGTGGACCTGGGTTGCACACCTAAACTTTAATCAAATTGGGTGTATATTGTTAGAAACAAAAATATAATCTCAACAAATTTGAAACTTTTTATGTGGACCTGGGTTGCACCAGTAAGGTCACATAAATCTCAGAAGTTTCAGAGCTAGTTTGAATTTTCATTTAAATCAAAACAACAACAAGTAAAATAGGAATCAGAATAAATAGCAGAGAGCTACTGTAGCATGGACCTTAATTTGCAAGTGAGCCTAGCCCAGCCCAGCCACTCTCCGCTATCATGCCCCCAACGGTTCCTCTGGCGTGACTGCAAACGATGATGTTTTGACATTTTTTTGTGTGTCGTGTCTCCTCCGATTTGGAGCGGCTGGTTGGCCGGTGAAAAATACTCCCTCTGTTCGGAATTACTTGTCTTGAAAATGGATGTATCTAGAACTAAAATACGTCTAAATACATCCATTTCTGCGACAAGTAATTCCGAACGGAGGGAGTATTTAACAATTATTTGAAAAAAACCAAACATGATGTTTTTTAAATGTTTATACACTGTAGAAAAATATTCATGTAATTTTTCAGAAAAAGGTTCAACGTGTATTTGAAAATTGTTTAACATGTATTTAAAAATATATTCATTCTGTATTTTTTTAAATGTTCAGCTTGTATTAAAAAAATGCTTTGTATGTATGTGAAAACTGTACAACATGTAGTGGAAAGTTAGACATGTATGAAAAAAAAAAAGGAAAAGAAAGCTTCAAGTCCTTTATGTGGAGTTGTAACTCTTTTGTTATTTAGAGCTAGCTTCTGGGACCGGTCCCTTCCCCTTGTTAAAACAAAGGTCTCAATCACGGTGGAAATAAATTCTATGCATTCTGCTCCGAGGACTAATATGCCCCACTAAGTTTTTGTCAGAAAGTGCTCAAACGCCTTGTGCTATGTTATATTTGCAGAGGAGGTGTCTCCACGAATCTTTCCCTAGTACATCAGTGAACTATAATACAGTATATTCTATCCCAATTTTCTTACAGATGGGTCGGGCCAGTTAGAGAGCCCTCGAGTCCATCGCTTCCTGAGCGCAAACTGAACCCAAGAGGGCACGACTATACCTCGCTTTCTGCGAGAGTTACCACCGCATCGCCTCAAGGAACACCCCCTAGTGGGCCAGCCCAGTAACAGGTTTTTTATTTCTTCAGTCGGTTTGTTTGTTTACCTTTTTTTTACCTTTGTATATATTTTCAAAAATGCTACAATACATATGACTAAAAAAAGGGAAAATATTAGCTTCAACCGGTTGATAACCACGTCGCGTCCGCCTCCTTCAGCGATTGACACGTGTCACATGGGCCCCCACTCCATCGATATCCTTATCACGAGCGAAACACCTCCACACTTTTCTCTCCCGTAGCCAAAACTCACTGTGAGTTAACAGCTTGGCGAGCGCCGTCTGCCTGCGCGCGCTTTGCCGGTGAGCCGCACCCCTTGTCGCTGCTCGACGCCCCTCCTCATCCGGCTAAACCCTGCGTCGCCATTGCCGCTAGAGGAGCACATCAAGAAAAGTAACAACTCGTCCAGGCTTGTCTGCGACGACGACTACTCGACGGCGGCGTTGAGGAAGATGGCCAAGGAGCAGTTCCTAGTGACGCAGCTGCTCGTTGTCTTGCTTCCGGTGATCCAGCTAGTCGGCGGCGAGCTCGCCGAGGTCATCGCCAAGATGTTTGAGAGCATACTGGACTGCTCGTCCAAGGCCAAACCGTGCTGAAACTTTTCGGCTCAATCTACTGATACAAAGCTTCTACCACAGCATCACCTTGGTTGCAATTAATTTTGCAACAAAGGTCTTGTTGCAGGAATACAGAGAAGAGGCCGGAGATGTTGTTCAAATTTTTGCAACAAGGGTCTTGTTGCTGGAATACATAGAAGAGGTCGGTGATGGTCTTGCAACAAAGACTATCTTGAAATGCAGGTTTTGCAACATGGGTCTTATTGCAGGAACATGGGCGGGTTGGGGGCGGCGCCACGCTGGGCGCAACTCTGTGACACCCGGATAATTAGGTTAAAGTAATCCCATGTTAACGATGCCACGTCACCTCAGTTACGGTTGATAATCTCGCGTTAGTTCGAAACGATTCAAATTCAAATGATGAATTTAAGTTAAAACAATTAAATTTTCAAAAGTCAACACTAAATTGTTCCTAATGTGTCAAATAATCCATAGTAAATGATGGTGAATAAATTATCTTTTAATAAAATATTTAAATGCACTAAAGTAGTAGAAATGACAGCAAAAACAATTAATTAAATGCCTTTTTCAAGTTATAATAATAAAACTAAATTAGTAGTGTGCCAAAATAATTGTGGCAGTGGACTGATTAGTAATACTAATTTAGATGCTCACTGGATATTTTATAAAACTAAAATAAAAGAAACTATAAATGAAAACAGAAAATAATAAATAAAAGAAAAGGAAAAACAAAACAAACAGAAGGAGAACAACAACCCCCCGAGGGCCAACCGGCCCAGCACGCCACTGACCCAACTGGGCATCCAACCCACCAGCCCGCAGGCCCAGCCGCCCCCATCGCACCCTTATCCCCATGGGCAAACTACACCACAACTATCCCTCAAAAATCACTACCCTCTCGCTTAGGGTTTGCAGCGGCGCAGCTGGCGATTGTTTTGATCGCCGGGGAGATCGCTGTGTTTTACGCCAATACCAAATCGCTGCCCTTCGTGGGCGACAAGGGGGAGTCTGAAGGTCGGGGGCGCACGCTCCTGACTCTCTGTTGCCATGGAAGAGATGGGATCTTCTTCAAGAACAGGGAAGAAAGAGGAGGTTGATCTGGAGGAGATGCTCAAGGGCATGGAATTGTTGGATGAGGAGTTGGATGATGTGGTGATTGGTAAGGCAGACGCCAAGAAGTTTGAGGCGGAGGCTGGATGGATGGCCATTGCTAGGGTTAACACCGACAGACTGTTCAGCTCGACGACGTTTTTTGATAACATGAAATTTATTTGGGGTTTGGCCCAAACGCCAAAGTTCCGACAGGCTGGGGAGAATTTGTTTATTTTCCAGCTCTTTTGCCTAGAAGATTGGAGAAAGGTCGTCCATGGAGGACCCTGGCTATTCAGAGGGCTTGGTGTGGTCATAGAAGATTACGACGGAAAGACGGATCCTGAATCGGTGGTGCTAGATGGACTGTATGTTTGGGCTCAAATCCATAAGATCCCGGATGTCTATCGTCAGGAACCAATAGTAGATCAGCTCGCTCGTAGGATTGGCAAGGTCAGAGAGGTACAACTTCGTCCCAACCTGTACTATGAGGGTGACTATGTCCGGGTACGAGCAAGGGTTTTGACCACCAAACCCTTGACTCGATTCACGCCGTTGATGGTTGAAGGAGAAGCAAGACGCCTGTTGATAGTCAAGTATGAGAAGATACCATTCTTCTGTCAAGTTTGTGGATTCATGGGCCATAGCCATGAAGAGTGTGGCAGGGGGATTTGGAAGGAGGAGGACAAAAAATGGGGTCGTTGGATGTTAGCCCAGCGGCGTACAATGGATTATTCTCAGTCGATGGGTGGAAGGTTTTATTATCGAGGAGGTAGGGGTCGAAGCCGAGGTGGTACTGCTGGGCGGGGCTTCGTCCTAGCTCGTGGTCGAGGTGGTGATGTGAACACCGGAGAAACAACACAGCTGGTACGGATGCACAAGAGGACCGGGTCGAAGAAGTTGAGAAAGATGATAATGACGAGAGTGCGAAACTGGCAGGGGAAAAAAACAGTGCAACTAACTCTGCTATAGCAAATAACATGCAGCCCCGTCATGCTGCTTCCAACGTACATGCAGAGAATACAGACGAGAAAGCAAGAATGGCAGCCGAGGCGCTCAAGCCAATAACAAGAGGATCTCAGCTGATAACACGCAGGGTGTGCTGTCTGCTGCATTAACGCAGGCAGATTCAGAGAACGGTGAGCATACAGGCACTTTGGCCTTAATACAGAATAGCCCAGGTGGGGTTCCTCCGCTACCACCGGTCTATGTCTCGCCAAGGAAAATAAACAAGAGGGCGAAAAAAAGTTTGGAGCAGGGAGGGAGAGAGACTGGAGGAGAAGGCAGTGACACAACAAATGCAACAATGGCGGGCTCCTCCGAGGGGCGCCGCCGAGCGCAATGAGTATCGTCAGCTGGAATTGTCGGGGCACGGGCAAAGCCTCGACAATTCGCAAGCTTCGCGAGATAGCGAAGGAATTTGCCCCTACTTTGCTTTGTATAGTTGAAACACAAATTGACAAAGTGAGGGTGGAGAGTTTGGCTAGTGCTATAGGCTTTGATAAGAGTTATGCAATTAACAGTAATGGTAGAAGCGGAGGCATTGGTATTTTCTGGAATAATTTAATAGATATCGATATTTTGGGTTACTCTGATTATCATGTGGATTGTGCTGTTAGAGAGTCTGGTTTGGACCCATGGAGGATGACGGTGGTGTACGGAGAGGCTCAAACACACTTGCGCCACCAAACTTGGGATACTTTAAAGAATATTGCAAGTTTGAGCAGTCTACCGTGGCTATGTATCGGAGACTTTAATGAGGTATTACGTATAGAAGAGCATGAAGGGATTGGACAACGGAGTAATGCCCAAATCCAAGGGTTCCGAGACACTGTTGATGTTTGTATGCTGCTGGATATTGGATTTAAAGGGAGATTCTGGACCTTTGAGAAGAAAGTCACAGGTGGAACCTTCACGAGAGTTAGACTTGACCGAGCTTTGGGCTCGCCTTCTTGGTGCTCTATGTTTCCGCTGGCGAGTTTGTCGCACCGTAGGATGTCCTCTTCGGATCATGGCCCAATCCACCTGGAATTGAATAGGGACGAGGTGGCAAACAAATCTCTGAACCAAATTTTTTGTTATGAGGTTGCTTGGGAGAGTCATGAGAACTTGAAGGAGACAATTCAAACGTCGTGGTCAGCCTCTCAACCCTGTTCGAGAGCTACAGAGATAAAGCAGAATTATTTACCTTGTCGAACAACCTGAGGCGATGGGATAGAAGGACTTTTGGGTCTGTTCGGAGAGAGATGAAAAGCTTGAAGGAGTTAGAAGAGCTAAGGAATGATCCAACACGCACTGGGCCAAGTCATATAGAGGTGAAACTGAATGAGAGGTTGGTTGAATTGTATCATAGGGAAGAATTGTTATGGCGCCAACGCTCAAGAATTGATTGGCTGAAGGCAGGAGATAAAAATACAAAGTTTTTCCACATGCGTGCTAGTATGAGGAGGAAAAAGAACATGATAAAGGCTTTAATGAATTCTTTAGGGGTGGTTGTAGATGATCCAACAGAACTGAAATTGATGGTCACAGATTTTTATAAGAACTTATATTCCTCTGAGGGGGTGACTAACATGGAGGCAGTGCTTGAAAACGTCCCTCGAAGGGTTACTCCTGAGATGAATGAAGTGTTGTGTGCGGATTATAAAGAAGAAGAAGTCAAGACAGCTCTATTTCAAATGTTCCCCACAAAATCTCCGGGACCCGATGGATTTCCAGCACATTTTTATCAGCGGCACTGGGATGTGTGCGGGGAAGAGGTTACTAAGGCTGTTTGAGGATTGTTAAAGGAGAGGAAAATGTTGAGTGCATAAATGACACTTTTCTGGTTTTGATTCCTAAGGTAATGACTCCAACTCTGTTAGCTCAGTTTAGACCAATAAGCTTGTGCAATGTATTATACAAGATTGCCTCGAAGGTGATTGCAAATAGGTTGAAGCAAATCCTGCCAGAAATTATATCAGAAGAGCAATCAGCATTTGTTCCTGGAAGACTAATAATAGATAACATCATCACGGCTTATGAGTGTTTACACTTTATGAAAAGAAGTAAAGCCAAGAGTAAGTCACTGTGCTCTAAAACTCGATATGATGAAGGCCTACGATAGGCTTGAGTGGACTTATCTAGAGGCGATGATGGATAAACTAGGTCTTGCTAGGTCTTGGATCAGTGTAATCATGAGCATGATCAAGTCAGTCTCTTTTTTGGTACTTTTTAATGGAGAGAAGTTGGAACAGTTTAAACCCATAAGGGGTATTCGGCAGGGAGATCCAATCTCCCCTTATCTTTTCTTGATTGCAGCGGAGGGCCTTTCGTGCCTACTGAAATCCGTTCCTCAGTCGTCAGCATTTGTGGGAGTTCAGGTGGCGCCGACAGCTCCGGTTGTTAACCACTTGCTCTTCACCGGTGATAGCCTGTTGCTTTTCAAGGCAAGTACAGAAGGGGCAGCTGTGGTTTCAAACCTGATGAATACCTATTGTAATGCATCTGGACAGAGGGTGAACAATGATAAATCTTCAATATTCTTTAGTAAAGGGTGCCCTCAGGCATCCAGAGATGATATAAAAATACTCTCCAAGTTCATGATGAACAGTTGACTGACAGGTATCTGGGAATGCCTACCGAGGTGGGTCACTCATGGAATGGAACGTTCAAATACCTGAGGGGCCGGGTTTGGGAAAAGATCAAGGGATGGATGGAGAAGTTACTTTCTTATGCAGAGAAAGAAGTACTAATAGGCGGTTGCTCAGGCAATTCCTGTATATTCAATGCCATGTTTCAGGCTACCCAAAGGCATTTGTGAGAGTGTCACATCATTAATTCGGCAATTCTGGTGGGGCAGCAAGAGGGGGAAAAGGAAGCCCTGTTGGATATCATGGGATGTGTGCACGAAACCGAAGTATTTGGGAGGCCTCGGTTTTTGGGATATTGAGCTTTTCAACTTGTCGCTCTTGGCTAGGCAAGCGTGGCGATTGATTGAAGCTCCCATGACGTTGAGCGCGAGAGTTTTAAAAGCCAAATACTTCCCAAATGTATCTCTGCTAGAAGCGGAACTGGGACATAGTCCCTCTTAAATTTGGAGAGCGATTTTAGATGGAAGAGATGCTCTATCAGGGGGTCTTATAAGGAGAATTGGGACGGGAGAAGAAACAAAAATATGGGAACAAAATTGGATCCCTCGATCTGGAATGATGAGACCAATTGTGCCGCTGGTTAATGATAAACCTCATTTAGTCCTGGAATTAATCGATAGCTCTTCTGCTATTTGGCGAGAAAATAAGGTGCGGACTGTTTTTCTCCCTGCTGATGGTGATATAGTTCTTAGAATGTCACTGTGTACCAGGCATGTGCGGGACTTTTGGGCATGGGGGGAAGACGACAAAGGTGTGTTTTCAGTAGCTTCAGTTTACAGATTTTTGCTGAAGACCAAACTGCAGCGAGAGGCACTCCTGCAGCAAGCCGGCGGTCGTTCAAACATAACGGTAGAGGAGAAGGCTTGGACGTCTTTGTGGAGTTTGAGAGTGCCTTCCAAGCTGAAGATTTTCTTATGGAGGTTGTGCCACGAGTCTCTTCCAATGTTGGATGTTTTACACCACCGTAATATGACCACAACACGGATCTGCACCCTTTGTTCTGCACCTGACTCATGGAAACATGCTCTAATAGACTGTCCAATGGCAAGAAGTGTGTGATCTTTATCTTCTGAAGAGACAGTGGATTGCATGTATGATAACCTGATGATGAACGCGAAGAATTGGGTCTTCACGTTGTATGACAAGCTAGAGCATGAAGAGTTCACCCGCATGGTGGTGACGCTGTGGGCGATTTGGCGAGCTAGGAGAAAAGTGATCCATGAAGACATTTATCAAACTCCTTTTTCCACACATTCTTTTATCAACTTTTTTCTGAATGATCTTGAGTTCATAGAGAAGAAGGCGTCGAAGTTGATCAAGGTCACTGTTATTCAGCCATCGGGGTGGCTTCCACCACCAGAAGGACTGACCAAAATAAATGCAGATGCAGCAGTAGGAAGAGCAGGTGATCATGGAGCGGTGGCGGTGGTGTGTAGAGATCAAGATGGCGCTTTTTTGGGAGCTTCCGTGATCAAACTCAGGTTTATTTCAGATCCGACCACATTGGAAGCTCTGGCAGTTCATGAAGGACAAGCAATTGCAGAAGACTTATATGTCAATCAAATTCAGATTGTGACGGATTGCAAGACAGTGGTGAACGACATCAAGCAGAATTTAGCGACGGAGTATGGGGCCATAGTACATGAAATAATAGAACACTCACGGAGTTTTTCGGTTTGTAATGTCGTTCACGAATTTAGGAGCTCGAATTTTGAGGCTCACAATCTCGCTAAGCATGTTTTAACTCTCGATTTTGGCAGGCATGTGTGGTTAGGCCAACCTGGGGAATTGCTGTTTTTACCTGTAAATATTCCAGACTTTTGAATAAAGCTTGGCGAGAGTGTCTCAAAAAAAATCCCCATGGGCAACCGGAACCCTAGCGGTTCCCTCACCACTCGCCCCCCCGCACGATCCACTCGCTCTCTCCCCCCACTCCCCCGATCCAGATCAGGATCGGGGCGACCACGTCCCCGCCCCCGACGACCCTGCCGACTGGATCGAGCGCGCCTGTCGCCGCCGCCTGGAGAGCCACCTCGCCGGAGCCTCTCCGCCTTGACCACATCGTCACCGTCGCTCGTCCCCATCCTCCCCCTCACCGGCACTACAAAAAAAAGACACACCCGTGACATTTTGGGCCGAATGATTTTTTTTCTGTCATACATATGACACTTCTATGACGATAATTGTGACAAAACCCGGTATCATCATAGATGTGGTGGGCTCCTACTTCTATGAAAAAAAATCATGACAGAAAATGGTCTTTTCGTCCTGGGCGGGCCGGAGATGCAGCTGCATGACATTCTTTGGGCCATCCATGACGGAAAAAAAACGTGGTAGAAGCGAGGGGCGGGGGGGGGGGAATTTCGGGGAGTTGCCGGTTACGGTGGGAGGTCGGGGGCCGAGCGATGCGCGTTTCTCTCGTACACGTGCGAGGCGTTGGCTCTAACTGAACTCGAGCAAGATGTTGGGCTCTAACTGAACCCGAGCGATTGCACTGCAGGCTACGCGTTACTGAACCTGAGCGATCGATCGATGACTGTTAACTGAACCCGATGGAGCGATTCCTTCACTACTGCTACTAACTGAAGCCGATCGATTAGATGAACAGTGAGCATTGCGGGGGGGGGGGGGGGGGGGTTGGATGAACAGTGAGCGGTGGCGTTGCCTCTGGATGAACATGACCCCGTGGTGTGGAGGGCTGGATGAACAGTAGACGGTGGAGGGGTGGCCGTGGAGGGGTGGTTGAACAGGACCCCGTGGTGTGGAGGGCTGGATGAACAGTGGACGGTGGAGGGCTGGATGAACAGTAAACGGTGGAAGGGTGGTTGAACAGTAGCCGGTGGAGTAGCGCGCGGTGGAGGCTGGATGAACAGGAGCCCGTGGGGGCTGGAGGAGGTCGACGGTAGCCCGTGGAAGCTGGAGGAGGTCGACGGTGGAGATGACCAGTATCCCATGGAGTCCCGTTTTGCGGTATGCCACACCCCTCCCGATGAACAGGACCCCCGTTTCGACCGTAGCGCTCCAAAACAAGTCCGTTTCGTCCGTTTTGTGGTACGCCACACCCCTCTCGATCAACAGGACCCCCGTTTCGACCGTAGGAGGTCCATTTCCTCCGTTTTACGGTACGCCATACCCCTCCCGATCAACAGGACCCCCGTTTCGACCGTAGGAGGTCCGTTTCCTCTGTTTTACGGTACGCCAGACCCCTCCCTATGAACAGGATCCCGTTTCGAACGTGGCCGGTCGAACACAAGGCCGTTTCCTCTGTTGTGCGGTACACCAGGCCTCGTTTCCATCGCCTGTTCCGTCCAAGCCCTCCCGATGAACACGACCACGCATTCCGTTTCGACCCAGCCGGTTGGCTCCCCATGAACACGACGACGACGCTGTTTCTCCGTTCCGACCCAGCCATATACGTATGCGTGAGTAGGCGTTTGAGACCCCGCCCGTATGTACAAATACATGGCCGTATTTTCTTTCTTGCACCCTGGCCGCTGTACGTACGTGTACATGCTATGTGCGCGCCTCTACTACAACACGTGCGCGCCTCTACATCCACCACTATATCTGTACGTACACGTTCGCGACCAGAATGACAACGCTACATACGCTTCGACCAGGTGGGTCCCGACTGTCAGGCACTTCTTTGCCTGCGAAGATGTAGCTGGTGGGTCCCAGCAGTCAGGAGGGCAAATCGTTTTTTTGCCCGGACGCACTTCCTTGCATGCGAAGATGTAGCTGGTGGGTCCCAGCAGTCAGGGGGGCAAATTGTTTTTTTGCCCGGATGCACTTCCTTGCGTGCGAAGGTGTCGCTGGTGGGTCCTAGCGGTCAGGGGGCGAATCGTTTTGTTTTTTTTGCCCGGACGCACTTCCTTGCATGCGAAGATGTAGCTGGTGGGTCCCAGCAGTCAGGGGGAAACGTTTTTTTCGTGAAATACAGTGGCCCGTCCGGTGGGTCCCAGCTGTCAGGTGGAGGAATCATTATTTTCCGCGTAATAAGGAGGCACTTCCTTGCTGCGGCCGTGGACCCAGCTGTCAGCCTCTCCACGTACAGTCCACGTCTGATGGAAGTCGTTCCTTGACCACGTTGAGCACGCCGAGAGCACCAGGGCGGTGGACGACGGCGAGGCCTAGGAAGGGGACGATGGGGAGCCGGGGAAGACGCGACCGTGGAAGCCCGCGCGGAGAGGAGTACGAGGGTTCACTGGTTTGGCTGCGGTGTGAGGCTGCCGTCGCCGCAGGGCCTGGCCAGCGGTGGGAATAGTAGGTGGCGGTGAGGCCTTCGCGGCAGCACAGCCGACCACGGGAGGCAGGAGCATGCGGCACGACCGGCGCTGCTTTGGGCGGCTGGAGCAAGAAGACTAGAGGTTGAAGAAGCACTACGGCCGTTGGATGGACATCGTACAGTCACTGGAGCTAGAGTCGTTCATATTGACTAAAGTTGACAAAGGCCCCCATCCCAATCAACTTAGTAGGCCCACAAGTCAGCCTCCCACCATGGTGGGTCCCAGCTAGCAAGGGGAGTATTCATTTTTTTGTGCGTAATAAGGAGGCACTTCCGGTGGGTCCGAGCTGACAACGCGGGGAACGTTTTTTCGCAAAATACGCTGGCCCGTCCAGTGGATCCCAGCAGTCAGGGGGGAAACATTTTTTTCGTGAAATAAGGTGGCCCGTCCGGTGGGTCCCTGCTGTCTGGTGGAGGAATAATTATTTTGCGCGTAATAAGGAGGCACTTCCTTGCGGCCGCCTGGACCCAGTTGTCAGCCTCTCCACGTACAGTACTCTTTCGATGGAAGTCGGTCGTTGACCACATTGACCACACCGTGCCGAGAGCACCAGGGCGGTGGTCTGGACGACGGCGAGGCCTAGGAAGGGGATGACGCGGAGCTGGGGAAGACGCAACAGTGGTAGCCCGCGCGGAGAGGAGTACGAGGTTTCACTGGTTCGGCTGCGGCGTGAGACTGCCGTCACCTGAAAGTGCAACTATCCCTAGGTGGTTTTGGTAATTCATAACAACATATAACTCATTGAGCTAATGCTATTCCAAGACTATTATTTCAAGAAAGCTCAATGAATGGCATGGCATGGATGATGAAAGTGGATCCCTCAAAATACTAATGACAAAGGATTGGCTCAAGATCAAAAGCTCAAGACTCTTCATTTTACATTTTAGTGATCCAAGATCACATTGAGTCTATAGGAAAAGCCAATACTATAAAGGATGGATGAGGTGTTGCTTAATGAGCCTCTTGCTTCATGTGCTTGGTGATATGCTCCAAAAACCCTCAACTACTTTCTCACATCCACAAATGACCTAAACCTAAAGCCAAAATCGGTCACACCGATTCTTTCTATCCAGCGCCACGGAGTTCTAATGTCATAGCCACTGCCACAAACCCTAGGCAAATCGGTCCTACCGATAGGGATCTCGGTCTCACCGAGATGGGATTGTAATCTCTCTGTTTCCCTTCGTAACGTTTCGGTCTAACCGAAGTGAGAGATCGGTCCCACCGAGATTGCAATGTAAACTCTCTATTTCCCTTTTGTAACATTTCGGTCTCACCGAAAAGAGCAAATCGGTCCCACCGAGTTTACCTGACCAACTCTCTGGAAAGCCTATTACCAAAATCGGTCTCACCGAGTTTGTGTGATCGGTCTTACCGAGATTACGTTATGCCCTAACCCTAACCGAATCGGTCCTACCGAGTTGCATGTCAGTCCCACCAAAATCCTAACGGTCACTAGGTTTACTAAATCGGTCTGACCGAGTCTGTTGAATCGGTCCCACCGAGTTTGGTAAATTGTGTGTAACGGTTAGATTTTGTGTGGAGGCTATATATACCCCTCCACCTCATCTTCATTCGTGGAGAGAGCCATCAGTACAAACCTACACTTCCAACTTACCATTTCTGAGAGAGAACTACCCACTCATGTGTTGAGGCCAAGATATTCCATTCCTAACATATGAATCTTGATCTCTAGCCTTCCCCAAGTTGCTTTCCACTCAAATCTTCTTTCCACCAGATCCAAATCCTATGAGAGAGAGTTGAGTGTTGGGGAGACTATCATTTAAAGCACAAGAGCAAGGAGTTCATCATCAATGCACCATTTGTTACTTCTTGGAGAGTGGTGTCTCCTAGATTGGCTAGGTGTCACTTGGGAGCCTCCGACAAGATTGTGGAGTTGAACCAAGGAGTTTGTAAGGGCAAGGAGATCGCCTACTTCGTGAAGATCTACCGCTAGTGAGGCAAGTCCTTCGTGGGCGACGGCCATGGTGGGATAGACAAGGTTGCTTCTTCGTGGACCCTTCGTGGGTGGAGCCCTCCGTGGACTCGCGTAACCGTTACCCTTCATGGGTTGAATTCTCCATCAACGTGGATGTACGATAGCACCACCTATCAGAACCACGCCAAAAACATCCGTGTCTCCAATTGCGTTTGAATCCTCCAAACCCTTCCCCTTACTTTCTTGCAAGTTGTATGCTTTAATTTCCGCTGCCTATATACTCTTTGCATGCTTGCTTGAATTGTGTGATGATTGCTTGACTTGTCCTAAGATAGCTAAAATCTGCCAAACTCTAAAATTGGGAAAAGGTTAAGTTTTTAATTGGTCAAGTAGTCTAATCACCCCCCCTCTAGACATACTTCAAGGTCCTACAAGTGGTATCAGAGCTTTGGTCTCCATTTGCTTTGATTTCAATAGCTTTTGGTGGTCATAGCCTTGGTTTCACAACCTAGGAGAGTATGGCATCTAGTGAGGGAAATTATCACCGTAGAGGTCCTTACTTTGATGGTACTAATTTTGCTAGTTGGAAGCATAAGATGAAAATGCATATTCTCGGACATAACCCCGCCGTTTGGGCAATTATTTGTATTGGCTTGCAAGGTGAATTCTTTGATGGGAGAGAGCCGAACCGTGAAGCTAATGCGGAAGAATTGAAGATGATGCAATACAACGCTCAAGCTTGTGACATCATCTTCAACGGATTGTGCCCCGAAGAATTCAACAAAATCAGCCGTCTTGAGAATGCAAAGGAAATTTGGGATACTTTGATTGATATGCATGAACGTACCGACTCCGTCAAGGAATCCAAGTTGGATGTGCTCCAAAGTCAGCTTGACAAGTTCAAAATGAAGGATGGTGAAGGCGTCGCTGAAATGTACTCTAGGCTTGCACTTATCACAAATGAGATTGCCGGCTTAGGGGGTGAAGAGATAACCGACAGATTCATCATCAAGAAGATCCTAAGAGCATTGGATGGAAAGTATGATATCGTGTGCACATTGATCCAAATGATGCCAAACTACAAAGATCTCAAGCCAACAGAAGTCATTGGAAGAATTGTTGCTCATGAGATGTCACTCAAGGATAAGGAGGAACTTCACAACAAGTCAAGTGGTGCTTACAAAGCCTCAAGTGAATCCCCCACATCATCAAGTGAGAAACAATCCTTCAATGAAGAATTGAGCTTAGTGGTGAAGAACTTCAACAAATTCTACAAGAGTAGAAGCAAAGAAAGAAGCTCCAAGTCAAGGTCTTACAATGACAAAAGATCTTCTAGTCGAGAGCGAAATTGCTACAATTGTGGGAGACTTGGACACTATTCCAACGAGTGTACGACACCCTACAAAAGAAGAGAAGATTCTCCAAAAAGAAGAAGCAAAAGAGAAGAATCACCACCGAGAGAGAGGAGTAGTAGAGATGATCGTTATGAACGAAGACCCTCACGGAGAAGCAAGGATTCGGAAAGGAAGGACAATTCATTAAGGAGCTACACAAAACGAATACATCAAGCTCATGTTGGTGAATGGGTATCCGGCTCCGACTCCGACAATCACTCCGAGAGAAGCTATCACTCCGACTCCGAATATACTCAAGATGAAGGTGTTGCCGGTCTAGCACTTGTGTCAACCAACTCCTACGACATATTTGATTCACCAAATGAAGGAATTGGAAGATGCTTCATGGCCAAAGGTCCAAAGGTAACACATCCTGAATATGTTGATTTCGATAGTGATGAAGATGACTTACTTGTGGATGATGATCTACTTGTTGACAACTCTAGTGATGAATACTATGATGAAACGTCAATTAGTCATGCTAATCAAGATAAAACAAATGACAATGATAAGGAGAAGATTGAGCTTCTAACTAAAGAACTAAACACTCTTAAGTTAGCTCATGAAACTATCTTCGAAGATCACCGAGAACTTTTAAGGGCTCATGAGAAGCTACGCTTTGAAAAGCTCAATCTTGAGCAAGAGCATGAGTTCTTAAAAGCAATCAATGATGATCTCCGTAAGAAAAGTTCTTCTTACATTGCCAAGCGTTTACTCTTATCTACTTACATGCATCAAGTCAAGTCTAGTAACAAGTACAAGAAAGATCCCTCCTCTAGTAGTAACAATAATAATGTCAAATCCAATATTTTTGCTTCTAGTAGTTCTCTTGATTCCACTAATGATTCTCTTAGCCAAGTTACACTTGAGCAAGAAAATAGCTTATTGAAGGGAATTATAGAGAAATGTGTTTACAAGAGCCTTGCTGGGAGTAAGCAATTCGAGGAAATTGTACGCAAGCAAGGAAGGCACCGGAAGAATCAAGGTGTTGGTTTTGAACAAAAGTTCAATGCCAATGGAGTTGAGTGGGAAGAAGATCAATACCCCAAGACGAAGTTTGTTCCTCAACAAGAGAAGTATGATCCTACTTCCTTCAAAGGAACACAAGCACAAGATGATCTTCCACCACAAGACCACAAGAACAAAGGCAAGGACAAGCTTCAAGAAGAGATTGATGCATTTGAAGAAGCACCTAAGGTCTCGGTCAAGTGGGTTCCCAAGACTATGTCAAGTTCTACTTCATCAAGTACAACTACAACTCCAAGGATTCCCATCAAGATGATGTGGATCCCGAAGAAGAAGAACTAGAGAGTTCTTGAGGGTGACTCTGCCAACATTCTTCACTCATATCATTATGGCAAGAACAAGTGCAATCAACTTCCACATCTTGCACTAGTTCAAGGAGTCACAAACCCTCATGTTGGTAAGGCAAGGGACAAGGTGTTGGGGAACGTAGTAATTTCAAAAAATTTCCTACACACACGCAAGATCATGGTGATGCATAGCAACGAGAGGGGAGAGTGTTGTCTACGTACCCTCGTAGACCGAAGCGGAAGCGTTGACGCAACATAGAGGAAGTAGTCGTACATCTTCCCGGTCCAACCGATCCAAGCACCGTTACTCCGGCACCTCCGAGTTCTTGACACACGTACAACTCGATGACGCACCCTGAACTCCGATCCAGCAGAGGTACGGGGAGGAGTTCCGTCAGCACGACGGCGTGGTGACGATCTTGATGTTCAACTGTCGCAGGGCTTCGCCTAAGCACCGCTACAATATGACCGAGGTGTAATATTGTGGAGGGGGGCACCGCACACGGCTAAGGAACGATCACGAAGATCAACTTGTGTGTCTATGGGGTGCCCCCTGCCCCCGTATATAAAGGAGTGGAGGAGGGGAGGGCCGGCCCTCTCTATGGCGCGCCCTAGGGGAGTCCTACTCCCACCGGGAGTAGGATTCCCCCTTTCCTAGTCCAACTAGGAGTCCTTCCATGTATTAGGAGTAGGAGACAAGGAAGGGGAAGAGAGAAGGGAAGGAAGGAGGGGGTGCGGCCCCTCCCCCTAGTCCAATTCGGACTAGGCCATGGGGGGGGGGCGCGCGGCCTGCCCTAGGCAGCCCCTCTCTCTTTCCCGTATGGCCCAATAAGGCCCAATTCTTCTCCCTGGCGAATTCCCGTAACTCTCCGGTACTCCGATAAATACCCGAATCACTCGGAACCTTTCCGAAGTCCGAATATAGTCGTCCAATATATCGATCTTTATGTCTCGACCATTTCGAGACTCCTCGTCATGTCCCCGATCTCATCTGGGACTCCGAACTCCTTCGGTACATCAAAACTTATAAACTCATAATAAAACTGTCATCGTAACGTTAAGCGTGCGGATCCTACGGGTTCGAGAACTATGTAGACATGACCTAGAACTATTCTCGGTCAATAACCCATAGTGGAACCTGGATGTTCATATTGGTTCCTACATATTCTACGAAGATCTTTATCGGTCAAACCGCATAACAACATACGTTGTTCCCTTTGTCATCGGTATGTTACTTGCCCGAGATTCGATCGTCGGTATCCAATACCTAGTTCAATCTCGTTACCGGCGAGTTTCTTTACTCGTTCCGTAATACATCATTTCATAACTAACTCATTAGTTACAATGCTTGCAAGGCTTAGG
Organism: Triticum timopheevii; assembly: GCA_963921465.1. NCBI lineage: Eukaryota > Viridiplantae > Streptophyta > Magnoliopsida > Poales > Poaceae > Triticum > Triticum timopheevii. The sequence continues at coordinate 376,067,219 of OY997270.1, forward strand.
TGATGCGTATTACCGAGAAGGGCCTAGAGATACCTCTCCGACAATCGGAGTGACAAAACCTAATCTCGAAATACGCCAACCCAACAAGTACCTTCGGAGACACCTGTAGAGCACCTTTATAATCACCCAGTTACGTTGTGACGTTTGGTAGCACACAAAGTGTTCCTCCGGTAAACGGGAGTTGCATAATCTCATAGTTACAGGAACATGTATAAGTTATGAAGAAAGCAATAGCAACATACTAAACGATCGGGTTCTAAGCTAACTGAATGGGTCATGTCAATCACATCATTCTCCTAATGATGTGATCCCGTTAATCAAATGACAACTCATGTCTATGGCTAGGAAACATAACCATCTTTGATTAACGAGCTAGTCAAGTAGAGGCATACTAGTGACACTATGTTTGTCTATGTATTCACACATGTATTATGTTTCCGGTTAATACAATTCTAGCATGAATAATAAACATTTATCATGATATGAGGAAATAAATAATAACTTTATTATTGCCTCTAGGGCATATTTCCTTCAGTCTCCCACTTGCACTAGAGTCAATAATCTAGTTCACATCGCCATGTGATTTAACACCAATAATCATATCTGTATATGATTAACACCCATAGTTCACATCGTCATGTGACCAACACCCAAAGGGTTTACTAGAGTCAATAATCTAGTTCACATCGCTATGTGATTAACACCCAAAGAGTACAAAGGTATGATCATGTTTTGCTCGTGAGAGAAGTTTAGTCAACGGGTCTGTCACATTCAGAGCCGTATGTATTTTGCAAATATTCTATGTCTACAATACTCTGCACTGAGCTACTCTAGCTAATTGCGCCCACTTTCAATATGTATCCATATTAAGACTTAGAGTCATCTGGATCAGTGCCAAAACTTGTATCGATGTAACCTTTTACGACGAACCTTTTGTCACCTCCATAATTGAGAAACATATCCTTATTCCACTAAGGATAATTTTGACCAATGTCCAGTGATCTACTCCTAGATCACTATTGTACTCCCTTGCCAAACCAGGGCAGAGTATACAATAGGTCTGGTCCATAGTCATGGCATACTTTTATAGAACCTAAGACTGAAGCATAGGGAATGACTTTCATTCTCTTTCTATTTTCTGCTGTGGTCAGGATTTGAGTCTTACTCAATTTCACACCTTGTAACACAAGCAAAAACTCTTTCTTTGACTGTTCCATTTTGAACTACTTCAAAATCTTGTCAAGGTATGTACTCATTGAAAAAACTTATCAAGCGTCTTGATCTATCTCTATAGATCTTGATGCTCAATGGTAAGCAGCTTCAGCGAGGTCTTTCTTTGAAAAACTCCTTTCAAACACTCCTTTATGCTTTGCAGAATAATTCTACATTATTTCTGATCTACAATATGTCATTCACATATACTTATCAGAAATGCTGTAGTGCTCCCACTCGCTTTCTAGTAAATACAGGCTTCACCGCAAGTCTGTATAAAACTATATGCTTTGATCAACTTATCAAAGCTTATATTCCAACTCCGAGATGCTTGCACCAGTCCATAGAAGGATCGCTGGAGCTTGCGTATTTTGTCAGCACCTTTAGGATTGACAAAATCTTTTGGCTGCATCATATACAACTCTTCTTTAAATCCATTAAGGAATGTAGTTTTGTTTATCCATTTGCCAGATTTCATAAAAATGTGGCAATTGCTAACATGATTTGGACAGACTTAAGCATCGCTACGAGTGAGAAAATTTCATCGTAGTCAACACCTTGAACTTTGTCAAAAACCTTTTTCGACAAGTCTAGCTTTGTAGATAGTAACACTACAATCAATGTCCGTCTTCCTCTTGAAGATCCATTTATTTTCTATGGTTTGCCGATCATCGGGCAAATCCATCAAAGTCCATACTTTGTTCTCATACATGGATCATATCTCAGATTTCATGGCCTCAAACCATTTTGCGGAATCTGGGCTCATCATCGCTTCCTCATAGTTCGTAGGTTCGTCATGGTCAAGTAACATGACCTCCAGAATGGGATTACCGTACCACTCTGGTGCGGATCTTACTCTGGTTGACCTACGAGGTTCGGTAGTAACTTGATCTGAAGTTACATGATCATCATCATTAGCTTCCCCACTAATTGGTGTAGTGGTCACAGGAACAGATTTCTGTGATGAACTACTTTCCAATAAGGGAGAAGGTACAATTACCTTATCAAGTTCTACTTTCCTCCCACTCACTTCTTTCGAGAGAAACTCCTTCTCTGGAAAGGATCCATTCTCAGCAACGAATATCTTGCCTTCGGATCTGTGATAGAAGGTGTACCCAACAATTTCCTTTGGGTATTCTATGAAGACGCACTTCTCCGATTTGGGTTCGAGCTTATCAGGATGAAACTTTTTCACATAAGCATTGCAGCCCCAAACTTTAAGAAACGACAACTTGGGTTTCTAGCTAGACCACAGTTCATATGGTGTCGTCTCAACGGATTTAGATGGTGCCCTTTTAACGTGAATGCAGATGTCTCTAATGCATAACCCAAAAACAATAGTGGTAAATCAGTAAGAGACATCATAGATCGCACTATATCCAATAAAGTGCAGTTACGATGTTTGGACACACCATAATGTTGTGGTGTTCCAGGTGGCGTGAGCTGTGAAACTATTCCACATTGTTTTAATTGAAGACCAAAGTCGTAACTCAAATATTCGTCTCCGCGATCACATCGCAGAAACTTTATTTTCTTGTTACGATGATTTTTCCACTTCACTCAGAAATTCTTTGAACCTTTCAACTATTTCAGACTTATGTTTTATCAAGTAGATATACCCATATCTGCTCAAATCATCTTGTGAAGGTCAAAAAATAACGATACTTGCCACGAGCATCAACACTCATTGGATTGCATACATCGGTATGTATTATTTCTAATAAGTCAGTAGCTTGTTCCATTGTTCCGGAGAACGGAGTTTTAGTCATCTTGCCCAAAAGGCATGGTTCGCAAGCATCAAATGATTCATAACCAAGTGATTCCGAAAATCCAACTTTATGGAGTTTCTTCATGCGCTTTACACCGATATGACCCAAACGGCAGTGCCACAAATAAGTTGCACTATCATTATTAACTTTGCATCTTTTGGCATCAATATTATGAATATGTGTATCATCATGATCGAGATCCAACAAACTATTTTCATTGGGTGTATGACCATTGAAGGTTTTATTCATGTAAACAGAACAACAATTATTCTCTGATTTTAAATGAATAACCGTATTGCAATAAACATGATCAAATCATATTCATGCTCAACGCAAATGCCAAATAACATTTATTTAGGTTTAACACTAATCCCAAAAGTATAGGGAGTGTGCGATGATGATCATATCAATCTTGGAACTACTTCCAACACTCATCGTCACTTCCCCTTCAACTAGTCTCTGTTTATTCTGTAACTCCTGTTTCGAGTTACTAATCTTAGCAACCGAACAAGTATCAAATACTCAGGGGCTACTATAAACACTAGTAAGGCACACATCAATAACCTGTATATCAAATATACCCTTGTTCACTTTGCCATCCTTCTTATCCACCAAATATTCAGGGCATTTCCGCTTCTAGTGACTATTTCCTTTGCAGTATAAGCACTCAGTTTCAGGCTTTGGTCCAGCTTTGGTCTTCTTCACGGGAGTGACAACTTGCTTGCCATTCTACTTGAAGTTTCCCTTTTCTTTCCCTTTGCCCTTCTCTTGAAACTAGCGGTCTTGTTAATCATCAACACTTGATGCTCTTTCTTGATTTCTACCTTCGTCGATTTCAACATCACGAAGAGCTCGGGAAACGTTTTTATCATCCCTTGCATACTATAGTTCATCAGGAAGTTCTAGTAACTTAGTGATGGTGACTAGATAATTCTGTCAATCACTATCTTATCTGGAAGATTAACTCCCAGTTGAATCAAGTGATTACAATACCCAGACATCTTGAGTATATGCTCACTGACAGAACTATTCTCCTCCATCTTGCAGCTATAGAACTTATTGGAGACTTCATATCTCTCAATCCGGGCATTCTTCTGGAATATTAACTTCAACTCCTGGAACATCTCATATGCTCCATGACATTCAAAATGTTGTTGAAGTCCCGGTTCTAAGACGTAAAGCATGGCACATTGAACTATCGAGTAGTCATCAGCTTTCTTCTGCCAGACGTTCTTAATGTCATCAGTTGCATCAGCAGCAGGCCTGGCACCCAGCGGTGCTTCCAGGACATAATTTTTCTGTGCAGCAATGAGGATAAACCTCAGATCGCGGATCCAATCCGCATCATTGCTACTAACATTTTTTAACTTTGCTTTCTCAAGGAACGCATTAAAATTCAACGGAACAACATCACGGGCCATCTATCTACAATCAACATAGACAAGCAAGATACTATCAGGTACTAAGTTCATGATAAATTTAAGTTCAATTAATCATATTACTTAAGAACTCCCACTTAGACAGACATCTCTCTAGTCATCTAAGTGATCACGTGATCCAAATCAACTAAACCATAACCGATCATCACGTGAGATGGAGTAGTTTTCAATGGTGAACATCACTATGTTGATCATATCTACTATATGATTCACGCTCGACCTTTCGGTCTCCGTGCTCCGAGGCCATATCTGCATATGCTAGGCTCGTCAAGTTTAACCTGAGTATTCCGCGTGTGCAAAACTGGCTTGCACCCGTTGTAGATGGACGTAGAGCTTATCACACCCGATCATCACGTGGTGTCTGGGCACGACGAACTTTGGCAACGGTGCATACTCAGGGAGAACACTTCTTCATAATTAGTGAGATATCATCTTAAAATGCTACCGTCAATCAAAGCAAGAATAAGATGTATAATAGATAAACATCATATGCAATCAAAATATGTGACATGATATGGCCATGATCATCTTGCGCCTTTGATCTCCATCTCCAAAGTACTGTCATGATCTCTATCGTCACCGGCACAACACCATGATCTTCATCATCTTGATCTATATCAACGTGTCATCACATGGTTGTCTCACCAACTATTGCTCTTGCAACTATTGCTATCGTATAGCGATAAAGTAAAGCAATTATTTGGCACTTGCATCTTATGCAACAAAGAGACATCCATAGGGCCTCTGCCAGTTGCCGATAACTTCAACAAAACATGATCATCTCATACAACAACTTATATCTTATCACGTCTTGACCATATCACATCACAACATGCCCTGCAAAAACAAGTTAGACGTCCTCTACTTTGTTGTTGCAAGTTTTACGTGGCTGCTACGGGTTGAGCAAGAACCGTTCTTACCTACGCATCAAAAGCACAACGATAGTTCGTCAAGTTGGTGCTATTTTAACCTTCGCAAGGACCGGGCGTAGCCACACTCGGTTCAACTAAAGTTGGAGAAACTGACACCCGCTAGCCACCTGTGTGCAAAGCACGGCGGTAGAACCAGTCTCGCGTAAGCGTACGCGTTATGTCGGTCCGGGCCGCTTCATCCAACAATATCACCGAACCAAAGTATGACATGCTGGTAAGCAGTATGACTTGTATCGCCCACAACTCACTTGTGTTCTACTCGTGCATATAACATCAATGCATAAAACCTAGGCTCGGATGCCACTGTTGGGGAACGTAGTAATTTCAAAAAATTTCCTACGCACACGCAAGATCATGGTGATGCATAGCAACGAGAGGGGAGAGTGTTGTCTACGTACCCTCGTAGACCGAAGCGGAAGCGTTGACGCAACGTAGAGGAAGTAGTCGTACGTCTTCCCGGTCCAACCGATCCAAGCACCGTTACTCCGGCACCTCCGAGTTCTTGACACACGTACAACTCGATGACGCACCCCGAACTCCGATCCAGCAGAGGTACGGGGAGGAGTTCCGTCAGCATGACGGCGTGGTGACGATCTTGATGTTTAACTGTCATAGGTCTTCGCCTAAGCACCGCTACAATATGATCGAGGTGTAATATCATGGAGGGGGGCACCGCACACGGCTAAGGAACGATCACGAAGATCAACTTGTGTGTCTATGGGGTGCCCCCTGCCCCTGTATATAAAGGAGTGGAGGAGGGGAGGGCCGGCCCTCTCTATGGCGCGCCCTAGGGGAGTCCTACTCCCACCGGGAGTAGGATTCCCCCTTTCCTAGTCCAACTAGGAGTCCTTCCATGTATTAGGAGTAGGAGACAAGGAAGGGGAAGAGAGAAGGGAAGGAAGGAGGGGGTGCGGCCCCTCCCCCTAGTCCAACTCGGACTAGGCCATGCGGGGGCGCGCGGCCTGCCCTAGGCAGCCCCTCTCTCTTTCCCGTATGGCCCAATATGGCCCAATTCTTCTCCCCGGCGAATTCCCGTAACTCTCCGGTACTCCGATAAATACCCGAATCACTCGGAACCTTTCCGAAGTCCGAATATAGTCGTCCAATATATCGATCTTTACGTCTCGACCATTTCGAGACACCTCGTCATGTCCCCGATCTCATCCGGGACTCCGAACTCCTTCGGTACATCAAAACTTCTAAACTCATAATAAAACTGTCATCGTAACGTTAAGCGTGCGGACCCTACGGGTTCGAGAACTATGTAGACATGACCTAGAACTATTCTCGGTCAATAACCAATAGTGGAACCTGGATGTTCATATTGGTTCCTACATATTCTATGAAGATCTTTATCGGTCAAACCGCATAACAACATACGTTGTTCCCTTTGTCATCGGTATGTTACTTGCCCGAGATTCGATCGTCGGTATCCAATACCTAGTTCAATCTCGTTACCGGCAAGTTTCTTTACTCGTTCCGTAATACATCATTTCATAACTAACTCATTAGTTACAATGCTTGCAAGGCTTAGGTGATGCGTATTACCGAGAAGGGCCCAGAGATACCTCTCCGACAATCGGAGTGACAAAACCTAATCTCGAAATACGCCAACCCAACAAGTACCTTCGGAGACACCTGTAGAGCACCTTTATAATCACCCAGTTACGTTGTGACGTTTGGTAGCACACAAAGTGTTCCTCCGATAAAAGGGAGTTGCATAATCTCATAGTTACAGGAACATGTATAAGTTATGAAGAAAGCAATAGCAACATACTAAACGATCGGGTTCTAAGCTAACTGAATGGGTCATGTCAATCACATCATTCTCCTAATGATGTGATCCCGTTAATCAAATGACAACTCATGTCTATGTCTAGGAAACATAACCATCTTTGATTAACGAGCTAGTCAAGTAGAGGCATACTAGTGACACTATGTTTGTCTATGTATTCACACATGTATTATGTTTCCGGTTAATACAATTCTAGCATGAATAATAAACATTTATCATGATATGAGGAAATAAATAATAACTTTATTATTGCCTCTAGGGCATATTTCCTTCACAAGGTAACCTAATGATTTCATGTACATCATCTTGTGTGTGCATCACTCGATGTCTATGGATATTCTTGTTTGTTCCTTGTGGGACTAACCCATGTAGGTAAGTTGAAAGTGCAACTCACTCCAAAGGATTGCTCCAAATGATCTACATCAACATTGAGCATCCACATCTTCAACACCTACATGAAGTCATCATCGACAAAACCAAAGGTTAGTTCATCCCTCTAAAAGGGGATCTCACATCTAGGGGGACCTTAACTCTAAGAATTGAGTCAAAGCAACTCTAATGGTGTGAACACATCAATGCATTATGTAAAAGTGGTAACCCCACTTGAGCTTAAACAATGAGTATGACCTATGATCAAATGTTTTTCATTTGACTCCTAAGTCAATATACTCATATATAGATGACCTAGTCATCGCCAATTGTTTGATAGATGCTAGAATTGGTTGTGCATGTTTTGCCACATATTTCATTTGCCATCTTATTGTGTGAGCATGTTGGTGCATATTTTACTCATTCAAGGACATCCACTTGTTATTTTGAGTGATTGGCTTCCTTTTCTTTTTGCCAAGTGGATGGACAAGAATGCCTAAGAACCTTCTCTAGCTATCTATGCTTTTCTCGTCTCAAACTCTATTCATGCTACATCACAAAATTTGATCAAGTCAGATTCGAACCACTTTGTGTGAGGAGCACTCGGAGTCCCCGATTCATCATAGACTTAAACTTCCAAAACTTCTTTGTGATTCTCGGTCTGACGGATTCCTCCATTTCGGTCCTACCGAGATCACTAAGTCGATCTAGGTTTTCAATCTCGGTGCAACCGATTTGAACTTTTCGGTCACACCGAGTTGCTGTAACTGTACACAGTTATGCATCTCGGTGCCACCGAGTTGTTCCACTCAGTCACACTGACAGGGTCGGGCTATATATAGTCACGGGCAAACATTTGGAAATTTCTCTGAACCTCTTCGCCAGCGCAATAGCTCGCTCTGCCATCAGGGTCTCCAGATCGTCTCCTCGTCGCCAGCCGCCTCCTGTCGCTGGTCTCCGCCGCCGTCAACGGATTTCACCCCCGCCGTTGCCGCTGTAGCGAGTTCATCGCCAAGCTAGGGTATGGACTCGATCACAGTGCTATCCTCGTCCGATTCCTAGCACATTGTATTCTTAATGATTCTTGCCACGATTGAAACACTCCTATCCAGTCAATGCAATCCTTAGATTAGATGAGATTCGAAAAATTTAGGGTTAGGTTTTCGCCGAAACCATCTCGGACCCACCGAGTTGAAAAACTCGGTCCCACCGATTTGGCTAACGCCATTGCACTAGTAACTCTCGGTCTGACCGAGACTTGCTAATCGGTGAGACCGATTTTAGGACTTTGTGAAACCCTAGCAGTCTCGGTGCCACCAAACTGTGACTCGGTCCAACCGAGTTCATCAGTTTAGGTTACAAAACTGCTTCGGTATCACCGAGTTTGAAAATCGGTTGATCCGAAATGCTTTCTGTGGAAAACTAGAACTGAATTGTGGAACCATTCTTTTGCAAAAATCTCTGCATTTTGTGATGCTCATCCACTCTATCTCATCTATAACTCTTCACAGGGTCAGCAGTCAGTGATTTGCAGCATGTCAGACCAAAGTGATAGTCAGAACAGGTCAGAAGAGCACAATCACATGAGTGAGGGCACTAGTCCCTCTAGCACTTCAGATGAAGGCAGCAGGAGCACCCTAAGCAATCTGCCTAAAGCTGCCACCAGGACAAGGAAGAAGAGAATCTCAGATTCTGAGGATGAGGATTATAGAGCAGAAGAGGATGAGGCTACCTCCAAGAAGGTAGTGCTCAAAAAGGAGTATGCCTCAGCACAGAACACTAAACCTGGACTCAATAGGAAGGTTCCTGCCAAGAGGACACCTATGCTAAAGGTCAGAGGATCTACTCAAGTGCCTGAAAAGACTGAACCCAAAGAGGCACCTGCAAAGAGAGTCACAACTTCCAAACCCAAGAAAGTTCCCACTGGAGAAACTATGAAGTTTACCATTGAATCAGAAGATGAAGCTGCTGCTCAGGATAAGAACAAGAAAAGAGCCAGAACCACTACTGCCCAGGTTCTTGGAAATCCCTCAATGAGGAGAGACTTTGAAGAGGAAGAAGAGGTTGCTGCACCAGCACCCAAGGCACAAAAGCTGATGGGTGATGCTATTAGATCAGGGGCTGCAACATCAAAGCCCATGGAAGCACCCAAAGCTGCCCCAAGCCCAAGCTTGCACCAAAAAGGAATACCAGGAGTATTCCAGCTACTGAGAAGAACAAGGCCCCAGTGCCTGAATGAGGAAGATGAAGAAGGACAAGTCCTGAGGAAGCTCAAGCCCAAGATACCAGACCACAATGATGCCCATCCTGTGGCTGAGGACATGAAGATCAGAAGAGACTCAGGGTTGAGGCTATGGAGGATGACAGATCCATATGCCACAAGGAGAAGAACTGCTGTTGACTACAAGTTCCATACAAAGGAACATCAGGACTTCTACGAGACAATCTTGTTGGACAAGAAGCCCATAGTGTGTGATATGAGGTGGGTCGACTGGACCTACATGAAAGACAATGAAGAACACTATCCTGGAGTGTAAGATAGTTTTGTTGCTTGTGGAGTTGCAGATTTTGTTGGGCAAAAGCTCACCAACTGGAATGATGAACTCATTATGCAATTCTACTCCATAGCACACTTCTATCCAGATGGGAGGATAGTTTGGATGTCTAAAGGTACAAGGTACCAGTCAACAGTTGAGGAATGGGCAAAACTGATCAATGCCCCAAAGGAAAATGAAGATGACTTGGATGTCTATGCCAAGAAGAAGATGGACCACAATTCCATGGCACACATGTACAAGAAGATCCCAGACAAAGCTATAGAGACACATAAGTTTGGGTCAGTCCACTTTCTTCTGTCAGTGCTGCCAACTATCAACTGGATCCTAAGGCACACTCTGTTGCCTAAGTCTGGTGACCACAACATGATTAGAGGGAATGCAATCAACATGTTGCATTTGTTTGATGTGCCACAGAAATTTAAGGTCATGAGCCTTATGGTAGAGACCATTAAGAGGACTGCAGCAGACCAAAAGAGAAGTTGTGGATATGCCCCTCAGATTCAGGAGTTGATTAGCTCAAAGATGGGCACATGAAAATATCTATTGGATAAGGAACATTTTCCTCTCTATCCAGACTTTGAGGACAATCAGGTTGTCATGAATGAGAATGAACCATCATCAGTACAAGCTCAAGAGAAGAAGGAGAAGGCAAGGAAAGAGAAGGCTGCCAAGATGCCAACTCAAGAGGAGGCATCTGAGTACTTTTTGAAGAACAAGCAGGAGCATCTTGGTTACTTGATGGCATCAGCACTGAGGATTGAGAAGGGATTGGCCACCCTCACTCAAAATCAGGAGAGCTTGGAAAGAATCATGGAATAAAAATTCCATGATCTAGATGTCAAAGTAACTGAGATTCAGTCAGTTGTGGAGCAGCTACAGGATGACATGCATGAGAAGAAGGGCAAGACTACCACTAATATATTTGCCAGAGTGCCTAGAGCTCAGAGGTCAGCTGCAGTGCCTGTGACAGACACCAGAGGCACATCATCTGCACCAGCTACAGCTCCTACAGCTCCAGTGCAACCAGCTCCAGCACCAACTCCTCCAGCTCCATCCACTTCAACTGAAGCCTTCGTTCTTGGAGTTATCCGGACACCACCACCTGAAGATCAAGCTTGAGAGTCGATCTAGCACTATGCATTTTCTATGAACTTTTTGGTAACTTGTTTCCAAAGGGGGAGAAAAATGTATAGATCATAGGCTTCGAGAGAGAGATAGAGTGTCGCTTTTGTTCTCTCTTGCTTTGGTGGTTAAACTTTGTTTGCTTTTGATTGCTTGAGATAGTATGTTGTTTTTGTGAGACACTGATGATCATGTGTTTGATCATAAGCTACACTTATGCATGTTTGATGATATTATCTTACCTATCCATATGTGATCATTCACTTTGCTTGGTGATGAGTGCATGTATTCAATCTTTATCATTTTGAGCGCTCCACCAAGATGTATGTGACATGGAAGAGTAACCCATGAGCCTAATTCCTTGTGCATTTGCAGTCCAAAGCAAATCTTAAACTATGCACAAATTTAGGGGGAGCTCTTGCTTATCACATACTTCTCAAAGCGACGATGTTGTTCAATCTTATTATCATTTGTCAAAGCTTTGATCTATATGTTATCATCAATTACCAAAAAGGGGGAGATTGAAAGTGCAACTATCCCTAGGTGGTTTTGGTAATTCATAACAACATATAGCTCATTGAGCTAATGCTATTCCAAGACTATTATTTCAGGAAAGCTCAATGAATGGCATGGCATGGATGATGAAAGTGGATCCCTCAAAATACTAATGACAAAGGATTGGCTCAAGATCAAAATCTCAAGACTCTTCATTTTACATTTTATTGATCCAAGATCACATTGAGTCTATAGGAAAAGCCAATACTATCAAGGAGGGATGAGGTGTTGCTTAATGAGCCTCTTGATTCATGTGCTTGGTGATATGCTCCAAAAACCCTCAACTACTTTCTCACATCCACAAATGACCTAAACCTAAAGCAAAAATCGGTCACACCAATTCTTTCTATCCGGCGCCACCGAGTTCTAATGTCATAGCCACTGCCACAAACCCTAGGCAAATCGGTCCTACCGATAGGGATCTCGGTCTCACCGAGATGGGATTGTAATCTCTCTGTTTCCCTTCATAACGTTTCGGTCTAACCGAAGTGAACGATCGGTCCCACCGAGATTGCAATGTAAACTCTCTGTTTCCCTTTTATAACATTTTGGTCTCACCGAAAAGAGCAAATCGGTCCCACCGAGTTTACCTGACCAACTCTCTGGAAAGCCTATTACCAAAATCGGTCTCACCGAGTTTGTGTGATCGGTCTTACCGAGATTACGTTATGCCCTAACCCTAACCGAATCGGTCCTACCGAGTTGCATGTGAGTCCCACCGAAAATCCTAACGGTTACTAGGTTTAGTAAATCGGTCTGACCGAGTCTGTTGAATCGGTCCCACTGAGTTTGGTAAATTGTGTGTAATGGTTAGATTTTGTGTGGAGGCTATATATACCCCTCCACCTCCTCTTCATTCGTGGAGAGAGCCATCAGAACAAACCTACACTTCCAACTTACCATTTCTGAGAGAGAACTACCCACTCATGTGTTGAGACCAAGATATTCCATTCCTACCATATGAATCTTGATCTCTAGCCTTCCGCAAGTTGCTTTCCACTCGAATCTTCTTTCCACCAAATCCAAATCCTATAAGACAGAGTTGAGTGTTGCGGAGACTATCATTTGAAGCACAACAGCAAGGAATTCATCATCAACGCACCATTTGTTACTTCTTGGAGAGTGGTGTCTCCTAGATTGGCTAGGTGTCACTTGGGAGCCTCTGACAAGATTGTGGAGTTGAACCAAGGAGTTTGTAAGGGCAAGGAGATCGCCTACTTCATGAAGATCTACCACTAGTGAGGCAAGTCCTTCGTGGGCGACGGCCATGGTGGGATAGACAAGGTTGCTTCTTCGTGGACCCTTCATGGGTGGAGCCCTCCGTGGACTCGCGCAACCGTTACCCTTCGTGGGTTGAAGTCTCCATCAACGTGGATGTACGATAGCACCACCTATCGGAACCACGCCAAAAACATCCGTGTCTCCAATTGCGTTTGAATCCTCCAAACCCTTCCCCTTACTTTCTTGCAAGTTGCATGCTTTAATTTCCGCTGCCTATATACTCTTTGCATGCTTGCTTGAATTGTGTGATGATTGCTTGACTTGTCCTAAGATAGCTAAAATCTGCCAAACTCTAAAATTGGGAAAAGGTTAAGTTTTTAATTGGTCAAGTAGTCTAATCACCCCCCTCTAGACATACTTCAAGGTCCTACAGCGCCGCAGAATAACAGGGGGTGTGGGTGAGTAGAGGGATACCCTGGGCTAGCAGTGGGTGTAGTAGGGGGCGGTGAGGCCTCCGCGGCATCACAGCCGGCCACGAGAGGCAGGAGCACGCAGCACGACTGGCGCTGCTTTGGGCGGCTGGAGCAAGAAGACCAGAGGTTGAAGAAGCACTATGGCCATTGGATGGACATCGTACGCTCACTGGAGCTAGAATCGTTCATATTGACTAAGTTGACAAAGCCCTCCGTCCCCGTCAACTTAGTTGGCCCACAAGTCATCCTTCCACTATGGTGGGTCCCATCTAGTAGGGTGGGTATTCATTTTTTTGTGCGTAATAAGGAGGCACTTCCTCGCGTGCGAAGATATAGCTGGTGGGTCTGACATGTCAGCGGGGGGAACGTTTTTTTCGTGAAATACAGAGGCCCTTCCGGTGGGTCCCAGCTGTCAGGTGGAGGAATCATTATTTTGCGCGTACAGTCCATGGCCGATGGATGTCATTCGTTGACCACGTTGACCAGGCCGCACCGAGAGCACCATGGCGGTGGACGACGACGAGGCCTAGGAAGGGAACGACATGGAGCCGGGGAAGACTCGACAATGGTTGCCCACGCGGTGGGGAGTACGAGGGTTTACTGGTCCGGCTGCTGTCGCCGGAAAATAACAGGAGGTGTGGCTGAGTAGAGGAATGGCCTGGCCAGCAATGAAGTAGGGTGGGGCGGTGCGGCCTGTGCGGCAGCACAGCCAGCCATGGGAGGCGGGAGCAGGCAGTCCCACCGGAGCTGGTTCGGGTGGCTGGAGCAAGAAGATCAGATATTGAAGAAGCAGCACGGCCGCTGGATTAACATCCAACGGTCACTGCTGCTAGAATCGTTTGTGGACTAAGTTGACAAAGCCAAAGTACACGTCAACCTAGTAGACCCACAAGTCAGCCTCCAAATCTGTCCCAAACATCATACAACCCGAAATTTCTAGCCAGATTCAAAGTAATTTTAAATCTAAATATACCTTAATTTAAACTCAATGAAATTTTACCCGCACAAAAACAATGAAATTTAAAATATCAAAATCCAAAAGAAAACAATATTTGGGAACTAATTGCCTGTTTGCTGTATTTTTTTCATTTTATAGCCCATTTATTATTACTTATAGCCCATTTCTTATTACTTATAGTCCATTTCTTATTACTTATAGCCCTTTTCTGGGCAAAATGCATCCCTCCTCATCTTGAAAGATTTTTGGCCCAGCAGGGTGTAGAAAAGCAAGTAGGCCTATGTTGGTTATTCTGCAAAAAACAAAATAGCTGGCTAGCCATTTTTCAGAAAGGAAAAAAACAAACTGGGCTGGTCATGTGCTAAACATATGAAATAAAAGCCTGGGCTAGACGGGCCACGGGTCCCGCACAACCCAGTTGATACCTTCTCCATCCCAAAAAAACAAAATTACTGCGCGCGCTGCTGGGTCCCTACTGTCATCCTCACCATGTACAGTCATCTCCTTATTCCTCTCGGTTGTTGACCGTGTTGACAACACCGGAGGGCGGCGCCACGGTGAGCGAACCAATGTGGAGGACGATGGTGAGGCCTCGGACAGGAATGAACAGGAGCTGGGGAAGATCACAGCCAGCCGTGGGAGGCGGGAGCAGGCGGTTCGGCCGGCGCTGGTTTGGCTTTGGCGGCTCGAGGAAGAAGAGACTGAAGAAACGCGACAGACGTTGAATGTGAATCGAACGGTCAAGGTTGGCACAATCGTTTCTTGAATAAGCGGACACCAAGTAGCATACATTTTTATATATATGAAGAAAACTGCGAGGAAAATGCGTTCGTCTGCCGTCCTCCTCACAGGGAACATTCGCCACATAAGTGACTAGCATCCTTTGGTTTTCAACCGAGAGGTCTTGGGTTCGAGTCCGAGGAACTCTCAATTTTGTCCTCCTTCCTTCCTCACAAAAAAGTGAAAGAAAATCAAAGACTTAGGAAGGCGTATAGAACAAGCTAGTGTACCAGTAAAGAGACGTTGCTGAGTTTTAGAAAAAAGAAAGACGTTCTCCTGTAGCTGGTTCGAATCCAAACCTAGACTATGACTATATATGGTGCTATGCTACTCTGCAAGTAATGAAACTGACATATCCAACGTTCGCTTCTCCTCTTCTCTACTTACTCTGCCTAGCATCAGAAGCTCTGGCCGCAACAACCATGTCCACTAGCTGCTCGTCCACCTGCTCTTCAGCAGGCAACAACCAGATATGCGCCAAGTCGCCACCTGTACCATCGCCTGTGGGTATCATCACACCCTCGCCGGCATGCGCACCGCAGCCGATTGCTCATTGCAACCAGCTGCCGTTGGTGTGGTGCCACTGCTGCAAATCACGCAGAGTCATTCGTCGCATCTCAACCACAATCCGCAACCCTGGCCGAGTCTTCTACAAACGCCCGAATCATGGGGTAATAATATGTTTAAGTGTTGTTCTGCTGCTTTCAGTTGCTGATTTTTTTAATAGTTTGGTTGATGATCTTCCAATTTGATTCGTGCAGAAAAGGGAAGATTCGTGTGATTTGTATTTCTGGGAAGTTGCTGATGTGGGGGAATGCAACTACGCTGATTGTTTGGTTAGCCAAGGAATCGCAATACCAGCAGGTTGGGGTGTTGGACAAGTAACTGAAGGAACGACAAAAGAGGAAGATGCAGAGCAGAAGGTTAAAGATGCAGTTCCTCTGATCATGGCCAAGCAACAACTGCTGAACGGCCTTGACAACAATGAGGAGATGAAAGAGCTTGTGAAGATAATGGGCAAAATCGATGTGCTTTGTAGGATGATTGTCTCTTTATTTGCAGTGTATGTAGCACTCGTGATGTATTCAGTGGCTACGACATGAGCACTTTGCTGAAACTAGTAATGAATGAAACCTGTGTAGCAGGCTGGGTGTAGTGTTGTGAACATCTAATGATTTTTATTAACCGAAATCAGGGGGTATCCCCTTTTGCTCATATAAATAAATAAATAGCAGAGGCCCTGTCATGTCAGCTTTGTTCTCATTCGAAGACGTCGAGCAAATTGCAGTCCAACAGCAAACTATGTCATCAAATTCAAGTTTCACAGCCAAATATGAGTACAACTAAACAACAAGGTCATCATGTTTTAGTTGTCATACAATCACCAAACACAAATCAGCATACATAACAAGTGATGTTCTCACAGCAAAATACTAAACAACATGTTCATCAGGTTTCAGTTGTCATAGCAAACACAATTTCACATAGTAGATAAAAAACGTCTTCTGATAGGCAAATACGACAAAAGCAATGTAATCATCATCCGCAGCAGCAGCGTCAACATCTTCGCCATGTGTATCAGTCTGAATCGTAATTCCCCACGGTGTCATCTTCTTCTTCGTCCTCAACGTCCTCGAACGTTGGCTTCTTCTTGATCAACTCTTGTATGTCCACAGCACGACAGGCAATCTTTTCGCCGGCGTCATTGATGTGATGGTTCTCAAAGATATTAGGAACATGTGTGTTATCTTGTACATCAGGAGTAGTGTAAGCATCATCTTGTTGTGCAACTTCATTAAACGAATTCCTCTGCTCAAACCTTTGCAATACTCTCCAGTCATCGCTACGTGCAAATGTGTCTTCCAAGAAAAATATCTGTGTTGCTTGATTTGCCAAAATAAAAGGCTCGTTGGTCTGGTACGCCGCCTTGACATTGATGGATTTGAAATAATCATCATCTCTGGGTTTTGTGATCCTGGAAAACAGGTTATACCAACGACAGCACAACAGAACCACACACCGATGATCCTCGAAACTGGAGATATACTGCAACTGAACAATGTCTATTATGTAACATGCATTTTAGTTGTCTCTTTGTCATACATATCCGTGCTCATGATGGCACTGTTTTGTGTCTTCATGCCTTCGTCTCGTGCAAGGGTGTTGTAGCGCACATCTCCAATAACGCAAGATTCATAATGTCTTACCCGAGTATCAGGACCCATTGCTAGTGACTAAAGGGCATCATCAACTGCATGCCCATCCTGCCGCATCTTCTCAACCTATGGTTAGAAAATAGACAAGCTGATCATCTTATGTACTCAATATATTAAAAAAACTGACAGTGCACTTCAAAAGCTTACATGGTTCTTGAACCTTTTCGCAAATCCTGCCATAACCAGTTTGTCAATGTTTCTTGGATTTTGCGGCAGTAACTCCTCTTTGTAGATGCTGCACAACATAGTGATCGCATCAAACATCTAAATTTATAAGAATGTGCTGCAAGTTTAGTAGATTATGATGTATAAGCTGCAGTACTGCACTTACTTGATATAAGGTAGTATCTCAGGACAGTTATTCAACACATACCAAACCATTTTGTCCAAATCTTAAGGTTTGTCCTCTTGTCGACTCTTCCCTGTAACTCGAATAGAATAATCGAAAACATTGAGCCCGGGATTGTCTTCACCCACCTCTTTGCTAAGCTGATCAGCTGTTTCAATGTATTTTGAGCAGAATGTCAACGCTTCTGTAGCAATGTAGGCCTCTGCAATGGAACCCTCGGGTCTAGCTCTATTCCTAACATGGCCCTTGAAAGTGCCTAGCCGCCTTTCAATAGGGTACATCCAGCCATACTGTACTGGACCTCTAAGTAGTGCTTCATCGGGTAGATGAACAGCCAAATGCACCATCACATCAAAGAAGGCTGGAGGATATATCTTCTCAAGGTCGCATATGATAGTTGGTATCTTGTCTCTAAGACGCTCCAAAGCATCTATCCTGATATTTCTACTGCATAGTTCCCTGAAGAATTGTCCCAACTCTACAACTGCTCTGTATAAGTCAGGGCGGCCCAATCCTCTAAGGATAACAGGTTAAACCCTTTGAAGTAGGACGTGTCAGTCATGAGTTTTCAACCCTTGTACCTTGTTTCCATCTGCACTGACTCTCCTTTCAGGGTTGGAAGCAAATCCATGTGGGAATCTCACACGTGACAGGACCTTGCAGAATTCTTTTCTTTTTACCTTGTCCAAGACGTACACAGCTGGTGCCATATCCCGTGGTTTACCTTCATCTTGCACCTGCAAATCCTTTATGATACCCGGTGTGTCAAATCAATCCTAGATTTTAAGGTATCTTTCGTCTTGCCTTCAATGTTAAGAAGTGTGCCCATAATGCTGTCACATATATTTTTCTCGATGTGCATCACATCAAGATTATGCCGCAAATCCAAATCTTTCCAATACTCCAAGTCCCACAAAGTGGACCTGCGGGTAAACAATAATCTCTCTTCTACCGTGCCACGCTTCCTTTTCCCGCTACCATTACCAGGATGGTTTCTTGGTGTAATATGCCTGGCCTTCTCTAATTCCACTTGCAACTCATCGGCGGTGAGCCTCTTTGGCGCATCACGGTTTTCATGCTTTGCATTGAACACATGTCTTCGGTATTTTCTAGGATGCGGCTTGTCCTTGGCAAGGAAACGGCAGTGTCCAATGTAACAGATCTTGCTAAGTATTGCGTATGATAGCGGATTCCTGTCACAGCGAACACATGCATTGTAACCATGTGTCGTTCGCCCTGACATAGTGCCCAAAGCCGGATAATCATGGATGCACCAAATTACAACAGCACGCAGAAAGAAATTAGCTGGTGGGCTGCTATATAGGTCTCGAGTGAGAACACCCTTCCATAGCTGTTGAAGTTCCCCCACAAGAGGCTCCATGAACAAATCAAAATTCTTTCCAGGACTTTTTGGACCTGGGATGAGCAAGGCCATCATGTAGTTTGATTCTTTGGTGCAGACATTTGGAGGCATGTTGTAAGGGATAACAAGAACTGGCCACATGCTATATGTGGCGCTCTGGTGGCAAAATGGGTTAAATCCATCTGAAGCTAAGGCAAGTCTAATGTTTCTCGGGTCAGCAACAAACTCTTTGTGTTGATTATTGAAGCTTTTCCACTCACTACCATGAGATGGATGGCTCATTACATTCTGATCTCTGTACTCCTGGTTCCTAGAATGCCATAGTACATCCTCTCTTGTTTCATCATCATGAAACAACCTCTGCAATCTTGGTGTAATTGGAAAATGTCTCAGAACATTATGAGGAACCCTCTTCACAGCATCGCCATCTTTCCATCTTGATGATTTGCATTTCGGGCATTCACTTAAGTTGGCATAATCCTTCTGGAACAGAACACAATTATTCTTACAAACATGGACCATATCATATCCAATTCCAACTGCACGAAGGAAATTCTTCATTTTACTGTAGGTGTGTGGCAGCTCAGACGCATCTGGGAAAGATTCGCGGAAAGCAGCCAACATCGCATCGAATGATTTATTGGTCATCCGCTCAGATGTATTCACCTGAAGAAAGGTGACCATAGCTGAGAATACTGAAAGCTTATTTCCTGGGGTGACAGCAATGTTGCATTGTTCCAACATGCGGGCCCACCTTTTTTCTTCTGCAGGTGAAAGTTCACGGAATGCAGGAGCATTTCGTAGCATTGTTTCAATGTTGGTCAAACTCACTGGCTCAGCCACCACCACCACCTCCTCCTCTTCCACCTGAGCATCAGGTAGATCAAGATGGTGATCTGCTGCTTCCACGTATTCATACAACTGCTACACGGGCAGAGCACATATGATTTCGGACCACCGTACTCAGCTCTGATAAAGTTCATGAAGTTTTCAACCCCCTCGACATATGCAGCGGAGAATCTTCGAGCAGAAGTTATCCAAGTCCTGACCATCTGTTAGACATACAAATTAGTTCTTCTACTAGATATTACAGGAAAAACATATATGCTTTTTTATGAAGTCCAGAAAAAAATACCTAGGTCGATGTCTAAAGCTATGGTGAGATATTTGGACGAGCAGATCTAAGTAACGAAATATATGTAAAGCTAATTCAGCAAACAGATTTGAGTGCTAAATTATGGCAGGCTGTTTCAGCAGTCAATGAGGCCGAGCACACAGCCATCGAACTATCGAAGGCCATCGCGGCAACAACGATCGAGTATAAAACGGTGTAGAGCTATTTCACCTAACAGATTGGCTACTAGACCATGGCAATCTACGTCACAATAAATATATGGCAGGATATTTTAGCAACTAATCAGCCTTGGCATGCCATCTCAGCTAAGAAGATTGAGTGCAGAACAGGGCAAGGAAGGTTCTTAAGCAGAGCATATTGACAGTAAACTACTTCGGCAAACAGTGAGATTAACAGCGTCTATCATCTAACATTCAGCGCTACACCGACATGAACGGGGCCTCAGTATAGAATGCGCGTACCATGGGAGAAGCTGACCGCCGTGCGTCTCCACACGAACGTCACCAGCGGTGGCGGCGCTGACCGCCGTGCGCCTCCATAAGAACGTAGCCAGAGGTGGCGGCGCGGCTAGAGGACAGCAGTCTACGAGAGCGTACTGTGGGAGCGAGAGAATCGTCGTGCGTCCCCTCGACGAACCGCGGTGCCGACGTATCGACGCGGCGGGGAGGGCGGCTTTGGCGGAGCGAATGGAGTGGAGGGGGGACGGGGGGGGGGGAGAGGGGGGTTTGGGGAATATTTGGCCGAAGGGCGGTTGAATCAAATTTGGGGGGAATTTGTGTGTGTGTGGGGGGGGGGAGGATTTTCGCGCGGTGGGCGGGGGGAGTTTGGCGCATGGTCGGTTTCTCCAAGTGCAGTCCCACGTGTCAGTGAAGAGGCAAGCCGAAGCGCGTTCCGTTTGCGTGAGCCGTGTGCAGGACCGAACGTGTGTGGGGTGCAATGCGACCGCGACAGGAGTGCTGTGAGTGTACCGCCTTTTTTCGTTTTAAACTAGGTGCTTCGCCGCCTCAAAAAAAAATGTTGCTTCGCGCGATCCATCGATACTTCTACTAGTAATCCGGTAATCCCGACTGAAACGGCGCAACCGGGTCTTTTCCCGTGCGATATGCTGGGAGGTTGGCTAAGTTGGGTTTTTTAGATTTGTCTCGGTTCAATAAAAAGCAGAGTTGGTGATGATGGTGTGCCTGTCATCCTACAATATAGGCCGTCCGATCTATATCTAACGGATAGGAAGGAAACTATGACAATTTACCCGCACTCCTCTCCACATTTGCAGATAAGGCTTTCCCTCGTTCATCCTTTTCTCCCACAAGATCTTGATCTTCCATGCAACGCACGGGCATCTTGCTAGTACTCCTACAATATGTATATTATGGTGAAAGTTCATATACACCGGCCGAGATTAATGCAAACACGGCAGATTTTCATTACATTTCAAACTTTTATAGGACAGAAAAATAAAAGAAACCCGACCCTAAACCTATTCTACGGCGGCGACCGACGTCCTCCATCTGCGATCTCTATGTACGGGGGTGGGGTTCAAGACCCGTGAAGTGAAGGTGCGGTCTCCGACGAGGAAGAGTAGAACACGGGATACGGACTGGCCAGTTGGCACACTATGCCCTGCCGCCTCCCATGCCCTACTCATCCTCGGAGGAGTCCCCGACCTCGGCGGTGCCGGACGTTGGATGGCGGCAAGTAGGACGCGTGGCTGACGGTGCTCCCGTCGTCGGCCGCCAGCATGGCCACCGCTTGTGCGGTCGCGTCCGCGTCCGGCTACGCCGCTATTGCGTCGTGAGAGGCGACTTGAGCGAGGGCGGCGACCTCGAGCTTCATCCCCTAAGACAAGCTCTCCCACAGAGCGTTCGCACTTGCGGTCATGGCGGATGTGGTGCCAAGTAGGAGGACGATGCACTATGGTGTGGAGGTTAGCTGGGCGTTGCCGCTTTAAGTAGCGCATTCTGGTGAGGCCAAGCGTCCAGGTGCGTCATTAAGATGCTGGAGTTGGT
Organism: Triticum timopheevii; assembly: GCA_963921465.1. NCBI lineage: Eukaryota > Viridiplantae > Streptophyta > Magnoliopsida > Poales > Poaceae > Triticum > Triticum timopheevii. Next base: position 376,089,471 of record OY997270.1, read on the forward strand.
TCCTCGGGCATCGAGCCTCTTAACAATGACATACGAATAGACGGCATGAATGCGGGCAGCTGGCGCCGGCTGGGAACACACCGCGCGACGGCATGAGGGACGAGGGCTTTGGTGTGCCAGGGTAGTCAGCTGCGGTCGTGGCAACGTTGGAGATGCCCTTTGCTCAAATGCGATCCCCCGCATGTCATTGAAAAAGCGAGACGACCCGGCATGGTCTCAGGTCCAGAGGATGCAGTTGGCCGTGCTACACCACTCCGCGGACGCGTCGCGGTGCCCCGTGCATCCTCGACGAGCCGGGTGTTGGGGTGTGTTTGGATTGTGGCCAAAGTGCACCTTACCAAAATTTTGGTCATGACCCAAAGATTGGTCTTTGTTTGGATGGTTGCCATTTCTTTGGCATGCCAATGAACTCTAGCCAACTCTAGTTCATTTTTCTTTCCAATGTCAGCCAAATCATGGGCAACCAATACCTCAACCAAAATTTTGGCTACCCAATGCTTTGATGGGGCAACCTTGGGCACAAACCAAACACACCGTTGGTCGTGCCACAACACTAACACCACCCTCAGCACACTGAAACCGACCATGTCTATCGACGATATGAGCGTGTCGCTCACCGCTGTCGCCGTGTCCAAAGGCAGTGCTGGAGCTGTGCCCTGTTGTTGGCCCCAACGACCCACATGAACGGTTGTCGGTGACGAGGAGGTCATGGGCCAGCTCCTCCATTGGACTAGTCTGCGCTACGTCGTCCCGACGGGTGTGCCCCACATGTCGGTTTCCCTGTTTTCCCGGCCATATTCAAGCATCAGTGCTCCGCGTTGCGCATTAGGCCTTTCACTATGTAGGCCAAGCGAGACAACTTATTGTTTATTTGAGCCGTTCAAGTGTAATCATGTGGCATTTGCTTATCTCTCATTCCTCTCCAACCCTCTTCTCCATCGATCATGTCGCCCTCCAGTCGAGTCCATCCTCCCGCATGCCTCATTTGAACATTCCGCCGAGTATCATTCGCATGTACCCACCCTAGTCCTCTTTCAATAGATCTCCGGACCCCGAGATGAAATCGAGAGGGAACGAGTGGGGGCACGTGATACCTAAGGCAGATTCAAAATTTTGAACCGGTGACCATAGCATCCGCAAATCATATATAAAGGGTATTCAATGTTCGTTTCGTTTTTGAACGTACAATATACTCCCTCCTATCCTTTCTACTTTACATATAAGTTTTATGTGTAGTCAAAGTATCTCTACTATGATAAAAAAGGTACTCCCTCTGTCTAGGTGTGTAAGTCACCTTACAAAAATCAGGTTTTCCCAAAACGTTTAAGCGCCGTTCATTAATTTCCCGTCTCGATTCCCTCCCAGTCTCGTTCGCCAGCGAGCTTTGCCTCCTATGCCTTGTTATCTTCCAGCGAAAACTTATTTTCTCCTGTTTTTTTCTCAGGTAATGGCCAATGCATGCAGCACGTCTATGCGTTTGATTAGGCAAGAAATTAAAGCGGTTTTGCATGTTAGAAGTACGTGGGCCTGCATGGCTAGCTAAAACGTCATCCCCTTAATTGCTACGATTAAATGCTACGTTTAGAAGAAAGAAATCTGCACTTTGATTGGAAGGAGGACCAGTCCAGATTTTCTTCTCTTCCAATCAGCTTGCACCTAGGTCGCGATGCACCTTCTAATGTGACTTACACACCTAGACGGAGGGAGTATCAACATTCAACAATGCCCAATCAATATTGTTAGATTCGTACATACTCCTAGATTTGTACTCGAGATGGTTTCCAATTTGACTATTGACAAGATTAATAGTACTCTTTTCACATAGGTGAGTAAGTCATCTTAGGCTGTGCATCGTGACCAAGGAGGAGGGGAAAACGAGAGACATTAATGTTTATTTTCTAATTAATAGTATTGCATGCAATGAACTAACCACTGCATGTCATGTTTGATAGTCTCAGGTCATTAAAAGCATGCACACCCTCATCTCTTATTGGTTCATATGTCAGGAAACAAGAAACGAGGTAGAAGTTAATGCACCGCGCCTACGTGTTTTGGGATTATTTGGTTTTCGTAAGATGACTTACACACCTAGACGGAGGGAGTACATGAGATGTATAATGTGAAAATTATATCATTGGAAACTCCTTTCACATACGAAATTGACCATATGCTTTGTGTAAGTTGCATGTCATATATTATTACTCTAACATTTGGTCAAAGTTAGCCTCGAAAAATGCATTAGACCCTGTAAGCTTTGTGTAAGTTGCATGTCATATATTATTACTCTAACATTTGTGTAAGTTGCATGTCATATATTATTACTCTAACATTTGGTCAAAGTAGTATAGTGGAAGTGGATCCTCTAACGTAGGTATCCCTGCCTTACCCTCCCTTTCGGTCACTTACTGGCGGACCCCATGCTTGCTAGGCCCTGCATGTCAGTTACTCAATGGTTTCGGCCACGTCAGAGGATCCTCATCCGTAGTATACTCCTCTGTTTTTATTTACTCCGCATAAAACGGAGGGTGGTGGTATAATAAATGACGCGGGCGGGGGAGGGGGAGGGACTTCGGTTTGCTCTCAACTGCGGTCCCACAAGCGAGCGAAAACGCAAGACGAAGCGTGTTCCATTCGGTGAGCGACGTGGAGGGTCCAGCATGCCGGGCTGCAACGCAAACGCGGCAAGAGCGATGTACAGTCAAAACTGATTGACCGGTTGTCACCGGAACCACTATTCACACCAGAACCTTCGCTGCTCGGGCTATGCCAGCCACTGCCCTAAAACCACACCAAATCTCCAGCCCATTCCCCCACCTTTCGATCCCCTAGCCCGCATCAAGCGTCCCCTAGTTCGTCGGAAAGCCATGGTGCGGCGCAAGATCACTTACTACAAGATGCTGACGCTGAAGCGCCGCGCAGAAATCGCGGCGGCGGTCGGCACCACAGACCTCAGTTCCCAAGCTCGCTTTGCGGCGGGCCAATCCCCGAGTTCTCTGGAGCGAAGCTATGAGGAGGAGGAATCCGATCCAATGTTCACTGCGGAGGTCACGACGCAGAAGGCCCCCGATGGGTATGAGATGATGGACGTCGACTTCGTGCCGGCGTCCGAGTCCCCCATGGTGCAGGCGGACCAGCGGTTCAACATGGCGATACTAAAGGAGGACCGGGAGGCAGAGGCTCAACTCGACACGGAGCGCGCGCATGCCGCTGCCATCGAGGCTCTCCTGCAGGCGGAACCGGATGTCGTGGATGTGAACCGGGCGGCGGAGGCTCAACTTGAGGCAGAGCACGCGGATGCCGCTGCCATCGAGGCCCTCCTGCAGGCGGAACCGAACGTCCTGGACATGAACCGGGCGGCAGAGGCTCGACTCGACGCAGAGCGCGCGGATGCCGCTCTCATCGATGCCCTCCTGCGGGTGGAACCGGAAGTCCTGGACTTGAACCAGGCGGCGGAGGCTCGACTCGACGCGGAGCGCGCGGATGCCGCTCTCATCGATGCCCTCCTGCAGGCGGAACCAGAAGTGCTGGACTTGAACCGGGCGGTGGAGGCTCGACTCGACGCGGAGCATGCAGATGCCGCTGCCATCGAGGCCCTCCTGCAGGCGGAACCGGACGTCCTCGACTTGAACCGGGCTGTGCTCTCGTCCGTGCAGAGCGCCCGCACGCTCCGCTTGAACGAGTAGTTGGAGGCCGAGGACAACCACAGTGCGGAGACACACGTCGGCAGCGATGGCTGGTTCGCGCCGGCAGCCAAAGATGATGAGGCCATCTCTTTCCGTGAGCAGTGATAGTTTTTCTTTATGTTGTTGTTTTTATGGATATTTTGCTGTGTAAAAACATACTATTTGTTATGCAAGTCGCCTGACTTGGGTCAGTCTACCATTTCAGGCGGTTGGATGAATATCCTACGTCTCCTAACCCTTCTTTCCTTCTTCCTCACCTCTTCTTCTTCCCCAACAGACCACCGCACGGGCCGTACGGATACTCCGGTTGGATAAACATACTCTATGAACGAAAATTATGTGTCAGCGATAGGATGGTTGAGTTTGGTTTGTTCACATGCGACAGCACGTGTCAGTGAGGGTGCGTTCCCTTGGATGGGTTTGCGGCATGCAGGAGCGACTGTGTGAGGGTGCGGTGCGGCCGCAGCGTGCAGGAGCGACCGTGTGAGGGTGCGGTGCGACCGTGACAGCCGTGCGCAAGTGTATCTCCTTCTCACTTTGAAAACTTTAGGCAAGCTTGGCAAAAATGTGTGGCGAAGTTTGGCAATGCAAGGCCAAGACCCAAACAGGATAAGTACGTACGTACTAGGAGTACTAGTGTTAAAAAAGAAAGGTGGGGTTTTCCTTTGATACAAATCCTCGTTTCACGTGTCAATTAATGCGTATTTTTTTCTCGAAAGACCAAAGAGCTAACCATCTCACTCCTCATCGCTTGATTAATGCAGCGCCATGCAAACGAACCTTCTCACTTCCGCATGCATGTAGGGGATATTAATGTCCTTGGTTCCTAACTCCATCAATTTTGCCTCGATTAGTGTTAGTGGCCCTTTGCAAATTGTAATTTTGATATGCTGGCCTTGTGTACAAAAAAAATGGAGGTAGTAACTATATTTGAATTCCTTGCCCATTGCGGTGACGTCGACGATTTTTTTTGTGGTTTGGCGAAGTGCGTTCGATGTAGAACACCATTGAGGGAGACCACGGTAAGTCGTTCGCAAGTGCCGCCTGCAAGCCGAGACAACCGCCTTATTTTCATCCAGGAAGTTCTTTACTAGTACTACTACTAGGAGTACTAGTGCGGTGAGATGGTTTCTCAAAGAAGACGATGGAGAAGCAGAGTCAGCGAAGAGTGAAATGATGGTTGCTTCATCCGTGCTTTGTGATTTGACACCTCACTGCTTTGTGATTTGTGATAGAAGGGACAGGGGAGTAGACTCTGTGCTCTATACTGTACTACATGCATCCAAGCATGGGAGAAAGAGGAGAGACATTGCATTTTTCTATTCCTTCAATCAATCAATCAGGGAGCTTCGGTTCCATCTTTTTGGCTTTGGCAACACCGTCCACAATGGTTCCCACGATGCCAAAAGCTATTTTCACATTTGGCTACACATTGTGGATGCCCTTAACCGTACCACTTGGTTTTGCTCCTGTGTGCTATCTATACAAATCTCAATTATATTGATCTAAAAAATTATAGAATCAAAGATTAGTAAAAAGGAGGTGATTTTGCCGCGCGGATGGCGAGGAAGGTTTCTTATTTTCGGAGGACGTTGTCCTGGCGGTTTGCTAACATGCGGTCCCACATGTCAGTGCTTTACCAAGCTGATCCGCGTCCCACATGAGGCAGAACAACGGCAGAAGCAACACGTGGTTAAGTTGAAGAAGATGAGGGAGAAGCGGATTCAGCAACGAGTGAAATGATGGTTGCTTCGTCCCTCCAACTTCTTTTTTTAGCATTATTACTTTGTCCCTCCAACTTAACCGCGGGAAAGGTGCAGCTTTGTGATTTGACGCCTCATTGCTCATTACTACACCGGCGCCATGACTGGGGTGCTTCACCCCGGCTGCTCTGCACTATATTCCGGTATGGCATGTTGACCTAGTAGCTTGATGTCCCACATGTCGGCTTAAGGGACTAGAAGATTTATGAAAGCGAGCGCTCCACTCTTACGACGGAGGAGTAGATGACACGACGGCCCAGTGAACTGTCACTTGTACTGTATAGTACTATAGTTTTGCTGTTTCGCACAATCCATCGATACAAACCCGATTAAACAGGAAAGGGCGGGAGTTTTCCCACGCGGTAGATGATACTGGCCATACATTTCAAAGGCAATTTTAATGTATGCAAACTGAATAATTATAAGTAACAATAGGATATCTAGTAAAACTAAAAACACATATGATTTATTGTGTTAGAGTGTAGTAGTAGTGTTGTATTGCATAGTTGTTAGATGTAACATGCGAGAACGTGTAGAGATGTAGTTTTGGAGGGCCTACAGAGAGAAAAGTGTAATACGGTCACCGAACTTCAGAATAAGCTGATTACGGTCACTATATACGTTTTGCGGTGATTATCCGGTCACTTGCTCACAGTTCAGCATCGGATTGCACTCTGTTGACCGGCCAAATAGTCTGCGTGGCGCCATGTTGACTAGTTAAATTGACCATGTTCCTTGTGGGTGCCACCTGTCAGTTCGCATAGGGAAAAGGTTAGATAAACACAAATTTACGCAGCCGCGACAAGGCTCCAACCTGTGCGCGGGAATCACCTGGTTGTGTATGTGTCTGTGAGGGCCTGATGTATGCGCATGCACGTGTAGGTTGAGCACTTCAGCGTGAGAGTGTGTGTTGGTCGTGTGGTGTATTGGTGTGTGCATGCATGCGTGCGTGTGTGCGTGTGAGTGTTGTGTGCGTGCGTGGCTGCGTGTGTACATGTGAGTGTTGCGTGCGTGCGTGGGTGCATGTGTTTGTGTGAGTGTTGCGTGGATGGAGTTCGTGTGCATGCGTGCGTGTGTGTATAATCACCACACCAGCTCCTGTGTGTTAAAATAGACGGCTTAGCATACCAATACAAGGCCACCTTGTCCGCTGTGCCCGCGGTCATGACTTCGAACCACCGTCAAAATATTTTTTTGTCGTTTGTTTTCATTCTTACTAGCAAGATGCCCGTGCGTTGCACGTAACATCAAGATGCATTTGTATGACTTGTTTATCTTGTGAGACAAAAGGATGAACGAGGGAAGACCTTATTTGCAAATGTGGAAAGGTGTGTGGGTACCTTTTTGCAAAATTGCCATAGTTTCTTTCCTATCCATCAGATATAAATCGGACGACCTATATTGCAGGATGGTAGGCACACCATCATCACCAACTCTGTTTTTATAAGAGTGTATGTTATGTATTATTTTATAATATGTAGATGTAGAGTAGATACAAGTCGACAGGTGGGCACGATGTTAGTGAGATAATGTGATGCAACACTAGAGGTGCCGCGTGGAGCGTTTAACTGGTCAACTAGTCATGTCATGAGCAAATACAAAGTTGTACGGTGAGCCTGTAACTGTATAATAACCACTAAACGTAAACGGTGACCGTAATGAGTGGATTATGAAGTCCAATGTATGTATGATGCTTTCACTTCAAATACGATGATCGTCATTGCATATATCGCGAGAGAAAGATGAAACACGCGTGAATTTTCTGGGGGCTTACTTTTAGAGGACCTGGAGATAGTTTTGTGTGCATACGTGAAATGGGCGTACAGGGGGGGGCGGTATGCGATGGAGAGAGAGAGATTCTCTCCGTTTCTCTTTATTATGACTAAGTTTGTATATAGTATAAAAATATACAAATTCACAGTGCGGAATAAATATCATTGTGGGCACCATGCAATGCAAATTAGCGTTCGTACTCCTCCATATAACTTTGTAATGTTTCATATATGTAGAAACTCTAAAATAATTTTTTGGCCACACTTTATTCAAAAGGAATGTTGTATGCGAAATAAATGTGAAGAGAGGGCTTTTTAGACCAATGGGGTACGTGATGTAGCATGTGTGAATGTGTAGTTGATGCATTTGGCAGGGCCTAGAGAGGTATGTGTGTGTATTACGTATTCGGGAGAGGCATGGATAGAGGGGCCGACGTGGGGGGGGGGGCGTGGGAGAGATAGCACGAGAAATGAGACTGGTCTAGAGAGAGAGATGAATATGACATCACGACAAGAGATTCCATTCCCTTGAGTGTGTATATGCAAGGGGGGAGGGAATAGAGGCACCAGGAGAAATTTTCTGTGTGTGTGGTGTTTGTGTTGGTATGTGTGGGTGTGAGAAGATAATGAAACGTGGGGGCAGAGGGTGTGTCACCGCGTGAGGTCCGGTGGGTCGAGGTGAGGCCCTTCGTTCGGTTCCGTCCTGCGCCACATTGGTCGGCCCATGACACATTTAGGAAGACCCATGGATGACTAGTCGTACAAGACAAAGATAGCAGAATTGTGAAGGACTCTGTGTCCACTGACAAAGCCGGCTAGGATTTGTAACCCTAGGTTCTCGGACTAAGGTAACCCCTTCATCTCTGATATTACTATTCATCCAACCTAACTTTAAGGAGCACCCTACAGAATGCTCTGCTAGAATCATACTCGTCGATTAGGAAGAGAGGTGTGAGATAATGCGTGAGAGACAGGCGTAAAGATAATGTGCGTACATGAGACACGTAGGCATGTCCATGTATGTAGAAAGGGTCGATAAGGATTGTGCGTGTGTATGTTTGTGAGAGGAAGAGTGCTTGTGATAAAGGTTAGTGAAAACAGTTGTAAATGGTTACGAGAGGGAGGGAGGGTTATATCTAGAGCATGTGTGTGAGAAAGACACCTCGGGAGAGAGTGTGTGAGCATGTGTGAGAGACCACCAATGGAGAGTGAAACTACACGTAAAAAACTGCTCTACACATTGATTAAAGATATAAACTGTATCCAAATATTAGGATGGGATCATGATATTTGCAATTCGCGTAAGGAGCGGTCGTTGATCCATCAGACATCTAGATTCTATCGAATTTGAGCATGTCTATGTTATTATCGACACAATTGATCCACATAGTTAGTATTTTGAACTCCATACAATGCATCGCTTTAGCAATCGAATATAAACGTGAGTATAGTTCATGTTGTGGGTGTAAAGCACATTATACATACAAAAGTTACACAATGGACATTTATAAATAGCTACCTATGAACTAGAATACATTTGAATTCAACCTAAGGTGGTTTAATAAAATTGAATTCAACATGAAGTCCATTCAATTATTTGAATTTGATATCATGGCATTTGGAAACCATACCTAAACTATGGGGGTACCAATCTTTGCTCTGATTTTGTACATAATAGCATATGTAGTCGTGTACAAAATAGATTCAAATTTAGCTCCTCCATTCCAAAATAATCGTAGTTATAGGATTTTCAAGTGTCAAAATTTCAAAAGGAAGCGGATAATTTAATGAGGTTTTCAAACATACAAGGTCAAATATAACGTTGTCTATTTAGGTCAATCCTCATAGTTCAAGAGTACTCTAAACATGAATGCTTGTGTTTCAAAATTTCGAACAAAGCGCCAAAAGAGCCTATACTTGCCCGAAACCGCGTGAGACCAATGTTTGGTAGTACAAGGAAATTACTTTTCGAATAACTCCGACCTGTGAAACCTACCGGCCCGACGTCCAAAGGTCTAAACCGGGGTAGGTTTGTAGCTTCATCTAGACGCCACGCAACCGCCTCCGAAAAACATTCATATACAATGGCCGCCTAAGCACACATGCGCGCGGCCGAAATCGCTCCCGCCCACTATTTGGGACACCTGGGATTACCATCCTACCCCCGACCCGCAGTAGGTCCGAAATTTAAGAGGGGGGCAAAGTTTGTACTTTCCCCAAATTTCAAACAAGCGCGTCCCATCTTCTGTTCAAAAAAGCCAAAAACAAGCGCGTCCCAGACCGAAACATGGTTCACCCCTACCCATCTGATTCCCCATTCGTACTCCGTGGGCGCCAAAACTACCTCTCCACCAGCCGCGAAACCCGGCGTCCTCCGTCCGCCACCCCATCCCACCCATCAGCCGCCGCCCTCCTCCATCACGCCGGAGCCGATACCCCGACATTGTCGTCCACCGCAACCTCAACCGCAACGCCCTCCACGGCTAGTAGTTGAAGCCGAGGCCGAGCCGTCCGTACCCGAGCTAGTTCAACCACGCCGTCTTGCGCCTCACCGCTACCGCTCCAACTTCGCCACCCTACACCGCATCGGAGCTGTTCCTGCTACGCCGTCCTTTGCCACCTCAGATCTGCTTCCCCTCCACCGAAATACAGCCATGACAACACAGTCAACAATTTGGCCATGGGTTCGTCCAAGCCTGCACCCTCCAGAACATCGGTTTCCCCGGTAAAAACAAGAAGATCGGCGCGACATGTGGAGGTGACCACACCGGCAACCGAAGAAGGTACTCCTCTTCCCTTATTCGTGCAAATCTTACGTCTCTGCTTGCACGGTATTCATCCCACAGAAGACACTAGTTGACCGCTTCTTCTTGATACTAGATGTTCCTAGTAACTCGCGATGCACAAGGTTTCTCCTCATATACTATTTCACCATAGCTAGAGGTCCGTCGCCCCCCTGAATTTCAATTTCTGGCCAGTTGATTCCCAATTAACAGAAGCATTCCCCAGCATAACAGGCGCTAGTACAACTATTACGCCGGGGAAGCAGCGCCTTGGTGTTTATCTTAGGGGCATCTGTGGCCTAGAGCTACTGGCGCCCGATCTGGAGGTCGGCCGGGATTACAGTGATGGCTTGGGGACGCTGCCAAGCACGGCGGTGGTGTGAGGCCGATGGGAGGGCGGGGCGGCGGAGGCACGGGTCTGGGCCGGTGGTCGCTGGCGGTTCGAGAAAGATCGTCAACAGTGACTGGCGGGAGGTAGACGAAGGCCATCTGCCCGTTCCTTATAGATCCAACGGTTCATTAAAAAAATCGACTAACCTATTTATTTTCAGTTGACTGTTATCTTAGATATGACCACATGTGGTGGTGTGCTGGAGGAGTACCTGCGTTTCCTGTGCTCATATATTACAAAATCATATGGAGTAGAATCTAATTTTGTTTGCCATGCAATGTTGTAGAGCTATCATATGTCTCCTGTCATTTATTTTTCAGCCACCTGCTATCTGCTACTTTTACAGTGCACTAGTTCTGCACACACTTCATCCATACTCTCACTATTGTGTTTTTATGCAAGGGTATTTCAGACTCTCCTGCCAAAAGAGAAGCAGCAAAGAAAAGAGAGAAGTCGCTCCAGCTTCGTATGCTGGTAGGCAAGACACGTTACCGCGCTATAAAGGGTGTAGTGTCAGCAGATGGAGACGGTAAACGTTGCTCTGGAGTTGATGACCTCGCTCGCAATGAACCACCATCCCAGGTGCTTGCTTTAACTTCCCGATGTCATATGTGGTTGCATGTTCCATATGGTGTCTAGCTTGTATTCGAAAGGCCGAAGTCGGTCTTTATTAAGATAAGGAAAGATATTTTTTACATGAACCACCATCCCATGAGCACCAGAAGACAAATAGCTAGTCAGGGCACTGGCCGAGCCAGTGACAAGCCCAGCAAAGACAGGCATCACCTGGAAGCCAACTAAAAAGTCGCGATGGTGGCGAAGCAGCCCGCCTCCCACCAGGTTCTCAGGTCCTAGATGATCATGTTCACCACTCCAGCTGGATGTCTAGCTTGTATTGCTTCCAATTTGGTTAAACTGCATCTGCTTAGCTTACACATTATACCTTTGAATATGACATGGCTTTCTGTTTTTGGTACATACTAGTACATCCGTGTATTAACCATGTTCTTACATCAAACTAATGTTCTTGCATATCCCTCATCAATCACTTATGACGAGGCAGGCAGGCAAGGGGACTACTCCTCATTTAAAGAATGCAGCGTCAGCCTCCCGACATGATTCTCAAGAAATAGAAATGCTAGATGAAGATAGTGAATGTAGCTCTCTAGTTGATTACAGCATTTCCCCTACACTAGCATCGCAGGTGCTTGCTCTAACTTGGCAGCATGATATGTGGTTGCATTTTGCATATGGTGTCTAGATTGTAATTCTTCCAATCTGGTTAAACTGCATGTGCTAGTCTGCTTAGCTTATACTCCTGTAAATGTGACATCATACCTGTTAATGTGACATTCCTTCCTGTATTTAGTACATAGTACATCTGTCTATTAAGCATGTCCTTACATAAAACTATTGTTTTTTTGTATCCCGCATCAATCAATATGACGAGACACCTTTAGTATATGCAGTGCGATATTAGTTGCATCTTTCATATGATTTATAGCATGTGCTGCTTATAATTTGTTGAAATTCCATTTATGATGGGATGCTTTTAACTTGGCAGAGTCATATTGGTTGCATCTTTCATGTGGTGTCTAGCTTGCATTGCTTCTTATTTGCTGGAATGGTTTCTGCTTAGTTTACACAAACAGTTGTGAACATGCCATGCCGTCCTGTTTTTGTACATATTCCATCCTGGTATCATGTGTTTGCCTTACATCAAAGTAGTGATTGTCAGTATCATGCATGAATGAGTTCTGAAGAGAGAATTTTATTGCTTTTTCTTGTTAGTTTTACTTGACAATTCAAAATCAATAAAGCGGAAGGAAGTTAGCAAGGCAACGGATAAAGGTGCTCCTTCCAAATGGAGGGCCTCTACAGTTTCTACTCCTCCACACCCCCAAGATGATTTCCAAGACAACACATGCATAGACACTCAACAAAGCTGTGTTTATGATGAGCACGTCTCCCCTAGTGCAGCATCACTGGTGCTCCCTCTAACTTGGCACTGTTATATGTGGTTGCATGTTATGTGTGATGTCTAGCTTGTATTGCTTCTAATTTTGTTGAATTCCATCTGCTTACTTTACATATTATACTTGAATAAGACACGTGTTCCTGTTTCTAGAACATACAATATCTGTCTATCACACCATGTTCTTACATCAAATTACTACTGTTGTGTAACCTGCAACAATCACTTATCATAAGACACGTTCGACTTCGGAGTGTGATATAGGTTACATATCACATTCTTTTCTAGCTTGTACTACTAATTTGTTGAAATGGCACTTATGACGAGACAATTTTAACTTGGTAGAGTGATATTCGTTGCATCTTTCATATTTTGTCTAGCTTTCATTGCTTCTAATTTGTTGAAATGCCTTCTCCTTAGTTTACACATCATAAGCTGTGAATATGCAATGGCACTAATGACGAGAGATCTCTAACATGGTAGTGTGATGTTGTTTGCATCTTGCATATGATTTATTTCTTGTACTGCTTCACATTTGTTTAAACGCCATTTATGCTGAGACACTGTTAACTTGGCAGAGCGATATTTGTAGCATCTTTCATATGGTGTCTACCTTCCATTGCATTGCTTCTAATTTGCTGAAATGTCTTCTTCTTAGTTTACACATCATAGTTCTGGTTATCTCTTCCGTCCTATTTTTCATACATATTACATCCTCCTATCATGTGGTTGTCTAACATCAAAGTTCAGTTCGTCTGCATCACACATCAATTTGTTCTGAAGAACTAAATTGTTATTCGTTTTTCTTGTCGGCTTGACTTAACATGGCACAGAGAAAGAGGAAGAAACACAGAATGGCAGGGAATGAGAAGCGGATGAATCCTGCAGATTCTGCTGGTACTGATGGTGCAATAGAAGGTGAAAGTCCAGCGGAAAATTCTACAAACACGGCATCCCATGCTACACGAGCTGCAAAAAAAGCCAAACAGAAACAAATAGCTGCCACCAAACAAGCAGAGACAACCCTAGTTCTTGCAACACCTACCACAGTACTACCAGCTGCACGACATACTCGTGTGCCAACCGAGCTAGCAACACATTCCCAAGATCCCTTGCCACCTAACACTACTTCCCAAGCACTCTTGACACAAGACGAGTTGGCAATATCAGATGAACCTTGTGAGCTTCAACAGCAAGAAGGTAGTTGCTAGAGTCAAGTTACAGTTGCATGCTTCTTTATATGTAGCCTCACAGTTTGATGTACACTAACACTTCCTATGTTCGTTGTTGGACTAGCACCTAGGCGCAAGAGGAAACAAACATCAGGGATAATGCTCGATAGGTTAACTAAATCTAGAGGAGGAAGAATGGAGATCCGTTTTGAGGCAGGTTTGAAAAGGCCACGTGATGCTACAGAGTCGGCCAAGTTAGTATCAGAGGCAGCAGTTGCCGTTAGGTGTCATGTACATATCCTCCCAACATGGATTCAGTACAGGAATGACAAAGACGAAACCCAGTTCAACACCTTCCTCGACCATTTATCTGTAAGTATGGTTATGTATGGAAACTAGTAATATCGTCTTGCTCTGTCCCATACTTTCTAGGTTGCTGATAATGAGACTCCCATAATTTTCAACAGATGAGGTTCAAGTTGGATAGCCAAGATGATGCAACCAGACAAGCTTGCACCCATGTTTTCAAGTCTGCTTTGCGACAATATCGGTATAACTTGAGGAAAACTCACTTTGAAGGCAAGGCTAACCGTGAACTTTCCCAAACATCTCCAGTGGAAAATATATCGGATGAAGACTGGAGGGGCCTTGTTAAACACTGGTCTGATCCGAAGTATCAGGTACATTATATATATGTGATCAGATCACATGTTGAAGTCCTATTGACGCATGTGCCACACAAATCTATCTTCTTGTAGGTGAACTGTTCAAAGAACAAGGCCAACCGTACGAAAGTGAAATTCCAACAGACGACAGGATCTTGTAGCTATATTGCACACTGCGAGGCTCTTGTAATTAGCTGCTGTTTCACTCTTTTTGCTGTACCATATTATCAGATCTATATTGACTTATTCGAAATGCAGAGGAAAGCCCACAAGGACCAAAAAGTACTTGAACCAAATGCTGTGGAAATCTTCAAGGACTATCACACCAGCAAGAAGAAGGGCATGACTACACCAGTCAAAGCCGCTGTTGTAAGTCCTTAATCCTCATGCCTTTTAACTACTACTTACTCTGACTTGTGCCTTGAACTGCATGGTTTGCAGCCAATGTCTATTACTCTTTTCAATTTTATACACAATTGTCTTAGCGTATCATTGCACCTTACAAGGTTTAAAAGGGAGGAGTGATGTTCCTTTGATCTTGACCCGTAATCTAGTTCCGTGCTGGACTTGCCCACACAATGTTACAATTGCCTGTTTGTCTGTTCTCAGTTGTTTTGTGATATGAATGATGTCATACTGTGCTTACCATATTATAAACTTCGTCTCTTTATCCTTAGCCCTTAATACAATGTGAAGAAATAGACAATACATTAGCGATGGTACATGGTCATATGTTTGGAACCTGGTTTTATTATGTACTTTGCAATAAAATACAACTAATATTTTACATGGGTTCACTAGAATAAGTTCTGTATATAGACCAAAGCTATTTTGTTTGGTTTTGCTGCCTCCTTAATATCTTTTGTTCTGGTACTACTAATGTAAAACCCTCTGTTGGAAAAGGCAGTGCCTAGGAGGCACTTAGGCACGCCTAGGCGCTAGGCAATGGACAAACGCCTCGCCTAGGGCATAAATGGATGTCTAGGCAGGGCAAGCAAGGAATTGCCTATCCAAGCAAGAAATCATCTCACATACTGCACTGATATGCCAAACCGGCTATATTCCAATGGCAGTAGACGGTTATTAACTTATTTATATGCCCTAAACTAATATCAACACCCATATAATAATCACAAATACACTACGAGTAAAATTATATTACCGCCTAGGCCACGCCTAGGGCGCTTAGGCACCGCCTAGGCACTAGGCGAAGGCCAACCGCCTCGCTTACGCCTACCGCTTTTTCCAACCTACTAAAACCTCAACTTTTCAGCGAGCTATGGAAAAAATGGTGGAACCGCCACCTTCTGAAGGTGGCGAGGCAACTATAACCGTAATGTCAGCTCTTGCTGCAGTGGGTCAGTACCTGTCCACTAACAGTGCCAAAAGCACGTTCCTGCGTAATACTGAGTTGGTTGTTAAGGCAATATCGTCCAAACTGCCTCATGATCAAGATACGCAAGCTCAAAGCAATGTTGTATCTGCGCTCTAGACACAAGTCCATTCCCTAACAGAGACCCTTTGTGAAACAAGGAGAAACATTGCTCAATGTCGTCAAGATATGCATGGTTTTGAAACTAGACTATCAGACATTTGCTATGTTTTTCAGGAGCCTAGGGGAAATGAAGGCGAGGGTTATGGTGCTCCATCAGACAATACAGCATGAGAATGTAACAGTCAGGTCAAATGAACCGAGCTTCTGAATTTCTGGTGGTGCATTTATCTGCTAGACTGTTAAGTTTTATGCCAACCTTCCTTTTGTTATATAGTTGTAATTTGTTTTGGTGCGATACAAAATTTATTCTTAACGTGCAGCCACCGGCTGAAGTAAACAGGAAGCCAATTTTGTATAGTGTAGGGTGTTCCCTATATTTGCACTGGTGGCGATCTTTGATGCCGAGTGGATGTAATCTGTGCAATCGCCTTAATAGCCTAGTGTTAGTTTCGGCCTTATTTATTTCCTAGTCTTCTTTTCCCCTGGTTTGCTAGTGGCCGCAACTACCCATGGGCCATATACAGGCCGCAGGATCCATGGGTCCCCTACGGCCATCGATAGATGGGCCTGTAATCGATGGGCCTCGGGCTGTCGATAAATGGGCCTGTAATCGGTGGGCCTCGGGCCGTCGGATAAATGGGTCTACATGGGCCGTAATCGGGCGTAATTGGTATCGGCCCAGCACGATAACGGGCCATTAACAGGCCGTAGGACTGCAAAAGCTTAATTCTATCACAGGCATAATGGGTTGTTAATGGGCCAGAATATTTGACGGGCTGGCCAGAAACGGGCCGACTCTTGCCATGGGCCGAATTTGGCCCATTAGGGTCACAGGCCAGTAACAGGCCGACTCTTGCCATGGGCCGAATATGGCCAATTTGGGGAACATGCCAGTACTGGGCCGACTCTTGCCATGGGCCGAATTTGGCCCATTAGGGGAACAGGCCAGTAACGGGTCGGAAGTAATCGAGGGCCGAAAAGGAGCCCAAGAACGTATGGGCCGTCAATAGGCCGAAAGCTAACACGGGCTGGAAACGGCCCATGTAAATCACGGGCCATTAACGGGTACAAAGAAAATTGCTGTTCATTATGGGCCAGAGTCACCGTGGGCCTGTAAAGGGCCGAAAGATACGAAGGCCTCATATGGGCCGAAAGACGTCGTGGGCCATACATGGGCCGAAAGTGAAATGGGCTGGTGTTATATTCGACGGCCCACATGATGTTGTTGGGCCGATTTCCTTTAGTGCCTAACGGGCCATGAGTTAACGGGCCGTAAAATGGGCTATTTGTGAAGAGACCGTTAACAGGCTTTTCATGGGCCAGCCAGTTAACTTTCGACCAAGGCAAACGGGCCGGCTTTGTAAGCTAAATGGGCCAGTGGTGGGCCGTGGCACGTGTCGACATATCATAGGCGCATATCTGACCCACTGACGAGCTGACACGTGTTTCGTCCGGCCAATAAGAATTTTACACGTGGAAATTTCCAATTGGTCGGGGCTCTTAACGGGTTATCGGATCCAAAACCCGACCCGATAGCTTAACGGCGTTCCGTTATGGTGGATGCCACGTGTCGGTCACCCTTGACGAAAGCACTTCTGTGATGCGCGATTTATCGTCATGGAAGTGGACACTTCCATGATGATAATTTTGGTAATGTCATGGAACACTTCTACGACAGCACATGTATGACTATCTTGATTCTGTCATAAATTTGTCATGGATGTACTTGCATGACAAAAAACGCGACCTACTATGACAAACACGTATCATCACGGAAGTGTATTTTTTTTGTAGTGCGGACTGCTCATCCTCGCCTCCCCCTCGACGGCTCCACCGAGCCTCGCCGCTGAACCCCTGCAACATGGGGTGAGGACCCCGAACCCCCTCCCGCGTTTCCTTCTGCTCGCTTCCGCTGCCAGCTGCCGTTGTTGCCACTGCTGCTTAGCCGCGCCCATCATTCACCGCTGTTGCCAGACGGCCCCACTGCTGCTGCCTTGGCCGCCCCCTGCCTCGCAGATGCGCCCGGCCACGCTGAGGTTGCGCCTGTGGCCACGCCTGGCTGTGCCAGGGCCATGCCTCGCCACGTCGGGTCGCGCACCGCCCACAGTCGCCGCGCCCTCACTCCCCCTGCCCGCGCCCATGCACGAGCACCTCCCTGGCCGCTGGCCTAGCCCCGCAGCACTCCCTGCCGGCGAGCGCGTGCCCAGGCGGCCGTTGCCCGCAACCGTGCCCCGCGGGCTGGCGCCCGCGCCCGTTTTTCCCGACCCGTTAAGGCCCCCTAGGCCAATGACAAGGGGGCCCCGCCCCCAGAATGATTTTGTTTAAAAAAAGAATAATAAAAATGTTAGAATAAATAAATTACTAATTAAGTTAATTAATCATGTTTAACTAATCTAATTAAAATAAATTAGCCTAATCACTTAGTTAGTCTAATTAACCCGGTTTAGTTAAACCTGACTCTATGACCAGTGGGACCCATGTGTCAGATTGACCAGTCAACCCCTTTGTTGACTGCTGACATCATGCTGATGCAATAATACTAATTTCGAGTTAATTTAATAATAATAATTTAGAAAATGATTTAAAACTTGAAAAATCAATATAAAATAAACCATAGCTCGGATGGAAAAACTTTGTACATGAAAGTTGCTCAGAACGATGAGACGAATCCAGATACGCAGACCGCTCGTCCGCCACGCGTCCCTAGCATAGTGAACCTGCAACATTTCACCTCCAGTTCATCTGTCCGAAAGCGCGAAACACCGGGGATATTTTCCCGGATGTTTCTCCCTTTCGCCGGTATCACCTACTACCGCGTTAGGGCACACCTAACACTGCTCATTGTCATGTCATGCATCATCATGCTTATGTTTGCATTCTATTTACTGTTTCTTCCCCTTCTTCTCTCCGGTAGACTACGAGACCGACGCTGCTGCTGCCCCGTTCGACTATGGTGTTGACGACCCCTCCTTCTGGGCTGAGCCTCCAGGCAAGCCCCGCCCCCCCTTGATCACCAGATATCGCCTATTCTTCTCTATACTGCTTGCATTAGAGTAGTGTAGCATGTTACTGTTCGGTTACTCCTATTCTGTTGCATAGCCTGTCATTGTTGCTACAGTCGTTGATACCTTACCCGCAATCCTAAATGCTTAGTATAGGATGCTAGTTTATCATCATTGGCCCTACATTCTTGTCAGTCTGCCTTGCTATACTATCGGGCTGTGATCACTTGGGAGGTGATCACGGGTATATACTATACATATATACATACTATACAGATGGTGACTAAAGTCGGGTTGGCCCGTTGAGTACCCGCAAGTGATTCCGATGTGGGGGCTGAAAGGACAGGTGGCTCCATCCCGGTAGAGGTGGGCCTGGGTTCCCAACGGCCCCCGACTGTTACTATGTGGCGGAGCGACAGGGCAGGTTGAGACCACCTAGGCAAGAGGTGGGCCTGGCCCTGGTCGGCATCCGCGGTTACTTCATAATAACACGCTTAACAAGATCTTGGTATTTAATCTAAGTCTGGCCACTGGCCTATACACACTAACCAACTACGCGGGAACAGTTATGGGCACTCGACGTCGTGGTATCAGCCGAAGCCTTCTTGACGTCAGCGACGGAGTGGCGCGCGCCAGATTGGACTGGAACGCCTGCTCTTTTATTAGGGAGGATAGGTCTGCTTTCGGCCGCCCTCGCAACATGCAGGTGTGCAATGGGCGATGAGCCCAGACCCCTGCGCGCATAGGATTTAGACCGACATGCTGACCTCTTTGTTGTGCCTAGGTGGGGCTGTGACGTGTTGATCTTCCAAGGCCGGGCATGACCCAGGAAAGTGTGTCCGGCCAAATGGGATCGAGCGTGTTGGGTTATGTGGTGCACCCCTGCAGGGAAGTTTATCTATTCGAATAGCCGTGTCCCTTGGTAAAAGGACGAACCAGAGTTGTACCTTGACCTTATGACAACTGGAACCAGATACTTAATAAAACACACCCAGACAAGTTCCACAGACAACTCGGTGATCGATTTTCCACATGGCCACGAGGGGAGGATCGCCGGGTAGGATTATGCTATGTGATGCTACTTGGAGGACTTCAATCTACTCTCTTCTACATGCTGCAAGACGGAGGCTGCCAGAAGCATAGTCTTCGATAGGACTAGCTATCCCCCTCTTATTCTTGCATTCTGCAGTTCAGTCCACCGATATTGCCTCTTTACACATATACCCATGCATATGTAGTGTAGATCCTTGTTTGTGAGTACTTTGGATGAGTACTCACGGTTGCTTTTCTCCCTCTTTTCCCCCTTTCCCTTCTACCTGGTTGTCGCAACCAGATGCCAGAGCCCAGGAGCCAGACGCCACCGTCGACGATGACTCCTACTACACTGGAGGTGCCTACTACTACGTGCAGTCTGCTGACGACGACCAGGAGTAGTTAGGAGGATCCCAGGCAGGAGGCGTGCGCCTCTTTCGATCTGTATCCCAGTTTGTGCTAGCCATCTTATGGCAACTTGTTTAACTTATGTCTGTACTCAGATATTGTTTCTTCTGTTGACTCGTCTATGATCGAGCACTTGTATTCGAGCCCTCGAGGCCACTGGCTTGTAATATGATGCTTGTATGACTTATTTATGTTTTTAGAGTTGTGTTGTGCTATCTTCCCGTGAGTCCCTGATCTTGATCGTACACGTTTGCATGCATGGTTAGTGTATGATTGAATCGGGGGTGTCACAAGTTGGTATCAGAGCCGACTGCCTGTAGGAATCCCCCTTCCAAACTCCGTGGCCGAAGTTGAGTCTAGTCATTGCAAAACTTTTACTAACATGGCTGTGTGTCTTACGGACCCACGTTGCCATTGGGTGGTATTAGGATCTTTTATTCCTTGACCTATACTCTGGGACTCTAATCTTTCCTCTATCCGGGTTAAATGATTTTGCTAAAAATACTAACTTTAGGTTCTCGAAAATACTTTCTCCCGGAGAGCCCCTCACTCCAGATGATTGCTTGCTGCACCAGAAGATTCCGAAGACACTCTTCGAGGTTTTTCCGAGACCCTTGTTCCCATCGACTTTACAATCCCCTACCACCGATATACCCTTATGGATAACTACCTACAATTGTTGTTCATACCTTCATCCTCAGTTGCTATTGTTATTACAAGATGCCTTAAATTGCTCTCCGTTGTTCCGAAAATCCTTTAAGCTTACTGCGTTGCAGTTCTTTACCATATGAATACCCCTATTGAAAATTCCTCGCACTTATTGAGTATCCATTCGTCCCCAGTTGTTTGTATGCTTCATAAGATACTCTGAAATACTATCCGACCTTCTGAGCATCCTCTTCAAACTATTGCTCTGCAAATACTTGTATGCTTACATTATGGATGCTCCCATATCACTAGCAATATTCACTAGTATCTTTTAACACTGTCATTTTGATCCTATTGATTCAATATGTGTGCGAATGCACACAATCATCAATCGACCCTTCTAAATTATCTTTCCGGCTCAGACATCATTCTGAACCTGAGCTGGTTCCAGACCAAACTATTTGTCGCCAATTGTGCCTCTGGTCTATCCAACTTATCCATCCTTGATGAGAGCGTCTGCTTCTGATCCCTTGTTTTGGAAATCATAATTCCTTTGTTATCTAAGCATTGAATTATTCAGATGTTCTATAATCTGATG
The DNA here is from genome assembly GCA_963921465.1 of Triticum timopheevii. NCBI lineage: Eukaryota > Viridiplantae > Streptophyta > Magnoliopsida > Poales > Poaceae > Triticum > Triticum timopheevii. Next base: position 376,110,858 of record OY997270.1, read on the forward strand.
CCCGTGCATTCTTTCTTCCTCGGATTGAGTACCGATACTCACATCAGCTCCGTTGTGGATCGTCCGATCCATTGTTGGATTTCATCCGACATCGTCCTGCATATTCAATAACCTTGAGAGATTTTCCACAGGTATATAATGCCTTTGGTAAATTGTATCCTCTGCTTGGCCAACCATGCTCTGCTTTCGAGCTTGTGTATTTACTTTTGAAACTTGTGGTATATGTTACTAAGATGCCCGATGGGTTGAACCTATGCCTTCCCCTAATCCGTGAGAACCCGAAATTTTTCGCAAGTCATACACTTCCGGTGTTCTACCAGATAAAATTCCAACACTACAGTTTTATCAAAACGAGAGGTGAATGAAATGATATGCTTTAAAGAAGTGGGAGTCGACCTTGAACTTTTTGTTCATGCCCATGAAAATGATGTAGACCGTATCGGAAGCTTCTTGCAAAATGGTTATCCAGATGTATGATTCTTTCGGTATTCTTGGATTGATTCCTTACAGTTATGGTTCCGACCATGCTATCCTGATCTGATATATCTGATGGGAATTCATTCCAGTGCCTCGTCTATTTTTGGCAAGGTTGAAGTATCTATTGTCATAGGTTAATGACCCGGTTCTACTTCTATCATGTTCTACATTCGAGTATTACCCCCTGGTATCTCGGAGATGTCTTACCATTGCACCACATCTTACTAACTTTGTTGAAGTAATGTCTTTCCTTGTCGTAATCACTCTACGGGTTCTGGGTTGTTGTCAACCGAGGACACCGACTAGTGAAATTATTCTGCGCTACAAATCAAATACCCCTAGTATTTTTACTAGGAAATTCTGAACTCAATCTGCTCATTCCTAGACTAACGGCTGCATCCTAGTCTTGCTACCTTTGACTGTGCTACCTCGTCCTTCTCTGGTGCACGAATTCTTCTGTGTGTGAGCACGACTTGCGTCGAGCTTTCAACATCATGTTGCTTGTCTTGAAAGGCAACTTTGCTTCCGAGCTTGCATCTTATATATTGATCCTATAACTTGCCACTTCGTCATTCCCTTGCTTGTTGCCATTGTTGTTTGATTGCATCCTCTTGAAACCTCCCAGCAAATGTGTCGGATCACCTTCAAAACTTTGACTTCTTCCGAGATGCCAACTGTGTTCATGATGAGAAATACCCTCCTTGCCGTCGATGATTTTTATTATCATTGACAACACCCTTGACTTCCTTACATCGCGAACTTGTCCACATTATGAATACAACTTGCTCTCCAGCTAGTGTTGTGTTCTGCCTTGAAGTATTACTGTCTTTTCTATCGAGAATGTTGTGGGGATTGCTCCACCTCTTAGAAATTCAATGTCACGCCCAATATGCGACCCTATCCAAAAGGAACTCGAAGGTCCCACCAAGGATAGACCTGCATATTGAAACACTTTTGCAAAGTGGATATCATTACATCAACATTACATAATAGATGGGGATACATACAAGAGGCATACAATGCCACACGAATACAACATCATCTTACATAGAGCACCATTCGACTACGGATGAAACACAAACAAAAACTCAAACGACATCCACCCTGCTAGCCCAGGCTGCCAACCTGGTACCTATCCCCTGATCGAAGAAGAAGCAGAAGAAGGACTACAAAACAAGCAAGCATCGCTCTTGCATCATGATCATCGGATAAACCTGTACCTGCAACTGTTGTTGTAGTAATCTGTGAGCCACGAGGACTCAGCATTCCCATTACCATGGGTATCAAGACTAGCAAAGCTTAATGGGAAAGGAAGGGGTAAAGTGGTGAGGTTGCAGCAGCGACTAAGCATATATGGTGGCTAACATACGCAAAGAAGAGCGAGAAGAGAACAAGCGGAACGGTCGTGAAGCTAGCAATGATCAAGAAGTGATCCTGAACTCCTACTTACGTCAAAGATAACCCAAAGACCGTGTTCACTTCCCGGACTCCGCCGAGAAGAGAACATCACGGCTACACACACGGTTGATGCATTTTAATTCGGATCTGGTGTCAAGTTATCTACAACCGGACATTAACAAATTCCCATCTGCCACATAACCGTGGGCACGGCTCTCGAAAGTTTATAACCCTGCAGGGGTGTCCCAACTTAGCCCATGATAAGCTCTCGCGATCAACGAAGGATATACCTTCTCCCAGGAAGACCCGATCAGTCTCGGAATCCCGGTTTACAAGACATTTCGACAATGGTAAAACAAGACCAGCAAAGCCGCCCGATGCACCGACAATCCCGATAGGAGCTGCACATATCTCGTTCTCAGGGCAACACCGGATGAGACATCCTACGAGTAAAACCAGACCTCGAGTTTCCCTGAGGGGGCCCCGCAGTCTACTCGGTTCGGACCAGCACTTAGACAAGCACTGGCCCGGGGGGGCTAAAATAAAGATGACCCTTGAGAGAGCGACTCCCAAGGGAAAAGTAGGTGGTGGTGAGGCAAATGGTAAAACCAAGGTTGGGCCTTGCTGGAGGAGTTTTATTCAAAGCGAACTGTCAAGGGGTTCCCATAAATCACCCGACCGCGTTAGGAACGCAAAATCCGGGAACATAACACCGGTATGAAGGAAACTAGGGCGGCAAGAGTGGAACAAAACACCAGGCATAAGGCCAAGCCTTCCACCCTTTACCAAGTATATAGATGCATTAATAATATATAAGAGATATTGTGATATCCCAACATAACCCTGTCCACCATGGAGCAATCTTCAACTTCACCTGCATCTAACAATGCTATAAGAGGGGCTGATCAAAGCGGTAACATAGCCAAACAATGGTTTGCTAGGAAGGGTGTCAAAGGTTAGAGGTTCATGGCAATTTGGGAGGCTTGAAGAGCAAAAGATAGGTAGCGCAGCATAGCGATAGAACGAAGCAACTAGCATAGCAATGATAGTGGTGAGATCCAGGGTAGCGGTCATCTTGCCTGAAATCCCGCAAGGAAGAAGAACGAGTCCATGAAGAAGATAAAGCCACGAAGACGAACCAAGCGTAGACGAACGAATCCTCACGATCGCAACGAAACGGGAACTATCGAGAAGAAGCACACAACAAGGTAAACACACCACACATGAACAAGACATGATGCACAACAAGCATGATGCATGACAAAGCTACATGAAGCTACTCATGGCAAGAGACGATGCAAACAAGAACAACACATCAAAGCAAGTTTAAATGAGGCCGGAAACAACATATAACAATTCCGGTAAGTCCTCATATGCATATTTAGAAATTGGTCCAACAACAAACAACAACAACAACAAAGCCCTTAGTCCCAAACAAGTTGGGGTAGGCTAGAGGTGAAACCCATAAGATCTCGCAACCAAATCATGGCTCTGGCACATGGATAGCAAGCTTCCACGCACCCCTGTCCATAGCTAGCTCTTTGTCGATACTCCAATCCTTCAGGTCTCTCTTAACGGACTCCTCCCATGTCAAATTCGGTCGACCCCGCCCTTTCTTGACATTCTCCGCACGCTTTAGCCGTCCGCTATGCACTGGAGCTTCTGGAGGCCTGCGCTGAATATGCCCAAACCATCTCAGACGATGTTGGACAAGCTTCTCCTCAATTGGTGCTACCCCAACTCTATCTCGTATATCATCATTCCGGACTCGATCCTTCCTCGTGTGGCCACACATCCATCTCAACATACGCATCTCCGCCACACCTAACTGTTGAACATGTCGCCTTTTAGTCGGCCAACACTCCGCGCCATACAACATTGCGGGTCGAACCGCCGTCCTGTAGAACTTGCCTTTTAGCTTTTGGGGCACTCTTTCATCTCCATAAGAGTGGCTGTGTTGAGACAACATAGGCGGAGTTATATTTAGAAATTGGTCCAGAACAGAATAAATCTTAAGTTCAAGTAGTTAAACAGCAAGTTAAAATGCACCAAGAGGATCTACATGAAATTCTAGTCAAGTTACATATAAAGTTCATTTAGTTCGGAGCTACGGCCTAGAAGATATGAGCAAAACAAGTTAAGCATGGCAATGACGCAAAATGCATACAAACATCAAGCAAACACACCAAAACAAGGATGCAACATGGTAATATGGAACTACATGCAAAATCAAGCAAGTTTCATATGGGCACACTCAATACGGAGCAACGGTTCAACACATAAGCACTATACAAGTTATAGCAACAATCTGTCCATAACAGCAACTAGGCATATTGCAAGCATCAAAACAATATGCTACAGCACCCCAACATAATAACAAAAGGCATGGGCATGAAGTACAGGTAAAGCATGACAAAACATGAACACTGAGCTAACTCTAGAAAACAATAGAACATGCTCAAAAAGACATGGGAAGATTCCAAATATTAACAGTTTCAGACTTATCAGGAAATAACATCAGGTTGCAATGTTTAGAGCTATCAAACAACATGCTACAGGAACTTATCATGGCAAACAAAGGCATGGCATGAATCTACTAATGGCATAGAACAACAGTCCCTTACTGACCATGAGCCAACAAGGAACAGAAGATATGATGGCACCCATGTAAACATGGCAAATAATATGACAGATTCAAACATGGCAGGAACAACAGTAAGTAGGCATGTTGGTGAGCTTGAACCACTCATCACAGAGCAATACATGGCATGGCAAGGCAACCAATAGTAAGAATACATGTTTGTGAAGCTAAGCATGGCAAGAGCAAGTTCATAGGGTGCATGGATCACTAGCCACAACCATGGAAACATTGAACTTAATGTAAACAGGCTGACAGCAACATTATTTAGCAAGTTTGGAGCAAGATTACAAAAATCTACAGCAGGCTATAAATGCAACCAGGGGCATGAATGGATAGAGCATGACATGTATAACAAAACATCCTTAGTGAATATCTCCATATTATGCATAGAATGACTTGTAGCAGCAGGTTTACATAGCAACAAAATATAGAAGAATCTGCCTAGCAAAACAGTAACAGCAAGTACCCTACTTCACGAGCTCGATGCACTCAGTACAAGACTCACAAAAATACATGGATGGCACTAATGTAAAGATGGTATATCATAGATCAAAACACATGTAGACATCAACCTCATAGGATGCACACATCAAACATGGCAAGAAATGACAAATGAGCATGTTATAACAGTTTCAGCAGATTAACATCAACTAGCACTCTTGCAACGATGATTCAGGCATCAAGATGGGCTCAAATGAACATGATGCAATGGAATGAAATGAAGTACTCATCGGGACGAACAATTTAACATATTACACGCACGAAACGGAGCAGTATGCATGGAGTTATGATGCAATGAATAGTGCACCAGAATATGCAAATTAAGGGACTTGGCAGATTTCGAAGAAAAAACGGAGTGAGCAGTGAATAGCTATGATGCGCCTGGGGTGAGGGATAAGGTTGCCGGGGCGCTCACCAGAGCGGGCCGAGGCCCGGTAGGCGTAGCAGGCCGGCGGGTCAGGCAAGTGGGCCGGCGGGCGAGGCCGGGGCGCACGTGGGCGAGGCAGGCGGGCGGCGCGCTCATCGTCGTCCTCCCGATCCCGCCTGGATCGGGGCAAGGACGACGGCGGCGGGGCATGCCGTTCCGGCGAGGGGGCGGCAGGACGACGGCGGGGGCAGCCAGATCCGGGCATGGCGCCCCCGGATCCGGTGACGACGAGGCCGGGGCGGCGAAGGGCGCCGGCAGGGAGCGGGCGGCGACCCGGGGACGAGGGCGCTAGGCGGCGCGGGGCGGCGGTGCAGGTGGCAACGGGGCGAGGCGCAGGCGCGGGGCCGTGGCGGCAGCGAGGCGGCCGCGGGGCAGGTCGCTGGCGCGGGCTGATGGAGCTGGCGGCGGAGGCAGGCTTCGGCGAGCGCGGGAGCTCGCGGGCGCGGCGGCGGGGATCCGGACGGGCGGCGGCGCTCGGGCCCCGGATGGGCTCGGGCGGGCCCCACGCGGGCTCGGGCGGGCCGTCGGCGGCGGGAGGAGAGAGGAGGCGCGGGGAGCTGACGTGGCGGCGTTCTATTGGACGGGCCGACGGGCGGACATGTCCGGCGGCGGGGGGGATTTCGTCCGGCAGCGCGAGGTAGAAGGAGGCTAGGGTTAGACCGAGAATTTCGGGGGAGAGGGTGTTTAAATAGGTAGAGGGAGCTAGGAGACTCCAAATGGAGTGCGGTTTTCGGCCACGCGATCGTGATCGAATGACCGAGAGCATGGAGGGGGTTTGGATGGGTTTTGGGCCACTTTGGAGGGGGTGTTGGGCTGCAACAAAAGAGGCTTTTACGGTTACCCGGTTAACCGCTGGAGTATCAAACGACCTCCAAATGGTACGGAATTTGACAGGCGGTCTACCGGTGCTATACCAAGGCCGCTTGGCAAACCTCGGGCCATTCCGAGAAAGTTTAACACCCGCTCACAACGAGAGACAAAAGGGGAACGCCAGAGGACATAGGAGTGCCGGATTGCAAAACGGACAATGGGGAAAATGCTCGGATGCGTGAGACGAACATGTATGCCAATGCGATGCACATGATGACATGATATGAAATGCAGATGATGACATGGCAAAGTGCAACACGCAAGCAAATGACAAGGCAACGATGGCGAATAACTGGCAGACACCTGGCGCATCGAATCCGGGGCGTTACAACACTCCTCCACTAACAAGAGATCTCGTCCCGAGATCTTAGGACCGAGACGGAAGGGAAAAAGGGATGAGGTGAAACAAGAACTCAAGAGGATAAGCAAAGAATCGAGATCACTCGAGAAGAAGAGAGGAACGGCGAGAATGACGAGAATCGAAAGCTCACAGAATCATATAGACTAAGAAACCACTCCGGTTAGAACAAGATAAGAAACCAATACGACTGAAAGGATTTAGGCAGCACTCCAGCTGAAAATGGAAGGAAAAGAACATGAACTAGAGAGGATGGAATGATACTTGACGAGAGGAACAACACAAAGCCTCCGGAAGAATTGGAAGAGTTGAATGAAAAGAATGGAGAAGGAAATGGCAACTTGTGCCATGAATGAAGTAGAAAGCAACCTTAGAAGAAAGGATTGAATGGAGTTGTTGAGGAAATCAACAACGAGAGAATAAGCTTGTTGTGGTCTTATAGGTAACATCTCAAGATCATAAGGTGATAACCGGCCACAAACGGAAATGATTGGATAGCTGAGAACAACGAAGAAATGCAAAACTCCACTTCAAAAGAATACGGAGAATTAATTGCACTTCAAAAAGCAAGAAGGAAAGATACTTGAGCTCCTCCAACAAAATCTTGATGAACTCTTGAAGAATGAATTAAATAATGAAGAACCACCATGAAGAACTCCGGTAAACAAAAGGACAATGAGATAGAATGAAGGATGAAAGAATAAGATGAGCATTGCGATGATTCCGATGGAGGTTCCGACGAGATGGCCGAGGAAGCTTTGAACTCTGGAAAAGAAAAGGTGAAAACACTTGGAACTAGAATTTATTCATCAAGAACAAACTCCGAAGGAAGGGATTAAACACTTGGATAAAATAAGAATAAGATTTATTGTATGCTTATCCTTCATCAAATTAAATTGATGACAAGCAATGGATTTTGCATACTACTTATTCTTCTTGAAAAGGACTGAGAAGAGACATATCGCAAACTTGAGAAGGCCTTCATGAACCGCCGGTAGAATTGAAAGAACGAATGGATTAAAATGATAATCAAGGAAAAAGAAATTTGAACGAACCACTGTAAGAATTCAAAAATGATTGACAAAAAGGATGAATCACCGGGAAGAATTAGAAGACAAATATGCTTGAGGGGATTTAGATGTAAAAGAATGAAGAGATCGCGAACTGATTGAAGAATACTTGAACGAAGCACCGGTACAAATATAGGAACGAACAGAGCTGAAAACTTGGAACAAAGAAATATTCCAAAAATAAGGCCTCCGAAGGATCGAGAGAGAAAGCAACTCCTGAAATACTCCGGATGGGTGAAAAGAATAACTGACAAATGGAATAATTCACGAGGATAACATGAAGTTAGAACCACGAAACTTCAGGAGAACAGACAAGATTTAAGAGGAACTCTTCTTCGGTCTTCAAATGACGATGAGAAACACCACCAAAAGTACTGAGATACTCCGGGAGAATGAAAAGCGAAGAGGTTGAGCCAACAATGAAAAGAATTTGAACGAAATCTTGGAGAAGGCATGTGACTGATGGAATCCATTCTTACATCACACTTTGAAAAGAATTGTGAAAAACTCTAGGGGAATTAGAAGAGTCAGGTAAGATACTGGGAAAAGACCTATGGGTTAGGGCCCACTAGAGAGAAAAACACCGTTGGAAAGGATTGTTGAAGAGATAGATGATGCACCGGAACACTTAAAATATTTGAATGAGGTGACAACCTCGAATTAATTCAAACACAGATGAATCTCCTGAGATGTCTTGAGCACTCCGTAAGGATAAATTGCCGAGAGGTGAACGGGCAAGGAAAACATTTGAGCTGAGGAAAGGAATATGATCAACCCGAAAACCTTGAATTGAATCCACCGGAAAAGAAAAGAGATGAAGAATGTCAAACAAAAGAGAATTCACCGGTTGAAACAATTGACGAAAGACTGAAGAGGCTCCACACGGATGAAATTGATTGTCGAAAGAGACTCAAGCTAAGGGAAGAAAAAGGGTGGGAGGGTGGGAAACAAAGACAACTTGGAAGGGGGAACCGACGGATATCTTGAAGAGCAAACACCGGTTGAAATAATTGAGGAAAGAAAGCAAAGACTTCGCACGAGTAGGATGGATACTCGATTACCGACTCCGGTTTCGAGGAGAAAAAGGGGAGGGCGTGTGGGAAAGAAAAAACAAGGACAACCTCGGATGGGGAAAAACAACGATTGAAAAGAGCTGAGGATTGATCTCCCAAAGACAAAGAGGTTCGAGTCGACTTGACGAGAGATGCACCAGACAAAAGAGGATGGATAACTCACGAAACTAACCACGTGATCCTAAAGAAAAATTTGAAGGGGAAGAGGAGTAGTTCAAAACACCTACATCAAGATTCCTTACCAGAGCGACGAAGGGGCAGAGGAGTAAAAAGAATCCCTACTCTCCGATATAACTAGACTCCGAAAAAGTTTTCTTCTAGACTCAACAACGGCCAAACTACTAAATCAATCAAGGGGGCTCCTAGGGTCGGTCGAGGCTCTGATACCAACTTGTCACGCCCAATATGCGACCCTATCCAAAAGGAACTCGAAGGTCCCACCAAGGATAGACCCGCATATTGAAACGCTTTTGCAAGGTGGATATCATTACATCAAGATTACATAATAGATGGGGATACATACAAGAGGCATACAATGCCACACGAATACAACATCATCTTACATAGAGCACCATCCGACTACGGATGAAACACAAACAAAAACTCAAACGACATCCACCCTGCTAGCCCAGGCTGCCAACCAGGAACCTATCCCCTGATCGAAGAAGAAGTAGAAGAAGGACTCCAAAACAAGCAAGCATCGCTCTCGCGTCATGATCATCGGATAAACCTATACCTGCAACTATTGTTGTAGTAATCTGTGAGCCATGAGGACTCAGCAATCCCATTACCATGGGTATCAAGACTAGCAAGGCTTAATGGGAAAGGAAGGGGGTAAAGTGGTGAGGTTGCAGCAGCGACTAAGCATATATGGTGGCTAACATACACAAAGAAGAGTGAGAAGAGAACAAGCGGAATGGTCGTGAAGCTAGCAATGATCAAGAAGTGATCCTGAACTCCTACTTACGTCAAACATAACCCAAAGACTGTGTTCACTTCCCGGACTCCGCCGAGAAGAGACCATCACGGCTACACACACGGTTGATGCATTTTAATTCGGATCTGGTGTCAAGTTATCTACAACTGGACATTAACAAATTCCCATCTGCCACATAACCGCGGGCACGGCTCTCAAAAGTTTATAACCCTGCAGGGGTGTCCCAACTTAGCCCACGATAAGCTCTCGCGATCAACGAAGGATATACCTTCTCCCAAGAAGACCCGATCAGTCTCGGAATCCCGGTTTACAAGACATTTCGACAATGGTAAAACAAGACCAGCAAAGCCGCCCGATGCGCCGACAATCCCGATAGGAGCTGCACATATCTCGTTCTCAAGGCAACACCGAATGAGACATCCTACGAGTAAAACCAGACCTCGAGTTTCCCCGAGGGGGCCCCGCAGTCTACTCGGTTCGGACCAGCACTTAGACAAGCACTGGCCCGGGGGGGCTAAAATAAAGATGACCCTTGAGAGAGCAACTCCCAAGGGAAAAGTAGGTGGTGGTGAGGCAAATGGTAAAACCAAGGTTGGGCCTTGCTGGAGGAGTTTTATTCAAAGCGAACTGTCAAGGGGGTCCCATAAATCACCCGACCGCGTTAGGTACGCAAAATCCGGGAACATAACACCGGTATGACGGAAACTAGGGCAGCAAGAGTGGAACAAAACACCAGGTATAAGGCCAAGCCTTCCACCCTTTACCAAGTATATAGATGCATTAATAATATATAAGAGATATTGTGATATCCCAACATAACCCTGTCCACCATGGAGCAATCTTCAACTTCACCTGCATCTAACAATGCTATAAGAGGGGCGGAGCAAAGCGGTAACATAGCCAAACAACGGTTTGCTAGGAAGGGTGTCAAAGGTTAGAGGTTCATGGCAACTTGGGAGGCTTGAAGAGCAAAAGATAGGTAGCGCAGCAAAGCGATAGAACGAAGCAACTAGCATAGCAATGATAGTAGTGAGATCCAGGGTAGCGGTCATCTTGCCTAAAATCCCGCAAGGAAGAAGAACGAGTCCATGAAGAAGATGAAGCCACGAAGACGAACCAAGCTTAGACGAACGAATCCTCACGATCGCAACGAAACGGGAACTATTGAGAAGAAGCACACAACAAGGTAAACACACCACACATGAACAAGACATGATGCACAACAAGCATGATGCATGACAAAGCTACATGAAGCTACTCATGGCAAGAGACGATGCAAACAAGAACAACACATCAAGGCAAGTTTAAATGAGGCCGGAAACAACATATAACAATTCCGGTAAGTCCTCATATGCATATTTAGAAATTGGTCCAGAACTGAATAAATCTTAAGTTCAAGTAGTTAAACAACAAGTTGAAATGCACCAAGAGGATCTACACGAAATTCTAGTCAAGTTACATATAAAGTTCATTTAGTTCGGAGCTACGGCCTAGAAGATATGAGCAAAACAAGTTAAACATGGCATTGATGCAAAATGCACCCAAACATCAAGCAAACACACCAAAACAAGGATGCAACATGGTAATATGGAACTACATGCAAAATCAAACAAGTTTCATATGGGACACACTCAATACGGAGCAACGGTTCAACACATATGCACTATACAAGTTATAGCAACAATCTGTCCATAACAGCAACTAGGCATATTGCAAGCATCAAAACAATATGCTACAGCACCCGAACATAATAACAAAAGGCATGGGCATGAAGTAAAGGTAAAGCATGACAAAACATGAACACTGAGCTAACTCCAGAAAACACTAGAACATGCTCAAAAAGACATGGGAAGATTGCAAATATTAATAGTTTCAGACTTATCAGGAAATAACATCAGGTTGCAATGTTTAGAGCTATCAAACTACATGCTACAGGAACTTATCATGGCAAACAAAGGCATGGCATGAATCTACTAATGGCATAGAACAACAGTCCCTTACTGACCATGATCCAACAAGGAACAGAAGATATGATGGCACCCATGTAAACATGGCAAATAATATGACAGATTCAAACATGGCAGGAACAACAGTAAGTAGGCATGTTGGTGAGCTTGACCCACTCATCACTGAGCAATACATGGCATGGCAAGGCAACCAACAGGAAGAATACATGTTTGTGAAGCGAAGCATGGCAAGAGCAAGTTCATAGGGTGCATGGATCACTAGCCACAACCATGGAAACATTGAACTTAATGTAAACAGGCTGACAGCAACATTATTTAGCAAGTTTGGAGCAAGATTACAACAATCTACAGCAGGCTATAAATGCAACCAGGGGCATGAATGGATAGAGCATGACATGTATAACAAAACATCCTTAGTTAATATCTCCATATTATGCATAGAATGACTTGTAGCAGCAGGTTTACATAGCAACAAAATATAGCAGAATCTGCCTAGCAAAACAGTAACAGCAAGTACCCTACTTCACGAGCTCGATGCACTCAGTACAAGACTCAAAAAATACCTGGATGGCACTAATGTAAATATGGCATATCATAGATCAAAACACATGTAGACATCAACCTCATAGGATGCACACATCAAACATGGCAAAAAATGACAAATGAGCATGTTATAATAGTTTCAGCAGATTAACATTAACTAGCACTCTTGCAACGATGATTCAGGCATCAGGATGGGCTCAAATGAACATGATGCAATGGAATGAAATGAAGTACTCATCGGGACGAACAATTTGACATATTACACGCATGAAATGGAGCAGTATGCATGGAGTTATGATGCAATGAATAGTGCACCAGAATATGCAAATTAAGGGACTTAGCAGATTTCGAAGAAAAAACGGAGTGAGCAGTGAATAGCTATGATGCGCCTGGGGTGAGGGATAAGGTTGCCGGGGCGCTCACCAGAGCGGGCCGAGGCCCGGTAGGCGTAGCAGGCCGGCGGGTCAGGCAAGTGGGCCGGCGGGCGAGGCCAGGGCCCACGTGGGCGAGGAAGGCGGGCGGCGCGCTCGTCGTCGTCCTCCCGATCCCGCCTGGATCGGGGCAAGGACGACGGTGGCGGGGCATGCCGTTCCGGCGAGGGGGCGGCAGGACGACGGCGGGGGCGGCCAGATCCGGGCATGGCGCCCCCGGATCCGGTGACGACGAGGCTAGGGCGGCGAAGGGCGCCGGCAGGGAGCGGGCGGCGACCCGGGGACGAGGGCTCTAGGCGGCGCGGGGCGGCGGTGCAGGTGGCAACGGGGCGAGGAGAAGGCGCGGGGCCGCGGCGGCAGCAAGGCGGCCGCGGGGCAGGTCACCGGCGCGGGCTGACGGAGCTGGCGGCGGAGGCGGGCTCCGGCGAGCGCGGGAGCTCGCGGGCGCGGCGGCGGGGATCTGGACGGGCGGCGGCGCTCGGGCCCCGGATGGGCTCGGGCGGGCCGTCGGCGGCGGGAGGAGAGAGGAGGCGTGGGGAGCTGACGTGGCGGTGTTCTATTGGACGGGCCGACGGGCGGACATGTCTGGCGGCGGGGGGGGGGGGGGGGGGATTTCGTCCGGCGGTGCGAGGTAGAAGGAGGCTAGGGTTAGACCGAGAATTTCGGGGGAGAGGGTGTTTAAATAGGTAGAGGGAGCTAGGAGACTCCAAATGGAGTGCGGTTTTCGGCCAAGCGATCGTGATCGAACGACCGAGAGCATGGAGGGGGTTTGGATGGGTTTTGGGCCACTTTGGAGGGGGTGTTGGGCTGCAACAAAAGAGGCTTTTATGGTTACCCGGTTAACCGTTGGAGTATCAAACGACCTCCAAATGGCACGAAACTTGACAGGAGGTCTACCAGTGCTATACCAAGGCTGCTTGGCAAACCTCGGGCCATTCCAAGAAAGTTTAACACCCGTTCACAACGAGAGACAAAAGGGGAACACCGGAGGACATAGGAGTGCCAGATTGCAAAACGGACAACGGGGAAAATGCTCGGATGCGTGAGACGAACATGTATGCCAATGCGATGCACATGATGACATGATATGAAATGCAGATGATGACATGGCAAAGTGCAACACGCAAGCAAATGACAAGGCAACGACGGCGAATAACTGGCAGACACCTGGCGCATCGAATCCGGGGCGTTACATTCAAGGTATGATGATACTTCTCACCATCACCATTCTTCCTTGGTCCCCGTGTTGTTTTTAACTGGGATACCAATATGCTAAGGATGCTGCTTGAGTTATGTACTTCTAGCAACCCTTTTACCTAGAAGTTAACGATCGACAGTTCGTTCTTAGACTGTTGGTTATTGAATCGTCACTCTAACATTGATCTTGTTGCCTAAGGTCATATTTTGGGCACGCCTTTCAACTAATGATTGATGGTATATGTTTTACTCGAGCATACAACATTATATCATTTGAATTGACAAGTGTCATCTTCTTGTTCACATTATTGTGGAAATCCATCCGTTTGGAATTCTTGATGAATTGTCACTGAGCCCATCAGCCACCACCTCCTCTCCTTGGTTTAATGATGAACTATTGTTTTAGGAACCCGCTCTCATAGTTCATTTCCCGAGAATCTTGCAATGCCATTTCCTCGATTTGTGTTGCACCTTTTCTTCTCGGACATCCTGAGTCTGATGTATCTTGACACCAATCGGATCTGAATCTCGGTCAGATATGATGGTTGGGACAACTTTCCAGGAGTTATGATGTTGGTCCTTTGATGACTCGGTAATATGATGTCATGCTTAGCACCCCCTGGCTTGAGGACCTATCATTATAATTTCTTTTGCAAGGATAACCATTCTTCCTGGAGGAAATTGTAAGACTTATTTTATAAGTTGCTCCTGATGGATCATTTGTGTATCCAAAGTCTGGCCCTTGATTGAAACACCATATCATTGCTACCTCGAAGCATGACTATGATACTTCACTCATCAACAAGAACGTTGGAGGCGCAATGCTAAATGTTTCTTGGTCAGTTATCCAAACACCGTTGTATGGATAACATCTTGATCAATCCTTGCCTCTTATCTGAATGGTTGGGTACTTGCTCTCCTACCATGTATGTCATGTTCTGCTTGTACATGGGAAGGGTATACTCCTAATAATTGTGTGTAATCCCAATTTTCCTTTCCATTGTTCTGTTTAATCTGATAATCGCGTTTTCCTTTCCATTCTTTTGTTTAACCTTTCTTGTAATCCAACTTAACTAAGCAGAGGTAATTCCCTGCTTAGGTAAGCACCTTGTTGTACCACTCTGTCTGTAAGACCCTGTTACTATTGTTGATGACATTCCGGTAACCACCGATGGGTGAGAACTTTGCCAATTGGTTCGCCTCGTTCAACGAGCAGGAAAATGGTTCTCTTCGTTCCCCGTCCTTGGTGCCGACATTGCTACCGACATAGCTGACAAGCTATCCAATGACATGCCTCCTTGTTGCGGCTGTGCAAGATGTCACCACCTTTCCTACTTTCAACCCACATGGTGGGCCCATAACCCACAGGTCCACTTGATCGAAACCTGACTCTTCTTTACAACCCGGATTCTAATGTGTCCTGTGCACCTGGCTTCGTATGTGATTCACGAGCTAAAATATATACCATTATTCATCCTGGAATCAAACAACATGTTATTCTTGTTGTTCAAACCCCCATTCCAGCTTCTGTCTAGTCAACGAATGATCGCCTACCAGTTTGAATCTTTGGTACCATCGTATATTGCACTCAGAGAATTCACTGAAATACAACTCGTGGGGTACCTTGTGTATTTCCTATTGAGTACACTGTCAGATGCCCAGCTTTGTGGAGATGCGTTCTTCCGGAGTTTTTCCCCTTGGTCGCGTTCGTAGGACGATGAAGATCCCGGAGAAAGGATGACGAGTTGATCATGGTGATTTGAAGCGGAGAAATGAAGACATCAACGAAAGGGATCAACCTCTTCGAAAGGACAACCAAGACCGAGAAGACTCGTTAGGTTTCTCGCTACCAACACCCCCCCCCCTACTCCCCTGCTTAAATCTCGGGACGAGATTTCTTTTAGTGGAGGAGATTTGTGACGCCCGGATAATTAGGTTAAAGTAATCCCATGTTAACGATGCCACATCACCTCGGTTACTATTGATAATCTCGCGTTAGTTCGAAATGATTCAAATTCAAATGATGAATTTAAGTTAAAACAATTAAAGTTTTCAAAAGTCAACACTAAATTGTTCCTAATGTGTCAAATAATCCATAGTAAATGATGGTGAATAAATTATCTTTTAATAAAATATTTAAATGCACTAAAGTACTAGAAATGACAGCCAAAACAATTAATGAAATGCCTTTTTCAAGTAATAATAATAAAACTAAATTAGTAGTGTGCCAAAATAATTGTGGTAGTGGACTGATTAGTAATACTAATTTAGGTGCTCACTGGGTATTTTATAAAACTAAAATAAAATAAACTATAAATGAAAACAGAAAAAAAAAAGAAAAGGAAAGACAAAACAAACAAAAGCAGAACAACAACCCCTCCCCCCCAGGGCCAACAGGCCCAGCACGCCACTGACCCAACTAGGCATCCAACCCACCAGCCCGCAGGCCCAGCCGCCCCCATCGCACCCTTATCCCCATTGGCAACCGGAACCCTAGCGGTTCCCTCACAGCTCGCCCCCCCTTCCCCCTCCCCCCCGCACGATCCACTCGCTCTCTCCCCCCACTCCCCCGATCCAGATCGGGATCGGGGCGACCACGTCCCCGCCCCCGACGACTAGATCGAGCGCGCCTGTCGCCGCCGCCTGGAGAGCCACCTCGCCCGAGCCTCTCCGCCTTGACCACATCGTCACCGTCGCTCGTCCCCATCCTCCCCCTCGCAAGACTGCTCATCCTCGCCTCCCCCTTGACGGCTCCACCGAGCCTCGCCGCTGAACCCCTGCAATGTGGGGTGAGGACCCCGAACCCCCTCCCGCGTTTCCTTCTGCTCGCTTCCGCTGCTAGCTGCCGTTGTTGCCACTGCTGCTTAGCCACGCCCATTGTTGACCGCCGTTGCCGGACTGCCCCACTGCTGCCGCCTTGGCCGCCCCCTGCCTCACCGATGCGCCCGGCCGTGCTGTGGTTGCGTCCGTGGCCACGCCTGGCTGTGCTAGGGCCATGCCTCGCCACGCCGGGTCGCGCACCGCCCACGGTAGCCGCACCCTCACTCCCCCTGCCCGCGCCCACGCGCGAGCACCACCCTGGCCGCTGGCCTAGCCCCGCAGCACTCCCTGCCAAGGAGCGTGCACCCAGGAGCCCGTTGCCCGCAACCGTGCCCCGCGGGCTGGAGCCCGCGCCCGTTTCTTTCGACCCGTTAAGGCCCCCTAGGCCAATGACTGGGGGCCCCGCCCCTAGAACGATTTTGTTTAAAAAATAATAATAAAAATGTTAGAATAAATAAATTATTAATTAATTAATTAAGTTAATTAATCCTGTTTAACTAATCTAATTAAAATAAATTAGCCCAATCACTTAGTTAGTCTAATTAACCCGGTTTAGTTTAACCTGAGTCTATGACCAGTGGGATCCACGTGTCAGATTGACCAGTCAACCCCTCTGTTGACTGTTGACATCATGCTGATGCAATAATACTAATTTCGAGTTAATTTAATAATAATAATTTAGAAAATGATTTAAAACTTTTAAAATCAATATAAAATAAACCATAGCTCGGATGGAAAAACTTTGTACATGAAAGTTGCTAAGAACGACGAGACGAATCCAGATACGCAGCCCATTCGTCCGTCACGCGTCCCTAGCATAGTGAACCTGCAACATTTCACCTTCGGTTCATCTGTCCGAAAACATGAAACACCGGGGATATTTTCCCGGATGTTTCCCCCTTTCGCCGGTATCACCTACTACCGCGTTACGGCACACCTAACATCGCTCATTGTCATGTCATGCATCGTCATGCTTATGTTTGCATTGTATTTACTGTTTCTTCCCCCTCTTCTCTCCGGTAGACTACGAGACCGACGCTGCTGCTGCCCCGTTCGACTACGGTGTTGACGACCCCTCCTTCTCAGCTGAGCCTCCAGGCAAGCCCGCCCCTTGATCACCAGATATCGCCTATTCTTCTCTATACTGCTTCCATTAGAGTAGTGTAGCATGTTACTGTTTGGTTACTCCTATTCTGTTGCATAGCCTGTCATTGTTTCTACAGTCGTTGATACCTTACACGCAATCCTAAATGCTTAGTATAGGATGCTAGTTTATCATCATTGGCCCTACATTCTTGTTAGTCTGCCTTGCTATACTATCGGGCCGTGATCACTTGGGAGGTGATCACGGGTATATACTATACATATATACATACTATACAGATGGTGACTAAAGTCGGGTTGGCTCGTTGAGTACCCGCAAGTGATTCTGATGTGGGGGCTGAAAGGACAGGTGGCTCCATCCCAGTAGAGGTGGGCCTGGGTTCCCAACGGCCCCCGACTGTTACTATGTGGCGGAGCGACAGGGTAGGTTGAGACCACCTAGGCGAGAGGTGGGCCTGGCCCTGGTCAGCGTCCGCGGTTACTTCATAATAACACGCTTAACGAGATCTTGGTATTTGATCTAAGTCTGGCCACTGGCCTATACGCACTAACCAACAACGCGGGAACAGTTATGGGCACTCGACGTCGTGGTATCAGCCGAAGCCTTCTTGACATCAGCGATGGAGCGGTGCACGCCGGATTGGACTGGAACGCTTGCTCTTGTATTAGGGAGGCTAGGTCTGCTTCCGGCCGCCCTCGCAATGTGCAGGTGTGCAATGGGCGATGGACCCAGACCCCTGCGCGCATAGGATTTAGACCGGCGTGCTGACCTGTCTGTTGTGCCTAGGTGGGGCTGCGACGTATTGATCTTCCGAGGCCGGGCATGACCCAGGAAAGTGTGTCCGGCTAAATGGGATCGAGCGTGTTGGGTTATGTGGTGCACCCCTGCAGGGAAGTTTATCTATTCGAATAGCCGTGTCCCTTGGTAAAAGGACGAACCGGAGTTGTACCTTGACCTTATGACAACTAGAACCGGATACTTAATAAAACACACCCAAACAAGTTCCACACACAACCCGGTGATCGCTTTTCCACAGGGCGACGAGGGGAGGATCGCCGGGTAGGATTATGCTATGCGATGCTACTAGGAGGACTTCAATCTACTCTCTTCTACATGCTGCAAGACGGAGGCTGCCAGAAACGTAGTCTTCGATAGGACTAGCTATCCCCCTCTTATTCTGGCATTCTGCAGTTCAGTCCACCGATATTGCCTCTTTACACATATACCCATGCATATGTAGTGTAGATCCTTGCTTGCGAGTACTTTGGATGAGTACTCACGGTTGCCTTTCTCCCTCTTTCCCCCTTTCCCTTCTACCTGGTTGTCGCAACCAAATGCTGGAGCCCAGGAGCCAGATGCCACCGTCGATGATGACTCCTACTACACTGGAGGTGCCTACTACTACGTGCAGGCTGCTGACGATGACCAGGAGTAGTTAGGAGGATCCCGGGCAGGAGGCTTGCGCCTCTTTCGATCTGTATGCCAGTTTGTGCTAGCCATCTTATGGCAACTTGTTTAACTTATGTCTGTACATAGATATTGTTGCTTCCGCTGACTCGTCTATGATCGAGCACTTGTATTCGAGCCCTCGAGGCCACTGCCTTGTAATATGATGCTTGTATGACTTATTTATGTTTTTAGAGTTGTATTGTGATATCTTCCCGTGAGTCCCTGATCTTGATCGTACACGTTTGCGTGCATGATTAGTGTATGATTGAATCGGGGGCGTCACAACTCTATTGGGGCTGGGGGCAAGGTTGTTTGTTTCTGCAACAGCGCGCTTGTTATGGGATTTAATGAGGGGGCATGCGGGGCACGGGCACTATATCGGACGGCTAACAGCGCGGGGATCCAACGACCATCGATGTGGCGGATATTTTAGAATCATTGGCCGGCGGACGCGTAGCAGCTCCCAAAACCTAAAAAAACACTGAAATTTTGAGAAGTTCTCATCAAACATTTGAAAAATGTTCATGAAGTGTAAAGAAAATGTTCAGTCAACTTTCAAAAACATTTCGTCTCATTCTAAAAAAAGGCTGTGACATTTAAAAAATGTTCATGCATGTCAAAACATATGTTGAAACGTTCGCATAATTATTTTAAAAATACTTCATACCATTGAAAAAAAGATGTTGGCGTGTTTAAAAAATATGTTTGTGACATTTTAAAAAAGGTTAATACAATCTATTTTTTCACGTGATTTAAAAAATGTTTTGTATCATTCAAAATGTTCAACATGTATTTGATAATGTTTAATATTTATTCAAACATGTATTTATAAAAATGTTTGTATATTGTAAAAAATATTCAATTCATTTAAAAAAAGTTTCATACCACTCAAAAAATTAAACATGCATTGATAGAATTTATTTTAAAATGTTCATTATGTACTTAAAAATGTTCAACTTGTAACAACGTAAAGCGACCGGTATATGGGCTGGCCCTACATCAAAGTCGAGAGCAATTTCCATCCGCAGTGATTGATAGAACCAATTCTTCCTTTTTTTAGAAGCAGAGTATGGCCCATTCAGGTACTCATCAGCCGGGCATGTAGGGAAAGGCCCATCTGCCCACCGTGAATGTGGTTGGTGGCGGAAGCTCCCACGTGTGTGTTGACTTGTGAGCCCGACTCCCTTGCCTCGGTAAAAGGAAAACAGTCTCGGTCGTGGCTCTCGCGCGTAAACATGGGAATGGTTTGGACTGAAACCATAGTTTCAGTCGGTTTTTGTATTGGGCTGCCTTTGGATTGGATGAAATGGGCCAAGTCCCTAAATCAATTTAGTTTGGTCTGGGCTTTAACTATGGTTGGGCCGAGTTGGTTTTGTCTGGACACGAACAAAACAATCCTAGACCTTTTCTACCCATAGTCTAAAACCAAATCTAGTGACCAAATCGATAGCGGTAGATGTGTTGGGGAACATTGCATGGAAAACAAAAAAGTTCTACGCACACGCAAGATCTATTCATGGAGATGTATAGCTACGAGAGGGGGAGAGCATCTACATACCCTTGTAGATCACTAAGCGGAAGCGTTTATCAACGCGGTTGATGTAGCTGTACACCTCCATGATCCGTCCCGATCAAGTACCGAACGTACGACACCTACGCATTCATCACACGTTCAGCTCGATGATGTCCTCGCCTTCTTGATCCAGCAAGAGAGGCAAAGTAGTAGATGAGTTCCAGCAGCACGACGGCGTGGTGACGGTGGTGGTGAAACTATTTCTACATGGCTTCGCCAAGTACAATGGATTTAGGGCGGAGGACGAACTAGAGGGAGAGGGGCGCCGACACATGGCTTGGTGAATCATGATGTCCCCCAAGAGCTAGCGCTGATCCTCTATTTATATGTTGAGCCCTGGGGTCGTTTCTTGGAGAAAGAGTCTCCTCAAAGTCGGTTTGGAACGCAAGGAAGAGTCCTTCTTTGTTTTCTGTACCAGACGCCATGGTGCTCGCCGTCTAGCTCACACGCCATGGGACTCGGCGTCTGGCCTAGGGCCAGACACTAGGGTCCCTGGCTTCTGATAACCCACAAGTGTAGGGGATCGCAACAGCTTTCGAGGTTAAAGTATTCAACCCAAATTTATTGATTCGACACAAGGGGAGCCAAATAATATTCTTGAGTATTAGCAGTTGAGTTATCAATTCAACCACACCTGGATAACTTAGTATCTGCAGCAAAGTATTTAGTAGCAAAAGTGGTATGATAATAAAGGTAACAGTAGCAAAAGTGAAGATAAATGTTTTTGGGTTTTTGTAGTAGTTGTAACAGTAGCAACGGAAAAGTAAATAAGCGAAGAACAATATATGAAAAGCTCGTAGGCAATGGATCAGTGATGGATAATTATGCCGGATGCGATTCCTCATGTAATAGTTATAACATAGGGTGATATAGAACTAGCTCCAGTTCATCAATGTAATGTAGGCATGTATTCCGTAAATAGTCATACGTGCTTATGGAAAAGAACTTGCATGACATCTTTTGTCCTACCCTCCCGTGGAAGCGGGGTCCTAGCGGAAACTAAGGGATATTAAGGCCTCCTTTTAATAGAGAATCGAAACAAAGCATTAGCACATAGTGAATACATGAACTCCTCAAACTGCGGTCATCACCGAGAAGTATCCCGATTATTGTCACTTCGGGGTTGTCGGATCATAACACATAATAGGTGACTATAGACTTGCAAGATAGGATCAAGAACACACATATATTCATGAAAACATAATAGGTTCAGATCTGAAATCATGGCACTCGGGCCCTAGTGACAAGCATTAAGCATAGCAAAGTCATAGCAACATCAATCTCAGAACATAGTGGATACTAGGGATCAAACCCTAACAAGACTAACGTGATGGAGGATGGTTGATGACGACGACGGCGACGAACCCCCCTCTCCGGAGCCCTGAACGGACTCCAGATCAGCCCTCCCGAGAGAGATTAGGGCTTGGCGGCAGCTCTGTGTCGTAAAACGCGATGAAACTTTCTCTCTGATTTTTTTCCTCGAACGTGAATATATGGAGTTGGAGTTGAGGTCGGTGGAGGTCCAGGGGGCCCACGACATAGGGGCACGCGCCCTACAGGGGGGACGCCCCCCTGTCTCGTGGATAGGCCTTGGGCCCCCTGGTGTATTTCTTTCGCCCATAAATTCTTATTAATTCCAAAAAGTGCCTCTGTGGATTTTCAGGACATTCCGAGAACTTTTCTTTTCTACACATAAAACAACATCATGGCAGTTCTGCTGAAAACAGCGTCAGTCCGGGTTAGTTTCATTCAAATCATGCAAGTTAGGGTCCAAAACAAGGGCCAAAGTGTTTGGAAAAGTAGATACATTGGAGATGTATCAACTCCCCCAAGCTTAAACCTTTGCTTGTCCTCAAGCAATTCAGTTAATAAACTGAAAGTGATAAAGAAAAACTTTTACAAACTCTGTTTGCTCTTGTTGTTGTAAACATGAAAAGCCAGCATTCAAGTTTGAACAAATATTATGAACTAACCATACTAATAATAACACTTAGCTCTCACAATTACTCATATCAATAACATAATCAGCTAGCAAGCCATAATAATAAAACTCGGATGACAACACTTTCTCAAACAATCATATCATGATATAACAAAATGGTATCTCGCTAGCCCTTTCTGAGACCACAAAACATAAATGCAGAGCACCTTTAAAGATAAAGGACTGACTAAACATTGTAATTCATGGTAAAAGAGATCCACTCAAGTCATACCCAATATAAACCAATAGTAATGAATGCAAATGACAGTGTGCTCTCCAGCGGGTGCTTTTAATAAGAAGGGTGATGACTCAACATAAAAATAAATAGATAGGCCCTTCGCAGAGGGAAGCAGGGATTTGTAGAGGTGCCAGAGCTCGATTTTAAGATCGAATAACATTTTGAGTGGCATACTTTCGCTGTCAACACAACAACTATGAGATGGCTGTATCTTCCATACTACATGCATTATAGGCAGTTCCCAAACAGAATGGTAAAGATTTATACTCCCCCAACCACCAACAAGCATCAATCCATGGCTTGCTC
This sequence comes from Triticum timopheevii, assembly GCA_963921465.1. NCBI lineage: Eukaryota > Viridiplantae > Streptophyta > Magnoliopsida > Poales > Poaceae > Triticum > Triticum timopheevii. Next base: position 376,134,220 of record OY997270.1, read on the forward strand.
GAAACAACGAGTGCCTCCAACATACAACAGCCCTGGGGAGTTTTGTTTAATTATTTTGATTTGCTTTGATCTTTTTGGATCATGGGACTAGGCATCCCGGTTACCGACCCTTTCTCGTGAATGAGGAGCGGAGTCCACTCCTCGTGAGAATAACCCACCTAGCATGGAAGATATAGGCAGCCCTAGTTGTAACATGAGCTGCTCGAGCATACAAAACAGAATTTCATTTGAAGGTTTAGAGTTTGGCACATACAAATTTACTTGGAACGGCAGGTAAATACCGCATATAGGAAGGTATAGTGGACTCACATGGAACAACTTTGGGGTTTAAGGAGTTTGGATGCACAAGCAGTATTCCCGCTTAGTACAAGTGAAGGCTAGCAAAAGACTGGGAAGCGACCAACTGAGAGAGCGACAACATTCGTAACATGCATTGAAATTAATTCACACTGAATACAAGCATGAGTAGGATATAATCCACCATGAACATAAATATCATGAAGGCTATGTTGATTTGATTCAACTACATGCGTGAACATGTGCCAAGACGAGTCACTCAATTCATTCAAAGGAGGATACCATCCCATCATATCACATCATAATCATTCTAATAGCATGTTGGCATGCAAGGTAAACCATTACAACTCATAGCTACTCAAGCATGGCACAAGTAACTATAATCTCTGAATGTCATTGCAAATATGTTTACTTCATAATAGGTGACTCAGAATTGATGAACTCATCATATTTACAAAAAAAAAAAAACAGAGGTCGAGTTCATACCAGCTTTTCTCATCCCAATAAGTCCATGATATATCGTCGTTATTTCCTTTCACTTGCATGACCGAACAATTTGTATAATAATAAGAGTACACATGCATTGGACTAAGCTGGAATCTGCAAGCATTCAACTCAAGAGAGAAGACAAGTAATATGGGCTCTAAGTTAAATAAACAATCATGCATATAAGAGCCACTAAGTATTTTCAATATAGTCTTCTCGACCCCCAAAGGAAAGAAAAGAAAACTATTTACACGAGAAAGCTCCCAACAAGTAAGAAGAAGAACAAGAAATCTTTTGGGGTTTTCATTTTAATTTCTACTACAATCAAGGAAATTCAACTAACTAATTTTTTTGGTTTTTCTTAAGGTTTATCAAACACACAAGAAGAAAACTAGAAAAAGAAATTTAAAACAGCATGGATAATACAATGAAAGAGTATGAGCACCGACGGCTAGTGTGTGATCATGAATGTAAAGTCGGTGAGAAATACGTACTCCCCCAAGCTCAGGCTTTTGGCCTAAGTTGGTCTAGTACCAAGGACCGCCTGGCTGATATCCATAAGTGAAACTGGGGTTGTACTGAGATGCAGAGGCGACCGCCTCCTGAGCAGCAGTGTGCTGATAAGCTGCTTCCATTCCCCTCTCATATTCGGTTGCTTCTTCCCTGGTGACAAAATATCTTCCTTTTGCCTGATAATCAAAAAGGTAGGGAGCAGGAAGAGTAACAGGGACGACGTTGCATCTGTCATAGATTAGTCGATAATGGTGGAATTCTTCATTCCTCTCAAGAAAATGATGATCGAACATAGCTTCTTTATCCAAATAAACAGGAGGTAAAATCATATCCCTCTCTCGTGGGGCTATATTAAGAAAATTAGCCACACGGGTTGCATAAATTCCTCCAAATAAATCCCCCCTTCTACTATTATTCTGCAACCTACGTGCAACTATTGCCCCCAAGTTATAACCTTTATAACCTGACACAACACTCTTGAGGACACAAAGATCAGGGACACACATGTGACATGCTTCGTCTTTACCGTTAATGCATCTACCAATAAAGAGAGCAAAATAATGTATAGCAGGAAAATGAATGCTCCCTATGGTAGCTTGTGCTATGTCCCTAGATTCTCCCATAGTAATACTAGCAAGAAAATCTCTAAATTCAGATTTGCGAGGATCATTAATATTACCCCACTGCGGGAGTTTGCAAGTAGTTGTGAAATCCTCTAAATCAATGGTATAAGATGTATCATAAATATCAAACATGACACTAGGAGAATTACGCGCACAGATATATTGGAACCTCCGCACAAAGGAATCAGTCAATTGATAGTATTGAGGACACTTATCTTGTAAGAAGTCCTCCAGCTCGACATTATGCACATACGCGTCAAATTCCGCCTTGAAGCCTGCTTCTACCATAAAATCATCAGATGTCCACTCACAAGCCCGTACATTTGCATCCCTCGGCAATTCAACATCTTGCTCCCGTATAGAAATCCTTGGCCCTTTCTTTGCCGAGGAACCACCTTGGTACATTCTTCTAAGCATAATTATTTTTCTGAAAATTTCTGAAATTTTAGTAACTTCAAAATAAAAGTGAATAAAACTAAACAAGATTGATAGCAACTAGTCCTACAAGCGCCTAGAGCCTATATCATGCATTGGAATTGCTTGGGACCTCATAAATTTAACATGCAAGCTCAAGAACATGGTCACCTATGCAGCAAAAATTTGCAATGAATAAAGCACTAGAACAAAAACTAATTGGACCAATGGAGGAGTCACATACCAAGCAACAAACTTCCAAAGCAGTTTCGTGAATGGAGCTTTGAGCTAAGAGATAAAAAATCGCAGCAAAATGAGCTAGAACTCGTGCTTGAACTGGATGGCGATTTTTTTGGTAGAAGATGAAGTGTGTGGGTGCTGGCATAAGTGGAGGGGGGCCACCAGGGGCCCATGAGATAGGGGGCGCGCCCTATAGGGGGGGCGCACCCTCCACTCTCGTGGCATGGTGCTTGCCCCTCCTGCAGTGATTTCAGTGCCTAAAATCCTCAAATATTCCAGAAAAAATCATACTAAATTTGCTGGGAATTTGGAGCACTTTTATTTTCGGACTATTTTTTTAATGCATGGATAATTCAGAAAACAGAAAGATAATACTATTTTTGCATTATTTATTCTAAATAACAGAAAGTAAAAAGAAGGTACAGAAGGTTCTGCCTTCTAGTTTCATCCATCTCGTGATCATCAAAATGAATCCACTAACAAGGTTGATCAAGTCTTGTTAACAAACTCATTCCGAATAACACGGAACCGGAGAAATTTTGAATAGCACTAAGTTACCTCAACGGGGATATGAAAATCCCCAACAATAAGAATATCATACTTTCTTGACAGTAGGGAGAGGAAATTCAAAATCTCCAAAAATGATAGTTGGAACTTTTTCAATAGAATTGATGCTATGAACTTGAGATTGTTTCCTCGGAAAGTGTACCGTATGCTCATTACCATTAACATGAAAAGTGACGTTGCCTTTGTTGCAATCAATAACAGCCCCTGCAGTATTAAGAAAAGGTCTACCAAGGATAATAGACATACTATCGTCCTCGGGAATATCAAGAATAACAAAGTCCGTTAAGATAGTGACATTTGCAACTACAACAGGCACATCCTCACAAAACCGACAGGTATAGCAGTTGATTTGTCAGCCATTTGCAAAGATATTTCAGTAGGTGTCAACTTATTCAATTCAAGTCTACGATATAAAGAGAGAGTCATAACACTATAGCTGGCTTCAAGATCACATAAAGCAGTTCTAACATAATTTCTTTTAATAGAGCATGGTATAGTTGGTACACCCGGATCTCCAAGTCTCTTTGGTATTCCACCCTTAAAAGTGTAATTAGCAAGCATGGTGGAAATTTCATCTTCCGGGATCTTTCTTTTTTTTGTAATGATATCCTTCATATACTTAGCATAAGGATTTACTTTAAGCATATCAGTTAAGCGCATACGTAAGAAAATAGGTCTAATCATTTCATCAAAGCACTCAAAATCCTCATCATCATTTGACTTGGATGGTTTAGGAGGAAAGGGCAAGGGTTTCTGAACCCATGGTTCTCTTTCTTTACAGTGCTTCCTAGCAACAAAATCTCTCTTATCATAACGTTGATTCTTTGATTGTGGGTTATCAAGATCAACAGCAGGTTCAATCTCTACATCATTGTTTTTGCTAGGTTGAGCATCAACATGAACATTATCATTAACATTATCACTAGGTTCACGTTCATCACCTGATTGTGTTTCAGTATCAGAAATTGAAATATCATTGGGATTCTTAGGTGTGTCTACAGTAGGTTCACTAGAAGCATGCAAAGTTCTATCATTTTTCTTTTTATTCTTTTTAGAAGAACTAGGTGCCTCTAAATTATTTCTCTGAGAATCTTGCTCGATTCTCTTAGGGTGGCCTTCAGGATACAAAGGTTCCTGAGTCATTCTACCAGTTCTAGTAGCCACTCTAACAGCAAAGTCATTTTTATTATTTAATTCATCAAGCAAATCATTTTGAGCTTTGAGTACTTGCTCAGCTTGAGTAGCAACCATAGAAGCATATTTGCTAACTAGTTTGAGTTCATCTTTAACTCTAGCTATATTATCGCCTACACGTCCTATCTCGAAAGCATTATTCTTTAACTCTCTACCAACATAAGCATTAAAACTTTCTTGTCTAGCCATAAAGTCATCAAATTCATCTAAGAAAGGGCTATGAAATTTAGTAGAGGGGACTTCAACTTTATCATATCTATACAGAGAATTTATCATTACTACCTGTGTCGGGTTATAAAGACAATATGGTTCTTCAGGCGGTATATTAAGACCATGCATTTCTTCAATAGGAGGTAAATTCTTAACATCTTCAGCTTTAATACCTTTTTCTTTCATTGATTTCTTTGCCTCTTGCATACCTTCAGGACTGAGAAATAAAACACCTCTCTTCTTCGGAGTGGGTTTAGGAATAGGCTCAGGAGTTGGCTCAGTTGGTTCAGGAATTACTTCAAAAATTGGCTCGGGAAGAGTCCAATTATTTTCAGTGGTCAACATATTATTCAATAATATTTCAGCTTCATCGACTGTTCTTTCCCTGAAAACACAACCAGCACAACTATCCAAGTAGTCTTTGGAAGCATCGGTTAGTCCATTATAAAAGATATCAAGTATTTCATTTTTCTTGAGAGGATGATCAGGCAAAGCATTAAGTAATCGGAGAAGCCTCCCCCAAGCTTGTGGGAGACTCTCCTCTTTGATTTGCACAAAATTATATATTTCCCGCAAGGCAGCTTGTTTCTTATGAGCAGGGAAATATTTAGCTGAGAAGTAATAAATCATATTCTGGGGACTACGCACACAACCAGGAGCAAGAGAATTATACCAAGTCTTAGCATCACCCTTTAATGAGAATGGAAATATCTTAAGGATATAATAATAGCGAGACTTCTCATCATGAGTAAACAGGGTAGCTATATCATTCAACTTGGTAAGATGTGCCACAATAGTTTCAGATTCAAGGCCACAAAAAGGATCAGATTCAACTAAAATAGTAATTTCAGGATCAACAAAGAATTCATAATCCTTATCAGTAACACAAATAGGTGAAGTAGCAAAAGCAGGGTCAGGTTTCATTCTAGCATTAAGAGACTGCCGCTTCTATTTAGCTAATAATTTCTTAAGATCATATCTATCATTGCAAGCAAAGATTTCCCTAGCAGCTTCTTCGTTCATAACATAACCCTTAGGAACAACAGGCAATACATAATCATTGGGAGAACCTTCATCATCACTATCATCAATAATAGCATCGTCAATATTTTCATTCCCCCTAACTCTAGCAAGTTGTTCATCAAGAAATTCACCTAATGGCAAAGTAGTATCACGCACAGAAGTAGTTTGATCATGCATAGCAGAAGTGGCATCATCAATAACATGCGACATATCAGAATTCATAGCAGTAGCAGGTTTAGGTGTCGCAAGTTTACTAATAACGGAAGAAGAATCTAGTGCAGAGCTAGATGGCAGTTCCTTACCTCCCCTCGTAGTTGAGGGAAAAATAGTAGTTCGGTCGTCTTTCAAGATCTTCATAGTGATCAACAGATATAAATCCCAAGTGACTCAGAGAATAGAGCTATGCTCCCCAGCAACAGCGCCAGAAATTAGTCTTGATAACCCACAAGTGTAGGGGACCGCAACAACTTTCGAGGGTAAAGTATTCAACCCAAATTTATTGGTTCGACACAAGGGGAGCCAAAGAATATTCTTGAGTATTAGCAGTTGAGTTGTCAACTCAACCACATCTGGATAACTTACTATCTGCAGCAAAGTATTTAGTAGCAAAAGTGGTACGATAATAAAGGTAACGGTAGCAAAAGTAAAGATAAATGTTTTTGGGTTTTTGTAGTAGTTGTAACAGTAGCAATAGAAAAGTAAATAAGCGAAGAACAATATATGAAAAGCTCGTAGGCAATGGATCAGTGATGGATAATTATGCCGGATGCGATTTCTCTTGTAATTGTTATAACATAGGGTGATATAGAACTAGCTCCAGTTCATCAATGTAATGTAGGCATGTATTCCGTAAATAGTCATACGTGCTTATGGAAAAGAACTTGCATGACATCTTTTGTCCTACCCTCCCGTGGAAGCGGGGTCCTAGCGGAAACTAAGGGATATTAAGGCCTCCTTTTAATAGAGTACCGGAACAAAGCATTAGCACATAGTGAATACATGAACTCCTCAAACTACGGTCATCACCGAGAAGTATCCATATTATTGTCACTTTGGGGTTGTCGGATCATAACACATAATAGGTGACTATAGACTTGCAAGATAGGATCAAGAACTCACATATATTCATGAAAACATAATAGGTTCAGATCTGAAATCATGGCACTCGGGCCCTAGTGACAAGCATTAAGCATGGCAAAGTCATAGCAACATCAATCTCAGAACATAGGGGATACTACGGATCAAACCCTAACAAAACTAACTTGATTACATGATAAATCTCATCCAACCCATCACCGTCCAGCAAGCCTATGATGGAATTACTCATGCACGGCGGTGAGCATCATGAAATTGGTGATGGAGGATGGTTGATGATGACGACGGCAACGAATCCCCCTCTCCGGAGCCCCGAACGGACTCCAGATCAGCCCTCCCGAGAGAGATTAGGGCTTGGCAGCGGCTCCGTGTCGTAAAACGTGATGAAACTTTCTCTCTGATTTTTTTCTCCCCGAACGTGAATATATGGAGTTGGAGTTGAGGTCGGTGGAGGTCCAGGGGGCCCACAAGATAGGGGGGCGCGCCCTACAGGCCCCCCCGTCTCGTGGACAGGCCATGGGCCCCCTGGTGTATTTCTTTCGCCCATAAATTCTTATTAATTCCAAAAAGTGCCTCTATGGATTTTCAGGACATTCCGAGAACTTTTCTTTTCTACACATAAAACAACATCATGGCAGTTCTGCTGAAAACAGCGTCAGTCCGGGTTAGTGTCATTCAAATCATGCAAGTTAGAGTCCAAAACAAGGGCAAAAGTGTTTGGAAAAGCAGATACATTGGATAAGCATCTGGTCCCTGACCTCCGCAAAACTTCCTTTTGCACCGACCTAAAGCCCCGCGGGCCTTACCCCTTGGCCTAACCATATCATCTTGTATATCAATCTTTACCTCCGGACCATTCTGGAGCTCCTCGTCATGTCTGTGATCTCATCCGGGACTATGAACAACATTCAGTCACCAACATACATAACTCGTATAATACTATATCATCAACGAACGTTAAGCGTGCGGACCCTACGGGTTTGAGAATGATGTAGACATGACCGAGACGCTTCTCGTCAATAACCAATAGCAGGTCTTGGATGCCATATTGGTTCCTACATATTCTACGAAGATCTTTATCGGTCAAACCTTTATGACAACATACGTAGTTCCACTACAAAAAAAAGACATATCCGTGACATTTTGGCCCGAATGAATTTTTTTCTGCATGCTTATGACACTTCTATGACGATAATTGTGAGAAAACCACGTATCATCATAGATGTGGTGGGCTCCTACTTCGATGACAAAAAATCATGACAGAAAATGGGCTTTTCATCCTGGGTGGGCCAGGGATGCACCTGCATGACATTCTTTGGGCCGTCCATGACGGAAAAAATCATGGTAGAAGCAAGGGCGAGGAAAATATTGGGGAGTTCCCAGTTACAATGGGTGGTCAGGGCCGAGTGATGCACTGTGGTTTGCATGTTCTCGTGTACGCGCGTGTGTGCGAGGCGTCGGCTAACTGAACCCGAGCGATCAATTCCTTGCCTGTTAACTGAACCTGGGCGATTCATTCGCTACTAACTGAACCTGAGCAATTGCTTCGCTGGTGCTGCTAACTGAACCCGAGCGATCGATCACTGCTGCTGCTTACTGAAGCCGATCGAGCCCCGTGCAACACGTAGCCAGCCGATATTTTGTTGCCTCTCGATGAACAATGACCGTTGCTACTGTGCGCGCGGTACGTAGAATGAGTCGAGTCGTGGTGAGTCAAGCCGATTGGTTGGCTGTGGATGAATAGTTCCCGGTGTTGGTTGGATGAACAGGACCCCATGGTAGTAGGCCGTTGCCGTTGGATGAACATGACCCCGAGGAGGCCGCCGCACCCTAGCGGTTGGGGGGGGGATGAATAGGACCCCGTGGAGGATGGATGAATAGTAGCCGGTGCAGGCTGTATGAACAGTCCCCCGTGGATGAACAGTAGTAGGTGGAGGCTGGAGGAAGTCAACGGTGGATGAACAGTAACCCGTGGAGGCTGGAGCGACGCAGTAGACGGTGGATGAACAGGACCTCGTTTCACCCCCATTTCACCGTAGGCGCTTCAACAGAAGTCTGTTTCCTCCGTTTTGCGGCACGCCACCCCTCTCCTGATCAACAAGACCCCGTTTTGACCGTAGGCACCCGAACAGAAGCCCGTTTTCTCTGTTTTGCGGTACACTAGACCCTTCCCGATGAATAGGACCCCGTTTCGATTGTACGCGATCGAACAGAAAGGACATTTCCTCCATTCTGCGGTAAGCCAGACCTTGTTTCGGCTGTTCCGTCCAAGCTGGTTGGCTCCCGATGAACACGACGCCGTTGCTGCCGTCCGCTGCCTCTCCATGTACATGAGCCCTGGTCGTACGTATACTCGAGTAGGCGTTCGTGACCCCGCCCGTATGTACGTACGTGACTGTATTTTTTGTAATCTAGATGTATGTACGTGTACACAGTTTAGAAGGGACTGGCTAAACTGCTACGTCGGGGTCTCTACGACTACACATGTCATTGCTTTCTCAGCTACGGTTCATCGTTGCAGAGAGAAGGATCAAACAGTATGTACGTACACATTCGTGACCATACAGACAACCATACGTACGGTTCGACCAGGTGGGTCCCAGCCGTCAGGGAGGATAAGGGGGCACTCCCTTGCGTGCAAAGATATATGTGGTGGGTCCCAGCTATCAGGGGGAGGAATCATTTTTTACACGTAATAAGGAGACACTTCCTTGCGTGTGAAGATGTAGGTGGTGGGTCCAACTGTCAGCCTCACCGTGTACAGTCGTCTTCCGATGGCTGTCGTTCGTTGACAACATTGACCACGCCGCGCCGAGAGCACCAAGGCGGTGGACGACGGCGAGGCCTACTAAGGGAACAATGCAGAGCCGAGGAAGACGAGGCAGTGGATGCCCACGCGGAGGGGAGTACGAGAGTTCACTGGTTCTGCTGCGGTATGAGGCTTTCGTCGCGGGAGAATAACATGGGGTGTGGGTGAGTAGAGGGAAGCCCTAGGCGGCGGTGGGTTTAGGGTGGGGCGGTGAGGCCTGTGCGGCAGCACTGTCGCCCACGGGAGGCAGGAGCAGGCGGTACCGCCGGTGCTGGTTTGAGCGGTTGGAGCAAGAAGATGAGAGGTTGAAGAAGCAGCATGGCTGTTGGATTAACATCCAATGGTCCAACTGCTAGAATCATTTGTTGACTAAGTTGACAAAGCCCTGCGTATGCGTCAGCTTAGTAGGCCCACAACTCAACCACCAAATCTGCCGGGTCCCAGCTGTCATCATGAGGAATAGTTTTTTTTCACATAATAAGGAGGCACTTCCTTCCGTGCGAAGATTTTGCCAATGGGTTGCATCTGTCAGCAGGAGCAATCATTTTTTCGCGTAATAAGGAGGCACTTGCTTGTGTGGGTCCCTACTTTCAGCCTCTCCACTTACATCCCTATTCCGATGGCTGTCGTTTGTTGACTATGTTGACCACACCATGCCGAGAGAACCAACGCGGTGGACGACCCATGTTAAAACAAAAAAACACGATGGACGATGGTGAGGCCTAGGAAGGGAATGACCCAGAGCCGGCGAAGCCACAACAGTGGATGCCCATGCTGAGGGGAGTACGAGGGATGACTGGTCGGTTGCGGGGTGAGGCTATCGTCGCCGAAAAATAACAGGAGGTGCGGGTGGATGGAGGGATGGCCTGGCCAATGGTGGGAGTAGGGCGGGCCGGTGAGGCCTGCACGACAGCACTGCGGGCCACAGAAGGAGGGAGCAGGCAGTCCCGCCAGCGCTGGTTTGGGTAGCTGGAGCAGGAAGATCAGAGATTGAAGAAGCACGACGGCGGTTGGATGGACATCCAACATTCACTGCTCTGTGTTGACTAAGTTGACAAAGCCTTGCGTACTCGTAAAAAAAAATAGGACAACATCATTGTCAACCTGGTAGGCCCACAAGTCAGCCTCCAAATTTGTGGAAAACATCATACAACCCATTTTCTAATTCTTAAGGATACAACCATTATTTTCAATAACTTACATCCCATTTGCTAATTCTTAAGGATATTTTGAAGCCCATATCTTTTTGTTAGCATTACAGACCATATTCTGGCAACAACTAAAAAAATCAACAAAATTTTGCATATTCTGGTGGGGTCCGAACTCTTTAATCACGAAATTTCGAGTCACATTAAAAATAAACTTATTTCAAATTAAAATACAACAAAAAATTTCCCGCAAAAAATGAAATTTAAAATCTTGAAATCCTGAAAAAATGAAATTTGAATCTAGTTGTCAGTTTCCGTGTTTTTAAAATTCATAGCCCATTTCTTACTACTTATAGCCCATTTTCCGGGGAAGCTGAATACATTTCCTTGTCTTTAATGATTTGCAGCCCAACAAGAGTGAGAAAAGCAAGTAGGCATGGGTTGGGTATTGTCCAAAAGAATAGAAGTGGGCTAACCATTTTCAAAAAGAAAAAACATATCAACTGGGCTCATCATGTGCTTAAATAAAATTCTAGGCTAACGAGTCATAGCCCCCGCACATCGCAGTTGATCAAACTAAAAAACAACTAGGCGAGCTGTTGGGTCCCTGTTTGCCTTGTTTCAATGAAAATATGACAGTCACAGGCGAGTTAAAAAGGGCAACAACATCTAACTCAAGCGTAGAAATGGTACAAAAGCCAAATGATTAATTGTTCATCAAATTTAGACAAATCCCAGACTGAACATGTCAATAATATCTAACCCAACCACTGTTTTTGGCAGTCACAAACAAATGGATCGGTCTCATCCATAAAATCAACATCCTGTGCGAATTTTTTTACTGGAACATGATGACAAGTTGTTGTAAATAGAAGCCGAGCACGTTCAGAAGCCCATTTGTCCACCTGAATCTTCTTTTTTTTGCTATTCAACATATCCATCAGTGAGAAATTTCTTGTTGAAAAACTTAAGCCTCATGGACAATAGTAACCTCGCATTCAATAGGAAGAATGTGAAAAAACTTCTGTTTGCCTAGTTGGATGCATATCCTTCCATCGTTATTGTCCTCAAACGAATGTCATGAGAACTAAGAAAATCCCGGTGCTTATTACACCACCGATTGGTTATATGTTTTCCTCCATGTGTTAGTGCCTAAGTAGACATGAAGATTGAAAATAATTAAGGTCTAAAAAAAAGAGTATGTTGAAAGAGTGACAGCTGAACGGTTAATTCTAGTACAATATATATGGCCTTTCAATGTGCATGAAATCATCACCTTTATACAAATCACTAGACATGGAAAGCAACGCAGCAAGCCAATAATTGTGTTCACATCATAACTAAACGTTCTGATATATAAGATATTGACAAAATCCAGCACCACTGATAGGCTATCCACGGACGAACTCTTCATTGAGCATATAACATAATATTAGTACCCAAAGTGTACTCCAAGATGATATAAAACTTATGCACACAAATGAAAAATGCAGCTTATGATTACAAATGTGTAGATGATAATATACGGTACCTGAATAAGTGTGGAGCCAAACACCAACTTGTGATAATTAACTGGATTAGGAATTACACTCAAGGTCTCTAGTTAGGCGTAGAGGTGACAGTTATTTGCGAAGGTATATAACAATAATGAAGGAGCGACCTTTGAAGTGAAGGGGCATCTTCAATGATGAGCTGCTGTCCTTCAAAACAAATTCCAATGCTTTTAAGGTGAGGTGACTTTATTTGGAGACAAATGATAGGGATTTCTATTCCCAAAACAATCAGCAAGCGCTCCAGGGTAGGGCAAATGGAGTGGATGATGCTGTGCAGTGAGGCCTCCGACAGATAAACCACCACAAGCGAAAGCGTTTTTTAGAAGTGGGAGTCAAAGCATTTGTACCAGGTCGTCTGGTAGATGGCACCAGGCAAAGGTGGCGGTGTGGAAAGAGGAGGAAAACCACGATATGGAAAATAGTAGCATGGGCACAAATTCTTGGCCTTTGGTTCATGGTATGTAATTTTTGTGGTAATGGTAGAACTCAAACTGCTGGAGTTTTTTGAATTTAGGGGATATTAGCCAAGCATCCACCGTGCAGGGTATGGACAGCATGTAGCGTGTCAGGATGCAGAGGCGTTGAACGGAGCCCTGGTGGGGGGGAGATGATGGCTCTAAGGAGTTCAAAATTATGAACGACAGATAGTTGACGATAGTCGAGACTGATGGGCGTGGCACGCCATAGGGGCGCCACTAAGTTGAGAGGACTTGGGTGTGATACGTCTCCAACGTATCTATATTTTTTTATTGTTCCATGCTATTATATTACCTATTGGGGATATTACCACGAGGCATAAACCGGCCTACTTGGGCCGGGTTAACTTCATTAGTGGTATAAGCAGATGAAGGCCCAAGGCCTGTAGTTGGTTTAGAACCTGTAGCCATAAACCGGCCTGATGTATAACTTGTATTGTAAGTTAGGAATAGAGAGATACCAACCGGGATACGAGTATGAACCGGTTGGGACTCTATGAACCGACGGGTGTGACCCGTGTATATAAGGGGACGACCCGGCGGCGCTTCAGGAGGGACAACCACAACTCGAGCCTAGGCGAAGCTTGTTTGCTCCCTAGCCATCGAGACCACATCAATTCCATCACAACTAGACGTAGGCTTTTACCTTCATCGAAGGGGCCGAACTAGTATAAACCCTTGTGTCTTCGTGTCCTCTTTAACCCCTTCAAGTAAACCCCTAGCGATGGCTCCACGTCTAAGTCCTTTTACTAGGACATCTGCCGTGACAAATCCACGACAGTTGGCGCCCACCGTGGGGCTATCGCACGATGGTTTGACGATCTTGGAGGGCAAGCTCAAGGGACTCGAAGGCTATGTTGTGGGCCGGATGACCAAGAGTCGTCGTGGCAGGATCTACATCGACGACGCAGGATGGGGTCCCGAGGCCGATTTGATCGAGTACGGGTACCGGGTCCCCTTTGGTGGCATACACGTTTTCATCGGCAAGATCGGGGAGCCTGGGCCGGAGCCGGACATCTGCACCGACCTCGTCGAGACGGCTCAGCGTGTGAGATCTACCCAGGCTAAACCGGCCGTGAAGCGTGTCTTCGTTGGAGTCGTCCACGGAGGAGAGAGTGAGGACGAATCAGAACACGGTAGAGAGACCGTCGTCTATTCCGGTGACGAGTCCTCAACCGGAGAGATTGAATCGCTATACCAGTTGCAAGACGATCAGGTTAGGGGCTGTTCCGATGGCGACAGTATTCCGGACCCCCCAGGCCAGGTCAACCGGGTTGGAATATTCATGGCCGGCACACAGGCGGCGAATCACTCTTCGACCGCCGCAGCGATGCTCTCCGGATCAGCAGCGGCAGCGGCAGCAGGGGCAGGAGGCCTTGTGCGCCCGCTGGTTCAAGTTCTATCTGATTTGTTTGATGCACTAGCCGCGCTTATGGCAGAGGCCAACCCGGCGGATCAGGAGGCCCATAATGCAGAGATTGCAAAGGTAAGAGAGCAGATCGTGCAAGCCAAAGCGGATCTGGCAGCAGAAAAAGACAGGATGGCCGCAGAGCGGGCCGCTTTGGACGCCCAGGCTTACAAGCTCATGCTTGACTAGAACGCATCACAGGAGGTCTTGAAGCGGAAGCACAGATCACGCCTGCCGTTAGGGTTTGACCCCCGAAATCTCTTTCACACTCCAGGAGCTGGACCCAGCAATCCGCCGCAGTACCTGGAGGCAAACCGGATCGAGGCACCAGGGCCAGGAGCGACAGTCCAACCCCGCCTGATGGAACCTCCTGAACAGAACATTGTGGTTCCTCCGCCGGTCCAGACGCCCCCGGGTCATTATTTGAATCCTATGGACAACTTTGTTGCAGCTGCCGCGCGATTAGAGGCTATCCCGGTCGAAGGGGACTCTCCGCAAGCGATAGAGACGCGCCGGGTTAAGGAGCTTCTCCGGCCCGCGCTGATTCAGCAGGAAGCATATTCGTACAGCCGTGACCGGATTCACTCCATGCCCCGTCCAAGCCGGAGCTATAGCAGGTGCATAGATGAACCGGCCATATCGAGCAATGCGCGAGGCCGTGAAGCGGCCCGTGGCAATAACCCGGCAGGTGGTGTTCGCGATGCTTAGGATGTGGTGGACCGGGCCCGGGCACGAAGGGAGGCCGAGTTAGCAGCACAGAATGATGTGGGTCAGCTTACACCGGTTCGTCCTACCACCTCCGCCGGACCAGGGGTCGCATCCGCTTTGGGAGTGCCTTGTTTAGTTCCCGCTTTACGCAATGTGCGCCTGCCCAAAGATTTCAAGGGTCCGCGCAAGGTGCCGAATTACACCGCTGATTTATCTCCCGAAGCGTGGGTAGAAAGTTATGAGATGGTCATGGAGATGCTAGATGTGGATGAGACCACGTGTGCAAAATACTTCACCATGATGCTTGAAGGCACGGCTCGTACTTGGTTGAAGAGCCTGCCGCCCAATTCTATCAGCTCATGGGCCCAGTTGTGGGCCCGGTTTATCCAGAATTTCAAGGATACATGTAAGCAGCCCAAGTCCATAGTGGACCTGGCGGCTTGTGTCCAGGAGGACGGAGAATCAATGACCCATTGGGTGCGCCGCGTTTCGGAAGTTTTGCACTCGTCTGACAGGATCAATGCTGACTCTGCGATCTTAACCCTGGAAGGCAACTGCCGGTTTAAGCCTTTAAAATTGAAATTGGGACGCATGAAGCGTTTCTGTAATGACATGGGAACTCTCATGGCCGCTTTAGTGAAGTATGCTGATTCAGACAGTACCAAGGATCCCGAGACTGATGATGATGAAGCAGGGAAGGGAAAGAAGAATAGCAACTCCAAGGGGCAACAGTACAAACCGGCGGGTCATGGAAACGGAGGCAAGCGCAAGGCGGATGGCAGCATGGACTTTGTGGCCAACACTAATGCACAGGACAGGGGGCAGCGGCGCAGAGGTAAAGTGGCAAATCGTAATGCGGCTCCCAATCCTAACGCAAACTGTTTGAATTATTTGTTGAATCAGCCTTGCCCAAAGCACGGGACGAAGGAGGCGCCGGCTAACCACCTTTGGAAGGATTGTTATATTATGCAGGAGTTTAAAAACTCTAATGCCTTCCGGTATGACCACGGGTCAGGTGGCGGTTCAGGATCCGGTTTCCATGGGCCGGGTCACGATGGAGCTTCCGGTTCAGGTCTCAATCAGGGCGGTCACAACAACCAGAATAATCAGAACGGCCAGCAGCAGCAGCAGCAGCAGTCGGGTTATCAGAGCCAGCCAAAACAGTTGAACAATGGGAAATATCATGTTTTCACAACTAGCTTGGATAAACGCGACCGAAAACTCCACAAGCGAGCGGTGAATTCTGTTGAACCGGCCTTACCACGTTACTTACGCTGGTCAGAGCAGCCTATCGTGTGGAGCAGAGAGGATCACCCGCCCCGGGTTGATAATCCGGGCCAGCTAGCATTAGTGGTAGACCTCAGGTGGGGGTTTATAAATTCACCAAGGTACTCATGGATGGAGGGAGCAGTATTAACATACTATACTATGAGACATTCCGCCACATGGGTCTAATAGACAAGGATCTCAGACCATCTAATACGGTGTTCCATGGTGTGGTGCCTGGCAAATCTGCATATCCTGTTGGTAAGATAGCCCTGGATGTGGCTTTTGGGGACGAGCACGATTCCCGGTCGGAAAAACTAACCTTTGAAGTGGTGAAGATCCGGAGCCCGTATCATGCCTTGTTTGGGCGGCCGGCTTATGCCAAGTTCATGGCGCGGCCTTGTTATATCTACTTGCAGCTCAAGATGCCGGGTTACAAGGGGACAATAACGGTTCATGGGAGCCGTAGGGTCGCTTTGGAATGTGAGGAAGGTGATGCGGCTTATGCAGAGTCGGTCTGTGCCACGGAGGAGTTGAAGTACTATAAGGACAATGTTGATTCGGCGGATATGACCCCTTTGAAGAAGCCAACTACAGAGCATGATTCGGATCTGAAGTTCAAATCGGCAGCTGAGACCAAGCTTGTTGACTTCGTGCCCGGCGATTCGTCCAAGCAGTTCACTGTTAGTGCCAGTCTGGATCCCAAATAGGAAAGCACGCTCATCGAGTTCATCCGTGAGAATCGGGACATTTTTGCATGGAAACCGTCCGACATGCCAGGTGTACCGAGGGAACTCGCTGAGCACACTCTTAATGTGGATCCCAAGTTTAAACCGGTGAAACAATTCCTCCGCCGGTTTAACGAAGAAAGGCGCAAAGCCATTGGAGAGGAAGTGGCCAGGCTTTTAGCAGCTGGCTTTATCATTGAGGTGTTCCATCCAGAGTGGCTTGCTAATTCGGTGCTGGTTCTTAAGAAAAACGGCACTTGGCGTATGTGTGTGGATTACACGGATCTTAACAAGGCTTGTCCGGCGGATCCTTTTGCCCTCCCCCGCATTGACCAGATCATTGATGCCACGGCGGGTTGTGAGCATTTGAGTTTTTTGGATGCATACTCTGGATATCATCAGATCAAAATGGTGGTTAAGGACCAGGAGAAGAAAGCGTTTATTACTCCCTTTGGAGCCTTCTGCTATGTATCTATGCCCTTCGGGCTCAAGAGTGCCCAAGCCACCTATAAACAGTGTGTACAGAATTGCCTGCATAAACAGATCGGCTGCAATGTGCACGCCTATGTGGATGATATTGTAGTAAAGTCAAGGCAGAAGGAGACGCTGGTGGATGATTTGAAGGAAACCTTTGACAACTTGCGAGTTTACAAGATGATGCTTAATCCGGCCAAGTGTGTCTGGTGTTCCGGCAGGCAAGTTACTGGGTTTCCTGGTGTCTAACAGAGGAATTGAGGCTAATCCGGAGAAGATTACGGCTATTACTTCCCTGGCTAAACCAAAGTGCATCAATGATATTCAGCGTTTGGCGGGCCAAATCGCCGCACTGAGCCGGTTTATCAGCCGCCTCGGAGAGAAGGCCATCCCTTTGTACCAAATGCTGAGGAAGACAGACCATTTCGTCTGGAGTCCGGCTGCTGATGAAGCATTTGAGGACTTGAAGCGGCAATTAGCCAATCCGCCTGTTCTTGCAGCTCCGGTCGACAAGGAGCCATTATTATTATACGTGGCAGCCAATGCTCGGGCAGTTAGCGTGGCTATTGTGGTGGAACGCAAGGAGGCAGGCAAGTAATATCCGGTTCAGCGGCCGGTTTATTATATCAGTGAGGTGCTTATTGAATCCAAGCAAAGGTATCCGCATTGGCAGAAGCTGGTCTATGGTGTCTTCATGGCCAGTCAGAAGTTGAAGCAGTATTTTCAAGGGCACCCCATCACAGTGGTCAGTTCAGCTCCCTTGGGTGATATCATACAGAACCGGGAGGCGACTGGCCGGATTGCCAAGTGGGTCATAGAGCTTGGGCCACACGGACTGAAGTATGTACCTCGGACGGCGGTGAAGTCTCAAGCACTTGTTGATTTCATCAATGACTGGACGGAGTTACAAGCACTAGAGGAGAAGCCGGATCACACATATTGGACTATGATGGATCCAGGCAATTGGAAGGCTCGGGGACTGGAGTCGTATTAACTTCCCCACGAGGTGATAAGTTTTGTTATGTTCTCCGCTTAATGTTCCCTTGTACTAATAATGCAGCTGAGTACGAAGCCTTGCTCCATGGTCTCCGGATGGCTAAAGAGATGAATTTAAGCCGGGTTAAGTGCTTCGGTGACTCGGACCTCGTGGCTCAACAGGTGTCTGGCACTTGGGATTCTAAGGACCCGCTCATGGCTGCATATCGTCGGGAAGTGGATAATATTGCGGGTTGCTTCAAGGGTTATCAAGTGGATCATGTGGACCGTCGGAAGAATAAAGCGGCGGACGCTTTAAGCCGGTTGGGCTCTCAGCGCAAACCGGTCCCGCCTAATGTCTTTCTGGACGTGTTGCACAACCCGTCAGTCAAGCTCCCAGGTGAAGCGGATTTGGCTATTCCTGATCCGAAGGCTCAATTGGTGGCAGCCATGCATGTTATTCCGGATTGGACAGTTCCTTATCTTGCGTACATGAACCGGGGGGAGTTACCAGAGGATGAGATTCTAGCCAGGCAGATAGTCCGGCGATCCAAGTCTATGACGATTGTGTGTATCAGGGGCGTTTCAACGTTGTGTTTCTCCTGAGGAAGGCTGTGAAATCTTAAGAGAAATCCATGAAGGGGATTGTGGACACCACGCCATTTCAAAGTCTCTGGTGGCAAAAGCGTTTCGTCACGGGTTCTACTGGTTGACAGCGCATGCTGATGCGGAGGACTTGGTTAAACGGTGTGACGGATGTCAGAAATTTTCAAGGCGTGCTCATGTGCCGGCTCAAGAATTGAGGATGATCCCAATAACGTGGCCGTTTGCAACTTGGGGGCTGGATATGGTCGGACCTTTTAAAAGATCCAAGGATAAGAAAACCCACCTTTTGGTGGAAGTTGACAAATTTACCAAGTGGGTTGAAGCGGAGCCTGTCAGCAAGTGTGATGCAGCAACAGCGGTGCAGTTCATCAAAAAGGTGATTTTCCGGTTTGGCTTTCCACACAGTATCATTACTGACAATGGTACCAATTTATCCAAGGGCGCTATGAAGGAGTTCTGTGAACGTGAGCACATCCGGCTTGACGTGTCGTCAGTGGCACACCCCCAGTCCAATGGACAGGCAGAACGAGCTAATCAAGAGATCTTGCGAGGCATCAAACCCCGGCTTATGGTCCCATTGCAAAGAACACCAGGATGTTGGGTTGAAGAGCTACCATCTGTGCTATGGAGTATCAATACTACGCCAAACCGATCCACAGGATACACACCATTTTTCATGGTCTACGGAGCAGAGGCACTTCTCCCTAGTGATATCCGGCACGATTCGCCTCGTGTGGCAGCTTATGTTGAAGCGGACAATGAGACAGCACGGCAAGATGCTTTGGACCTATTGGACGAGGAGCGTGATATAGCAGCTGCCCGTTCGGCGATTTACCAACAAGATCTTCGTCGCTATCACAGTCGCCGGGTTAGAACCAGAACTTTCCAAGAAGGAGATTTGGTGCTTCGACTCATCCAAGACCAGACAGATATGCACAAGTTATCCCCACCTTGGGAGGGACCTTTCGTGGTCAGCAAGAATCTGCACAACGGGTCGTACTATCTGATTGATATCCGGGAGCATGACTCACGTACATCAGAGGAGGAGACCATCTGATCAGCTCAGTATAGCATATTTTTGCAAACGGTTTTTATCATTGCCTTTGCTTCCATGTTATTTTCATGGCTTGTTTGTTCTTTGTTTTTGTTGGATTTCTTTTATGTCAACAAACACCTTTTTTCCGGTTCAGCCGATGGATTTGATTCCCCTTTAATCCGGAGAAGTATGCCCGGTTTACCTTTTCCTGTTAACATCATGGAGTAACAAGGGGGTTTGTATTGACTCAGTACGGTTTATACAGGAGTTGTTTTCTCCCCCCTTGTTGACGGTAATGGTTTATAAATCCTACGCTTCAAGCTTGGCTAAGCCAGCTTCATGCCCAGACATGGCAGGTATTTTGTATCACCTATTTGTTATATTACTGATACACATATCAAGATCATAAACCGGCTGGCGGTATAACCGCCACCGAAATTCAAAATTTTCTGATTGCAGGAAATATGAGTTGAGGTTTTCGAACAAAGGCTTCAGTACTTATGCACGAAGGCATATTCAAGGTAGAAGTATTAACTATCCTATTACAAGGCAACACGGTGCCCGAATAAGAGCATTGTTATTTGGAAAGATGCCGAACACAGCTATCCAAACCGGCTTCCGGTTCAAGCCTGCTCCTCGTCATCGCCCGCTTCAGCTTCCTCGTCTCTACCCATTGGCTGGAAATCAACAGTGGTCCAGTCGATTCCCATTAAAGCTTGGAAAACAGCCTCTTCATGGATCAGGGAAGACGGTTCAATATCAGGAGCGTAAGTATACTTACGGATTGGAGGAATCAGATTCTCCGCTTCAAGAGTTGGGGCAGGCACTCGCTTGTTCTGATCGTTGTATTGCGCTTGATAATGCGTCAAGTCTGCCTCTTCAGCTAATTGACAAGCCAAAGGTAGCACTGCATGGTTTATTACCCTCAAATCATCTTCGTTGAATTCAGAACCATCTTCCTTCAAGCTGGGATAGCCTTGAGCTGCCTCCACAGGGTCGAAATCTGGCACCCATGCCTTTGCCCGGATCAAGGCGTTAATAGCTCCGGTTCGAGCAGCGGATTTTTTCAGCTCCTCAATCCGGGCCGGAAGCATTGACAACCTGTTAAGAGTGTACTGGATTAAAGAGGGTGCCGGGTTGTTATGAGAGGTTGTGGTGATGATCCGTTGGGCTCCGGTATACAGTTGTTCTACTAAGGTGTAGGCAGCCTTCAGTTTCTTCCGCACATCGGATCCTAAGTGCCCGATGCGTGTACCTGCAACAACACAAGGACAGTCTCAAACCGGAATTATACTTCAGAAGGTTCAAGTTGTCACAGAAGTTAAAAGGAGCTTACCAAAGATCGCAGCGGTCATGGAGTGTATTTGCCGCTTTACGGCCGTAAGTTCATCCACCACCGGTTTAAAGGTAGCTTCAGCGTTTTCTGCTCTTTTGGTTAAAGCGGCCTTCTCAATGGCCCAATCAGCCTGCTCTTTCTTGAAGCCTTCCTTCAGCTGTTCAGCGATGCTCAAGGCGCTGGTTAATTCTTCCTTTGCCTTGTCTGTTTCAGCCTGTTGGGTTTTCAAGGTCTCCTGCAAATCGGCAATCCGGTCCTCCTTGATTCTCACCTCAGCCTGCATACAGACAGCATTTAGCTTTAAACAGGTGGTCCAAGAAATTGAAGTATCAACCACATAACAAAGTTATACGCCTGATACTTGGGGGCTAATGCACCTTCAATTTTTATATATTACTAGATTGCAAAGTCCCAAGCTCAATACAGGTATTCAACTTGGCACTTGGGGGCTAATGGCTATTTGATCAAATTATGTTCTAAGGATGGTTTTCAATCGGAGCCCCGGTTTAATTATGCTACGTTAAACCGGCCCTTGGGGGCTATATTGATGGATTTCAAAGTGTTGAGGATCGTATTCAAGTCCCGGTTTGACGAAGGTTACAAACCGACCCTTGGGGGCTAGGAGGATTGATACAATGGCAGTAAGTAAAGAAGTAAGTTACCTCAAATTTATCCCTCATCATCTTCACCAGACCAGCTTCACAGTCACGGCTAGTATAAAGCCGGTTTAAATAGCCGGAATGAAGATCTTGGGCACTCAGAGCAGCATATGTCTCCAGTTCAACATCCCATTTTCCTTTGTTCAGAGCGGAAAAATCCTCTTTTACGGTATGCTTGGTTAAGGTGACAGGATTCCCGGGTTCAAAGCGGCCTACACCGGTAATCACAACATCATCATCTTTGGACTCGCCGGTTTGTGTTGGTGCGGTCGGTTTGTCAGCAGGACTGTGGGATTTCTCAATCCGGACGGAGATGGAAGGCGGGTCAGCAGAGACTGAAGTGTTAATAGGCCTCTCTTCGGGAATAGCATCATCTTGCAAAGGAGGATCATTGGGAATATCCTCAGGAGCAAACGCTTCAAGATCTGGCGCTTTGTCATGTTCTGGGGCTACATCTTCTTCAGCCGCTTTATCCCGGCGGGCCTTCTTGCTTGGTTTAGGTTTGGCCCTGGAAGGAAATCAAAGAGTCAAGGAAAAGCATAAACCATTACATAGTATACTGGAAGCATATGTTCAGCTTAGCTTACCCAAGAACCGTTTTCAATGGTGGCAACTGAGTGGCCGACGATTCACCAGAAGATGAATGAGAAGTAACCTGATAATCGGAGTCAGATGGATTAAGAGGTTGACGGAAGAAACCCGCTTTAGGATTTAAATCAATAAAAAGGTCGGAGATCTCGGAGCAGCGTTTTCGAACCGGACTGTTTGGTAAACCGGCGGAGGTAACTACCTGGCCACTGTGCCGGGTTGTGCGGCGAGCTTCATGTTGCTGAGTCTTCATAAGAAATTTGGGATCCAAATAAGCAAGAGGATGAGAAAATTTAACTTTCCGGTTTGCCTGGCGAAATTTTGGCAAAGGCAAGATTTCTGAATCGGAAGAGAGAATAGTTACCTCAACGAATTCCGCATTGCTGGCTTCAGCGTCGTCCTGACAAGCATCATCATCAATAAGGCGTGTAAAAAGTAAGCCAAGTGAATCAAGTTCTACCTCAAGGTCCGGGTTACCCACATCATCATCAATAGATGGGTCAGATGAAGCGGTGGTTTTTCTCTAATGAGCTGGCTTCTTGATAACCTTGGTCTTGGGCCGGGTTGACCGCCCTGCCTTCTCCGTTTTGTCTTGTGGAAGCTTCTTGCTCCAAAACGGATTATCGCCCTGGATCAGCAGTAATTAAATATCAGACGGATAAAGCAGTAACAGGTTCAACAATAGAGCAATTAAAATCTTACCGCTGGCGGTTTGTTGGTGGTGCAGTAAGGAAGCAGACCGGTTTGAGCACAGAGGTGCTCCGGTTCATTCAGCATCTTCTTTACAGAATCTATGACTTCATCATTAGAGAGTTGAATTTTAGTGTGTCAGAGTGGGTCATCGACACTATCAGTATACTTGCACATCAAACTGGAGCGCCGGCTCAGAGGCAGTATGCTCCATGATATCCAACAGCGTGCAAGGTCTATTCCCGTTAAACCGTTGGCCATAAAGGCTCGAAGCTTGGACAGTTGCGAAGCATATTTAATTCTCTCTTTGGCGCTTAGTCTTTGTGGAAAAGGGTGAATGTTGCTGAGCCGTTCCGGACGGAAGCAAGGCAAGGGATTTTCATTGTCAGGGGAGGTGTCCTTGCAATAAAACCAAGTTGCATTCCACTCTTTGGGGTGAGTATGGAGTTTGACGTGGGGATAAGTGATCTCTTTCCTCTTCTGGATGGCCATACCGCCCAATTCAGTATTGGGGCCGTCGGTAAACTCAGTGCGACGGTTTAAGTGGAAGCAATCTCTAAACAACTCGACTGAAGGCTCCTCTTGAAGGTATACCTCAGAGAGCACTTGAAAGTGACATAGATTGGTAACGGAATTGGGGCCAATATCCTGTGGACGGAGCTGAAAATTGGCTAACACATCCCGATAAAATTTAGAACCGGGCGGTTTGAAGCCCCGGGCCAAGTGATCTGCAAAGACCACAACCTCACCCTCCTGAGGTGTGGGAGGACATTCATTTCCAAGAACTCTCCAATGGATCGTATCTTTATTGTCTAAAGCGCCGATCAGGACTAGATCATCCAACTGAGATTCTGTGACGCGAGAGGGAACCCAATTGCACTCATATACTTGTTTGACCATGGCGAGATCTACAAGAAATAGGTGATCCGGTTCAAGAATATGCTGGATAAAAGAAGGTGTTGATCTAAACTACGATAAACCGGAGGCAATATCTATAAACCGGTCTTCTACAATGCGGCATCATATGGATTCTGGCAGTTCAACCAGGGGACTAATGGTATATACCAGTTTAGTAACTTTTTTCTATGGTAAGTTAAACCGCCTGACCTAAGCTTCGGAGGCAATTGAAGCTATGGACAACTAGGTATGCAAAAACAGGTTTCACAAGATCCTATTACAGCCGCGGATCTACAGCGAGCTCACAAAAACAGAAAATATTCCGAAGAGTAAGGCGGAACGGAAGTGAACCATTGAGCGAGTATGTACGTGAGATCTATGGACTTAGATGAGAAATTACAGGCGGTTGTTTAAAGATTACTACTAAACACAGCATGGGGTTCACAGATTCATTCAAGAGCCAGAGAACAAGTATGAGCAAGCGACGAACACAGCGAACATGAAACCCTAAGAACAGATCTAGGTTAAGAAGAGGAGAAAGCTTACTGGAAACGGAGAAGATGCGGAAAGATACCGCAATGCTCTGGTGCGTTCAGGTTGATGCAGCGGCCCAAGACGAGGCAGAGGTCGACGGCGGTGGCGGAGCTCCAAGGCTGGCGACGCGAGGAAGATGAAGAAGAAGGGACGAAGGGAAAGGATGACCCTTCGGTCTTATTTATAAGGCAATAGAGTTAGGTCAAGCGCGCGAATCCAGGAGCTATTATTAAAGGAGGGCGTTATAAAGGATAAATTTCATGATGACGTCATGCCGGTTTACAGCAACTAGAAATGATGACGACATGGCGGTTTAGCAATTACCAGAAGATGTCCAAGACACGAGATTTTGTGAAGGATTGACATGAACCGGTTCAAATCAATCTGGGCCTAATGTTGGGGATATTACCACTAGGCGTAAACCGGCCTACTTGGGCCGGGTTAACTTCATTAGTGGTATAAGCAGATGAAGGACCAAGGCCTGTAGTCGGTTTAGAACCTGTAGCCGTAAACCGGCCTGATGTATAACTTGTATTGTAAGTTAGGAATAGAGAGATACCAACCGGGGTACGAGTATGAACCGGTTGGGACTCTATGAACCGACGGGCGTCACCCGTGTATATAAGGGGACGACCCGGCGGCGCTTCAAGAGGGACAACCACAACTCGAGCCTAGGCGAAGCTTGTTTGCTCCCTAGCCATCGAGACCACATCAATTCCATCACAACTAGACGTAGGCTTTTACCTTCATCGAAGGGGCCAAACTAGTATAAACCCTCGTGTCTTCGTGTCCGCTTTAACCCCTTCAAGTAAACCCGTAGCGATGGCTCCACGTCTAAGTCCTTTTACTAGGACATCTACCGTGACAAATCCACGACATTACCCGTTTTGGATGTTTATGGGCTTTACTTTACACTTTTATATCATTTTTGGGTCTAACCTACTAACCGGAGGCCCAGCCCCTATTGCTGTTTTTTTTGCCTATTTCAGTGTTTCGAAGAAAAGGAATACCAAACGGATTCCAAATGGAATTAAACCTTCGGGGGCGATCTTTTTGGAACAAACGTGACCCAGAGGACTTGGAGTGCAAGTCAAGAAGCAATCGAGAAAGCCACGAGGGTGGAGGGCGCCCCCCTACTGGGCGCGCCCCCCTATCTCGTGGGCCCCTCGGGCGTCCACCGACCTACTTCTTCCTCCTATATATACCCACGTACCCCCGAGAACATCAGAGGCAACCACGAAAAACTATTTCCACCACCCTAACCTTCTGTATCCGCGAGATCCCATCTTGGAGCCTTCATCGGCGCTCCGCCGGAGGGGCAATCGATCATAGAGGGCCTCTACATCATCTCCAAGGCCTCCCCGATGAGTTGTGAGTAGTTTACCATAGACCTTTGGGTCCATAGTTATTAGCTAGATGGCTTCTTCTCTCTCTTTGGATCTCAATACAATGTTCTCCTCGATCTTCTTGGAGATCTATTCGATGTAACTCTTTTTGCGATGTGTTTGTCGAGATCCGATGAATTGTGGGTTTATGATCAAGTTTATCTATGAGAAATATTTGAATCTCCTCTGAATTCTTTTATGTGTGATTAAGTTATCTTTGCAAGTCTCTTCGAATTATCAGTTTGGTTTGGCCTACTAGATTGATCTTTCTTGCAATGGGAGAAGTGCTTAGCTTTGGGTTCAATCTTGCGGTGTCCTTTCCCAGTGACAGCAGGGGCAGCAAGGCACGTATTGTATTGTTGCCATTGAGGATAAAAAGATGGGGTTTATATCATATTGCATGAGTTTGTCCCTCTACATCATGTCATCTTTCTTAATGCGTTACTCTGTTATTTATGAACTTAATACTCTAGATGCATGCTGAATAGCGGTCGATGTGTGGGGGTAATAGTAGTAGATGCAGGCAAGAGTCGGTCTACTTGTCGCGGACGTGATGCCTATATACATGATCATGCCTAGATAATCTCATAATTATTCGCTTTTCTATCAATTGCTCGACAGTAATTTGTTCACCCACCGTAGTACTTATGCTATCTTGAGGGAAGCCACTAGTGAAACCTATGGCCCTCGGGTCTATCTTTTATCATACAAGCTTTCAATCCACTTTTATTTGCATCTTTAATTTTCCAATCTATATTATAAAATACCAAAAATATATTTATCTTATCACATTATCTCTATCAGATCTCACTTTTGCAAGTGGCCGTGAAGGGATTGACAACCCCTTTATTGCATTGGTTGCGAGTTCTTGTTTGTTTGTGTAGGTGCGTGGGACTTTTGAGGAGCCTCCTACTGGATTGATACCTTGGTTCACAAAAACTGAGGGAAATACTTACGCTACTATTGCTGCATCACCCTTTCCTTTTCAAGGAAAAGCAATGCAAGCTCAAGACGTAGCAAGAAGGATTTCTGGCGCTGTTGTCGGGGAGGTCTGCGCTCAAGTCAAGACATACCAAGTACCCATCACAAACTCATCTCCCTCGCATTTACATTATTTGCCATTTTCCTCTCATTTTCCTCTCCCCCACTTCACCCTTGCCGTTTTATTCGCCCTCTCTTTCCCAATCTCATCTCTCTTTCATTTGCCTTTTTTTTTGCTTGTGTGTTGGATTACTTGTGGCGATGGTGCAAGATAATACCAAATTGTGTGATTTCTCCAATACCAATAATAATGATTTCCTTAGCACTCCGGTTGCTCCTCTTAATGATGTTGAGTCTTCTGAAATCAATACTGCTTTGCTGAATCTTGTCATGAAAGATCAATTCTCTGGCCTTCCAAGTGAAGATGCCGCTACCCATCTAAACAACTTTGTTGATTTGGGTGAGATGCAAAAGAAGAAAGATACGGATAATGATATTGTTAAATTGAAGTTATTTCCGTTTTCACTTAGAGATCGTGCTAAAGTTTGGTTTTCATCTTTGCCTAAGAATAGTATTGATTCATGGAACAAGTGCAAAGATGCTTTTATCTCTAAGTATTTTCCTCCCGCTAAGATCATCACTCTTAGGAACGATATTATGAATTTTAAACAACTTGATCATTGCATGTTGCCCAATCTTGGGAAAGAATGAAATTGATGATTCGCAATTGCCCTACTCATGGTTTGAATTTATGGATGATCATACAAAAATTTTATGCCGGATTGAATTTTGCTTCTAGAAATCTTTTTGATTCTGCCACGGAAGGCACGTTTATGGAAATCACGTTAGGAGAAGCTACAAAACTCCTTGATAATATTATGGATAATTATTCTCAATGGCACACTGAAAGATCTACTAGTAAAAAAGGGCATGCTATAGAAGAAAGTAATGTTTTGAGTGGAAAGATGGATGAACTTATGAAATTGTTTGCTACTAAGAGTGCTCCTATTGATCCGAATGATATGCCTTTGTCTAATTTGATTGAGAATAATAATGAATCTATGGATGTGAATTTTGTTGGTAGGAATAATTTTGGAAACAATGCCTATAGAGGAAACATTAATCCTAGACCGTTCCCAAGTAATTCCTCTAATAGGAAATTCCTACAATAATTGTTATGGTAATTTTAATAAGATGCCCTCTGATTTTGAGAATAGTGTGAAAGAATTTATGATCTCTCAAAAGAATTTTAATGCCTTGCTTGAAGAAAAATTGCTCAAAGTTGATGATTTGGCTAGGAACGTTGATAGACACTCGATTGATGTTGATTCTTTGAAACTTAGATCTACTCCTCCTAAGCATGATATCAATGAGTCTCTCAAAGCTATGAGAATTTCCATTGATGAGTGCAAGAAAGAACCGCTAGATTGCGTGCTAAGAAAGATTGCTTTATAAAGGCGTGTTCTTCTAGTTTCCATGAATATAATGATGAAGATCTTAAAGTTATTGATGTGTCCCCTATTAGATCTTTGTTTTGCAATATGAATCTTAATAATGATGGGACTGGAGATGAGTCAACTTTAGTTAAAAGGCGTGCCAATGATTCGGAGTTTTTAGATCTTGATGCTAAATTTGGTCAAAGTGGGATTGGAGAGGTCAAGACTTTAAATAGCATTGAACCCACTATCTTGGATTTCAAGGAATTTAATTATGATAATTGTTCTTTAGAAGATTGTATTTCCTTGTTGCAATCCTTTGAATTCTCCTCATGCTTATAGTCAAAATAAAGCTTTTACCAAACATATTGTTGATGCCTTGATGCAATCTTTTGATGAAAAACTTAATTTGGAAGTTTCTATACCTAGAAAACTTTGTGATGAGTGGGAACCTACTATAAAGATTAAAATTAAAGATCATGAGTGTTATGCTTTATGTGATTTGGGTGCTAGTGTTTCCACGATTCCGAAAACTTTATGTGATATTCTAGGTTTCCATGATCTTGATGATTGCTCTTTAAATTTGCACCTTGCGGATTCCACCATTAAAAAGCCAATGGGAAGGATCAATGATGTTCTCATTGTTGCAAACAGGAATTTGGTGCCCGTAGATTTTATCGTTCTTGATATAGATTGCAATCTTTCTTGCCCTATTATTCTTGGTAGACCTTTCCTTAGAACGATTGGTGCGATTATTGATATGAAGGAAGGGAATATTAGATTCCAATTTCAATTAAGGAAAGGCATGGAGAACTTTCCAAGAAAGAAAGTTAAATTATCTTATGAATCTATCATGCGAGCTACTTATGAATTGAGTGTCAAAGATGGCACTACTTAGATCTATCCTCGCTTTTATGCCTAGCTAGGGGCGTTAAACGATAGCGCTAGTTGGGAGGCAACCCAATTTTATTTGTGTTTTTTGTTTTTGTTTCTGATTAGTAATAAAATTTTCATCTACCTTCTTTTTAGATGTGTTTTTATGTTTTATTTAGTGTTTGTGCCAAGTAGAACCTATAGGATAACCTATGGTGTTAGTTAATTTGATTCTGCTGAAAAACAGAAACTTTGTGCGCACGAAAATAATTTTAGTAATTCACAGAAACGTGATTTTGCGTTGATTCTTTTGGCTGTAGATCAATAGACAAACTTTCCAGGACTTACTATTTTGGTAGGATTTTTAGAGTTCCGTAAGTATTCGAGATTTACAAATTTCTACAGACTGTTCTGTTTTTGACAGATTCTGTTTTTCGTGTGTTGTTTGCTTATTTTGATGCATCTATGGCTAGTATTAAGTGGTATGAACCATAGAGAACTTGAAATACAGTAGGTTTAACACCAATACAAATAAATAATGAGTTCATTACAGTACCTTATGTGGTGATTTTTCTTTCTTTCACTAACGGAGCTTATGAGATTTCCTGTTGAATTTTGTGTTGTGAAGTTTTCAAGTTTTGGGTAAAGATTTGATGGACTATGGAATAAGGAGTGGCAAGAGACTAATCTTGGGGATGCCCAAGGCACCCCAAGATATTCAAAAATATCCAAAATCCTAAGCTTGGGGATGCCCCGGAAGGCATCCCCTCTTTCGTCTTCGTTTATCGGCAAGTTTACTTGGAGCTATATTTTTATTCGCCACATGATATGTGTTTTGCTTTGAGCATCTTGTATGATATTAGTATTTGCTTTTTAGTTTTCCACAATCATCCTTGCTGTGCACACCTTTTGGGAGAATCCCACTTGATTAGAATTTATTAGAATACTCTATGCGCTTCACTTATATCTTTTGAGCTAGATAATTTTTGCTCCAGTGCTTCACTTATATCTTTTAGAGCACGACAGTGGCTTAATTTTGAAGAAATTGTTGATCTCTCATGCTTCACTTATATTATTTTGAGAGTCTTTTAGAACAGCATGGTATTTTCTATGGTTATAAATTTGGTCCTAGAATGATGAGCATCCAAGTTGGGTATAATAAAAACTATCATAGAAAGTGCATAAAACACTAGGATCAATTTGATGCTTGATAATTGTTTTGAGATATAGAGGTGGTAATGTTAGAGTCATGCTAGTGGGTAATTATGAAAGTGAGAAATACTTGTGTTGAAGTTGGCAAGTCCCATAGCATGCACATATGGTAAAAGTTGTGTGACAAATTTGTTGCATGAGGTGCTCTTTTAATTGTCTTCCTTATGAGTGGAGGTCGGGATTGCGCGATGGTTAACTCCTACCAACCCTTCCCCTAAGAGCATGCATAGTAGTACTTTGCTTCGAGGGCAAGTAGACTTTTGCAATAAGTATATGAGTTCTTTATGACTAATGTGAGTCCATGGATATACGCACACTCACCATTCCACTTTGCTAGCCTCTATTATACCAAGCAACTTTCACCGGTATCATGCACTCATTACTTACCTTCCTCAAGACAGCCATGATACCTACCTATTATGGCATTTCCATAGCCATTCCGAGATATATTGCCATGCAACTTTCCACCGTTCCGTTATTATGACACGCTCCATCATTGTCATATTGCTCTTTGCAGGATCATGTAGTTGACATTGTATTTGTGGCAAGGCCATCCTCATAATTTTCATACATGTCACTTTTGATTCATTGCATATCCCGGTACACCACCGGAGGCATTCATATAGAGTCATATTTTGTTCTAAGTGTTGAGTTGTAATTCTCGAGTTGTAAATTAATAAAAGTGTGATGATCTTCATTATTAGAGCATTGTCCCAAGTGAGGAAAGGATGATGAAGACTATGATTCCCCCACAAGTCGGGATGAGACTTCGGACTTTAAATAAAAAAAGAAAAAAAAGGCCAAAGAGCCAACCAAAAAAAGAAAGGCCAAAAAAAGAAAGGCCCAATAAAGAAAGGCCAAATAAATAAAAAAATGAGAGAAAAAGAGAGAAGGGACAATGCTACTATCTCTTTTCCACACTTGTGCTTCGAAATAGCACCATGATCTTCATGATAGAGAGTCTCTTGTGTTGTCACTTTCATATACTAGTGGGAATTTTTCATTATAGAACTTGGCTTGTATATTCCAATGATGGGCTTCCTCAAAATTCCCTAGGTCTTCGTGAGCAAGCGAGTTGGATGCACACCCACTTAGTTTCTTTTGTTGAGCTTTCATACATTTATAGCTCTAGTGCATCCGTTGCATGGCAATCCCTATTCACTCACATTGATATCTATTGATGATCATCTCCATAGCCCGTTGATACGCCTAGTTGATGTGAGACTATCTTCTCCCTTTTTGTCCTCACAACCACCACCATATACCACATATAGTCCTATGTCCATGGCTTACGCTCATGTATTGCGTAAGAGTTGAAAAAGCTGAAGCGCTTTAAAAAGTATGAACCAATTGCTTGGCTGAAACCACGGTTGTGCATGATGGGAGTATTTTGTGTAATGAAAATGAAGCATGGCCTAACTATATGATGATGGGAGTATTTTGTGTAATGAAAATGAAGCATGGCCTAACTATATGATTTTCTAGGGATAAGCTTTCTTTGGCTATG
Organism: Triticum timopheevii; assembly: GCA_963921465.1. Lineage (NCBI taxonomy): Eukaryota > Viridiplantae > Streptophyta > Magnoliopsida > Poales > Poaceae > Triticum > Triticum timopheevii. The sequence goes on from OY997270.1 coordinate 376,166,167, forward strand.
CTATTTTGATAGGACATGATTATTTGTTAGTATGCTTCAAAGTATTACTATTTTTATGTTTTATAAGCTTTTATCTTGAATCATTTGGCCTTTTGATCAATTAACTTCTTTCTGGAAGAGAAGAAAACATTGTGAAGCCTTGAACATTGTTTCTGCTGCTGCCTTGTGGAGCTTATGGCGTCTTCGAAATGATTTTGTTTTCCAGGGGAGAAGATGGCAAAGTATACGGTGTGTCTTGGACCTGTTGGGGGCGACGATCAAGAAATGGAAAGTATTATGCTCAGAAACTCAGGGTGCGCTACTTCTCCGGTGCTTAAGGCTTTTGGACCACCGAAGAGGGGAATTTCTTAGGATTGCGTGGAGATCTTAGTGCTTCTTCCTAGTGTGGCGTCGCTGGGCTGTAGTCGCTGTTACTGTTAGCTAGCGGGCTACTCCCTGGTTATGTCATTTGGTTTGAACTATCCTGGAGCTTGTAATAGGGCAGTCCTTTAAACCCTTTTCTATCTGCGGTAGCTACTCTCTGTCGTCGAGCGCTGTTAAACAGTCCGTGCCTGGTTGTTTTGCCTTGGCTTTTTATAAAGTTGGGGTGGGGGAAACCCCTTTTCGTTAAAAAAAATCATTTGGATCTGAACAATCATGCCACAATAAAGAAAATTACATTGAGAATTATGCTAGGTAGCATTCCAGATCAAAAATTCTGTTTTTATCATTTACCTACTCGAGGACGAGTAGGAATTAAGCTTGGGGATGCTTGATACATCTCCAACGTATCTATAATTTTTGATTGTTCCATGCTATTATATTACCCGTTTTGGATGTTTATGGGCTTTACTTTACACTTTTATATCATTTTTGGGACTAACCTACTAACCGGAGGCCCATCCTGTATTGCTGTTTTTTTTTGCCTATTTCAGTGTTTCGAAGAAAAAGAATACCAAACGGAGTCCAAACGGAATGAAACCTTCGGGGGCGATCTTTTTGGAACAAACGTGATCCAGAAGACTTGGAGTGCAAGTCAAGAAGCAATCAAGGAAGCCATGAGGGTGGAGGGCGCGCGCCCCCTACTGGGCGCCCCCCTATCTCGTGGGCCCATCGGGCGTCCACCGACCTACTTCTTCCTCTTATATATACCCACGTACCCCGAGAACATCAGAGGCGACCACGAAAAACTATTTCCACCACTGTAACCTTCTGTATCCGCGAGATCCCATCTTGGAGCCTTCGCCGGCGCTCCGCCGGAGGGGGAATCAATCATGGAGGGCCTCTACATCATCTCCAAGGCCTCTCCGATGAGTTGTGAGTAGTTTACCACAGACCTTGGGGTCCATAGTTATTATCTAGATGGCTTCTTCTCTCTCTCTTTGGATCTCAATACCATGTTCTCCTCGATCTTCTTGGAGATCTATTCGATATAACTCTTTTTGCGGTGTGTTTGTCGAGATCCGATGAATTTTGGGTTTATGATCAAGTTTATCTATGAGAAATATTTGAATCTCCTCTGAATTCTTTTATGTGTGATTAAGTTATCTTTGCAAGTCTCTTTGAATTATCAGTTTGGTTTGGCCTACTAGATTGATCTTTCTTGCAATGGGAGAAGTGCTTAGCTTTGGGTTCAATCTTGCGGTGTCCTTTCCCAGTGACAGCAGGGGCAGCAAGGCACGTATTGTATTATTGCCATCGAGGATAAAATGATGGGGTTTATATCATATTGCATGAGTTCATCCCTCTACATCATGTCATATTTCTTAATGCGTTACTCTGTTATTTATGAACTTAATACTCTAGATGCATGCTGGATAGCGGTTGATGTGTGGAGTAATAGTAGTAGATGCCGGCAGGAGTCGGTCTACTTGTCACGGACGTGATGCCTATATACATGATCATGCCTAGATAATCTCATAATTATTCGCTTTTCTATCAATTGCTCGACAGTAATTTGTTCACCCACCGTAGTACTTATGCTATCTTGTGAGAAGCCACAAGTGATACCTATGGCCCCCGGGTCTATCTTTTATCATATAAGCTTTCAATCTACTTTTATTTGCATCTTTACTTTTCAAATCTATATTATAAAATACCAAAAATATATTTATCTTATCATATTATCTCTATCAGATCTCACTTTCGCAAGTGGTCGTGAAGGGATTGACAACCCATTTATTGCGTTTGTTGCGAGTTCTTGTTTGTTTGTGGAGGTGCGTGGGACTTTTGAGGAGCTTCCTACTGGATTAATACCTTGGTTCTCAAAAAATGAGGGAAATACTTACACTACTATTGCTGCATCACCCTTTCCTCTTCAAGGAAAACCAACGCAAGCTCAAGACGTAGCAGGTGCGGCAGCAATCCTTGGTGGGGAGATGCGAGATGATCTCCCCAAGTATGGCGTCCAGGAGATCGTTGATGCGGTCCACCCGAGATTCTACGGGTTCCTCAGATCCTGTGGGGGGCCTACCGCTTCTCCCCGCGCTGCCCGGTGCAGGATCTACAACCGGCATCGCCGCTGGAGGAAGCCTCATCTTCTTGGCGCTGGGGCCAGCCCACTCCATTTTCCTTGCGGGCGTCGCGCCGAGCTCATGGGTTTGAGCAGAGTAGCTAGAGATGAGCCTAGTAGCAGTGCGAGTGGGGAAGGAGGGCTGGGGTTTTCTGTAGGAGTGTAAGAAGAGGAGCAGGCATTTTCTGTACGAGTGAGGAAGAAGGTGAACGGGGGTTTTCTGTACGAGTGAGGAAGATGGGGAGCGGTGGGAATTGGGGGGCAACAGAAGCGGGAGAGTCCAGCGAGCTGCAGTATAAGTGGAAGCGAGGAGGAAGGAGGGTTTTTCTGGGATCGCCCCCTCTTCAAGAAATATGGGCTTTTCCTAGCAAAAAAACAAAAACAAATGGTCTTTAAGATGGATAGGCTTTTGTATTGGCCTAGTCGGCTGCCCATGTTTCGTACTAGAGGGCCTTAACACTAGAGGCAACCCCATTAGAGACACTCTCCAGCTCTCTAGCTTATTGCCCATTCTAAAGAAAAAAAGAGATGCCTCCAGCTTAATTATGGCTCCTCATCGGTAACATTTTTCAACATGAAAAAAAGTTATAGCTCCTTTTGGGGCCGACTTGGCATCCATCCACCAAATTAGAGGATGGTGTACTACATGCAGACACTCACACTGGTCGTAGCGCGACAAAATGAGGGGTCAAATAACATGCCCACAATACACATAGATTGTAAAGGTTGACACTCTAACATCCACACTAAACTAAGCTTCACAAGATACGGTATGCATACTAGTGTTGGGGAACGTAGTAATTTCAAAAAATTTCCTATGCACACGCAAGATCATGGTGATGGCATAGCAACGAGAGGGGAGAGTGTTGTCTACGTACCCTCGTAGACCGTTAAGCGGAAGCATTATGACAACGCGGTTGATGTGGTCGTACGTCTTCACGAATCGACCGATCCAAGCACCGAACATACGGCACCTCCGTGTTCAGCACACGTCCAGCTCGATGACGTCCCGCGGACTCCAATCCAGCGAAGCGTCGGGGATGAGTTCCATCAGCACGACGGCGTGGTGACGATGATGATGTTCTACCGGGCCTAAACTCCGCGACGATATGACCGAGGTGGAATATGGTGGAGGGGGGCACCGCACACGGCTAAGGAACGATCCGTAGATCAACTTGTGTGTCTATGGGGTGCCCCCGCCCCCATATATAAAGGGGGAGAGGAGGAGGGGGCCGGCCAAGAGGGGAGGCGCGCCCTAGGGGCGGGGCAAACCTACTCTAAGTAGGTTTGGCCCCCCCTTTCCTACTAGGAGTAGGAGAGGGAAGGAAGAGAGGGGAGGGAAGAAGGAAGGGGGGGGCCGGCCCCCCTCCCAATTCGGATTGGGCTTGGGGGGGGGCGCCCCCTCCTTTGCTCCTTCTCCCTCCCTTCCACTAAGGCCCAATAAGACCCATATACTTACCGGGGGGTTCCGGTAACCTCCCGGAACTCCGGTATAGTCCCAATCTCATCCGGAACCTTTCCGGTGTCCAAATATATCCGTCCAATATATCAATCTTTATGTCTCGACCATTTTGAGACTCCTCGTCATGTCCGTGATCACATCCGGGACTACGAACAACCTTCGGTACATCAAAACTTATAAACTCATAATAAAACTGTCATCGTAACGTTAAGCGTGCGGACCCTATGGGTTCGAGAACTATGTAGACATGACCTAGAACTATTCTCGGTCAATAACCAATAGAGGAACCTGGATGTTCATATTGGTTCCCACATATTCTACGAAGATCTTTATCGGTCAAACCGCATAACAACATACGTTGTTCCCTTTGTCATCGGTATGTTACTTGCCCGAGATTCGATCGTCGGTATCCAATACCTAGTTCAATCTCGTTACCGGCAAGTCTCTTTACTCGTTCCGTAATACATCATTTCATAACTAACTCATTATTTACAATGCTTGCAAGGCTTAGGTGATGAGTATTACCGAGAGGGCCCAGAGATACCTCTCCGACAATCGGAGTGACAAAAACTAATCTCGAATTATGCCAACTCAACATGTACCTTTGGAGACACCTGTAGAGCACCTTTATAATCACCCAGTTACGTTGTGACGTTTGGTAGCACACAAAGTGTTCCTTCGGTAAACGAGAGTTGCATAATCTCATAGTTAACTTTGTATAAGTCATGAAGAAAGCAATAGCAACATACTAAACGATCAAGTGCTAAGCTAACGGAATGGGTCAAGTCAATCACATCATTCTCCTAATGATGTGATCCCATTAATCAAATGACAACACATGCCTATGGTTAGGAAACATAACCATCTTTGATCAATGAGCTAGTTCAAGTAGAGGCATACTAGTGACACTATGTTTGTCTATGTATTCACACATGTATCATGTTTCCGGTTAATACAATTCTAGCATGAATAATAAACATTTATCATGATATGAGGAAATAAATAATAACTTTATTATTGCCTCTAGGGCATATTTCCTTCAACTAGCTAACATTCACAAGCACTTAATTTTAGCATGTTTATGCGTCTAAATGATTCACAAGACTATAACCAAGACAACATTGTGAGAAGGTGTAGAAATAAAGAAAAAATGATCGATGCTTCTCTGAGCAAAGGGTCTCCCTACGCACGCATTAATTTCCTGGGCATGCTACTTTCTGCTCAATGTTGCGTGCACTTTGAGTATGTTGGCAACTCCACAGCTAGCTTGATGGCTCATCTTGCAATTTACGCTGACACATTGCAGCAAACAGAGGAGGCAATAGAGATCACTCAGCGTCAGACCATTTTGTGCAGTTCGACTGAAATCATCTTCATTGTCCTGAATGCAAAAGGACAGGAAAGCACTGTACCTAAACCATGTCGCAAAACAATAGCACATATCACTAGCTTGACATGACAAAACACGATCATCTGGACGAAGGGGATAATGACCTGTGTGAGGAAGATTATGCATAATTTTATAGGTGGTCAGTTGATTTCCACCTTGGGATCTCCTATGATGGCACGGAGGAAATTCTATACAATCGATGAGCGCAATTCCTTCCGTGTGGTTGTAGAAAATTTGTCCGACTAACCCCGATACCTTTTTTGTGTATTTCCACTAAAATAATGCACCGCCGTTTGCATGACCCCTACTCGCCAGCCAGGCCATCAATGACTCGGTCTCTTATATCTTGCGTTGAGGGCGCGACTGCAGTGCTTGTGTGCTCCTCCACACATGACAGGCTAGTTCCACACTACAAACAGCAAGTCAACGTACGAATAAGCTTATTTCATCTTGCGTTGGTCATTCTACCTAGTTATGAATGTAGGAATACCTGGAGCACTGTGAGGTCAGCTGACAATAGGTTCCACTGAAATTGAGGTTTGTGCTTCCGTTTGCACAAATAGACATGATACGTCCATTTTGCATCATGCTTTTATATCGATATTTATTGCATTATGGGCTGTTATTACACGTTATGTCACAATACTTATGGCTATTCTCTCTTATTTTGCAAGGTTTACATGAAGAGGGAGAATGCCAGCAGCTGGGATTCTGGGCTGGAAAAGGAGCAAATATTAGAGACCTATTCTGCACAGCTCCAAAAGTCCTGAAATTCCATGAAAGCCATTTTGGGAATTAATAAAAAATATTGAGCGGAAGAAACACCTAAGGGGGGCCACCCACCATCCATGAGGGTGGGGGGCGAGCCCTACCCCCCTGTGCGCACCCCCTACCTCGTGGGCCACCTGGCAGCCCTCCGATGCCCATATTCTGCTATATGAAGTCTTTCAACCTGAAAAAAATCATAAGCAAGCTTTCGGGACGAAACTCCGCCGCCACGAGGCGGAACCAATCTAGGGCTCCGGCGGAGCTGTTCTGCCGGGGAAACTTCCCTCCGGGAGGGGAAATCATCACCATCGATCCTCTCATCGGGAGGGGAGTGATCTCCATCAACATCTTCACCAACACCATCTCCTCTCAAACCCTAGTTCATCTCTAGTATCCAATCTTTGTATCAAAACCTCAGATTGGTACCTGTGGGTTGCTAGTAGTGTTGATTACTCCTTGTAGTTGATGTTAATTGGTTTATTCGGTGGAAGATCATCTGTTCAGATCCTTAATGCATATTAATACCCCTATGATTATGAACATGAATATGCTTTGTGAGTAGTTATGTTTGTTCTTGAGGACATGGGTGAAGTCTTGCTATTAGTAGTCATGTGAATTTGGTATTCGTTCGATATTTTGATGAGATGTATGTTGTCTCTCCTCTAGTGGTGTTATGTGAGCGTCGACTACATGACACTTCACCATTATTTGGGCCTAGAGGAAGGCATTGAGAAGTAATAAGTAGATGATGGGTTGCTAGAGAGACAGAAGCTTAAACCCTAGTTTATGCGTTGCTTCATAAGGGGCTGATTTGGATCCACATGTTTCATGCTATGGTTAGGTTTACCTTAATACTTCTTTTGTAGTTGCGGATGCTTGCAATAGGGTTAATCATAAGTGGGATGCTTATCCAAGAAAGGGCAGTACCCAAGCACCAGTCCACCCATATATTAATTTATCAAAGTAACGAACGTGAATCATATGAGCGTGATGAAAACTAGCTTGACGATAATTCTCATGTGTCCTCGGGAGCGCTTTTCTCTATATAAGAATTTGTCCAGGCTTGTCCTTTGCTACAAAAGGGATTGGGCCACCTTTCTGCACCTTATTTACTTTCATTGCTTGTTACCCATTACAAATTACCTTATCACAAAACTATCCGTTACTGATAATTTTAGTGCTTGCAGAGAATACCTTACTGAAAACCGCTTGTCATTTCCTTCTGCTCCTCGTTGGGTTCGACCCTCTTACTTATTGAAAGGACTACGATAGACCCCCTACACCTGTGGGTCATCAAGACTCTTTTGTGGCGCTGTTGCCGGAGAATGAAGCGCCTTTGGTAAGTGGAACTTGGTAAGGAAACATTTATATAGTGTGCTGAAATTTACTGTGACTTGTTACTATGGAACATAATCCTTTGAGGGGCTTGTTCGGGGTATCTTCACCCCGACTAGTAGAGCAAAGAGTTGCTCCTCAACCTACTGAACCTACTGAAAATGTTTACTTTAAAATTCCTTCGGATATGGTAGAGAAACTGCTAGCTAATCCCTTTGCAGGGGATGGAACATTGCATCCCGATTTACACCTAATCTATGTGGATGAAGTTTGTGGATTATTTAAGCTTGCAGGTATGCCCGATGATGTTATCAAGAAGAAGGTCTTCCCTTTATCTTCGAAGGGAGATGCATTGACATGGTATAGGCTATGTGATGATATGGGATCATGGGACTACAAACGATTGAAATTGGAATTTCACCAGAAGTTTTATCCTATATATATAATTTTTGGCCTCGCAAAGGACAAAGCATCACTCTAGCTTGGGGGAGGCTTAAGTCAATGTTATATTCATGCCCCAATCATGAGCTCTCAAGAGAAATGATTATTCAAAAAATTTATGCTCGGCTTTCTCTCAACAGTCGCTCCATGCTCGATACTTATTGTGCTGGGTCTTTTTGATGAAGACTATTGAATTCAAATGGGATTTATTGGAAAGAATTAAACGCAACTCTAAAGATTGGGATTCCGATGAAGGTAAAGAGTCAGGTATAACACCTAAGTTTGATTGTGTTAAATCTTTTATGGATACCGATGTTTTTCGTGGATTTTTAGCACTAAATATGGACTTGACTCTGAGATAGTAGCTTCCTTCTGTGAATCATTTGCTACTCATGTTGACCTCCCTAAGGAGAAGTGGTTTAAATATAATACTCCCATAGAAGTAAAAGTAGTTGCACCTATTACAGTTGAAGAAAAGACTATCACTTATAATGATCCTATTGTTCCTACTACTTATTATGAGAAACCATCTTTCCCTGTTAGGATAAAGGATCATGCAAAAGCTTCAACTGTGGTTCATAAGAGTAATACTAAAACATATACACCACCTAAGCAAATTAAAGTTGTGTTGGGTAACGTAGTAATTTCAAAAAAATTCCTACGCACACGCAAGATCATGGTGATGGCATAGCAACGAGAGGGGAGAGTATTGTCCACATACCCTCGTAGACCGTAAGCGGAAGCGTTAGCACAACGCAGTTGATGTAGTCGTACGTCTTCACGATCCGACCGATCCAAGCACCGAACGTACGGCACCTCCGAGTTCAGCACATGTTCAGCTCGATGACGATCTCCGGGCTCTGATCCAGTAAAGCTCCAGAGATGAGTTCCGTCAGCATGACGGCGTGGTGACGATGATGATGTTCTACCGGCGCAGGGCTTCGCCTAAACTCCGCGACGATATGACCGAGGTGGAATATGGTGGAGGGGGGCACCGCACACGGCTAAGGAACGATCCGTAGATCAACTTGTGTTGTTGTGTCTAGAGGTGCCCCCCTGCCCCCGTATATAAAGGAGCCAGGGGGAGGGGTTCGGCCGGCCAGGAGGGGCGCGCCAGGAGGAGTCCTCCTCCCACCGGGAGTAGGACTCCCCCCCCTTCCTTGTTGGAGTAGGAAAGAAGGAAAGAGGGGGAGAGGAGGAAGGAAAATGGGGATGCACCCCTTGTCCAATTCGGACCAGAGGGGGGCTGCACCCCTCCTTCCTTTCGGCCTCTCTCCTCTATTCCCGTATGGCCCAATAAGGCCCATATACTCCCCGGCGAATCCCCGTAACTCTCCGGTACTCCGAAAAATAACCAAATGACTCAGAACCTTTCCGAACTCCGAATATATTCGTCCAATATATCCATCTTTACGTCTCGACCATTTCGAGACTCCTTGTCATGTCCCCGGTCTCATCCGGGACTCCGAACTCCTTCGGTACATCAAAACTCATAAACCCATAATAAAACTGTCATCGTAACTTTAAGCATGCGGACCCTACGGGTTCGAGAACTATGTAGACATGACCTAGAACTATTCTCGGTCAATAACCAATAGCGGAACCTGGATGGCCACATTGGCCCCTACATATTCTACGAAGATCTTTATCGGTCAAACCGCATAACAACATACGTTGTTCCCTTTGTCATTGGTATGTTACTTGCCCGAGATTCGATCATCGGTATCCAATACCTAGTTCAATCTCGTTACCGGCAAGTCTCTTTACTCGTTACGTAATGCATCATCCCGTAACCAACTCATTGGTCACATTGCTTGCAAGGCTTTATAGTGATGTGCATTACCGAGAGGGCCCAGAGATACCTCTCCGATAATCGGAGTGACAAAACCAATCTCGAAATATGCCAACTCAACATGTACCTTCGGAGACACCTGTAGTACTCCTTTATAATCACCCAGTTACGTTGTGACGTTTGGTAGCACCCAAAGTGTTCCTCCGGTAAACGGGAGTTGCATAATCTCATAGTTACAGGAACATGTATAAGTCATGATGATAGCAATAGCAATATACTAAACAATCAAGTGATAGGCTAACGGAATGGGTCAAGTCAATCACATCATTCTCCTAGTGACGTGATCCCGTTAATCAAATGACAACTCTTTTGTCCATAGCTAGGAAACATAACCATCTTTGATAAACGAGCTAGTCAAGTAGAGGCATACTAGTGACACTATGTTTGTCTATGTATTCACACATGTATTATGTTTCCGGTTAATACAATTCTAGCATGAATAATAAACATTTATCATGAAATAAGGAAATAAATAATAACTTTATTATTTCCTCTAGGGCATATTTCCTTCAGTCTCCCACTTGCACTAGAGTCAATAATCTAGTTCACATCGCCATGTGATTTAACACCAATATTCATATCTGTATATGATTAACACCCATAGTTCACATCGTCATGTGACCAACGCCCAAAGGGTTTACTAGAGTCAATAATCTAGTTCACATTGCTATGTGATTAACACCCAAAGAGTACTAAGGTGTGATCATGTTTTGCTCGTGAGAGAAGCTTAGTCAACGGGTCTGTCACATTCAGAGCCGCATGTATTTTGCAAAAATTCTATGTCCACAATGCTCTACATGGAGCTACTCTAGCTAATTGCTCCCACTTTCAATATGTATCTAGATTGAGACTTAGAGTCATCTGAATTGGTGTAAAAGCTTGCATCGTTGTAACTTTTTACGATGGGCTCTTTTATCACCTCCATAATCGAGAAACATGTCCTTAGTCCTCACTAAGGATATTCTTGACCGCTGTCCAGTGATCTACTCTTAGATCAAAATTGTATTCCTTTGTCAAACTCAAAGCAAGGTATACAATAGGTCTGGTTCATAGCATAGCATACTTTATAGAACCTATGACTGAGGCATAGGGAATGACTTTTCATTCTCTTTCTATTTTCTGCCATGGTCGGGTCTTGAGTCTTACTCAACTTCACACCTTTGCATCACAGGCAAGAACTCCTTCTTTGACTGTTTCATTTTGAACTATTTCAAAATTTATCAAGGTATGTACTCATTTGAAAAAATCTTATCAAGCGTCTTGATCTATCTATATAGATCTTGATGCTCAATGTGTAAGCAGCTTCACCGAGGTCTTGCTTTGAAAAACTCCTTTCAAAACACTCCTTTATGCTTTGCAGAATAATTCTACATTATTTCCGATCAACAATATGTCATTCACATATACTTATCAGAAATGCTGTAGTGCTCCCACTCACTTTCTTGTAAATACAGGCTTCTCCAAAAATCTGTATAAAATCATATGCTTTGATCAACTCATCAAAGCGTATATTCCAACTCTGAGATGCTTGCACCAGTCCATAGATGGATCGCTGGAGCTTGCACACTTTGTTAACATCTTTAGGATTGACAAAATCTTTTGGTTGCATCATATACAACTCTTCTTTAATAAATTCATTAAGGAATGCAGTTTTGACATCCATTTGCCAAATTTCATAAAATGTGGCAATTGCCAACATGATTCGGATAGACTTAAGCATCGATACGAGTGAGAAAATCTCATCGTATTCAACCCCTTGAACTTGTTGAAAACCTTTCGCAACAAGTCGAGCTTAGTGGATAGTAACACTACTATCAGTGTCCGTCTTCCTCATGAAGATCCATTTATTTAACATGGCTTGCTGATCATCGAGGAAGTCAATCAAAATCCATACTTTGTTCTCATACATGGATCATATCTCAGATTTTATGGCCTCAAGCCATTTCGCGGAATCTGGGCTCATCATCGCTTCCTCATAGTTCGTAGGTTCATCATGGTCTAGTAACATGACTTCCAGAACAGTATTACCGTATTACTCTGGTGCAGACTGTACTTTGGAAGACCTACGAGGTTTTGTAGTAACTTGATCTGAAGTTTCATGATCATCATCATTAGCTTCCTCACTAATTGGTGTAGGAATCACTGGAACTGTTTTCCGTGATGAACTACTTTCCAATTCGGGAGAAGGTACAAATTACCTTATCAAGCTCTACTTTCCTCCCACTCACTTCTTGAGAGAGAACCTCCTTCTCCAGAAAGGATCCATTTTAGCAATGAATATCTTGCCTTTGGATCTGTGATAGAAGGTGTACCCAACAATTTCCTTTGGGTATTCTATGAAGACGCACTTCTCCGATTTGGGTTCGAGCTTATCAGGATGAAAATTTTTCACATAAGCATCACAGCCCCAAACTTTAAGAAATGACAACTTGGGTTTCTTGCTAAACCACAGTTCATATGTTGTCGTCTCAACGGATTTAGATGGTGTCCTTTTAATGTGAATGCACCTGTCTCTAATGCATAACCCCAAAACAATATTGGTAAATCAGTAAGAGACATCATAGATCGCACCATATCCAATAAAGTGCGGTTACGACGTTCGGACACACCATAACGTTGTGGTGTTCCAGGTGGCGTGAGCTGTGAAACTATTCCACATTGTTTTAATTGAAGACCAAACTCGTAACTCAAATATTCGTCTCCGCGATCAGATCGCAGAAACTTTATTTTCTTGTTACAATGATTTTTCCACTTCACTCTGAATTGTTTTGAACCTTTCAACTATTTCAGACTTATGTTTCATCAAGTAGATATACTCATATCTTCTCAAATCATCTTGTGAAGGTCAAAAAAATAACGATACTTGCCACGAGCATCAACACTCATTGGATCGCATACATCGGTATGTATTATTTCCAATAAGTCAATAGCTTGTTCCATTGTTCCGGAGAACGGAGTTTTAGTCATCTTGCCCAAAAGGCACGGTTTACAAGCATCACATGATTCATAACCAAGTGATTCCGAAAATCCATCTTTATGGAGTTTCTTCATGCGCTTTACACCGATATGACCCAAACGGTAGTGCCACAAATCAGTTGCACTATCATTATTAACTTAGCATCTTTTGGCATCAATATTATGAATATGTGTATCACTATGATCGAGATCCAACAAAGTATTTTCATTGGGTGTATGACCATTGAAGCTTTTATTCATTTAAACAAAACAACAATTATTCTCTGACTTTAAACGAATAACCGTATTGCAATAAACATGATCAAATCATATTCATGCTCAACGCAAACACCAAATAAAATTTATTTAGGTTTAACACTAATCCCAAAAGTATAGGGAGTGTGCGATGATGATCATATCAATCTTGGAACTACTTCCAACACTCATCGTCACTTCCCCTTCAACTAGTCTCTGTTTATTCTGTAACTCCTGTTTCGAGTTACTAATCTTAGCAACCGAACAAGTATCAAATACTCAGGGGCTACTATAAACACTAGTAAGGCACACATCAATAACCTGTATATCAAATATACCCTTGTTCACTTTGCCATCCTTCTTATCCACCAAATATTCAGGGCATTTCCGCTTCTAGTGACCATTTCCTTTGCAGTGTAAGCACTTAGTTTCAGGCTTTGGTCCAGCTTTGGTCTTCTTCATGGAAGTGACAACTTGTTTGCCATTCTACTTGAAGTTTCCCTTTCTTTCCCTTTGCCCTTTTCTTGAAACTAGTGGTCTTGTCAATCATCAACACTTGATGCTCTTTCTTGATTTCTACCTTCGTCGATTTCAACATCACGAAGAGCTCGGGAATCATTTTCGTCATCCCTTGCATACTATAGTTCATCACGAAGTTCTAGTAACTTAGTGATGGTGACTAGAGAATTCTGTCAATCACTATCTTATCTGGAAGATTAACTCCCACTTGATTCAAGCGATTGAAGTACCCAGACAATCTTAGCACATGCTCACTAGTTGAGCGATTCTCCTCCATCTTTTAGCTATCGAACTTGTTGGAGACTTCATATATCTCAACTCGGGTATTTGCTTGAAATATTAACTTCAATTCCTGGAACATCTCATATGGTCCATGACATTCAAAACGTCTTTGAAGTCCCGATTCTAAGTCGTTAAGCATGGTGCACTAAACTATCAAGTAGTCATCATATTGAGCTAGCCAAACGTTCATAACGTCTGCATTTGCTCCTGCAATAGGTTTGTCACCTAGCGGTGCATCAAGGACATAATTCTTCTATGCAGCAATGAGGATAAACCTCAGATCATGGATCCAATCCGCATCATTGCTACTAACATCTTTCAACACAGTTTTCTCTAGGAACATATCAAAATAAACATATGAAAGCAACAACGCGAGCTATTGATCTACAACATAATTTGCAAAATACTACCAGGACTAAGTTCATGATAAATTTAAGTTCAATTAATCATATTACTTAAGAACTCCCACTTAGACAGACATCTCTCTAGTCATCTAAGTGATCACGTGATCCAAATCAACTAAACCATGTCCGATCATCACGTGAGATGGAGTAGTTTCAATGGTGAAAATCACTATGTTGATCATATCTACTATATGATTCACGCTCGACCTTTCGGTCTCCATGTTTCAATGGTGAAATTATGCATGATATTGCACCTACTGAGATAGAAGAAATTGATGTTACAATTAAGCTTGCCAATAGAGATACTATTTCACCAATTGGGGTTGTTAGAGATGTTGAAGTCTTGTGTGGGAAAGTTAAATACCCTGCTGATTTTCTTGTTCTTGGTTCCCCACAAGATGACTTTTGTCACATTATATTTGGTAGACCCTTCTTGAACACTGTTATGCTCAGATATATTGCGAAAAGGATGTTGTTACTATTGGGTTGGGAGATATGTCTCATGAGTTTAATTTTGCTAAATTTCGTACACAACCCCATGATAAAGAATTGCCTAGTAAGGATGAAATTATTGGTCTTTCTTCTATTGCTGTACCTCCTAATGATCCTTTAGAACAATATTTGCTAGACCATGAAAATGATATGTTTATGAATGAAAGAAGGGAGATAGATGAAGTATTCTTTAAACAGGGACCTATTTTGAAACACAACTTGTCTGTTGAAATCTTAGGGGATCCTCCACCACCCAAGGGTGATTCCGTGTTTGAGCTTAAACCATTACCTGATACTCTTAAATATGCTTTCTTGATGAAAAGAAGATATATCCTGTTATTATTAGTGCTAACCTTTCAGAGCAGGAAGAGGAAAGATTATTGAAAAATATGAAGAAGCACCGAGATGCTATTGGATATACTCTTGATGATCTTAAGGGCATTAGTCCCACTCTATGCCAACACAAAATAAAATTGGAGGAAGACGCCAAACCAGTTATTGATCACCAACGACAATTAAATCCTAAGGCTCCTCGAGGCAGGTATAATTTATCCCATTGCTGATAGTCAGTGGGTAAGTGATGTCCATTGTGTCCCTAAGAAGGGAGGTATTACTGTCGTTCCTAATGATAAAGATGAATTGATCCCGCAAAGAATTATTACAGGTTATAGGATGGTAATTGACTTCCGCAAATTAAATAAAGCTACTAAAAAGATCATTACCCTTTACCTTTTATTGATCGAATGCTAGAAAGACTATCCAAACATACACATTTTTGCTTTCTAGATGGTTACTCTGGTTTCTCTCAAATACCTGTGTCAGCAGAGGATCAAGAAAAGACCACTTTTACTTGCCCTTTCGGTACATTTGCTTATAGACGTATGCCTTTTGGTTTATGTAATGCACCTGCTACCTTTCAAAGATGCATGATGGCTATATTCTCTGACTTTTGTGAAAAGATTTGTGAGGTTTTCATGGATGATTTCTCTGTTTATGGGTCTTCTTTTGATGTTTGCTTGAGCAACCTTGATCGAGTTTTGCAGAAATGTGAAGATACTAGTCTCGTCTTAAATTGGGAAAAGTGCCACTTTATGGTTAATGAAGGTATTGTCTTGGGGCATAAAATTTCTGAAAGAGGTATTGAAGTTGATAAAGCTAAGGTTGATGCTATTGAAAAGATGTCGTGTCCCAAGGAAATTAAAGGTATAAGAAGTTTCCATGGTCATGCCAGTTTTTATAGGAGGTTCATTAAGGACTTTTCTAAAATTTCCAGGCCTCTGACTAATCTCTTACAAAAATATATTCCTTTTGTCTTCGATGATGATTATGTAGAAGCATTTGAAATACTTAAGAAAGCTTTGATTTCTGCACCTATCGTTCAGCCACCTGATTGGAATTTACCCTTTGAAGTTATATGTGATGCTAGTGATTATGCTGTAGGTGTTGTTCTAGGACAAAGAGTTGATAAGAAACTAAATGTTATTCAATATGCTAGTAAAACTCTAGACAGTGCTCAGAGAAATTATGCTACCACTGAAAAAGAATTTTTAGCAGTTGTATTTGCTTGTGATAAGTTCAGACCTTATATTGTTGATTCTAAAGTAACTGTTCACATTGATCATGCTGCTATTAAATATCTTATGGAAAAGAAAGATGCTAAACCTAGACTTATTAGATGGGTTCTACTACTACAAGAATTCGATTTGCATATCATTGATAGAAAGGGAGCTGAGAACCCCGTTGGAGACAACCTGTCTAGGTTAGAGAATGTTCTTGATGACCCACTACCTATTAATGATAGCTTTCTTGATGAACAATTAGCTATCATAAATGCTTCGTGTACTGCTCCATGGTATGCTGATTATGCTAATTACATTGTTGCTAAATTCATACTGCCTATTTTTACATACCAGCAAAAGAAAAAGTTCTTCTATGATTTAAGACATTACTTCTGGGATGACCCACACCTTTATAAAGAAGGAGTAGATGGTGTTATTAGACGTTGTGTACCTGAGCATGAACAGGAACAGATCCTACGCAAGTGTCACTCCGAGGCATATGGAGGACACCACGCTGGAGATAGAACTGCACATAAGGTATTGCAATTCGGTTTTTATTGGCCTACTCTCTTCAAAGATGCCTGTAAATTTGTCTTGTCTTGTGATGAATGTCAAAGAATTGGTAATATTAGTAGACATCAAGAAATGCCTATGAATTATTCTCTTGTTATTGAACCATTTGATGTTTGGGGCTTTGATTATCTGGGACCGTTTCCTGCCTCCAATGGGTATACACATATTTTAGTTGTTGTTGATTACGTTACTAAGTGGGTAGAAGCTATTCCAACTAGTAGTGCTGATCATAACACCTCTATTAAGATGCTTAAAGAAGTTATTTTTCCGAGGTTTGGAGTCCCTAGATACTTAATGATTGATGGTGGTTCACATTTATTCATGGTGCTTTTCGTAAAATGCTTGCTAAGTATGATGTTAATCATAGAATTGCATCTCCATACCACCCGCAGTCTAGTGGTCAAGTAGAGTTGAGTAATAGAGAGCTCAAATTAATTTTGCAAAAGACTGTTAATAGATCTAGAAAGAAAGTGTCCAAGAAACTTGATGATGCATTATGGGCTTATAGAACTGCATATAAAAATCCTATGGGTATGTCTCCATATAAAATGGTTTATGGAAAGGCATGTCACTTACCTCTTGAACTAGAACATAAGGCATATTGGGCTATTAAAGAGCTCAATTATGATTTCAAACTTGCCGGTAAGAAGAGGTTATTTGACATTAGCTCACTTGATGAATGGAGAACCCAAGCCTATGAGAATGCCAAACTGTTTAAAGAAAAAGTTAAAAGATGGCATGACAAAAGGATACAAAAACGTGAGTTTAACGTAGGTGATTATGTGTTGCTATTCAACTCTCGTTTAAGATTTTTTGCAGGAAAACTTCTCTCTAAATGGGAAGGCCCTTATG
This sequence comes from Triticum timopheevii, assembly GCA_963921465.1. NCBI lineage: Eukaryota > Viridiplantae > Streptophyta > Magnoliopsida > Poales > Poaceae > Triticum > Triticum timopheevii. The sequence continues at coordinate 376,183,797 of OY997270.1, forward strand.
TTATCGCGGAGGTCTATTGTTCCGGTGCCACAAAAATCAACAACTTTGAAGGCACGAATCCGAAGGTGGTAAACGGTCAAAGAATCAAACATTATATCTCAAGTAATCCTATAAATGTTGAAACTAATGTTATTGAAACCGAACCCTGGAGGAATACATAAGAGACACTTTCTAGAACGTTTCAGACTCCGAAAAGGAATAGGTATGTGGTACGGTAAGTACACCGACTCCAAAACAGTTCTAATAGCAATTTTTCTCCGTTTTGGAATATTTAAGAAAATAGGAAAATAAGAAGTAGTCCAGGAAGGACACGAGGCGTCCACGAGGGTGGAGGGCGCGTCCCCCTGCCTCGTGGGCACCTCGTGTGCTCTCCGGACTCCGTTTTCTTGCACGATACTTCTTTAGGTCGGTAAAAATTCATTATATAATCTTCCGAAGGTTTTGACCACTTTATCACGCAAATATCCTCTGTCTTTGTTTCGAGCTATTTTATGCCAGATTTGTCAAGGCCAGGCATCATGACGTCACCCTCCTCCAACAATGAAGACAAGGATGCTTAGCTATTGAAGATAGAGCTAAAGAGAGAAGAACCCGGGGAGATCAACAAGGAGGATGAGACCAAGAAGGTCATGGAGGATCAAGCTCCGGCGGGAGAAGAAGAAGACATCCAACCTCTTCCCGGCCTCTTTACCCCAACTGAGATTGAAGCTTTCAAGATGATTGAGTTAGGTCGCATACAAAACAAGTATCTCACACGTGAAAATATTTTGTTGAAGGATCATATCGTCACACTCAAGGACATTATCTACAAATTGGAAGAGCTCCTAAGCTCGATGTTCGACTATTCATCATCATCACCACCTTCTTCACCAGCAAAGGAGACATAATCACATGGGTATGGGCACTCCCCTTGGCAACTGCGAAGCTTGGGGGAGTTGCCCCGGTATCATATCATCATCACACTCCTATCTTTACTGTTTTTCTTAGTTCGATCCTTTTGGTAATATCTTGATCTAGTAGAATAAATTTTTGGTATGATTTAGTTTTGAGTTTTGCCTTATGATCCCTCTATGTAATCGAGTCCGTGAGCTATATAATAAAGATTAGTGTTGAGTCAAGGGCTTTGCTATTTTGCTATGATCTTGAGGGAATAAAGAATAAAAGAAAGAAATAAAAGAGACCATATTGATCTTATGGAGAGTAATGACTTCACATATAAAGAGTATGATGATTAAAAGTTGTTGAGAGTTGGCAAACATAGTTTTGGTCATCGTTGCAATTAATAGGAAGTAATAAAGAAATACAGGTTTTCACATATAAATATACTATGTTGGACATCTTTTATGATTGTGAGCACTCATTAAAGTATGACATGCTAAAGAGTTGATGTTGGACAAGGAAGACAACGTAATGGGTTATGTTTTCTCACATCTTAATTAAAGTATATTGTCATGGATCATCCAACATGTTGAGTTTGCCTTTCCCCCTCATGCTAGCCAAATTTCTTGCACCAAGTAGAGATACTACTTGTGCTTCCAAATATCCTTAAACCCAGTTTTGCCATGAGAGTCCACCATATCTACCTATGGATTGAGTAAGATCCTTCAAGTAAGTTGCAATGTTGCATGCAATAAAAATTGCTCTCTAAATATGTATGACTTATTAGTGTGGAGAAAATAAGCTTTATACGATCTTGTGATATGGAAGTAATAAAAGTGATGGACTGCATAATAAAGGTTCATATCACAAGTGGCAATATAAAGTGATGTTCTTTTGCATTAAGATTTCGTGCATCCAACCATAAAAGCACATGTCTTATACCTTATGCAAGTGTCACGGTGATCTTCACCTTTCCTTTTTATATTTTATCCTTTGGCAAGCACCTCGTGTTGGAAAGATCTTGATATATATATCCAATTGGATGTAAGTTAGCATGAATTATTATTGTTGACATTACCCTTGAGGTAAAAGGTTGGGAGGCAACATTATAAGCCCCTATCTTTCTCTGTGTCCGATTAAAACTCCATACCCATAAGTATTGCGTGAGTGTTAGCAATTGTGAAAGACTAAATGATAGTTGAGTATGTGGACTTGCTGAAAAGATCTTATATTGACTCTTTCCGATGTTATGATAAATTGCAATTGCTTCAATGACCGAGATCATAGTTTGTTGGTTCTCAATGAAGTTTCTGATTCATACTTGACATTGTGAATAGATTGTTACTTGAGCATATAGAATCATATGACAAAATATACTTATGTTGCTGTCATAAGAATGATCATGATGCCCTCATGTTCATATTTTATTTTATAGACACCTCTATCTCTAAACATGAGGACATATTTTTTGATATCGGCTTCCGCTTGAGGACAAACGAGATCTAAGCTTGGGGGAGTTGATACGTCCATTTTGCATCATGCTTTTATATCGATATTTATTGCATTATGGGTTGTTATTACACGTTATGTCACAATACTTATGGCTATTCTCTCTTATTTTACAAGGTTTACATGAAGAGGGAGAATGCCGGCAGCTGGGATTCTGGGCTGAAAAAGGAGCAAATATTAGAGACCTATTTTGCACAGCTCCAAAAGTCTTGAAACTCCACGAAAGTCATTTTGGGAATTAATAAAAAATATTGAGCGGAAGAAATACCTGAGGGGGCCACCCACCATCCACGAGGATGGTGGGCGTGCCCTACCCCCTGGGCGCGCCCCCTGCCTTGTGGGCCACCTGGCAGCCCTCCGGTGCCCATCTTCTGCTATATGAAGTCTTTCAACCTGGAAAAAATCATAAGCAAGCTTTCGGGATGAAACTCCGCCGCCACGAGGCAGAACCTTGGCGGAACCAATCTATGGCTCTGGCGGAGCTGTTCTGCCTGGCAAACTTCCCGCCGGGAGGGGGAAATCATCACCATCATCATCACCATCGATCCTCTCATAGGGAGTGGGTCGATCTCCATCAACATCTTCACCAGCACCATCTCCTCTCAAACCCTAGTTCATCTCTTGTATCCAATCTTTGTATCAAAACCTCAGATTGGTACCTGTGGGTTGCTAGTAGTGTTGATTACTGATACGTCTCCAACGTATCTACTTTTCAAAACACTTTTGCCCTTCTTTTGGACTCCAACTTGCATGATTTGAATGAAACTAACCCGGACTGATGCTGTTTTCAGCAGAACTGCCATGATGTTGTTTTATGTGTAGAAAAGAAAAGTTCTCGGAATGTCCTGGAAATCCACTGAGGCACTTTTCAGAATTAATAAGAATTTTTGGCGAAAGAATCAAGGCCAGGGGGCCCACGGGCTGTCCACGAGACAGGGGGGCGCGCCCTCCTATCTCGTGGGCCCCCTGGACCTCCTACGACCTCAACTCCAACTCCATATATACCGTCTCGGGGAGAAAAAAATCAAGGAGAAAGTTTCATCGCGTTTCACGACACGGAGACGCCGCCAAGCCCTAATCTCTCTCGGAAGGGCTGATCTGGAGTCCGTTCGGGGCTCCGGAGAGGGGGATTCGTCGCTGTCGTCATCATCAACCATCCTCCATCACCAATTTCATGATGCTCACCGCCGTGTGTGAGTAATTCCATCGTAGGCTTGCTGGACGGTGATGGGTTGGATGAGATTTACCATGTAATCAAGTTAGCTTTGTTAGGGTTTGATGCCTAGTATCCACTATGTTCTGAGATTGATGTTGCTGTGACTTTGCTATGCTTAATGCTTGTCACTAGGGCCTGAGTGCCATGATTTCAGATCTGAACCTATTATGTTTTCATGAATATATGTGTGTTCTTGATCCTATCTTGCAAGTCTATAGTCACCTATTATGTGTTATGATCCAACAACCCCGAAGTGACAATAATCGGGATACTTCTCGATGATGACCGTAGTTTGAGGAGTTCATGTATTCACTATGTGCTAATGCTTTGTTCCAGTTCTCTATTAAAAGGAGGCCTTAATATCCCTTAGTTTCCGTAAGGACCCCGCTGAACACGGGAGGGTAGGACAAAAGATGTCATGCAAGTTCTTTTCCATAAGCACGTATGACTATTTACGGAATACATGCCTACATTACATTGATGAACTGGAGCTAGTTCTATATCACCCTATGTTATAACTATTGCATGAGGAATCGCATCCGGCATAATTATCCATCACTGATCCATTGCCTACGAGCTTTTCACATATTGTTCTTCGCTTATTTACTTTTCCGTTGCTACTGTTACAACTACTACAAAAACCCAAAAACATTTATCTTTACTTTTGCTACCGTTACCTTTATTATCATACCACTTTTGCTACTAAACACTTTGCTACAGATACTAAGTTATCCAGGTGTGGTTGAATTGACAACTCAACTGCTAATACTCAAAAATATTCTTTGGCTCCCCTTGTGTCGAATCAATAAATTTGGGTTGAATACTCTACCCTCGAAAGCTGTTGCGATCCCCTATACTTGTGGGTTATCAAGACTAATTTCTGGCGCTGTTGTCGGGGAGCATAGCTCTATTCTCTGAGTCACTTGGGATTTATATCTGTTGATCACTATGAAGAACTTGAAAGACGATCAAACTACTATTTTGCCCTCAACTACGAGGGGAGTTAAGGAACTGCCATCTAGCTCTGCACTAGATTCTCCTTCCGTTATTAGTAGGCTTGTGACACCTAAACCTGCTACTGCTATAAATTCTGATATGTCGCATGTTATTGATGATGCCACTTATGCTATTCATGATGAAACTACTTCTGTGTGTGATACTACTTTGCCATTAGGTGAATTTCTTGATGAACAACTTGCTAGATTTAGGGGGAATGAAATTACTGGAGATCCTATTACTGATGATAGTGATGATGAAGGTCCCCCCAATGATTATGTTTTACCTGTTGTTCCTAAGGGTTATGTTATGCATGAAACAGCTGCTATGGAAATTCTTGCTTGCAATGATAGAAATGATCTTAAGAAATTATTAGCTAAATGGAAGCAGCAGTCTCTTAATGCTAGAATGAAACCCGATCCTGCTTTTGCTACTTCACTTATCTGTGTTACTGATAAGGATTATGAATTCTCTGTAGATCCTAATATTATTACTTTAGTTGAATCTGATCCGTTTTATGGCCTTGAATCTGAAACTGTTGTGGCACATCTTACCAAGTTGAATGATATAGCCACCCTGTTTACTCATGATGAGAAGTCTTGCTATTTATATATCCTTAAGATATTTCCGTTCTCATTAAAGGGTGATGCTAAGACTTGGTATAATTCTCTTGCTCCTGGTTGTGTGCGTAGTCCCCAGGATATGATTTATTACTTCTCAGCTAAATATTTCCCTGCTCATAAGAAACAAGCTGCCTTGCAGGAAATATATAATTTTGTGCAAATCAAAGAAGAGAGTCTCCCACAAGCTTGGGGGAGGCTTCTCCGGTTACTTAATGCTTTGCCTGATCATCCTCTTAAGAAAAATGAAATACTTGATATCTTTTATAATGGACTAACGGATGCTTCCAAGGACTACTTGGATAGTTGTGCTGGTTGTGTTTCCAGGGAAAGAACAGTCGACAAAGCTGAAATACTATTGAATAATATGTCGACTAATGAAAATAATTGGACTCTTCCCGAGACAGTTCCTAAAGTAATTCTTGAACCAATTGAGCCAACTCCTGAGCCTATTCCTAAACCCACTCCGAAGAAGAGAGGTGTTTTATTTCTCAGTCCTAAAGATATGCAAGAGGCAAAGAAATCAATGAAAGAAAAAGGTATTAAAGCTGAAGATGTTAAGAATTTACCTCCTAGTGAAGAAATACATGATCTTAATTTACCGCCTGAAGAACCACATTGTCTTGATAACCCGACATAGGTAGTAAAGGTAAATTCTCTCTATAGATATGATAAAGTTGAAATACCCTCTACTAAATTTCATAGCCCATGCTTAGATGAATTTGATGACTTTATGGATAGATAAGAAAGTTTTAATGCTTATGTTGGTAGAGAGTTAAAGAATAATGCTTTCGAGATAGGACGTGTAGGTGATAATCTGGCTAGAGTTAAAGATGAACTTCACCGCGTCAGCAAATATGCTTCTATGGTTGCTACTCAAGCTGAGCAAGTACTTAAAGCTCAAAATGATTTGCTTGATGAATTAAATAATAAAAATGACTTTGCTGCTAGAGTGGCTACTAGAACTGGTAGAATGACTCAGGAACTTTGTATCCTGAAGGCCACCCTAAGAGAATCGAGCAAGATTCTCGGAGAAATAATTTAGAGGCACCTAGTTCTTCTAAAAAGAAGAAAAATAAAAATGATAGAACTTTGCATGCTTCTAGTGAACCTACTGTAGACACACCTGAGAATCCCAATGATATTTCTATCTCTGATGCTGAAACACAATCAGGTGATGAACATGAACCTAGTGATAATGTTAATGATAATGTTCATATTGATGCTCAACCTAGCAAAGACAATGATGTAGAGATTGAACCTGCTTTTGATCTTGATAACCCACAATCAAAGAATCAACGTTATGATAAGAGAGATTTTGTTGCTAGGAAGCACGATAAAGAAAGAGAACCATGGGTTCAGAAACCCATGCCCTTTCCTTCTAAACCATCCAAGTCAAAAGATGATGAGGATTTTGAGCGCTTTGCTGAAATGATTAGACCTATTTTCTTACGTATGCGCTTAACTGATATGCTTAAAGTAAATCCTTATGCTAAGTATATGAAGGATATCATCACAAATAAAAGAAAGATACCGGAGGCTGAAATTTCCACCATTCTTGCTAATTACACTTTTAAGGGTGGAATACCAAAGAAACTTGGAGATCCGGGTGTACCAACTATACCATGCTCTATTAAAAGAAATTATGTTAGAACTGCTTGATGTGATCTTGGAGCCGGTGTTAGTGCTATGCCTCTCTCTTTATATCGTAGACTTGAATTGAATAAGTTAACACCTACTGAAATATCTTTGCAAATGGCTAATAAATCAACTGCTATACCTGTCGGTATTTGTGAGGATGTGCCTGTTATGGTTGCAAATGTCACTATCTTAATGGACTTTGTTATTCTTGATATCCCTGAGGACGATAGTATGTCTATTATCCCTGGTAGACCTTTTCTTAATACTGTAGGGGCTGTTATTGATTGCAACAAAGGCAATGTCACTTTTCATGTTAATGGTAATGAGTATATGGTACACTTTCCGAGGAAACAATCTCAAGTTCATAGCATCAATTCTATTGAAAAAGTTCCAACTATCATTTTTGGAGGTTTTGAATTTCCTCTCCCTACTGTCAAGAAAAAGTATGATATTCTTATTGTTGGGGATTTTCATATCCCCATTGAGATAACTTAGTGTTATTCGAAATTTCTCCGGTTCCGTGTTATTTCGAATGAGTTTGTTAACAAGACTTGATCAACCTTGTTAGTGGGTTCATTTTGATGATCACGAGATGGATGAAACTAGAAGGCACAACCTTCTGTACCCTCTTTTTACTTTCTGTTATTTAGAATAAATAAAGCAAAAATAGTATTATCCGTCTGTTTTTTGAAATATCCGTGCATTAAAAAATAGTCCGAAAATAAAAGTGCTCCAAATGCTCTGCAAATTTAGTATGATTTTTTCTGGAATATTTGAGGATTTTAGGCACTGAAAACACTGCAGGAGGGCCAAGCACCAGGCCACGAGAGAGGAGGGCGCGCCCCCCTATCTCGTGGGCTGCTGGTGGGTCCCCTCCACTTATGCCAGCACCCACAGACTTCATCTTCTACCCAAAAAATCCCCATCCAGCTCAAGCCCAAGTTCTAGCTCGTTTTGCTGTGATTTTCGATCTCTTAGCTCAAAGCTCCATTCGCAAAACTGCTTTGGGAGATTGTTGCTTGGTATGTGACTCTTCCGTTGGTCCAATTAGTTTTTGTTCTAGTGCTCTATTCATTGCAAATTTTTGCTGCATAAGTGACCATGTTCTTGAGCTCGCATGTTAAATTTTTGAGGTCCCAAGCAATTCCAATGCATGATATAGGCTCTAGGCACTTGTAGGAGTAGTTGCTATCAATCTTGTTTAGTTTTATTCACTTTTATTTTGAAGTTACTAAAATTTCAGAAATTTTCAGAAAATGTTAAGGAGATTATTTAAAGGTTCTTCTAGCCAAAGCTCTAAGGAAAAACAAGACAAAGAGAAGGAAAAACCCAAGTATAATCTTCCTCACTTAGCGGAAGTACGGTCGTGTGAATGGCCATGTGAGGATTTCTTGAAAGAAGCCGGAATTCATGAAGACTTTTATACTCTAATTGAGACTACAGGCCTCATCAGTTTCATGAACGACCAAATCGATCAGTATCTCTTACTTACCAATACTTTCGTGCAAAACTTTTATTATTATCCTAAGAAGTCACCGCCTGCAGTATCATTTCATTTATATGATGAATTCAGAGAAATGTCTTTACGTGATTTTTGCGCAGTGTGTAGGATACCTTATGAGGGAGAATTAGAGGAACCCCATCGTGAAGATGTGGATGGCTTCGTTAAAACTATTGCTGTAGAAGAGCCAAAGAAGGGCCTTGAGGCAAAAGTCTCTAGCATACACTTTCCTGTTTTACGCTACTTTGCCATATTTGCTAGTAGATGCTTGATTGGTCGTGGGAATAGTGGGAATTTGAGCTTTCCAGATATTATTATTCTTCAACATGCTTTGCTGGGGGACAATACTTTTAGTATGGGTGTCGTCGTTGCTAAACGGCTAGCCCTGAATCGTACAAAAGGCCCCATATTTGGAGGTATCTATGTTGCACGTCTTGCTGAACATTTTCAGATACCCATTAGGCACCTTGAGGAGGAGGAGACAAAATTACCTCCTCACATTTTTAGATTATAAGAGCATGGTAGCACACAAGTTTATTGTTGAAAACGAAGAAAAGATGCTCCTGTATAGACTTAGATTCAATAAGAAACACTTTGAGTTCATTATTTTGCCTACACCTCTGTTATTTGATTTGCTTGCAGAAAATCGCCTAGTTACGCCGGAAGCGGTGAACAACCATCTAGCCCAAGCTTTTACTCCGGAACCTGAATTGGACCCTTATCGTGCATCATCTGTCCAGTGGGATCCGGAGATGACCAGCTAGTGGTATCCTGATTACACCTCCCACTACACCGGGGAGAGTAGCGGCGGTCCTTGGTATTAGAACAACTTAGGCCAAAAGCCTAAGCTTGGGGGAGTACGTATTTCTCACCGACTTTACATTCATGTTCACACACTAGTCGTCGGTGCTCATACTCTTTCATTGTATTATCCATGCTAGTTTAAATTTCTTTTTTCTAGTTTTCTTCTCGTGTGTTTGATAAACCTTAAGAAAAACCAAAAAAAATAGTTAGTTTAATTTCCTTGCTTGTAGTAGAAATTAAAATGAAAACCCAAAAAGATTTCCCGTTCTTCTTTTACTTGTTGGGAGCTCTCCCGTGTAAATGGTTTTATTTTATTTTCTTTCTTTTGGGGGTCGAGAAGACCATATTGAAAATGCTTAGTGGCTCTTATATGCATGGTTGTTTATTTAACTTAGAGCCCATATTACTTGTCTTCTCTCTTGAGTTGAATGCTTGCAGATTCCAGTTTAGTCCAATGCACGTGCACTCTTATTATTATACACATCATTCGGTTGTGCAAGTGAAAGGCAATAATGACGATATATGATGGACTTATTGGGATGAGAAAAGCTGGTATAAACTCGACCTCTTTTGTTTTTGTAAATATGATGATTCATCGTTCCTGAGTCAGCTATTATGAAGTGAACATATTTGGAATGACATTTAGAGATTATAGTTGCTTGTGCCATGCTTGATTAGCTATGAGTTATAATGGTTTACCTTTCGTGCCAACATGCTATTAGAATGATTATGATGTGGTATGATGGGATGGTATCCTCCTTTGAATGTATTAAGTGACTCGACTTGGCACATGTTCACGCATGTAGTTGAATCAAATCAACATAGCCTTCATGATATTTTATGTTCATGGTAGATTATATCCTAATCATGCTTGTACTTGATGTGAATTAATTTTAATGCATGTTTACGACTGTTGTCGCTCTCTCAGTTGGTCGCTTCCCAGTCTTTTGCTAGCCTTCACCTGTACTAAGCGGGAATACTGCTTGTGCATCCAAACTCCCTAAACCCCAAAGTTGTTCCATATGAGTCCACCATACCTTCCTATATGCGGTATTTACCTGCCGTTCCAAGTAAATTTGTATGTGCCAAACTCTAATCCTTCAAATGAAATTTTGTTTTGTATGCTCGAGCAGCTCATGTTTCAACTAGGGGTGCCTATATCTTGCATGCTAGGTGGGTTATTCTCAAGAGGAGTGGACTCCGCTCCTCATTCACGAGAAAGGGCCCATAACCGGGATGCCCAGTCCCATGATCCAAAACGATCAAAGCAAATCAAAATAATTAAACAAAACTCCCCCAGGGCTGTTGTATGTTGGAGGCACTCGTTGGTTCGAGCAAGCCATGGATTGATGCTTGTTGGTGGTTGGGGGAGTATAAACCTTTACCATTCTGTTTGGGAACTGCCTATAATGCATTTAGTATGGAAGATACAGCCATCTCATAGTTGTTGCGTTGACAGCAAAAGTATGCCGCTCAAAATGTTATTCAATCTCTATTTTAAAATCGAGCTCTGGCACCTCTACAAATCCCTGCTTCCCTCTGCGAAGGGCCTATCTATTTACTTTTATGTTGAGTCATCACCCTTCTTATTAAAAAGCACCGCTGGAGAGCACACTGTCATTTGCATTCATTATTATTGGTTTATATTGGGTATGACTTGACTGGATCTCTTTTACCATGAATTACAATGTTTAGTCAGTCCTTGATCTTTAAAGGTGCTTTGCATTTATGTTTTGTGGTCTCAGAAAGGGCTAGCGAGATACCATTTTGTTATATCATGTTATGATTATTTTGAGAAAGTGTTGTCATCTGAGTTTTATTATTATGGCTCGCTAGCTGATTATGTTATCGATATGAGTAATTGTGAGACCTATGTGTTATTGTTAGTATGGTTAGTTCATAATATTTGCTGAAACTTGAATGCTGGCTTTTCATGTTTACAACAACAAGAGCAACAGAGTTTGTAAAAGTTTTTCTTTATCACTTTCAGTTTATCAACTGAATTACTTGAGGACAAGCAAAGGTTTAATCTTGGGGGAGTTGATACGTCTCCAACGTATCTACTTTTCCAAACACTTTTGCCCTTGTTTTGGACTCTAACTTGCATGATTTGAATGAAACTAACCCGGACTAACGCTATTTTCAGTAGAACTGCCATGATGTTGTTTTATGTGTAGAAAAGAAAAGTTCTTGGAATGTCCTGGAAATCCACAGAGGCACTTTTCAGAATTAATAATAATTATTGGCGAAAGAATCAAGGCCAGGGGGCCCACGGGCTGTCCACGAGACAGGTGGCGCCCCTCCCCCCCCCCCCAGGGCGCGCCCTCCTATCTCGTGGGCCCCCTGGACCTCCTCCGACCTCAACTCCAACTCCATATATACCATCTCGGGGAGAAAAAAATCAAGGAGAAAGTTTCATCACGTTTCACGACACGGAGCCACCGCCAAGCCCTAATCTCTCTCAGGAGGGCTGATCTGTAGTCCGTTCGGGGCTCCGGAGAGGGGGATTCGTCGCTGTCGTCATCATCAACCATCCTCCATCACCAATTTCATGATGTTCACCGCCGTGCGTGAGTAATTCCATCGTAGGCTTTCTGGACGGTGATGGGTTGGATGAGATTTACCATGTAATCAAGTTAGTTTTGTTAGGGTTTGATCCCTAGTATCCACTATGTTCTGAGATTTATGTTGCTATGACTTTGCTATGCTTAATGCTTGTCACTAGGGCCCGAGTGCCATGATTTCAGATCTAAACCTATTATGTTTTCATGAATATATGTGTGTTCTTGATCCTATCTTGCAAGTCTATAGTCACCTATTATGTGTTATGATCCGACAACCCCGAAGTGACAATAATCAGGATACTTCTCGGTGATGACCGTAGTTTGAGGAGTTCATGTATTCACTATGTGCTAATGCTTTGTTCCGGTTCTCTATTAAAAGGAGGCCTTAATATCCCTTAGTTTCCGTAAGGACCCTGCTAAACACGGGAGGGTAGGACAAAAGATGTCATGCAAGTTCTTTTCCATAAGCACGTATGACTATTTACGGAATACATGCCTACATTACATTGATGAACTGGAGCTAGTTCTATATCACCCTATGTTATAACTATTGCATGAGGAAACGCATTCAGCCTAATTATCCATCACTGATCCATTGCCTACGAGCTTTTCACATATTGTTCTTCGCTTATTTACTTTTCCGTTGCTACTGTTACAACTACTACAAAAACCCAAAAGCATTTATCATTACTTTTGCTACCGTTACCTTTATTATCATACCACTTTTGCTACTAAACACTTTGCTACAGATACTAAGTTATCCAGGTGTGGTTGAATTGACAACTCAACTGCTAATACTCGAGAATATTCTTTGGTTCCCCTTGTGTCGAATCAATAAATTTGGGTTGAATACTCTACCCTCGAAAGTTGTTGTGATCCCCTATACTTGTGGGTTATCAATTACTCCTTGTAGTTGATGGTAGTTGGTTTATTTGGTGGAAGATCAATTGTTCAGATCATTAATGCATATTAATACCCCTCTGATTATGAACATGAATATGCTTTTGTGAGTAGTTACATTTGTTCCTAAGGACATGGGTGAAGTCTTGCTATTAGTAGTCATGTGAATTTGGTATTCGTTCCATATTTTGATGAGATGTATGTTGTCTCTCCTCTAGTGGTGTTATGTGAACGTCGACTACATGACACTTCACCATTGTTTGGGCTTAAAGGAAGGCATTGTGAAGTAATAAGTAGATGATGGGTTGCTAGAGTGACAGAAGCTTAAACCCTAGTTTATGCGCTGCTTCGTAAGGGGCTGATTTGGATCCACATGTTTCATGCTATGGTTAGGTTTACCTTAATAGTTCTTTTGTAGTTGCGGATGCTTGCAATAGGGGTTAATCATAAGTGGGATGCTTGTCCAAGAAAGGGCAGTACCCAAGCACCGGTCCACCCACATATTAAAATATCAAAGTAACGAACGCGAATCATATGAGTGTGATGAAAACTAGCTTGACGATAATGCCCATGTGTCCTCGGGAGCGCTTTTCTCTATATAAGAATTTGTCCAGTCTTGTCCTTTGTAACAAAAGGGATTGGGCCACCTTGCTGCACCTTATTTACTTTCATTGCTTGATACCCGTTACAAATTACCTTATCACAAAACTATCTGTTACCGATAATTTCAGTGCTTGCAGAGAATACCTTACTGAAAACCGCTTGTCATTTCCTTCTGCTCCTCGTTGGGTTCGACACTCTTACTTATCGAACGGACTACGATAGATCCCCTACACTTGTGGGTCATCAAGACACCATATGGCGATAGACAACCCTGTTTGCACAAATATGTAACAGGGTTATTTAAGTAGTGTCATTTTTTTGCAGTGGCATATGATTAACAGCCGCATCTCATATGTTATCAATGGCATTACAGTCATAGTGTGAAAAAGTGCCATTAACTAGGAAGTGCCATCACATCAAATCAACACTGGCATTAGATTAATGGGGGCTTACATTAACATGCATAACAATTGCATTGTTACTCTATGATGACAGAATGGGAGTAGCACTTGATCAATACGTACGTGCACGGTTAACAGGAACGATTGTTCTAACAAAGGGTGATACGGAAAGGAGAAACACATTGTCGTGTCCACCATTGTGCAATTAAATTTTGTGCAGTTCAACTGAGATGCAGCTATGTTATCGGTGTAAGAGTTTAGTGTAACGGCCCAAAACACTCTTTATGAGAAATAAAGCAAGACAGAAGCATTTCATAAAACCTTGGTGGCACTGATTCATTTTATCAATGGCAATAGATTGACCGCAACATTACTTAACAGCGACATCACATTAACAGTGGCATTGTTTCATTTTACCTGTGATGTTAGATTAACAACAACAGTAAGGGCATAGGGACAGGGGTGGCACAAGTGCGTTTTACATCCACCGAGGCATAAAGTGATGAGGCAGAGGTGTTGCCGAGTGCGGCAAACATGCAAAGCATGTCTGGATTTGTGCATTTTTTGTTCTCGTCAGTGACCTTTCCTATGTGACTACAAGAAATCTAGACGTGCTCATTCCCGGTTGCATTGTCGACCCAACACCCCGCACTTTCTATCCTTTTTTGACCAAGAGACCAGTAGGGAAGCCGGTCCTTGCCGATATAGGAAGCCTCTTCGCATCCTTTATTGCGTACCTGGATGACCGTGTGTTGTCGTCCAATGGCCAATGCCACATCCCCCGCGAATGTAGAAGCTTCCCTCCCTTGTCTAGCTGGTTCGCACGTTTTTCCCTATTTTTTTGCCGCCTGTCCACCAATAGAACCGCCTTGAACCGGCCTATTCCTCTCCAAACACCTAGGGAGGCAGTTGAACCGAACAAGTCTAACTTGTTTCTAGTGGGTACGTTGACGTGGCATCAAAAGGGTGTGATAGCTGACTCTGACAAAGTAATTGACTACCACATTGGCATACATGAGAATGGGGCCCACTTGTTAGCGTGCTGGACAGAGGAAGGAACGCAAGACAAAATGGAGTGCGGAAGGGTGCGAATCGATTGGCTCACGTGTGATGACCACTGGAGCAATCCACTCAGATTGTACGTAAAAAAATCGTGCAAACACAGCCAGTTATACTGTGAGTAGGTAACCGTGCGCTTGGCTCTTCGCCTCTTCCAGAAGTTGAACAATGATAATGGTACTACAGTATATACACTTCTGGCAATCTGACAATGAATGAACTGCTACACGTCCACCGCCTGTATTAAGCACACTATCGTAAAGCAAAAGCTTCTCCTCGTCCTGCGAGCCACTGCGCGCGCGTGTGAGCGAGGGAGAGGTCATACTAGTAGTAAGCAAAGCTTCTCCTCATTTGCGATTTGACGGGACACATCAAAAGTAGTGTGTTAGTCTCCAAAAAGGGCTGACCATGTCCATGGCTACCATCCCATGCTCCGTCATTCAGTGCATGCACGATTCACGCTCCATTGAGAATATGATGTTGCGTACGCGCCATCGAATAGAATAACTTAATTTATAAAAAATGTGCAGTCGTGTCATGATCATACTTTGATTCATCCACGCGTGGTTCCCATGAACAACTACTACACTCGCAAAATTATCACGTGAGCTGCCTCTTCATACAGAATTGAGCTCAGCATGTACCCGCGCGTGAGTATTAGGGAAAGAGGCAAAGAGTACATGCGTAGGTGCCTGCACCTCTTCTCTTCATGCTTGTATTCCTTTTTTCGGGTGATTCGTGCACGTATTCCACCTACGTTCATGACCGTTGGTGAGTCTCTCCTACTATACTTAACTCCATTTTCTTGCATGACGCGTGGACATGGATGCTGGATGTCCCACATGTCGGCAAAACTTTGAAGAACACTTTTCGACGACCGAGAAGGAGCAAGAAACCTCGCGGTGGAGCATCTTAACTCTCAATATTTTTATTCAGCGGTATAAACTCTACCCAATCTTCTCCACAGTAGACCGGAAGAGTCTGAAACACGACAGCCTAGTGTAGTTACATCATACATGGCCCACCCACGCATCACCATATTTCTTGGCCTCCGTGCGACACCTAGCTCTAGTAATCCACCAGCCTGTATTGCTTCTCGCTCCTCGTCTCTCTCAAAGTGTGGCGGGTTGGCAATTTTGCCATGTATTGAGGTCGGTTAACTCATCACTCGCTCCCACATGTTAGCGACATGCCAAGAGCATTCTAAAAAATTATTGTACTCTATTGTTATGCCAAGAAGAGGAAGCGCTTTGACCGACGGACCAAACGAGACAGGCATGCCATGACGTGAGTGGGTCCAATTTCTCGTTTTGAACTTGTTTGGTGTAGTAGTAACACTTGGTTTTGCACCTTCATAGAATGATGAAAATCCCGGCTAAAAAGGCTATTTGCTTTCTGCTAATCCCGTCCACCGTTCTTGTTTTGTGCATTAAATTGTTAAGTGCCATAACTAAGATATAATTAACCAATGCATGTAAAACATTCTTGTTTAGTACTATAGTACTCCACACGCATGCATGTGTTGCGATTAGTACTACTCCCTTCATCCATACGTATATATAGGGCCTAATGTATTCTTTGAGGTTGCCTTTGACTATTGATAAGATTTTATATAATTTGATAATTATATCATTCAAAGATCCTTTCATGTACGAAATTGACGGTATGCTTTGAGCAACTTGCATGTCCTATACTTCCTATACTGCTCCTGTTTGGATACTCTAAATTAGCTAGAGATTAGACTAACTTATGACTAACCCTGAACTAACTCTAGCCAAAGAGGTGTTTGGATGACAGGGTCAGATTGACAATAAATGCACTTGATGGAGAGAGAAGTGATTTTTTAGTGGGCCCCACGAGAACTAGGTCCAATTAGCACCACTTGGCTGACGGGATAGATAGAGAAGTAATTTTTCAGTGGGCCCAATGAGAACTAGCTCCATTGGCACCTCTTGGGTGGGATATTTTTTGGTGGGTTAGGTGCAACTTGCTCCAATCTAACCCTCAAGTTTGGATACTTTAGGGCTATTTGGGCCCCAACTAGCTCAAACTAACTCTAACCCTTGGATCCAAACAGGGCCAAAGTTAGTCTCGAAAAACACATTAAGCCCTATATACATGGATAGATGGAGTACATGATACTACTAAACACTCACCATTAGTAGTAGTTCATTGGTTGGTTTTGATTTTTGAATGGAGTAGTGCTAGTACACTTTGTTGTGCTGCTACCGTCCAATATTCGTGTGTGGTGGTTTCTAGAATAAAAAGGAGGTAGTACTTACTGTGGGAAAGGTGAAGTGATGGTTGCTTTGCCCAAGCAACTTATTACTCTGGGAATATTGGAGTACCAGCAGATCCAACAAAGAGATAAATGATGGTTGCTTCGTCCGAGCAACTTACTGTGGCGAAGGTGGGGCTCTGTGATTTGACTGCTCACTAGTCATTGTTAGTGCGGCGCAACCACTGGGTGAATCTCCCCTGCAGTTGTGCAGTCAATATTGCTGCAGGTGGAGCCGTATGAAGGATGTCCCACATGTCGGCGAAACGAAGTTGAATTCTTTTTCGCATTGCTATCAATCTTTCAGGATTTTTTTATACGTATGCATAATTTTCCAGCATAATGAAATTGTACTGTAATGCTATGAAAGTTTCAACTTTGGTTCCCGCAAAAAAAATGGTTTCAACTTAGGATTCATGTGTCCTCTTGCCTCAAGATTGTCTCGTTACAACATTCCATCAAATACAAATGAAACTACCATGGCTGCTAATGCATCTCAATGGTTCACAAATCAACGCCAATATTCACATCACAACTGAAGACAAAGTTGTGAGAAGGTGTACAAATAAAGAAAAATATACAATTGATCAATGTTGTTCATAGGCATGGCTTCATTTCCTGGGCTCAATGTTCATTGCTCGGCAGCTAGTTTCAAGCATCTCTGTAGCCAAGAATGAGGTGTATGGAGGACATCATAATCTGATCATTTTGTGTAGTTCCACTAGAATTGAGCTGATCATCCATGTTTGCAAAGATATTCAGTCAGTGTGATTACAATAATAGTGGAACTATATGATGAAAGATAACACACATAAATAGAGGTCGATCACCTCTGCGATCTCTCTTTAGGACTAACTACTTGTTGGAGAATATTAGGCATGGAGTTGGATGAGGAGGACAGCAAAACTAATCTCCCTTTCTGTAGTCCCACAGAGGTGAAACATCCGGGAAAGTGGTGCTAGGTATGCCCTAACGCGGTACTAGGTACTACTGGTGAAGGGGGAAAACATTCGGGAAAGTATTCCCGGTGTTCGACATTTTTGGACAAATGAACTAGAGGGGGATGGTTGCATGTTCGCTATGCTAGGGACGTGTGGCAGATGAACGGAGTGCGTATCCGGATTCATCTCGTCTTTCTGAGCAACTTCCATGTACAAAGTATGCGAGTTATGGTTATTTTCCTATGAATTTCCAAAGTTTTAGCTATTTTCAGGATTTACTATTGGCCAAGTCTGAGAATCCCTCAGTTTTGAACATCATTTAGCTGTTTTCCAAAGGCTATAGCTAGTGTTCTACTCAACTTATGGAGTAGTTTCTTATATCAATCTTGATCAATTTTCTATGATCTACATGACAGTATCAAGTGCAGCTATGATAACATCCATTTGTTTGTTCAAATCTTTGTTTGAAAAGTGCTACTGCAGCATTTCTGCTTTTCTGTTAACAGAACATAGCATTTGTGATTTTCTTTGCATTTAATCCATACATCAAATGGATTTGGTCCAGTGGGATAAACTGAAGTGTGTCAAGTGTACTTTCTGCCCATATAATTTTTACTCATGTTAACCGTAGTTTAGTCGCTGTTTAGGGACTGCTCAGAGGGTTAGTGTAGCAGCAGCAAAGCTACCAACTGCTACAGTACCATTCAGTTACTCTAGAAGAGAAGCAGAAGAGTAGTAGCTATGCACGGGGCGTGGCCTGGGCGCGCGTGGGCACAGTCAGGAGCAGGTGAGTGCGCCCGGAGTGGTGCTCCGGACATGGTGTGAGCAGCGGTGAGCATGGGCGTGGGTGGAAGTAGCAGCTAGCGCGGGCAATAGTAAGAGCATCTCGCAAAGTAGCACAAGAGTAGCAACAGTACAAGGAACAGCGATGGCGACTAGAAGCAGCAGCAAAGTAGAGCAGCGACTAGAAGGATCAACAGAGAACCAGAAACTGCAGGCGCGAGCAGTGGCAGGCACATAGGGCGCAGCTGGCGTTTAAACGCATGCGCGCGCACCGGCGACGAGCATCAGGAGCGGTGGCCACACACACAGGAAGGTACCTACGGGGTCAAATTCGAGCAACGGCTTGAGCCATTCTAACGAGGGCACCGCACCACGTCCGCAGGTGGCACGGGCACGAACTAGAACGACCGAAAGTGACCGGGACGACGAGGTCCGATGGATCAGCAGCGATGGAAACGAGCCAACGAGGCATGAAGAGGTCGAGGAGGACCGTGAGCTCACCTAGGGGGCGCACGGGGTCCCGTTGGCAGTTTAGTAGCAGCATGCGTAAGTTGATTCGGCGGGGAACTCCGACGACCGAAGAGGGAAGAAGCGGTCGATCCCGGCACTGTGGCGATCTCCTGCTCGAGCTACTCCTTGGAGTCGACGAAGACGAAGCAGACGCAGCTCCAGGCGAGGGCTTCAACCGATGAGGTGGACGATGGCCACACGGCCGGAGGAGGCCATGGCAACGATGACACGGGCGGGTGCGGGAGAGAGCGAAGCGGCACGAGGGGAGGGGAAGTGGGGAGGCGCTAGGGTTTGTAGGGGGTCTGGCTCGGCCTTATCAGGCAGGGGAGTCACGGGATGGCCGGCACGCGTCCATCCGCGGCCATGGCGGCCGGATGCACGCCTCGGTCTCCTGTGAACAAGGAAGGAGAGGGCATGGTTGGGCTGGGCCGATTGTGCACTGTGCACGTAGAGCCCAGTCCAACAGGTAAGTTTGTCCATTTTCCTTTTTTTTTTGTTAATCATTTTGTCTCAGTTTTCTATTTAGTTTACATAGAAACTGATTTTTTTCTTGGACTCAAGCTTTGCAAATAATTACTATGCAATATTCTTGAGTGTTCCACAAAGTTTGTGGACATTTAGACTTGTATAAGTATTTCTTATTTGGAAAGGCTATTTTTATTTACTGTTGGGCCACTTTATAATTTCCTAGGGGTTAATTGGTGAGTCAAAGGATGTTGATTTCAACATGAAAAATGATCAGGGGAATTTTTAGAATAATGCAAACCTTTTCGTTTTACTGTTTCAAGAAATATTATATTTGACTTTAATTTTAAATTTGAATTTGATTTGGTTTCGAACCAACATGAGTTTACAACAGTAACCGTGGTGACGTGAATCATTAGCAGGGAATTACTGTAGCTTAAGTATCCGGGTGTCACAGGAAAGTACGCCGGCCAAGATATGTTTTAAGCAAAGAACTAAAGAAGATCCACATGCATGATTTTCCACATGCAACAACGTGGGAAGATCGGCAGTGGAGCAAGGTCGGAGGAAGCTGTACTCGAGGGTCTTCGGGATTTAACTAGGAGGGCGGCGGCTGGCAGGATCTGCCCATACTACGGTAGCGAGTAAGTGGCGAAGGCCTTACCACGTCGGAGCTTGGTCAGTAGAACGATGGGTACCGCAGATCGGGACGTGTTGCCTCGACGCCGTCGAACGGAGAAATGATGCACATCCTCCCTTTTGGGCGGTGGACTGGATGCGGCCAGATTAGTGACCAACCGTGAGAGAGAGAGGCCACCGCCGCCTTGTGCGAGATAGTGTGACGAGAGACAAACCCAAGCAAGCAGGCTCCATTGTATATAGTGGAGTGGATTTCCTTTTACCGATGACAATCGTTTTATATTCTGTACGTGCCATTGAGGAATATAACTTTATTTAATACTAACGTGTCAAGTCAAACTTTGTTCCGTGTACGCGTGGTGCCTGACCCTCCTTCGAGTAAACAACCGCTATACGTGTCAAATTATCACGTGGGCTGTCTTTTCGTATAGAAATAAACTCCAGAATGTACCCACGCGGGTGTGGCCGGGAATGAGAAATGAGTACGTGCGTCGTCCATGCACCTCTTCTTTACGTGCAGGTATGTACGTGGGTGAGTCTGAGAAGATGGTTTGTGCGAAACAGAGGCAATGTGTCGATGATATATCAAAGAAAAAAATGTAACATATGCAATGTCTGTGAAACAGAGTCATGGATATATCATATATAGAGGGAGTGATCCACTAGAAGAGAGTGGAGGGATCATCGGTGTGAGATATCGATTAATCGAAAACAGGGATGAAGTGTGTGGGTGTGCAATCGATAAAGAGTGCCATCAAATTTGTGTTTGCCCACGTCAAAGATACAGGGCGGCTGGCCTACTAGAATGTGAGAGGGCAGAGGTGTGGTTTGTCTCTGTGGCATGGATACGTACCTACAACGTTCGACTATCTGTGTGGGGGGGAGGGGACAGAGACCTAACTATAGAGAGGTAGATCGACTGGTATATGTGTGGAGAAGGAGAGAGACCTAGCTATGTATTGAGGGAGATCGATCGGCATCCATGCATATGTGTAGCAGAGGAATAATGTTGGGAGAGAGACAAAGGTAGAGTGTCGGAGGGTTGGTGGTGGAGTTGCTTCTCACAAATGGTGGGAGAGGCCTGCTAGACAAACGGAGGGTACAAGTGCAATATCAATAAGAGAGGGGATGTCTGCCTCTCTATGCATGTGCGTGTGAGAGACGGGTCGGAGGTATGCAAGGATGATGAGGGGGACGATATGGTTGTGGTAAGCAGACGTAACTACATAGGAAGATCAATCGTCGTGTGTCTGAAAAAGGGAGAGACATAACTAGTGAGATACATCAGTCGGTGCGTGGGGAAAAAGACTTATAGTCGACCTAGCTATATGTAGGGAGATTGGTAGGTATACATGCATGCATGTGTTAGAAGAAAATAAGGTCCAGAGAGACGGACAGGGGGAGAGGGATGCGGCTAGGAGGTGGTGCGAGAAGCCTACTATATTGAGGGGGGAGGAGTGTGCAAGTATGAGATCGATGAAGAGAGGGGCGGAAGTGTGCACCTGCGTGGAACCGTATTGGACATAGGGGGCATGGACGGTGAGAAGAGAAGAGGGAAAGTGTGTGTTTGTGGTAGGTGAGGGAGTCCTGGACTAGGGGGTGTCCGGATAGCCGAACTATCATCATCGGCCGGACTCCAAGACTATGAAGATACAAGATTGAAGACTTCGTCCTGTGTCCGGATGGGACTTTCCTTGGCGTGGAAGGCAAGCTTGGCAATACGGATATGTAGATCTCCTACCATTGTAACCGACTCTGTGTAACCCTAGCCCTCTTCGGTGCCTATATAAACCGGAGGGTTTTAGTCCACAGGACGAACAACAATCATACCATAGGCTAGCTTCTAGGGTTTAGCCTCCTTGATCTCGTGGTAGATCCACTCTTGTACTACCCATATCATCAATATCAATCAAGCAGGAGTAGGGTTTTACCTCCATCGAGAGAGCCCGAACCTGGGTAAAAACATCGTGTCCCTTGTCTCCTGTTACCATCTGCCTAGACGCACAGTTCGGGACCCCCTACCCGAGATCCGCCGGTTTTGACACCGACATTGGTGCTTTCATTGAGAGTTCCTCTGTGTCGTCACCGATAGGCTTGATGGCTCCTTCGATCATCAATAACAATGTGGTCCAGGGTGAGACTTTTCTCCCCGGACAGATCTTCGTATTCGGCGGCTTTGCACTGCGGGCCAATTCACTTGGCCATCTGGAGCAGATTGAAAGCTACACCCCTGGCCATCAGGTCAGGTTTGGAAGTCTGAACTTCACGGCTGACATCCGCGGAGACTTGATCTTCGATGGATTCGAGCCACAGCCGAGCGCGCCGCACTGTCACGATGGGCATAACTTAGCTCTGCTGCCGGACAGTGCCCTGGAGGCCGCACAGAGTCCGCTCCAATCCTCAATTCGGAGCCGGCTGCGCAGATCGAGGACGGGTGGCTAGACACCGCCTCGGGGGCTGCTACATCTATGGCGATGGAGCCAAATACCGACCTCGTCCCTTGTGAGGCTCGTGACTCCGAGGTGCCGGACTCCTCGCCGGACTCCGAACCTCCCGCGCCCCCTCCAATCGAATCCGATTGGGCGCCGATCATGGAGTTCACCGCTGTGGACATCTTTCAACACTCACCTTTTGGCGACATCCAGAGTTCACTAAAGTATCTCTCGTTATCACGAGAGTCCTGGCTGGACTGCGGTCAGGACGGTTGGGATGCGGGCGACGAAGAAATTCAAAGCCCACCCACCACCCACTTTGTAGCCACTGTCGACGATCTAACCGACATGCTAGACTACGACTCCAAAGAGATCGACGGTATGGACGACGATGCCGGAGACGACCAAGAACCAGCGCCTACGGGGTACTGGAAGACCACCTCGTCATACGACATATACATGGTGGACATCCCAAAGGATGGGAATGGCGAGGAAGTAACAGAGGAAGACCCTCTCCAAGAAACAGCCCAAGCGCCGGCGTCAGCGGCGCCGCTCTAAATCCCGCCACAGCAAGAATGGAGATTCTAGCACCGGAGATAATAACACCCCAGAGAGTGCCGAAGACAACCCCCTCCAGCAAGACTCAGCACAGGAGGACGGAGAAGCCAGCCCTCATGAGAGAGCGGCAGACGAAGAGGTAGAGGACGATAATTACATGCCTCCCTTTGGAGACGAGGCAAGCCTCGACGACGACGATTTCGTCGTGCCCGAGGATCCCGTCGAACAAGAGCGTTTTAAACGCAGGCTTATGGCCACGGCAAACAGCCTAAATAAAAAGCAACAACAGCTTAGAGCTGATCAAGATCTGCTAGCCGACAGATGGACTGAAGTCCTTGCAGCCGAAGAGCATGAACTCGAACGCCCCTCCAAAAGCTACCCCAAACGCAAGTTGCTCCCCCGATTGGAGGAGGAGGCATATAAACCTGCATCACCAGTGCACAATACGGATGATCGACCACCTCGTGGCTGCGACAGAGAGGCCTCTAGGCCCTCCACCAGAACCGTACCCCGACACCGCTCGAAAAGTACGAAGCCATGGGGGAATGTGCCGGACTTGCAAGACATATTGGAGGATAAGGCAAGACAATCAAGATCGATCTACGGATCACGTGGGCGCCCCATGATGCGTGACGACTACTGTCGCGCCGGATACAGCAACTACGGCCGGGCCGAACACAGTAGACAAAGCTCGCTTGAGCTACGTCGTGATATAGCCCAGTATAGAGGCGCCGCACACCCACTATGCTTCACAGATGAAGTAATGGATCATCAAATCCCCGAAGGGTTTAAACCCGTGAACATTGAATCCTACGATGGCACAACAGACCCCGCGGTTTGGATCAAAGACTATCTCCTTCATATCCACATGGCCCGCGGTGACGATCTTCACGCCATCAAATATCTCCCACTCAAGCTTAAAGGACCAGCTCGGCATTGGGTTAACAGCTTGCCAGCAGAATCAGTTGGATGTTGGGAGGACCTGGATGCCGCATTTCTTGACAACTTCCAGGGCACATATGTGCGACCACCAGACGCCGATGACCTAAGCCACATAATTCAGCAGCCAGACGAATCGGCCAGACAATTCTGAACACGGTTCTTAACAAAGAAAAATCAAATCATCGACTGTCCGGATGCAGAGGCCCTCGCAGCCTTCAAACATAACATCCGCGACGAGTGGCTTGCCAGGCACCTAGGACAGGAAAAGCCGAAATCCATGGCAGCCCTCACATCACTCATGACCCGCTTCTGCGCGGGAGAGGACAGCTGGCTAGCCCGCAGTAACAACCTCAACAAAAATTCTGGCAGTCCGGATAACAAGGACCGCAATGGCAGGTCACGTCGCAACAAAAACAAACGCCACGTTAACAGCGATAACACTGAGGATACGGCAGTAAACGCCGGATTCAGAGGCTCCAAACCCGGTCAGCGGAAAAAGCCATTCAAAAGAACTACTCCGGGTTTGTCCAATTTGGACCGAATACTCGACCGCTCGTGCCAGATACACGGCACCCCCGAAAAGCCAGCTAATCACACCAACAGGGATTGTTGGGTATTCAAGCAGGCAGGCAAGTTAATTGCCGAAAACAATGACAAGGGGCTGCATAGCGATGACGAGGAAGAGACCCGGCCGCCGAACAATAGAGGACAGAAGGGTTTCCCCCCACAAGTGCGGACGGTGTACATGATATACGCAACCCACATACCCAAAAGGGAGCGGAAGCGTGCACTCAGGGACGTATACGCGATGGAGCCAGTCGCCCCAAAGTTCAATCCATGGTCCTCTTGCCCGATCACTTTTGATCTAAGGGACCACCCCACCAGTATCCGCCATGGCGGATTCGCCGCATTGGTTTTAGACACAATCGTCGATGGATTTCACCTCACCAGAGTCCTGATGGACGGCGGCAGCAGCCTGAACCTGCTTTATCAGGATACAGTGTGCAAGATGGGCATAGACCCCTTAAGGATTAAACCCACAAAGACGACCTTCAAAGGCGCCATACCAGGTGTAGAGGCCAATTGTACAGGCTCAGTCACACTGGAAGTGGTCTTCGGATCCCCGGATAACTTCCGAAGCGAGGAGTTAATCTTTGACATAGTCCCGTTCCGCAGCGGCTATCATGCTCTGCTCGGACGGACCGCGTTTGCAAAGTTCAACGCGGTGCTACACTACGCATACCTTAAGCTCAAGATGCCAGGCCCTTGAGGAGTCATCACGGTCAACGGAAACATGGAACGCTCCCTCCGAATGGAGGAACACACAGCGGCTCTCGTGGCAGAAGTACAGAGCAGCCTCTTAAGGCAATTCTCGAGTCCGGCCGTTAAGCGGCCGGACACTGCTAAACGCGCCCGGAGTAATCTACAACAAGACCACCTAGCACGTACCGAGCACGCGTAGCAGTACGGCCCCAACCCCGGCCCTTGCACAATATCAAGACTGGTCCTTCGCGTACACCATTACGCTCTGGAGATACCATGGGCATAGGGGGAGGGGCACAACCACAACAGACCTAGAGTGCGGCTCAACCACACCAGGGGCTCCCAAGTGTGTCATCTTTTTCTCTTTCTTTTTCTTTTTCTTCTCATCCACAGGACTCCATTTACCAGAGGACCTGTCCGGCAGCAGACCGGCCGAACTCACGATGCAACAGCCAGGGAAGGAGAAAGGCTACGATGAGTATCCAGGTGGTCTCCATTACGAGCATTAAATCTGTTTTATACACCATTCCGCAGCCTACCCCTGGAGGGGGACATGTTTAATAGTCCCATCCCTTGCTTACCGCACTATTTGTATCGTTCTGCATTCATGGCAATATTCCTTGAATAAACAATGCATCGCTTTTTGCTTATAATTGCATTTCTTTCTTATACATATGTTCATTTATGACATGTTGCATCCGTACACTTTGGTACGGCTAAATACACCAGGGGCTTAAGTTCCCCGCATTATGGTGCGATAAGTCCGAACACTTTCACAAGTGCGGCACCCTGAACTTATAGCATTATATGCACCGGCTCCGAATCATGTCTTGGGTCAATAGTTGGGTTTGCCCGTCTCCCATGTTTTGGTACCTTACATTCTGTTGTATCGGCTAAGGTAGCACTGGGAGAACCACTGCGATTGCGCCTCGGTTGAGCTGGGCGAGCGCCTCAGTGGAGAAAGCTAAAACTGACCGTCATGATACGGCGAGAGCTGGTCGCTGTTCGAGAGGTTTTTTCAAGTCCTTAAAGACTTATGCCGCTTAGAGCGAGGAACCGGCTTTATCCGGCCCAGGCGTGGATAGCGCCCCGAACTCGGTCTTCCGAACACTAGGGGCTTCGCCAAAATTTAAAATTACAGAATTCTATGCCTAAGTGAGAGTGTTCAAGCATTATAAGTCTGGTTGCCTCATTCGTTGTGTTGAGCGCCTCCCTAGATGGACCCAAAAATGGGAACAAGAGCGCTCAAGTTTATCCCGAACACCCCAGCACTCGTGGCATGGGGGCTGAAGCCGACGACTTGCCATCTCTCAGATTTAACAAACGGCCGCACAGAAGGTAATATTTTAAATTAATAAGCGTTGCTTAGCGCATATGAACAAAGTTTTCAGCGCACAGGATAACAAAATGTGAGTCTACTCAAATATTACATCTTTGGAGCACTAACCCGCAATCATGCGGGCACCCTTCAGGACACTCTTATAATACATTTCGGGCGTGCGATACTCCTTGCCCACCGGTGGCGCATCCGTCACAAGCTTCTCAGCGTCCATCCTGCCCCAGTGCACCTTTGCACGGGCAAGGGCCCGACAGGCACCTTCAATGCAGGCGGAGTGCTTGACGACTTCAACCCAGGGACACGCATCCACCAGCCACCGCACCAGGCCGAAGTAGCTCCCAGGCATGGCCTCCCCGGGCCACAGCCGAACTATGAGGCCCTTCATGGCCTGTTCGGCCACCTTGTGGAGCTCGAACAGCTGCTTCAGCTGGTCGCTAAGGGGCACCGGATGTCCGGCCTCAGCATACTGAGACCAGAAGACCTTCTCCATCGAGCTCCCCTTCTCAGCTCGGTAGAAAGTGGCAGCATTGGACAGGCTGCGGGGCAGATCTGCGAATGCTCCTGAAGAGCTCCAAATTCGGGTAAGTAATAGGTAATTCACATTCACATGCTTGCTTTGCATGAAAAATGCCTTACCCGCCGTTATTTTCTTCGAATCCTCGATTTCCTGGAGGGCCTTGTGGGCTTTGGCCTTAGCGGCTTTAGCACTCTCACGAGCCGACGCAAGCTCGGACTCTCGAGTCTTCGAGTCACGCTCCAAACTCTCGTGCTTTTCCATGAGAGCTTGGAGCTCTTGTTGTACCGCCGCCACCCGCGCCTCTTGCTTCTCTCGCTCGGCTCGTTCCGCGGCCGCATTGCGTTCGGCCGCGGACACCGCCTCCTTCAGGGTTGCCACCTCGTTTGTGTCCCCTGTAGTACCCAAGTTATCCTTGTTATTCCTCTTGCAACCAAATCCTTTTCTGTAAGGTACAACTTTAATATGGTGTTACTCACCTTCCTTGTCCTCGAGAAGCTTCTTGGCACGGCCGAGCTCGCTCTTGGACCGCTCGAGGCTCTGCTTCAAGGTATTGACCTCCGCAGTCAGTGTGGCAGAGGTCAGCAGCGCAGCCTGCAAACCCATATTAACATATTTTTTAGACTCCTGCGTATATCTTTTTACATCCTCAGTCCGGCTTTTGTTTCCGAACACCGAACCGAGCATCAGGGGCTATTGTCTATGCGGTATTATATTACATATCTTAAAATTCTTACCTCAAAGCCTGTTAGAAGGCTGCTGCAGGCTTCGGTCAGCCCGCTCTTGGAGAGCTGAACCTTCTGAATCACCGCACTCATGACAGTGCGGTGTTCTTCTTTGATGGAAGCGCCGTTGAGCGCCTCCAGCAAGTTATCCGACGCCTCCAGTTGGACGGAGGCTGCTGGCATCATAGTCTTGCCCTTCTTACGAAGGGGCCGCTCATCGGACTCCGGAACCACTGCAGGTTCCGGTGCGGAGTCCGATGCGAAGTCCGGGAGGTTTCCCTATGGCACCTCCGAGGCCTCCTCCTCCTGGCGGGTCCTTTCCTGGGATCCCACCTCGACGTCGTCAGCGTCACGAGGGGTGGAGGCGGTCTGAAGAGAATCCATATCCGACGTGCCCAAGGACCCGCTCGACGAAGCGGGAAGATCGTCCTTGGCCGGACTACAGGTTGTATGCGGCATTAGAAAGACACCGTATGGCGAAAAGAAAAATTATCAATCATCCAGGAGTCCGGATACTTACGATCTTGCCAGGGGCTTGGTCCTTGAGGGCCACTCGTCGTCGTCGTCGCCGACGTTGGCGGAGCAGTCCGGGAGAAGGGTCCTTCCCTTCTTGGACCCTTCGGCCTCCCTCGTTGGGGAGGCCTTCCTCTTCTTCTCTCCCCCCGCTGGGGGAGAGGCCTCTTTCTTCTCCTCCTCGTCCTCGTGGGAGGAGTCCGCCTCGGAGTCATCGGACGATGAGTCCGATACCACCTGACGCCGGGAACTCCTTCGGGTTCCCGTGGCCTTCTTCTTGGCCTTCTTCACCGGCACCACGTAAAGTGCCGGGACCAGCAGCCCCGTCAAACGGGTGTCCGCTGGGTCTTCTGGAAGGGGAGCCGGACAGTTAACCTGTCCGGACGTCTTCTGCCAGTCCTGTTAAAGGTATTGGGAGTTTAGATCCCGCATAGAGTCAAACTATGAAAAACAAGTGTCCCATAAAGGATAACATGGCTTACCTCGCCAGCTGAACGCTGCGTGCTGAATCCTCGATCTTCGGTAGCGGATGCGGGAGCTTCGGCGCCCTTGAACAGCACCCTCCAGGCAGCTTTGTACGTAGTATCGAAGAGCCCGCTCAAAGTACGATGCTGTGCCAGATCAAACTCCCACAAATTGAAGTCCCGTTGCTGGCAGGGGAGAATCCGACGGACGATCATGACCTGGATCACATTGACAAGCTTGAGCTTCTTGTTCACCAGGGTCTGGAGACGGGACTGGAGTCCGGTCAGCTCTTCCGAACTACCACATAGCAAGCCCTTCTCTTTCCAGGAGGTGAGCTGCATAGAGATGCCAGATCTGAATTCGGGAGCCACTGCCCATTTAGGGTCACGCGGCTCGGTGATGTAGAACCACCCCGATTGCCACCCTTTGATGGATTCCGCGAAGGCACCCTCGAGCCAAGTAACGTTGGGCATTTTGCCCACCATGGCGCCTCTGCACTCTACTTGGCTGCCCTTCACAACCTTCGGCTTGACATTGAAGGTCTTTAGCCACAAGCCGAAGTGGGGCTGGATGCAGAGGAAGGCCTCACACACGACGATAAACGCCGAGATATTGAGGATGAAATTTGGGGCCAGATCGTGGAAATCAGGCTGTAGTAGTACATGAGCCCCCTGACAAAGGGGTGGAGTGGGAAGCCCAGTCGGCAGAGGAAGTGGGGAAGGAATACGACCCTCTCATGGGGCCTGGGGGTGGGGATGAGCTGCCCCTCGTCGGGGAGCCGATGCGCGATGTCGCTGGACAGATATCCGGCGCTGCGCAGCTTCTCAATGTGCCCCTCGGTAACGGAGGAGGCCATCCACTTGCCTCCCGCGCCGGACATGGATGGAGAGGGTTGAGGTGAGATGTGCGGACTTGGGCGCTGGAGCTCGAGTGCGTGAAGATGGATAAGCAAAGGAGGAAGAAGGCGTAGGTAAAAGAGGTGGATCCTTATCCCCTTATATATGGGCGGACGAAACTATGCGTCCCCACCGGCCTGGTAAAACTCGCTTATCTCCCAAGCGCCACAATCAGTGGCGCGGTTGGGTTACCCACGTCCATATTAATGGGAATCCCGGAATAAGGGGAACACGATCTCTGCTTTGACAAGACGTGCCAAGGAAACCGCTTCGCTAAACGCGCTGAGGCGGTACAATAAAAACGATTCAAGTAAAGGCTTGGTAGTGGTGTGACATCACGCCGTAAAATACGTCAACAGATTGAACTTGTGTAAATATTATTCTCTCTACGGTGGTATGTGGAATTTATTTTACAGAGCCGGACACTATCCTGGTGTTCACAATCTTCTATGAATTATTCGGAGGAGGAACCCGCCTTGCAATGCCGAAGACAATATGCACGCCGGACTCGTCGTCATTGAAGCCTGGTTCAGGGGATACTAAGGGAGGCCTGGACTAGGGGGTGTCCGGATAGCCGAACTATCATCATCGGCCGGACTCCAAGACTATGAAGATACAAGATTGAAGACTTCGTCCCGTGTCCAGATGGGACTTTCCTTGGCGTGGAAGGCAAGCTTGGCAATACGAATATGTAGATCTCCTACCATTGTAACCGACTATGTGTAACCCTAGCCCTCTCCGGTGCCTATATAAACCGGAGGGTTTTAGTCCATAGGACGAACAACAATCATACCATAGGCTAGCTTCTAGGGTTTAGCCTCCTTGATCTCGTGGTAGATCCACTCTTGTACTACCCATATCATCAATATCAATCAAGCAGGAGTAGGGTTTTACCTCCATCGAGAGGGCCCGAACCTGGGTAAAAACATTGTGTCCCTTGTCTCCTGTTACCATCCGCCTAGACGCACAGTTCGGGACCCCCGACCCGAGATCCGCCGGTTTTGACACCGACAGTAGGCACACTTGTCTAGTGAGGTATATCGACCGGTGTGTGCTGGAAAGGAGACGGGGGTGCTACACACGCCGTGCGTGAATGACCTAACGAGAAAAAATGAATGTATGCGACGGAGGGGACGCTGAGGGAGGGTGAGAGGGGGCCGACGTGTGCATGCATGAGAGGAAGTTAGCGCTAGGTATAAACAGAAGATGATTGTGTGGGTGTAAAAGACGAACAGAGATCATAATTCATTATAAAAAAGTGGATTAGGATATTTGAAGAAGATATCATAGTTTTTTAAACCGACGCATGCATGAATATATATAATGGTGATACGCATGGTGTGGTTATGAACATGTTATACTACATACAATATATAGAACATTTATTTGAATTTGTGATAATGTGTGGCTTTTGCAGCTCAGGGCTAAATACTTGTCATAATGTAGGGTGTGGGTGAGGGAGTCCTGGATTTGGGGGTCCTCAAGTGTCCGGCCTAGGAATACGGGCCGGGCTGGATGGGCCGTACAAGATCAAGCTGAAGATTATCCTCCGTGTCCAGATGGGACTTCTCCATACGTAAACAGCATGATTAGAGTCCGGGTGTTTCCTTCCTTGATGAACCGACCTTGTACAAACCCTAGGCCCCTCTGGTGTGTATATAAACTGGAGGGGTTAGTCCATAGAGGCTATCTTCATTACCATCATCGGAATACTCATAGGCTGGACATCTAGGGTTTAGCCATTACGATCTCAAGGTAGATCAACTCTTGTAATCTTCATACTCTTCGAATATAATCAAGCAGGAGTAGGGTTTTACCTCCTTTAAGAGGGCCCGAACCTGGGTAAACACTGTGTCCCCTGGTCCTGTTACCATTGATCCTTAGACGCACAACTTGGGCCCCCCTACCCGAGATTTGTAGGTTTTGACACCGACATTTGTGCTTTCATTAAGAGCTCTCTTGTGTTGTCTACAAAAGTGATCTATAGCTCGCCAAGTCATCAACAACAATATCACTTCTGGAAGGTACCTAGCCTCTGGGAGACCCTCCAGTTCGGCGGTTTTATCCTAGGAGCTTGCGCGGTCGTCGAGCCCGCAACACCCCCAGCGGCTGCCGGACACCGTCTTCACATCGGGAAAAGTACTTCGAAAAGTTGGATCCGGCGGATGTCTCTTCTTTAAACGAACTACTAGACAGCATTGCCGCCCTGGGGGTCTCAATAGACTATGATCGGATCAGGCTCAAGCCCGACCAGAGGGAAATTAATCACCCACCGATCACCCACCTCGTAGCGGTCGTTGAGGAACCGTCCAAAGACACTTCCCTCCCTATATTGAAGATCATGTATGTTAGGATCTCTGAATCCCTGAGCCGGATACTCCCCCTTCACATGGGACCTCACACCCTCCGGACTCTGGCTCAAGCATAGGATTGCAGGAGCCCTTGTGCCTCCCCGGACCCAAACCGGTCGCCTCGGAGACCTTCCAAGCTCCGAACACAGATGTGGGACTGGATCTAATTTAAGCCACCCAACCACCACAATCTATATTCTCCAAGCAACTCAGGTCCTCCAGATATATACGACCTGATGTATGTGCAGCAATAGCCTCAGGAAACGGTCCACCACTTTTGGGCCAGATTCCTGCTTGTCAAAAACAGGATCGAAGACTGCCGGGACGACGATGTAGTTTTGGTTTTTCATCATAACTGCATGACGAGGGAATATTGAATGCCCTCGACCGTCGCCACATATAGAGCTTTACGAAACTATCACAATTAGTGGAAAAGTACTATGCGGTGGAAAGCACATGGAGGGCCTAGAAAACTCAACTAGAGCCCGCTGCCTTTAAGCGGTGTGCGGCCCGGACTAAACGGATACATCCTGGCGGGTCACCCGACCACCAGTCTATGGGTAGAAAAAAATAAACCCTTCACATGACACAAGTCCGTTCTTGATGAACTGCTGGACAAGCCCTGCCCGATACATGCCACTCCGCGCACAGTCCCAACTCATAGCCTCCGAGCACGCTGGGTACTCCGACAAGTAGCAAAAAGCGGAGAGGCCATCCTCACCACAACTCTAGAGAAATATTCTCCAGAGAGGGACAACTTTAACGTCCTCACGGTCTTCGAGACCTTCTCTTCGAACAATCGGTGCAAACGGGCGCTCCGCAACCTCACCGAAGTCCACCAGGTTACTGCACTGAGCCCATGGAACGACACGGCAATAACCTTTACGGCCGAAGACGAACCAAAGGCTCGGTCAGTCCGAGCACCCACCTCCTTAGTACTAAACCCCATCGTTGATGGTTTTCGGCTCTCTAAAGTGCTCATGGACGACGGCAGTGGGCTTAACCCCATCTATGAGGACACGCTCAATAAAATGCGGATGGACAGATCACGCATCGAGCAAAGCAATACCACCTTTCGAGGTATTATCCCCAGTCGAGAAGCACGATGCTCGGGGAAAATTAAACTGGATGTAGTATTCGGCATGCCCGAAAACTATAGATCTGAAGAGTTTCTCTTTCATGTGGTCCCCTTCAATAGTGGGTATCACACTATCCTCGGTCGGGATGCTTTCTCACGCTTCCAAGCTATACCCCATTACGGGTATATGAAACTCAAAATGCCCGGACCTAATGGAATCATCAAAATTTCAAGCAACCCAGACAAAGCCCTTCATGCCGAAAACAAAACTGCATCCTTGGCCCTCGAGGTGCTATCCGAAGCCCTAGCGGCGGAGGAATTAACCACCCTATGGTCCATGATGGATAGGGACGATGTGATTCTCGATAAGAGATCCAAATCCACCTCTTTCAAGCCAGCCGAGGAAATAGTCAAATTTCAAGTGCACCCGACGGACCCTAACAAAACAACATCTATTAGAGCACAGCTGGATCCGGCTGTGGACGCCGCCCTACGCACATTGCTGCGAGAGAATTGGGATATCTTTGCCTGGCACCCTTTTCGGTGTCAAAACCTGCGGATCTCGGGTAGGGGGTCCCGAACTGTGCATCTAGGGTTGATGGTAACAAGAGGCGGGGCACACGATGTTTACCCAGGTTTGGGCCCTCTCTATGGAGGTAATACCCTACTTCCTGCTTGATTGATCTTGATGAATATGAGTATTACAAGAGTTGACCTACCACAAGATCGTAATGGCTAAAACCCTAGAAGTCTAGCCTGTATGATTATGATTGCCTCTACAAACTAAGGCCTCCGGTTTATATAGGCACGGGAGGGGACTAGGGTTGTACAAAGTCGGTTATAGAGAAAGGAATCTTCATATCCGGGCGCCAAGCTTGCCTTCCACGCCAAGGAGAGTCCCATCTGGACATGGGAGAGAGTCTTCTGTCTTGTATCTTCACGGCCCGACAGTCCATCCCATGCTACATAGTCCGGCCGTCTGAGGACCCCTTAATCCAGGACTCCCTCAATAGCCCCTGAACCAGGCTTCAATGACGAGGTGTCCGGCACGCGGATTGTCTTTGGTATTGCAAGGCGGGTTCCTTTTCCAAATACTCCAAAATAGTCTTTGAACACAAGAATTGTGTCCGGCTCTACAAAACAAATTCCACACACAACCCCAGAGGGTATAATATTTCACGAGTCCAATCCGCTGACAATTTTTTGTAGCGTGACATCACGTCGCCACCCGGCCATTATTTCGAACCGTTTTTAGCCTGCCGCTCCATATTTCGAGATGCGGTTTCATTGGCACGTCTTGTCAAAGCAGAGATCGTGTCCCCTTATTGCGGGATTCTCATCAATACGGGCGTGGATAACCCAACCGTTCTGTTGGCATGATTCCTTAGGAATAGGCAGGTTTTAAGGCCTAGGAGGGGGCGTTTGATATTCATCGCCTTTATAAAGGGGCTAAGACCCGTCTTTTCTCCCTTACACCAACCCTTTCCTCAACCTCTCCCACCTGGAGCTCCAGCACCCAAGGTTCAGTTTAATCGCTTCGCGCTTCCGAGTCATGTCCGGACCCAGCCCTCAAGGCCGGTGGGTGGCTTCCTCTATCACAGAGGAGGATATTGCGGAGCTCCGGGTGGCAAGATACCTCACCGCGGAAATCCCCCACAGGCTTACTGCTCAAGGGCAGGTTATTCCTACTCCCAGATCCGGCGAGAGGGTCGTATTCATCTCCCACTTCCTCCAAGGGCTAGGGTTCGCTCTTCATCCCTACGTTCGAGGGTTCATGTTCTATTACGGGCTAGATTTTCACGATCTAGCTCCGTACTCCTTTCTTCACGTCACGGAGTTCATTATCATGTGCGAGGCCTTCCTCCGTATTCCCCCACACTTCGGCTTCTGGTTCAAGACCTTTAATGTGAAGCCAAAGGTAGTCGACGGGAAACAAGCGGAGTGCGGTGGTGCTGCAGTGAGGAAACTCACCAATACTCCTTGGCCAAAAGGCTACTTCACAGAAACTTCCAACCTATGGCAGCGGGAGTGGTTTTACATCACTGAACCCCGTGGTACCAAGTGGGCAGATACACCTGTATTCCGATCTGGCCCTCCGTTACGGCTTGCATCATGGATTAATAAGGTGCTGGACTGGGGATCAATTGATGAAGTGCAGACGCTACAAAGCCACATTAGGAGCCTCATTGAAAAGGACACCGGTCTTATCAATGTAATCCAAGTAATGCTAGTCCTTTGGGTCCTACCGTGCCAGCGACGGCCTCTCCGCATGTGGGAGTTCAATCTGGAGGGACCGCGAACCCTTCAGCACTTCTTCGGCACGACGCTCAGAGGAATGTGGAAATTATTCTTCGGGACACGAAAATAGTGGCCATATACTACAGAGGACATCGGCCTTGACTGCAACCATCCGGATACCTCGGTAAGCACTCGACTCCTGAACACAGCTTAGTTAAATTTCTCATAACAATATACTGAGAAAACCATACTTGGCCAGGGCTGGATAAAGAAGGCGGAGAGAATTATGTGTTTGGCCCCTCTTCCCGAAGACTCAGTTGATCCGGTGTTAACAAGGATGCTGGTTCCGGCACCATATCAAGTGCCAACGAAGGAAGACAAGGAGGAGAGAAAGAAGGCCCAAGGTGGCCCCCATTCTAGAGGTACGCCAGGCACCTCATCCGGAGAGATTGGAACTCCCTTTCAAAGATGAAAGTGAAGGAGAAACTGACATACCTTCTCCCCATGGGAAGAAGAGGACCGCCTCCGAAGACTTGAAGATAAAGGCTTCTAAGCGAGGGAAGATATCCCTGCCAGGGGGTTCTGGTTCGGGAGGCGACGTTGTCATGCAGTTCCTCCATAAGGACCAGCCCTTAGCTGAATCGTAAGTGAACAAGGATGTCTTAAACATATCCCATTCTTTCCTGGTTGCAAGGGTAATATTTAAAATATATGTTTGCAATCCAGCATGCAACCTTCCTCAAAAGTCCTCCTCCTCGGGGGATCTTCTTCTGAAGATGATGGAGAGCGAGACGCCTCCATAGATCTCCCCGCCCAATAGGGCAGACGACCCCGAGGTGTCGTCTCGGAGGATATCTCCCGATCAAGAAGTGGTGCGAGGGACAATGAAGACTAGGCCCGAAGGAGACACTTTGGCCGCCCAGGGCCCGGGGTGTGTGGCCCCTACGGGGACCAACAATAAACGCCCCGGACTATCCGATTTACAGCCAGAGACGACTCTAAGGTCGAGTAAACATATTCCTTTGAAGGGAGTCCGTACCCCTACAGCTGCTTCCAGGGATCTGGAGGCGTCGGATACATTGATGGACATATTGCGGCATGCGCCCATCTCAGAGGAACATCATACCTTGATGGGTACGGTGGTTGAGAGGGTTCTATCCGCGAAAAGAGGATTGAATGAAGCCTTTACGGGCCTGCTAAGAGGCTTCGAGGTAAGTAATGTAATATTTTTGATTGTGCTATAAACGCAAAATGCGCCTGTGTATAGATAGTAGCCCCTGAGACTCTGGTTGGCGTCCAAAGGGAGGCGATCAGAGGATCAAGAAAAATATGCCCAGGAAATAATCTGACTAATTGGAACACGGGTTGTTACATCCCTGGCGACTGCCCAAGCTACAGAGGTTGTAGATCTGAAGCGGAAACTTGATGTGGCAGATGATGACATCACGCTTATCAACAGGCAGCTCGACGAGGCGCAAGGTATGTCTTTGGGGCAGTCAGTATATGCAAGTACTATAATATGAGCATGACACTGAGAATTGTATACTGAGATATGCATAACTGCAGATAGTGCCGCCGCAGTTGATACCCTTCGGGCTAAGCTTGCCCCGGCCAAGGAGCAAGCCAGGATGAGTAATGCGGCTGCCGAAAAGGCAGCTGCTGAATTAAAGGCCGAACAGGCCGCTCGGCGCCAGTGCGAGGAGAGAATATCTACTATGGCACTTGAGCTAAAGGATGCCACTAGCCGATGTAAATTTCTCGAGAAAGATAACAAAACCAGAGCGGCCGATCTTTACAAGGCCTTACAAGAGGCGAGGGAAGCACGGTCCGAGTCTAGAGCGGCTCGGGAGGAGATCCGACAAGCTGGGGAGATCGCGGCTAGTAAGCCCTTCTTATTACAAACTAAATTCGGCGATCCGAAGTATGCCCCGCTTAATCAAATGTGGAGTTCTCCAGACGCATTTTTGGACTTGCCGAAGAGTGTCTCCGATGCGACGCAGTTTTTCCAAGCGCAAGAAGGACATGCGACGGAAAAGCTTTTCTGGTCGCAATTCAGCATGCCAAAGCGTCTGCTGTTGCTGAACGAACAGATGGACCAGTGGACCGAGCTCCACAAGATATCCAGATCTGCCATGAAGGACGTCGTGGTACGGCTATGGCCGACTGAGCCAATTCTGAATAGTTATTTCAGTTTGGTGCAGCGACTTGTTGATGCGGCACCATGTATCGACGCTGTTAAGCGGTCAACGTGCATAGAAGGTGCATGGATGGCCTTTGCCCGCGTCAAGACGTACTGGGCGAAGATGAAGGCCACCGATATTGTAGCGAAAAGTCCACCCAAGGGCAAGGACCATCACACGCGAGAGCATTATTTTGAGGATGTCCTAGAGGGTGCCCGCTTGATAGAGGGTCAGTGGTCGAAAGATATTATGTTTAAGTGAAATGTACCGAAATTGTAAAAACAATATTATGATATTTTAGGGATATGTTTTTTAAACTTTTGCCTAAAAAACTTTTGGTGCCTCCTGTGCGGCCATTTTTTGTAGAATCTGAAAGTTTACCAGTCGTCGGCTTTGGCCCCCTCGCATATAACGCGGGGGTGTTCAGAAAAGCACTTGATCACTCCTGACCTAATGTCTTGGTCCATTAAGGAGGTGTCAATGCGGCGAACGAGGCAATGAGACTATAGGGCTTTAACACTTTCACTTGGCCATAGGAGCTTGATGGTGGGTCTATGATATAGCCCCTGGTATGTACGCAGTTATCCGAATACGGTGTGTTTACATACATGACCAGAAGAACAGTCCTTCGTGTAATGCGGAATGAATCGCAAAGATTCCGGTGAGTCATCAAGTGGTTGACCAGCTCTCGCTGCATCATGACAGTCAGTTTTTGGCTTTCTCTACTCAGGTGCTCATCCGGACAAACCAGGACACAATCGCAGTAGTTCTCCCTTTCCTACCCTAGCCAATAGAGCTGAACGTAAGGTAGTAAGTACAGGAGCCGGGCAACCCAACTATTGACCAAAGACATGATTCGGAGCTGATACATATAAGGCCAAAACTCGTGACGTCGAAGTGTGCTATAAAGCTGTTCGGACTTGTCGGCAACTCATATGTTGCCATATCGAGCCCCTGGCAATATATGCCGAGGTGCGTGCGTGAAATAACCACAGAAGCAAAATTCAGTTCTTTGAGAAAAGCGAATACTGAATACGGGTTATGTTGACTAGCATCTGAATGATACGTCAAGCACGATCTTTACAGATTATAACGCTACTACTCAGGCTATTTGACATGCCGGGGGTCGAAAGCTGAGAAAAGGGCACTTTATAGGTTTGAAATAAAGAGCGTGGTCTACAAAAAACATTTTGACCTCCCATCGCACGTCTGCACTACCTTGCCTTGGTTAAAGGACTTCTCAGCAAATATAGTCACGTGTGGTAAAAGATAAAAATGGTTAGAAAAAGAAAAAGACTGTGAGAGTGCGGATAGTGTTATAGGTCTGTCCACATTGTGCCTCCGCTGGTAACCAGGGTATTTTAAGTGTATAATTATGTGCGCAGGATAGACTTTGCGGCTATATGGGGCGGACGGCGGAGGCCGAACTGCTAATCCAGCTCTGAGATTGATTGGTCCTGTCTAGTGGAGACCGGCAGCTTGATGGCCGACGAAATGTGCAACTTGATAAGGCCGCTTTTTACTTCGGTCACAGTGGCCGTAGTATGCTCCTCTCTACGGAGGGAGCATTCCGTATTTCCATTTATCATGATGGTGCCGCGTGGACCGGGCATCTTAAGTTGGAGATAGGTGTAATGTGGGACCGCATTAAAGCAAGCAAAAGCGGTACGCCCGAGTAGTGCATAGCAGCTACTACGGAGTGGGACAATATCGAAGGTCAAGCCTTTGCTTCAAAAGTGGTTCGGCGAGCCAAAAATGACTTCCAATGTAATCGAGCCCGTGCAGTGAGCTTCTATGCTGGATATTGTTGCCTTGAAGGTAGTTGTGGTGGGCCTGATTCTTGAAGGATCAATTCCCATTTTGCGGATAGTGTCTTGGTAGAGTAGATTAAGGCTACTGCCGCTGTCCATAAGGACTTTCGTGAGATGGAACCCATCGATAATTGGATCAAGGATGAGAGCTGCCAGACCTTCGTGAAGGATACTGGTTGGGTGGTCCTTGTGATCAAAAGTGATCGGGCAGGCCGCCCATTGGCTTAATTTTGGGGCAGCTGGCTCTATGACGCTGGCGTCCCGTAGCGCACGCTTGCAGTCCCCTGTAGGGATGTGCGTCATGTATACCATGTTCACTATCTTTACTTCGGGGGGATTGCTTCTGACCCCTGGTGTTTGGTTGGCGAGTCTCTTCGTCATCACTGTCACTGGGCGGCCCCTTCACCTTGTGTTTGGCATTAAGCTTGCCAACTTGTTTAAAAACCCAACAGCTCATGTTGGTGTGACTGGCTGGTTTAATGGGGGTGCCATGAATCTGGCAGGGCCGATCCAGTATCTTGTCTAAATGGGATTGTCCATCTTTGTTTGCCTTGAATGGCTTTTTCCGTTGACCGGGTTTGGAACCACTGAATCCGGTGTTGACCGTCATGTCTTGCGTTCCTTCATTGTTATTGCGATGCTTGTGTTTATTGTGTCGTGGCTTGCCGTTGCCGTCTCGAACTTCAGAAGTACCCGGATCATCGGTGTTGTTGCTTCTATGAGCGAGCTAGTTGTCTTCTCCCGCACAAAAATGGGTCATCAGAGTGGTAAGGGCAGCCATGGATCTTAGTTTTTCTTGACCGAGGTGGCAGGCGAGCCACTCATCTCGGACGCTATGTTTAAAGGCCGCGAGGGCTTCGGCGTCCGGACAATCGACAATTTGGTTCCTTTCGATTAAGAACCTAGTCCAAAGCCTCCTAGCAGACTCCCCGGGCTGCTGGATGATGTGACTTAGGTCATCGGCATCCGGAGGCTGAACATAGTGATGAGCACACTGTTGAGACTCCTATGGAGCTCAATGTTCACCTTCGTGCTTCTGATGGTGAGCCCTTGTCTGATCCGGCACGTTATCGTCATCTTGTTGGGAGTCTTGTGTATCTTGCTATCACCCGTCCAGATATCTCCTATCCTGTCCATATTTTGAGTCAGTTTGTTTCTGCTCCCACTTCAGTTCACCATAGTCACCTTCTTTGCGTTCTGTGATATCTTTGTGGCACGATCTCTCATCGTCTCTTTTTCCCCCATTCCAGCTCGTTACAGCTCCAGGCCTATTCGGATGCTACGTGGGCTAGTGATCCCATGGATCGCCGTTCACTTTCTGCCTATTGTGTCTTTCTCGGTGGTTCCCTCATTTCCTGGAAGACAAAGAAACAGACTGCAGTTTCTCGTTCGAGTGCAGAGGCCGAGTTGCGAGCTATGGCTCTTATGACGGCTGAGGTGACTTGGTTACAATGGTTACTGGAGGATTTTGGTGTTTCTGTTACTACACCTACCACCCTCCTGTCAGACAGCACAGGTGCTATCAGTATTGCGCGGGATCCCGTGAAGCATGAGCTTACCAAACACATTGGTGTTGATGCTTCTTATGTGTGCGCTGTTGTGCAGGATCATGTTGTTGCTCTTCAGTATGTGCCTCCTGAGTTACAGCTAGCGGACTTCTTCACTAAGGCTCCGACAAGAGCACAACATGGATTTCACCTCTCCAAACTCAGTGTTGTGGATCCACCATGAGTTTGAGGGGGGTGTTAGAGTTATATTAAGTGATGTCTTTTGGCCTTTTGCATTCTAGTCTATTGGCATTCTCTTGTAGCCTTTTGGCATCCTCATGTATGTGTATATATGTTGGCATTGGCCTCCTAATAATATAAGTTTCTATTCTCAATAGTCTTTATCATACTAACGCATCTCACGAAGTTCCGTTAAGTTTTGTGTGATTGAAGCTTTCAAGTTTTGGGTGAGATGTCGATATGGGGAGAACAAGGAGTGACAAGAACGTAAGCTTGGGGATGACCAAGGCACCCCAAGGTAATATTCAAGGAATATCCAAGCAACTAAGCTTGGGGATGCCCCGAAAGGCATCCCCTCTCTCGTCTTCAACATTATTGGTAACCTCACTTGGAGCTATATTTTCATTTGTCACATGATATGAGTTTTGCTTGGAGCGTCATTTTATTTCGATAGGATTTTCCTGGAGCTATGTTTTACAATCATTTTATAGCAACTTTATATCATTTTTTCGGACTAACCTATTAACATAGTGCCAGTTGCTGTTTTTTGCTTGTTTTTTTACTTTGCAGGAAATCAATATCAAACGGAGTCCAAACGTAGCGAAACTTTTTGGAGAATTTTGATGGACCAGAAGACCCTGTATGGGCCAAAGAAGTACCAGAGGGGAGGCCCGAGGTGGGCACAACCCACCTGGGCGCACCCAGGGGGGTTGTGCCCCCTCGGTGACCTCCCGCACCGCCTCTTCGCCCTATAAATTGCCAAATATTCCAAAAACCATCGGGGAGTCAATAGATCGGAAGTACCGCCGCCGCAAGCCTCTGTATCCTCGAAAAACCTATCTGGACCCTATTTTGGCACCCTGACGGAGGGGGAAATCATCACCGGTGGCCATCTTCATCATCGCCGTGGCCACCATGATGAGGAGGGAGTAGTCCACCATCAAGGCTGAGGATCTGTACCGGTCGCTATGTGTTTAATCTCTCTCTCTTTCTCTCGTGTTCTTGAGATGGCACGATCTTGATGTATCTTGGGCTTTGTTAATATAGTTGGATCATATGGTGTTTCTCCCTCTCTATCTTGTTGTGATGAATTGAGTTTGAGATTTCGTTCTGGTCGGATTGAACATTTTTATGGATTTGAGAGCACTTGATATATGTCTTACATATGAATACCTATGGTGACAATGGGATATTATATTGATTCACTTGATATATGGTTTGGCACTCAACTCACGGATTCCCAAGGTGACATTGGACTAATCTATGCATAGGGGTTGTTGCACGTTTTCATACTAATTTCTCCGGTAGAAATATTGGGGCACTCTTTGAGGTTCTTTGTGTTGGATTGAGTATAATGAATCTGAATTTGCTTTGGTGTTATTCTAGTATGAACTCTTGATAGATCGATCGGAAAGAAAAACTTGGTGTTATTTTAGTACGAACTCTTGATAGATCGATCGGAAAGAATAACTTGGTGTTATTTTGGTATGAACTCTTCGATAGATTGATCGGGAAAAACAACTACAAACAATTTCTTCTTATGTTCTCCGCTGTTTGGAGTGATTCTTTATCGCATGTTGAGGGATTCTTATGTGATCCAATTATATTAGCATTGTTGAGAGATTGCACTAGTGAAAGTACGGACCCTGGGCCTCATTTTCAAGCATTGCAATATCGTCTGTGCTCCGTTTTATCAATTGCTACCTTATTATTTTTTATTGTTCTTATTACAAAAATCAATATCTACTATCATTACTACACTTGTATCACCATCTCTTCGCCTAACTAGTGCACCTACACAAATTACCATTGCATTTGGTGTGTTGGCGACATAAGAGACATTTTGTTATTTGGTTGCAGGGTTGTTTGAGAGAGACCATCTTCATCCTACGCCTCCCACAGATTGATAAACCTTAGGTCAACCACTTGAGGGCAAATTGCTACTATCCTACAAAACTCAGCGCTTGGAGGCCAAGCACAAGTCTACAAGAATAAAGTTGCATAGTAGACATCAGTACAAAGCCCCGAGGGTGGATTACTCCCTCCTCATCATGGTGGCTGCTGGGATGAGGAAGATGGCCTCCGGTGATGATTTCCCCCTCCGGCAGGGTGCCAGAACAGGGTCCAGATTGGTTTTTCTTGGATACAG
Organism: Triticum timopheevii; assembly: GCA_963921465.1. Classification (NCBI taxonomy): domain Eukaryota; kingdom Viridiplantae; phylum Streptophyta; class Magnoliopsida; order Poales; family Poaceae; genus Triticum; species Triticum timopheevii. The sequence continues at coordinate 376,227,287 of OY997270.1, forward strand.
AGGCTTGCAGCGGGATCTAGAGTTATTTATGGGGGGTTTGGTATTTATAGGATTTTTCAGTGTTGGAATCACGCGTATATGGACCTCGAGGTGAGCACAAGACACTAGGGCGCGCCTGGGTGGGCTAGCGCACCCTGGTGGGTTGTGCCCACCTCGTGGCTCTTCTGGCCCTCCCAGAAGCTTCTAGTGCCTCTTTTGTTCCAAAACAAATCGTCAAAAGTTCCGCTGCATTTGGAGAACTTTGATTTCTGCACAAAAAACAACACCATGGTAGTTCTGCTGAAAACAATGTCAGTTCAGGTTAGTTCCATGCAAATCATACCAAAACCATATAATTTTTTTGTAAACTTGGCATGAATACTTCATAAATTATAGATACGTTGGAGACGTATCACAGGGTGCCCGAGAAGAGCTCCGCCAAGTAAAGCAAATTACAGATGGTAAGCCGTACTTACTACAGAGTGTCTTTGGCGGTCAAAGGTTCGCATTGCTCACACGAGTGTGGTGTTCCTTATGCGCGTTCGCGGAGCTTCCGAGGAGTGCGGCGGATGAAGTAAGGTATTATGCGGCTCGGGAGGGTGATGCCGAGCATAGGATGTTCTGGGCGCAGTTCAGGTGCCTGAACACCCTCCCCTCCTGAGTAACCGGATGAAGCAACCGATGGAGCTGCACCGGATGGCGGAACCGTCCATGAAGGACCTTTGTGTCCGCGTGTGGCCTTCAGAGCTAATTAACAGGCAGCTACTTCGTCCTGGTGTAGAAGCTAAGTGACGCTGCTTCTTGGGTTGATGTTGTTAAGCACTTCGCGTGCATCGAGGGAGCTCGGATGGCCTTTTCGCGAAGACCATCGTGCACTGGCCCAAGATTAAGCTGGTCAAGAAGGCCACCGGACCCCTTCCCATTGCAAAGGAGCACATGTGTCCCAAGGCAGTATTTTCCCACCGTGATGGATGGTGCTCGAGCAGTGTGGCCCAGTGTCCAAAAAATGTAATTCTTGAGTGAGCATACTATGTTTAGATGACAGTTGAACCTTTTGCTTTATAATGCGGTTATTCTATATGGTTTATCATACTTGTATGTATTTTTTGTTTATTTTGACTCTTGTGCAGTCGTTTTATTCTAAAAGTTAACAGTCATCGGCTTCAGCCCCCATGTAGATGCTACAAGGGGTGTTTCAACCTTCGCATGGTGACCCTTAGCCGACGTCTCAGTGCCCGAGGGAGGTAGTGCGTGAGTGAAACAAGGCAATCGGACTATGCAGTTTTATTACTTTCACTTAGCCATAGGAGCTTCAATGCGGGGGCTAATGACTAACCATCGGTGTTTTATGATGTTTGGGAGAGCCGAGGTATATACCTTTATCACGTGTTTTGTGCAAAGACGAAACCCTTCGTATAACATGGAGTAATCGACATCGATTCTTAGTTTGGCACCTGTCATTGGATCGCCGACCAGTTCTCTCTTATTATGACACTCAGTTTTTGACTTTCTCCACTGAGGTACTTGACCGGACTAGCCAAAAGTACAATCGCAGTGGTTCTCCCTTTACCTTCTTAGCCGAATGTGCGGAACATAAGATCGTAAACATAGGAGCCGGGCAACCCAACTATTGACCCAAGACATAATTTGGAACTAATTCATATATTGCAATATCCAATTAAGACGCCGAGCACTTGATATGGAAGATAGTGTCGGACTAATGCTTGGGGCAAGTTTTATGATCGAGCCCCCGGTCTATTAGCCGATCGCATCTAAAGATAACATGTACCGAAGTTGGTTGCTTCGGTGTCGAAGGAGTAGGAAAAGTTATGTGACATAAGAGACTGCAAGGGGGTTGTGGACGATGGCCTTTACTTCCAATGAACTCATGACGTCTAACCGTACAGTCCGAACTGCCGAGGAAACTATTATAGATATTTTGGAAAAAAAGAAGAAGAAGATTTACGGAAGAAAGGTTTACGCAGGGCCTTAATTCATAGTTTGACGTCCCTACTGTGCCATGTTGCACGTCTGTGCCTTTACTCCTAGCAAGAAGATGGACTCCTTGGAAAGGGTGATAATCGGTCGACGGCCCTTGACAAGGGGTCCTGAGAAGTCGCCGTGTTGTGCTAGCCTAATGCTGGAAAGGCCCTAGATGGTACCTGTTTCTGTCCGAAGACGCGTTTGACCATGGCCCGGTTGAACCAGACACTTGGCTCTCGGGTGATTGGTCCCCACAACTACCCATGGTATTTTAAGCGCGAAGTTATGCATGCGAGGCACGTATTGCGTGACTGGAGTGGGCATGCTGCGTTAGGCGTATCCCTATTTACATGGAGCATATGGAGGCTCCTCGAATGGATATAGAGCTCGGGCCCATTTCCTTGCCCTCTCCGGCCTTAACGCGAACTGGTACTTTGGCCCCTCGATGCCGGATTGGACTTCGACTGTCAGAGCCGTTGTATGTTCCTCGGTTCTGAGTGATCACTTTGTATTGTTGTTGACTGTGATGACGCCCTTGAGTCCGGGCATATTTAGCTTTAGGTAGGCGTAATGGGGAACAACGTTGAATCGAGCAAATTTCCTCCGGCCCAGGAGGGCGTGATAGCCGCTGCAAAAGGGGACAATGTCGAAGATCAAGTCTTTGCTGTGGAAGTTGTTCGGTGAGCCGAACACTACTTCCAGGGTCAGGGTGCCCGAGCAACGGGCTTTAATGCCTGGGATTACCCCTTTAAAGGTGGTATTACAGGATTGATCCTTGACGGGTCAATATCCATTCTCTTCATCGTATATGAGTAAATCAGATTGAGGCTACTACCTCCATCCATGAGGACTCTCGTGAGGTGGTACCCATCGATAATGGGGTCAAGAACCAGGGCCGCCGATCCTCCATGACGGATACTGGTCGGATGGTCCCTACGGTCGAATGTGATCGGGCATGCCGACCATGGGTTAAATTTCGGGGTTATAGGTTCTACGGTGTAGATGTCCCAAAGTGCGTGTTTCCTCTCCTTGGGTATATGTGTGGCGTAGATCATATTCATTGTCTTTACCTTAGGAGGGAATTGTTTCTGGACTGCATTGTTCAGACTGTGAGGTTCCTCATCGTCCTTACTGCGGGGGCTTTTGCCTATGTCCTCGGTTGTGAGTTTGCCAGCCTATTTGATCACCCAACAGTTACGGTTGGTGTGGTTGGTAGGCTTGTCAGAGGTGCCGTGGATCTGGCAGGGCCTGTCCAAGATTATGTCCAACTTGGTGGGTCCATCTTGGTTCCCTTTAGAGGGCTTCTTCCGTGGTCCTAATTTGGAGTTGCGGAATCCAACATTCACTGTTGTGTCCTCGGCTTCACTCCCATTATGACGATGCGTATTTCTATTGTGACGTGGTTTCCCATTTTCGTCCCGAACTTCCGAGGTACCGGGGCCTTCGGGGTTGGTGCTTCGATGAGCCAACCAGCTGTCTTCACCCGCGCAAAAGCGGGTCATGAGTAAGGTAAGAGCCGACATCATCCTCGGTTTGTCTTGGCCGAGCTGCCAGGCTAGCCATTCGTCCCAGATGCTGTGTTTGAATGCGACTATAACTTCAGCGTCCAAACAGTCGATGATCTGGTTCTTTTTGGTTAAAAACCAATTCCAAAATTGTCGGGCTAACTCAACAGGCTGTTGGACCACATGGCTCAGGTCTTCGGCATCCGAAGGCCCAACATAAGTTCCTTGAAAGTTAGCTCGGAAAGCATTCTCGAACTCTTCCCAGCTCCCTGTGGAGTTTTCGGGAAGGCTATTTAACCAGTGCCTGTATGAGCCTTTAAGCTTTAATGGTAGGTATCTTATGGCATGGAGGTCATCTCCTTGAGCCATATGAATGTGGAGAAGAAAATCTTCAATCGACACGGTCGGGTCTGTAGTCCCTCGTATTGTTCAATATTTACTGGTTTAAACCCTTCGGCGAACTGGTGCTTGATACGTCTCCAAATAATTTTTGATTGTTCCATGCTATTATATTACCCGTTTTGGATGTTTGTGGGCTTTACTTTCTAATTTTATATCATTTTTGGGACTAACCTACTAACCGGAGGCCCAGCCTGAATTGCTGTTTTTTTTGCCTATTTCACTGTTTCAAAGAAAAGGAATATCAAACAGAGTCCAAACGGAATGAAACCTTCGGGAGTGATCTTTTTGGAACAAACGCAACCCAGGAGACTTGGAGTGGACGTCAAGAAGCAGCCGAGGCGGCCACAAGGGTGCCAGGCGCGCCCCCACCCTCGTGGGACCCTCGTGGGCCCCTCGTGGCTCCATCGACCTACTTCTTCCTCCTATATATATCCACGTACCCCCAGAACATCCAGGAGCACCACGAAAACCTATTTCCACCGCCACAACCTTCTGTATCCTCGAGATCCCATCTTGGAGCCATTGGCAGCGCTCCGTCGGAGGGGGAATCGATCACGGAGGACTTCTACATCAACACCATAGCCTCTCCGATGAGTTGTGAGTAGTTTACCATAGACCTTCGGAACCATAGTCATTAGCTAGATGGCTTCTTCTCTCTATTTGAATCTCAATACAAAGTTATCCTCGATCTTCTTGGAGATCTATTCAATGTAACTCTTTTTACGTGTGTTTGTCGAGATCCGATGAATTGTGGGTTTATGATCAAGTTTATCTATGAGAAATATTTGAATCTCCTCTGAATTCTTTTATGTATGATTGGTTATCTTTGCAAGTCTCTTCGAATTATCAGTTTGGTTTGGCCTACTAGATTGATCTTTCTTGCAATGGGAGAAGTGCTTAGCTTTGGGTTCAATCTTGCGGTGTCCTTTCCCAGTGACAGCAGGGGAAGCAAGGCACGTATTGTATTGTTGCCATCGAGGATAAAAAGATGGGGTTTATATCATATTCTTTGAGTTTATCCCTCTACATCATGTCATCTTGCCTAATGTGTTACTCTGTTCTTATGAACTTAATACTCTAGATGCATGCTGGATAGCGGTCAATGTGTGGAGTAATAGTAGTAGATGCAGAATCGTTTCAGTCTACTTGTCGCGGACGTGATGCCTACATACTTACGCTACTTTGCTGCATCACCCTTTCCTCTTCAAGGGAAAACCAACACAGTGCTCAAGAGGTAGCAAGAAGGATTTCTGGCGCCGTTGCCGGAGAGGTCTTCACTCAAGTCAAGATATACCAAGTACCCATCACAAACTTATCTCCCTCGCATTACATTATTTGCCATTTGCCTCTCGTTTTCCTCTCCCCCACTTCACCCTTGCCGTTTTATTCGCCCTCTCTTTCCCGTTCTCCTCTCTCTTTCGCTTGCCTTTTGTGTGCTTGTGTGTTGGATTACTTGTCACGATGGCTCAAGATAATACTAAATTATGTGACTTTTCCAATACCAACAATAATGATTTCCTTAGCACTCCGATTGCTCCTCTTAATGATGTTGAATCTTTTGAAATCAATGCTGCTTTGTTGAATCTTGTTATGAGAACTACATTTGACAAAAACATGGATCCCCCCACCACCACCACCCCTCCGGCGCTAGGCTCTCCGGCGATCTCCCATCTCAACTACTAAACCCCCCATCCAATCCGGCCATCCTCTCCGGCGTCTTCCCCCCATCAAGGAGATTCCCATCTTTGATGGATTCTCCTTCTGGATCACCCTTGGCTTGGACTTCTCCAAGGGTTTGGCTTTTGCAGATGTGATTTACAACTCTCTTGGTGTTACGGTGCACCCTGTGGAGGATTCTGGTCATTTCATCATGGTTGTCTCATTTAGTAGGCATGATTTTCGCCCCTCTGATGATTCGGTGGCCACGGCCTTGGAAGCTGCCCTTGGGGGTTCAGCTATTGAGTTCTTAGTTTCACATATTCAAGGCAAGGTATTCTCCTTCCACGTCTCATGCAAAAAAGTTGGTCTTCAAATTTTAGCACTTCGATCTTTTGCGTGTATGCATTTCAAGTGTTACTTCCATCTTTGGGGACATGGTGGCCCTAATTGGAGAAATGAAGTTTTAATCTGGAGAAAAGAATGTGATGCCGAATGGATTTTTATTAGTCCCACAAAACGTAGATCTACGTTGGGCATGCTGGCCATGCATAAACCTCCAGTCAAATCTGCTCTCAAATCTTCTGGTCAGTCTAGAAAGAGGATCTCGTTTGCTACGTTCCAAAATTATCCTGTGTGCAAGGGATATAGATATCCGGCTATGCAGAATTGCATTCTGACGGCTCTTGATGGAGGTTACTCAGTTTCTTCTCATGAATGTGTCATCATACATACGCCGCCAGCACCGGAATTGCAATGGACGGTGGCGGTCCCTCCGATCACCTTCAGTTCAGTGGATCCTCCTTTTTCGCCTACCAAGTCTATCCATGCGGTAACTTCGGCACCTTCTTTGGGCGGGTCTAGCGAGATTTCAAATGTTTCTCCATCTGGCCCGTCTTCTTGCTTTGGGCCTCCTCTTGGGTCCAGAGGCCTTGGGTCTGTTCCAGAGCCCATTCGGGATACCCCAATTCCCCCTTATGTTTTATTCCCCGAGCAAGATATTGGGACGAACAACTTGCAAGATCTTAATGTGACTCCAACTCCCGCGCCTGGATTTCCTGAGGCTGATTTGGAGGATTTTCATTCTATGGTTGAGGATATGGCATTCCGTTATTGGAAATGTCAAAATTGTTTTTCTATGTCTCATCCTACAGTTGCGTGCACCAATCAAACAAGATGTAGACGATGCTTTAAACAGGGCCACAGGGCCAAATCTTGCACCGGATCTGCGCCAGCTGAGGGTTTTAGATGGGTCCCACGCATCATTGAGGCTATGGCTGCTAACCTACCACCGTTTTCCTTGCCCGGCGCCTTGATTCCCTCCAAGACTCTGCTCTATGCTCATTGAGCAGTCCCATCGAGCGTGCCCCGCCTGCAACTACTTCCCCCCAATCAATACCCCCGCCTCTGCAATCTCCTCCAATGCTGCCACCATTACATACGCCGCCTCCGCCTCCACCAGTTGAGCCGAGACCAGAAACCCCACCGCCGCCACCTGAGCCGAGGCCAAAAATCCCGTCGCCACCACCTGCTTCGATGGCCAACTTTCCGCTCAATCCCTGGGAGTATGTTCCGCCGGGCTTTGACATCATCGACGGTGGCCCTCTCCGTTTGCCGTGCACTTTCTATGCGCATGCCACTACTCCTGATCGGAGACATGAAGAGTATGCTATCGCCATCGTCGAGCCAGAGCCACTGCCTGAAGAAATCCAGCTGTATCGCAACATGGTGAGTGATTTCGTTGTCAATCAGCTAGGGAGAGATGTACTTGATGCGCAGCCTTGGATTCAGGGGGTGGGGCTGTTCCGTCTCCGTAGTGCTGCATCCCGCTATGTCATGGTGAATCATCCTCCCTTTGATCTAGGCAATGATCGTTTCATTCAATTTATTCCACATGATGAGGGCACCAACTATAGAGCTACCCAGGGTTTCCATAGAGGTTGGGTCATGCTTCTGGGTGTTCCTTTGGATTATCGCCGCACACAGTATATTGCGGATGTTGTCAGTACCTTTGGACGTTTTCATGTTTGGCATCAGGATGATCAGATGATGGTTCGTACTCTGGCATATGTTTCTTTTCTTGCGCCATCACTTGTCCCTCATGGAGTGGTTTATCGTGAGTATGGTGATTTCGGAGCTGTCAGAGTGTCGTGGTCTGCCCCGGTTTATGTCCTGTCGGCAGATTTTGTGGATGTTCTTCCTGGTGATGAAGATCCGATGCCTTTCAATGGCAATCCGCACCCTTTACCTGGTCAGATGCAGTTAAATAACAACAATTGGGTTATGCCTGAGTATCCGGAGATTGGTTGGAACGATGTTCCTCCGCCTGCTGAGAACTTTCATGAGCCTGCTGACAACAATCATGCGCCTGTGGATGCTGTTTTTCCTGATGAGCCCGTCGAAGATGATGTGCAGTCGTAGGAGTCAATGATCTTGCAAGGTTCTGATGGCTCTTTCAACAATGCTGAAGATTTTGACCTTAATGAGGTGCCTGCTGACCTAACTGAAGATGATGTAGTGCTGTTTCAACCTCCTGTTGTTGCTCATCAAGTTCAACAAGCACCAGTTCAGCAAGTTCTTCACATTGGTTAAGTGCTCACTGTCTTTGGGCTAGTTCTGCCACCTGAGATGCAATGGACTCGTACTTTTTCCAGTATGATGCAGTGTTTTGACACCATTACAATCCCTAAACCCATGAAGCAGCCTCTTCTGAAGTTTCTCATGCTCTCCAATCAGTCCTGGGATTTCACTGTGCCTGATGACCTGCTTGGCTGTCGCCTCTTGTCTGCTCCTTCTGTTAGTCAGGATGCAATATGTTTATCCCCTGTCAAGAGGCCAGTGGCTCGTGCTCTCTGTTTTGATTCAGTCTCTGACCCTGTCACTGAATCTTTTCAGTTCACTGCCATCGCTAAGATCTCCAAGAAAAGAACCCGCAAGTCTGCAGCTAATCAAGTGTTGGTCGAATCTGAAGTTCGTCGCAGTGCGAGGCTCAGTGCTCTCCGAGATGGTTTTCGTCAGATCCAACATAAGCCAGTTGCTCTGCCCCAGAGTTCTAGGTTCAAGAAACTGAAGAGAGCTCTTCCTACTGAATCTGCTCCACCTCCAGCTGCGTCAGATAATCCTGAAGCAGAAGTGCCACCTCCCACATCTATCTCTGACCTTCAGCGTATTGGAGCGCACCTGGATATTGCCCCAGAGAAGATCTCTGCGGAAAAGCTTGTAGCTGATCCATCCAAGTCTCACACCAGCAGCAACTCCGATGATAAGTGACAACCTCAACTGCTTTGGTCCATGGCGTACCTTAATAATCGTCATTTTTATGTTCTTTGTTTCATTTGTGTTGAATTATCGTGTGGACTTGGCTTTTGGGTCGGGTAGATCACTCCGTGGTCTCCTTCATGCTGATCTTATTTTGGTTTGTAATGAATTGCAATGCATTTAGAGACTGGAAGGTCCTGTTTGGAAAGTACGTGGCCTTAACTCTGAAGCCCGTCAGTTAGCAGTCAAGCAAAAAATCGATGAATCTGGTTGTTTGATTATTTGCCTTCAGAAAACCAAATGCACGCATATTGATCAGCGTTTCCTTAGGAAATTTTGCCCACGGCGCTTTGATAACTTTGTGTATGTACCATCTGTCGGTGCATCTGCTGGAATTGTGGTTATTTGGAATTCCTCTTTTTTTGCTGGAAAGTTAGTTCAAGTTAAACCATATGGTATCATCGTGGAGTTTCGTTACATGCACAAGTCTGAAGTTTGGACCTTGGTCTCTGTTTATGGTCCTTGTCAGAACCTGGCTCGCGATGAATTTGTGCAATGGTTATACAATTTGGATATCCATTTCGATGACAACTGGTTGTTGGTTGGCGATTTTAACTTTATGCGCTCGTTGGATAATCGCAATTTACCTGGGGGTAATGTCCATGACATTTTCCTCTTTAATGAAATTATTGGCCATCTGGGTCTTGTTGAGCTGCCAATTAAAGGTCGTCAGTATACTTGGTCTAACATGCAGTCTATTCCTTTGTTAGAACAGATTGATTGGTTCTTTACATCTGTCTCTTGGACTAATAATCACCCCAACACTTTGGTTTTGCCGTTGGCACGTACTGCTTCTGACCACGTTCCGTGTGTAGTTAATGTTGCAACCTGCATTCCAAAGGCCAAGCTATTTCGTTTTGAGAATTATTGGGTCAATCTTCCAGGGTTTATGGACTGTGTTCAAGATGTTTGGAATAAGCCTTCCAGGATTAAAAAATGTGTTGCTGGTTCTATCTCTGCCAAGTTTAAAGCTCTCAGAGTTGCTCTTAAAAATGGCATGTGAATCTTTCCAAGATTAAAGCACTCATTGCAGATTGTAACACGGTCATTTTATATTTTGATGGCCTTGAGGAACTGCGTACTCTAACCTGGCCAGAGTCGAATTTTCGTCGAATTGTGAAGTTGCATTTAGAGGAAATTCTTCACTTGCAGTTTATTTACTGGAAGCAGCGTTGCACCATCCGTTTCATCAAGATTGGTGAAGAGAACTCAAAGTTTTTTCAGGCCATGGCCACTGAAAGGTACCGCAAGAACAACATCTCCTCTATTAAAAATGTTGCTGGAGATGTGGTGTCTGACCATCAACAGCTTGCTGGAATGTTTTGGTCTGAATTCAAAAACCGCATGGGTCACGCTCAAGGTATTCAGATGGGCTTTGACTTGGAGAATCTCCTAGCTAGAGTTGATGGGCTGGAGGATTTATCTAAACCCTTCTCTGAGGACAAAGTGGATGAGGTTATCAAGCATTTACCTCTTGATCGTGCTCCTGGTCCGGATGGCTTTACGGGACTTTTCTTAAAGAAATGATGGCATATCCTCAAAGCTGATTTTTTTGGATTTGGTCAAAGGGTTTTATGCGGGAAAATGTAACTTGGAGTGTTTAAATACATCCTTCATAACTCTTATACCCAAGAAGCTGAGCCCAGAGTTTGTTGGTGATTTTCGGCCCATCTCTCTCACAAACTCTTGTTTAAAATTTCTCACCAAGCTTCTGGCCAATCGTTTGCAGAAGGTTATCCTTAGCTGCATTCACCAAAACCAGTATGGTTTTCTCAAATGTTGTTCCATTCAGGATTGTCTTGCTTGGTGTTTTGAATATATCCACCAATGTAAAGCTTCAAGGAGACCTATAGTTCTGTTAAAACTTGACTTTACAAAGGCCTTTGATACCCTTGAGCATGCAGCCATCCTTAGAATTTTGAAATGCAAGGGTTTTGATGATCGTTGGAGGGGATGGGTTGATAGTTTGCTATCTTCTGGGTCATCTTCAGTTCTGTTGAATGGGGTTCCTGGCCAGCATTTCAAGTGTCGATCTGGAGTTCGTCAGGGTGATCCTTTGTCGCCACTTTTATTTGTCATTGCAGTGGACTTGTTACAGTCAGCAGTTAATGATATGTGTCGACGCAATGTACTCACTTTGCCAATTCCCACCAAGTCCAACGACTTTCCAATTGTGCAGTACGCCGACGACACCCTTATTGTTCTACCTGCTATTGACTCTCAGCTAATTTCCCTTAAGAAGATGCTTGAAGTTTTCGCTGTCTCAACTGGTTTGAAAGTTAACTTCAGTAAGTCTTCGATGATCCCGATAAATATGTCTGATGAAGAGGGCTCTAGACTTGCCAGCTTGCTTGGTTGTACTGTTGGTTCTCTTCCCTTTACCTACCTTGGTTTGCCTATGGGAACAATGAGACCTACAATATCTGATCTGATGCCTTTGATTGATCGTATTGAGAGAAGGTTGTCAGCTTCTTCTTGCCTCCTCAATCAGGGCAGTAGACTCCAGTTGCTCCAATCAGTCCTCACTTCAATGCCAATATGTTTCCTTTGCACTTTGTCGATCCCGCAAGGTATTCTTAAGCAGATTGAGAGAATTGAACATCAGTGTCTTTGGAGAGGTAATTCGGACATGCCTCGGCAGCCTTTGGCAGCTTGGGAGCTGGTTAGCAGACCAAAGAAATATGGTGGTTTGGGAGTTCTTGATCTGAGTGTGCAGAATGATGCTCTTCTGATTAAACATCTTTTCAAGTTCTTTAACAAGATGGATATTCCTTGGGTGAATTTAATCTGGGAATCCTATTATCAATCCTCAGCTCCACAAGCTACCCAGATGTGTGGTTCCTTCGGGTGGCGTGATGTGCTTAAGCTTTATGACAAATTTTGTAATCTGGCAATGCCGCAGGTTCATGCTGGCAACTCTGTGGTGTTCTGGCTGGATAAATGGGAAATTAGTAGCAATCTTGTTACTCTTAAGGATCGGTTTCCAAGACTCCATTCCTTTGTGATTGATGACTTGGCCACTGTTCAGGATGTCCTCGAGCTGCCTAATTTGACTGAGAGTTTCCATCTACCTCTGTCTCTAGAGGCTATCCAGGAGTTTGATCAACTTCAGTCCATGCTCCTTCCTATTGAGCTTGATCCTAACAGTACGGACATTTGGAGATGGCCATCTAAGTCTGGTCAATTCAAGACCAAGATATATTATGACTATGATTTCTCTAGCATTGTGGTTGATCCTATTTTCAAATGGATATGGAAATGCTCTTGCACTCTCAAGATCAGAGTCTTTGGATGGCTTCTTCTTATGGACCGCCTCAACACAAGGGATATGATGCAGCGCAGGCACTAGATTATCGAGGATGATTCCTGTGTGCTTTGCCGAGTCAAACTCATGAAGACAGAATTCATCTCTTCTTCACATGCAATTTCAGCCAGAGAGTTTGGAATTATCTTGGGATTTCTTGGCAGGTTCAGCCTCATCAGTCAACCTACTCCATGGCTTCTTCGGCTAGAGATGAGTTTGGTTGCCCTTCTTCACAGAAGTGGTTTTTACTGCCACCTGGAATATTTGGACTCAAAGGAATGGCAAAATCTTCAGGAATGATACACCAAGCTTCAGAGCCTGGAGAAGGAATTTTGTACATGATTTAACTCTGTTAACTCATAGGATCAAATGTAAATATAGAGATAAACTTCTAGACTGGTTACCCTCTTTACCCTAGATAGTTAGTTCTTGTTTATTCTTGTCTTGTACCTTGGACTTTTATGCTGAGTTTTAATAAAGCACTGTGAGGCTGTTGCCTTGCAGTATATAGTCAAAAAAATCTTGTTATGAAAGATCAATTCTCCGGCCTTCCTAGTGAAGATGCCGCTACTCATCTAAACAACTTTGTTGATTTGTGTGATATGCAAAAGAAGAAAGATACGGATAATGATATTTTTAAATTGAAGTTATTTCTGTTTTCACTTAGAGATCATGCTAAAACTTGGTTTTTGTCTTTGCCTAAAAATAGTATTGATTCTTGGAATAAGTGCAAAGATGCTTTTATCTCTAAGTATTTTCCTCCCGCTAAGATCATCTCTCTTAGAAACGATATTATGAATTTTAAGCAACTTGATCATGAACATGTTGCACAATCTTGGGAGAGGATGAAATTAATGATTCGCAATTGCCCTACTCATGGATTAAATTTATGTATGATCATACAAAATTTTTATACCGGATTGAATTTTGCTTCTTGAAATCTTTTAGATTCGGCTGCGGGAGGCACTTTTATGGAAATCACTTTAGGAGAAGCTACTAAAATCCTAGATAATATTATGGTTAATTATTCTCAATGGCACACCGAAAGATCTACGAGTAAAAAAGTTCATGCGATAGAAGAAATTAATGTTTTGAGTGGAAAGATGGATGAACTTATGAAATTGTTTGCTACTAAGAGTACTCCTATTGATCCCAATGATATGCCTTTCTCTACTTTGACTGAGAATAATAATGAATCTACGGATGTGAATTTTGTTGGTAGGAATAATTTTGGTAACAATGCTTATAGAGGAAACTTTAATCCTAGGCCATTTCCTAGTAATTTCTCTAATAATTATGGTAATTCCTACAACAGCTCCTATGGAAATTTTAATAAGATGCCCTCTGATTTTAAGAATAGTGTTAAAGAATTTATGATCTCTCAAAAGAATTTCAATGCTTTGCTTGAAGAAAAATTGCTTAAAGTTGATGAATTGGCTAGGAACGTTGATAGAATTTCTCTCCATGTTGATTCTTTGAAACTTAGATCTATTCCACCTAAGCATGATAGCAATGAGTCTCTCAAAGCCATGAGAATTTCCATTGATGAGTGCAAAGAAAGAACCACTAGGATGCGTGCTAAGAAAGATTGCTTTGTAAAAGCGTGTTCTTCTAGTTTCCATGAAAATAATGATGAAGATCTAAAAGTAATTGATGTGTCCCCTATTAAATCTTTGTTTTGCAATATGAATCTTGATAATGATGGGATAGGAGATGAGTCAACTTAGTTAAAAGGCGTCCCAATGATTCGGAGTTTTTAGATCTTGATGCTAAATTTGGTAAAAGTGGGATTGGAGAGGTCAAAACTTTACATAGCAATGAACCCACTATTTTGAATTTCAAGGAATTTAATTATGATAATTATTATTTAATAGATTGTATTTCCTTGTTGCAATCTGTGTTGAATTCTCTTCATGCTTATAGTCAAAATAAAGCTTTTACCAAACATATCGTTGATGCTTTATTGCAATCTTATGAAGAAAAACTTGAGTTGGAACTTTCTATCCCTAGAAAATTTTATGATGAGTGGGAACCTACTATTAAAATTAAAATTAAAGATCATGAATGCTATGCTTTGTGTGATTTGGGTGCTAGTGTTTCCACGATTCCAAAAACTTTATGTGATATGTTAGGTTTCCGTGATTTTGATGATTGCTCTTTAAACTTGCACCTTGCGGATTCCACTATTAAGAAACCTATGGGAAGGATTAATGGTGTTCTTATTATTGCACATAGGAATTATGTGCCTGTAGATTTTATCGTTCTTGATATAGATTGCAATCTTTCATGTCCTATTATTCTTGGTAGACCTTTCCTTAGAACGATTGGTGCAATTATTGATATGAAGGAAGGAAATATTAGATTCCAATTTCCATTAAGGAAAGGCATGGAACACTTTCATAGAAAGAAAATCAAATTACCTTATGAATCTATTATGCGAGCCACTTATGAATTGAATACCAAAGATGGCAATACCTAGATCTATTCTCGCTTTTATGCCTAGCTAGGGGCGTTAAACGATAGCGCTTGTTGGAAGGCAACCCAACTTTATTTTTGTTCCTTGCTTTTTGCTTATGTTTAGTAATAAATAAATCATCTAGCTTCTGTTTAGATGTGGTTTTATGTTTTAATTAGTGTTTGTGCCAAGTAGAACCTATAGGATAACCTACGGTGATAGTTAATTTGATTCTGCTGAAAAATAAAAACTTTTGCGCGCACGACAATAATTTTAGTAAATCACAGAAACGTGATTTTTAGTTGATTCTTTTCATAGTAGATCAATAGACAAATTACCCAGGACTTTCTATTTTGGTAGGATTTTTAGAGTTCCAGAAGTATTCGAAAGTTACAGATTACTATAGACTGTTCTGTTTTCGACAGATTCTATTTTTCATGTGTTGTTTGCTTATTTTGATGAATCTATGGCTAGTATCGGGGGGTATGAACCATAGAGAAGCTGGAATACAGTAGGTTTAACACCAATATAAATAAATAATGAGTTCATTACAGTACCATAAGTGGTGGTTTTTCTTTCTTGCACTAACGGAGCTTATGAGATTTCCTATTGAGTTTTGTGTTGTGAAGTTTTCAAGTTTTGGGTAAAGATTTGATGGACTATGGAATAAGGAGTGGCAAGAGCCTAAGCTTGGGGATGCCCATGGCACCCCAAGATAATTCAAGGACAACCAAAAGCCTAAGCTTGGGGATGCCCCAGAAGGCATCCCCTCTTTCGTCTTCGTCTATCGGTAACTTTACTTGGAGCTATATTTTTATTCACCACATGATATGTGTTTTGCTTGGAGCGTCTTGTATGATATGAGTCTTTGCTTTTTGGTTTACCACAATCATACTTGCTGTACACACCTTTTGGGAGAGACACAACATGATTCGTAATTTATTAGAATACTCTATGTGCTTCACTTATATCTTTTGAGCTAGATAATTTTTGCTCCAGTGCTTCACTTATATCTTTTTAGAGCACGACAGTGGTTTTATTTTGTAGAAATTATTGATATCTCATGCTTCACTTATATTATTTTGAGAGTCTTTTAGAACAGCATGGTATTTTCTATGGTTATAAAATTATTCCTAGAATGATGGGCATCCAAGTTGGGTGTAATAAAAACTATCATAGAAAGTGAATTGGATGCTATGATCAATTTGATGGTTGATAATTGTTTTGAGATATGAGGATGGTGATATTAGAGTCATGCTAGTTAAGTAGTTGTGAATTTGGGGAATACTTGTGTTGAAGTTTGTGATTCCCGTAGCATGCACGTATGGTGAACCGCTTTGTGATGAAGTTGGAGCATGATTTATTTATTGATTGTCTTCCTTATGAGTGGCGGTCGGGGACGAGCGATGGTCTTTTCCTACCAATCTATCCACCTAGGAGCATGCGCGTAGTACTTTGTTTCAATAACTTGTAGATTTTTGCAATAAGTATATGAGTTCTTTATGACTAATGTTGAGTCCATGGATTATACGCACTCTCACCCTTCCACCATTGCTAGCCTCTCTTGTGCCGCGCAACTTTCGCCGGTACCATACACCCACCATATACCTTCCTCAAAACAGCCACCATACCTACCTATTATGGCATTCCCATAGCCATTCCGAGATATATTGCCATGCAACTTTCCACCATTCCATTTATTATGACACGCTCCATCATTGTCATATTGCTTTTGCATGATCATGTAGTTGACATCGTACTTGTGGAAAAGCCACCTTGATAATTCTTTCATACATGTCACTCTTGATTCATTGCATATCCCGGTACACCGCCAGAGGCATCCACATAGAGTCATATTTTGTTCTAAGTATTGAGTTGTAATTCTTGAGTTATAAGTAAATAAAAGTGTGATGATCTTCATTATTAGAGCATTGTCCCAGTGAGGAAAGGATGATGGAGACTATGATTCGCCCACAAGTCGGGATGAGACTTCGGACTTAAAAAAAGAAGAGAAAGGCCATAAAAAAAGAGAAAGGCCCAAAAAATGAGAGAAAAAGAGAGAATGGACAATGTTACTATCCTTTTTCCACACTTGTGCTTCAAAGTAGCACCATGATCTTCATCATAGAGAGTCTCCTATGTTGTCACTTTCATATACTAGTGGGAATTTTTCATTATAGAACTTGGCTTGTATATTCCAATGATGGGCTTCCTCAAAAATGCCCTAGGTCTTCGTGAGCAAGAAAGTTGGATGCACACCCACTTAGTTTCTTTTTTGAGCTTTCATACACTTATAGCTCTAGTGCATCCGTTGCATGGCAGTCCCTACTCACTCACATTGATATCTATTAATGGGCATCTTCATAGCCCATTGATATGCCTAGTTGATGTGAGACTATCTTCTCCTTTTCTTGTCTTCTCCACAACCACCATTCTATTCCACATATAGTGCTATGTCCATGGCTCACGCTCATGTATTGTGTGAAAGTTGAAAAAGTTTGAGAATACTTAAGTATGAAACAATTGCTTGGATTGTCATCGGGGTTGTGCATCATTAAATACTTTATGTGATGAAGGTAGAGCATAACCAGACTATATGATTTTGTAGGGATAGCTTTCTTTAGCCATGTTATTTTGAGAAGACATGATTGCTTTATTAGTATGCTTGAAGTATTATTGTTTTTATGTCAATATGAACTTTTATCTTGAATCATTTGGATATGAACATTCATGCCACAATAAAGAAAATTACATTGAGAATTATGCTAGGTAGCATTCCACACCAAAAAAACTGTTTTTATCATTTACTTACTCGAGGACGAGTAGGAATTAAGCTTGGGGATGCTTGATACGTCTCCAACGTATCTATAATTTTTTATTGTTCCATGCTATTATATTACCCATTTTGGATGTTTATGGGATTTACTTTACACTTTTATATCATTTTTGGGACTAACCTACTAACTGGAGGCCCGGCCCGAATTGCTGTTTTTTTTGCCTATTTCAGTTTTTCGAAGAAAAGGAATATCAAACAGAGTCCAAATGGAATGAAACCTTCGGGGGTGATCTTTTTGGAACAAACGCAACCCAGGAGACTTGGAGTGGATGTCAAGAAGCAGCCGAGGTGGCCACGAGGGTGCCAGGCGCGCCCCCCACCCTCATGGGCCCCTCGTGGCTCCACCGACCTACTTCTTCCTCCTATATATATCTACGTACCCCGAGAACATCCATGAGCACCACGAAAACCTATTTCCACCGCCGCAACCTTCTGTATCCGCGAGATGCCATCTTGGAGCCTTCGTCGGTGCTCCGCCAGAGAGGGAATCAATCACGGAGGGCTTCTACATCAACACCATAGCCTCTCCGATGAGTTGTGAGTAGTTTACCACAGACCTTCGGGTCCATAGTTATTAGCTAGATGGCTTCTTCTCTCTCTTTGAATCTCAATACAAATTTCTCCTTGATCTTCTTGGAGATCTATTCGATGTAACTCTTTTTGCGGTGTGTTTGTCGAGATCCGATGAATTGTGGGTTTATATGATCAAGTTTATCTATGAGAAATATTTGAATCTCCTCTGAATTCTTTTATGTATGATTGGTTATCTTTGCAAGTCTCTTCAAATTATCAGTTTGGTTTGGCCTATTACATTGATCTTTCTTGCAATGGGAGAAGTGCTTAGCTTTGGGTTCAATCTTGCGGTGTCCTTTCCTAGTGATAGCAGGGGAAGCAAGGCACGTATTGTATTGTTGCCATCGAGGATAAAAAGATGGGGTTTATATCATATTGTTTGAGTTTATCCCTCTACATCATGTAATCTTGCCTAATGCATTACTCTGTTCTTATGAACTTAATACTCTAGATGCATGCTTGTCAGATATTGGGTTCCGGCAAAACCCTTAAGGTTCGAACTCTGGGGTGCGCACGAAGATCTACTCCCTACCGATCCACGCCCCAAAACTTCGCCGTGAATCTAAGCTACACGATGAACAACACAAGGGACACGAGGTTTATACTGGTTCGGGCCACCGTTGTGGGGTAATAACCTAATCCAGTGTGTGATGTGGTGGATTGCCTCTGGGGCTGATTATGAACAGTACAGAGGAAGAACAGCCTCGCGAGGGGTGTTCTTGTGGTGGTGTGCTTGGAGAGGAATTTCTCCGTCTTTATTGGCTCTAAGAGAGATCCAGATGATTTCTACTGTGGTGGCTATCTCTATATATTGAGGCCCTGGTCCTCTTCCCAAATATTGAGCGGGAAGGGAGCCAACAACGGCCATTTTGAAGGGGGACAGCTAGTACAAGCTATCCTGACTAAAGGTGGTCTTCGGCTACAAAAGGCACTGGTGATGATGCCGTCTTGGGCTCTGCGGTGATCTCCGTCCTGCCGTCCTGCTGGTCTTGGTCTCGTTGCACCAATATGGTAACCTTTGCTTGATGCCTCCGTAATCCGTGCCTGCGCTTGCCCCATTTGCACCAAAGAGGAAACAAGGACACTACGCTGGCTGGCACCCGCCTAACGTCCGCCTGGCCTTGATCGTCATGGCTTGCATCATGAGCACCTCGCGAGGTACTCCTTGCCTTGATCTCTCCACCTCCTCGCGAGCCTGCCTGGTGAGGCCGCCCCTGAGGAAGCCTTGCATCGTCTGCCCCGCGAGGCCTGGCCCCTCGCGAGGGTCTTGAACTTTGGTTGATGAAGACGGGTCGTACTAGGCCACTGCTTGAGCCACGCCGCACGCCGCAGGCAGGCAAGTTTGGGGACCCCCATTCCCAGAACACCGACAGTAGCCCCCTGGCCCAAGGCGCGCTCGGACTTGGCTTAGCAGCGAAGCCAAAGGTCAAGTGCGGAGCGCCGCGGGCCCCAACAGCATGTGGCCTTGGTCACCGCGTGGCGGTTGATTGGACGTGGGCGACTCCGCTTCTCCACGCTGCCTTGGCAACTGCCCGACTGACAAAAGGCTGGCCTAGGTTAAGCTTACCTTCATTTCTCTCATTCGCCTTGCTCCAGATCCCCTTCCTTGCCCTTGCTCTCTTGCTTCCGAAATCTCCAGATCCGCTCCATCCTTCCCCTTCCAGCGAGCAATGGTGCCCTGCAAGACCGCGGCTGAAGCCCTGCCGGCTTGGTACTCGCCGGCTCTGGATCCCCCAACATGACGGAGAAGAATCTCACCGCTACACGCCTGATGACAGCGGCGCAGGGCAATGAGATGGGGGAGACCGGGCTCCTGGCCGGCTCCGCCCAGCCGGAGGCCAAGGGGAGTACCTTCTACCCCTTCTTCATGAGCACCGTAATCGCCGGCCTGGTGCCTCCTTTCTCTGAGTTCTTCTACGCCGTCCTCCGCCATTACAAGCTCCAGGCCCTTCATCTCCATCCCAACTCCGTCCTCCTCCTATCGATTTTTGCCTACTATTGCGAGGCGCACGTTGGGGTGATGCCGTCCGTGGCCTTGCTGCGCCACTTCTTCTCCCTCCGAATCTCCGGTAGTCATACCTCGGCGTGCGCTGGCTTCGTCGCGTACTCCAAGGCCAACGCGATTTCAAAGACCGGGAAGAGGGTTGATGGCTTCCGGAGCAAGTGGGTCATGATGGATGCCGGTTGCCTCCACTCTCGGCTAGTGTTGCCCACAGAGCAACCCTAGGCTAACGAGGCGTGGTCTTGTGCGAAGCTTCACGACCCCCGGGCGAAGTCGGTGCGGCCGAGCAACATGAAGGCGGCGAAGCTAACAGGGGCCACGCTCCTAAGGGAGTTCTTGGCGCAGCGGGTGGCTCGACTTCAGGCGCACTCGCGCCCGTTGTGGGCGCTTGGGGTTGCGGACGACGATCTCCGCCTGAACTCGATGGCCCTGGCCGACGAGGACCTGGTCGCAGCTCTCCGCCTCTTGGTCGGAGAGGACGTGGAAAGTCCGGAGGGCGCTCCAGCCCCCCTGTTCCTTCACGAAAACTGGCAACAAGTGGTGGAAGCCATGCCCACCTTCGATGGGAGCGGTCTGGTGCCGGAGGTGCCTCTTAAGGGCCAGGAGGCGGCGGCACCGGTGGAATTGTCTTCCAATGATTCCCGCGGAGGAGGAGAGGAAGACGAAGAAGAAGAGGAGCGCGACTCGGAGGCGACCGCTGAGGGGACGGGGGAAACTTCCCCCTGGCGCAGGGCCAACATCCTCCGCACCCTGCCGGACGACGACGAGGCCGACACCAGGCGAGGGGGAGAGGACCCGCCCGTGATCCCAAAGAAGGATAGGTCAGGGCTGATGTCCCAAGGGGCTACCACGGCCCAGGAACTGCTCGAAGCCAGCTCCTGCCCTTCTGGTGCGCCCTCCTCTACCTCTGGACCTCCCGAGGCTGCACCCAGACCAAGAGGCTCATGGGCTTTAAGCTTGGCAAGACACCGCTAGAATATGCCGCGATTGACCAGTAAGTGCTCGAACTCTGTCTTGTTCTTGTTTTTGCTGTCAGGGCTTGACGTCCTCCATCATCTGGTTAGGCCGCCACTTGCGGCGAAGAAGCTGAAGGGGGACACGGTGGCTCCGCTTGGGGCAGGCTCATCCGTTGTGGCCGCGCCTTCACCTGTGGGAAGGGGAGGCAGTGGAGCTCGCATCTCCCCTGCCCGGTCGTCCTCGCGAGGCCAGGAGCAGCGCCCCGGCGGGGTGCCAGCCCCCGTGGCCCCTCTAATTCTGGAGATGTCGGTGCTTGATTTTGTCGCTGAGGCTACCAAGACTCAGGAGCTCCCAGTCTCCCAAGCCATGGTCACGCTGCCGCCTTCTCCTCCTGCTCCACTGGTTCCTGACTCCTCTGCCTCCTCTGCCATCTTGGATCGTGCCCTTGCTGGGCTAGGCCGGCTGCGAGAAGACCTCCAAGGTGCCAACCGCCACCTGGTGGCCGGGCGCCTGGAGCTGACATCTGGCTGGGTTCACTCCGACACCTCCGTCCGAGCGGCGCCGAGCCGGGCTACGGCAGCTTCCGAGGAGGAGAAGCAAGTCGTCACCTAGGCTGCAGCCGCCCGTGATGCGACACTGAAGGATGCCATGGTCGCCCAAGACCGGTGCAAGGCACTGGAGGACGAGCTGCAGGTTTGCGTGATGAGCTCGCCAAAGAGGCTCACGACCGCCAGGCAAAGGAAGAAGAGATGAAGGCTCTGGAGGCCGCCATCGGGGACCGCGACGCTGAGCTGTCCGCTGATCACGGCCGACTTCAGACGCTGGAGCAGAAGTTGAAGGTGGAGAGGGCCGAGCTGGATGCCAAGGCGAAGGTCCTGGCCGAGGATCGCGTGGCCTTCACGGACCTTGAGGAGAGATCCCGCAAGGCGCTGAAGACGCTCTACGATGGTGGCCTAGAGAAGCCGCTGGCCGGGGCCAAGGACGGCCCCGCCCAGCTACTTCCCTTCTTGGTCGAAGCGCTCGAGGAAGTTGTGACCGGCGTTGGCCCCATGGCCGAGGTTGAGGCTCGCGTCCTTTCTTCTACAGCGCTGACGCGGGTTCTCAGCCACATCTACCTTCGCGACCCTAGCGCCAACCTCGACGAACTGCTGGAGCCTGTGGACACCGAGCGCTCCGCCGCTGCTGCTGAAGCCGTGAAGGGCCGAGCGGAAACCCTGCTGGTGAAGTTCCGCGCCTTTGCCACTGCGCCCAAGGCAGGTACTGCTGATTCCGCGGCCTCGGGAGGTGGAGCTGACAGGCGCAACACCACCACGGAGGCAGGGCTCCTGGCAAATGACGGCGCTGCCCAAGGGTGATCTTCTCGCGGCTTCTTTCCTATTTCAATTCCTGCAATATGCACCATGCCTCGCGGAGGCATTTAAACTTGTGTTTGGTATCGTGAGGACAATTTATGGTTTGTAATATTTGCTTTTGAATTTTCTTTGAGATTTTGCGGTTTCCTTCCTATTTGCTTTGGGTTCTACGTCGGCAGGGCCCGGACCCGCGCATACCTCAACCGCCGTTAGCCCCGATCGGATCACCAGGACGGAACCAAGGAGTGAGGGGCTATGTGACAAGTTAGGCTCCTGAGTAGCGATGCTCAGGAGTCCCCCTTGACGCGCGAACAGCAAATAGGGAGGGTGTGTAGGGGTGGATCTGGTGTTCTACGTCGGCAGGGCCCGGCCCCGGGCATACCTCAACCGCCGTTAGCCTTGCGGAACTAAGGAGTGAGGGGCTACGTGACCAGTTAGGCTCCTAAGTCGCGATGCTCAGGAGTCCCCCTTGACGTTCAAACGGTCTTCATACCTTGGCTCCGCTCGGGGAGGGGCGCGCGATGACCAGGTCCGAGGGAACTGGCTGGGCGATGTGCGCTCGGGCGTGACCCGGGCGCAGCCCCCGTGTCCAACCCCCTCGCGTGGCGCTCCCGAGGAGGCGTTGTGATGAGGCCAGACACTGAGCTCTGGGCTCCCTGAGATTGATACAGTCGTGGGCTGCCCTCGGTTGTTTATCACCAGCGCGGAGCATAGTGCTTCCGTATGTGTACGGGCATAGCCACTCCTCGGCGGTGTCATCAGCCAGCACGGAGCATGGTGCTTCCACTAGTATGTGGGCGGGGGGCCCCCTCCGGGAGGAGCCCCCGGGGCGTGTACAACCCCGCCCTGACATGTGGCTGGCACGGCAGGGCTAGACAAGGTGTATCTGGGCACTCGTGAGCCAGCGCGGGACTCACGAAGACCTACCTCAAGGCAGGTTGCGCCTGGTCTTGAGCCTTGGGCGGCTGAGTGTTCCTGCGAGATGGTTAGATACAAATGCTCTATGTGCTTAGGTCCCGGCCCTCGAGCGAGCTCAGCCGCCGCTGGTATGTCAGGTCGCGATGCCGTGGACAAGGCCAGGGGGTGAGGGCAGGAGAGCCAGTAAGAGCTCCTGAGTCGCGATGCTCAAGCGCCCCCCCCCCCCCCCCCTTTTAACATGCAAGCAATTTGCATGAGGGAAAAAAGGCCCGTGGTAGACGGGAGGTGATAATCATACGCAGGTTAAGAATGAGATGCAAATCGGCTTGGATAAAAGCAGGGAGGATACATGCCACTGGGTCAGGCCCGAGCGGCTTGGGGATGATGCAGCCCGAGGGGCGCCCCCAGCAAGGTAACCTAAAGACATAAGCAAAAGGGATACATGCCGCAGGGGACAAACCCACGCGACCTGGGAATGATGCAGCCCCGTGGGCGCTCCCAGCTGAAATGAACTCGAATGATGTCACCTCATACCGTCGTAGAGGGGGTGTTGGAGTAGCTGAAGGTGCACGGTGAAGAGACTGACCCTCACGAGCCACCAGAGCCCTGAGCCTCGGGAGGCTCTGGGGGTCCAGACGGTTCCTCGAGGACCATCTCCATCTCCGCCAGGACCGCGCGGTGCCTGGCCTCCTGAGCTGCCAGAATGCTTCGCAGATGATGCTGGTGAGTGGCAGCCGCATTCGGCAGACCGAAAGGCATGCAAACATAGCTGTGTGGCGGACTCTCGCAGCGTCCCATGCGCAAAGGCCAGAAGCGCTCTTGAGACGCGACTCGGCTGAGCCCTGGGTAGTCAACGCAGACGCGCAGCCCGCCATCCTCGCCTGGATGGGGAGCTACGCCAGGTAGGCAGCGATCGCCGCGTATGACTCTTGATTCTTGAAGCTCCTGAGTGGCCTTGGTGATGAACTCCCGAGGGTTAGGCCTTCCTTGCCCCATGCCTTCCTGAGGGAAACGTGCTGCGAAGCACGCCTCCAAGTGGTGCCCGAGCGTCTCCCTCGTGATCTTGGCAAAGTCTGAGGCCCTCTAGAAGAGAGCCCCCGAGCCCTGCCCGAGGAGGGCGCCGGGCGCGCCTTCCTATGCGATGGAGGGAGGCGCCCCTTGCACGGGTGCGGGTCCTGATGCGACACCTCCGGAGATGCCAACCTCCTGAGGCCTTGAGCTTGGCGATGTCTTATTCTTCTTGGGAACTGCCTCGGGAGGGTTCTCGCTCCTGTTGTCTAGGTCCTCGATTGATGCAGCTTGGAAGGCGCGCTTGAGGGAGCACACCGCATCCTTCTCTTCGCAGGGGACTGTGATGATTCCGTCGCTTCCCGGCATCTTGAGGACATTGTAACCATGGTGAGTTACCGCCATGAACTTGGCCAGGGCTAGATACCCGAGGATGGCATTGTATGGCAGGCAAATGTGGGCAACATCAAAATTGATGAGCTCGGTGCGGTAGTTCTTGCGCTGTCCGAAAGTGACAGGGAGACGAACCTGCCTATTGGAGTAGTGGAGCCATCAGTAACTCCTAAGAAAGGCTTGGTTGGCTGAAGTTGGTCATAAGGCACTTGAAGGTTGTTGAATGTCTCAACGGACAGAATGTTGAGTCCTGCACCTCCATCGATGAGGGTCCTGGTAACTTGCACATTGCTGATGGCTGGGGAACAGAGCATTGGAAGGATGCCAGCCATAGCGGCACACTTGAGCTGATCTGCTGAGCTGAACGTGATGGCGTACGTGGACCACCTGAGAGGGCGCGTGGCCTCGAGCTTGGGGAGGACTACATTCACCTCGCGAGCAAACTGCTTGAAGATGCGCTGAGAGGCTGGGGCCTGGGCACCGCCCAGGATGCAAGCGATAGCACGTGGCTCCTGGAAGCCCCCAACCCCCTCGTCCTGGTGGTGGTCATCATTCCTTCTTGGCGATGGTGGTAGAGGAGGAAGGCCTGCGTTGCCCTGCGGGCGATCCTCACGAGGCTGATCCCTCCAAGCCCCCTCGCAAGGCTAGTCCTGCCAGCGATCCTCGCGAGGGCAATCATGCCAGTCCTGGCGAGGGCCTCGGTCGTCCCATCGTCCTCCACCTCTTCATCCGCCTCGGCCGTAGCCTCGGTCGTTGCACTCGGGGCGTCGACCGATGTGTCCTTCTCGAACGGCTCTGAGCTCTTGGCATTCGTTGGTGTTGTGGGTGTAGAGGTTGTGGTAGGCGCAGAATCGGCTACCCTTGTACGACTCTGACTGGTCCCTGCCGTGCTTCGTGTCCGGTTCTGCTGTGAGCACAGCTGCTCCTTTGCGCTTCACGTCCTTGGCCTTGGCTTTCTTCTCTTCTGGGTCAGCAGCTGGAAGCTCGAGGAGGGAGAGGCGCCCCTCCTCAGCTCTTGCGCACTTGGTCACCAGGTTGAACAGCTCCAGAGATGTGCACAGATCCTCGTGGATGGCAAGCTCCTCTTTCATCTTGACGTCACGGACGCCGTCAGAAAACACTGAGGTGATGGCCTCCTCAGTCACCTTGGGGATCTTGAGGCGAGCGCTGTTGAAATGCTGGATGTACTTCTGCAGGGTCTCTCCAGGCTGCTGCTTGATGCGGCGCAGGTCACCCACAACCGGAGGGCGGTCGCGAGTGCCCTGGAAGTTGGCGATGAAACGGCTGCGCATCTCGTCCCAAGAGGAGATCAAGCCGGGAGGCAGGTTCAGGAGCCAGGTGCGGGCACCATCCTTGAGCGTCATGGGAAACCAGTTCGCCATGACCTTTTCGTCTCTGTTGGCCGCCTCGATGCCCAGCTCATAGAGCTGCAGGAACTCCGCGGGGTCGGCCGTGCCGTCGTAGCGAGGAGGCAGATCCGGCTTGAACTTGCCTGGCCAGGCGACGCTGCGTACCTTCGTGGTGAAGGTGCGGCAACCTACTGTTGCCACCGGAGCTTTTTGCAGACGCGGGGCCTGCTCTTGATGGTTCCCACGCACCGCTGCCAGGGGCAGCACGGGGTCTTGGCGTGCTGGAGCAGGGATGCGGTCTTGGCATGCTAGAGCAGGGATGCGGTATTGGCGTGCTGGAGCAGGGAGCACGCGAGCGCCTTCTTGGGGCCGAGGGATTTCTTGGCAGCTCCTTTCTTGTCGCGCGGGCGCTGGACGCGGTGGGTCTCGTCCAGGGGCCGCGCGCCTTGGAGCCAGGGCGCCTTCTTGGGGAGGAGGTGGCGGAGGCACCTCCTGAGCTGCATCGCCCACGCAGGACGGCGGGCGAGGCAGCGAGAGGGATGGCGCCGGAGAGCCCCCTGCGGCGCTGACGAGCTTGGTGATGTGAGCGAGCCACTCCTCATAGAGGTTGTCGACGGGACGGTAGTGCAAGAGCTCACGTGCCAGGAGCAACGCGGCCTGCGCGTCCGTGGGAGCGCGACGAGCGTGAGACGACGAACCAGCTGGAGTTAGTGACAGAGTGGCGGTGCGGCCTTCTCGCCGCACCGAGGGGTGCAGCGAAGATGCTTGCTGCTCGTTCCCCGCCGGGCCGGTGGCG
This sequence comes from Triticum timopheevii, assembly GCA_963921465.1. NCBI lineage: Eukaryota > Viridiplantae > Streptophyta > Magnoliopsida > Poales > Poaceae > Triticum > Triticum timopheevii. The sequence continues at coordinate 376,254,073 of OY997270.1, forward strand.
GCGTTAGCGGCAGGTGAAGGAGAACAACGAGGAGGCCCACCGATGGGAGCCGTCTGGGCGACGCGGGCGGCGAGAGCAGCCCGACGCTCGGCGCGAGCTTGGCGAGCGTCTGCCATGGATGCGACGAAGCGATGGAATGCAGAACAGCGGAAAGAAGATTCTGGCGCACCCCTACCTGGCGCGCCAAATGTCGGATATCGGGTTCTGGCAAAACCTTTAAGGTTCGAACTCTGACGTGCGCACGAAGATCTACTCCCTACCGATCCACGCCCCAAAACTTCGCCATGAATCTAAGCTACACGATGAACAACACAAGGGACACGAGGTTTATACTGGTTCAGGCCACTGTTGTGGTGTAATACCCTAATCCAGTGTATGGTGTGGTGGATTGCCTTTGGGGCTGATGATGAACAGTACAGAGGAAGAACAGCCTCGCGAGGGATGTTCTTGTGGTGGTGTGCTTGGAGATGAATTGCTCCGTCTCTGTTGGCTCTAAGTGAGATCCAGATGATTTCTACTGTGGTGGCTATCTCTATATATTGAGGCCTTGGTCCTCTTCCCAAATATTGAGCGGGAAGGGAGCCAACAACGGCCATTTTGAAGGGGGATAGCTAGTACAAGCTATCCTAACTAAAGGTGGTCTTTGACTACCAAAGGCACTGGTGATGACGCCGTCTTGGGCTCCACGGTGATCTCCGTCCTGCCGTCCTGCTAGTCTTGGTCTCGTTGCACCAGTATGGTAACCTTTGCTTGATGCCTCGGTAATCCGCGCATGCGCTTGCCCCCTTTGCACCAAAGAGGAAACGAGGACACTGCGCTGGCTGGCGCCCACCTGGCGTCCGCCTGGCCTTGATCGTCATGGCTTGCGTCATGAGCACCTCGCTAGGTACTCCTTGCCGTGATCTCTCCGCCTCCTCGCGAGCTTGCCTGGTGAGGCCGCCCCTGAGGAAGCCTTGCATCGTCCGCCCTACGAGGCCTGGCCCCTCGCGAGGGTCTTGAACTTGGGTTGACGAAGACGGTCCGTACTAGGCCACTGCTTGAGCCACGCCGCAGGCCATAAGCAGGCAAGTCTGGGGACCCCCGTTCCCAGAACATCGACAATGCTGGATAGCGGTCGATGTGTGGAGTAATAGTAGTAGATGCAAAATCATTTCGGTCTACTCGTCGCGGACGTGATGCCTATATACATGATCATGCCTAGATAATCTCATAACTATGCACTTTTCCATCAATTGCTTGACAGTAATTTGTTCACCCACCGTAATACTTATGCTATCTTGAGAGAAGCCACTAGTGAAACCTATGGCCCCCGGGTCTATCTTTTACCATATAAGTTTCCCATCTATCTTATTTTGCAACCTTTACTTTCCAATCTGTATAATAAAAATATTTATCTTATCTTATTATCTCTATCAGATCTCACTTTCGCAAGTGGTCGTGAAGGGATTGACAACCCCTTTATCGTGTTGGTTGCGAGGTTCTTGTTTGTTTGTGTAGGTACGAGGGACTTGTGAGGAGCCTCCTACTGGATTGATACCTTGGTTCTCAAAACTGAGGGAAATACTTACGCTACTTTGTTGCATCACCCTTTCCTCTTCAAGGGAAAACCAACGAAGTGCTCAGGAGGTAGCAGTGCTGCATCACCTCATCTGTAAAGCACATTGGGTGTGCAGCGCCCATGACACGAGCCATCTCGCGTCGTAGTTCGACTTCCATCCGGGCCCGATGCTGCTGCCGAGCTTTATCGTTTTGGTCGAGCCAAGATCAGTATTCGTCCCTTCTAGTGGGGAGGGTGTCCTTTAGATCCGTAGATGGATCTTGCCTGACCTATTTTAGCATCCAGGTTGCGCCGTAGGTCATATTTGTATTCTGGCCGCAACGGCTCCTTCCTCTTCGGCGAGGGGGAGCGAGCGGGTGTTCGGCCTGTCCAGCCGGCCTGTCCCGTCCTTGAGGGGGGCGGTCGGGCTGATCTGGGTGAGTATATCTTGGTGTGGGCTCAAGATCCTCGTCATCGAATTGTGGCAACAGTTTACATTTAGGGTAGCTTTTGGTTTGCTCCTCATAGTCGTACCCTTCTTCGGCTGCTAGGACTTTTGTCCATCTGTCGTTGAGGTTGTCTTGTTCGGCTTTTATCTATTGCTGCTTCTTCTTTAGGCTTCGTGCGGTGGCGATAAGCTGTCGTTTAAACCGCTCTTGGTCAAGTGGGTCCTCGGGGACTATCAAGTCCTCGGCTCCGGCGCTAACCTCCTCTTCGAAGAGGGGGAGGTAGTTACTATCCTCGGAGTCATTGAGGTCCTCGGGATTAAACTTATCCCCGCGCTCCTTCGAGTCATCTGGCTGTTGCTCGGCAGTAGCGGGGTCGCCGAGGTCCTCCATATTGTCCGGGGTGTCGTTTTCTGCGGTGCCCATATTGTTTTCCTTGCCTCGGCGCCCCTTGGATCGTCGGCGCTGTCTCTGACATTTGGGCGGATCCTTGTGGGCTTGTTGCTATCTCTCTTGGGGGTACTGTCACCATTATTAGCACCATCGTCCTTGTCCTTGGGGGTGTCCACCATGTAAACATCATAGGTGGAGGTGGCCGTACATTAGACGGTGATGGGAGGTGCAGTATCATCATGGGCCATGGCTTTGACATCTTCGTCCATGTCTTCGGTCTCCTCAAAGGCGTAGTCCAGCATGTCAGTTAAGTCTTCAATAGTTGCTACTAAGTAGGTGGTGGGTGGGATGTAAAATTCCCTGTGGCCCGCCTCAAGGCTCTACCGAGCGTGGATCGAGGATGGGCCATCCGCGATAGTCATCATATGGATCTGATCTAGCGTCTCATTTAACAGGGCGAGACTAGCCAGATTGGTACATGAGATTTCTTTGGACTCGACCTCTGGAGTGATGGTGGGGTGAGGGGTGAGTCCGGCCAGGGCTGACTCCCAGTCTTCGGACACTAAAGTTGTGTCAAGGCTCAAAGCCAGATCCGCGGTAAGGAGGGTGAGTCCGGCCGCGATTGACTCCCGGTCTTCAAACGCAATGGTCGCATCTAGGCTTGAAACCGGGTGGGAGGTAAGAGCTAATCCAGAGATCAGATCGGGAAGAGATCCCAAATTCGACGCTTCAGGGCTTTCGGGCGCCTCGGATGAAGCCAAGAGGCCGGTGAAGATCAGATCACCCCGAGTGTCAGTGACATACTCAAGGTTACTGAACCTGATCTGGTGCTCAGGGGCGAAGTTGTCGACCTGGTCGAGATGACCAGTCGAGTTGGCATGTAAAACGATGCTACCAAATGTGAGAAGCTAGCCGGGGACGAAGATGTCCCCGGTGTTGATGCTAGGGCTGGAAAAAAAAGCTCGAAGCTCGCAAGCTAAACGAGTAGCTTGTGACTCGGCTCGAATCAACTCGAACTCGAAGAATAACGAGTCGAGCCGAGCTTTAGTTTAAGATCTTTTATAGACCAAGTTAAATGAGCCAATCTCACGAGTACTTGTGTAACTCGTTAGGCTCGGTACAAAAGAGATCAGCCACTCATCACCCTATGTCCCAGGCACAAAACACAAGGCCTAGCCATTGAAGGCCCAGCCGCATAGGAGACTCATGCGCTACAAGGAAATTACTATTGTTTAGTGATATATATGTTTAATATATACATAATCATTTTTACAATATTTGGGGGTTTTATGTTCATATCTTTAACGAGCTTAACAAGCTAAACGAGCCAGCTCGCGAGTTATACGAGCCGAGCCAATCTTGGATTTGAGCTCGTTATAATAACGAGTCGAGTCGAGCTAGCTCGTTAACGAAACAAGCTCTAGCGAGTCGAGCCGAGCTGGCTCGACTCGGCTCGAATTCCAGCCCTAGTTGATGCCATCTCCGATGATCAGGCAAGCTCTCGATCCTTCGGCGATCCAACAACGGAACTCTCAATGAAAGCACCAATGTCGGTGTCAAAATCGGCAGATCTCGGGTAGGGGATCCCGAGCTGGGGATGTTGGATCAATGGGGAACAAGGGACGAAGGAGACGATGTTTACCCACGTTCGGGCCCTCTCTAAGAGATAAAACCCTATGTCCTGCTTGATTATATTGAAGTGTATAGGATGATTACAGAGTCGATCTACCACGAGATCAGATGAGCTAAACCCTAGGTGAATAGGATGATGTTCGTTGCCCTAGCCTCTACGGACTAAACCCTCTGGTTTATATAGACACCAAGGGTACTAGGGTTACACATAGTCGGCTACAAGGAGGGAATAAACATGCCGATCTCTAATCTTGACTTGGAGTGCACACCAAGCCTTTGAGGATTTCATGTCCGGACACGGAGTCGCCCTATAGCTCGGCCTTGTAGTGGTGCAGCCCACCAGTCCGGTCCATAAGAGATAGTCTGGCAGCCGGAGGACCCCCTAGTCAAGGACTCCCTCAACCGGTCCAATCCCAAACTCGCTCCACATTAGGAAAATTAAGGTGCCTCTAAAAAATGTGGTTCGTCAAAAAGAAAGTGATATTGACTAAAGATAACCTGGCAAAACATCGTTGTGAGGGCACCAAAAGATGTTGTTTTTGTGATCATGATGAGTCGATTCAACATCTCTTTATCAATTGCTAACGAGACTATGGCGCACAGTACACATGGACTTTAATGTTAGTCCACCTAGTAGCATTGATACCTTAATTTGGGAATTGGTTAAATGGAGTGGAGTCTAAGAGCATCTGTACTCGCGCCCCCAATAGGCCCCCCAGGGCCACTTTTTTCCCGCCGGCGCCAACCCCCCCCCCCCCCCTCCCCCAGTCGCCCCCCAGGACGCCGGATTCTACCAGTTCGGTCATTTTTCGGCCCAGCGATCCCAAGCCGAACCCAGCGCACTGGGGGCGCTTGGGGGCTCCGGCGGAAGGAGAAGTGGCGCATGGCCACCACTCTCAGGCGAAAAAAAGTTTTTTGCATGTCCAGATTTGCCCCCCGCGTGCACTATCCCTCCCGCCGCCGTGCCAATTCCGGCGCCACCTACCTGCCCACCGCCGCTAAAAAGGCCATTTCCCCGCCGAAAAGAGAGGGTTCACCACGGCAGCCTCCACCCCACTCCTGGGCGAGCTTTCCGGCGCTCCGGCCACATAGGCGGGGCTACCGGCGGCTGTACGCCTCCCACGCCCGCCAGGTGTTCGACGTTTTGTCTGCTCCGTGATGGACTCGGACAACGAGGAGGCGCTCGCGGTGCTGCTGGAGGAGGAAGCCGATGCCGATGCCCAGGGCGAAGAGCACCTCATGGTCCTCGCCGCTCTGGCCGGCCTGTTGCGAGCAATGCAAAGCCGCGGCGAGGTGGCTCGGCGTCGGGCCGGCAGAAGGCAAAGGAAAGGCATCGACTGGAGGGCTACTGCTTGCTCTATGCCAACTACTTCGCCGACGCTCCACTACACTACGTTAAAGTATTTCGGCGCTGTTATCGGATGAGCCGAAAGCTCTTCCTTAGGATTGTGAATTCCATTCGGGAGTTCGACAGCTACTTCAAGTGCAAGAAGGATTGCACTGGCACACTTGGATCCACCTCACTCCAGAAGTGCACGACAGCTATGAGGATGCTTGCATATGGAGCTCTCGGTGATATACTGGAAGACTATGGACGCATGGCCGAGTCCACCACCATAGAGTGTTTGTACAAGTTCTGCAGGGCAGTGGTGGCAGTGTTTGGACCACAATACTTGCGATCACCCAATGTTGAAGACACTGCTCGGATCCTAGCACAGAATGCAGCAAGAGGATTCCCTATGATGCTTGGAAGCATCGACTGTATGCATTGGGCATGGAAAAACTGTTCATTTGCTTGGCAGGGGATGTACAAAGGCGCCAAAGAAGCTTGGAGTGTGGTACTTGAGGCAGTGGCCACACATGACCTCTGGATTTGGCACTCCTTCTTTGATATGCCAGGAACTCACAATGACATTAACGTACTACGGTGCTCGAATGTCTTTGCCAAGCTTGTTGAAGGTCATGCTCCTCCGGTGAACTTCGAGGTCAATGGGCGCCACTACAACAAGGGATACTACCTAGTAGATGGCATCTATCCGAGATGGTCCACATTTGTGAAGACTATCTCAAATCCTGTGCCAGGAGGCAAGAACTCCTACTTTGCCAAGTGTCAGGAGGCTTGCAGGAAGGATGTCGAGTGGGCATTTGGTGTGCTCCAATCTCGATTTGCTGTTGTCCGGTACCCCACTCCGACCAGGTCGAAAGATCAAATGTGGGAAGTCATGACTTGTTGTGTCATCTTGCACAACATGGTCATTGAGAGCGAGCAGGAAGAGCCAGTATTTGACAATGAACCATATTACAAGCAAGGTCCTCTTGCCCAAGTTGATCACCAATTACCGGCAACCTGGGTTGCCTTCCTGAATATGCGTCAGGAGATCCGAGACCCACAGGTGCATCAAGAACTACAGCACGATCTGGTGGAGCACCTTTGGAGGCTCAAGGGCAACGCGTAGCTCGACGTGTGATGAAATTAGTTTTTATTTGTGTTGAAATTATGAGTTTGATTTGTTGAACTAGTGATAAAAATTAGTTAGTGTTGAATTTGTGCCAAAGCACGCCAAATATGGGCCAAAATTGGGCCAATTTGTGCTGAAAGTGGGCCAAAATCTACGATCGGGGGCGACCTTGGGGGTCGGCTCGGAACCCGAGCCCCCCCCCCCCCCCCCCCCCGGTGATTTTTCCGCCGGTTGGCCCCCAGGCGGCGCTATTTTAAGCCCATGGGGGGGCCGAATGGCTGGAGATGCTCTAAACTAGCGGCGCATATTCGAGTCAGTGTATGTGCATTAATTTGGGCCACATGGAACTATCAAAACGACATTATTTTTCACAAACAGAACATTGCAATTTTTTTGCAGGTTATCTACAAAGCAACTTCCTAGATCCGTACGTGGTCATTACTCAGTCGTGCGGAAGTCAAGGGGCATATGGCTTATGAGTGCAACTGTTGGGAGACGGTAGCACGGGATACGGGAGAATTCCTGGGCTCCCACCCCTAGGGTGCTCTCGGTGCTCCGAACTTGGTAGAACATTTTTAAATGTTCATAAAATTTTGGAAAAAAATTACCACATTCACACAACATCAATGTATGTTGTCACAAGATTTGGAATAAAAATACGAAACATAACTCGAGAAACATATATGACAAATTCGACAAAATAGTACATAATATAAGTTGGGCTTGAGATTTGACCCATTATCACATTGATATCAAATTTATCATTTTTGTACCTCGAGCAATGTTTTGATTTTTTTTATTTAGAATTTGGTGAAAACATGCATTCATGTTATGTGAATGTGCTAGATTTTTCTTCAAAATTTTGTGAACATTTTAAAATGTGTAGAGCACTCGGGAGCACTCCAAGGGTGGGAGCATCTGATACATTCCTCTCGGGATATCTACAACCGGTTTGGATGAAGGTAAAACAACAGGATAGCTGTATAGGCATCTCGTCTTATTTTGCTAGTTGTGTTTTTTTTTAACAACTCTTTTTGAGTTTTTGCAACGGCACTGCATGCTTACTGGAGACTTCAGTTAATAATATTGTTGCATGCATCATTGTGATGCAAAGGCCGGGGCAATCATCCCTTTCGGAAAAAAAAGACGATATAAACAGTTGAAGTCCTCGGTTATACTACTAAATGTAGATAGACTAGCAGCGATTGTGGTATGTCCGTACCGAGCATGCCTGGAGCAGCTTCTAGCAGTTCAAGGCCGGGAACGAAGCCACGTCGTTGTCGCACCGGCTGCAGAGGAAGACGTGCGGGACGTCCTCCGTGTCCGCGACCCCGGCGCACCGCGTGTGCTGCCATGCCTCGCAGATGTCGCAGCACGCCATGCGCTCGCCGTCGTCGTCGTCCGCGCCACATACGCAGTCCACGACCCTGTCTCCGACGTCGCCGCTCCCCTCGCACACGGCAGCCGCTTTCTTCATCTGGTCGCCCTCCTCGGCCGGTTCCTGCTGCTCGCCGACCACCCCTTCGACCACGACGGTGCTCCCCACGCCGATCAGTCCGAGCGCCGGGCTGGCCTCCAGGCCGGCGCCGATCCCCACGACGCACTCGGCCGTGAAGGTCCTCAGGCCGAGGTACATATCCCTGAACAGCCTCTGCACCTCCCACTTGAGTTCGCCCACGGTGGCATGCGCCGGCACGGTCACCGTCTCGTACGGCGGAACCAGCTCCGGGCTCCCGTTCCTCACGATCAAGGTGCAGCAAAGGCTGATGTAGACATGCCCGACTACGCCACTGTTGGTGGCGTTCATGCCTTCGTGGTAGTCCTTGACGAAGTGTTTGATGTCCAATATCATTCTTACCGCCACCGGGATCGCGCCGAACGCGCCGGTGGTGAGCGCCTGGCTCGGCTCCTTGAGCACGTGCCTGTACAGGTGCACAAGGTCTCTCATGAGCTGTGCCCTGGTGAGATGGAACCGCACCCTCATCTTGCCGTGGCCCGGCGGCACGCCGGCGCCGGCTCCGACCGCCGCCGGGAGCACGCTGGACACGTCCTCCAGGCAGTACTCGAGCACCTTGGTCACCGGGTTCATGGCGCGCCGCACCACGTAGTTGCCAACGATGTGGTTGCCGAGGGACTTGAGCACGAAGTCGAGGAGGCCCGTGTCGCCGATGTAGGTGCGCGCCGCGTCGCGCACTTCTTGCCGCGTGACCCACCGCGCGGCCGGCGCCTCAGACCGGCGGAGCGCGTCGACGACGGCGCGGGCCGCCATGTCCACGCGCTTGGCCGACCACCGGCACGACGCGTCGGACATGATGCCGCGGTAGTCCATCGCCGTGACGGAGGTGGCCGGCAGGCGGGTCCGGAGCTCGAGCATGAAGCGGAGGAGGTCGCCGAGGTTGAGCAGCTTGTGCCCGCTGATGGCCTGGTACTTGGTGACCACCATGGGGAGCTCCTGGCTGAAGCAGGAGAGGTGCGGCACGAGCACGCAGAGCGGTATGGACTGGAGCGCGTGGAGGGACTGCTGGTACGACTGCAGCGCGACGCCGTAGCTCGGGCGGCCGTACCTGTAGCCCCACCGCCCGAACCATGTGTCGCCGTACGCGACGCCGTGCAGCAGCCTGAGCACCATGTGCCCTTTCCTCGCCGTGTCACCAAGGCTCACCGTCCTTGCAACGCACGACATAGATTGAGTGAGTGCACGTGAGAACTCATCGCCGCTCATGCAGAGCATATACACATACGTTTGCGATCGATATATACTATACGTACGTACGTTGCAACGTCACAGACATACGTATATACCTTACGTGTAAGGCTGAGCATATGCGGTCCCAGAGGTCCATGATCTGGTGGCCGGAGACGAAGTCGGAGCCGCCTTCGAAGCCGTGGAGGGCGACGAGGTGGCCGTAGCCGTTGAGGTGCACGATGCCGTGCAGCAGGTGGCCCCTGGAGGTCGCCGTCCCTTTCGACGCCTTCTCGGCGCCGCCACCACCGTGGCCGATCCCGTAGCACAGCCCATCGGTCTCCACGGAGGATTCCCTCTTCGGCAGCACGAAGTGAAACCTCTTGCTGCATATCAGGTGCCGACCCCAACCTGCGACATGGCACGACACACATAGGCGACCGATCATCTCCCCGTGACAGACTGATCGCCTGGTGCGTGCGATGGTTACTCAAAACCTGTACGTATGTACCGATGACACGGCAGAGGTGGCACTGGCGGTGCGGCGAGGCGGCGACCTCCTCCTCGACGACGAAGAGCCTGACGACGGTGGGCGGGTGGCGGTGCAGCTCGAGCTGGAACGACCAGCACCTGGTCTCGCCCTGGACGCCGGCCTCCAGGTGCGCGAGGCCGAGGAGGGTCCTGACGTTGTCCCGGAACGCGCCGGCGAGCTGCGCCGGGTAGCCGGGCTGGCAGAAGGAGTCGAACCGGAACAGCACCTCGCCGCGCTTCCGCCGCCGCGAGCCCCCCAGGCTGATCACCATCTTAGCAGCCATGTCGTCGCACCCGACCCCGAGAGAAGACAGGTGTTGGCGTGGACTGGACCGCGCCGCACTTTATGGTGCCGATCATGCAGCGGTTCCTTCGGCTCCTTCTCACGCGGTAAGTGCCCGGGATTTAGAAAGCTTCGGCGGTCTGGTGAGACCCGAGCTCTGTAAACAATGGACCATGCATCCTTCTAGACCACTAGACATGGTGCTCATGCACAGCATGGCTCGTCTCCTATTGAAACTTTGCACACAGCACCTCGCGTTATCTCATGTACCAGTCCATGCACGACCATCTTAATCAGCAGTGCAGTTGTTGATGCCGAGACAAATATTACAGATATCTTAAACATCCAAACCAGTAATAAGTACTCCCTCCGACCCAAAATAAGTATCGTGGTTTGGATCACAGGGAGTCCTATCAATTGAACTGCAAAAACGTCTTACGTTAAGTCACAGAGGGAATAGATAGATACTGCTCCGATGGTGAGCGTTGTGAGGGGGAAAAAACATCCATGGCCAGTGCAGGGTGCTATATGCAAATGCGATGCAACCATATCATGTGTCTAAGATATATGGATGGCTGGTCTAAGCATGAAGTAATGCCAACGAAGTACGCCTTGGCTAACTGAAAGGTAGGGCGCAGTAGTTTAAGATGAGGGGAACCGTTATTTTACATTGTTTAACAGGGACAGAATGGAATGCATGTTCTACAACTTCGGCACCCCGTGGAAGTGTGAGGTCGATGTATATTCATCCGCAACTACCGCCTTCAGAGAGTAGGTGACCCAAATGGCTATCGTGAGCTATTTGTCAAGTACTACTAGTACAACTAATACACAGTTTCAATCCTGACACTATGCTGTTTTTCCTAAGCTTCACAATCAAATTCCCACATATGAAGCAGCTATGGGCCTTCTGAAATTCAAAGCGGTGAAAATGCTGCTGTTCTTATCTGTCCTTTCTACCTACCATCTGCCAATTGCTCTGTTATCTATGCTCTGCAAAAAGCCTCAGAGCTTACCATGGAGTACCGCGACCGGGAATGATCTGCGCGATCAGAATGTACACTGTGAAGCTGTAATGGTAGACAAGATCAGAGTGCCCAGTTAGGCTTGTCCGGTGATGATTCTGCTCTGGTCATTCTTCAATAGATTCTAGGTAACACGACCGAGTGAGCCGAATCTGTAAGAAAGGCGACATATGCATCAATGCAGCTGCTGAGACTAAACAAGGAGATAAAGTGAACCTCACCTGAGCAAAAGCGTAGATTGCTTGCACGATCCTAGCATAATCTGTCCCGAGCATTTGGATCACAATATCAGCCAAGAGTGTGCCCCACATTCTGTGTGACAGTCAAGTGTAAGCACAGAACAGTTAGTAGGCCACTTACAGGCAAAATACTCCATGTGCAAAGGGGAATTTAATTTGATCAGATCATGGTGTAAGATAGATATTGACAGCCAGAAAAATAAGGCGGTAACAGCAAGGAAAGGTTTATGAAAATATACTAGAGAATATTAGAATAAACATACATTGGTCCAAGTAAACTCATGAAACTCCTAAGGCCAACATATCTAGATGCTGCACGAGCCAAACCCTGCATACATTCAAGAGGACTGTTAAACCTTGACATCTGTATGTACGATCTTCGACAAAAAAACGTGGGTACAATGCCAATATTGATGTACAAAAGCAGCTGCCTCCTACACACTTTGGGCATACTAGCTCGCTGAGGAATAGAATGAAGATAAAAAGATGGTATTACCTGCCTAGCTGCAAGCAAGCCAGCTCTGGATTCAAGGTTAACAGCAGCTAATCGGCCACCCTGGAAAAGGTAAAGACATTACTTCTGGAGGATATTATGTTAATATAGTAGTGAATATTGTTAGAAGTATAATGCGTTTGAGTTAGAGATAGAATTAGTAATGTCTTGTCTTGTACTCCAAGTCTCTACCTCACCATGTACTCTATATAATCCCTCACAAGGGTCAGATCAATACAACAAAAAATATTAGCCATCTATATTTTCTACATGGTATCAGAGCGGTTAGTCTCACGACGCCGATCCTAGGTTCCTATTCTACTTCCGCAGCGCGCTGCCACCAGGGAGATTAATCTCTCTTCCCGGGGGCGCGGCACCCGATTGATCAGAAGATTAGATCGGTTCCATAGATTATAGATTAGATCAGTTTCATATATTAGGTCAATTCTAATTTTCAAAATTCTATTAGATTAGTTTATCTTTAGCCACAAATAAATTCCGGTGAAAATCAGCGCAAGGTTCGTCGCGGCGATCTCACCCACGCAGTCGCTTGAAGCCACCGGGGCAGCGGACATCTGACGATCCCACGCGGGGCTTCCTGCGTCATCATCTACATCGACAGCAAATCGGCATCTCGACGGCATCGGCAATACATATATGGCTCCACGGCTCTGAGAGTATCTGCATCCCCTTCTAGTGCCTTCGTGTCCCTCCTCTATTACGTGATAATGGCGACGACAATGACCGCGTCATCCACGACAACACGACTGCATCGACACGGCATCACTACAGTGACGACCCCTACACGGCCACACGGTTCTAGCAAAACCGATGTGTGCTCGATGGGCTTCCTCCGGTCTTGGCAAAACCGGTGGACTCATCGCCGACGGCACCCTCTGACATCCGCAAGGTGTATCATCCACGTCTGCAGCTCCGTCATAGCGCATTTTTTTGCACCTCCGGCTTTGTGCGACTTCATCATCCACGACGACTACTACACCGACCATGACTACTTCGACCACGGCTACATCACCATCGGTGACCTCGACATCGACCACACGACTACGTCTACAGCAACACATCGGCAACAACTCCAGTCAACAGCGTCCGCGTTGTCAACAACGTCCACGCCACTCCCGTTGTGACTGCGGGAGGGAATAGAGGAGAGACACGAAGGCACTAGAAGAGGATGCAGTGACCGCCCTAAGTGCCGACCCATCAGAGACGCAGTCGATGATGACGCGGCGGAGAAGACGACAGAAATGCAAGACTTAAATTCAGTCGCAATCGTCTGCTTCACTCCCGCTACGACTGAGAGGGGATGTTAGAAGTATAATGCGTTTGAGTTAGAGATAGATAGTAATGTCTTGACTTGTACTCCAAGTCTCTACCTCACCATGTACTCTATATAATCCCTCACAAGGGTCAGATCAATAGAACAAAAAATATTAGCCATCTATATTTTCCACAAATATCAGTTGTAGCATGCAAACACGTTGGTCTAAATATCAAGCTTTTCCAATGCATTTTCCAGATGGGGAAATAGAACAAGAGCTTATACTAGGCAAACGCAGATATGAAGTTCTATCTATTGCGCTAGCGATGGGCACAAAATAATTAGAGATTCAGGAGCAACAAACCAAAAGAATCAATTAAAATAGGTATACCTGCTTAACAAGTTCTTTCTTAATCTCATAATTAGCTGTCTCCATCAGCAGCTTTCCAGATAGTCTCTTGGCTAACTACCATAATGGTAAGTAACATTAATAAACAACGGTGTTGTGAGAACTAGAAGTAGCAGAATTTGATCTTCCAACAAATAAACTGTATTTCATACCGATTCATAGATTGTTTTCACAGTCAATGCACTGCCACCCTTCCATATCAAAGAATAAATGAAATTAGCCAAAGAAGTGAAAGGTCACAAAGAAATGAGAACAAGTAACCACAAATAACCTTCAAGAATGTACTTTCTAGTCCCTTTGCTCCAATCCTCCAAGCAGCGTCAGTAAGCACCTTCCAGTTGTTTACTTCAATGCTAGGGTTTTCTTTTGAAGATTTCTGTTTATCCCATGGAAATGAAAATGATCCTTTCTGACGGCTAAATGCAGAAACAATTTAGTATTCAAGACCACTAGAGTGGCAAAGAGAGAGTATAGGTCTTAGAAGTTTCAAACACAAAAGAAATTAATGAATATGAAACTGCAATAGCGCCGATTACTAGTTAATAGATTGCAGTGTATATAACTATATATCCATTTAAAAGGAAATAGATTGCAGCGTATCTGGTTACATAGTTTACAACTATTTTCATATATCCCAGGGAAATTTTTGTACGGGCATCCCTGTACTTCCCCAAAATAAGATGTATATACCTCGAATATTCATCCAGGAGGTGTAGAAATATTTCTGCCTCCAGGTCTGCACTACATAATTTACTGGAGCATTGAACACCAAGTTCTCTTCTTACTTGAAGTAAGACATTCCTGTATGATGGCCTCCAGCCCCTATGAAGAACGATAGTACAAGTACAAAACGTTCAAAAAGGTGGCAAACCATATCAGGTCGACTTCTACAGGGTAATTAATCTAATCAGGGATACATTTTTGTATGATACAGGGATAAAAGCCTACTTGACTGACCTTAGAACAGAGCGTGCATCTGCAGCAAGATACAAGAACCTCGACTCCAATTTTGAGATGAAAAGATCTCTCTCCTCGATATCATCCAAAGCAACAACTGAAACGGTGTTCGGCCTCTTTGCAATTGATTTTAGCACTGGGCTGAAATAGCTGCAGGATAAGGAGACACAGAACCAAAGTTTATGCTCACAATGTGAAACATTGGAATGTTATGACAGGTAGATATTGCACCACAGCTTTTTGTGGCAGTCCCATTATGCGAACACAGGAAAGTGATCAGGTCTAACTGAATCAGTTAGCGCAATAAAGAAAACTCAAGAGAAAAACCATGATGGTCTCTAAAATCAGTAGATGGAAAAAGAAACAAAGGAGATGAAATTTTAATCATTTCCAAATAAATATGGTCTAGTTAGCCTTACAAAAGTAAATTCACAGATCTGATCCTCTTTGGCCATAATTAACTCTTTTGCCAAAGAGTTTGATTAAATTATTTCTAAAACAAAAGTAACACTATTCTGTATAAATTCACAGATCTGATCCTCTTTGTCCATAATTTGAATGCATTTAGCGTTACTACTTTGTAATCGTGCACTATATTTACAAGCAACTAGATATATTTGACTAATTGTGTAGCAAAGCATGCTTACCGTCACATCGCAACAGATTATATATGCACACTATTAACGAAACTCCAAACTAGCGAATTCAACTCTGTCTCGTGAAACCCATCACTATGATCCAAACCAAACAATCAGTTATCTCAGTGCTAAGCAGTAAACAGCATAGGAACAATCAGTAAGCTCGAGCGCCAGACCTGGTACCATAGAGGATCTCCTCCAGTTCCAGCAGCTCCTCGTCGGTTGCAAGCTCCAGCACCAGCCTCAGCTCCGGGTCAGACATGCCTTCATCCCCTTCAAAAGCATCACAATTACAAGAGCTCAAGCCAACAGCACAGCCCCTATTTGATTACGGACAGTACCTTCTGCCGCGCTCGCCGAGGAGTACGAAACGGCAGCACAGGCAGGGAGAACGGGCTGGAAAGCCTGAGTCCTGTGGATTCCACCGGGGCGAGGACAGGACGCGACGGCGGGAGCAGGGCGGTCGGCGTAGGTCAGCGAGGTTGGGGCCCGCCGTGCTGTGGGCGGGAAGAGAAGCGAGGACTGGAAAGTGGAGGTGGTGAGGAATGGGAGGATTTGGGCCGTCGAGACGGCGGCCATTGGCGGCGGCTGCTATCGCCGGCGGGCGGTTCGGTGGGTGGTCCAAAATCCAGACCCGCGACGAGGTTTTGTGGAGCACACCTGTATAAGATACGGCCACGACACACATGGAAATCGTATGGTTTTCTCAGTTTCATGGCAAATGGCAAAGACTACCACGAATTAAAAAAAAATAGCGAATCTATCTGTGATTGGATGGTTAAAGGGACTGTGATATCCCCAGCCCATTTCAAACCCCTCAGTCTTTCGGAGGTGCTCATATGGATAGGTTCATAGGGATGATGGTATGCGCGTGTATATGAGCGCGTGTGTCTATACTGATGTTAAAAAAGATTAAAATATAAAATAAGTAAATACGATTGAAGAGGACAGCCAGGTTATTAATTTTGAGATATAAAATAAGTATTTAACAAGAAAATTTTAAGATACAAAATAAGTATTTAACAAGAAAATTTTGTTTTTAGACCAGAGTCTAATGGGTTCAATCTATTTTAAGAGGACTGCCAGGTTATTAATTTAGAAAAAAAAAAGAGATGAGAATCATAACAACATGCCCAAACTTGTCGATGGCAAACACAACTCCAAGTCCGAATAAACTTATTGTTTCCTTTCAATGGCATGAACAGGAGAAAGAGTTACTCCATCCGATACATATTAATTGTCCCTCACTTAGCACGAGCGACAATTAATATGGATCGGATGGAGTATCTATTCTGGCACGGCCATGGAGCTCATAATATATATGTTTTAGTTTGTTCCTAGGGTTGGCATCCGGCATATGACCGATCTTGCACCCAACTGGCAACACGGCCTTCGAGTTGTGATCACTCGCATATTGCTGCATGATAGGCCAGGTGTATATCGTTTCCTAAGGCCGCGCTCTGCATGTTCGCACTATGTTTTATGTGTTGTTCTTGAATTGGCTTTAGGAAAATAAATTTAGCTTTTTTAGAATGGTTGCGAATTTTTGACATTTAATGCCAAATTTGTGTACTCTTGTAACAAAACAAATTTAGTCTTAGATTGAAATGAAAAGAACTTTAATATTAGCTGGTAACAACGGGTTTAAGGCTCATGGAGTTGCGGAGGTAGGAGTAGATCAATTCGCTGATATGTATGGTGGTGAATGATGAGGTGGTGCTAGCATCCTTAAGGACGTTCTTGGTTGCCTGCATACTCCTCATCCAGGCCTTGGGGATGCGACTTTGACCCGTTCGGTTGCCTGGCCGGCACCAAAATCTCGGCCCGCACGAAACTTAAATCACCTCCCAACCAAGCCCGCTTAGGACGGCTAAATCAATGGTTTCCTCTCAGCCAGACTCTTGGCGTGCAGGGAAGGGGAACGCAACATCGAAGTCACGCGTGTTGCCGAAAAAACGGAAGGAGGAATTGGGTCACCTTCCGCTGGTTCGGTCGCCCTATTAAGCCCCCCTAGTATCACCACCAAAACTCTCGCCACCACCACCCCCTCGAGCTCCCCATCCCGAGTGGCTTCTTCACCGACAAGCGCGCAAGTGGCGCATCTTCTTCGGTCGGCGGTGGTCGCGGTGGTGATCATTCTTCACCCTCTTCTTTCGAGTTGTTCCATGCCTCCTCCTTGTCACTTTGATAGTTGTAAGTTAATTCACCCCTACTCGTTCAATTCAAGATCCGTGAGCATGTGGTATGAGTAGATCTGCAGGTGGTATGGTAGGATATGTCGTTCTAGTGGCATGCTTGATGATCAGACCATGTGTAGTATGGTAGATAGATAGACATGGTACTGTGTTAAACTTCATGATAAGTCAATGCTAGTTCAATAGATGTGCTAGTGTGTTGGGCTTGAAGATGAGTCCATGCGCAGTATGCATTGTCCTTGTTCAGTAGTCATGATGCTAACCATCGCAGGACATGGCCACCAACACCAAAGACCTTCGTCAGGCCATTGTTCTGTCCGAGAACCTGTTTTGTCCCTCCTATGTGAGGACTCCCAACCGCTATTCGAGCATATGCCTCCTGATACAGATCTGTTCAAGCGGGCTATTGTGCAACCATCTTTAGTGGCGGCGGTGCTTGCGAATCGGCTACTAAGGAGACCATTAAGGTTGCAAAGGCATCAATTACTGTGGCTGCGAAGGGGAACACAATCAAATGGCAGACTTTCCTATCCACGTTCATGCTCAAAAAGATGTGTGAGATCATCATCAGTAGGGTGAGGACTGGCAAGGGCATCAAGGAGGTGCATCTCAACGTTGTTGCCAAGAAGGTCCTTGAGTTTTGTGTCATGAAGGTGACCTCAACCCAAGTCTACAACCACCACATGAAGTGGAGAGCTAGGTGGATCCATATGTCCAAGATCAGAGACCTAAATGGTGCACAATGGGATCAGGAGACCTTCATGATCCCGTTGGAGGCAAAGCACTACCAATACTACATCGCGGTTAGCTAACATACCACTTGTTTCACTATTTGCTTCCCTGGCATGCCAATCACAACTAACAGTGATGTGTTTCTTGCTTAGAACCACCCCAAGGATGTTGAGTTTCTCAACACTCCCATCTAGAACTACTCTCATATGTAGACCATCTTCTCCTGTGGTCTGGCTACCGCCAAGCATGGCATGGGCTCTAGTGAGCCTCTCGGTTCGCCCATGCCTGAGTATCCTAAGACCCAAGAGTCGGAGGACATCATCCTTGATGTCCCTAAGAAGGTTGGTGCTAGTGACCATTGTCTTGTTCATGAGAGTAGAGGACGATGTGCGACTTGATGGAGGAGGATCTCAACGTCTTTCCAGCATGATCGATGTCGTGAAGGAGGTAGCATCCGCCATCAGGGAGAGCAAGCCTGTCAACGTCCACCCTTCCCTCTATAATGTTGTCATGAACATGGGTGGCATCAGTGAGGAGGCTTTGATGCGGATCTTAGCCATCTGTTGTACAATAGGGCACAAGGTCTTGGGTTCACTAGGATGGGAGAGCATCATAGGACCCTCTTTCTTAGGACATGGTTGGATAGGTCTGATGGCGGTGATGACATGCATGATGATGATGATGTACATTTTGAGGTAACTAGGCCTTTACAACACTTGTTGGCCTGTATATTTCAATGAGTTCGTATATATTAGCCCCTCATGGTGATGGTGAACAATGGTAGGATTACACTCTTTTGAATGTGGTGGTAGGATGACGCCATATTAATTAGGACAAACTTATGCTGCTTTTTAGGTATATGACCATGCATGCCTATATTGTTTTTGTTCCATATGTTCTGTTTCTTTACCTGCTGGTTGAATTTTTGCTCTTATGTCTTGGTGGACGAAGTGATATGTGGTGTACTCAGGGAAGATTCTAGAAGTCTATGGTTCATGACAGACATACCATGAACAAGTGAATGTTTGTAAAAGTATTTGCCAGGGGCGGAGCTATAGTGTTGGGCCGGGGTCAATTAACCCCGATGGCCTCGGCCCAAACACTGTTACGTACATAGAGCCCATAAAAAATAATACATTGAAAAGAAAATGACCCCAGTCCAAAAAGGCCCCCCTCATGGCAGCATTCGGCCCAAATAGGAACACATGTGGCAGGCCCAGTGGCCACTGCCGATCGATCCAGGAAAAGGAAAATGATCGATCCCCTCATTCCCAGCGCCGCAAACAATAAACCACTTGGCAAAACAGGCATGGAGTCTGCTACAGAATCCAGAAACCCTGAGTGCACGTATTTTGAAAAGTATATATTACCCTAACTCGGATATCCTGACTGCTGAACTTGGGAGCCACCCAAGCCAAGTGTGGAGGGCTATCATGGAGGGAAGGGATACACTGCGTCAGGGATTGATCAAACGGATTGGCAACGGAGAAACAACACATATTTGGGATCAAAACTGGCTACCTCGTGAGGGGATGTCGGATGTTCCGACCCTTGGGAAGCATAACCCAAAACCCACCCACTAGGGTTTCTGAGCTAATCAGTGGCGCCACGGCATCATGGAACAAACAACTGGTGCAAGAACATCTTATGCCAATAGATGCACAAGTTGTACTAGCAATCCCTCTTTGCACAAGAAACATAAGTGACTTTTGGGCTTGGTACTACGAGAAGCATGGAGTTTTTACTGTCAAGTCAGCTTACAGAATGCTCGTTGCAACCAAAATAAGAAGGGAAGCTTGGTTAGAAGGGTCGGCGGGACCATCTAACTCCATAGCTGAGGAGGGGGCCTGGAAGAAACTATGGAGGACGGAGGTGCCCGGGAAAATTCGAATGTTCTTATGGAGACTCTCGAAGCACTCCATTCCAACAAACGATGTCAGAGCAAAGAGGCACATGGCTGACTCCGACCAATGCGGGCTTTGTGGTAACCGGGATTCGTGGCGTCATTCATTTCTAGAGTGTTCATCATCAAGGAGTGTTTGGGCGCTCATTGATGAGGATATCACACATAAAATGATAGAGAGCACGGAGCCAAGCGCAAGGGAGTGGCTGTTTACACTGATGCAAGTGCTATCACACGATCAGTTCATCCTCGCAGCAGTCACATTGTGGTCTATCTGGCATGCACGACGCAAAGCTATCCATGAATCCATTTTTCAGAGTCCCCAATCTACCTTCAGATTTATTGGTCGGTTCATTGCAGAACTAGATACCATAAAGGCCAAGGAACCAGAGCGGAGCACTGCACCAGAGTCCGCGGCACCCGTGCAGAGACGGCCGAAGAAACCACCACCGGGATATTGTAAGATTCATGTTGATGCGGGAGTTATGGCAAGAAGAGGAGGTTCGGCAGCAGCTGTGTGCAGAGATGCGAATGGAAACTATATGGGCAGTTCAGCGCTAGTGATCGAAGGAGTGGAAGACCCGGCCACACTTGAAGCTATAGCCTGCCGGGAGGCATTATCCCTTGCGGAAGACATGGGCATTCAGAATTTTGTCATCGCATCAGATTGTCAACAAGTCGTTTCAGATATCAACAGGAGGTCACACGGGACGTATGGAGCGATTATCGCCGAAGTAAACCTTAGAGCTTCTTTCTTTCAATGTATTTTTTCCTTTGAGAGTCGTGCTGTGAATTATGAAGCACATAGTTTAGCCAAGTTCTCCCTCTCGAGAGGTCCAGGACGCCACGTCTGGTTTGGCGCTCCTTATGACCAGAGATGCATCCCACTTCATGTGGAATTTACTGAATAAACTTGGTTTTCCCCCTCAAAAAAAAACTTGATCGATCCCAGAAAAAGGATCGCCCCATTCATGGCTTCACACCCTCGTCCTTGTGTAGCCCTGGCTCTCCTCTGTTCGTTGAACCGATGTCGCCCCCAATCTCCATTCCTCACTCCTCTCGTGCATAAGAAATTCAAGATTTATTCTGGAGATTCCATCTGTAAGTGGCACTAAAACAGATTTCTTCATCTAATGCTATTCTCCAATTATCTCAGGGTTTGTTCGATGTGTTGATTTATAATTGCTTGAAGGTTTGGGTGGGTTATCTAATCATGTGGGTTACATAATCTTGATTAGTTGCATCCCATCTTCCTCGAAAAAAAGTCACATCCCACCAAGATCGTAAGGATGTGATATATTACTTTTTGAAGATGAAATATCGTAGAGGTCAAGAAAATTTGAGGTAACTACTTCTGTAATCGAAGCTTATTTTATTAAGATTGGCAACTATGATTTCTTATTCATGTGAGGTTACCAAAAAAACATTATAGACATGTTACTTAATACAGGCTACCCATTTTTTAGTCATATATTATTTATATTTGCCATAGAAGATTTAAGACTAGGCGGGAGCAAAGGATGATTACTCCAAGTTCGTGCTCAAAGAGAAGAGTAGTCATGAAGTAGGCAAGGGTGCAGGTTAGATCGGCAGTGTGAGTTGAAACACTCCACTTCATCATTACTGTGGTCTGTGGTGTTCCCCGCAAAAAAAAATCATCATTGTGGTGTTGCTTTTATCATGTGATTGTATGCAAGAGAACGAATTATGGTGGTAGCAGATGGTAAGCTCACCACATTGGGATACAAGGTTACTAGATTTAGCCGAATGTGTGCAAACCATGTGTCTTTATTTGCTGGTTTTATTGAGTTTTTTTCCTGTGTTTTTTCTCTTTCTCTTTCCTTTTATTTTCTTTTCCATTTTTAAAAGTTGGGTAAATTTGTAAATATGTGATTATGTTTTCAAATTGGGACCATTTTTCGAATACAAGTGTTTTTTAAAATTTTGTGAACATTTTTAAATTTCGAAACATTTTTTAAATCCAAGCAAATTTTCAAATTCAGATTTATTTTAAAAAAATCATGAACAACTTTTTAAATTCGAAAACATTTTCTAACTCATGAACATTTTTTTAATTGGCAAAAACATCAAAACTGCAATATTTTTAAAACTGGTGAACTTCCAATTAAAGAACATTTTTAAAATCATTTTTCCAAATTCATGAATGTTTTCTGAATTTTTTTAATATTAGTAATCAATTTTAATAAATCCATGAATATCTTTTAAAATTCATGAAGATATTTTTGAATTCACCAAACATTTCAAAAAAAAATCAAATCTACCGAAAAACCTGAGCCATTTTTTTAGCAAGCAACTGTTGTTTTTTAAGCAAGTGCCAAGGGAAAAACAGAGAGAGGCAACCACATGGGCGGAGCAATGCGGGCAGTGCTACTGGGCCTGGCCCATAGCGCGTTACATCGAATGCAGCAACTGTGCATTTACCACAACTCAAGAAAAGACAATTGTCTATTTACCCTTAAAAAATAAACTGTGCATTTGCTTGACATTCCGCAAGGGCAAATCCTATTCGGCGGCTTTAGCGCCTCCTACCCGTCTTTTTACAAACAGGCGCACACGTCCCCCCCTTCGCGTTGGGCCGGCCCATCTGCGTTTTTTCCCTATTTTGAAAAACGCAAAAGAAATGCAAGTGCAACGTGAATCGATCCGCCCACCTCCTACAAGTGACCACCTAGCCACCACACCTCATGTGATTATGTACATATGTCTCATTCTTTTCTTTTTTCCTTCCTCTTCCTTTTTTCCTTTTTCTTTTTTCTTCTTCTTGTTCGATGATCTTTTTAAAAATTCATGAACTTTTCCTTCAAAATCTATGAACTTTTTCTCAAAGTTGATGGTTTTCTTTCAAATTCGATGATTTGTTTTTCAAATTCGGCAAACTTTTTTCAAATTCGATGAATTTTTTTCAAATCGATGATTTTTTTAAAATTTCATCAACCTTTTTAAAAAATTGATGAACTTTTATAAAATTGTTAACCTTTTTTTCAAAATCAATTAACTTCTTTTCAAATCCGTGAACTTTTTCCTTCATAAGTGATGAACCTTTTCCAAATTTGCCAACTTTATCGAATTCTGTTAACCTTTTTGATTTTTGGATCTTTTTTCAAACAAAAAGTCTCAGAAAGTCAACTGGTTAGCAATCAATCATGGCTGGTTAACCTTTTCTTAAATCTAAATACACTTGCTTTATTGAATAATGATGTTCATAGGAATACTATCAAGGTCTGGCGGGTGTATAAGCCACACATGGAGCCCGAGCCCAAGACCAAAAGCATACTTAGCAAGGTTGTGTGCCTCGACATTAGTCTCTCGCCCCTCGAAGATGAAGGAGCATTGCTCAAAATTTCTAGTTGTCTCTATAATTTCCTTGACTATGCTGGCGTACGCCCCTCCAGTTTGGTTCTGAATATCAAGAACTACACCTTGGCAATCAGAAGAAATAACATCATGTGTTAGCTGAAGATCCGCCGCTATCGCAAGTGCTTCACGACAGGCCAGAACCTCTAATGTCGTTGGGTCAGAAATTCCTCTGCATTTTATGACTGAAGCTCCCAAAACATGCCACCCGTGTTCTGCAAATTACACAAAAAAAGTCCCTTAACCTTGGTCTCTTGAGACAGCTCCCTCAACCCTCAGTTTTGCAACTCCAGGCGTTGGAGGAATCCATCCCGTGCGGCAAAGTGGCTGACAAACAGCAACAGTCCGAACCTCCTCTTTGGGCTTGCACTCATTTAGTTCCCTCAGGTATTTCTCTACTCATATAAAAAACCGAGTTGGTGATGAAGGTTGATACGTCTTCAACGTATCTATAATTTTTTATTATTTCATGTTGTTATATTATCATTTTTGAATGTTTTACAATCATTTTATAACAACTTTATATCATTTTTGGGACTAACCTATTGACATAGTGCCTAGTGCCACTTGTTGTTTTTTACTTCGCAGAATATCAATACCAAATGGAGTCCAAATGCAGTGAAATTTTTTGGAGAATTTTTTTTGGACCAGAAGACACAGGATGGGCCAAAGAAGTACATGAGAGGGGGGGGGGCGAGGTGAGCACAAGACACCTGGGTGCGCCCAGGAACCCAGGTGCGCCCTATAAATACCCAAATAATCCGGAAACCCTAGGGGAGTCGACGAAAAACAATTCCAGCTGCCGCAAGTTTCAGAACCACGAGATCCAATCTAGACACCATCACGGAGGGGTTCATCATCCTCATTGGTGCCTCTCCGATGATGTGTGAGTAGTTTATCATAGACTTACGGGTCCGTAGGCAGTAGCTAGATGGTTTCTTCTCTATTTTTGATTCTCAATACAAAGATTTCTTGGAGATTTATTTGATGTAACTCTTTTTGCGGTGTGTTTGTTGGGATCCGATGAACTTTGAGTTTATGATTAGGTCTATATCCATGAAATTTATTTGAGTTTCTTTGATCTCTTATATGCATGATTATTTATAGACTCGTATTTCTTCTTCGAATCTTTGGTTTAGTTAGGCCAACTAGATCGATTTTTCTTTCCATGGGAAGAGGTGCTTTGTGATGGGTTCGATCGTGCGGTGATCTTTCTCAGTGACATAAGGGCAGCAAGACACGCATGTATCGTTGCTATTAAGGATAACAATATGGGGGCTATTCCTACATGAATAGATCTCGTCTACATCATGTCATCATTTTTATTGCATTACTCCGTTTCTTCATGAACTTAATACACTAGATGCATGCTGGATAGCGATCGATGTGTGGAGTAATAGTAGTAGATGTACTCAGGAGTCGGTCTACTAATCTTGGACGTGATGCCTATATAATGATCATTGCCTGGATATCGTCATAATTATTTGATGTTCTATCAATTGCCGAACAATAATTTGTTTACCCACCGTGTACTATTTTCTCGAGAGAAGCCACTAGTGAAATCTACGGGCATCGGGTCTATTCTCTATCATATTTGCTTTGAGATCTATTTTTGTTCGCTTTTATTTTCAGATCTATTATTCCAAAACCCCAAAAATACCTTGCTGCACTTTTTTATTACTTATTTTATTTCGCGTTTTATCAAGAGCTATTTATTCAATCTACCACAAAATTATCTATCTTTTTACCATGGAGGGATTGACAACCCCTTTTACGCGTCGGGTTGCAAGTATTTATTCTTTGTATGCAGGTACCATTTACATAGTGTTGTTTGGTTCTCCTATTGGATTAATACCTTGATTTCATAACTGAGGGAAACACCTACCGTAGATGTACTGCATCATCTCTTCCTCTTTGGGGAAATACCGACGTAGTTCAAGCGACATCAATGGTGTGCCTGCCATCTTGCAATATAGACCATCCGATCTATATATGATGGATAGAAAACAAACTATGGCAATTTTGCAAAAAGATACCCACACCTCTCTCCACATTTGCAGATAAGGCCTTCCCTCGTTCATCCTTATCTCCCACAATCTCATTGTTGAGCAATTAAAAAAAGAAGCCTTTGGAACAAGAACAATCTGGCATGATGGCTGCTGCCGGCATCGTCCATCCCCATGCCTCTGCTCAATCCGACCACCAGTCACCACCGTTCCCCACACATCCTCACCTTATCTCTCCTCTTTCTCGAGATATCATTAGTTTTTACACATGGGATTACTTCCGCATGGGTCAATCACAACAGGTTATTTTTTCACGAATACGCTAGAGTGCATATCTTTTCATTGATAGGAGGAGTGAATACAACCGAGAAGAGGGGGGGTGCAAACTCAATGTCCTGTGCACCAAGGGCGAGACAAAGAGCCGCAGAGCATTGGTGTCGGGCTGCTCAGCCCGAGGACAAGACTATGAACCTATGCAAGTAATGAGTTTAGTCCGTGTACGCCTACCCTGGCCTAGGAACGGGCCTCATCCTAGATAGACGAGAAGAGTTGCGAGATGGAGGGGGTCTCGCCGTCAAAAACACACCGGTTGCGCTATTTCCAGATGGACCAGGCATTTAGTATCGCGAGCGTGGCAAGGCCCTTGCGGTGGCCAATGGGGGATCCCATGATCATGGACGCACACTAGGGAGGAAATCCTTGGTGCCAGAGGGAGGGAGGGTGGTAGCGCGCACCCAGGCTAGCACGTCGTGCCAGATTTTTCTAGAGAAGGAGCAACCGATGATAATATGTTGCATGGTCTCCTCCGCCTGGTCGCAGAGGGCGCAACAGTCGTTGTGCGGCAGACCGTGCCTGCCCAGACATGCAGCGTTCCAGCAACGATCAAGGTCGGCAAGCCAGTTGTCACAGCCCTAGAGTTTGTTTGCAAGTAGTTGCATAATCATCCATGCATCATGTCTAATTTTATTGGAAACTTGAAATGGGGATGCTTAAACCCTAGCACCAAATGAATTCAACTAGGGTCAAAATAAAATCTTTTTCTTGAACTCAAAATGCCCTCTAAAAATGTTCAAACATTTCTGGTTTGAGGTGAAAGCATCTACCAAAAATGGTTTACATTTTTGCAGGACATATTGGGCTCTGAATTAAATCATACTCTATTTGTATTTGGGCATTTAAATACTATAAAATATTTTAAATGCTCAAATAATCATAAACTAAAATGTTTACGGTTAGATATATTCTAAACAGTAGCCATGATTAGTTTCATGATTTTTGGATCGGTTTAAGTATTTTAAATAAAGCCACAAACTTACAGAACAATAGAAAACAGAAAATAGAGGAGAGAGAGAGAACTTACCTGACTTACCTGTCGCGGCCCAGCTGGCCAGCCCACCTGCGCAGCCCAGCCCGCCTGGCCCCTCCTCTGTTTCCTTCCTCCTTGCCAGGAGGACGCGCGCGCACCACCGTGCGCCACCTCCTGCTTGCCGACGAGCCCCTGGACGCGTGGACGACTCCCGCGTGCCGTCCCGATCCCGCTGACCGCTTCGCTCACTCTCCCCCACGGTCCTCTCTCCTCTGCTCCCTCTCTCTCACCCGGACCGAACGCGTCCGTCGCCGCCGACGAGTACCGCCGTGGCCACAGCCACTGCCTCGCCTCGTCGTTGCGCCCAGAGGCTCCGCCTCGACCCCCTCTTCCTCTCCACCAAGCCACGCCCCGCCGGACGCCCTCGAACACCGCCAACGCCGTCGTCTTCAACCTTCTGCCCCTAGATCGCCGGAGATGCCCCGTCGTCGTCCATGCCTCCCCGCGCTTGCCGTTCGTCTCCCTGGAACCGCTGTGAGCTCCTGCCCTTCCTCCCCCTCCTCGTTTGCCTTCTTGTGCACCACAGCGACCACACCAAGCTCGGCCGCACCCGCCGCCGCCACCGCACGTCGCCGTCATGGCCACAACCACGTTGGCTCGATTCTGAGCACGCCATCGTCTTCACCGTACTCGCAGAAGCCCGTAGCACCGCTCCGCACCTCCTGCCGTGCCTCCTAGCGACGACCCCGAGCTCGCCCGAGCTCCGGCAGCCGCCAACGTCGTCGCCGGCGTCTTTTCCGACGACCCCGAGCCCAAACACCACCACCACTCGATGCGGCAGCCCCCCAGCTTCACGTAGATGCTCCCCGCGCCACAAATAGGGCCCTGCAGCGAAATCCCGACTCCCTCCGCCGCGGATTTGGTCGCCGGCGGCTAAACGTCGGTAGCTGACGTGGCCGTCATTAGCGGTTAAACACCCCACCAACCAACCCACCTAGCTCACTGACACCTGGGCCCCACGCCCTAAATAATCTATGTTTTATTTCTGTTTAGATTAGTTAATAGACACACAGGACCCACCAGTCAGAGTTGACTGTGCTGACGTGGCCGTTGACCAGGCCCCACCTGTCATTGACACTAAACAACACTGTGTCGCTGACTAGTGGACCCCACTGGTCAGGTTTGACCTGGTCGACGCCTTTGACCTGATGACATCACCCCGACGTCATGCTGATGCAGATAATATTTTCTGGATTTATTTTAATTCAGAAATTCCAGAAAATAGTATAAACTTCTAAAATTCATAGAAAATCAACTGTAACTCCAAATGAAACAAATTATATATGAAAAATGATCGGAAAAATCCAATCTATCCATCTGTACCAGTTTCATGCATGTTTAAAGAAGTTAACTTGCTGCTTAGTGCAAAACATGATAAATCACTATTTAAGATCACAAATGTGTTTGAACTTTGAATCTTTGGTTCAAAATAGCTCAAACCCATCTGGTTGTAGTTGCATTAGCCCAACACACTCATTTTACCATGTCATGATCATGCATCATATTGTGCATTGCATTGATTGTGTTTCTTCTCTGTTGCCGGTATTTGTCCCCTCTCGATAGACGTGGTTTCGACGATGAGATCGATGACACTGATGAAGAGCTGTATTATCTTAGGAAGTGCCAGGCAAGCAAAACCCCCTTGTTCATTCCGATACAATCCCACTCTCTCGCTCCTGCTCTCTTTTACTGCATTAGGACAACAACGATTCATCTGTTATTTGCTGCGGTAGCTGAACCCCTTTATCCTTTGCATGACCTGTCATTCCACAGTAAATAGATGAAACCCACTAGCATGAGTAGGAGTTGTTTGAGCCCTGTTGTGCCTACTCATTCATGCATGTTTGTCACGCCTGCTACTGCTTAGAGTTGAGTCAGGTCTGATTCATCGAGGATGAATCAAAGGTGTGTGAACATGTCCTACTGCGTGTGTGAGCAAAGTGTGTGAACACGATTTGGTAAAGGTAGCGGTGAGAGGCCATGTAGGAGTACATGGTGGGTTGTCTCATTGCAGCCGTCCTCAGGAACTGAGTTCTGTGTTTGTGATCCATGAAATAGATACTACCACACATTGGGCCCGAAACCAATGGACCCTCTTGGCTTCTTAATCACCCTTGTCCTCTGTCCAGGAGTTGCAAGTAGTTTCTGGTGTTTGTAGTATGCTAGAGGCCGTGGGCAGCACTGACCGGAGGGGTGGGCTGTGATGCGGTAGGCACGTGGCACGGTGTACCGGGCGCCCGTTTGGTGTCTCGGGAACCCTGCACACATCGTTTGGGGCTGTGAGCGAAACTCCGGCCGGATCTCCTCGCGGATGGAACCCGAATAGGCGATAAACCTGGACTAGAGACTTGAGTGTTTAGGTAGGTCGTGGCTGACACCCTCGTTGGGCTTCCGCTTGAAGGTTGCCGAGTACATGTCATGTAAACGGCGGTAAGTGGTGAGAGCGTGTGTGAAGAAGTACACCCCTGCAGGGTTAACATCATCTATTCGAATAGCCGTGTCCGCGGAAAAGGACTTCTGGGTTGCCTGTACAGTTCATAGACAAGTGAAAGTGGATACTCTAAAATGCGCAAGATAAGCGTGAGTGCTATGGATGGTGTTCTCGTAGGGAGACGGGAGCGGATCCATAGTGGTGTATTGATATGGTGAATATGTGGACTCATGTGCGCCACCTCAAAAGAGTTACTTGCAGTCATAGTTCAGGATAGCCACCGAGTCAAAGCTGGCTTGCTGCAGTTAAACCCCACCATCCCTTTGTTGATACCGATGCATATGTAGTTAGTTCTGATGTAAGTCTTGCTGGGTACATTTGTACTCATGTTTGCCTATTTTATGTTTTTGCAGAGAGACTTCAGTCTCACTAGTAGTTCCACGTGGACTTCGACGTTTAGCTTGTTACCCAGCTACGATCTTGTGCCCTCGGCAGGATCTGGTAGATAGTCAGGCTTTTCAGCCTTTTTCATTTGTAGATGTCTGTACTCAGACATGATAAGCTTCCGCATGTGCTTGATCTGTATGCTCTGAATGTCGGGTCATGAGACCCATGTTTGTAATATCTCGCTCCTCGGAGCCTAATGAATACATACTTGAGTCGTAGAGTCATGTTGTGATGCCATGTTGCATTTGCACATATCGAGCATATTGTGTGTATGTTATTGAAATGCTTGGTATGTGTGGGATCTGACTATCTAGTTGTTTATCCTTAGTAGCCTCTCTTACCGGGAAATGTCTCCTAGTGTTTCCACTGAGCCATGGTAGCTTGCTACTGCTCCGGAACACTTAGGCTGGCCGGCATGTGTCCTTCTTCGTTCCTGTGTCTGTCCCCTCGGGGAAATGTCACGCGATGAATACCGGAGTCCTGTTAGCCCACTACAGCCCGGTTGACCGGAGTCCTGCTAGCCCAGTGCTACAGCCTGGATTCACTCGCTGATGACCGACACGTTCGATGCTGGGTCATGGATGCCTGTCCCTGTAAGTTTGTGCCACTTTGGGTTTACGACTAGCCATGTCAGCCCGGGCTCCTTATCATATTGATGCTAGCGACACTATCATATACGTGTGCCAAAAGGCGCAAACGGTTCCGAGCAAAGGTAAGGCGACACCCGTGGGGATACCGTGCGTGAGGCCGCAAAGTGATATGAGGTGTTACATGCTAGATCGATGTGACATTGAGTCGGGGTCCTGACAGCTTTGGTATTAGAGCCTGACTGCCTGTAGGATTACCAAGCCAAACTGGTCAAAGTTGTGTCTAGAAATGCTTTAGTTATATAAGGGAATTGATTGTGGGATGGAATGTAAGGCTCTTTTTACTCCTTATACCTCATGGCCTTCTGATCTGAGTCATCCTCTTCTCTTCTACGGGGTTTAAGAACTAGGCCTTCTCATCTATCTATTAGTATGACGTGTTACTAATCCATAGACTTATGAGATTGTTGGTTTTACGCCCCAGTTCAGTTTATACTACTTCCATATGTTTATAGTTGGTCTCGGAACCTTGATTCTGTGCTTCTGAGTGGTTATGCCACCATTTTTGCAGGATGTCTCAAATCATTTTGAGCATTTACAGCCGTTATGCTGTCCGAGTCATCCCAGGTTTCTAAAACAATCTGAAGCATTTGCAAAATTCCTTCCTCCCACTTTGATGTCCCTTTGGGCCAGATCAACCACACCGATCGGTGAGTTGAGGTATTTTACTACCTCGACCTATATGTTGGAGTTATTATTATGACCCTAGGTGTCTTAGGGGATCATCTAGTAATCTAGCCATGTTTTGTGTCCCATTGTGATGATTCTGGCCTTCATACTCGAAAGCATCCCGTGATGCAACTTAGTAGTAGGTATTCTACTCCTGGGTTTTGAACCCGATATTCACCCCACCTACTTCATGTTGATAGTGTTTTCTAGTTCCTTTAGGATGTTAGTAACCTTTGCAATAGTCCTCGAGGTCCGTGGTATTTCCTTCTTCCAAATACCATGAACCATTAAGGCAGAAGTTATTTGAACCTAAAGATCACAATCAGAGTACTCTTGAGGAGTTCTCATTCATAACCGTGATTCTGCCAGTTCTACCTCTCTGCATGGGTTATCCGGAAGAAACATGTTGAACTTGGTTCGACATACTAATCCATGCATCCACAACTCAGAGAGTTATATGTTCCTCGAGTTGTTCCTCCTTAGTTGTATTTTGACCCGTCTATCAATTGATAGACAGGAGTAGTTGTGCAACCGTGTTCATCGATGTCTATTATTCTTGTGGTCTGTCAAGCCATTCTATTCTGGAATGACTAGGAGAAACAAAGTCCAGTACCTCATCCATATCCAGGATTGGGTCAAAGCAGTTGTAATCCGCAATCAAATGCCAATCCAGCTTTTGATTATGTTCTACCTCGGAGTATTACCCCCTTTATGTCAGGATTGTCATGAGAATTGCACCATTTCTCATGAATTCTTGACGTAGTGATACTTCTCGCTATCATTATTCATTCCTTGGTCCCGTGTTGTTGTAACCGGAATGCCGACAAGTGAACTGTGATGTGTGAAATCAATACTCCTAGCAACCTCGTTGCTTGGTAGTTAATGGACAATATTCTCATTCTTAGCGTGTTGGCTATTAAATCATCATCCTAAGATTGATCGTGCTACCTAGTCCTTATTTCTGGTGCACTCTTTGATCAATGAGTTGGGATTGTGTCAATCCCTCACTCTATTGATAATATCATCTTGCCCTGAAAAGTAAGGTTGTTCTCGAGCTTAGTAACATACCGGTGGTTCGTGATTTTCCGAATATCTTCTCGGAAGTATCACCAGGTCGTCACCTGACTGTTATGTTGAGCTCGTGATCAAGTTGGTTTCATATAAACCACCCCTTCTCCAAGAATCTATGTTGCATACCCCTGAGCTGGTTGGTCAAGCGAGACAACAACTCAGAGAGTTGGAAGATGGAAGCTTGTCCGATTTAGTTCATCTTAAGGGATGTCTTGTATGTGTGTTGAAGAAAGATGATATCTTCATCGATTGATCCTCGTGACCAGTTGTTGGACCTATTGTCTTACCCAAATCTTTGATTTGCGTATGGGCTATCATCAAATCAAATCAGAACCAACGATGTTCAATAATGTTGTGTTACTCGTGGTTGAACCCTCGAGCATACACCATTATATCTTTTGGGTCTGACCAATGCTATCACTTGTTCACATAATTATGGGATTCCATCTTCATGGAAACCTGGATGAATTGTTGTTGAGCCCATCAGCAACACTGCTACCTTCTCCATAATTTTGTTGAATATTAAGCTAGTGTTGGAAATTTTTGAAAGCATTTACTCATGCTAGCTCATGAAGCATATGTTCGGATGTAAGAAGTGCCTTCCTCCAGTTCATGTGCATTTGATGTAAGTTGCCGCCGTGGATTCGAGAAAGACAATGTTGCTTCCTTTGGAATCATCCCAAATCGGTCATGCATACGTGTGAAGTATTCTGTGGTTTGGAGACTTGCAACCTTCATTCTATATGTATCCCTAGCACACCAAGCCACTGATTGATTTGTTCAAGGAGAAGAAGTTCCTTCTTAAGAGTATACCTTATGCAAGGACTTTGATATCCTCGATGATGGTTCTCCTCCTGAACTCGGTAGTGTTTTATTATAAGACTACTACTTGGTCATGCTTGCCTGAGGCAGCGTGTCCACATGTTTGTAGTAGAAGAAGCTCGTGTTTTGGAGCTTACTACCGTAGTTCATTCCCCGAGAATCTCGCAATGTTATCTCGTTGATTTGTGTTGCAAACTTTCATTTTTCTCTCTAGACTCGACGAGTCTGAATTATTCTGACACCAACCAGATTTGAATCTCAGGCAGATGTGATGGTTGGAGCATTTTCCAAGAACTATAATATTGGTCTCTCGATAACCGGGATAGTGGATGTCGTGGCCAACACACCCAGCCGGAAGACCTGTTATTGTAGTATCTTGATTGAAGAAGTTGGCCACCTCCCCATAAGGACTTCATAGGATTTACTCCCTAGCTATGCCTTATGATTTTTGTGTTTCCGAAGTCCGACCTTTGCTTGATGCTCTAGATACCATCCCATTTCAATGAATGGGATACGCTAGTACATCAAGGAGAACATTAGAAGCGGAGTGTTAAATGTCTCTTGGTCGATCATCCAGATTTCGTCCCCTTGGCCTCGCTAAGGTGAAATCTGAGAAAGTGTTATCCTCCTTTGCATCTGCATCGTCCATCTCTATTCATCATGGTAGTATGATGTGTTGTCAGCACCCTTGACATGGATGTTGGTAAAACCTTGATGATTATGGAAATGCTCAAGTTCTTGAGAGCACGCACAAGCGCTAGGTGTTACCATCGGCAATAACTGGGATTGCTCTCAGTTTCCTCGGTTATGCTATAACTTTTCAAACAGTGGACTCAATCTCTACTGTTGAGCTTCTTCCCAGTTACTAAAATCATCCCTTGTGTTGTCTTCAACAAGGTAATCCACATCATCCATACTAGTCTGAGTATGCTACTCCTTCGAACTCTATCAAACGATCGTTCGGAAAAATTGCCTCAGGCTGGTGAGAAGAGTTCCAATGATCTATGTATCAAAGGTAATTCTTTTTGCCACTTAAGGGGATATTTCTACGAGTCACCTCCCCTAAAGTGCATCGTTATGGTATCATGGCAACTCAACTGCTCGCTACGTTGACAACCGTGCACCACCCTCTTAAGTGTGGAATTGTTGTCTACCTAGTGAACCTTTGCCATCCGTTCCACTCCATCCCTTTGGATGAATGCTTCGTATCTCAGCTCGAGAGATGTTCTTACCTCTCACTCCATGAGTTGATATTGAATACTCGATCTTCAAGGAGATCTTCTTCTATAGAGTCTCCTTCTATCGTCATCGTGTTGGATGAAGACCTCGCAAGCAAAGACATCAAGATTGTTTAGAGTCAACAGATCAACACCCTCGAGAAGATAGTTGGATCTTGGAGTTCATGTTATTAGTTTGTGTCCCCTTTGTCTTCTTACCTCACGTCTTGAATCTCGGGGCGAGATTCTTGTTTAGTGGGGATGAGTTGTCACAGCCCTAGAGTTTGTTTGCAAGTAGTTGCATAATCATCCATGCATCATGTCTAATTTTATTGGAAACTTGAAATGGGGATGCTTAAACCCTAGCACCAAATGAATTCAACTAGGGTCAAAATAAAATCTTTTTCTTGAACTCAAAATGCCCTCTAAAAATGTTCAAACATTTTTGGTTTGAGGTGAAAGCATCTACCAAAAATGGTTTATATTTTTGCAAGACATATTGGGCTCTGAATTAAATCATACTCTATTTGCATTTGGGCATTTAAATGCTATAAAATATTTTAAATGCTCAAATAATCATAAACTAAAATGTTTACTGTTAGATATATTCTAAACAGTAGCCATGATTAGTTTCATGATTTTTGGATCTGTTTAAGTATTTTAAATAAAGCCACAAACTTACAGAATAATAGAAAACAGAAAATAGAGGAGAGAGAGAGAGAACTTACCTGACTTACCGGTCGCGGCCCAGCTGGCAGCCCACCTGCGCAGCCCAGCCCGCCTGGCCCCTCCTCTGTCGCCTTTCTCCTTGCCAGGAGGACGGGCGCGTGCCCGACACGCGCGCACCGCCGTGCGCCACCTCCTGCTTGCCGACGAGCCCCTGGACGCGTGGACGACTCCCGCGTGCCGTCCCGATCCCGCTGACCGCTTCGCTCACTCCCCCCCACGGCCCTCTCTCCTCTGCTCCCTGTCTCTCGCCCGGACCGAACGCGTCCGTCGCCGCCGACGAGTACCGCCGTGGCCACAGCCACTGCCTCGCCTCGTCGTTGCGCCCAAAGGCTCCGCCTCGACCCCCTCTTCCTCTCCACCAAGCCATGCCCTGCCGGACGCCCTCGAACGCCGCCAACGCCGTCGTCTTCAACCTTCTGCCCCCCAGTCACCGGAGATGCTCCGTCGTCGTCCGTGCCTCCCCGCGCTCGCCGTTCGTCTCCCTGGAACCGTTGTGAGCTCCTGCCCTTCCTCCCCCTCCTCGTTTGCCTTCTTGTGCACCACAGCGACCACACCGAGCTCGGCCGCACCTGCCGCCGCCACCACACGTCGCCGTCGTGGCCACAGCCACGTTGGCTTGATTCCGAGCACGCCATCGTCTTCACCGTACTCGCAGAAGCCCGTAGCACCGCTCCACACCTCCTGCTGTGCCTCCTAGCGACGACCCCGAGCTCGCCCGAGCTCCGGCAGCCGCCAACGTCGTCGCCGGCGTCTTTTCCGACCACCCCGAGCCCAAACACCACCACCACTCGACGCGGCAACCCCCCAGCTTCACGTAGATGCTCCCCGCACGCCAAATAGGGCCCTGCAGCGAAATCCCGACTCCCTCCGCCGCGGATTTGGTCGTCGGCGGCTAAACGCCGGTAGCTGACGTGGCCGTCATTAGCGGTTAAACACCCCACCAACCAACCCACCTAGCTCACTGACACCTGGGCCCCACGCCCTAAATAATCTATGTTTTATTTCTGTTTAGATTAGTTAATAAACACACGGGACCCACCAGTCAGAGTTGACTGTGCTGACATGGCCGTTGACCAGGCCCCACCTGTCATTGACATTGAACAGCACTGTGTCGCTGACTAGTGGACCCCACTGGTCAGGTTTGACCTGGTCGACGCCTTTGACCTGATGACATCACCCCGACGTCATGCTGATGCAGATAATCTTTTCTGGATTTATTTTAATTCAGAAATTCCAGAAAATAGTATAAACTTCTAAAATTCATAGAAAATCAACCGTAACTCCAAATGAAACAAATTATATATGAAAAATGATCGGAAAAATCCAATCTATCCATCTGTACCAGTTTCATGCATGTTTAAACAAGTTAACTTGCTGTTTAGTGCAAAACATGATAAAGCACTATTTAAGATCACAAATGTGTTTGAACTTTGAATCTTTGGTTCAAAATAGCTCAAACCCATCTGGTTGTAGTTGCATTAGCCCAACACACTCATTTTACCATGTCATGATCATGCATCATATTGTGCATTGCATTGATTGTGTTTCTTCTCTGTTGCCGGTATTTGTCCCCTCTCGATAGACGTGGTTTCGACGATGAGATCGATGACACTGATGAAGAGCTATATTATCTTCGGAAGTGCCAGGCAAGCAAAACCCCCTTGTTCATTCCAATACAATCCCACTCTCTCGCTCCTGCTCTCTTTTACTGCATTAGGACAACAATGATTCATCTGTTACTTGCTGCGGTAGCTGAACCCCTTTATCCTTTGCATGACCTGTCATTCCACAGTAAATAGATGAAACCCACTAGCATGAGTAGGAGTTGTTTGAGCCCTGTTGTGCCTACTCATTCATGCTTGTTTGTCACGCCTGCTACTGCTTAGAGTTGAGTCAGGTCTGATTCATCGAGGATGAATCAGAGGTGTGTGAACATGTCCTACTGCGTGTGTGAGCAAAGTGTGTGAACACGATTTGGTAAAGGTAACGGTGAGAGGCCCTGTAGGAGTACATGGTGGGTTGTCTCATTGCAGCCGTCCTCAGGAACTGAGTTCTGTGTTTGTGATCCATGAAACAGATACTACCACGCATTGGGCCCGAAACCAATGGACCCTCTCGGCTTCTTAATCACCCTTGTCCTCTGTCCAGGAGTTGCAAGTAGTTTCTGGTGTTTGTAGTATGCTGGAGGCAGTGGGCAGCGTTGACCGGAGGGGTGGGCTGTGATGCGGTAGGCATGTGGCACGGTGTACCGGGCGCCCGTTTGGTGTCTCGGGAACCCTGCACACATCGTTTGGGGCTGTGAGCGAAACTCCGGCCGGATCTCCTCGCGGATGGAACCCGAATAGGTGATAAACCTGGACTAGAGACTTGAGTGTTTAGGTAGGTCGTGGCCAACACCCTCGTTGGGCTTCCGCTTGAAGGTTGCCGAGTACATGTCGTGTAAACGACAGTAAGTGGTGAGAGCGTGTGTGAAGAAGTACACCCCTGCAGGGTTAACATCATCTATTCGAATAGCCGTGTCCGCGGAAAAGGACTTCTGGGTTGCCTGTACAGTTCATAGACAAGTGAAAGTGGATACTCTAAAATGCGCAAGATAAGCGTGAGTGCTATGGATGGCGTTCTCGTAGGGAGACGGGAGCGGATCCATAGTGGTTGAATATGTGGACTCGTGTGTGCCACCTCAAAAGAGTTACTTGCAGTCATAGTTCAGGATAGCCACCGAGTCAAAGCTGGCTTGCTGCAGTTAAAACCCACCATCCCTTTGTTGATACCGATGCATATGTAGTTAGTTCTGATGTAAGTCTTGCTGGGTACATTTGTACTCACGTTTGCCTGTTTTATGTTTTTGCAGAGAGACTTCAGTCTCACTAGTAGTTCCATGTGGACTTCGATGTTTAGCTTGTTACCTTAGCTACGATCTTGTGCCCTCGGCAGGATCTGGTAGATAGTCAGGCTTTTCAGCCTTTTTCATTTGTAGATGTCTGTACTCAGACATGATAAGCTTCCGCATGTGCTTGATCTGTATGCTCTGAATGTTGGGTCATGAGACCCATGTTTGTAATATCTCGCTCCTCGGAGCCTAATGAATACATACTTGATTCGTAGAGTCATGTTGTGATGCCATGTTGTATTTGCACATATCGAGCATATTGTGTGTATGTTATTGAAATGCTTGGTATGTGTGGGATCTGACTATCTAGTTGTTTATCCTTAGTGGCCTCTCTTACCGGGAAATGTCTCCTAGTGTTTCCACTAAGCCATGGTAGCTTGCTACTGCTCCGGAACACTTAGGCTGGCCGGCATGTGTCCTTCTTTGTTCCTGTGTCTGTCCCCTCGGGGAAATGTCATGCGATGAATACCGGAGTCCTGTTAGCCCGCTACAGCCCGGTTGACCGGAGTCCTGCTAGCCCAGTGCTACAGCCTGGATTCACTCGCTGATGACCGACACGTTCGATGCTGGGTCATGGATGCCTGTCCCTGTAAGTTTGTGCCACTTTGGGTTTATGACTAGCCATGTCAGCCCGGGCTCCTTATCATATTGATGCTAGCGACACTATCATATACGTGTGCCAAAAGGCGCAAACGGTCCCGGGCAAAGGTAAGGCGACACCCGTGGGGATACCGTGCGTGAGGCCGCAAAGTGATATGAGGTGTTACATGCTAGATCGATGTGACATTGAGTCGGGGTCCTGACACCAGGTGAATATCTTGACATGAAGGGGTGCCCAGAATCTCCATGTCAGGCGCCGGATGTTGGAAATATGCCCTAGAGGCAATAATAAAATGGTTATTATTATATTTCCTTATTCATGATAATTGTCTATTGTTCATGCTATAATTGTATTAACTGGAAACCGTAATACATGTGTGAATACATAGACCACAACATGTCCCTAGTGAGCCTCTAGTTGACTAGCTCGTTGATCAATAGATGGTTATGGTTTCCTGACCATGGACATTGGATGTCATTGATAACGGGATCACATCATTAGGAGAATGATGTGATGGACAAGAACCAATCCTAAGCATAGCACAAGATCGTGTAGTTCGTTTGCTAAAAGCTTTTCTAATGTCAAGTATCATTTCCTTAGACCATGAGATTGTGCAACTCCCGGATACCGTAGGAATGCTTTGGGTGTACCAAACGTCACAACGTAACTGGGTGGCTATAAAGGTGCACTATAGGTATCTCCGAAAGTGTCTGTTGGGTTGGCACGAATCGAGATTGGGATTTGTCACTCCGTATGACGGAGAGGTATCTCTAGGCCCACTCGGTAATGCATCATCATAATGAGCTCAATGTGACTAAGTAGTTAGTCACGGGATCATGCATTATGGAACGAGTAAAGTGACTTGCCAGTAACGAGATTGAACGAGGTATTGGGATACCGACGATCGAATCCCGGGCAACTAACATACCGATTGACAAAGGGAATTGTATACGGGATTGCTTGAATCCTTGACATCGTGGTTGATACGTCTCCAACGTATCTATAATTTTTGATTGCTCCATGCTACTTTATCTACTGTTTTGGACTATATTGGGCTTTATTTTCCACTTTTATATTATTTTTGGGACTAACCTATTAACCGGAGGCCCAGCCCAAAATTGCTGTTTTTTGCCAATTTCAGTGTTGCGAAGAAACGGAATATCAAACGGAGTCCAAACGGAATGAAACCTTCGGGAACGTGATTTTCCAACCGAACGTGATCCAGGAGACTTGGACCCTACTCCAAGAAGTGCCAGAGGCGGTCACGAGGGTGGAGGGCGCCCCCCTGGGCGCGCCCCCTACCTCGTGGGCCCCTCGACGCTCCACCGACGTACTCCTTCCTCCTATATATACCTACATATCCCCGAATGATCAGAACAGGAGCCAAAAACCTAATTCCACCGCCGCAACCTTCTGTATCCACGAGATCCCATCTTGGGGCCTGTTCCGGAGCTCCGCCGGAGGGGGCATCCACCACGGAGGGCTTCCACATCATCACCATAGCCCCTCCGATGAAGTGTGAAAAGTTTACTTCAGACCTTCGGGTCCATAGCTAGTAGCTAGATGGCTTCTTCTCTCTTTTTGGATCTCAATACCATGATCTCCCCCTCTCTCATGGAGATCTATTCGATGTAATCTTCTTTTTGCGGTGTGTTTGTTGAGACTGATGAATTATGGGTTTATGATCCAGTATTATCTATAGAAAATATTTGATTCTTCTCTGAATTCTTTTATGTATGATTGAGTTATCTTTGCAAGTCTCTTCGAATTATCCTTTTTGGTTTGGCCAACTAGATTGGTAGTTCTTGCAATGGGAGAAGTGCTTAGCTTTGGGTTCAATCTTGCGGTGTCCTTACCCACTGACAGAAGGGGCAGCAAGGCACGTATTGTATTGTTGCCATCGAGGATAACAAGATGGGGTTTTTATAATATTGCATGAATTTATCCCTCTACATCATGTCATCTTGCTTAAGGCGTTACTCTGTTTTTAACTTAATACTCTAGATGCATGCTGGATAGCGGTCGATGAGTGGAGTAATAGTAGTAGATGCAGAATCATTTCGATCTACTTGTTTTGGACGTGATGCCTATATACATGATCATTGCCTAGATATACTCATAACTATGCTCAATTCTGTCAATTGCTCAACAGTAATTTGTTCACCCACCGTAGAATACATATGCTCTTGAGAGAAGCCACTAGCGAAACCTATGGTCCCCGGGTCTATTCTCATCATATCAATCTCTATCACTTTATTTACTTGCTTTGTTGTTACTTTGCCTTTTACTTTTTACTTTGCATCTATCTATCAAAAATACCAAAAATATTATCTCTATCAGATCTCACTCTCGTAAGTGACCGTGAAGGGATTGACAACCCCTAAGCGTTGGTTGCGAGTTGCAATCGTTTTGTGTAGGTACGAGGGACTTGTGTGTGGTCTCCTACTGGATTGATACCTTGGTTCTCAAAAACTGAGGGAAATACTTACGCTACTTTGCTGCATCATCCTCTCCTCTTCGGGGAAATCCAACGCAGTGCTCAAGAGGTAGCAGTGGTTCATCCGATGAGATCATCGTGGAACATGTGGGAGCCAACATGGGTATCCAGATCCCGCTGTTGGTTATTGGCCGGAGAACGTCTCGGTCATGTCTGCATGGTTCCCGAACCCGTAGGGTCTACACACTTAAGGTTCGGTGACGCTAGAGTTGTTATGGAAAATAGTATGTGGTTACTGAAGGTAGTTCGGAGTCCCGGATGTGATCCCGGACGTCACGAGGAGTTCTGGAATGGTCCGGCGGTGAAGATCGATATATTGGACGAAGGGTATTGGAGTCCGGAAGTGTTCCGGGGGTACCAGGCTATGGCCAGCATGACCGAAAGGTGTTTCGGGAGCCCCGACAAGTGTTGGAGGGCCTCATGGGCCAAAGGGGAAGGGGCAAACCAGCCCACTAAGGGGTGGTGCGCCCCCCACACCCTCTCCCACGTTATTTGGGGAGGTGAGGCGCCTCCACCTGGCTTGGGAGGCAATCCTCCACCTGCTTGGCTTGGGGGGCTAGTCTTCCTAGGATTTTCCCTAGGGAGATCCAATCTGCTTGGCCGCCGCCCCCTAGGGGAAACCCTA
The DNA here is from genome assembly GCA_963921465.1 of Triticum timopheevii. Lineage (NCBI taxonomy): Eukaryota > Viridiplantae > Streptophyta > Magnoliopsida > Poales > Poaceae > Triticum > Triticum timopheevii. Next base: position 376,295,297 of record OY997270.1, read on the forward strand.
GGGCGCCTCCCCCTCTCCCCTTGCCCCTATATATAGTGGAGGGGTGGGAGGGCAGCCGCACCCTTCCCTTGGCGCAGCCCTCTCCCTCCTCCAACACCTCCTCCTCCTCCATAGTGCTTAGCGAAGCCCTGCTGGAGAACCACGAGCTCCACCACCACCACGCCGTCGTGCTGTCGGAGTTCTCCCTCAACTTCTCCTCTCCCCTTGCTGGATCAAGAAGGAGGAGACGTCCCTGGGCTGTACGTGTGTTGAACGCGGAGGCGCCGTCCATTCGGCGCTAGATCGGATCTTCCGCGATCTGAATCGCTGCGTGTACGACTCCACCAACCGCGTTCTTGTAACACTTCCGCATCGCGATCTTCAAGGGTATGAAGATGCACTCCCCTCTCTCTCGTTGCTAGTCTCTCCATAGATTGATCTTGGTGATGCGTAGAAAATTTTGAATTTCTTCTACGTTCCCCTACAGTGGCATCATGAGCTAGGTCTATTGCGTAGATTCTATGCACGAGTAGAGCACAAGTAGTTGTGGGCGTTGGTTTGTTCAATATGCTTACAGTTACTAGTCTTATCTTGATTTGGCGGCATCGTGGGATGAAGTGGCCCGGACCGACCTTACACGTACGCTTACGTGAGACAGGTTCCACCGACTGACATGCACTTGTTGCATAAGGTGGCTAGTGGGTGCCAGTCTCTCCCACTTTAGTCGGATCGTATTTGATGAAAAGGGTCCTTATGAAGGGTAAATAGCAATTGGCATATCACTGTTGTGGCTTTTTGCGTAGGTAAGAAACGTTCTTGTTAGAAACCCATAGCAGCCACGTAAAACATGCAACAACAATTAGAGGACGTCTAACTTGTTTTTATAGGGTATGCTATGTGATGTGATATGGCCAAAAGGATGTGAGGAATTATATATATGTGATGTATGAGATTGATCATGTTCTTGTAATAGGAATCACGACTTGAATGTCGATGAGTATGACAACCGACAGGAGCCATAGGAGTTGTCTTAATTTATTGTATGACCTGCGTGTCATTGAAAACGCCATGTAATTACTTTACTTTATTGCTAACCGTTAGCCATAGTAGTAGAAGTAATAGTTGGCGAGACAACTTCATGAAGACACGATGATGGAGATCATGGTGTCACGCCGGTGACGATGATGATCATGGCGCCCCGAAGGTGGAGATCAAAAGGAGCAAAATGATATTGGCCATATCATGTCACTATTTGATTGCATGTGATGTTTATCATTGAAAGAACATGCGGTGCCCCCATGTTTGGTTTTGGCAATTGATGACAATCTCTATGGACTAATGGTTGCCTTGAGTTATATTTGAAGGGTCTATCCATAGGCTTTTCTTGGAGTCCATTTATTGGTTTCAAGGAGAATTTGTGATGACCATGGTGCTATTAAGGAATTATCCAAAGACTGTTCATGTGAGTGTTGAGCTTATGGCAAGCATGTCTTGAAGAAGAAGATTGTGTTATCATTAATGTCCACCTTCAAGACATCATCCAAATAAAGAGAGTTGGAAAGATTCAATACACAAAGCGCACAAGATGTACTGAGGGATCAAGTTATCCCATGGTATGGTAAGCATTGTCCATTACGCTTTGTGTGCTAACCCATGGTCTTCGTGAGAGTTCTTTGTGGGGTTAGGTTGCTGTGTGCAAGTTCAAGTGATGCATCACGAAGAGATCAAGTGCTTGAAGCTTGCCGTCCATTGTGGTGACAATGGACTTGTGAAGATGAGCGGAAGAGTGGCTCACCCATAGTGGAGTATGGGGGAGCAATCAACTAGTCTTCTTTGAGCCAACCCAATCAAGAAAGGTGGTCAATCTTGAGGAGGAGTAGATCGTCATCATCTAGCTCAAGTGGACTTTGTGCAAGGAAAAGGTTTGCCCCTGATAGGTTTTCTATTTTACCGGTCTCATGGTAGTTGTGGGAGACCGGGTTATAGGATCGATTGTCGTACTATCAAGGGGGGCTCTCGATGAGTTGCTTGATCGATCGTTGGTAGAGAGCTCAAACCATTGCATCCTTGCATCATCTTTATTGGTTCTTGTTTGGTTCTTCTCCTTGCGAGTTTTGGAGCTTTTGGTCATTTTTATGACAAGCTCGAGTTCATCGAAAACGGAGTTCACTTGCTTCTTCTATGATGTTTTCGATGTTGGAGGTATGTCGGTTCTTCTCTGTCGGAGGTTTCTCTCCTCTCTTCTTAGGCATACCTCCCCTGCCTCTTCTTACTAACCAGTCTCTGTTTTGATGCTACTCGTTGTCTTGTATCCAACAAGCTTGAGTTTGCTCAATTCGGAGCTCTTTTGCAGAAGTTATGGCAGTTCTGGTTTTATTGTTTCCCTCTGTTGTCTTCTCTGCAAAATGAAGGACTCCCAGTGTTGCTGATCTGGGGCATACGGTAGTACTGCTCTCCGGAGCGGTAGTACCGCAGGCCCTTGCGGTAGTACCGTAGTCCCCTGCGGTAGTACTGCAGGTGCTCACGGTAGTACCGCTCTGTGGGAGCGGTAGTACCGTGGCCTCAGGCCAGGCACAACTACTCGAGCGGTTGTAGGGGCGGATGTAATTTTTTACAACCGCGCCCTATGCGGTAGTACTGCGCCGCGGGCGCGGTAGTACCGTGGGCTCTGGCCAGGCTTAGCAGCATGAGCGGAAGTAGGGGCGGATGTAATTTTTTACATCCGCGCCCTACGCGGTAGTACCGCTCTTCGTGTGCGGTAATACCGTGCCGGAGTTTTGCGCAGGTCCTCCCTCAGCGGAAGTAGGTACGGAAGTAATTTTTTACTTCCGTGCTTTCTCTGCGCCTAGTGTTGCCTGCCTTACGGTAGTACCATAGGGGCGCGCGATAGTACCGCTCCAGCGGTTGTACCGCTCGTTGCCCTGTGCAATAGGCCTTCATCTGGCCAGTGCGGCACATGCGGTAGTACCACAACCTGCAGCGGTAGTACGGCAGCCAACCGCGGTAGTACCTTCACTCCGTGCGGTAGTACCGCGTCGTGCGGGCTGAGTGAGGGGATAACGGTTGGATTTTCTCCCCACCTATAAAAGGGGGTCTTCTTCCCCATTGAGACCTTATCCTTTAAGCTCGTGTTCTTCCCCCATTGTTGACCTTCTTCGAGCTTGCTAACTCTCAATCCCTCCATGGATTCTTGCTAGTTTTTGAGGGAAAAGAGAGAGGAGATCTAGATCCACATTTCCACCAATCACTTTCTCCTCTATGTGAGGGGAACCCATTGGATCTAGATCTTGGAGTTCTTGGTGTTCTCCTTCTTGTTCTTCCTCTCATCTTCCTCCCTAGCATTAGTTGCTTCGGTGGGATTTGAGAGAGAAGGACTTGGGCACTCCGTGTGCCCTTGCCATTGCATTTGGTGCATCAGTTTGAGTTCTCCACCGTGATACGTGGAAGTTACAAGTTGAGAAGCTTATTACTCTTGGGTGCTTGGTGCCCTTGAGCTTGTTCCTCTTGGGTGCTTGGGCGCCCTAGACGGTTGGTGGTGTTCGGAGCTCAATCATTGTGGTGTAAAACTCCGGGCAAGCGTCGGGGTCTCCAATTAGGTTGTGGAGATCGCCCCGAGCAATTTGACGGGTTCGGGTGACCGCCCCCAAGGGTTGCCAAAGTGTACGGGTTCGGTGACCGCCCCCAAGGGTTGCCATTTGTACGGGTTCGATGACCGCCCTCAAGGGTCCCTTAGCGGAATCACGACATCTTGCATTGTGCGAGGGCGTGAGGAGATTATGGTGGCCCTAGTGGCTTCTTGGGGAGCATTGTGCCTCCACACCGCTCCAAACGGAGATTAGCATCCGCAAGGGTGTGAACTTCGGGATACATCGTCGTCTCCGCGTGCCTCGGTTATCTCTTACCCGAGCCCTTTACTTTATGCACTTTACTTTGTGATAGCCATATTGTTCTTTGTCATATATCTTGCTATCACATAGTTTCTTATCTTACTTAGCATAAGTTGTTGGTGCACATAGGTGAGCCTAGTTGTTGTAGGTTTTGTGCTTGACAAATTAACCGTTAGGTTTATTCCGCATTTGTTCAAGCCTCTACCGTAATTATTTTAAAACGCCTATTCACCCCCCCTCTAGGCGACATCCACGATCTTTCAATTGGTATCAGAGCCTCGTCTCTCTTTATTGGGCTTAACCGCCTAGAGAGTGAAGATGTCGACTAGGGGATTAGGATTCTCTGACACTCTTAGTTTCGATGGCACAAATTTTGATGTTTGGGTAATTCACATGCTTAATCTCTTTAGGGTCATTGACCCAAATTTAGAGCGAATTGTAGAAATGGGTTTTTCTCCTCCAAAGGATCCCCACAGATTATCTTTAGAGGATGAGAAAAACTCTTATCTCAATGCTCAAGCTTCTAATGTGCTTTTTGATGCTTTGAGCAATGTAGTTATTTTTCAACTCATGCCGTTCCGGGATGCTCATGAGTTGTGGACAAAGCTTCAAGATAAATATGGTGTGTCAAATATTTGTGCGGATGATTGTTCTCCCTCCACCTCCGGTCGTATAGTCTTCTCAACTTCTTCTACTTCACCTACATGTGGTTTGCCACAAGGTAATGATATGGTGAGTAGTGTTGGTCATTGCAATGATGATAGTATGCTCATTGTGGATGATCCTTCATCACTATCTTATTGCAATGCTCCCTCTTTTGGCTTCAACACTTCGAGCACTCCAAATGTTTTACATGCTTGTGTTGATAGTCCTTGCATATCATGTAGAAACTGCGTGACTAGATCTCATGATGGTATGCTTGCTATGTCTTGTTGCCATGATAAAAATGCATCTATTTCCACGAATTGTTGTGCTAACAATGTAGAGGAAACCGAACACTCCATGGAACAAGATGTGGTGTTTAATGGTGCCTCAAGGGATCGTACATCATCATCTATTGCTTTTTTCCTTATGGCTAAGGCGTCAAAGGTATCTCCTACTTTGTACCCCAATATGTCTCTTGATGATGATGTTGATGCTAATGATGATGAGGATAATAATGAAGAGAATGATAATGTTGCCTCCTTAAAAATTAAGGAGGAAATGATTTTTAAAGCTCTTCATAAAAATAAAATTGCCCGTTCCAACTTCATGGAAATAATGTCCATTGCCATTGATGGCAAGAAATACATTGAGGAGTTGGAATCTCATCTAGAGGAGCATGAGGTCACCATTGAGAAAATGGAATCTCATGGGCGTGATTACGCTAATGAGATTGCGGACCTTTCTCAAGCTTTTGAACTTGAACAAACCACCAAGGAATCTCTTGAAGAGACTTTTGCTATAGAATTATCTAGAGTGAAGGAATCTAATGATAGAGCTCTTGAGGTGGCCAATGTTTTTGAAACTAAAAATGCTAAGCTTGAAGTTGCTCATGCTAGACTCCTTGAGGATTTTGAGCACCTCAAAAATGGCTCAAGGGTCATCAAGGGTGAGCTCATCAAACTCACCGAGTCTCATGCTCAACTTGAAGCTTCTTATTTAAAAGAGCTTGCCAAGTTGCCTTCTCCTCTTGTTGTTAATGATGATGCTTGTGCTACTAATTTTATTACTTGTGAAGCATCCATTTTGAAGGATAACGTTGAGCTACGGGCTCAACTTGAGTTGCTGTCTAGCAATTATGGGAAATTGGAAGAAAGCCATGAAAAGCTCTCAAGCTCTCATGATGATCTTCTAGTATCACATAATGTGCTAAAGATAGCTCATGAGGCCATGATTGCTAAGGTAACATCTAGTGAGCCTCATGTGGATACTAGCACTAGTTCTAGTCAAAATAGTATATTGCCATGTGCTAGTCCTTGTAATTCATCTACTCACAATGTTGGTACATCTTGTGATGAATTGCTTTCCTTGCCTTGTTGCTCTAACGATGAAGCTTATACTTCCTCTAGTACTTGTGTTGAGACTAACCATGTAGAGGAAATCAAAGAGCTCAAGGCCCAAGTCACTTCTTTGAAGAAAGACTTGGAAAAGAGTCATCAAGGGAAATCCACACTCAAAAATATCTTGAGTGTGCAAAAATCCCCGGATGGCAAAGGTGGACTTGGATTCAACTCCAATAAGAAGAAGAAGTCCAAGATGAACAAAAGGAAGGGCCAAGAACAAGTCAAGAATTTGGCCAAGATTATTTGCTTCAAGTGCAAAAGTGAAGGGCATCATGTTAGATCTTGCCCATTGAAGAAGAAGGCCATTAGTGACAAGCAACAAAGGAAGCGGCTACAAGTGCATTCTCATGCTCAACCTCAAGTTGAAGAAAGGCCTCTTCCTAAGAAGACTCAAGCTAATGCTTCTCAAGTTGAGAAATCAAGTGAGAAGAAAGTGAAGAGTAGACGTTGCTACCTATGTCGTGAAAAAGGTCACGTAGCTTCTTCATGCACTAGTGGTAACTTATCCAACCCAATTATTATTGATGATATTTATTCTCTTGGGAAGGATTAGGTTGGCAATGTGTTTGCCAAGTTTGTTGGTACTCAAAGTGGTGTCAAGAAAAGAACCATTTGGGTTGCCAAGCCTATTGTGACTAACCTCTTAGGACCCAACTTGGTTGGGGTCCAACAAGCTCAAACTTGATCAATAGGTGTTGTTGGAGGGCATTGGAGACTTGGCTACATTATGAAGAATTAAGGTGACTTCATCATTCTTTTTGTCACAAGCCAAGTCAATTGGATTATCAAGTTTCCATCTTATATCCAATGTGCCTCCTTGCGGTAACTTGTACTTAAATTGTTTACTTTGAAAGTTACTTGCCCCTTGCATGTTTTGGTTTTGTTCCTTGCATGCGTTTGTATATGTGTCGCTTCCAACTTGCTTATGTATGTTGGTGTGCACTTCATGTACATGTGAGTTGTGTGTTGAGCCTTTGTGAATCTTGTTTGTATCTTAGTTGGCTCTTGTGAGAGATTAATGGAATATCCCATTATGGGGGAGTGATGTGCTTTGTGCATCTCACACTCCTATAAGTGTGTGTACATGAGGAATACCATCTAGTATTGATATTACAAGATTATCTAGTCGCTTGGTGGTATATCTCTCATGAGAAATTCAAATTCTAAAAATTCCATTGATTATCTCTTGTTGGTTCCTCTTATTGCCTCTTGTTAAGTTCTTATTGGTATCACATTATGGGGGAGTAATATGCTATGTGCATAGTACAAGCCTAGAAAATGTGTACATTTGAGATATTGTCACCTAGAATTGATATTGTAAATTATATTGTTCCTAGGTGGCATGTTAGCTCTACAATTTGCAATTTCCTTGTGTGTGTTGTGAAGATGATGTTGGATATCCTTGTTATCTACCACCGGGAATTATTTCCAAATACTCCTCGTCTTTTGACAATTGATAGTCACTTATGTGTGGTAGAATTTATTGATCATCTTTACATTGGCTTTTGTTTTTATTTGCCTTATCTCTTACCAAGGTTTGTGTCAACTCCCATTGTCTTCCATACCACTTGTGGATCTTGTTTATTTCTTGTTCTTGTCTAGTGTTTTCTAGATATAGTGAAAGTGGTGATCCCACCATGTGCATTTTGTATTCAAATGCAAATTCTCTCTAATGCACAACTCGTGGGGGAGCTATCCTATTTTCTATAAAATGCTCATCTTGTGAACCCTATCAAGTGTGTGTGGGTGGAAGGCAGGCCGTTTTCTTTTTGGTTCCTTGTGCCATCATGAAACTTTGTTGAGAGCTTGGTTTGTTTGGAACCATCCTCTCTTTGGGAGTTTGACATATTTAGTTTAGTGTGTATCAATGGATATCTCATTCCTTGATGTATCTTCTCCATTTGGTACCCTTTTCACTTGGCATTTCTTTGTCTTTTGGTTTCGGGTTTGAAAGTCTTGAGCATGCATGTTTACTTCATGTATTTCATTTGGCATGCTTTATTTCTTTGACTCAGTATATAAGGAAACTCCACCTAGTCTCAATTTGGATGAGGTGTGCATGAAATTCATTTTCATATCTATATGCACATATTTATGTGGAGTTTGTCCTATGTATTGGTATTTCTAACTATTTGGTCCCGATGAGTTTGGGTACCGTTTAGTTTGTGTTGTTCTTCTAGGAACATTTGGAGATGCATTGGATGCTCGGCTCACTCACTAGGAAGGTGTTGTCACCATGTACATATTGGAGTCAAGCTAGGATGATCAATGAACTACTATCTACCTTCAATTGGTATCTACTACATCCTTCCAATGATATCTCGGTAACAAGTATCTATTCATGCTTTCCCTTCTTGCATTCAACCTTGTGTAGGTTGTATCTTGGCATGATATTCATTTCATATCTTGTGATACTTGTTTCCTTTCTCAAAGCATCCCAACAATGATCTCATGTTGCTAGTTGTACTATCTTTGATGTTTGTGTGGTAGGAATTCGTTTATATACAATAAGACCATATCTAGCCAAGTGCTATGCTTTCAAGCAAATATCTTATTGGTATATTTATGACTTCCTTGTGGATATCTTGTTCCTTCGTGTTGTAACTATTTCGGGTGTACATCCTTCTTTGTAGATATATATTGTCATGATTTCGTCTACCTAGAACCTTATACACTTGAGAGAAATTACATCTCTAGTTGATATCCTCTCTTTCACATCCACCCTGTCTTTCTTATGTTATTTCTTTGGTGGCTCCGTGAAAGCTTTTTCCTTGAGTGCGTGTCATCTATCGTTGCATCTTGTTTCACTCTTGTGTGGTGAAGATTATTTTCCTCTTGCTTATCTTTACGAGGCTTTTGCCATCTTTATTGGTATCCCTCGTCTTGATGAGCCTCTCATCGTCTATCTTCACCACGGGTTGTCACAAGCATAGGTTCTCTTTTGCGTATTAGTAAGCTTGTGAACCCATTTGCCAGTTGTGTGTGGGAATGATAGGCCTTGCACCGTGTGCCTCATTCTTTCAAGTCTATGTTGATGCTTAATGCTCATCCTAATTTTAGTCTTCTCTAGTGCTTCGCCATGACTCACACACATCATTTTGGTTGAGCCTATTCTTAAGTTGCCTCATTTACATGTTGCTCAACCATGTGCTTGTTGCAAGTGCTAGGCTTTGTCTCCTATTTGCCCACTTGCACTTGTTGTAAGTTTCTATTGATTTTGGGGGAGCTATGATCCTATTTTGTGCACTTTGTATCCAATTACACAACATTCTTATGTGTGCACAAATCATGGGGAGCTCCTCTAGTTTCTTTAGAACATTCCTTTGCGCTTATCATAATATCTTTATTCTTGTGGCATGTAGGATCATTGGTCTAGTTGGTTCAATTAATATCCGTTGATTGCTTGCTTCAATTGGTATCTTCTGATTGCTTGTGTCTCTCTTTGGTATATCTTTGTGGCATATCCTTCTGTTGCAATCTTTGGGCCTCAATATAGTTTGTCTTCCTCCAAGTATTGGCAGTTGGATATGTGTATTGCATTCCACTCTCTTGTTGAGAAATACACAATTTATGGAGGAACACTCTTTATGTTGGCCTTCTTAGCTTTTCACCCATTTTGGCAATCGATGCCAATGAGGGAGGAGTTTCAGAGAGTTTTGTGGAGAAGTCTTCTGAGTTTTCTCCTTGCTTTGGTTTTGGTTCCTAAGCATTTGCATCTCATTCTCATGCATCATTGGTTGTTGCATTGCATGGTGATGCATAATTCCTTGTATAAACTCTCTTGAAAGTGATTGTCATCAATTACCAAAATGGGGGAGATTGAAAGAACATGCGGTGCCCCATGTTTGGTTTTGGCGATTGATGACAATCTCTATGGACTAATGGTTGCCTTGAGTTATATTTGAAGGGTCTGTCCATAGGCTTTTCTTGGAGTCCATTTGTTGGTTTCAAGGAGAATTTGTGATGACCACGGTGCTATTAAGGAATTATCCAAAGACCGGTCATGTGAGTGTTGAGCTTATGGCAAGCATGTCTTGAAGAAGAAGATTGTGTGATCATTCATGTTCACCTTCAAGACATCATCCAAATAAAGAGAGTTGGAAAGATTCAACACACAAAGCGCACAAGATGTACTGAGGGATCAAGTGATCCCATGGTATGGTAAGCATTGTCCATTACGCTTTGTGTGCTAACCCATGGTCTTCGTGAGAGTTCTTTGTGGGGTTAGGTTGCGGTGTGCAAGTTCAAGTGATGCATCACGAAGAGATCAAGTGCTTGAAGCTTGCCGTCCATTGTGGTGACAATGGACTTGTGAAGATGAGCGGAAGAGTGGCTCACCCATAGTGGAGTATGGGGGAGCAATCAACTAGTCTTCTTCGAGCCAACACAATCAAGAAAGGTGGTCCATCTTGAGGAGGAGTAGATCGTCATCATCTAGCTCAAGTGGACTTTGTGCAAGGAAAAGGTTTGCCCCTGATAGGTTTTCTATTTTACCGGTCTCATGGTAGTTGTGGGAGACCGGGTTATAGGAACGATTGTCGGACTATCAAGGGGGGCTCTCGATGAGTTGCTTGATCGTATCGTTGGTAGAGAGCTCAAACCATTGCATCCTTGCATCATCTTTATTGGTTTTTGTTTGGTTCTTCTCCTTGCGAGTTTTGGAGCTTTTGGTCATTTTTCTGACAAGCTCGAGTTCATCGAAAACGGAGTTCACTTGCTTATTCTATGATGTTTTCGATGTTGGAGGTATGTCGGTTCTTCTCTGTTGGAGGTTTCTCTCCTCTCTTCTTAGGCATACCTCCCCTGCCTCTTCTTACTAACCAGTCTCTGTTTTGATGCTACTCGTTGTCTTGTATCCAACAAGCTTGAGTTTGCTCAATTCGGAGCTCTTTTGCAAAAGTTATGGCAGTTCTGGTTTTATTGTTTCCCTCTGTTGTCTTCTCTGCAAAATGAAGGACTCCCAGTGTTGCTGATCTGGGGCATACGGTAGTACTGCTCCCGAAGCGGTAGTACCGCAGGCCCTTGTGGTAGTACCGCAGTCCCCTGCGGTAGTACTGCAGGTGCTCATGGTAGTACCGCTCTGTGGGAGCGGTAGTACCGTGGCCTCAGGCCAGGCACAGCTGCTCGAGCGGTTGTAGGGGCGGATGTAATTGTTTACATCCGCGCCCTACGCAGTAGTTCCGCGCCGCGGGCGCGGTAGTACCGTGGGCTCTGCCCAGGCTTAGCAGCATGAGCGGAAGTAGGGGCGGATGTAATTTTTTACATCCGCGCCATACGCGGTAGTACCGCTCTTCGTGTGCGGTAATACCGTGCCGGAGTTTTGCGCAGGTCCTCCCTCAGCGGAAGTAGGTACGGAAGTAATTTTTTTACTTCCGTGCTTTCTCTGTGCCTAGTGTTGCCTGCCTTACGGTAGTACCGTAGGGGCGCGTGGTAGTACCGCTCCGGCGGTTCTACCGCTCGTTGCCCTGTGCAACAGGCCTTCATCTGGCCAGTGCGGCACATGCGGTAGTACCGCAACCTGCAGCGGTAGTACCGCAGCCGACCGCGGTAGTACCGCCGCTCCGTGCGGTAGTACCGTGTCGTGTGGACTGAGTGAGGGGATAAGGTTGGATTTTCTCCCCACCTATAAAAGGGGGTCTTCTTCCCCATTGAGACCTTATCCTTTAAGCTCGTGTTCTTCCCCCATTGTTGACCTTCTTCGAGCTTGCTAACTCTCAATCCCTCCATGGATTCTTGCTAGTTTTTGAGGGAAAAGAGAGAGGAGATCTAGATCCACATTTCCACCAATCAATTTCTCCTTTATGTGAGGGGAACCCATTGGATCTAGATCTTGGAGTTCTTGGTGTTCTCCTTCTTGTTCTTCCTCTCATCTTCCTCCCTAGCATTAGTTGCTTCGGTGGGATTTGAGAGAGAAGGACTTGGGCACTCCGTGTGCCCTTGCCATTGCATTTGGTGCATCGGTTTGAGTTCTCCACCGTGATACGTGGAAGTTACAAGTTGAGAAGCTTATTACTCTTGGGTGCTTGGTGCCCTTGAGCTTGTTCCTCTTTGGTGCTTGGGCGCCCTAGACGGTTGGTGGTGTTCGGAGCTCAATCATTGTGGTGTAGAACTCCGGGCAAGCGTCGGGGTCTCCAATTAGGTTGTGGAGATCGCCCCGAGCAATTTGACGTGTTTGGGTGACCGCCCCCAAGGGTTGCCAAAGTGTACGGGTTCGGTGACCGCCCCAAGGGTTGCCATTTGTATGGGTTCGGTGACCGCCCTCAAGGGTCCCTTAGTGGAATCACGGCATCTTGCAGTGTGCGAGGGCGTGAGGAGATTACGGTGGCCCTAGTGGCTTCTTGGGGAGCATTGTGCCTCCACACCGCTCCAAACGGGGATTAGCATCCGCAAGGGTGTGAACTTCAGGATACATCGTCGTCTCCGCGTGCCTCAGTTATCTCTTACCCGAGCCCTTTACTTATGCACTTTACTTTGTGATAGCCATATTGTTCTTTGTCATATATCTTGATATCACATAGTTGCTTATCTTACTTAGCATAAGTTGTTGGTGCACATAGGTGAGCCTAGTTGTTGTAGGTTTTGTGTTTGACAAATTAACCGTTAGGTTTATTCGGCATTTGTTCAAGCCTCTACCGTAATTATTTTAAAACGCCTATTCACCCCCCCCCCCTCTAGGCGACATCCACAATCTTTCAATCATGTTTTTACATCTTATTTGCTTAGAACGACGGTAGCATAAATAAGATGATCCCTCACTAAAATTTCAAGAAAGTGTTCCCCTAACTGTGCACCATTGCGAAGGTTCGTTGTTTCGAAGCACCACATGATGATCGGGTGTGATAGATTCTAACATTCGCATACAACGGGTGTAAGCCAGATTTACACATGCAAAACACTTAGGTTGACTTGACGAGCCTAGCATGTACAGACATGGCCTCAGAACACAAGAGACCAAAATGTCTAACATGATTCGTATAGCAGATACGATCAACGTGAAGATGTTCACCGATGATGACTTGTCCGTCTCACGTGATGATCGGACACAGCCTTGTTGACTCGGATCATGTATCACTTAGATGACTAGAGGGATGTCTATCTAAGTGGGAGTTCATTAAATAATCAGTTGAACTTAATTATCATGAACATAGTCAAAAGGTCTTTGCAAATTATGTCATAGCCTACGCTTTAGTTCTACTAATTTAGGATATGGTCCTAGAGAAAATTTAGTTGAAAGTTGACAGTAGAAATTATGCAGACTGGGTCTGTATACTGAGGATTGTCCTCATTGCTGCACAGAAGGCTTATGTCCTTAATGCACCGCTCGGTGTGCTGAACCTCGAGCGTCGTTTGTGGATGTTGCGAACATCTGAGATACACGTTTTGATGACTACGTGATAGTTCAATGCGTAATGTTAAATGGTTTAGAATTGAGGCACCGAAGACATTTTAAAACGTCGCGGAACATATGAGATGTTCCAAGAGCTGAAATTGAGATTTCAGGCTCGTGCCCACATCAAGAGGTGTGAGACCTCCGACAAGTTTCTTAAGCTTGCAAACTAAGGGAGAAAAGCTCAATCGTTGAGCATGTGCTCAGATTGTCTGAGTACTACAATCGCTTGAATCGAGTGGGAGTTATGTTCCAGATGATATAGTGATGGTTCTCCTGTTGGGGCACGTAGTAATTTCAAAAAAATTCCTACGCACACGCAAGATCATGGTGATGGCATAGCAACGAGAGGGGAGAGTATTGTCCACGTACCCTCGTAGACCGTAAGCGGAAGCGTTATGACAACGCGGTTGATGTAGTCGTACGTCTTCACGATCCGACCGATCCAAGCACCAAACGTACGGCACCTCCGAGTTCAGCACACGTTCAGCTCGATGATGATCCCCGGGCTCCGATCCAGCAAAGCTCCGGAGATGAGTTTCGTCAGCACGACGGCGTGGTGACGATGATGATGTTCTACCGGCGCAGGGCTTCGCCTAAACTCCGCGACGATATGACCGAGGTGGAATATGGTGGAGGGGGGCACCGCACACGGCTAAGGAACGATCCGTAGATCAACTTGTGTGTTATGGGGTGCCCCCCTGCCCCCGTATATAAAGGAGCAAGGGGGGAGGAGGCCGGCCCTAGGAGGGGGCGCGCCAAGGGGAGTCGTACTCCCACCGGGAGTAGGACTCGCTCCTTCCTTGTTGGAGTAGGAGAAGGGGAAAGAGGGGGAGAGGAAGAAGGAAAGGGGGGCTGCGCCCCTTGTCCAATTCGGACCAGAGGGGGGGGCGCAAGCCTCCTTCCTTTTGGCCCCTCTCCTCTATTCCCGTATGGCCCAATAAGGCCCATATACTCCCCGGCGAATTCCCGTAACTCTCCGCTACTCCAAAAAATACCCAAATCACTCGGAACCTTTCCGAACTCCGAATATAGTCGTCCAATATATCAATCTTTACGTCTCGACCATTTTGAGACTCCTCGTCATGTCCCCGATCTCATCCGGGACTCCGAACTCCTTGGGTACATCAAAACTCATAAACTCATAATATAACTGTCATCGAAACCTTAAGCGTGCAGACCCTACGGGTTCGAGAACTATGTAGACATGACCTAGAACTATTCTCAGTCAATAACCAATAGCGGAACCTGGATGTTCATATTGGCTCCTACATATTCTATGAAGATATTTATCGGTCAAACCGCATAACAACATACGTTGTTCCCTTTGTCATCGGTATGTTACTTGCCCGAGATTCGGTCGTCGGTATCCAATACCTAGTTCAATCTCGTTACCGGCAAGTCTCTTTACTCGTTACGTAATGCATCATTCTGTAACTAACTCATTAGCTACATTGCTTGCGAGGCTTATAGTGATGTGCATTACCGAGAGGGCCCAGAGATACCTCTCCGATAATCAGAGTGACAAAACCTAATCTCGAAATACGCCAACCCAACATGTACCTTTGGAGACACCTGTAGTACTCCTTTATAATCACCCAGTTACGTTGTGACGTTTGGTAGCACCCAAAGTGTTCCTCCGGTAAACGGGAGTTGCATAATCTCATAGTTACAGGAACATGTATAAGTCATGAAGAAAGCAATAGCAACATACTAAACGATCAAGTGCTAAGCTAACGGAATGGGTCAAGTCAATCACATCATTCTCCTAATGATGTGATCCCGTTAATCAAATGACAACTCTTTTGTCCATGGCTAGGAAACATAACCATCTTTGATAAACGAGCTAGTCAAGTAGAGGCATACTAGTGACACTATGTTTGTCTATGTATTCACACATGTATTATGTTTCCGGTTAATACAATTCTAGCATGAATAATAAACATTTATCATGAAATAAGGAAATAAATAATAACTTTATTATTGCCTCTAGGGCATATTTCCTTCAGTCTCCCACTTGCACTAGAGTCAATAATCTAGTTCACATCGCCATGTGATTTAACACCAATATTCATATCTGTATATGATTAACACCCATAGTTCACATCGTCATGTGACCAACACCCAAAGGGTTTACTAGAGTCAATAATCTAGTTCACATCGCTATGTGATAAACACCCAAAGCGTACTAAGGTGTGATCATGTTTTGCTCGTGAGAGAAGCTTAGTCAACGGGTCTGTCATATTCAGAGCCGTATGTATTTTGCAAATATTCTATGTCTACAATGTTCTGCACGGAGCTACTCTAGCTAATTGCTCCCACTTTCAATATGTATCCAGATTAAGACTTAGAGTCATCTGGATCAGTGCCAAAACTTGTATCGACGTAACCTTTTACGACGAACCTTTTTGTCACCTCCATAATTGAGAAACATATCCTTATTCCACTAAGGATAATTTTGACCAATGTCCAGTGATCTACTCCTAGATCACTATTGTACTCCCTTGCCAAACCAGGGCAGAGTATACAATAGGTCTGGTCCATAGCATGGCATACTTTTATAAAACCTATGACTGAGGCATAGGGAATGACTTTCATTCTCTTTTCTATTTTCTGCCGTGGTCAGGATTTGAGTCTTACTCAATTTCACACCTTTGCAACACAGGCAAGAACCTTTTCTTTGACTGTTCCATTTTGAACTACTTCAAAATCTTGACAAGGTATGTACTCATTGAAAAATTTATCAAGCGTCTTGATCTATCTCAATAGATCTTGATGCTCAATATGTAAGTAGCTTTATTGAGGTCTTTCTTTTAAAGAACTCCTTTCAAACACTCCTTTATGCTTTGCAGAATAATTCTACATTATTTCCGATCAACAATATGTCATTCACATATACTTATCAGAAATGCTGTAGTGCTCCCACTCTCTTTCTTGTAAATACAGGCTTCACCGTAAGTCTGTACAAAACTATATGCTTTGATCAACTCATCAAAGCGTATATTCCAACTCTGGGATGCTTGCACCAGTCCATAGATGGATCGCTGGGGCATGCACATTTTGTTAGCATCTTTAGGATTGACAAAACATTCTGGTTGCATCATATACAACTCTTCTTTAAGAAAACCATTAAGGAATGCAGTTTTGACATCCATTTGCCAGATTTCATAAAATGTGGCAATTGCTAACATGATTCAGACAGACTTAAGCATCACTACAGTTGAGAAAATCTCATTGTAGTCAACACCTTGAACTTGTCAAAAACCTTTTTGCGACAAGTCGAGCTTTGTAGATAGTAACACTACTATCAATGTCCGTCTTCCTCTTGAAGATCCATTTATTTTCTATGGCTTGCCGATCATTGGGCAAGTCCACCAAAGTCCACACTTTGTTCTCATACATGGATCCTATCCCAGATTTCATGGCCTCCAGCCATTTTGCGGAATCTGGGCTCATCATCGCTTCCTCATAGTTCGTAGGTTTATCATGGTCTAGTAACATGACTTTCAGAACAGGATTACCGTACCACTCTGGTGCGGACCGTACTCTAGAAGACCTACGAGGTTCTATAGCAACTTGATCAGAAGTTTCATGATCATCATCATTAGCTTCCTCACTAATTGGTGTAGGAATCACTGGAACTGATTTCAGTGATGAACTATTTTCCAATTCAGGAGAAGGTACAATTACCTTATCAAGTTCTACTTTCCTCCCACTCACTTCTTTCGAGAGAAACTTCTTCTCTAGAAAGGATCCATTCTTGGCAACGAATGTTTTGCCTTCAGATCTATGATAGAAGGTGTGCCCAAGAGTTTCATTTGGGTATTCTATGAAGAACTTCTTGATTTGGGTTTGAGCTTATCAGGATGAAACTTTTTCACATAAGCATCGTAGCCCCAAACTTTAAGAAACGACAACTTGGGTTTCTTGATAAACCACAGTTCATATAGTGTCGTCTCAACGGATTTAGATGGTGCCCTTTTAACGTGAATGCAGCTGTCTCTAATGCATAACCCCAAAACGATAATGGTAAATCAATAAGAGACATCATAGATCGCACCATATCCAATAAAGTGCGGTTACGACGTTCGGACACACCATAACGTTGTGGTGTTCCAGGTGGCGTGAGCTGTGAAACTATTCCACATTGTTTTAATTGAAGACCAAACTCGTGACTCAAATATTCGTTTCTACAATCAGATCATAGAAACTTTATTTTCTTGTTATGATGATTTTTCCACTTCACTCTGAAATTCTTTGAACCTTTCAATTATTTCAGACTTATGTTTCATCAAGTAGATATACGCATATCTGCTTAAATCATCTGTGAAGGTCAGAAAATAACGATACCCACCACGAGCATCAACACTCATTGGATCGCATACATCGGTATGTATAATTTCCAATAAGTCAGTAGCTCGTTCCATTGTTCCGAAGAACGGAGTTTTAGTCATCTTGCCCAAAAGGCACGGTTCGCAAGCATCAAATGATTCATAACCAAGTGATTCCGAAAATACATCTTTATGGAGTTTCTTCATGCGCTTTACACCGATATGACCCAAACGGCAGTGCCACAAATAAGTTGCACTATCATTATTAACTTTGCATCTTTTGGCATCAATATTATGAATATGTGTATCACTACGATCGAGATCCAATAAACTATTTTCATTGGGTGTATGACCATTGAAGGTTTTATTCATGTAAATAGAACAACAATTATTCTCTGACTTTAAATGAATAACAGTATTGCAATAAACATGATAAAATCATATTCATGCTCAACGCAAACGCTAAATAACATTTATTTAGGTTTAACACTTATCCCGAAAGTTTAGGGAGTGTGCGACGATGATCATGTCAATCTTGGAACTACTTCCAACACTCATCGTCACTTCCCCTTCAACTAGTCTCTGTTTATTCTGTAACTCCTATTTCGAGTTACTAATCTTAGCAACCGAACAAGTATCAAATACTCAGGGGCTACTATAAACACTAGTAAGGCACATATCAAGGACCTATATATCAAATATACCTTTGTTCACTTTGCCATCCTTCTTATCCACCAAATGTTCAGGGCATTTCCGCTTCCAGTGACCATTTCCTTTGGAGTGTAAGCACTCAGTTTCAGGCTATGGTCCAGCTTTGGGCTTCTTCGCAGGAGTGACAACTTGCTTGTCTTTCCACTTGAAGTTCCCTTTCTTTCCCTTTGCCCTTTTCTTGAAACTAGTGGTCTTGTCAATCATCAACACTTGATGCTCTTTCTTGATTTCTACCTTCGTCGATTTCAATATCACGAAGAGCTCGGGAATCGTTTTCGTCATCCCTTGCATACTATAGTTCATCACGAAGTTCTAGTAACTTAGTGATGGTGACTAGAGAATTCTGTCAATCACTATCTTATCTGGAAGATTAACTCCCACTTGATTCAAGCGATTGAAGTACCCAGACAATATGAGCACATGCTCACTAGTTGAGCGATTCTCCTCCATCTTTTAGCTATAGAACTTGTTGGAGACTTCATATCTCTCAACTCGGGTATTTGCTTGAAATATTAACTTCAATTCCTGGAACATCTCATATGGTCCATGACGTTCAAAACGTCTTTGAAGTCCCGATTCTAAGCCGTTAAGCATGGTGCACTAAACTATCAAGTAGTCATCATATTGTGCTAGCTAAACGTTCATAACATCTGCATCTGCTTCTGCAATAGGTCTGTCACCTAGCGGTGCATCAAGAACATAATTCTTCTGTGCAGCAATGAGGATAAACCTCAGATCACGGATCCAATCCGCATCATTGCTACTAACATTTTTCAACACAATTTTCTCTAGGAACATATCAAAATAAACATATGAAAGCAACAACGCGAGCTATTGATCTACAACATAATTTGCAAAATACTACCAGGACTAAGTTCATGATAAATTTAAGTTCAATTAATCATATTACTTAAGAACTCCCACTTAGATAGACATCCCTCTAATCCTCTAAGTGATTACGTGATCCATATCAACTACACCATGTCCGATCGTCACGTGAGATGGAGTAGTTTCAACGGTGAACATCAATATGTTGATCATATCTACTATATGATTCACGCTCGACCTTTCAGTCTCCGTGTTCCGAGGCCATATCTGTATATGCTAGGCTCGTCAAGTTTAACCTGAGTATTCCGCGTGTGCAACTGTTTTGCACCCGTTGTATTTGAACGTAGAGCCTATCACACCCGATCATCACGTGGTGTCTCAGCACGAAGAACTTTCGCAACGGTGCATACTCAGGGAGAACACTTCTTGATAATTAGTGAGAGATCATCTTAAAATGCTACCGTCAAACAAAATAGAATAAGATGTATAATAGATAAACATCATATGCAATCAAAATATGTGACATGATATGGCCATGATCATCTTGCGCCTTTGATCTCCATCTCCAAAGTACTGTCATGATCTCTATCGTCACCGGCACGACACCGTGATCTTCATCATCTTGATCTATATCAATGTGTCATCACATGGTCGTCTCGCCAACTATTGCTCTTGCAACTATTGCTATCGCATAGCGATAAAGTAAAGCAATTATTTGGCACTTGCATCTTATGCAACAAAGAGACAACCATAGGGCTTCTGCCAGTTGCCGATAACTTCAACAAAACATGATCATCTCATACAACAACTTATATCTCATCACGTCTTGACCATATTGTTGGAAATATGCCCTAGAGGCAATAATAAATTAGTTATTATTATATTTCCTTGTTCATGATAATCGTTTATTACCCATGCTATAATTGTATTGATAGGAAACTCAGATACATGTGTGGGTACATAGACAACACCATGTCCCTAGTAAGCCTCTAGTTAACTAGCTCGTTGATCAACAGACGGTTACGGTTTCCTGACCATGGACATTGGATGTCGTTGATAACGGGATCACATCATTAGGAGAATGATCTGATGGAAAAGACCCAATCCTAAGCCTAGCACAAAGATCGTGTAGTTCGTATGCTAAAGCTTTTCTAATGTCAAGTATCATTTCCTTAGACCATGAGATTGTGCAACTCCCGGATACTGTAGGAATGCTTTGGGTGTACCAAACGTCACAACGTAACTGGGTGGCTATAAAGGTGCACTACAGGTATCTCCGAAAGTGTCTGTTGGGTTGGCACGAATCGAGACTGGGATTTGTCACTCCGGTAAACGGAGAGGTATCTCTGGGCCCACTCGGTAGGACATCATCATAATGTGCACAATGTGACCAAGGGATTGATCACGGGATGATGTGTTATGGAACGAGTAAAGAGACTTGCCGGTAACGAGATGGAACAAGGTATCGGGAAACCGACGATCGAATCTCGGGCAAGTACAATACCGATAGACAAAGGGAATTGTATACAAGATTGATTGAGTCCTTGACATCGTCGTTCGTCCGATGAGATCATCGTGTCACATGTGGGAGCCAACATGGGTATCCAGATCCCGCTGTTGGTTATTGACCGGAGAACGTCTCGGTCATGTCTGCATGGTTCCTGAACCCGTAGGGTCTACACACTTAAGGTTCGATGACGCTAGGGTTATAAAGGAAGTTTGTATGTGGTTACCGAATGTTGTTCGGAGTCCCGGATGAGATCCCGGACGTCACGAGGAGTTCCGGAATGGTCCGTAGGTAAAGATTTATATATGGGAAGTCCTATTTTGGCCACCGGAAAATGTTCGGGATTTTTTGGTATTGTACCGGGAAGGTTCTAGAAGGTTCCGGAGTGGGGCCCACCTGCATGGGGGACCCACATGAACGTGGGTAGTGGGGTCAAGGCCCCACACCCCTGGTCAAGGCGCACCAAGATCCCCCCTTAGAAGGAATAAGATCATATCCCGAAGGGATAAGATCAAGATCCCTAAAAAAGGGGGATAACAATCGGTGGGGAAGGAAATGATGGGATTTCTTTCCTCCCACCTTTGCCAATGCCCCAATGGACTTGGAGGGCAAGAAACCAGCCCCCTCCACCCCTATGGGGAGGCGCATGGGAGCTACATGCTTCCCCTGGTGCAGCCCTTCCCCTCTCCCAAGTACTCCTCTTCTCCCGCGGTGCTTGGCGAAGCCCTGCAGGATTGCCACGCTTCACCACCACCACGCCATCGTGCTGCTGCTGGACGGAGTCTTCCCCAACCTCTCCCTCTCTCCTTGCTGGATCAAGGCATGGGAGACATCATCGAGCTGTACGTGTGTTGAACACAGAGGTGCCGTCCGTTCGGCACTAGGATCTCTGGTGATTTGGATCACGACGAGTACGACTCCATCATCCGCGTTCTTGAAACGCTTCCGCTTAGCGATCTTCAAGGGTATGAAGATGCTCATCCTCTCCCTCTCTTGTTGCTAGAATCTCCATAGATTGATCTTGGTGATGCGTAGCAAATTTTGAATTTCTGCTACGTTCCCCAACAGTGGTATCAGAGCCAGGTTTATGCGTAGTTATTATGCACGAGTAGAACACAAAGCAGTTGTGGGCGTAGATGCTGTTAATTTTTCTTGCCACTACTAGTCTTATCTTGCTTTGGAGTCATCATGGGATGAAGCAGTCCGGACCGACCTTACACGTACGCTTACGTGAGACAGGTGCCACCGACTGACATGCACTAGTTGCATAAGGTGGCTAGCGGGTGTCTGTCTCTCCCACTTTAGTTGGAGCGGATTCGATGAAAAGGGTCCTTATGAAGGGTAAATAGAAATTGGCATATCATGTTGTGGTTTTACGTAGGTAAGAAACGTTCTTGCTAGAACACCTATAGAAGCCACGTAAAAACTTGCAACAACAATTAGAGGACGTCTAACTTGTTTTTGCAGCAAGTGTTTTGTGATGTGATATGGCCAAAGGATGTGATGAATGATATATGTGATGTATGAGATGATCATGTTCTTGTAATAGGAATCACGACTTGCATGTCGATGAGTATGACAACCGGCAGGAGCCATAGGAGTTGTCTTTATTTTTTGTATGACCTCCGTGTCATTGAAGAACGCCATGTAAATTACTTTACTTTATTGCTAAACGCGTTAGCCATAGAAGTAGAAGTAGTCGTTAGCGTGACAACTTCATGAAGACACGATGATGGAGATCATGGTGTCATGCCGGTGACGAAGATGATCATGGCGCCCCGAAGATGGAGATCAAAGGAGCAATATGATATTGGCCATATCATGTCACTTTTTGATTGCATGTGATGTTTATCATGTTTATGCATCTTATTTGCTTAGAACGACGATAGTAAATAAGATGATCCCTCATTAAAATTTCAAGAAAGTGTTCCCCCTAACTGTGCACCGTTGCGAAAGTTCGTCGCTTTGAAGCACCACGTGATGATCGGGTGTGATAGATTCTTACGTTCACATACAATGGGTGTAAGCCAGATTTACACACGCGAAACACTTAGGTTGACTTGACGAGCCTAGCATGTACAGACATGGCCTCGGAACACAAGAGACCGAAAGGTCGAGCATGAGTCGTATAGTAGATACGATCAACATGAAGATGTTCACCGATGATGACTAGTCCGTCTCACGTGATGATCGGACACGGCCTAGTTGACTCGGATCATGTAATCACTTAGATGACTAGAGGGATGTCTATCTGAGTGGGAGTTCATAAGATGAACTTAATTATCCTGAACATAGTCAAAAGATCTTTGCAAATTATGTCGTAAGCTCGCGCTTTAGTTCCACTGTTTAGATATGTTCCTAGAGAAAATATAGTTGAAAGTTGACAGTAGCAATTATGCGGACAATAGAAAGCTTATGTCCTTAATGCACCGCTCAGTGTGCTGAACCCCAAACGTCGTCTTTGGATGTTGCGAACATCGGACATACACGTTTTGATAACTACGTGATAGTTCAGTTAAACGGTTTAGAGTTGAGGCACCAAAGACGTTTTCGAAACATCGCGGAACATATGAGATGTTTCGAGGGCTGAAATTGGGATTTCAGGCTCGTGCCCACGTCAAGAGGTATGAGACCTCCGATGATTTTCTTAGCCTGCAAACTAAGGGAGAAAAGCTCAATCGTTGAGCTTGTGCTCAGATTGTCTGAGTGCGAGAATCACTTGAATCGAGTGGGAGTTGATCTTCCAGATGAGATAGTGATGTTTCTCCAAAGTCATTGCCACCAAGCTGCTAGAGCTTCGTGATGAACTATAACATATCAGGGATAGATATGATGATCCTTGAGGTATTCGCGATGTTTGACACCGCGAAAGTAGAAATCAAGAAGGAGCATCAATTGTTGATGGTTGGTGAAACCACTAGTTTCAAGAAGGGCAAGGGCATGAAGGGATACTTCATGAAACGGCAAATCAGCTGCTGCTCTAGCGAAGAAACCCAAGGTTGAACCCAAACCCGAGACTAAGTGCTTCTATAATAAGGGGAACAACCACTGGAGCAAAATTACCCTAGATACTTGGTAGATGAGAAGGCTGGCAGGGTCAATAGAACTATATTGGATATACATTATGTTAATGTGTACTTTACTAGTACTTCTAGTAGCACCAGGGTATTAAGATACCGGTTCGGTCGCTAAGTGTTAGTAACTCGAAATAAAAGAGCTACGGAATAAACGGAGACTAGCTAAAGGTGAGCTGACGATATGTGTTGGAAGTGTTTCCAAGTTTGATGTGATCAAACATCGCACGCTCCCTCTACCATCAAGATTAGTATTAAACCTGAATAATTGTCATTTGGTGTTTGCGTTGAGCATAGACATGATTGGATTATGTCTATGGCAATACGGTTATTCATTTAAGGAGAATAATGGTTACTCTATTTTTTTGAATAATACCTTCAATGGTCTTGCACCTAAAGGAATGGTTTATTGAATCTCGATCGTAGTGATACACATTTTCATGCCAAAAGATATAAGATAGTAATGATAGTACCACTTACTTGTGGCACTGCCATGTAAGTCATATTGGTGTAAAACGCATGAAGAAGCTCCATGTTGATGGATCTTTGGACTCACTCGTTTTTGAAAAGTTTGAGACATGCGAACCATGTCTATTGGTGTATACGCATGAAGAAACTCCATGCAGATGGATCATTTGGACTCACTTGATTTTGAATCACTTGAGATATGCAAATCATAGCACATGGGCAAGATGAGTAAAAAGCCTCGTTTTTCAGTAAAATGGAACAAGATAGCAACTTGTTGGAAGTAAACACATTTTGATGTGTGCAGTCCAATGAGTGCTGAGGCATGCAGTGAATATCGTTATGTTCTTACTTCACAGATGATTCGAGTAGATGTTGAGTATATTTACTTGATGAAACACAAGTCTGAATTATTGAATGGTTCAAGTAATTTCAGAGTGAAGTTGAAGATCAACGTGACAAGAGGATAAAATGTCTATGATGTGATCATAGAGATGAGTGTCTGAGTTACGAGCTTTGGCACGCAATTAAGACATTGTGGAAATTGTTTCACAATTAATACCGCCTGGAACACCATAGTGCGAGGGTGTGTCCGAACATCATAGTTGCACCCTATTGGATATGGTGTGTACCATGATGTCTCTTATCGAATTACCACTATCATTCATGGGTTAGGCATTAGAGACAACCGCACTCACTTTAATAGGGCACCACGTAATTCCGTTGAGATGACACCGTTTGAACTATGGTTTGGAGAAACCTAAGTTGTCGTTTCTTAAAAGTTTGGGCCTGCGACGCTTATGTGAAAAAGTTTCAGGTTGATAAGCTCGAACCCAAAGCAGATAAAATGCATCTTCATAGGACACCCAAAACAGTTGGTATACCTCCTAATTCAGATCCGAAAGCAATAGGGATTGTTTCTTGAATCGGGTCCATTCTCGAGGAAAAGATTGTCTTGAAAAGTTGAGTGGGAGGATGGTGGAGACTTGATATGGTTATTGAACCGTTACTACAACTAGTGTGTAGCAGGGCACATGAGGTTGTTCCTGTGGCACTGAGGGAGTCCTGGACTAGGGGGTGTCTGGACAGCCGGACTATCATCGTCCGCCGGACTCCAAGACTACGAAGATACAAGATTGAAGACTCCGTCCTGTGTCCGGATGGGACTTTCCTTGGCGTGGAAGGCAAGCTTGGCGATACGGATATGTAGATCTCCTACCATTGTAACCGACTCTGTGTAACCCTAGCCCTCTCCGGTGTCTATATAAACCGGAGGGTTTTAGTCTGTAGGACACAACAACCATTACAACAATCATACCATAGGCTAGCTTCTAGGGTTTAGCCTCCTTGATCTCGTGGTAGATCCACTCTTGTAATACACATCATCAATATTAATCGAGCAGGACGTAGGGTTTTACCTCCATCAAGAGGGCCCAAACCTGGGTAAAACATCATGTCCCTTGTCTCCTGTTACCATCCGCCTAGACGCACAGTTCGGGACCCCCTACCCGAGATCCGCCAGTTTTGACACCGACATTGGTGCTTTCATTGAGAGTTCCTCTATGTCGTCACCGATAGGCTTGATGGCTTCTTCAACCAACAACAACGCCATCCAGGGTGAGACTTTTCTCCCCGGACAGATCTTCGTATTCGGCGGCTTCGCACTGCGGGCCAATTCACTTGGCCATCTGGAGCAGATCGAAAGCTACGCCCCTGGCCGTCAGGTCAGATTTGGAAGCCTAAACTTCACGGCGGACATCCGCGGAGACTTGATCTTCGATGGATCTGATCCGCAGCCGTGCGTGCTGCACTGTCATGATGGGCATGATCTAACTCTGCCGCCGGACAACGCCTTGGAGGCCGCACACGAATCCGCTCCGACCATAGTCCGGAGCCGATCGCGCAGCTCGAGGACGGGTGGCTGGACACCTCCTCGGGAGTTGCAATTTCCACGGCGATGGAGCCGAACACTGACCTTGCCCCCTATAAAACTCGTGACTCCGAGGTGCCGGACTCCCTGCCGGACTCCGAACCTCCTGCGCCCCTGCCAATCGAATCTGATTGGACGCCGATCATGGAGTTGACCGCTGCTGACATCTTTCAGCACTCGCCCTTTGGCGACATTCTAAATTCGCTAAGGCATCTCTCGCTATCCGGAGAGCCCTGGCCGAATTACGGCCAGGATGGTTGGGATGCGGACGACGAAGAAATTCAAAGCCCACCCAGCTCCCACTTTGTAGCCACTGTCGATGATCTAACCGACATGCTATACTATGACTCCGAAGACATCGACATATGGACGACGATGCCGGAGACGAACAAGAACCAGCGCCTACAGGGCACTGGAAGACCACATCTTCATATGACATATACATGGTGGACACCCCAAAAGATGGGGATGGCGAAGAAGCAGCTGAGGCTGATTCCTTAAAGAAACAGCCTAAGCGCCGACGTCAGCAGCGCCGCTCTAAATCCCGCCACAGCAAGAATGGAGATTCCGGCACAGGAGATAATAACACCCCAGAAAGTGCCGAAGACAATCCCCTCCAGCAAGATTCAGCGCAGGAGGATGCAGAAGCAAGCCCTCACGAGAGAGCGGCAGACGAAGAGGTCGAGGATGATAATTACATACCTCCCTCCGGAGACGAGGCAAGCCTCGACGACGACGAATTCATCGTGCCCGAGGATCCCTTCGAACAAGAGTGTTTCAAATGCAGGCTAAAGGCCACAGCAAATAGCCTAAAGAAAAAGCAGCAGCAGCTTCAAGCTGATCAAGACTTGCTGGCCGACAGATGGACCGAGGTCCTCGCGGCCGAAGAGTATGAATTCGAACGCCCCTCCAAAAGCTACCCAAAACGCAAGTTGCTCCCCCGATTAGAGGAGGAAGCATATATACCTTCATCACCAGTGCACAATACGGCCGACCGACCACCCCGTGGTCGCGACAGAGAGGCATCCAGGCCTTCCATCAAGACCGTACCCCGGCATCGCTCGAAAACGAAGCAACGAGGGAACGCGCCGGACTTGCGGGACATATTGGAGGATATGGCAAGACAACCCACGACGAATACCGTCGAGCCGGATACAACAACTCCGGCCGGGCCGAACACAGCAGACAACGCTCCCTTGAGCTACGTCGTGATATTGCTCAATACAGAGGCGCCGCACACCCGCTATGCTTCACTGACAAAGTAATGGATCATCAAATCCCTGAAGGGTTTGAACCCGTAAACATTGAATCCTACGATGGCACGACAGACCCCGCGGTTTGGATCAAAGATTATCTCCTTCACATCCATATGGCCCGCGGCGACGATCTCCACGCCATCAAATACCTCCCACTCAAGCTTCAAGGACCAGCTCGGCACTGGCTTAACAGCCTGCCCGCAGAGTCAATTGGGTGTTGGGAGGACCTGGAAGCCGCATTCCTCGACAACTTTGAGGGCACATATGTGCGGCCACCAGACGCCGATGACCTAAGCCACATAATCCAGCAGCCAGATGAATCGGCCAGGCAATTCTGGACACGGTTCTTAACAAAGAAAAATCAAATCGTCGACTGTCCGGATGCAGAGGCCCTCGCAGCCTTCAAACATAACATCCGCGACGAGTGGCTAGCCCGGCACCTAGGACAGGAAAAGCCGAAATCCATGGCAGCCCTCACATCATTAATGACCCGCTTCTGTGCGGGAGAGGATAGCTGGCTAGCTCGCAGCAACAACCTCAGCAAAAATGCTGGTAGTCCGGACACGAAGGACCACAATGGCAGGTCGCGTCGAAGCAAAAATAAACGCCACGTTAACGGCGACGACAAGGAGAATACAGCAGTCAATGCCGGATTCTGAGGCTCTAAACCCGGTCAGCGGAAGAAGCCATTCAAAAGAACCACTCCGGGTCCGTCCAATTTGGACCGAATACTCGACCGCTCATGCCAGATACATGGCACCCCCGAAAAGCCAGCTAACCACACCAACAGAGATTGTTGGGTATTTAAGCAGGCAGGCAAGTTAATTGCCGAAAACAACGACAAGGGGCTGCACATCGACGACGAGGAAGAGACCCGGTCGCCGAACAGTAGAGGACAGAAGGGTTTCCCCCCACAAGTGCGGACGGTGAACATGATATACGCAACCCATATACCCAAGAGGGAGCGGAAGCGTGCACTAAGGGACGTATATGCGATGGAGCCAGTCGCCCCTAAGTTCAATCCATGGTCCTCTTGCCCGATCACTTTCGATCGAAGAGACCATCCGACCAGTATCCGCCATGGCGGATTCGCCGCATTGGTTTTAGACCCAATCGTCGATGGATTTCACCTCACAATAGTCCTGATGGACGGCGGCAGTAGCCTGAACCTGCTTTATCAGGATACAGTGCGCAAGATGGGCATAGACCCCTCAAGGATTAAACCTACAAAGACGACCTTCAAAGGCGTCATACCAGGTGTTGAGGCCAATTGTACAGGCTCAGTCACACTGGAAGTGGTCTTCGGATCCCCGGACAATTTCCGGAGCGAGGAGTTAATCTTTGACATAGTCCCGTTCCGCAGCGGCTATCATGCTCTGCTCGGACGAACCGCGTTCGCAAAGTTCAACGTGGTGCCGCATTACGCATACCTCAAGCTCAAGATGCCAGGCCCTCGTGGAGTCATCACGGTCAACGGAAATACGGAACAGTCCCTCCGAACGGAGGAACATACAGCGGCTCTCGCGGCAGAAGTACAGAGCAGCCTTCTAAGGCAATTTTCGAGTACGGCCGTTAAACGGCCGGACACGGCCAAACGCGCCCAGAGCAACATCAACCAAGACCACCTGGCACGTTCCGAGCACGCGTAGCAATGCGGCCCCAACCCCAGCCCTTGCATAATTGCAAGACCAACCCTCCGTGTACATCATTATGCTCTGGAGATACCATGGGCCTAGGGGGAGGGGCACGATCACAACAGACCCAGAGTGCGGCTCGACCACACCAGGGGCTCACAAGTGTGTCGCTCTTTTTTAATATTTTTCTTCTTTGTATATACAGGACTCCGTTCACCAGAGGCCCTGTCCGGCGGCGAACCCGCCGCACTCCGATGCAACAGCCAGAGGGCTGCGACGAACACTCAGGTGGTCTCCATTACGAGCATTAAATTATATACACCAGTCCGCAACCCACCCCTGGAGGGGGACATGTTTAATTAGTCCAATCCCTTGCTTACCGCACTATTTGTATCATTCCGCACTCATAGCAGAATTCCTTGAATAAATAATGCAGCACTTTTTGCCTGTTATTGCATTACTTTACATATATGTTCACTAATGACATCTTGCACCCGTATATTTTGGTACAGCCGAATACACCAGGGGCTTATGTTCCCCGCATTATGGTGTGATAAGTCCGAACACTTTCACAAGTGCGGCACCCCGAACTTATAACATTATATGAATCGGCTCCGAATCATGTCTTGGGTCAATAGTTGGGTTTGCCCGGCTCCCACGTTTTGGTACCTTATGTTCCATTCTGTCGGCTAAGGTGGCACTAGGAGAACCACTGCGATTGCGCCCCGGTTGAGCTGGGCGAGCGCCTCAGTGGAGAAAGCTAAAACTGACTGTCATGATGAGGCGAGAGACTGGTCGCTGTTCGAGAGGTCTTTTCGAGTCCTTAAAGAGTTATGCCGCTTCAAGCGAAGAACCGGATAATGTCCGGCCAAGGCGTGGATAGCGCCCCGAACTCGGTCTTCCGAAAAATAGGGGCTTCGCCGAAATTTAAAATTATAGAATTCTATGGCTAAGTGAGAGTGTTCAAGCACTATAAGTCCGGTTGCCTTGTTCGTTGTGTTGAGCGCCTCCCTAGATGAACCCAAGAATGGGAACAAGAGTGCTCAAATTTATCCCGAACACCCCAGCACTCGTGGCTTGGGGGCTGAAGCCGACGACTTGTCATCTCTCAGATTTTATAAACGGCCGCACAGAAGGTAATATTTTAAATCAAACAAGCGTTGCTTAGCGCATATGAACAAAGTTTTCAGCGCACAGGATAATACAAAGCGAGTCTACTCAATAATTACATCTCTGGGGCACTCATCCACAATCTTGCGGGCACCCTTCAGGACAGTCTTATAGTACATCTCGGGCGTACGATACTCCTTGCCCGCTGGCAGTGCGTCAGTGATAAGCTTCTCCGCATCCAGCCTGCCCCAGTGCACCTTTGCGCGGGCAAGGGCCCGACGAGCGCCTTCAATACAGGCGGAGCGCTTGATGACCTCCACCCAGGGGCACGCATCCACCAGCCGCCGCACGAGGCCGAAGTAGCTCCCAGGCATGGCCTCTCCAGGCCACAGCCGGACTATGAGGCCCTTCATGGCCTGCTCGGCTACCTTGTGGAGCTCGACCAGCTGCTTCAGCTGGTCGCTAGGGGGCACCGGAAGGCCGTCCTCAGCGTACTGAGACCAGAAGACCTTCTCCGTTGAGCTCCCCTCCTCGCCACGGTAGAATGCGGCGGCATCGGCTACACTGCGAGGCAGATCTGCAAACGCCCCTGGAGAGCTCCGAATTCGAGTAAGTGTCAGGTAGTTTACATTGACATGCTTGCCTTGCATGAAAAATGCCTTACCCGCCGCTATTTTCTTCACATCCTCAACCTCCTGAAGGGCCTTATGGGCCTCGGCCTTGGCAGCTTTGGCACTTTCGAGAGCCGAGGCAAGCTCGGACTCTCGCGTCTTTGAGTCGCGCTCCAAACTCTCATGCTTTTCCATGAGAGCCTGGAGCTCTTGCCGCACTTCCGCCACCCTTGCCTCCTGCTTCTCTCGCTCTGCCCGTTCTGTGGCCGCACTGCGTTCGGCCGCGGACACAGCCTCCTTCAGGGTCGCCACCTCGTTCGTGGCCCCTGCAGTACCATGTTATCCTTGTTATTTTTATTGCAACCTAAATCCTTTTCTGTAAGGTAACTATTCAAAGTGGTGTTACTCACCTTCTTTGTCCTCGAGCTGCTTCTTGGCACGGCCGAGCTCTTGCTCGGACCGCTCGAGGTCCTGCTTCAAAGCACCGACCTCCGCAGTCAGTGCGGCAGAGGTCAGCAGCGCAACCTGCAAACCCATATTAAAATAATTTTTAGCAACCCTGCGTCCATCTTTTTAGATCCTCAGTCCAGCTTTTCTTTCCGAACACCGAACCGAGCATCAGGGGCTACTGTCTATGCGGTATTACATTACATAATTTTAACTCCTTACCTCAAAGCCTGTTAGAAGGCTGTTGCAGGCTTCGGTCAGCCCGCTCTTGGCGAGCTGAACCTTCTGAATCACCGCACTCATGATAGTGCGGAGTTCTTCCTCGATGGAAGCGCCTTTGAGCGCCTCCACCAAGTTGTCTGGCGCCTCCGGTTGGACGGGGGCCGCCGGTGTCACGGTCTTGCCCTTCTTGCGAAGGGGCCGCCTGCCGGACTCCGAAACCACTGCGGGTTCCAGTGTGGAGTCCGGCGCAAAGTCCGGGAGGATGCCTTGCCGCGCCTCCGGAGCCACCTCCTGATGGGTCCCTTCCTGGGATCCCACCTCGGCGTCCTCAGCGGCCCGAGGGGTGGAGGCAGTCGGAATGGAATCCACATCCGACGGAGCCAACGACCCGCTCGACAAAGCGGGAAGATCATCATTGGCCGGACTGCGGGCAGTATGCGGCATTAGAAGGACACTATGTGACACAAAAGAAATTGCAAATCATTCAGGAATCCGAATACTTACGATCTCGCCGGAGGCCTGGCCCTTGAGGGCCACTCTTCATCGCCCACGTTGGTGTTGGCGGAGCTGTCCGGGGGAATAGTTCTTCCCCTCTTGGACCCTTCGGCCTCCCCTGTCGGGGAGGCCTTCCTCTTTCTCTCTCCCTCCTCTGGGAGAGAGTCTTCTTCCTCCTCCTCATCTTTGGGGGAGGAATCCGCCTCGGAGTCGTCGGACACCTGAAAACGGGAACTCTTTCGAGTACCCGTGGCCACCTTCTTGGCCTTCTTCTCCGGCACCACATGTGGTGCCGGAACCAGCAGCCCCGCTAGACGGGCGTCCACTGGGTTTTCTGGCATGGGAGCTGGGCAGATGAGCTGCTCGGCCTTCTTCATCCATTCCTGTCAAAGGAAAAGGGAGATTAAAACCCGCTTAGGGTCGAACTATTAACAACAAGTGTCCCGTAAAGGGGTAGAATCACTTACCTCGTCAGCTGGACGCTGCGAGTGAAATCCGCGATCTTCCGTCGTGGATGCGGGGGCTTCAGCGCCCTTAAACAGCACCCTCCAGGCGCCTTCGTATGTCGTGTCGAAGAGCCTGCTCAACGCCTGGTGTTGTGCCGGATCAAACTCCCACAGGTTGAATGCCCGTTCTTGGCATGGGAGAATCCGGCAGACGAGCATGACTTGGACCACGTTAACAAGCCTGAGCTTCTTGTTCACCAGCTTCTGGATACAGGCTTAGAGTCCCGTCAGCTCCTTCGAACTACCCCATAGCAAGCCCTTCTCTTTCCAGGAGGTGAGCTGCACAAGGATACCAGATCTGAACTCGGGGGCCGCCGCCCACGTAGGGCCGCGCGGCTCCGTGATGTAGAACCACCCCGACTGCCACCCCTTGACAGACTCAACGAAGGCCCCCTCGAACCAGAGGACGTTGGGCATCTTGCCCAACATGGCACCTCCGCACTTCACCTGCGTGCCCTTCACTACCTTCGGCTTGACATTGAAGGTCTTGAGCCACAAGCCGAAGTGGGGCTGGATGCAGAGGAAGGCCTCGCACACGATGATGAACGCCGAGATGTTGAGGATGAAGTTCGGCGCCAGATCATGGAAATCCAGGCCGTAGTAGAACATGAGCCCCCGGACAAAGGGGTGAAGTGGAAAGCCCAGTCCGCGGAGGAAGTGGGGGAGAAATACGACCCTCTCATGGGGCCTGGGGGTGGGAATGAGCTGCCCCTTGTCGGGCAGCCAGTGCGCGATGTCGCCGGAAAGGTATCCGGTGCTGCGCAGTTTGGCGATGTGCTCCTCCTTAACGGTGGAGGCCAACCATTTACCTCTCGCTCCGGACATGGTCAGAGAAGGTCGAGACGAGATGCGCGAACTTGGGCGCTGGAGCTCGAGTGCGCGGAGATAGATAAGCAAAGGAGGAAGAAGGCGTAGGTAAAAAGGCGGATCCTTATCTCCTTATATATAGGCGGACGAAGACTATACGTCCCCACCAGCCTGGTAAAACTCGCTTATCTCCCAAGTGCCACCATCAATGGCGCGGTTGGGTTACCCACGTCCGTATTGATGAGAATCCCGGAATAAGGGGAACACGATCTCTGCTTCGACAAGACGTGCCAAGGAAACCGCTTCGCTAAACGCGCTGAGGTGGTATAATAAAAAATGATTCAAGTAAAGGCTTGGTAGTGGCATGACATCACGCTACAAGATACGTCAGTAGATTGAACTTGTGTACATAATATTCTCTCTACGGTGGAGTGTGGAATTTATTTTGCAGAGGCAGACACTATCCTGGTGTTCACAATTTTCTATGGATTATTCGGAGAAGGAACCCGCCTTGCAATGCCGAACATTATGCGCGCCGGACTCATCGTCATTGAAGCCAGGTTCAGGGGCTACTGAGGGAGTCCTGGACTAGGGGGTGTCCGGACAGCCGGACTATCATCGTCCGCCGGACTCCAAGACTACGAAGATACAAGATTGAAGACTCCGTCCCGTGTCCGGATGGGACTTTCCTTGGCGTGGAAGGCAAGCTTGGCGATACGGATATGTAGATCTCCTACCATTGTAACCGACTCTGTGTAACCCTAGCCCTCTCCGGTGTCTATATAAACCGGAGGGTTTTAGTCCGTAGGACACAAAAACCATTACAACAATCATACCATAGGCTAGCTTCTAGGGTTTAGCCTCCTTGATCTCATGGTAGATCCACTCTTGTAATACACATCATCAATATTAATCGAGCAGGACGTAGGGTTTTACCTCCATCAAGAGGGCCCGAACCTGGGTAAAACATCCTGTCCCTTGTCTCCTGTTACCATCCGCCTAGACGCACAGTTCGGGACCCCCTACCCGAGATCCGCCGGTTTTGACACCGACAGGCACCTACACCAATTGAAGTAGAAGCTTATGATAGTGATCATGAAACTTCGGATCAAGTCACTACCGTACCTCGTAGGGTGACAAGGATGCGTACTGCTTCAGAGTGGTACAGTAATCCTGTCTTGAAGGTCATGTTGCTAGACAACAATGAACCTACGAGCTATGGAGAAGCAATGGTGGGCCCAAATTCCGACAAATGGTTAGAAGCCATGAAATCCGAGATAGGATCCATGTATCAGAACAAAGCATGGACTTTGGTGGACTTGCCCGATGATCGGCAAGCCATTGAGATAAATGGATCTTTAAGAAGAAGACGGACGTGGACGGTAATGTCACCGTCTATAAAGCTCGACTTGTGGCGAAGAGTTTTTTCACAAGTTCAAGGAAGTTGACTACGATGAGATTTTCTCATCCGTAGCGATGCTTAAGTCCGTCAGAATCATGTTAGCATTAGCTGCATTTATGAAATCTAGCAGATGGATGTCAAAACAAGTTTCCTTACCAGTTTTCGTAGGGAAAGGTTGTATGTGATACAATCAGAAGTGAGTGGGAGCACTATAGAATTTCTGATGAGTATATGATGTTGACATATTGTTGATCAGAAATGATGTAGAATTTCTAGAAAGCATATAGGGTTATTTGAAAAGTGATTTTTAATGGAAAACCTGGATTAAGCTACTTGAACATTGAGCATCAAGATCTATAAGGATAGATCAAAATGCTTAATAGTACTTTCAAATGAACACATACAGTGAGAAGATTTTGAAGGAGTTCAAAATAGATCGGCAAAGAAGGAGTTCTTGGTTGTAAGGTGTGAGTATTGAGTAAGACTCAAGACCTAACCATGGCAGAAGAGAGAGAAAGGACGAAGGTCGTCCCCTATGCTTTAGACGTAGGCTCCACAATATGATATGCTGTGTACCGCACCTGAAGTGTGCCTTGCCATGAGTCAGTCAAGGGGTACAAGTGTGATCCAGGAATGGATCAGAGCACTGCGGTCAAGGTTATCCTTAGTAACTAGTGGACTAAGGAATTTTCTCAATAATGGAGGTGGTAAAAGAGTTCGTCGTAAAGGGTTACGCCGATGCAAACTTTGACACTAATCCGGATGACTCTGAGTAGTAAACCGGATTCGTATAGTAGAGCAGTTATTTGGAATAGTTCCAAATAGCGCGTGGTAGCTGCATCTAGGAGGTGACATAGAGATTTGTTAAGATCACACGGATCTGAAAGATTCAGACCCGTTGACTAATAACCTCTCTCACAAGCGAGATATGATCAAACCCAATGGGTGTTGAAT
Source organism: Triticum timopheevii (assembly GCA_963921465.1). NCBI lineage: Eukaryota > Viridiplantae > Streptophyta > Magnoliopsida > Poales > Poaceae > Triticum > Triticum timopheevii. The sequence continues at coordinate 376,330,885 of OY997270.1, forward strand.
TCATTGCAATCACATAGTGATGTGAACTAGATTATTGACTCTAGTGCAAGTGGGAGACTGTTGGAAATATGCCCTAGAGGCAATAATAAAATGGTTATTATTATATTTCCTTGTTCATGATAATTTTCTATTGTTCATGCTATAATTGTGTTAACTGGAAACCGTAATACATGTGTGAATACATAGACCACAACATGTCCCTAGTGAGCCTCTAGTTGACTAGCTCGTTGATCAATATATGGTTATGGTTTCCTGACCATGGACATTGGATGTCATTGATAATGGGATCACATCATTAGGAGAATGATGTGATGGACAAGACCCAATCCTAAGCATAGCACAAGATCGTGTAGTTTGTTTGCTAAAAGCTTTTCTAATGTCAAGTATCATTTCCTTAGACCATGAGATTATGCAACTCCCGGATACCGTAGGAATGCTTTGGGTGTACCAAATGTCACAACGTAACTGTGTGGCTATAAAGGTGCACTACAGGTATCTCCGAAAGTGTCTGTTGGGTTGGCACGAATCGAGACTGGGATTTGTCACTCCGTATGACGGAGAGGTATCTCTGGGCCCACTCGGTAATGCATCATCATAATGAGCTCAATGTGACTAAGTAGTTAGTCACGGGATCATGCATAATGGAACGAGTAAAGTGACTTGCCGGTAACGAGATTGAACGAGGTATTGGGATACCGACGATCGAATCTCGGGCAAGTAACATACCGATTGACAAAGGGAATTGTATACGGGATTGCTTGAATCCTTGACATCGTGGTTCATCCGATGAGATCATCGTGGAACATGTGGGAGCCAACATGGGTATCCAGATCCCGTTGTTGGTTATTGGCCGGAGAACGTCTCGGTCATGTCTGCATGGTTCCCGAACCCGTAGGGTCTACACACTTAAGGTTCGGTGATGCTAGAGTTGTTATGGGAAATAGTATGTGGTTACCGAAGGTAGTTCGAAGTCCCGAATGTGATCCCGGACGTCACGAGGAGTTCCGGAATGGTCCGGCGGTGAAGATTGATATATTGGACAAAGGGTATTGGAGTCCGGATGTAACGCCCCGGATTCGATGCGCCAGGTGTCTGCCAGTTTATTCGCCATCGTTGCCATGTCATCTGCTTGTGTGTTGCATTTTATCATGTCATCATTTGCATTGTGTCATCATGTGCATTGCATTGCATCGCATACGTGTTCATCTCATGCATCCGAGCCTTTTCCCCGTTGTCCGTTTTGCAATCCGGCACTCCTATGTCATCCGGCGTCCCCTTCTTGACTCTTTTCGTGTGCGGGTGTTAAACATTCTCGGAATGGACCGAGGTTTGCCAAGCGGCCTTGGTATAGCACTGGTAGACCGCCTGTCAAGTTTCGTGCCATTTGGAGTCCGTTTGATACTCCAACGGTTAACCGGGTAACCGTAGAAGGCCTCTTTTGTTTGCAGCCCAACACCCCTTCCAAAGTGGCCCAAAACCCATCCAACTCCCCTCCATGCTCTCGGTCATTCGATCACGATCGCGTGGCCGAAAACCGCTCCTCATTTGGACTCTCCTAGCTCCCTCTACCTATAAAACTAGACCTCCCACGAAATTTTCGGGTCATTCTACCCTAACCCTAGCAAATCGCCCTCCGCCGCCACCGGACGCGTCCGCACCGCGCCGGACACGTCCGCCCGCCGCCGCCCGGCCAATCACGGCCTGCCGCGTGACCCGCGCCGCCGCCCCGCGCCGCCGGCCCGCCGCGGCCCGCAGCCGACCCGCGCGGCCCGCGCGCTGCCCGGCTCTCGCGCCGGCGCCCGCCGCCGCCTCGCCGGCGCGCCGCGCCGCCCCTCGCCGATGCCTCCCCGCGCGCCGACTCCCCGGCGCCCCATCGCCGCCCCGCCCGCGGCACCGCCGCCGCCGTCCTCCCCCGGCTCCGCCCGCGCCCTCTGCCCGGCCGGCGCCTCCGCCCGTCGCCGGAGCAGCCCCCCCCCCCCCCCCCCCCGCCGCCGCGCTTCAACCCCGCCGTCCGCGGCGATCCGGCCGCCTCCTCGCCGCCCGCGCCCGGATCCGGCCGGAGGAGGTCTCCCCAGCCTCGGATCCGGCCGTCCCCGACCTCCCCGGCCACCTCCCGCGCCTCTCCGGCCGTCCCCGAGTCCACTCCGGCGAGCCTCGTAATCCGCGCCCGGGTCAACCCCAAATCCGGAGGTATAAATTCCACTAAGTCTCGTATATTCATACATTATCATGCCATATTCATCATGCTGTATCTCTGCATCCGTAGCTCCGTTTTGTGCGTGTAATATGTCAAATTGTTCGCCTCGACGAGTACTTCATTTTGTTCCATTGCATCATTTTCATCTAAGCTTATCTTGATGCCCGAAATGCTGTTGGAAGAGTGCATGTTGATGTTAACCTGCTGAAACTGTTATAACTTGCTCATTTGTCATTTTTGCCATGATTGATGTGTGCATTCTATGAGGTTAATGTCTACATGTATGTTGATCTATGTCATGCCATCTTTCCAGTGGTGCCAACCATGTATTTTTTTTGTGTTGTGTGCTGAGTACATCGAGCTTGTTAAGTAGGGCACTTGCTGTTGCTGTTTTCCTGACAGATTCTGTTATATTTTGTTGCTATGTTAACATGTTGCTACTAATCATTCTATGCATAATCTGGAGCTGTTCTATAAACATGTTTTGATCTACATGTCATGCTCTGTCCATTCATGCCCTTGGTTGCAATTATAGCCTGCTGGAACATGTTGTTATCTTGCTCCAAAGTTGCTTGATAATGTTGTTGTCAGTCTGTTTACATTAAGTTCAGTTGTTTCCATGTGTTTTCCTAGTGATCCATGAACCCTATGACCTTGCTCTTGCCATGCTTAACTTCAAAAACATGCCTTCTTACTGTTGGCTGCCTTGCCATGCCATGTATTGCTCTGTGGTGAGTGGTTCAAGCTCACAAACATGCCTACTTATTGTTGTTCCTGCCATGTATGAATCTGTAATATAACTTTCCATGTTTACATGGGTGCCATCATATTTTCTGTTCCTTTTTGGCTCATGGTCAATAAGGGACTTTTGATATATGCTTTTAGTAGATTCATTCCATGCCTTTGTTTGCCATGATATGTTCCTATAACATGTTATTTGATAGCTCTAAACATTGCAACCTGATGTTATTTCTGTTAAAGTCTGAACTGTTATTATTTGCAATATCTCCATGTCATTTTGAGCATGTTCTAGTCTTTTCTGGAGATAGCTCAGTGTTCATGTTTTGTTGTTCTTTACCTGTACTTCATGCTCATGCCTTTTGTTATTATGTTGGGGTGCTGTATCATATTGTTTTGATGCTTGCAATATGCCTAGTTGCTATTTTGGACAGATTGTTGCTATGACTTGTATAGTGTGTGTGTGTGTGTTGAACCGTTGCTCCGTTTTGAGTGTGCTCTATATGAAACTTGCTTGTTTTTGCATGTAGTTCCATATTATCATGTTGCATCCTTGTTTTGGTGTGTTTGCTTGATGTTTGTATGCATTTTGCATCAATGCCATGTTTACTTGTTTTGCTCATATCTTCTAGCCCGTAGCTCCGAATCTAATGAACTTTATATGTAACTTGACTAGAATTTCGTGTAGATCATCTTGGTGCATCTTAACTTGCTGTTTAACAGCTTGAACATAAGGTTTATTCAGTTCTGGACCAATTTTGAAATTTGCATATGAGGACTTACCGGAATTGTTATATGTTGTTTCCGGCCTCATTTAAACTTGCCTTGATGTGTTGTTCTTGTTTGCATCATCTTTTGTCATGAGTAGCTTCATGTAGACTTTTCATGCATCATGCTTGTTGTGCATCATGCCTTGTTCATATGTGGTGTGTTTACCTATGTTGTGTGCTTCTTCTCGATAGTTCCCGTTTCATTGCGATCGTGAGGATGCGTTCGTCTTCGTGTGGTTCGTCTTCGTGGCTTCATCTTCTTCATGGACTCGTTCTTCTTCCTTGCGGGATTTCAGGCAAGATGTTCGCTACCCTAGATCTCACTACTATCATTGCTATGCTAGTTGCTTCGTTCTATCGCTATGCTGCGCTACCTATCATTTTGTTCTATCAAGCCTCCCAAATTGCCATGAACCTCTAACCTTTGACACCATTCCTAGCAAACCGTTGTTTGGCTATGTTACCGCTTTGCTCAGCCCCTCTTATAGCGTTGCTAGTTGCAGGTGAAGTTGAAGATTTCTCCATGGTGGACAGGATTTTAGTTGGGATATCACAATATCTCTTATATTATTAATGCATCTATATATTTGGTAAAGGGTGGAAGGCTCGGCCTTATGCCTGGTGTTTTGTTCCACTCTTGCCGCCCTAGTTTCCGTCATACCGGTGTTATGTTCCCGGATTTTGCGTTCCTTACGCGGTCGGGTGATTTATGAGACCCCCCTGACAGTTCGCTTTGAATAAAACTTGTCCAGCAAGGCCCAACCTTGGTTTTACCATTTGCCTCACCACCACCTATATTTCCCTTGGGAGTAATTAACCCAAGGGTCATCTTTATTTTAGCCCCCCGGGCCAATGCTTGTCTAAGTGTTGGTACAAACTAGAGCCACTTGCAGCGCCACCTCGGGGAAACTTGAGGTCTTGTTCTAGTTGTACGTAGTGCTCATCCGGTCGTGGCTTGAGACGAGATACGCGCGGCTACTATCAGGATGTCGGCACGCCGGGAGGTCTTGCTGGTCTTGTTTTACCATTGTCAAAATGTCTTGTAAACCGGGATTCCGAGACTGATCGGGTCTTCCTGGGAGAAGGTCTATTCCTTCATTGATCGCGAGAGCTTGTCATGGGCTAAGTTGGGACACCCCTGCAGGGTATAAACTTTCAAGAGCCGTGCCCGCGGTTATGTGGCAGATGGGAATTTGTTAATGTCCGGTTGTAGATAACTTGACACCAGATCCGAATTAAAACGCATCAACCGCGTGTGTTGCCGTGATGGTCTCTTCTCGGCGGAGTCCGGGAAGTGAACACGGTTTCTGTGTTATGTTTGACGTAAGTAGGAGTTCAGGATCACCTCTTGATCATTGCTAGCTTCATGACCGTTCCTTTGTTTCTCTTCTCGCTCTCATTTGCGTATGTTAGCCACCATACTTGCTTAGTCGCTGCTGCAACCTCACCACTTTACCCCTTCCTTACCCTTTAAGCTTTGCTAGTCTTGATACCCATGGTAATGGGATTGCTGAGTCCTCGTGGATCATAGATTACTACAACAACAGTTGTAGGTATAGGTTTTGCGATGATCATGACGCGAGCGTGATGATTGCTTGTTTTGGAGTTCTTCTTCTGCTTCTTCTTCGATCAGGGGATAGGTTCCAGGTCGGCAGCCTGGGCTAGCAGGGTGGATATTGTTTGAGTTTCTGTTTATGTTTCATCCGTAGTCGGATGTTGTTTTTGTATGTTGTATTGTTGTATTCATGTGGCATTGTATGCCTATTGTATGTATCCCCATCTATTATGTAATGTTGATGTAATGATATCCACCTTGCAAAAGCGTTCCAATATGCGGGTCTATCCTTGGTGGGACCTTCGAGTTCCTTTTGGATAGGGTCGCATATTGGGCGTGACACCGGAAGTGTTCCGGGGGTACCAGGCTATGGCTAGCATGGCCGAAAGGTGTTTCGGGAGCCCCGGCAAGTGTTGGAGGGCCTCATGGGCCAAAGGGGAAGGGGCAAACCCCCGTTCAAGAATTCATCCGACTAACCAGTTAACTTGCCAGTTAATCCCTACTCGTAGGGTCACCGAGTAGCTGATTAACTGATTAATCGCCCGATTAATTGATTAAATGGCCGATTAACTTGCCAATTAGCCTATTAATCCCCTACTCGTCAGCTAACCGAGCAGCTACCAGTTAACGATTTCCTTAACAATGGGCAAACAAGCCCACTAAGGGGTGGTGCGCCCCCACACCCTTTCCCACATTATTTGTGGAGGTGGGGCGCCTCCACCTGGCTTGGGAGGCAATCCTCCACCTGCTTGGCTTGGGGTGCAAGTCTTCCTAGGATTTTCCCTAGGGAGATCCAATCTGCTTGGCCGCCGCCCCCTAGGGGAAACCCTAGGGTGCCTACCCCTCTCCCCTTGCCCCTATATATAGTGGAGGGGTGGGAGGGCAGCTGTCGGTGTCAAAACCGGCGGATCTCGAGTAGGGGGTCCCGAACTGTGCATCTAGGAGGATGGTAACAGGAGACAAGGGAGGTTCGGGCCCTCTCGATGGAGGTAAAACCCTACTCCTACTTGATTGATATTGATGATATGGGTAGTACAAGAGTAGATCTACCACGAGATCAGAGAGGCTAAATCCTAGAAGCTATCCTATGGTATGATTGTTGTTCATCCTACGGACTAAAACCCTCCGGTTTATATACGCACCGAAGAGGGTTAGGGTTACACAGAGTCGGTTACAATGGTAGGAGATCTACATGTCCGTATCGCCAAGCTTGCCTTCCACGCCAAGGAAAGTCCCATCCGGACACGGGACGAAGTCTTCAATCTTGTATCTTCATAGTCCAGGAGTCCGGCCGAAGATGATAGTTTGGCTATCCGGGCACCCCCTAGTCCGGGACTCCCTCAGTAGCCCCTGAACCAGGTTTCAATGACGACGAGTTTGGCGCGCATATTGTCTTCGTCATTGCAAGTCGGGTTCCTCCTTCGAATACTTCATAGAAGATTTGAACACAAGGATAGTGTCCGGCTCTGCAAAATAAGTTTCACATACCACCGTAGAGAGAATAATATTTACACAAGTTCAATCTGCTGACATATTTTGTGGCGTGATAGCACACCACGGCCAAGCCTTTATTCAAATCGGTTTTACTGTTCCACCTCAGCGCGTTTTGCGAGGCGGTTTCCTTGGCACGTCTTGTCAAAGCAGAGACCGTGTCACTTTATTCCAGGATTCTCATCAATACAGGCGTGGGTAACCCAACCGTGCCCGTTGGCACGTCTCCTCTATCGAAGGCGAGTCCCGAACGGTCATGGGGGAGGCTCTTGGTATTCAACCTCTTTATAAAGAGACCAAGGCTCCACTCCCTTCTTTCAATCTCAATCGAATCCGCCCCTTGCCCCGAGTTCCAACACCCAAAGCTCCATATTCAGGCGCTTCGGACCTTCGATGATGTCCGACTCTGACCTGCAAGGCCGGTGGATGCCTTCCTCCATTACGGAAGAAGATGTGTTAAAGCTAAGAGATGCCAGGTATTTAACCGGCGAAATTTCGCATAGGCTGCCTGCCCAAGGGCAGGTTATTCCCACTCCCAAGCCTGGTGAAAGCGTGGTGTTCGCGTCTCACTTCCTTCGGGGGCTAAGCTTCCCGGCAGACCCCTTCGTGAGGGGGCTCATGTTTTACTATGGGTTAGAATTTCACGACTTGGATCCGGAGTCCATCCTCCACATCTCATCGTTCATTGTCGTGTGCGAAGCCTTCCTCCGCATTACCCCTCACTTTGGATTGTGGCTCAAGACCTTCAAAGTGGAGCCGAAGATGATCAAGGGGCAACAGGCAGAGTGCAGAGGGGCTGTTATAAGCAAGAATGCTGATGCTCTGTGGCCTGAGGGCTCTTTTCAAGAGGAGCTCAGTTTATGGCAACAAGAGTGGTTTTATATCACAGCTCCCAGGGGCACCAAATGGGTGGCGCCACCTGCCTTTCGCTCGGGTCCTCCATCGCGGCAGGCGTCATGGGTCAATAAAGGACTTGACTGGGGGTCGTCCAAGGATGTGCCCTTGCTGCAGGGCCGCATTCAAGATCTCCTAGAGAGAGAGATCACTCTGGTCGTAGTAGTGTAGGTCATGCTGATTCGCCGCATCCTGCCCTGCAAACGTCGTCCCCTCCGCCTATGGGAATTTAACCCGGAGGGACCATGAGCTCTCCAACATTTTATGGGTGCGACGCCCGTGGAGATGTACAAACTTTTCTTCGGACCACAAGCGATGTGTCCGGAATTGACCGAGGACGCAGGTCTGAGCTGCAATCGCCTGGATACTCAAGTAAGTAGCCCTGAACCCGGACATGCTATCCCATATTTATCTTGAATTTGCTCTCAAAGGAGTTGTCCCTTGAACAGGAGTGGATAGCGAAAGCGAAGCTAATCAGGTGTCCGGCCCCCCTCCCTGAGACCACGTCGGATCCCGTGTTAACCAGGATGCTAGAGGTTGCGCCTTTGGAAGAAGGTGAAGGGGGGAACAAGGAAGCTACCGCCTCCGTGAAGGAGGCTCTTAGGAAAGGAGGGATCGAGAATCCCTCCATCCAAGGGAAGAAGAGGACCGCCTCTGAAGACCCGGAGATCATGGTCTCAAAGCGGGGGAAGAAATCTTCGTCAGAGGGTCCGGCGCCGAGAGATGTCTCGGCCGCATTATGCCCCCAAGGGGACCAGCTATCCACCGAGCAGTAAGTAGAAAGGGGAGTTTTTATTAAAATAAAGGATATCCCTGCCCTATTTCTGATAACCAAAATTTTACCTTGTAGTTCGGATCTCAGCCCTTCTCAGCAGAGCTCATCTTCAGGGGATCTTCGTCCAGAGATGATAGAGAGCGAAACGCCTCCCCCTGCCGTACCGTCTTACGAGGCGGGCGACCCTGAGGTGTCGTCACGGAGGGTTTCTCCGAGTCCGACGGGGCCGAAAGGTAGTCGTATGTCCCCTCAAAGCCCTCCGCGTCCGGCCTTCGAAAAAGGCCATCGGACGAGTCCGGCACCATATGGTGTACGGTCGGAGGAGCTGAAGGATCTGCTCGGGCGAGCGTTTATCTCAGAAGATCACCGTGCGTTAATGAGTACGGTGATTTAAAGGATTTCATCCGCTGAGAGAGGATTGCATGAAGCCGTCAGAAGTTTACTGACAGGTTTTGAGGTACGCAAAATGATGTACCTTCTGATAGTTCCGCATATAAAATGTGCTCTGTGTAGATAGTAGCCCCTGAAGCTCGGTGTGTTGTCAAAAATGACAGCGCGCCGAGCATCATAATCTCAGGTATAATGTGTCGCCCTTCCTATGCAGGTGGCGAAGGGTCCGGTGGCTAGCCGGACTGATGAATTTGCCGAACTAAAGCGGCAACTGGACGTGGCGGATGTCGACATCGCGCTTGTCAATAGGCGACTTGACGAGTCACAAGGTATGCAATTTCCCCACGGACACCTGGTAAGGGAGCTTGATGCCCGTGCCTTACAACAAGTATGCTTGACGCAGATGGTGCCGCTACCATGGAGAACCTGCGGGAGGAGCTCGCCCAAGCCAAGGAGCAGGCCAGAAAGAGTGACGCGGCTGCCTTAAAGGCGGCCGAAGAGCTAAAAGCCGAACAGGCTACTCACTGCCTAAGCAAGAAGGAGATGGCCGAGATGGCCGTGGAGTTGAAAAATGCTGTCAACCGCTGCAAGCTTCTAGAAAAAGAAGATCGGGCAGTACGAGAGGACCTGAAGAAGGCCACTGCCGAGACCAAGGATGCTCGCTCTGCGATGAGAGCTATGAAGGAGGAGCTGCGTCAGGCCGGAGATATCGCGGCTGGAAAGCCCTTTCTGCTGCGAAGGAAATTCTTGGACCCTAATTATGCTCAGTTGGACCGGATGTGGAGTGCGGAAGATGCTTATCTGGACTTGGCGGCAAGTGCGGCGGACGCGGCCGAACACTTCCGAGATCGAGAGGATCACGAAACGGGAAAGGTTTTTTGGTCGCAGTTCCATAATCCAGAGCGCCCACTTCCATTAACCGATCGCTTGGCCAAATGGGCGGAGCTGAATAGGTTATCCGGACTTGCCATGAAGGATGTCGTGAGTCTTTTGTGGCCGAAGAGGCCCGAGCCGAAGAGTTATTTTGGCTTGGTGCAGCAGTTCCTTGGTGCGGTGTCGCATATCAATGCAATGAGGAGGTCGGCATGCATAGAGGGTGCGCGGATGGCTCTTGCCCGTGTCAAGACATACTGGGCGGATATGAAGGCCACCGATGTTGCAACCCAAGATTCGGACGAAAGCCGAGTACCTGTCGAGCACTATTTTCAGGAAGTTCTGCAGGGCGCTCGTTTAATAGAGACGCAGTGCTCGAAGGACATTATGTTTGAATAACATGTATTTGTTGTGAAACAATGTTTCGATGAAATACTAAAGCTTTTTATACTTGTGCTTTTCAAGAATTAAAATACCTCCTGTGCGGCCGTTAATGTATATGTGTATATAACCTGAAAGATGGCAGTCTTCGGCTTCAGCCCCCACGCATATAATGCGGGGCTGTTTGCAAAAGGCGCATTTTCACACTTGACCCAACGTCTTGGTCCTATAAAGGAGGTGGTAGCGTAGCAAACTAGGCAACCGGACTATAATGCTTTATCACTTTCACTTAGCCATAGGAGTTTGACAATGGGGCTACGATATAGCCCCTAGGGGCACCGCGCTCACCCGCATTCGGGGCGCGTATGTGCCTGACCGGGAAACGGCCCTTCGTCAATGCGGAGGAATCCTATAGATTCCGGCGGGTCATCGAGTGGTTGACCAGTCTCACGCTACATCATGACAGTCAGTTTTCGGCTTTCTCTATTGAGGTGCTCGCCTGGCCGAACTGGGGCACAATCGCAGTAGTTCTCCTGGTGCCGCGTTAGCCGATAAAGCGGAACGTAAGGCAGCAAAACACAGGAGCCGGGCAAACCCAACATTTGACCAAAGACATGATTCGGAGCTGATGCATATAAGGCCTAACTCGAGACGCCGAACACTCCCTAAGGTATTCGGTCTTTATGAAAACGGGCTGAACAACGCCCTTGGTAATAAGCCCTTGGTGTCCAGGTACGCGCAAAATTCTGGCGTGGCCTATGCCAAAACGCCAGCCTACTCCTTGGTTATAGTAAGAAACCAGGGGATGTGTATCAACAAGAGACAGTAAAAAAGGTTTACACATGGTCTTAATCTGAAAAGAATCCTTGCAACGGATCCCTGCTGCACGTCTGCGCATGTGTCTCCGTTGTGCTGTATCCTGGACGGGTGTCGCACGGTGTTCATCTGTAAAAGAGAGGAACTTAGTTGAAAAAGATCGTGCGAAAATGTACATTATATTAAATAGACAAAGTACGTTTCAAAAAATGAACAAAATTGAGCTTTATTGTCTCTTGTTATATATGCGCGGAGCCCCTTGTGCGGGGGTGTGCGGCTGGTGAGCCCCTGTATGTTTACGCCGGACTCGTCTAACCGTGTCCGGGGTCTGAACGACCTGCTTAGGTGCTTGGATTTAGTGAAGCCGGTTTAGTGTGTGGCTGTTGAGGTAGTCACACAGTCTTCCGCGCTTGAGGAACACTAGATATTTCCCTTTAAGGAGATGATGCCTCGTGGACCGGGCATTTTAAGTGTGAGGGATGCATAATGCGGTATTGCGTTAAAGCGGGCGAAAGCTTCGCACCCTAGTAGTGCTTGATAGCTACTTGTAAATGGAGCGAGGTGGAAGGTTAACTTTTCACGGCGGAAGTTGTCGGGTGAGCCGAACACAACTTCTAGCAATAGAGAGCCCGTACAATGGGCATATCGGCCTGGCATTACCCCTTGAAAGGAAGTGTTGCTATGGCGAATTTTGGTTGGGTCTATCCCCATTTTGCGGATTGTGTCCTGATATAGCAGGTTTAGATCACTGCCACCGTCCATTAGGACTTGTGAAAATTGGAGTCCGTCGATTATTGGATCTAATATCAAGGCAGTCCATCCTGCATTCCGGATACTTCTAGAGTAATCCTGATGGTCGAAGGTGATTGGTTTTGACAACCAGTGGCGGGACTCCTCTGGGATAGGCCGTATGGCGCGTATCTCTATGAGCGCCGTTCTGTTTTTCCCTTTTGTCACGTAAAGTGAGTTTACTGTTTTGACTTCTTGTGGGAAATTCTTTTGTTTTCCGATACTCTGCTTGTGGGTTTTGTAATCGTCTTCGCTTTGTGTGTCGAGCCCCTTGTGTTTGGCGTTGAGTTTGCCGGACTGCTTGAAGACCCAACAATCTCTGTGGGTATGATTTGCAGGCTTCCCGGGGGTACTGTGGATTTGGCATACCTTGTCCAAGATTTTGTTTAAGTTAGATAGCTCGTCCCTGTTATCCTTTGGGGGGCCGTTTTTTATGATTCTGTTGTGAGCTTTTGAATCCGGCGTTGACTGTCGTGCTCTTCGGGCTGTTGCCCTTGGTCCGGCGCTGTTCTTTGCTGCGCCGCGGTTTCCCGTTTCCATCCCTGACTTCGGATGTACTTGGGTCGCTGGTACTGCATCTTGCCAGCCAGCTATCCTCTCCTACGCAAAAGCGGATCATGAGGCTTGTTAATGCAGCCATTGTTCTTGGCTTTTCTTGGCCGAGGTGTCTGGCGAGCCATTCGTCTCGGACGTTGTGTTTGAAAGCTGCTAAGGCTTCGGCGTCCGGACAGTCGACTATTTGGTTCTTTTTAGTGAGGAATCTGTTCCAGAATTTTCGGGCCGACTCTCCGGGTTGTTGAGTTATGTGACTTAAATCGTCTGCATCCGGAGGTCGGACATAGGTCCCTTGAAAATTTCCCCGAAAAGCATCCTTGAGCTCTTCCCAACTTCCAAAGGTGTTTCCGGCGAGGCTTTTGAGCCAATGTCGGGCTGGCCCTTTGAGCTTGAGGGGTAAGTATTTTATGGCGTGGAGGTCATCTCCTCTAGCCATGTGTATGTGGAGGATGTAATCCTCAATCCAGACTCCAGGGTCTGTTGTTCCGTCGTATGCCTCTATGTTTACGGGCTTGAATCCCGCTGGAAATTCATGATCCAGAACCTCATCGGTGAAACATAGGGGATGTGCGGCACCCCTATATTTAGGTGTACCGTAATATTCGGATACTTGAAGTGTTGCATTGCTTACCAGAGCTTGCTTTCTTGGCCTATAGATAGATCTAATTGGGCCATCTTTTTGATGCGAATCTGTGTGCGGATCACGTGCCGGCTTGTGTGCGGCGCCGTTTGCCTCTCTATGTTTGCCATGGGATCGTCTATCCGACTGGGTGGTCTCCTTGTTCTTTGATTGTGGTGGCTCTACGGCCTCCTCATCAAATTCTGGCAGTAGTTTTCGCTTTGGGTTGCTCTTTGTTCGGCGACTGTCGCCGTATTTGTCTGCGGTGTTGAGTACTTTGCTCCATCTGATTCTGAGTGCATCTTCCGCTGTTTTGAGCTTCGCTTCTGCTTCTTCAGGCTACGTGCAGTGGCAACGAGCCTTTTGTGGAGGTTCTTCTGCTCCTGTAACTTGTCCGGTGTGAGATCGTCCGGACTGTTATCTTCGTCGGGGACGGGTTGTTTATCCGGATTGTCCTGTTCGGACGGTTGCTCTATAGCATGTCCGTCGTCCACCGGTTTGCCCTGCTCTATGGCTGGGTCTGTATGTCTGCGTTCTGTGTCGAGGCAGGATTTTGAGCGGCGCTTACGTCGCTGTTTTGACTGCTTTTCGAGGGAATGATCCCTCGTGGCGTCCCGTTGTTCCTCGTCGTCGCTTCCTTTAGGTGTGTCCACCATGTATACATCGTGAGATGAGGTGGCTGTCCAGTGCCCTATGGGTGCTGGTTCATGTTTGTCTTCTACATCGTCGTCCATACCATCGATGTCTTCGGAATCGAAGTCGAGCACGTCGTTTAAACTTTCGACAGTGGCTACGAAGTGGGTGGTGGGTGGGCGTCAGATTTCTTCGTCGTTCGCATCCCAACCTTCCTGACCATAGTCCGGCCAGGACTCTCCTGATAGAGAGAGAGAGACTTTAGTGAATTTAGGATGTCGCCAAAGGGCGAGTGCTGAAAGATGTCCGCAGCAGTGAACTCCATGATCGGCGCCCAATCGGATTCGATTGGCATGGGCGCGGCAGGTTCGGAGTCCGGAGAGGAGTCCGGCACCTCAGAGTCACAGGCTTCGCAAAGGACAGGGTTGGTGTTCGGCTCAATCGCCGTAGAGATCGCAGCCCCCGAGGTGGTGTCCAGCCACCAGTCCTCGATCGGCGCAGTCGGCTCCAAACTAAGGGTCGGAGCGGACACAGGTGCGGCCTCCAGGGCACTGTTCGGCGGCAGAGCTAGATCATGCCCATCGCAACAGTGCGGCACGCTCGGCTATGGCTCGAACCCGTCGAAGATCAAGTCTTCGCGGGCGTCAGCCGTGTAGTTCAAACTTCCAAATCTGACCTAGTGGCCAGGGGCGTAGCTTTCAATCTGCTCCAGATGGCCAAGCAAATTGGCCCGCAGTGCAAAGCCGCCGAATACGAAGATCTGTCCGGGGAGAAAAGTCTCACCCAGGACCGCATCGTTGTTGATGATCGAAGGAGCCATCGGGCCTAAAGATGACGACACAGAGGAACTCTCAATGAAAGCACCAATGTCGGTGTCAAAATCGGCGGATCTCGGGTAGGGGGTCCCGAACTGTGCGTCTAGGCGGATGGTAACAGGAGACAAGGGACACGATGTTTTTACCCAGGTTCGGGCCCTCTCGATGGAGGTAAAACCCTACTCCTACTTGATTGATATTGATGATACGGGTAGTACAAGAGTAGATCTACCACGAGATCAGAGAGGCTAAACCCTAGAAGCTAGCCTATGGTATGATTGTTGTTCGTCCTATGGACTAAAATCCTCCGGTTTATATAGGCACCAAAGAGGGTTAGGGTTACACAGAGTCGGTTACAATGGTAGGAGATCTACATGTCCGTATCGCCAAGCTTGCCTTCCACGCCAAGGAAAGTCCCATCCGGACACGGGACGAAGTCATCAATCTTGTATCTTCATAGTCCAGGAGTCCGGCCGAAGATGATAGTTCGGCTATCCGGGCACCCCCTAGTCCGGGACTCCCTCGGCAGCCGCACCCTTCCCTTGGCGCAGCCCTCTCCCTCCTCCAACACCTCCTCCTCCTCCATATTGCTTAGCGAAGCCCTGCTGGAGAATCACGAGCTCCACCACCACCACGCCGTCGTGCTGTCGGAGTTCTCCCTCAATTTCTCCTCTTCCCTTGCTGGATCAACAAGGAGGAGACGCCCCCGGGCTATACGTGTGTTGAACGCAGAGGCGCCGTCCGTTCGGCGCTAGATCGGATCTTCCACGATCTGAATCGCTGCGTGTACGACTCCACCAACCGCGTTCTTGTAATGCTTCCGCATCGCGATCTTCAAGGGTATGAAGATGCACTCCCCTCTCTCTCGTTGCTAGTCTCTCCATAGATTGATCTTGGTGATGCGTAGAAAATTTTGAATTTCTGCTACGTTTCCCTACACCGGAATGGAGCTATCGTAGATCCAGCGAACAATGCCCGGTAGCACGATCTCGCGGAATATTTGCCGTCCGCGGTCCATCGCCAGGAGAGGCGGTCGGGGGAGCTGGATAGGGTGAGATCTCATAGCCGCCTCCAGATCTATACGTACTCGAGCATCACGCCTGGCGTCAGAGCGCCATATAGGTCGGCAACCCAACTACGGTCATGGGGACCCTCCACCACTGTGCGCTTGCGCCGTTGATGGGGCACAACTGCACAAGGGAAAGGAGGGACGGGGCGATATCGTAGATGGCCTGTCCATCTATCCAAGGATCCGTCCAGAATAGGTGTTTTGTAAAAAAATGCATCTTGGTGTTCCGTGCAATGCACAGACATCTAGCTAATCATGATGAAATAAGTCGACCACAAGGTCACCACTACTTGGGTGAATTCCGTGGGAGACAGCATATCCATGAGTGCAAAGATCCGTCTCTTTGCATTTGGTTCACTGGAATTATTCAAAGCGTCGACAAGATCATGATCCTGCAAGGCCCATACACATTGTGCAGCGCTGCATTGAAGAAGTGACTGTTGCCAAGATTCCTCGACTCCACATAGTCCACAGGTTGTGGTCGTCGACATATTTCTATCATGTAGCAGGTCGGCAATGGGCATGGAGTTTTGAGACAGCCTCCATAAAAAAAACGACTTTTGAGGGGACGTCCGCTTTCCACAGCTTCGACCACGCCCATTGCTCACCTTCTGTATTAGAAGAATTTGGTCGGCCCTTGAGCCAAGCATCTCTTTGCAATTTTGCGTCAATGAGCATTCAATATGCGGACCGAACTGAAAAGACACCATTCTTCTCATGTACCCAGTTCCAGAAGTCCTCAATATGTCTCCTGCATAAAGGTATAGAAAGGATGGTATTCACTCGAACACCCAAGTGAGCGAGGGAGCAGAGAAGCTCTCAATGGGCCACGGCCCGCTTAACGCGCGCATGAGCGCTAACTCCCTCTCATGGCGCTTTGGCGCCATACAAGAGCTCCCTTCCGCGAGGCGCGGATGTGTCTAGCTCGTAGGTGGACACATACCCGTCGACCTCAAAGACGTCTTAAATGCGCCGGCCCATAATTACGTGGGCGCATGTACAAATTTTCATTCTTTTTTCATTTTTTCATTTTTATTTATATTTTGAAAAATATAAATACATATGTTTCCAACATGAATTTTAAAAATGTTAATACAATGTAATTTTTTATTAGTGTAATTTAAAATAAAATTTTGATAGCATGAAAAATTTGCCACCTTAAAAAAATATTCATTCATTTTTGGGAAATTGAAAAAACTTATACAACGTAAAAAATGTTTGCATAATTCAAAAAAAAGTTTTGTAAACATTCATGCTTTTAAAAAATACGTTTGTGACATTTCTTAAAAGTGTTTACAATGTAAAAAATGTTCACATAATGTTTTTTTATTTGAAATAATGCATCATTCAAGAAATATGTTTCAAACATATATTCGAAAACCATTTTTTCTTTCGAGAAAACTTTCGATCTATTCATCATGTCATGGTAGTACAAATAACACATAAATTACATAAATTACATTCATGTCCGTAGACAACCTAGCGACGACTACAAGCATTATAGTGAGCCGAAGGCGCGCCGCCGTCATCACCTCTCTCTCACTGGAGCCGAACCAAAACTTGTTGTAGTCGATAGTCAGAAAGTCGTCGTGCTAAGTACAACGCATCAGAACAGCAACCTTCGCAATGACGTGAAGTATAGATCAAAAGAATCCAACTTGTAGACACACGGACAAAGACAAACAAATACTGGATCCAAGTGGATCCACCAAAGACCAGCACCAACCGAATCCCAAGACCCGGCGGAGACACACCTCCTCCACACGCTCTCCGATGACGCTAGGCGCTTCATCGAAACGTGGGCCAGGAGGGAAGAACCTTATTCCATCTTCAGAGAGTCGTCACCGCCTCGTCTTCCTGAGTAGGGCACAAACCCTAAACGAACTCATGGAAACCTCAAAAAACGGAGCAAGATCCCTTCCGCCGGCAAAGCCCGAGGCCCACCGACCTCCATGGCCCTAGGGCCACCGGAGACGAGCCGGACCGACGACGGCGCCAGTGAAAGAAGGAGGAACCCTAATTTCTTTTCTCAATAGGAGGATGAGGTGGCGGCTGCGTACATGAGATTCATCAAAGTGTTGGTTTCTAGCTGAACCTCACACATCTTCAGGGTGCTTACAGTTTCATCAGGGGCATATATATGTTGTGTATTTGAAAACTGTTTAACATGTATTTAGAAAATATGTTCAAAAACATGTATTTGAAAAAAAATCATGAATTTTAAAATATTAAATGTGTATAGAAAATATGTATATGTATATGAAAAATACGTATACCAAAAGATTACAATGTATATGG
Organism: Triticum timopheevii; assembly: GCA_963921465.1. Classification (NCBI taxonomy): domain Eukaryota; kingdom Viridiplantae; phylum Streptophyta; class Magnoliopsida; order Poales; family Poaceae; genus Triticum; species Triticum timopheevii. The sequence continues at coordinate 376,348,543 of OY997270.1, forward strand.
AAAAATAGACACTGAAACGTATATATTTGGAGAAATATTAATCGTGTATTAGAAAAATTTAAACATGCGTTGACAAAAATGGGAAAAGGGAAGAATAAAAACAAATGTTTTTTTAGAAAACCGAAGAAGGGCAGTGAAAACCGTAAAGAAACAAATAAAACCGAAAAAAACTGAAGAGGACCGCAAACAGTGAAATAACCGATAGAAACCACACGGGGAGAAACTCGCGTGGTTGCTACAGTAATAACCCGGCCCTATAGTGCGCTCGCCAGAGGCGAGACGCAGCTCCGTCTCGCACTGCTAAAAAAAAAGCTCTCGCAAGGTCGCAGTTACAAGAATGCGAGCTTGTATGGATTTACAGATATTTTTCATGGGCTTTGCTCGTGCTTCGACGATTTTTCCTTTTTGAGAGTTCGACGATGGGTTTAACCCAGACCCAGTTGACCTAACCGGACTAACTGTTCTCTAGTCGCTACCCCCAGTACTCAGACTGTCCTTCAGTGGCGATTTTGATCATTCAACAGGTTTACTCTTTTTTTTTTGTCAAACAAGAATCAACAGGTTTACTTGATTTTCCTCAGAGGAGATCAACAGGTTTACAGTCATATTGCAGCACACTACCATCGGCAGTATAAAGAGACTGGCATCCAGACCACATACATGACACACTCGCGGGCGATGAACCACCTTGTAATGTGCATATGACTATGGTGTCTAGTTCAGTAATGTACGTTGAAGCAGCGAAGCTCGTGCACAATGCCGGGCAAGTTCCAAGTTGGGGCTACAAAATAACCAGTCGAATGCTATCCATTCCAGATCATAACTTCATAATAAGCGTGTTTTCCAAGAGATTGAAGGCGTTTTGCTCCTGCCATCTCCTCAAAATGGTTCAAACTTTTATTCTCGGCGAACAAACCAGGTTACTACAGTATTATTTTGAACGAACGGCAGCGCAAAGCTGCAGCAGCACGACAGAAAGCTGCCTCTCCCCGATCCCGACGGAATTCCGAGTACCATATTCGTACAAGACGCACGCGGCATATACCTACTCTACATGCTACAGTCACAGCCCTCCGACCCTCTCTGTGCAGCAGAGCTAGCCGGTTGCAGCCGCAGCCCCTCGTCTGCAGCCTGCGCCGTGCATGCATGCATGCATTGCAGCCCCCTGATTTCTTTCTACAGTGCGGCGGCGAGCGAAAATCGCCAATCATTGTACCGAAACCCATGTAGCCATGCGAGGCCGCGTCCGTCCGATCGGTGCGGGTCGTCGCCGTCGTCGTGCGGCTCGGTTCCGCGCACACGGACAGAATGAAAGCGGCCAAGCGAGGCCAGGCCATGTCGCTCGCCCGCTAGCTGCATGCAGGCAGGCTACACGCCTGCACGCACGTACTGGCCTTCGAGCGAGGGCCGATCAGCTTTCATTTGCAGTACCATAGGCTGGGCCAGGACGCTCTGCTCCCGCCTGTCGCTCTCGCTCCCTGCGTGCGATCGTTTGAAAATCTCCGGCCAGCCAGTGCTCAGTGGTGTATTGTACTGGTGTCCCGTCGCGGTGGAGTGGAGTCGCCGTAGTGCGCCGAGAACGCGTGCATGGCATGTGGCGTGGCATGGCTGGATCGTGGTCGAGGGCATGCACACCACATGCATATATACATCAGTCGCGTACGCACGACATGCACTGCTAAACAGAAGAAGACATGCTCTTCCTGGGGAGAAATCATCGATCGACCAGGCACGTCCATGGACGCACGCACTCATGCGCCCATCGATCAGCCACGGCGGCACGCGCCGGGTCCCCCCGCCGGTCCGGGAAAGGACGATGGCACACCAGTCGCAGGAGAGACGGACGGACGGGGTGCCTCGGAGTCTGCGTTGCTCACAGTCGATCGCTTTTCTACCCTATAGCCTGCGTGGCAGCCAGCGTGGGGGGCGCAATCATGCACGGCCGGCCGGCCGGTCACCCAATGCGCCTGTGCGCCTCCGCGCGAGCAGCCGAGATCATCGATCAATCGAGCGCGGTGTGCCGTCACATCTGCCCATGGCGCATGCAGCGCCTGGCAGTGGCCGGCCGACACGATCGACCTATCCATGCCACGCCGCTTGAATCGTGCGCACTCACCTAGTATCATCGTGCACGTACGTATGGACAATGCAAGTGTATGCATGCCACCAGTTTGGTTTCCCCCATTCGTTTATGTTTGTCGCGGCCCTCCTTCTGGATCAGTCAGTTCGTGTGCTTTCAGGTAGGGGCTCGGTCGATCGATCCGGCCAGCCGCCGGCCCTGTCGAGAGGCCCCAGATCGAGCCGAAGGTCTCCTTCCTATCGTCAGACGTACCCGACGCCGACACAAGTTTCGAAGGCCATGCATGCATGCATGCATGCATGAACCCTTCGTCACTGGGTCACTTTCTGGTCGCGTACGTACGTGCGCTGCATGCATTGCACTAATCGCACGGTGCGTACCAGTGTTCCCCAGAATGCACTGCAGCACTTCTTTTGTGCTGCAATTGATCGATCGCCTACGTTGCATGAATATATTTTAATTAATGTGTTTCGGATGTCAGATCTAGCCCCAGTGATTAGTCCACCAAATTATGTTACTCCCTCCTATCCATACCAGTAGTAAGTCGTCGGCATATCGCGCGTAACAAATCCTTATTAATAAGGAATGGCTTTTAAAGGGGGCCAGCTTATTGTGATTGGAAAAGGCAGTGCCGCATTTAGCCACGCTTAAGCAGGGCAAGCAATAAACTGTCTACTCGAACAAGAATTCATGTCATATTGTACTGATATGCCAAACGGGACAGAGAATACCTCTTCCCCTAGGGTTTCCCTAGGGTCTACCTCTTCCTTCGGCGACGCCGCCGAAGTCCACAAATTCCAGCGTGAAAATCGGCCGGATTGCTGCGCGCTTGCTGGTGATCGGGTCGTCCCGTGGCAATCGTCTTGGCACATCGTTTGCATGGAGTTAGGGGATGGAGTTCGAGGAGCAGGAGGGTCGAAGGGAGCGCAGGCGGAGGATTTAGGGCGGAAGGCTTTGGGGGCTGGAGAGGATCAACTCCCGTCATCGTCGGCGGCGGGGATGGCTGCGGGAGGGGCAGATGAAGCGAGGCGTATGGAGGAGGATCGGGAGGATGGGGATGAGGAGGAAAATTGGGATCACCATGGCCCAGATCCGAATTTGGAAGACGTGTTTGAAGGACTAAACTTGCAGGGGGGGGGGGGGGGAGGTGGATGATCTCGATCTGTCAGGAGAGGTTGATGAGTTGATCAAGGATGTGAGGTGGCTGGCTCTTTTTAGGGTTCATACCCTACGTCCGTTCAGTCATGCGGCACTGTTAAACTCTATGAGGAATGCATGGGCGTGTGCTCAAGGTGTGACGTTCAATATAAAGGGACCTAATTTGTTCTTGGCGCAATGCCATTGTTTGGGAGACTGGAAGAGGGTCATGGAAGGAGGACCATGGCAGTTTAGAAGAGATCCGGTGGTTTTGGTTGAATATGATGGGTTTACTAATGTCTCTGACTATACGTTGGACATGTACCCACTTTGGGCAAGGATCAAAGGCCTGCCTGACGGTCTAACGAGGAAGAAAGAACTGGCTGAGAAGGTGGCAAAGAAGGTAGGGGAGCCTCCGTTTACGGTGATTGTCAATGAAGGCAAGATCAATCCTTCGAGCTACTTGAGAGTCAGGGTGTTCATTAATGTTAATAAGCCGCTGGTGAGATTTGTGCCAATAACCTTGAAGGAGAGGAAGAAATACCCAGTTTACTACGAAAAGCTGCCTGATTTTTGTTTCTTTTGTGGATGTATGGGACACGTGGTCGAGGAATGTGGAGATGGGATACATGATCCGTCATCGTGTGAATGGGGTGACTATTTGCATTGGAGTGGAGAACCAATAAACAATGGTGCAAGGGGAGGTCGAGGTGCCTGGTCTGAGTCACGTAGAGATAATGCGGCTGGGGAAGGAGTACGGGGCGGTAGAAGAGGAGGTGGAGGTAGGGGTGACAGAGGAGGGAGAAGCTTTGGGACCGGAGGAAGGGGTGCTGGAGTGCATCCGAGTGTACCTGAGGGGGTTGTTGAGGAAGGCGAGCAGGGCGGGCTGGATCAGGAACGCTCGGCTCGTAAAAGACTCGTCAGAGATGATGGTACAGTTAATCTACGTGGGCAGTTGGTTCCTAACCTGGGAGGGAAGGTGGTTGATACTGTGCTTTTTATTGAGTCCGGCGCCGGGATTGGAATGCCGAGCCCGAGTGCAGCGGCCTCCACACCGGGAAAGAACCCCATAGTGAAAAGGTTGCGTCACAGCGGAAGTGGGGAGCAGATGATTGTCATTGAGGATATGGGTACCTCTTATGCGGCGGCCTCCGAGTCGGAGGAACGCCAGGTCCAATGAATTGTTTAAGCTAGAACTGCCGGGGAGGGGGGAATTCCCGGACAGTTTGTGAGCTGACGACCTTTTGTAGGTCATATTCCCCCATGTTTGTGTTCTTGTGTGAGACGAGACAGAAGGAAGCGAAGATGAAGAGATTAAGAGGCCGGTTGGGCTTGAAGGGCTTTTGTGGCGTTGATAGTTTAGGCATGAGTGGTGGCCTGGCGGTATATTGGCATGAAAATTGTGTGGTTGAAGTGCTTGACAAAGATGATCGTCATGTTGATGCCCTAGTTCGGGTGCAGGAAGGGGCGGATCAGTGGAGAATTACGTTTGTATATGGAGAACCGCGGGTAGAAAATCGGCATCTCATGTGGGCAAAAATACAGAATTTGAAAACTGTCTATGATCTTCCGTGGTTGGTTTTGGGGGACTTTAACGAAGAAATGTGGGATTTTGAACACTTTTCAGCTACTCCAAGACCAGAGTCGCAGATGATAGCATTCAGGGATGTGTTGGAAGTTTGTGGTTTAGTAGACTTGGGATTTTCGGGGGTTCCTTTCACCTATGACAATAAAAGAAGTGGCTCGAGCAATGTCAGGGTGAGGTTGGATAGGGCTGTTGCAACAAATGATTGGAGGAATATATTCCCCTTTGCCTCTGTACAACATATTCTAAGTCCTTGTTCGGATCATGTGGCTGTACTTCTCAAGGGCGAGGCGGATTCTGGACCGGTTGGGCCGAAACATCGCCGATATGAGATCTTCTGGGAGCGGGACTCCACGCTGCCGGAGGTCGTCAAGAACGCGTGGGAATCTGTTGGCAATGTCCAAAATTTGGAGCAGCTACGAGAGGCGCTTACCAAGACAATGGTGTCGTTGGGTTCTTGGTCCAGGAAGTTCGGGAATGTTACAAAGGAGCTAGCTAAGTCCCATTCACAGTTAGAAGAGCTCATGCATATGAATGCGGATCGACAAGAAATAAGGAAAGTGACAGACAGGATGAATGATCTTTTGTACCAAGAGGAGATGATTTGGCTTCAAAGATCGAGAATTTCATGGCTTCAATGATCTTTTGCAACACAAAGTTTTTTCATAGTAAGGCAGTGTGGAGGGCTCGTAAAAACAAAATCAGGCAGTTAACGGATAGTATTGGAGTGGTCCATTCAGATTTGGTGTCTATGGGTAAGCTAGTGAATGAGTATTTTCAGGATGTCTTCACTGCGGATGTTAACCTTGATGCAGGCCATGTGCTTGATCTCTTTTAAGTACTGGTCACGGAGGAGGACAATATTAAGCTGTGTGCTCCGTTTAGTGATAAGGAAATCTCTAACGCACTTTTTCAGATAGGGCCACTTAAGGCACCGGGCCCTGATGGATTTCCAGCCAGGTTTTTCCAGAGGAATTGGGCGACTCTCAAGGACAGTGTGATTGCGGCTGTCAAGGATTTCTTCAGATCCGGGGTGATGCCAGAGGGAGTAAACTCCACGACGATTGTCCTCATTCCGAAAGTTGCTAATCCTACAAAGTTGACTGAGTATAGGCCAATCAGCTTGTGCAATGTGATTTACAAGGTCATATCTAAATGTTTGGTTAATAGGCTCCGTCCTCTCTTGGATAACCTAATCTCTGATGAGCAAAGCGCGTTCATTCCGGGTAGGATGATTACTGACAATGCGCTGATTGCTTTTGAGTGCCTACACTACATCAAACAGGAAAAGGATCCAACGAAAAGCTTTTGTGCTTATAAGCTTGATCTCTCCAAAGCTTATGATAGGGTGGACTGGGGTTTCTTGAAGCAAGTGGTGCAAAAGTTGAGGTTCTCTCAGCGATGGATAGACTGGATTATGACTTGTGTCACATCGGTGAGATATTCTGTCAAATTAAATGGAACTCTCTTGGATTCATTTGCACCGACGCGTGGGCTTCGGCAAGGTGATCCCCTTTCACCATTTTTATTCTTGTTTGTGGCGGATGGTCTTTCGGCGATCCTAAAAAAGAAAGTGGCATCTGGTCTGGTAAGAGTTTGCAGGCGAGCACCGGGCATATCCCATTTGTTGCTGACGATACCATGTTGTTTTTTGAGGCAACTAGAGATCAGGCTGAGAGCGTTAAGGAAGCTCTAGACTTGTATGGAGTGGCCACTGGGCAAAGTCTCAATTATGGAAAATGTTCTATGTTCTTTGGTTCTTCTTGTCCGAACACAATTCAAGATGAGGTTCGACAGGTGCTGCGTGTGCAAAGTCTGGTTTTTGAGGAAAAGTATTTGGGTTTGCCTACCCCTGAGGGTCGCATGTCTAAGGGGAAGTTCCAAAACCTTCAAACAAGCTTGACAAAACGCCTTATTCAGTGGGGAGATGGTCAACTTGCCCAGCCTGGTAGGGAGGTATTAGTGAAAGTTGTTGCACAGGCGTTGCCAACCTATATCATGGGGGTTTTCAAATTGCCATTTTCAGTTTGCGATGATCTTACAAGAATGGTTAGAAACTTTATTGGGGCTCGGCAAAAGGAAAAAGAAAGGTCCATTGGAGGGGGTGGGACCATCTCATGCAGCCAAAGGATAGAAGTGGTGCAGGTTTTCGTGATTTTTGGCTGTTTAACCAGGCGCTTCTGGCTCGGCAGGCGTGGAGATTGATTTTTAGGCCGGACAGTTTATGTGCACTGGTTCTGAAAGCAAGATACTATCCGGAGGGCAAGCTTGAAGACACGGTGTTTTCTGGCAACGCTTCCTCCTCCTGGCAAGCAATAAGCCATGGGTTAGACTTGCTACAGAAGGGTCTGATTTGGCGTGTGGGCAATGGCAGGAGCATACGAGTTTGGCGCAACAACTGGATCCCAAGGCCTTTCTCATATAAACCCATCTCACTGCAGGGCAGATGTCGTATTCGCTATGTTTCCGACTTCCTGAATAAGAATGGATCCTAGAAGGGGCAGTTACTGTCAGAGTATTTCCTTGCTGCGGATGTTGATGAAATACTAAAGATTAGAGCTTCTCCGAGGCAGGCCGAAGATGTTCTTGCATGGGGTCCCAATAAGCTGGGTGTGTTCACAGTAAAAAGTGCTTATATGTTGGCGTTTGAAGAAGCACATAGAGAGAGGGCGTCCTCGTCTAGTTCTTCTCCAGATGGGAGTAGAGCTTGCTGGTCTTACATATGGAAGAGCTTGGCGCCTCCGACCGTCAAGAACTTCGCTTGGCGTATGGCGACTGATGGGCTACCTACCTGGCGGAACAAGCATAAAATTGGATTAGAAGTATCAAGTACCTGTCCAGTTTGTGGTGTTGAAGAGGAAGATAATTTTCACCCCTTTGTGCGCTGCCAATTTGGGAGAGACTTGTATCCAGAGATGGCCAAGGTTTGGAGGTTACCTAGTATTGATAATCTGATAAACAGTGGGAAGGAGTGGCTGCTTATTGCCTTATCTTCATTAAGTGATATTGAGCGATGCATGATGCTTATGACCTTTTGGCGGAGCTGGTTTGTCCGAAATGAGATTACACATCAAAAACCAGCTCCACCACTTGAAGTTTCGGTTCGGTTCCTGCAAAGCTACCTGGAGTCGCTGGTGGCGATCTGTGACGCCCCTGATTCAATCGTACACTAATCATGCACGCAAATGTGTACGATCAAGATCAGGGACTCACGGGAAGATATCACAACACAACTCTAAAACATAAATAAGTCATACAAGCATCATAATACAAGCCAGGGGCCTCGAGGGCTCGAATTCAAGTGCTCGATCATAGACAAGTCAGCGGAAGCAACAATATCTGAGTACAGACATAAGTTAAAAAAAGTTTGCCTTAAGAAGGCTAGCACAAACTGGGATACAGATCGAAAGAGGCGCAGGCCTCCTGCCTGGGATCCTCCTAACTACTCCTGGTCGTCGTCAGCGGGCTGCACGTAGTAGTAGGCACCTCCAGTGTAGTAGGGGCGTCGTCGACGGTGGCGTCTGGCTCCTGGACTCCAGCATCTGATTGCGACAACCAGAAAGAAAGGAAAGGGGGAAAAAGGGGGGAGAAAGCAACCGTGAGTACTCATCCAAAGTACTCGCAAGCAAGGAACTACACTACATATGCATGGGTATATGTGTAAGGAGGCCATATCAGTGGACTGAACTGCAGAATGCCAGAATAAGAGGGGATAGCTAGTCCTATCGAAGACTACGCTTCTGGCAGCCTCCGTCTTGCAGCATGTAGAAGAGAGTAGACTGAAGTCCTCCAAGTAGCATCGTCAAGTAGCATCTCCAAGTAGCATCTCCAAGTAGCATCTACAGTAGCATCGCATAGCATAAACCTACCCGGCGATCCTCCCCTCGTCGCCCTGTTAGAGAGCGATCACCGGGTTGTATCTGGCACTTGGAAGGGTGTGTTTTATTAAGTATCCGGTTCTAGTTGTCATAAGGTCAAGGTACAACTCCAAGTCGTCCTGTTACCGAAGATCACGGCTATTCGAATAGATTAACTTCCCTGCAGGGGTGCACCAACTTACCCAACACGCTCGATCCCATTTGGCCGGACACACTTTCCTGGGTCATGCCCGGCCTCGGAAGATCAACACGTCGCAGCCCCACCTAGGCACAACAGAGAGGTCAGCACGCCGGTCTAACTCCTATGGCGCAGAGGTCTGGGCCCATCGCCCTTTGCACACCTGCACGTTGCGAACGCGGCCGGAAGCAGACCTAGCCTAGTGGCGTTCCAGTCCAATCCGGCGCGCGCCACTCAGTCGCTGACGTCATGAAGGCTTCGGCTGATACCACGACGTCGGGATACCCATAACTACTCCCGCGTAGATGGTTAGTGCGTATAGGCTCGTAGCCAACTCAGATCAAATACCAAGATCTCGTTAAGCGTGTTAAGTATCCGTGAACGCCGACGAGGGCCAGGCCCACCTGTCTCCTAGGTGGTCTCAACCTGCCCTGTCGCTCCGCCACAAAGTAACAGTCGGGGGCCGTCGGGAACCCAGGCCCACCTCTACCGGGATGGAGCCACCTGTCCTTTCAGCCCCCATCTCCGAACAGTATCACAGGTAATGTAACTGTGTAAAGTATATCGTATATGCCCGTGATCACCTCCCGAAGTGATCACGGCCCAGTAGTATAGCATGGCAGACGGACAAGAGTGTAGGGCCACTGATGGAACACTAGCATCCTATACTAAGCAGTAGGATAGCAGGTAATGGTAACAACAGTAGTAACAAGGACAGGCTATGCATCAGGATAGGAATAACGGAAAGCAGTAACATGCTACACTACTCTAATGCAAGCAGTATAGAGAAGAATAGGCGATATCTAGTGACCAAAGGGGGGGGGCTTGCCTGGTTGCTCAGACAAGAAGGAGGGGTCGTCGGTGACGTAGTCGTCCACAGGGGCATCAACATCGTCACGGGGGCTACCGGAGAGAAGAGGGGGGAGAAACAGTAAATACATAGCAAGCAAGTGCATAACATGTCAACAAGCAGAGCTAGACGTGTTCTAACGCGGTATGAGGTGATACCGGTGAAGGGGGGAAACATCCGGGAAAGTATCCCCAGTGTTTCGCGTTTTCGAACCGGTGAACCGGAGGGGGAAAGTTGCGTGTTCGGTATGCTAGGGATGTGTGGCGGACGAACGGGCTGCGTATCCGGATTCGTCTCGTCGTTCTGAGCAACTTTCATGTAGAAAACATTTTCATCCGAGTTACAGATTAATTTATATGAATTATTAAAGTTTAAACAATATTCTGAAATTATTATTAATTCGAATTAAAAGGTGAAATTGCTATGTGCACCCAGCAGAGTGCACACAGCAGGGCCACCAGAGGCTGACAGTGGACCCCGTTGACCAGGTCAAACGTTGACCTGTTGACTGGTCAACTAGGCAGGGGACCCACATGTCAGTTTCTGTTAGTGCTGACTAATTGACTAATTAGGTAATTAGCAGGTTAATTAAGTTAATTCATTTAATTAACAAAATAATTATTTTAATTATTATTTATTTAATTCTTTTATTAATTTTGATTAATTGATTTTTTTTAAACCAACGTTCTGGGCTGGGGCCCACTTGCCATTGGCCCCAGGGGGCCTGGCGGATCAGGCGTGCGGCCGAATCGGGCGGGCGGAACCGCCCGAACGAGGGGGAGGGGCGCTCCAGAGCACCGGCGCCGGACGTGGTTGCGGGGACGGGCGAGGCCAAGGCGCGAGCAGGGCGTGGTGAGCGCGAACGAGCAGTGGCTCGCGGTGCGTGCGGGCGTGCGCGCAGTTACAGCAGTAGAGGCGGGACGGCACGGGGTGCGGCCTTGCGGGGCGCACGAGATGGTCGCCGGCACACGCGAGGTAGAGGGAGGAACGGTGGCGCGGGGAAACGGGGAGCTGCGGACGACGGCGGTTGCCGAAGCAACAGCGGGTGGAGGCGGGGACTCCGGCGGGCGCGACAATGGCGACTAATGGACGTGCGAGCGGCGACGGTGAGGGCTGCACTGAGCGGGGTAGAGAGGAGAGGTCGGGGCTCACTGCGGGCGTAGGGACTTGGCAGTGGGGGTCGAGGGGGAGGTCGAAGACGTGCGCCGGAGGAGAGGCAGGCCGGTGGGGAAGGGCGCCGGCGAGGTCCAGGCGGCGTGGTCCCTGCGGCGGCGGCGTTGGGTGCGCGGGGTCAAGGGCGAGGGGGCGTTCCGGGGCGGCGACGGAGTGACGTCTCCGGGCGGCGGCGATGGGTTCGGGCCCGATCCCGATTGGATCGGGGGGAGAGGGAGAGGGGGCGAGAGGAGTGGGGGAGGAAGATCGGGGGAGAGTGGGGGTCGGGCTAGGGTTTGACCAGGGGTGGGGGTTATGGGGGGAGCGGGGGGGCCGTCTGGGCCCTTGCCCAGTTGGGCCGGTGGTCGAATGGGCCAGCCTGTTGGGTCGGCTGGCCGGGGGGGGGGGGTTCCTTTTCCTTTTCTTCTTTTTTTTTGTTTGTTTTCTCTTTTGTATTATCTTTCTTTTATTTATTTTCTTTTCTGTTTTAAATCATATTAAAATACTTAGGCATTTTATAAAATTGTGTTTATTACACCATATTGACTTATGTAAAATATGGCATCTCCCGAACATTTTTGTTTTAAATTTTGAAAAACTTTTATTGTTTGACTTTATTTCAATTTTGAATTTTGAACGGGATTTGAATCATCACAAGACCATCAACAGTAATCGTGGTGACGTGGCATCATTAGCGGAGGGTTACTGTAGCGTAACTACCCGGGCGTCACAATTCTCCTCCACTACAAGAAATCTCGTCCCGAGATTTAGGAGCGGTTACAAGGGGGAAGAGATCTGATCCCGAAATTCTAACGATTCTTCTCGGTCATAGTTGCTCTTCTCGAAGAGGTCGATCCATTACATTGATGTCTTCAGTCCTCTGCTTCAGGTCATCATGACGAAGTTTGTCGTCCTTCCTTCAGGATCTTCACCGTACTTATGACAGGATATGGGGCAGCTCACTATGACATAATGCTTTTGAGGGAAACAATCTGGGATTAACCCATGAATGAGCATATGAGTACCTCTCGAGTTGAACAAATAGGACACATCGAGAGTAAAGTTGGAAGGTCCAACAAGAAGTTTCAAGCAGCCAGGCAATCGTTCAATGCCTAGACATAAGGTGAAAGGGGTTCCAAGCAACGGAATAATTATTGTTTCCGATGCCAGAATTGGTGATCTCATCGGAAGGTGGCTCATGAATTACATATGAGTCCACGCGAGAGGAATAACTTTGGGAACAGGGGGGTGTACAGGAGAGTCAGGTTTCGATCCTGTGGAACTGTGGGTTATGGGCCCACCATGTGGGTTAAAAGTAGGAAGGGCGGAGACGTCTTGCATGATCATGCAAGAAAGGCATGTCAGAGGATAGCCTGTCGATTATGTTGGCAACAACGTCGATACCAAGGGCGAGGGACGAAGAGAACCATTTTCCCGCTCGTTGAAACGAGGCGGACCAATAGGCAAAGTTCTCGTCCATCGGTGGTTACCGGAATGTCACCAACAAAAGTAACAGGGTCTTACTGACAGGGTGGCACAATGAGGGGCTTACCTAAGCAGGGAAATATCACTGCTCAGATCAGTCTGATTATTGCAAAGGTTTAAATAAAACAACGGAAAGGATGGTATGATTATCAGATTAAACAGAACAATGGAAAGGAAAATGTGTTTGACACATATGTCAGGGGTATACCCTTCCCAAGTCAAGCAGAGGATGATATCCAAGACAGGATATAAGGTGGAAAAGTCTCTAGGTGAGGGGAGAGAAATTTTCATGACATTATCCATACAACGGTGTTTGGATAATTGAGCAAGAAACATTTAGCATTGGGCTTCAAATGTTCTTGTTGAAAAATTGGAGTACCATAGACATGCTTCGAGATAGCATTGACATGGTCTTCAAGCAAATGTCAGACTTTGGATACAAAGGATCCATCGGAAACAACTTATAGAATAAGTCTTACCATTTCCTCCAGGAAGAGTGGTTATCCTTGCAAAATAAATTATAACGATATGTCCTCCACCCGGGGGGGGGGGTGCTAGGCATGACATCATGTTACCGGTTCATCAAAGGACCAACATCATAACTCTTGGAAAGTTGTCCCAACCATCATATCTGACCGAGATTCAGATCCGATTGGTGTCATGACACCTCAGACTCAGGATGTCCGAGAAGAAAAGGTGCAACACAAATAGATGAAATGACATTTCAAGATTCTCAGGAAATGAACTATGGGAGCGGGTTCTTGAAGCAATAGTTCATCTTTAAACCAAGGAGGGGATGAGAAGGTGGCTGATGGGCTCAGCGACAATTCATCAAGAATTCCAAACGGATGGGTTTCCACAATAATGTGAACAAGAGGATGACACTTGTCAATTCAAATGATATAATGTCATATGCTCTAGGAAAATATACACCATCAATCATTAGTTGAAAGGTGTGCCTGAAGTATGACCTTAGGCAGCAAGATCAATGTTAGAGTGATGATTCAATAACCAATAGTTTAAGAATGAACGGCCGACCATTAACTTCAAAGCAAGAGGGTTGCTAGAAGGGCATAATCCGAACAGCACCGCTCACTTGTTGGTACCCCGGTTGGAATCAACACGAGGACCCAAGAAAGAATGGTGATGGTGAGAAGTATCACCATACCACGAATTCTTAAGAGGTGGTGAAATTCCCACGGCATTCTTGACATAAAAGGTGGTAATACTCCAAGGTAAAGAAGAACAATGCTGGGTAGCAAGGAACTCAAGGTATAACACGAAACATGAACAAGTTTGTGTTGGGGGAAGGCAAGAATGTCGTCGATGATAACACAATCATCGAGGGGCAAGGATGGTATTTCTCATCATGAATTCGATTGATATCCTGTAAGAGCTCAAAATGTACATGATGATTACGACACATTTGTCGAGAGGTTTCATGATGATGTAATCGAACAACGATGACATCAAGTCAGAGGACTGATGAAGCGAAAGTTACGGGAACCAAGGGTACGACACAAACTCGAAACCAAGCTTGCTGTTCAAGGACAAACGGTATGACGAGGAAGATCGATTGTAAGATTAGCTCACCGTCGAAATTTGTGCTCCGAGAAGAAGGACCCGGTAGCACAGTTAAAATTTAGCATGATAATTATATAGCCGATCAGGCTAGGAATGATGTGATCGGGTACAAACTCGTACCTATAGAAGCTTACCGAAGAGTTGTTGAACCGTAGTGCGGACTCAGTTCAGTTATTGGTGTCTTTGAGTGTTTAATAACTCAGAGCCCGTGAAAAATTGGAATCAGTGGGAATGTAGCACTTGATGAAGAACTCATAAGAAGTTATGCAATTCCATGATAATCTCGAGATACCAGGGGGTACTACTCGATAACAAATCAAAGTAGAGGTTGGACCGGGGTATTGCTCTACAGAAGACAAGTGCTAAAACTTGCACGAGAAATGGTATTTAAAAGAGAACATGGTCGGAACCACGATTGCAAAAGGCCAGATCCCAGATATAAGATGAACTTATACCAAAGGAATAATTAATTTAAGAGAAGCTTTAATGATAAGATCTACATCGTGTCCATGGGCATGAACACAAAGTTCAAGGTCGACTCCCACTTCTCCAATGCATAACCTTTCATTCACTTCTCGCTTTTGATGAAGCATGTAGTGTAGAAATTTTACCTAGCAAAATACCAGAAGAGTATGACTCGTGAAAACTTTCGAGTTCACACATATTAAGGAAGGCATAGGTTCAAGCCATCGGGGCTCCTTAGAACATATACCACGAACTTCACGAGTAAATAACACAAACTCGATGGTAGAGCATGTTCAAAAGCAGATGATACAATTTACCAAAGGCATTATGTATCGGGGAAAGAATTTCCGAAGTGATTGAATATGAGGGACGTTGTCGGATAACATCCAACAAAGGAACCGATGGTCCACAAGGGATCTGATGTGAGCATCGGTACTCAACCAGAGGAAGAAGAATACAAGGAGATCTGATTATAGAAACATCTGACTAATTCAAAGTTCAAATGCAAAAGAATTATGATTTCCAAATCAGGGGATCAGAAGCAACGCTCTGATCAAGGATGGATAAGTTGAATAGACTTAGGGGTACATTCGACGACAACTTGATTGATCGAGGACCAGCTCATGTTCAAAATGACGTCTGAGCCGGAAGGACGAATTCTAGGATCTGATCGAGGAGTGCGAGGATTCGCAACATATCGAATCAATGGACTCAAAATGATAGCGACAAAGGATGTCAACGGAGGTTACTAGAAATATGGAATTAACCATAATGCAGGAATTCAAGGAATTCAAGAGCAATAGGCTGCTGAGGATTTTCGGAAAACCGAATAGTATTCCAAAGAATTTTATGATCCACATGAATAACTGAGGATGAACAAATCCTCGATAAGTGGGAGGAATTATACTTAGGGGTATTCAGGTGGCAAAGAGACTGCAAGGCAGTAAGCACAAAGGATTCTCGGAATAGCGCGAAGCACTTTCGGATATCTTGTACTAACAAGAGTAATCGAGAATGAAGGTATGGGTGGCAAGTATAAGTAGTTATCCATAAGGATTTATTGATGGTCGGAAATAGCAAAAGCGGTGGGCACAAAGTATCGAGAGAATATGGAAGAGTATCTTCGAAATCTTCTGATGAAGCCGGCCATCAGCTGGAATGAAGATGCTCTCCGGGAGAGAGTATTTACGAGAACCTAGAGTTAGAGTTAGCAAAACCATTTAACCCGAATAGAAGAGAGATCAGAATCCCAGAGTATAGGTCGAGGAATAAAAGATCCTAATACCACCCAATGGCGACGTGGGGCCGTAAGCCGCACAGCCATGTTAGTAAAAGTTTTATAAAGTCTAGACTCGACTTCGGCCAAGGAGTTGGAAGGGGGATTCCTACAGGCAGTCGGCTCTGATACCAACTTGTGACGCCCCTGATTCAATCGTACACTAATCATGCACGCAAATGTGTACGATCAAGATCAGGGACTCACGGGAAGATATCACAACACAACTCTAAAACATAAATAAGTCATACAAGCATCATAATACAAGCCAGGGGCCTCGAGGGCTCGAATTCAAGTGCTCGATCATAGACAAGTCAGCGGAAGCAACAATATCTGAGTACAGACATAAGTTAAAAAAAGTTTGCCTTAAGAAGGCTAGCACAAACTGGGATACAGATCGAAAGAGGCGCAGGCCTCCTGCCTGGGATCCTCCTAACTACTCCTGGTCGTCGTCAGCGGGCTGCACGTAGTAGTAGGCACCTCCAGTGTAGTAGGGGCGTCGTCGACGGTGGCGTCTGGCTCCTGGACTCCAGCATCTGATTGCGACAACCAGAAAGAAAGGAAAGGGGGAAAAAGGGGGGAGAAAGCAACCGTGAGTACTCATCCAAAGTACTCGCAAGCAAGGAACTACACTACATATGCATGGGTATATGTGTAAGGAGGCCATATCAGTGGACTGAACTGCAGAATGCCAGAATAAGAGGGGATAGCTAGTCCTATCGAAGACTACGCTTCTGGCAGCCTCCGTCTTGCAGCATGTAGAAGAGAGTAGACTGAAGTCCTCCAAGTAGCATCGTCAAGTAGCATCTCCAAGTAGCATCTCCAAGTAGCATCTACAGTAGCATCGCATAGCATAAACCTACCCGGCGATCCTCCCCTCGTCGCCCTGTTAGAGAGCGATCACCGGGTTGTATCTGGCACTTGGAAGGGTGTGTTTTATTAAGTATCCGGTTCTAGTTGTCATAAGGTCAAGGTACAACTCCAAGTCGTCCTGTTACCGAAGATCACGGCTATTCGAATAGATTAACTTCCCTGCAGGGGTGCACCAACTTACCCAACACGCTCGATCCCATTTGGCCGGACACACTTTCCTGGGTCATGCCCGGCCTCGGAAGATCAACACGTCGCAGCCCCACCTAGGCACAACAGAGAGGTCAGCACGCCGGTCTAACTCCTATGGCGCAGAGGTCTGGGCCCATCGCCCTTTGCACACCTGCACGTTGCGAACGCGGCCGGAAGCAGACCTAGCCTAGTGGCGTTCCAGTCCAATCCGGCGCGCGCCACTCAGTCGCTGACGTCATGAAGGCTTCGGCTGATACCACGACGTCGGGATACCCATAACTACTCCCGCGTAGATGGTTAGTGCGTATAGGCTCGTAGCCAACTCAGATCAAATACCAAGATCTCGTTAAGCGTGTTAAGTATCCGTGAACGCCGACGAGGGCCAGGCCCACCTGTCTCCTAGGTGGTCTCAACCTGCCCTGTCGCTCCGCCACAAAGTAACAGTCGGGGGCCGTCGGGAACCCAGGCCCACCTCTACCGGGATGGAGCCACCTGTCCTTTCAGCCCCCATCTCCGAACAGTATCACAGGTAATGTAACTGTGTAAAGTATATCGTATATGCCCGTGATCACCTCCCGAAGTGATCACGGCCCAGTAGTATAGCATGGCAGACGGACAAGAGTGTAGGGCCACTGATGGAACACTAGCATCCTATACTAAGCAGTAGGATAGCAGGTAATGGTAACAACAGTAGTAACAAGGACAGGCTATGCATCAGGATAGGAATAACGGAAAGCAGTAACATGCTACACTACTCTAATGCAAGCAGTATAGAGAAGAATAGGCGATATCTAGTGACCAAAGGGGGGGGGCTTGCCTGGTTGCTCAGACAAGAAGGAGGGGTCGTCGGTGACGTAGTCGTCCACAGGGGCATCAACATCGTCACGGGGGCTACCGGAGAGAAGAGGGGGGAGAAACAGTAAATACATAGCAAGCAAGTGCATAACATGTCAACAAGCAGAGCTAGACGTGTTCTAACGCGGTATGAGGTGATACCGGTGAAGGGGGGAAACATCTGGGAAAGTATCCCCAGTGTTTCGCGTTTTCGAACCGGTGAACCGGAGGGGGAAAGTTGCGTGTTCGGTATGCTAGGGATGTGTGGCGGACGAACGGGCTGCGTATCCGGATTCGTCTCGTCGTTCTGAGCAACTTTCATGTAGAAAACATTTTCATCCGAGTTACAGATTAATTTATATGAATTATTAAAGTTTTAACAATATTCTGAAATTATTATTAATTCGAATTAAAAGGTGAAATTGCTATGTGCACCCAGCAGAGTGCACACAGCAGGGCCACCAGAGGCTGACAGTGGACCCCGTTGACCAGGTCAAACGTTGACCTGTTGACTGGTCAACTAGGCAGGGGACCCACATGTCAGTTTCTGTTAGTGCTGACTAATTGACTAATTAGGTAATTAGCAGGTTAATTAAGTTAATTCATTTAATTAACAAAATAATTATTTTAATTATTATTTATTTAATTCTTTTATTAATTTTGATTAATTGATTTTTTTTAAACCAACGTTCTGGGCTGGGGCCCACTTGCCATTGGCCCCAGGGGGCCTGGCGGATCAGGCGTGCGGCCGAATCGGGCGGGCGGAACCGCCCGAACGAGGGGGAGGGGCGCTCCAGAGCACCGGCGCCGGACGTGGTTGCGGGGACGGGCGAGGCCAAGGCGCGAGCAGGGCGTGGTGAGCGCGAACGAGCAGTGGCTCGCGGTGCGTGCGGGCGTGCGCGCAGTTACAGCAGTAGAGGCGGGACGGCACGGGGTGCGGCCTTGCGGGGCGCACGAGATGGTCGCCGGCACACGCGAGGTAGAGGGAGGAACGGTGGCGCGGGGAACCGGGGAGCTGCAGACGACGGCGGTTGCCGAAGCAACAGCGGGTGGAGGCGGGGACTCCGGCGGGCGCGACAATGGCGACTAATGGACGTGCGAGCGGCGACGGTGAGGGCTGCACTGAGCGGGGTAGAGAGGAGAGGTCGGGGCTCACTGTGGGTGTAGGGACTTGGCAGTGGGGGTCGAGGGGGAGGTCGAAGACGTGCGCCGGAGGAGAGGCAGGCCGGTGGGGAAGGGCGCCGGCGAGGTCCAGGCGGCGTGGTCCCTGCGGCGGCGGGGTCAAGGGCGAGGGGGCGTTCCGGGGCGGCGACGGAGTGACGTCTCCGGGCGGCGGCGATGGGTTCGGGCCCGATCCCGATTGGATCGGGGGGAGAGGGAGTGGGGGCGAGAGGAGTGGGGGAGGAAGATCGGGGGAGAGTGGGGGTCGGGCTAGGGTTTGACCAGGGGTGGGGGTTATGGGGGGAGCGGGGGGGGCCGTCTGGGCCCTTGCCCAGTTGGGCCGGTGGTCGAATGGGCCAGCCTGTTGGGTCGGCTGGCCGGGGGGGGGGGTTCCTTTTCCTTTTCTTCTTTTTTTTTGTTTGTTTTCTCTTTTGTATTATCTTTCTTTTATTTATTTTCTTTTCTGTTTTAAATCATATTAAAATACTTAGGCATTTTATAAAATTGTGTTTATTACACCATATTGACTTATGTAAAATATGGCATCTCCCGAACATTTTTGTTTTAAATTTTGAAAAACTTTTATTGTTTGACTTTATTTCAATTTTGAATTTTGAACGGGATTTGAATCATCACAAGACCATCAACAGTAATCGTGGTGACGTGGCATCATTAGCGGAGGGTTACTGTAGCGTAACTACCCGGGCGTCACACGATCAAACTGAATTCCAACATGGACCCGATCAAGGGCAAGTCCGTTGTGATCCTGGACTCGTTGCCTTCACCGTGCAGGGCGGTTTCCCCAGAGAGTAGATGGTCTAAACCAAGCAGGGATTGTGTTAAACTAAACATTGATGGGTCCTATGATTCTTCGGGAGCAGCGGGAGCTGGAATGATCCTTCGGGATTCTAATGGCGAAATTATATTCTCAGCCTGCCGAGTTTTATTTTCCTGCAGAGATGCTCTGGAAGCGGAGTTATGTGCATGCATGGAGGGGCTTTCTCAGAGGTCAAATCTTCCTATTGTGGTTGAGATGGATTCGTCGGAGGCGGTGGCCATGATCAACTGTGTTGGCAAGGATCGATCGGTCTATGCTGCTCTTATTGATGAGATAAGATATCTTGTTAGTCTTTGATCTACTTGTATTACTCACGTTTCGCGAACTCAAAATAAAGCTAGTGATTGCCTAGCTACCTTCGGGAGAGTTGAGAGTAGAATTATGACCTGGATTGGGTCAGGCCCCCCGGAGGTGGTACAGATTGCTAAGGATGATTGTAAAGACTTGATTATTGAGTAATACAAGTATTTCTCCCCGCAAAAAAAAGATATGCCAAACGGGACATATTGCAACGCTAGTAGTTGGTAGTTAAATTATTTATATGCCCTAAATTAATATTGTTACACATATAATATGACGAATACACCATGTTAA
Organism: Triticum timopheevii; assembly: GCA_963921465.1. Classification (NCBI taxonomy): domain Eukaryota; kingdom Viridiplantae; phylum Streptophyta; class Magnoliopsida; order Poales; family Poaceae; genus Triticum; species Triticum timopheevii. The sequence continues at coordinate 376,368,702 of OY997270.1, forward strand.
TAAAAACTATATTACCGTCTAGGCGGCTCTTAGGGTGCTTAAGCACCTCCTATGCACTAGGCAAAGGCCAACCGCCTCGCTTACGCCTACTGCTTTTTCCAACTTTATTGAAGGGAGTACAAACTTCTGAAACGTGGTACAAAGAACACTAAAAACTTACATCTAGGTCAGTGCACCACCTAGCGACAACTACAAGCACTAGAGTGAGTTGAAGGCGCACCGCTGTCATCACCCCACCCTCATCGAAGCTAGGCAAACATTGTTGTAGCCGGGCAAAGGTTGTTGCAGTTAGTGTCGTACCCATGAACTTTCTACGCCCCAGGCCATCCTTTGAGCTACTATGGGTATTGTGGCTACAGTATGATACTGTTGCTATAGTTCACATTGCGGTCGCTCACTACGCCCCAGGCCAGTGTTCCCCACAATGCACTACAGCACTTCTTTTGTGCTGCAATTGATCGATCGCCTACGTTGCATGAATATATTTTAATTAATGTGTTTTGAATGTCAGATCTAGCCCTAGTGATTAGTCCACCAAATTATGCTACTCCCTCCTATCCATATAGGGCGTGTTTAGTTGCCGTTAGCTGCATTGCATAGCCTTCTCAACTCAGTCTGACTATAAAAATGCAGCCTCAAATGCACCATCTGCACATTGTTTGGTTGCCTGCATGCCATCTTGCCTGCAGGGGCTGAATCACACTGCCTGGTGTTTGGTTGCATGCATGTTAGTGGACAAATCTAAGGCATGGTGTTTGATTGTATGCAACGCCTGATGTGTGGTAACCTCTTTGGCTAGTTGGTGAGGTTACCAGCACACTTCGGCACAACCATGTACCACACATCATAAGCAGAGCAGAGCATACATAAACAGAGCATCAACTACTTAACAACATGGTTCAGATAACATAATGATAGTACCACACATCATAACGATAGTTCAAACAGTTCAACACATACATAAAGCAGACTCGATAATACTTAGGAAGGAGGTGCCCCGGCCCTAGTACCTGGCGGCGAAGGCTTCGTCATGCTTCCCACACTTGTTGACCACCTCAATGCCATCGTCATTGAAGATGATGACCTTGAGGGTGTCGGGAGTCAGGAGCTTGAACGTCACCATGTAGCCGATCTTGATCTGATGAACGGTGGCGTAGGTGGCCCAACCCTGATCCAGGGTCAACCTGCCGTTCATCAGCTTCACCGTCACCCTCCGGGAGCAGCCGGTGTTGTTCCTCAGCTTGAACTCCGTCGGCCCCGCGACGAAGTGCTTGGTGAAGTCCAGGGGCATGGGGATGCACTCAAGCTTTGGTGCAAGGATGAACTTGCAGAAGTGAGTTGGGCCACCCTCCTCATGGTAGTGGCCGTAGTTACGACGCTTGCTGCTGGGGGGCTCCTCCATGCGCTCGTCGTCACCAACCGTTGGTGTCTTCGGTTCTTCCTCGTTGGTGGGCGGCAACACCACCTCGGGCATTGGATGAACCGACTCCTTGCCCTTGTTGTCAACGACCGGGAGCACCTCCGTCACTCCATGTCCATCTCATTGCTCTCCTCGATCTGCACACAATTCATGAAGTCAGGCACAACACAGAGTTCATGGCTTATTGAAGATCATGTAGTTAAAACGGCATGACTGTCGCTCTTCCTCCTTTCCATCGCGCCTATATTTACTCACCCTGACCACCACTACTTACCCACCTCCTCTCTTCTCTCACTATCAACCTTCCTCCTCTCCATCGCCATGAGCTTCAGCTCTAGCTCCAACGCCAACCCCTTCCCTTGGGGTATTGGCTGGAGGGCTTTCTTCCTCGGGTGGTCCGCTAGTGACCGCACCAAGTTCGAGAACACCATGGAGGTGTGCTCGAACCTCGGCTCCATGCCTGACATGCAGAACGAATATGATGTAGTGCTCATGAGGGCCACTACACAAGAGTTGAAGACGCTGATTCCTAACCCAGTGCAGGGCGCGATGGCAGTCGACATCAATCGCTGGGCCATGAACCAGGCTGTCTCCAACGACGCTAAACAGAGAAAGAGGTGGTCCAAGTACAAGAACTACTGGGCTCCTAATGACCGACGTGTCGCAGTGTACTGGGAGACGGCAATTGTGTCGCTGGCGGTCATCGGTGGGGAGCCTAAGGAGGAGGAAGAACCGATGCAGATGCTAGTGAGGACGTCGGAGCCAGGCCGTCGTACCTAGCAGATCGACCTCGACTCCTCCGAGAGCGACGGCGACTTGCCGCCCCGCACGCCGATGGACAAGAAGATGAAGGCCAGCCACTCGACCCGCCCCTCCGCACACTGACGGCCGCCGCCGTTAGCGAGTGTCTGTTGTGTACCCCCAATCCCCCTTCTACTACATCCGCATCTACCTCTATTCAGATCTTGCTTGGACTAGTATGAACTTGTATGAACTCGTATGAACTAGTATGAACGGCCATGCTTATCTACCTCTATTCCCCATTCCCCTCTCCGCCGTGGATCGAATCTACCGCCGGATCGAACATGAAAAAGTAGTGCATGGCGAACAAAAAAGTGCTTACCGCCATTGCCGCGGGCCAGGTGATGATCCGCTCGCCGGTGATGGAGTCCGGTGGTCTTCTTGCTCTCCTCCGATCCGCCGCCGCCGGTGAGAGTTGGGAGAGTGAGGGAGAGTGGGAAGAGGGAGCGGTGAGGGGCGTTGAGGCTAATAACTGCCGACGCTTCGGGAAGCAACGCGGCTTCTCGAGCGTGGCCGCGCTCATGCAGCAGCCGCCGCCCACGTGCAGCCACCGCCGCCCACGGCAACACTCGGGCCTGGCTCTGGAGATGTTGATTCGAGCGTTCCCAGGGAGCCAGGCCCAGGAATGCTTTAAACATCGTGCCATGCAGGCCCAACAGTGTATGTAGCCAACCAAACAGGTCGTTTTCTTCCCACGCGAGCCTAGTTGGGCCTCCTGCAGGCAACCAAACACGCCCATAGTGATTGGAAAAGGCAGTGCCGCGTTTAGCCACGCTTAAGCAGGGAATGCAAGAAACTGTCTACTCGAACAAGAAATCATGACATATTGTACTGATATGCCAAACGGGACATATTGCAACGCCAGTAGTTGGTAGTTAAATTATTTATATGCCCTAAATTAATACTGTTACACATATAATATGACGAATACACCATGATAGTAAAAACTATATTACCGTCTAGGCGACGTTTAGGGTGCTTAAGCACCTCCTATGCACTAGGTAAAGGCCAACCGCCTCGCTCACGCCTGCTGCTTTTTCCAACCTTGTTGGAGGGAGTACAAAATTCTGAAACGTGGTACAAAGAACACTAAAAAAATACTTCTAGGTCAGTGCACCACCTAGCGACAACTACAAGCACTAGAGTGAGTTGAAGGCGCACCGCCGTCATCACCCCACCCTTATCGAAGCTAGGCAAACATTATTGTAGCCGGGCAAAGGTTGTTGCAGTTAGTGTCGTACCCATGAACTTTCTACGCCCCAGGCCATCCTTGGAGCTACTGTGGGTATTGTGCCTACAGTGTGATACTGTTGCTATAGTCCACATTGTGGTCGCTCACTACACCCCAGGCCATGGCCCGGGCATCCTGGGGTTGTCTATGCCCCTGGTTGTAGTAGATAGACCGGAAGTCGTCATGCTAAGGCCTCATAGAATAGCGCATAAGACAATCGTCGTCGATGAAGAGAAGCGTAGATCAGAAGGATCCAACTTATAGACACATGAACACAGATGAATGAAGAATGGCTTCACGGGGATCCACCGAAAACAAAGCGCCGGCCGAATCCCGCGAGGTCCGCCGTAGAAAAACCTCCACGCGTCCTCCTTCAACGCTAGAAGCACCACGAGGACGATTGCTAGACTTGTAGAACCTTATTCCATCTTCAAAGAGTCGTCGGCGTCTTGCATCTCTACTACCTAAAAAGAATGTATAAGGTTCCGATTTTGCTTGTTCTCCCCTCCATCCTCCCTATTTTGATTTCCGCACCCCCCCCCCCTCTCATCTCTGTTTTTTCTCCCGTCGGTGTCCCCTAAAACCACGGCTTAACCGCCCCACACCTTATTAACGTACAAAATTCATTTTTTTTCATTTGTAAAGGCATTAGTTCTTACCAAATACTCCCTCCGTCCGAAAATACTTGTCATCAAAATGGACAAAAAGGGATGTATCTAGAACTAAAATACATCTAGATACATCCCCTTTTATTCATTTTGATGACAAGTATTTCCGGACGGAGGGAGTAAGTGCTTACAATAAAATGGCAGGTAAATCACGGTCATTGCATATAAAAATTTACTGAAAATTTAGCGCGCAAATGTACAAACGATAGAGGTGCAGCAACAGGCTAACATACTAAAACGTGTATGCTCCCGTTGCACCACACGGACAATTATCGAATTATAAGAAAAATACAGGATTCATACAAGTCGTAGGAAAGGAAGATAAAAGCAGTGAGAGCAGAGTATTTTGCGTCACGATAATAACAGCTCAACGACACAGACATATCCTAGAGAAACACAGAATGCACCGTACACCAAACAAGTCACCGGATCATAAGGTGGCGACGTAGCGTTCTGCTATAGTACAGCGTAACAACTCCACTAGTTCATGTCGACCAAAGTAGCGCCGGAAACACGTACGGTGAGCTCTGCAGTAGCGACACGCCGAGATTGCGACAACCGCAGCACAGTTTCTCAGCGCCATCACGTCAGGGTGGGTAGCTTTTGCCATGCAGGCGTACTGCTCCTTAACACTGCGAATATGAACACACTTCAAGCTCCCCGAAAACAAAACATAAAAGGTAGTAGCAGTACGTACTACATACATGCATGAGCTAGCATGACCAGCAATACTCTTTTCTTTTCTCAATTACTCCCTCCGTTCCTAAATATTTGTCTTTCTAGAGATTTCAACAAGTGACTACTCCCTCCGTCCGGAAATACTTGTCATCAAAATGAATAGAAGGGGATGTATCTAAACGTATTTTAATTCTAGATACATCTCTTTTTATCTATTTTGATGACAAGTATTTTCGGACGGAGGGAGTACATATGAAGCAAAATGAGTGAATCTATACTCTAAAAATATGTCTATATACATATGTATGTGATAGTCCAGGAACGGAGGGAGTACTTAGCGTTGAGGACGGGAACCGATCCGTGCATGCAGCCCGAAAACAAAACATAAAAGGTAGTACTGCTCCTTAACACTGCAAATATGAGCACACTTCAAGCTCCCCGAAAACAAAACATAAAAGGTAGTAGCAGTACGTACTACATGCATGCATGAGCTAGCATTACCAGCAATACTCTTTTCTTTTCTCAAATAGAGTACTTAGCGTTGAGGACGGGAACCGATCCGTGCATGCAGCCCGCCATGCACTTGTGACTTGCCCGCCGCTATCTGCTTTTGACGTCGACCGAGCCGATTCAGAAACCATTTCCTCATCTCGATCTGAGGTGGGCGCGCGCAAGGCTGGCGTTGCGTGCATGGCATAACTGAAGCGGCAGCAAAGACTAAGCATCGCCAGTTCCGCCACCAACCTCAGGCAGGCCGCCACCGCGGCGACGCTAAATGTTGTCACGAGAAGTAAATACGAGCAGGCGACGGTGGTGGCCGGCCCGGCCGCGACACGGCATCATGACCGGCGAGCCAAACTGGCTGGCTGGGAGACCCATGCCATGATTGACCACCGTATCCGATCTTCCACGCATCTAGCAATACTCCTGGTACGGCCGCATTGATACCACGCATGAACCATACCGACCGAACCGATCCAACACCGGTTTCCTCGGTCTCCGTCCAGATCTGTTTTGTTCCGCCACCCTGCGTCGCATTACACACGGGCGCAGTACCATACCGCACTCGCAGTGCGTACACGGTACACTGCTCGACTTGCATGCCAGCATGCATGCACGTACGCCACTGCTCGCTGCGATCTTTGGCTTGTCATGTTTTTTCTCTTCTCTACCCCTTGTCCGCTTGCCCCGGGAGGCTAGCTAGCTCGTACGCCCCATGATCGGCGGCCGGCAGGGGGCACACGCACGTACCATTTCAAATCTCCGTGGCCATGAAAGCAATCATAGAAAGCTGAGGTTTTGACTTGTGCGTGAGAGAGGGATGGTAAGGTTCCAACCGGGGAGGCAGCTAGTGGAAACACTACTGACTGATGTGCGAGGAGTGTACGTCGCATTATCGCGAGGCGTACGGCCGCGTTGCATGCTTCGTTGCGTTTAAACGGTGGTGCAATTGTTAGCAGCTTATCGTCCCTGGTGCAGTATTAAGGTGTCAGCAAACATGCGTGCATGCAACGAATTCAACTCGCCTTTCCCTCTGTCTGCATGCCTTTCCTGCCGCCTTGTCATATGCTTTCAGCAGTCAAAATCTGCATTATTTTTGTGTGTTGGAAGTTTGGAACACTGTCATGTGTGCATTAGCCCGCAGCTTTGAAACCAAATATATACTCTGCAGATGCACTAATTACAGGGGCAGAGTTGATCTGCACTGATTCCAGCCACAAGTTTGCCGCGCACGTTAACATGTGTAGGCCAACTTGCATGTAGGTGGGTGGGTGCAGAAGTAACTGCATGCACGCTCTAGCTCTACCAAACCTTGGACCGAATCATGCCTCGTGAAGTTCTTCACGTTAAATAATGCCTCAGCGCTATGTCACGAGTACTTTAAATCGCATGGCTCAAGTCTGAAGGGAATTAACACGAGAGGGGTCTCAACAAGGTGGAATGGCCCATGCATCAAATGGGTGGTAGCTGTTGGTAGGTCGAAGGTAAATTAGGGAATCTCATATTTTCATGCCAATATATTCATACACATAATAATAGATAGTATGTTGTGGTTTCGTCAAAAAAAGGAGATAATTTTTTTTTCGAAAATGATTTAGATTTATTATTAAAGTTCACTGGAAGTACAAAGCATCTCAAACATAATAAAAATAACATCAAGATATTGAGACCACCGAACGCCAGAAGGAGCCGACGTGTCGCTATCGCCGCTCCTCTATTGGAGCCGGCTTGACCTTGTCGATGACAGCCGGAAAGCCTTCGTGCACGTGTCCCTAAGGATTAGCGTCTTGGAGCCGCAGTTGTCATCGTTGAACCCTTGAATAGATTCGAAGCACATGACACCAAATTTCGCCACACGACGGGAAATCCTAACCTGACCACCCCAAGAAGACGGGGGAATGTATGCTGGAGCTCTGTCGACTACGTCTAGATGGACGAACTCAAGGAGGATCGGAGCACGAAATACAAACTTGAAGAAAAAGCGCCGCCATCCACCCGAGAGCCACGCCTGCGAGGACTGAAGAATCCTAACCTGATCTACTAACCGAAGCAGAGGCACTGGGATTCCCCTCCCTGCCACCGGCCGCCGGAGTGGCAGGTGGTGAAGGAAATATGCCCTAGAGGCAATAATAAAGTTATTATTTATTTCCTTATATCATGATAAATGTTTATTATTCATGCTAGAATTGTATTAACCGGAAACATAATACATGTGTGAATACATAGACAAACAGAGTGTCACTAGTATGCCTCTACTTGACTAGCTTGTTAATCAAAGATGGTTATGTTTCCTAACCATGAACAAAGAGTTGTTACTTGATTAACGGGATCACATCATTAGTTGAATGATCTGATTGACATGACTCATTCCGTTAGCTTAGCACCCGATCGTTTAGTATGTTGCTATTGCTTTCTTCATGACTTATACATGTTCCTATGACTATGAGATTATGCAACTCCCGTTTACCGGAGGAACACTTTGTGTGCTACCAAACGTCACAACGTAACTGGGTGATTATAAAGGTGCTCTACATGTGTCTCCAAAGGTACTTGTTGGGTTGGCGTATTTCGAGATTAGGATTTGTCACTCCGAATGTAGGAGAGGTATCTCTGGGCCCTCTCGGTAATGCACATCACTTAAGCCTTGCAAGCATTGCAACTAATGAGTTAGTTGCGAGATGATGTATTACGGAACGAGTAAAGAGACTTGCCGGCAACGAGATTGAACTAGGTATTGGATACCGACGATCGAATCTCGGGCAAGTAACATACCGATGACAAAGGGAACAAGGTATGTTGTTATGCGGTCTGACCGATAAAGATCTACGTAGAATATGTAGGAACCAATATGGGCATCCAGGACCCGCTATTGGTTATTGACCGGATACGTGTCTCGGTCATGTCTACATTGTTCTCGAACCGTAGGGTCCGCACGCTTAAGGTTTCGATGACAGTTATATTATGAGTTTATGTATTTTGATGTACCGAAGGTTGTTCGGAGTCCCAGATTTGATCACGAACATGACGAGGAGTCTCGAAATGGTCGAGACATAAAGATTGATATATTGGACGGATATATTTGGACACCGGAAAGGTTCCGGATGAGATTGGGATTATACCGGAGTTCCGGGAGGTTACCGGAACCCCCCGGTAAGTATATGGGCCTTATTGGGCCTTGGTGGAAGGGAGGGAGAAGGAGCAAGGGAGGGGGCGCCCCCCCCCCCAAGCCCAATCCGAATTGGGAGGGGGGCCGGCCCCCCCTTTCCTTCTCTCCTCCCCCCTCTTCCTTCCCTCTCCTACTCCTAATAGGAAAGGGGGGCCAAACCTACTTGGAGTAGGTTTGCCCCCCCTAGGGCGCGCCTCCCCCTTGGGCCGGCCTCCTCCTCCCTCCCTCCTTTATATACGGGGGTGGGGGGCACCCCATAGACACACAAGTTGATCATCGTGATCGTTCCTTAGCCGTGTGCGGTGCCCCCCTCCACGATATTACACCTCGGTCATATTGTAGCAGTGCTTAGGCGAAGCCCTGCGACAGTTGAACATCAAGATCGTCACCACGCCGTCGTGCCGACGGAACTCCTCCCCGTACCTCTGCTGGATCGGAGTTCGGGGTGCGTCATCGAGCTGTACGTGTGTCAAGAACTCGGAGGTGCCGGAGTAACGGTGCTTGGATCGGTTGGACCGGGAGGACGTACGACTACTTCCTCTACGTTGCGTCAACGCTTCCGCTTCGGTCTACGAGGGTACGTAGACAACACTCTCCCCTCTCGTTGCCATGCATCACCATGATCTTGCGTGTGCGTAGGAAATTTTTTGAAATTACTACGTTACCCAACAGTGGCATCCGAGCCTAGGTTTTATGGTTTGATGTTATATGCACGAGTAGAACACAAGTGAGTTGTGGGCGATATAAGTCATACTGCTTACCAGCATGTCATACTTTGGTTCGGCGGTATTGTTGGATGAAGCGGCCCAGACCGACATTACGCGTACGCTTACGCGAGACTGGTTTTACCGCCGTGCTTTGCACACAGGTGACTAGCGGGTGCCAGTTTCTCCAACTTTAGTTGAACCGAGTGTGGCTACGCCCGGTCCTTGCGAAGGTTAAAACAGCATCAACTTGACAAACTATCGTTGTGGTTTTGATGCGTAGGTGAGATTGGTTCTTGCTTAAGCCTGTAGCAACCACGTAAAACTTGCAACAACAAAGTAGAGGACGTCTAACTTGTTTTTGCAGGGCATGTTGTGATGTGATATGGCCAAGACATGATGCTATATTTTATTGTATGAGATGATCATGTTTTGTAACCGAAGTTATCGGCAACTGGCAGGAGCCATATGGTTGTCGCTTTATTGTATGAAATGCAAACGCCCTGTAATTGCTTTACTTTATCACTAAGCGGTAGCGATAATCTTAGAAGCAATAGATGGCGTAAACGACAACGATGCTACGATGGAGATCAAGGTGTCGCGCCGGTGACGATGGTGATCATGATGGTGCTTCGGAGATGGAGATCACAGGCACAAGATGATGATGGCCATATCATATCACTTATATTGATTGCATGTGATGTTTATCCTTTATGCATCTTATCTTGCTTTGATTGACGGTAGCATTTTAAGATGATCTCTCACTAAAAATTATCAAGAAGTGTTCTCCCTGAGTATGCACCGTTGCCAAAGTTCGTCGTGCCCAGACACCACGTGATGATCGGGTGTGATAAGCTCTACGTCCATCTACAACGGGTGCAAGCCAGTTTTGCACACGCAGAATACTCAGGTTAAACTTGACGAGCCTAGCATATGCAGATATGGCCTCGGAACACGGAGACCGAAAGGTCGAGCGTGAATCATATAGTAGATATGATCAACATAAGATGTTCACCATTGAAAACTACTCCATCTCACGTGATGATCGGTTATGGTTTAGTTGATTTGGATCACGTTATCACTTAGATGACTAGAGAGATGTCTGTCTAAGTGGGAGTTCTTAAGTAATATGATTAATTGAACTTAAATTTATCATGAACTTAGTCCTGGTAGTATTTTGCAAATTATGTTGATCAATAGCTCGCGTTGTTGCTTTCATATGTTTATTTTGATATGTTCCTAGAGAAAACTGTGTTGAAAAATGTTAGTAGCAATGATGCGGATTGGATCCGTGATCTGAGGTTTATCCTCATTGCTGCGTAGAAGAATTATGTCCTTGATGCACCGCTAGGTGACAAACCCATTGCAGGAGCAGATGCAGACGTTATGAACGTTTGGCTAGCTCAATATGATGACTACTTGATAGTTTAGTGCACCATGCTTAACAGCTTAGAATCGGGACTTCAAAGACGTTTTGAACGTCATGGACCATATGAGATGTTCCAGGAATTGAAGTTAATACTACAAGCAAATACCCGAGTTGAGAGATATGAAGTCTCCAACAAGTTCTATAGCTAAAAGATGGAGGAGAATCGCTCAACTAGTGAGCAAGTGCTCAGATTGTCTGGGTACTACAATCGCTTGAATCAAATGGGAGTTAATCTTCCAGATAAGATAGTGATTGACAGAGTTCTCTAGTCACCATCACCAAGTTAGTAGAACTTCGTGATGAACTATAGTATGCAAGGGATGACGAAAATGATTCCCGAGCTCTTCGTGATGTTGAAATCGACGAAGGTAGAAATCAAGAAAGAGCATCAAGTGTTGATGGTTGACAAGATCACTAGTTTCAAGAAAAGGGCAAAGGGAAAGAAAGGGGAACTTCAAGTAGATTGACAAGCAAGTTGTCACTCCCACGAATAAGCCCAAAGCTGAACCAAAGCCTGAAACTGAGTGCTTACACTGCAAAGGAAATGGTCACTGGAAGCGGAAATGCCCTAAATATTTGGTGGATAAGAAGGATGGCAAAGTGAAAAAGGGTATATTTGATATACAGGTGTTTGATGTGTGCTTTACTATTGTTTATAGCAACCCCTCGGTATTTGGTACTGGTTCAGTTGCTAAGAGTAGTAACTCGAAACGGGAGTTGCAGAATAAACAGAAACTAGTTAAGGGTGAAGTGACGATGTGTGTTGAAAGTAGTTTCAAGATTGATATGATCATCATCGCACACTCCCTATACTTTCGGGATTAGTGTTGAACCTAAATAAATGTTATTTGGTGTTTGCGTTGAGCATGAATATGATTTGATCGTGTTTATTGCAATACGGTTATTCATTTAAGTAAGAGAATAAACTGTTGTTCTGTTTACATGAATAAAACCTTATATGGTTACACATCCAATGAAAATGGTTCATTGGATCTCGATCGTAGTGATACACATATTCATAATATTGAAACCAAAAGATGCAAAGTTAATAATGATAGTGCAACTTATTTGTGGCACTGCCGTTTAGGTCATATCGGTGTAAAGCGCATGAAGAAACTCCATGCTGATGGGATTTTGGAATCACTTGATTATGAATCACTTGATGCTTGCGAACCATGCCTCATGGGCAAGATGACTAAGACTCCGTTCTCCGGAACAATGGAGCGAGCAACAGATTTGTTGGAAATCATACATACTGATGTATGTGGTCCGATGAATATTAAGGCTCACGACAAGTATCATTATTTTCTGACCTTCACAGTTGATTTGAAGCAGATATGAGTATATCTACTTGATGAAACACAAGTCTGGAACATTTGAAAAGTTCAAAGAATTTCAGAGTGAAGTAGAGAATCATCGTAACAAGAAAATAAAAGTTTCTACGATATGATCGCAGAAGTAAAAAATTTGAGTTACGAGTTTTGGTCTTCAATTAAAACAATGTGGAATAGTTTCACAGCTCACGCCACCTGGAACACCACAATATTATGGTGTGTCCAAACATCGTAACCGCACTTTATTGGATATAGTGCGATCTATGATGTCTCTTACTGATTTACCACTATAGTTTTTGGGTTATGCATTAGAGATAGCTGCATTCACGTTAAAAGGGCACCATCTAAATCCGTTGAGACGACACCATATGAACTGTGGTTTAGCAAGAAACCCAAGTTGTCATTTCTTAAAGTTTGGGGCTGCGATGCTTATGTGAAAAAGTTTCATCCTGACAAGCTCGAACCCAAATCGGAGAAGTGCGTCTTCATAGAATACCCAAAGGAAATTGTTGGGTACACCTTCTATCACAGATCCGAAGGCAAGATATTCGTTGCTAAGAATGGATCCTTTCTAGAGGAGTTTCTCTCGAGAGAAGTGAGTGGGAGGAAAGTAGAACTTGATATGGTAATTGTACCTTTTCCCTTATTGGAAAGTAGTTCATCATAGAAATCTGTTCCTGTGACTACTACACCAATTAGTGAGGAAGATAATGATGATGATCATGAAACTTCAGATCAAGTTACTACAGAACCTCGTAGGTCTTCCAGAGTACGGTCCGCACCAGAGTGGTATGGTAATCCTGTTCTGGAAGTCATGTTACTAGACCATGATGAACCTACGAACTATGAGGAAGCGATGATGAGCCCAGATTCCGCAAAATGGCTTAAGGCCATGAAATCTGAGATGGGATCCATGTATGAGAACAAAGTGTGGACTTTGGTAGACTTGCCCAATGACCGGCAAGCCATATTGTATAAATGGATCTTCAAGAGAAAGACGCACGTTGATAGTAGTGTTACTATCTACAAAGCTAGACTTGTCGAAAAAGGTTTTTGACAAAGTTCAAGGTGTTGACTACGATGAGAGTTTCTCACTCGTATCTATGCTTAAGTCTGTCTGAATCATGTTAGCAATTGCCGTATTTTATGAAATCTGGCAAATGGATAGACAAAACTGCATTCCTTAATGGATTTATTTAAGAAGAGTTGTATATGATGCAACCAGAAGGTTTTGTCAATCCTAAAGGTGTTAACAAAATGTGCAAGCTCCAGCGATCCATCTATGGACTGGTGCAAGCATCTCGGAGTGGGAATATACGCTTTGATAAGTTGATCAAAGCATATAGTTTTATACAGACTTGCGGTGAAGCCTGTATTTACAAGAAAGTGAGTGGGAGCATTACAACATTTCTGATAAGTATATGTGAATGACATATTGTTGATCGGAAATAATGTAGAATTATTCTGCAAAGCATAAAGGAGTGTTTGAAAGGAGTTTTTCAAAGAAAGACCTCGGTGAAGCTGCTTACATATTGAGCATCAAGATCTATAGAGATAGATAAAGATGCTTGATAAGTTTTTCAATGAATACATACCTTGACAAGATTTTGAAGTAGTTCAAAATGGAACAGTCAAAGAAAGAGTTCTTGCCTGTGTTACAAAGTGTGAAATTGATTAAGACTCAAAGCCAGACCACGGCAGAAGATAGAAAGAGAATGAAAGTCATTCCCTATGCCTTGGCCATAGGTTCTATAAAGTATGCCATGCTGTGTACCAGATCTATTGCATACCCTACCACTGAGTTTGGCAAGGGAGTACAATAGTGATCTAGGAGTAGATCACTGGACATTGGTCAAAATTATCCTTAGTGGAATAAGGATATGTTTCTCGATTATGGAAGTGACAAAAGGTTCGTCGTAAAGGGTTACGTCGATGCAAGTTTTGACACCGATCTGGATGACTCTAAGTCTCGATCTAGATACATATTGAAAGTGGGAGAAATTAGCTAGAGTAGCTCCATGCAGAGCATTGTAGACATAGAAAATTGCAAAATACATAACGGATCTGAATGTGAAAGACCCGTTGACTAAGATTCTCTCACAAGCAAAACATGATCACACCTTAGAACTCTTTGGGTGTTAATCACATAGCGATGTGAACTAGATTACTGAATCTAGTAAACCCTTTGGGTGTTGGTCACATGGCGATGTGAACTATGGGTGTTAATCACATGATGATGTGAACTATCGATGTTAATCACATGGTGATGTGATCTAGATTATTGACTCTAGTGCAAGTGGGAGACTGAAGGAAATATGCCCTAGAGGCAATAATAAAGTTATTATTTATTTCCTTATATCATGATAAATGTTTATTATTCATGCTAGAATTGTATTAACAGGAAACATAATACATGTGTGAATACATAGACAAACAAAGTGTCACTAGTATGCCTCTACTTGACTAGCTTGTTAATCAAAGATGGTTATGTTTCCTAACCATGGACAAAGAGTTGTTACTTGATTAACGGGATCACATCATTAGTTGAATGATCTGATTGACATGACCCATTCCGTTAGCTTAGCACCCGATCGTTTAGTATGTTGCTATTGCTTTCTTCATGACTTATACATGTTCCTATGACTATGAGATTATGCAACTCCCGTTTACCGGAGGAACACTTTGTGTGCTACCAAACGTCACAACATAACTGGGTGATTATAAAGGTGCTCTACAGGTGTCTCCAAAGGTACTTGTTGGGTTGGCGTATTTCGAGATTAGGATTTGTCACTCCGAATGTCGGAGAGGTATCTCTGGGCCCTCTCGGTAATGCACATCACTTAAGCCTTGCAAGCATTGCAACTAATGAGTTAGTTGCGAGATGATGTATTACGGAACGAGTAAAGAGACTTGCCGGCAACGAGATTGAACTAGGTATTGGATACCGACGATCGAATCTCGGGCAAGTAACATACCGATGACAAAGGGAACAACGTATGTAGTTATGCGGTCTGACCGATAAAGATCTTCGTAGAATATGTAGGGACCAATATGGGCATCCAGGTCCCACTATTGGTTATTGACCGGATACGTGTCTCGGTCATGTCTACATTGTTCTCGAACCGTAGGGTCCGCACGCTTAAGGTTTCGATGACAGTTATATTATGAGTTTATGTATTTTGATGTACCGAAGGTTGTTCGGAGTCCCGGATTTGATCACGGACATGACGAGGAGTCTCGAAATGGTCGAGACATAAAGATTGATATATTGGACGGATATATTTGGACACCGGAAAGGTTCTGGATGAGATTGGGATTATACCGGAGTTCCGGGAGGTTACCGGAACCCCCCGGTAAGTATATGGGCCTTATTGGGCCTTGGTGGAAGGGAGGGAGAAGGAGCAAGGGAGGGGGCGCCCCCCCCCCCCCCCCCCCAAGCCCAATCCGAATTGGGAGGGGGGGCCGGCCCCCCCTTTCCTTCTCTCCTCCCCCCTCTTCCTTCCCTTTCCTACTCCTAATAGGAAAGGGGGGCCAAACCTACTTGGAGTAGGTTTGCCCCCCCTAGGGCGCGCCTCCCCCTTGGGCCGGCCTCCTCCTCCCTCCCTCCTTTATATACGGGGGTGGGGGCACCCCATAGACACACAAGTTGATCATCGTGATCGTTCCTTAGCCGTGTGCGGTGCCCCCCTCCACGATATTACACCTCGGTCATATTGTAGCAGTGCTTAGGCGAAGCCCTGCGACAGTTGAACATCAAGATCGTCACCACGCCGTCGTGCTGACGGAACTCCTCCGCGTACCTCTGCTGGATCGGAGTTCGGGGTGCGTCATCGAGCTTTACGTGTGTCAAGAACTCGGAGGTGCCGGAGTAACGGTGCTTGGATCGGTTGGACCGGGAGGACGTACGACTACTTCCTCTACGTTGCATCAACGCTTCCGCTTCGGTCTACGAGGGTACGTAGACAACACTCTCCCCTCTCGTTGCTATGCATCACCATGATCTTGCGTGTGCGTAGGAAATTTTTTGAAATTACTATGTTACCCAGCAGGTGGAGGGGAGACGAATCCACCGGCTCACCAGAAAGTCTGGAGGGAAGAGTTTGCCCTAGCCGCCAAGGGAAGAAGATAAGTTGGGTTTAATATACTCGGCTGGAAGAAGAAAGATCCTCCAGCGGTTTACGTAGCAAATATTCTCTACATTTGTTTTTACTCTACATTTTAGGTTGGTGTAAAGTGAAACTTTATAAAATTTGACAAAGTTTATGGAAAAAAATACGAGTATTTACCATAATAAATACTCCCCCTGTCTCAAAATATATCCAGAGACAAAGTTTATAAAAAACAATATGAGTATTTACTCTGTCTTATACTTTGAGACAAAGTGAGTATATGACGTGAAAATATATCCAATGATGAATCTAATAGTTTTGGTTTGGTATTGTAGCCGTTAATAATTTGTTATCTATAGTGGGTCAAAATTAGCCAAGTCTGACTTAAGACGAATCTAATATTGGAAGTAGATAAATACGGATGGAGTAGAATATTCACATATAAAATTTACTTCGAGTACTCCTATATAAAGGTACTAATGGCCTCTTTTGTTCAAAGGACAAATGGAGGAAAACCATAAGATATTTTTTTCCTGCAATGATACTATTCATACATTTGATTCAAAGGAATGTAGCCAAGGAAAAATGTAGAAAATTTCCGTTTGATATCTGATTCAATGGGAAAAAAAACACATACATGAATTTTACAAATCCACTTGGACATTATTTTCAAATTCCCACGAGCGAGGAACGAGACTATGATCCCCGCAAACCAAAAGTTGCCTCAAATTATTCAACTTTAGCTGAATTATGAATTCCAGGTTTTGAAACTGAAAAGCCCAACACTACTTTTTATTCGACAACCGTCTGCCTCCACGCATTTAATTCAAAAGTTGGTGCATGGCTGACCTAACCTAACCTCTGGCGACCACTGTCCCACCACACACATTCACAAGATACACCCCCAGCCAGGCAGCCATCATCCACGCCGTCCGATTGATGTCATGAATTTGGAATCCCCGAAACAGCTTTGACCACAGCCTTGAGCCACAGAGCCAGGACGGCACTCATCACACGACTGACGCCCAAATTCTGCCGAAATCCACCACCTGCGCCCTACGAAATCCCCATGAACGATCAGGCATGCCCACATTATCTCCCAGCGGCGTGTTGACTTGCCGCGTGCATCATCGGCAGTCCTGGAACCTTGTGCGCCCTGACTTTTTCGTACCACCAGCCACTCGATCGATCTACGTCGTACTCCTCAATCCTCATTTGAATCGCAGCAGCAGCAGCAGCAGCAGGGCAGGGGGAACATTTCCCTTTTGCGACATGCTCTGCTCCGCCGTAGCGTTCGCCGCCGTGCCGTGCCCTGCCCTGCCCGTGTAGCGGGCGAGCACGCTACAGTGTCCCGGCGGCCACGCTTTGCTCTGCTTTTGCGTGACCACAATGATGAACCCGTCGCGCTTTGCTTTTTTACCTTGCTCCCGTTCCCGTCCATCCTACTTTCGTTTCCTCAAATCAAATCCTCTCCTCTCGACTCGTCTTTCTTTATTTCTTAATCCTTTTTTACTTTGGTGGTTTTTACCCTACCCTGCTCGACCACCGTCTTTATCCCTTCGTATATTCTCTTTGCCGGACAGCGTTTTGTTTTAAACAGACGGAAAGAAGCCATTCCATCCCAGGGAAGGCTTTGCAGCGAGTGGTGATTAACAATGTAGGCTCAAGTCAAGTCCATTCTTTTACAAAAAGAAAAGAAAAGATCTCATGCAAAGAGCCATGGAGGCAGCTCGAATTAAGGGGCGGGCCCACGCCTTGCAGACAAAAGGAAAGGCAGTTGCTTTCAGCTTTTCGGGTCTGTATGTATGCGGCCGTAAACACAGCCTGCTTGGCTACCAGGAGCACAAGGACAGGGGGCCACCAGCCGGCTCTCTTGTTCCTTGCAACGGCGACGGACGATCCAAGGAAGCCTTCGCTATCGCTATCAGAGCATCCGAGAAGAAGATCGAAAACGAGATCCGGAGAAGAGAAATGGAAGGATTTTTATTCATTCACTTGCCCCCTCCTTATGCAATCGAGCATATAATTACACTGCATCGGAACTCGGGATCGGGAGGCACTGCTACGTGCTGCTGGCTAGCGATCGAGCGTCTATCTAGCTAGCCATGCACTGATTGAGCCGGGCTAATCTACATGGAGTACGTACGCCATCATCATGCATCGTCGTCCATGGGCGCAGCAGGCAGACAGGGCCTGCAATGATGGATGCATCAGCCTCGCGTCCTCATGATGGTAATGGTGCCGCGGCCGGGGGTGTGCAGCCTCGTGAACCCCGAGACGGCCCTGCCGGAGATGCCCGGCGCGTCGGCCGCCAGCACCCGCGGCGTGCACGCGTACTCGCCGACGGGGTGCCGCACGGGCCGCGCCGGCCGCATGAGGATGCGCGCGTTGATGTCCGCCAGCGTCGCGCCGCCGTCCAGCCCGTCGGGCTTCAGCACCGCGAACGGGCACAGCACGCTCGCCGACGACGCCTTCCGCCGCTTGCCGCCGCTCTGGCTGCACTCCGCCTCCGCCGCCGACTCCGATGCTGCTGCCAGACACGACGCCAGTCAAAGTTAATTACTCCATAGATTATGTGATTAGACAGTTCTTGAGAGTGGGTGGAGGTGACTGTGAAGCGTGTCGCGTCGAGGTCGAGAGAGCACCTTCTGGTGTCGCGCGTTTCAACGACGAGGAGGAGCAGCGAGGGAGGGGCGGGGCCCGCGCGCCACTTGGCTCGGTGGTGGTGCCCTGCGCCCGGGCCCCGCCGGCGTCGCTGGCAGGTGGGTCCGCGTGGCAGCTGGAGGAGGAGGAGGTGCTGGGGAGGGGCTCCGCCTCCGCCGGGGCGAGGAGGAGCACGGGTGGTTCTTCTGCCAAGGTGGGCCTCTTGGAGAAAATGGAGCCCAAAAGATCGTCCTCATCATCTGCGGCGGTGATCATCAACCGATTAATAATTACTCAATTTACACACCCAATGCGCCTGAAAAATAATGAAGTGATCACGCAAAAGGTGCGACTTTGGCAGGAGCAGTCCCGCACAAGATTAGAATCTTTGCTACCATCTAAGCATGTAACACCCAGATCTGTCTTTACTTGAAAAGAAGCGCCTGTCTCTACGTGCTCACTAACGAGTCCACACTATTATAACATGCACATTGCAATACTATTATGGTGCAATCCTACCGTACCGCGATATATATACTCCGAGCGACCATGCGCAAATCATAGGGTCATCAGGTCATGACAATTAGGCGCTGCTAATCTTGGGCGGGCCCCACCCACCCACCCCGGCCCCACATGGCGTTTTTGAACGCATGGCATTGACAAGCTCCCATTGTTAAATGCGAACTCTACGACTTTGTGCTTTGTCCTTGCCTCCTTGGTGATGTGCCAAGGACCGGGGCAGAGACCTATAGTAGAGAAAATGCACAGGCCTAGCGAGAGCTCAAGTCGATCAATGGAGTCTGAGGGAGGGAGGGAGGGAGGGATGGAGGGGCTTTGCTTACAGAGGAAAGAGTTCGTGGCCGTGGCAGCGCTGCTCTGGCTGCTCTTCTCGTGCTGCTGCGGTGCCACGCAGCCCGAATTGATTGCGACCGGCCGCTCGATGGCATCACCGGCGTCCCAGAAATTCTGCCGAGAGGAAACAATGAGAGAAAGCGACGGTTTTAACACGGCCGAGGAAATCTCGCAAGAAACTGCCCTAGTTAATTCGGACGCGAAAGATAAGGATAGTAGGTTGCTTCGCCGGGCAGCGTGTGTGTGTGTACCAGCAGAAGGTCGCCGAGCTCCCCGTTGGGCATTGCCGCCGGCGCCGGGACCTGCTGCTCCGACGGGAAGTCCGCCGCCGTGGACGTCGCGGCCGGCGACAACGCGAGCGGCTCCACCATGCCTGCAGTCCAAGAAACGGCGAGTTCAATTCTCCGCCGGAGCCGCCGAGTAGAAAAACAGAGCGCAGGCATGATGCCGGCGCGCGCACGACGTACAGAGGGGGAAGAGGTCGTGGAGCTGCGCGTCGGCGAGGCCGAAGCAGCCGCCGAACGGCGGCTCCCACCCGAGCAGGAAGGAGTCGCTGCTCATGCTGCTGCTGCTGCCGCCGCTGTAGGCGCCGCTGCCGGCGTCGAAGCTGGGCGGCATGGCGTGGAAAGGCCACCCCTGCAGCTGCAGCTGCAGCAGCTCTCTTTCCTGCGCTGTCTCCATGGTGCAGCCGCGGCAACGGCCTCCCTCGGTATGATGAGCCGCGTCACTCGCTTGTCTGGCACCGAGAGCCAGCGAGAGAGAGAGAGAGAGAGAGGGAGCGAGTGTGTGTGTGTGAGCGGGCGGTCAGAGTGCGGCGGCCGGGCGTGCTTAAATAGGACGGCTTTTCTTTTTCCTCCAACGCCAGAGCCCAGAGCGTGCAGCCGCGACATGCATGCCAAGTCCACCACTACCCCGTAAACACACCACCTCTATACACACACCAGTTGGCCGCTGCGTCACTTGTTTTATTTCTTTCCCTTGGGGGCGACCTCGCTCCGTCGCTCGCCGGGGTCAGTCCAGTCCAGTGACAGTCGCGGCCAAAGTCAGTTAGCAGAGTACGTACGTACGCAGTACCAAAGTCCAAACGAAGCAACGAAAGCAAAAGATAGGGGTGGTTGGCTGACTGCTCTCTCTCTATCTCCATCTCCCGGCTTGCTTTCCTCGTGATTCGCTCGCTGCCTTCCTCTACGTGCCGCCGCTTTGGCCTTTGGCTGGCCGATGTACGCTAGCTTCTTCCTTGATCCGCTTTCTTTACTGCTCCCGTTGTAATCTTCTCTTTCGCTTTTCTTTCGATCCTCACCTGCTTTTGTTTTGCCTGCCGATACGATCGGTTTGTTCCCGGGAATCGCCTCCGCAGGCTGCGGCAATTCGAAATATGTCGGCGAGGCCTCTGAATTACGACGGCTTTGTGCTTTGTTTGGCCGTCGGCTTTAAGTCTTTGACGCCTTCCCTTATCACGTGTCACTGTTATTTTAAGTAAGCATTTTTGCCTCAAAGTGTGCGAAAATGTTTGAGTTTGTTATTGCGAATGGTAAGCAGATTGCAGGTCTGCGCGCGTCTGTTACAGGGAGGTCAAAGCCACGCAGGTGGCTGCTGGTTCGGTGATCTCACTGGTCAGAGGGTGACGGCAATTGGGTTGTAGCACCTGTCCTGGTCTCTGCTTGGAGATGCACAAAGGCACCAGCCAGAATACTTGCATCCAAAGACGAGTGCCACGTTTTGGCTACTGGAGCCCGGCATTTTCCTAAAATAAAAAAAAGGGCTAGTTATTAAAAGCTTCAAATACATGTATTGTTAGGAAATTAGGCAGCTTTTGTTTAATCTTAATCCAGGTTAGTATCATCACAAGATTACTGACATGGCAATTCATACACAAGAGACTTAAAAACATCTAGCACATGCGCATATGGATCAATGACACACGTCAAAAGAAAGAGGGTCATTACATACGAGGGCACCAGGAACTCTGGTGCAACATCATCTTGGAGCATAGTGGTGAAGGGAAGGTGGTCGTCCGTCATAAAGTAGTCGAAGCAGGCAGACACAAATGTCGTCGAATCAGAGCGAGCAGTCGCACCGAAACGCTCCCCAAAATCTTATCACCCCTCACCCGACGTAGGTTCTCAAGGGTGTCTTTTTTTGGTTAAAAATGTAATTTATTGTTGATCGAGTGCCCCTGGATGATTTCAAGTAAACAATTCACCAGCATAAACATCATGTCCTTCATTGAGTTGAATAAAACATGTTTTCCACTTCGAGTGTGAGAAAGATGACCAGATATCTTAATTCCAATGCCAACTACAGAAGCTATCTTAACATCTTAGGGTTTTGGTCTTGGTTGTTGCCAATGAAAAGCAGTCGTGGGTACACGCATGGGTGAAAAATATGGAGACTGCATCTTCATTTTAGATTAATTAGAACCATGTTCCATATTGTTATGCAAGCTATATTTTTATTTTTTGAAACACCAAGTTAAGGTACTTCGTGTAGTACATTCAGAACATATTTTATCTGGGCTACTCTGTTTTTTTTTTTTTTTGCATCGAGCGTACTACATTAGATTGTTCGTGCAAAAGTTAAGGATTTTTTTTAAAAAGCACTTGCTACTCATTTAAGCATTAAATGAATTCTTAGCTACTTAGTGGGTATAATTCAAACTGGAACTACATGTATCTAAAATAAAACCCCTCAATTCAAATAATATTCTTGTTTGAGTAATTCTATGCATTTTGGATTATATCCACAAAATATTAAAAAAATGCTTGCTCATAGAAACTCAAACCTTTGCATGCATTTTTTCTTCTTTTTTTAATAAAACCTAAATTTGGTCTAAAATTTACAAAAATTGGCATGGCCTCATATGATGATCTTGTATGAGTTATCTATAAAATCATACAATTCCACCAAAAATAGATAATACAATTATCCATAAAATCATACACTTGAGAGATAGCATCATAGCATTCAAAGGAAAACTATGAAGTTTGAACTCCATGAAACATTTTTATCACCATTTGCCCTTGAAAATTAGACCACAACTTGATTTTACATTATTATGCATTAATATACCTTCATGTTCCTTCTTTTTGTGTAATAATTTGTATTTTCTTTTTTTAAAATACCAAGTTAACGTCTTATGTGTAGTACCCTGCAAAAATTACTTACCTGTATGATCCAAATTTTTCTACATGGGACATACAACAGTAAACTGTTCATGTAAATGTTAGGCCCCTTTTTAAAAATTATTTTCTGTTATTTAGGGATTAAATATTTTCTAGCCATTTACTGAATATATTTAAAATCTAAACTACAAGTAACTAAAAAGGTCTCTAAATGAAAGAACAATTCATGTTCTAGTATTTCGGTAACTTTTTAGCCCATATCCAGAAAACATGCAGAAAAATCAAAGGCCCGCGTGGGAAAACCATTTACATCCGTCTTCTTGGTTTATCATCTTTCATAAAATCTAAGTGTGGTATATATTGTTTTGAAAATTGGCACGCGGTCATGTTAGTTTTTTTTTTTTTAAAAAACTTGGAGTCTGCATTTCTTTGTGAGTGACGTGTCTGCAAGAAGCATCATAACATTCAAAAGCAAACTATGAAGTTTGAGATCCATGAAATCTTATCTTCATATTTTCCCCTTCATCTTTATAAATCAACTTACTTTTACACTAGTATGCACAAAATAGCTTGAAGCTCCGAATTGTTATGTAATAATTTGTATTTTATATTTTGAGATCCCAGCTTGTGTTGTAAAGAACCTCAATTTTTTTTATATAGAATGCCTCAATTATGGTAAAATGGAGCATAGTAAAATGATTTTTTCATTTCAAAGTTAGGTACTTTTATGAAATTATTTGTCTTTTGAGGTATTAAATGCACTTCCAACTATTTACTAGATTTTTTTACCACTAGCTATTTACTAGATATAATTAAAATATGAACAACAAGTTTCTAAAAAAGGGGGATTTGAATGGACATAAAATTCATATTGGAGTACTCATGCAAATTTTTAGCTCCTATAAAAAATCATCCACTTGGGATAATACAAACACTTACTTGCATCTTATTATGTTTTCATTTTCTTATAAAATACCAAATTAAGATACATTATGTTTTACCTTTCAAATTATTTATATAAAATGCTCCATAACGGTCTACATGGAAAGTAGTATAATACATTGTGCAAGTGAAAGTTAGGCATTTTCTCTCAATTTATTCACTATTATTTATTAGGCATTAAATACATTTCTTGTTACTGGATATAGTTCGAATTTGAACAACAAGCATCAAAATAAAAGAATATAAAGAAGAAGAAATCATATTTAAGTACTTATATAAAATTTATATCATACACGTAAGACATATAAAAAATTCAAAAGGATGGCAGGCTTATTTTATTTCCATTGAATAGATGGTAGTTTTTTTTGGTGATAGCTTATGCCTAATGTCGGTGTCAAAACCGGCGTATCTCGGGTAGGGGGTCCTGAACTGTGCGTCTAGGCGGATGGTAACAGGAGACAAGGGACACGATGTTTTTACCCAGGTTCGGGCCCTCTCGATGGAGGTAAAATCCTACTCCTGCTTGATTGATATTGATGATATGAGTAGTACAAGAGTAGATCTACCACGAGATCAGAGAGGCTAAACCCTAGAAGCTAGCCTATGGTATGATTGTTCTTCTTCCTACGGACTAAAACCCTCCGGTTTATATAAGCACCAAAGAGGGTTAGGGTTACACAGAGTCGGTTACAATGGTAAGAGATCTACATATCCGTATCGCCAAGCTTGCCTTCCACGCCAAGGAAAGTCCCATCCGGACACGGGACGAAGTCTTCAATCTTGTATCTTCATAGTCCAGGAGTCCGGCCGAAGATGATAGTTCGGCTATCCGGACACCCCCTAGTCCGGGACTCCCTCGGTAGCCCCTGAACCAGGCTTCAATGACGACGAGTCCGGCGCGCAAATTGTCTTCGGCATTGCAAGGCGGGTTCCTCCTCCGAATACTTCATAGAAGATTTTGAACACCAGGATAGTGTCCGACTCTGCAAAATAAGTTCCACAGACCACCGTAGAGAGAATAATATTTACACAAATTCAATCTGCTGACGTATTTAGTGGCGTGACATCACACCACGGCCAAGCCTTCATTCAAATCATTTTTACTGTACCATCTCAGCGCGTTTAGCGAGGCGGTTTCCTTGGCACGTCTTATCAAAGCAGAGATCGTGTCCCCTTATTCCGGGATTCTCATCAATACGGGCGTGGGTAACCCAACTGCGCCATTGATTACGGCGCTTGGGAGATAAGCGAGTTTTACCAGGCTGGTGGGGACGCAGTATTTCGTCCGTCCATATAAGGGGATAAGGATCCACCTTTTTTACCTATGCCTTCTTCCTCCTTTGCTTATCCATTTCCGCGCACTCGAGCTCCAGCGCCCAAGTCCGCACATGTCGCCTCAACCTTTCCCAGCCATGTCCGGAGCGGGAGGCAAGTGGATGGCCTCCTCCGTCACGGAGGGGCACATCAAGAGGCTGCGGAAGGCCGGATACTTGTCTAGCGACTTTGCGCATCGGCTCCCCGACAAGGGGCAGCTCATCCCCACCCCCGGGCCCATGAGAGGGTGGTGTTTCTCACCCACTTCCTCCGCGGACTAGGTTTTCCACTTCACCCATTTGTCCGGGGGCTCATGTTCTACTACGGCCTGGATTTCCATGATCTGGCCCCGGATTTCATCCTCAACATCTCGGCGTTTATCGTTGTGTGCGAGGCCTTCCTCTGCATCCAGCCTCACTTCGGCTTATGGCTGAAGACCTTCAATGTCAAGCCGAAGGTTGTGGGCGGCCGCCAAGTGGAGTGCGGAGGTGCCATGGTGGGCAAGATGCCCAACGTCCTATGGCTCGAGGGCTCCTTCGGGGAGACCATAAACGGGTGGCAATCGGGGTGGTTCTACATCACCAAGCCGCATGACCCTAAATGGGTAACGGCCCCCGAATTCCGACCTGGCTTCCCTACACGGCTCACCTCTTGGAAAGAGAAGGGCCTATCATGGGGTGATTCGGAAGAGCTGACCGGACTTCAATCCTACGTCAAAACCTTGGTGAACAAGAAGCTCAAGCTTGTCAACGTAGTCCAGGTCATGCTCATCCGCCGGATCCTCCCGTGCCAACAACGGGCCTTTAATTTGTGGGAGTTTGATCCGGCACAACACCAAACCTTGAGCAGGCTCTTCGATACTACGTACGAAGATGCCTGGAAGGTGCTGTTCAAGGGCGCCGAGGCTCCCGCATCCGCTACCGAAGATCGCGGATTTAGCTCGCAGCGTCAAGCCGGCGAGGTAAGCTTTTTTACCCTTTACAGGACACTTGTTTTTCATAGTTTGACTCTATGCGGGATCTAAACTCCCTTTACCTTTGACAGGCCCGGCAAAAGACGTCCGGGCAGGTTAACTGTCCGGCTCCCTTGCCAGAAGACCCAGTGGATGCCCAATTAACGGGGCTGCTGGTTCCAGCGCCTTACGTGGTGCCGGAGAAGAAGGCCACGGGAGCTCGAAGGAGTTCCCGGCGCCAGGTGTCATCGGACTCATCGTCCGACGACTCTGAGGCAGACTCCTCCCGCGAAGACGGGGAGGAGGAAAAAGAGGCCTCTCCCCAAGCGGGGGGAGAGAAGAAAAGGAAGGCCGCCCCAACGGGGGAGGCCGAAGGGTCCAAGAAGGGAAGTGCCTTCCCTCCGGACTACTCCACCAACGCCGACGACAGCGAAGAGGAGTGGCCACCGAGGACTAAGCCCGTGGCGACATCGTAAGTGTCCGGATACCAGAATAACTCATGGTGTTTCGTTTGTCGCATAGAATTTCTTAACGCCGAATATAACCCTGCAGCCCGCCCAAGGACGGGCTCGACACTTCAACGAGCGGCTCCCTGGCGTCATCGGACGTGAATAGCACTTCACTTCCGGCCGTCTCCTCTCCTCGTGCCGCGGACGATGCCGAGGTGGGGTCCCAAAAGGGGCCCAGCCAGGAGGAGG
The DNA here is from genome assembly GCA_963921465.1 of Triticum timopheevii. Taxonomy (NCBI): domain Eukaryota; kingdom Viridiplantae; phylum Streptophyta; class Magnoliopsida; order Poales; family Poaceae; genus Triticum; species Triticum timopheevii. Next base: position 376,395,266 of record OY997270.1, read on the forward strand.
AGGTCCCGGAGGTGCCGCAAGGCAGCCTTCCGGACTTCGGGCACACGGGGGATCAAACCCCGAAGGGTTCTGAGTCCGGCCCTGGGCCGGACTCCGCTCCGGAACCTTCAGTGGTTCCGGAGTCTGGCGGGCGGCCCCTTCATAAGAAGGGCGAGACTGCAACACCGGTGACCTCCGTCCAACCGGAGGCGCCGGATAATTTGCTGGAGGCACTTAACGGCGCCTCCATCAATGAGGAGCACCGCACTGTTATGAGTGTGGTGATCCAGAAAGTTCAGTCTGCCAAGAGCGGACTGACTGAAGCCTGTACCATCCTTCTAACAGGATTTGAGGTATGTATTTTAAGATATGTAAAAATATTACCGCATAGACAGTAGCCCCTGATGCTCAGTTTGGTGTTCGGAAAGAAAAGCCGAATTGAGGATCTAAAAAGATGTACGCAGGAGTCTAACATAAGTATGTCAATATGGGAATGCAGGCTGTGCTGCTAACCTCTGCCGCACTGACTGCGGAGGTTAATGCATTGAAGCAGAGCCTCGAGCGGTCTGAGAACGAGCTCGGCCTTGCCAAGAAGCAGCTCGAGGACAAGGAAGGTAAGTAATACCTTATGGGAGTATATAAAAAATGTGGTTGCAAAAAATAACAGGAATAACGTGAAAATTGCAGGGGCTACGAATGAGGTGGCGACCCTGAAGGAAGCGGTGTCCAGGGCCGCAAGCGATGCGGCCGCGGAACGCACTGAGCGAGAGAAGCAGGAGGCGCGGGTGGCGGAGGTGCGGCAAGAGCTCCAGGCTCTCGTGGAAAAACACGAGAGTTTGGAGCGTGACTCAAAGACTCGAGAGTCCGAGCTCGCCTCGGCTCTTGAGAGCGCCAAAGCTGCTATGGCCGAAGCCAAAAAGCCCTCCAGGAAATTGAGGCAATAAAAAAGATAGCGGCGGGTAAGGTATTCTTCATGCAAAGCAAGCACGTGAAAGTGAATTACTTGTTACTTACCCGAATCCGGAGCTCTCCAGGAGCATTTGCAGATCTGCCCCGCAGCGTGTCTGACGCCGCCGCATTCTACCGGGCCGAGGAAGGGAGCTCGACGGAGAAGGTGTTCTGGTCTCAGTATGCTGAGGCCGGACACCCGGTTCCCCTGAGCGACCAGCTGAAGCAGCTGGTCGAGCTCCATAAGGTGGCCAAACAGGCCATGAAGGGCCTCATAGTTCGGCTGTGGCCCGAGGAAACCATGCCTGGGAGCTACTTTGGGCTGGTGAGGCGGCTGGTGGATGCCTGTCCATGGATTGAAGTCGTCAAGCGCTCCGTCTGCATCGAAGGTGCCCGTAGGGCCTTGCCCGTGCTAAAGTGCACTGGGGCAAGATGGACGCTGAGAAGCTTGTGACGGACGCTCCACCGCTGGGCAGGGAGTATCGCAAGCCCGAGATGTATTATGAGAATGTCCTGAAGGGTGCCCGCCTTATAGCGGGTGAATGCTCCAAAGATATAATTTTTGAGTAAACTCGCATTTGTTATCCTGTACGCTGAAAAACTTGTTCATATGCGCTAAGCCTTGTGAATTTAAAATATTACCTTCTATGCGCCCGTTTATTAAATTTGAGAGATGGCGAGTCGTCGGCTTCTGCCCCCATGCCACGAGTGCTGGGGTGTTCGGGATAAACTTGAGCGCTCTTTTTCCCATTCTTGGGTCCTTCAAGGGAGGCGCTCAATGCAACGAATAAGGTAACCGGACTATAATCCTTGAACACTCTCACTTAGCCATAGAATTCTATAATTTTAAATTTCGGCGAAGCCCCAAGTATTAGGAAGACCGAGTCCGGGGCGCTATCCACGCCTGGGCCGAACAAAGCCGACTCCTCGCTCGAAGCGGCATAAGTCTTTAGGGACTCAAAAAACCTCTCGAACAGCGACCGGCTCTCGCCCCATCATGACGGTCAGTTTTAGCTTTCTCCACTGAGGTGCTTAACCCAGCTCAACCGGGGCACAATCACAGTGGTTCTCCCAGCGCTACCTTAGCCGATATAACGGAACGTAAGGTACCAAAATATGGGAGCCGGACAAACCCAACTATTGATCCAAGACATGATTCGGAGCCGATGCATATAATGCTATAAGTTCGGGGTGCCGCACTTGTGAAAGTGTTCGGACTTATCACACCATATTTTGGGGTACTTAAGCCCCTGGTGTATTTGGCCGTACCTAAGCGTAGGGGTGCAACATGTCATAAGTGAACATATATAGATAGGAAAAGGAATGCAATAATAGGCAAAAAGATATGCATTGTTTATTCAAAAAAAGGCTGCGGTAAAAGCAGAACGATACAAATAGTGCGATAAGCGAGGGACGGGACTATTTGGCATGCCGCCCTCTAGGGAGCGAGCTGCGGGATGATGTGTAAAACAAGTATACTGCTCGTTATAGAGACCACCTGGACACTCGACGTAGCTTTCTGCTTCCCTGGATGTTGCATCGTGTGTTCGGCAATTCTGCTGCCGGACAGGGCTTCTTGAGAAAGGAGTCCTGAAAATAAGAGAAAAAAAGAACAATGACACAATTGGGAGCCCCTGGTGCGGTTGAGCCGCATTCTGGGCCTGCCGTGGTCGTGCCCTTCCCCCTATGCCCATGGTATTTCCCGAGCGTAATTATGTACGCGTAGTACTGGTTTCGCAATTTCGCGAGGGCTGGGGTTGGGGCCGCATTGCTACACGTGCTCGGAACATGCCAGGCGGTCTTGTTGTTGGTTACTCCGGGCGTACTTGACGGTGTCCGGCCGTTTACTAGCCGGACTCAAGAATTGCCTTAAGAGGCTGCTTTGTACTTCTGCCGCGAGGGCCACCGTATGCTCCTCCGTTCGGAGAGAGCGTTCGGTGTTTCCGTTGACCGTAATGACTCCTCGAGGGCCTGGCATCTTGAGCTTGAGATATGCGTAGTGCGGCACCGCATTGAACTTTGCAAATGCGGTTCGTCCGAGCAGTGCGTAATAGCCGCTGCGGAACGGGACTATGTCGAAGATTAATTCCTTGCTTCGGAAGTTATCCGGTGATCCGAAGACCACTTCAAGTGTAACTGAGCCTGTACAGTTGGCCTCTACACCTGGTATGACGCCTTTAAAGGTCGTCTTTGTGGGTTTAATCCTTGAGGGGTCTATGCCCATCTTGCGCACTGTATCCTAATAAAGCAGGTTCAGGCTGCTGCCGCCGTCCATCAGGACTCTAGTGAGGTGAAATCCGTCAATGATTGGGTCTAGAACCAATGCGGCGAATACGTCATGGCGGATGCTAGTGGGGTGGTCCCTTCGATCAAAAGTGATCGGGCAGGAGGACCACGGATTGAACTTTGGGGCGACTGGCTCCATCACATATATGTCCCTTAGTGCACGCTTCCGCTCCCGTTTGGGTATGTGGGTTACGTATATCATGTTCACCGTCCGCACTTGTGGGGGAAAGCCCTTCTGTCCTCTATTGTTTGGCGGCCGGGGCTCCTCCTCGTCATCGCTATGCAGCCCCTTGTCATTGTTTTCGGCGGTTAGCTTGCCTGCCTGCTTGAACACCCAACAATCCCTGTTGGTGTGGTTGGCTGGTTTTTCGGGGGTGCCATGTATCTGGCACGAGCAATCGAGTATTCGGTCCAAATTGGACGGGCCTGGAGTATTTCTTTTGAATGCCTTTTTTCGCTGACCGGGTTTAGAGCCTCTGAATCCGGCATTGACTGCCGCATCCTCAGTATTATCGCCATTAATGCGGCGCTTGTGCTTGTTGCGACGCGACCTACCGTTGTTGTCCTTGGTATCCGAATTACCAGGGCTCTTGGTCATGTTATTACTACGAGCTAGCCAGCTATCCTCTCCCGCGCAGAAGCGGGTCATGAGTGTTGTGAGGGCTGCCATGGATTTTGGCTTTTCCTGTCCTAGGTGCCGGGCAAGCCACTCGTCGCGGATGTTATGTTTGAAGGCTGCAAGGGCCTCTGCATCCGGACAATCGACGATTTGATTTTTCTTGGTTAGGAACCATGTCCAGAATTGTCTGGCCGATTCTTCTGGCTGCTGAATTATGTGGCTTAGGTCATCGGCGTCTGGTGGTCGCACATAGGTGCCCTGGAAGTTGTCGAGGAATGCGGCTTCCAGATCTTCCCAACAACCAATTGACTCTGCTGGCAAGCTGTTAAGCCAATGCCGAGCTGGTCCTTTAAGCTTGAGTGGGAGGTATTTGATGGCGTGTAGATCATCACCGCGGGCCATGTGGATATGGAGGAGATAGTCCTCGATCCGAATGCAGGATCTGTTGTGCCGTCGTATGATTCAATGTTTACGGGTTTGAAACCCTCAGGGATTTGATGATCCATCACTTCGTCTGTGAAGCATAGTGGGTGTGCGGCGCCTCTGTATTGGGCTATATCACGACGCAGCTCAAACGAGCTTTGTCTACTGTGTTCAGCCCGGCCGGAATTGCCATATCCGGCGTGACGGCTATCATCACGTATCGTGGGGCGCCCACGTGATCCGTAGATCGATCTTGTTTGCCTTGCCTTGTCCTCCAGTATATCCCACAGGTCTGGCGCGTTTTCGCGCGTCTTGGTATTTTTTGAGCGGCGCCGGGGTGCAGCTTGAGTGGAGGGCCGAAAGGCCTCTCTGTCGCGGCCACGAGGTGGATGGTCGGCCGTATTATGCGCTAGTGGCGTAGGTTTAGGTGCTTCCTCCTCTAATCGGGGTAGCAGCCTACGTTTTGGGTAGCTCTTGGAGGGGCGTTCGAGTTCATATTCTTCGGCCGCAAGGACTTCAGTCCATCTGTCGGCTAGCAGGTCTTGGTCAGCTCTAAGCTGTTGCTGCTTTTTCTTGAGGCTGCTTGCCGTGACCATGAGCCTGCGTTTGAAACGCTCTTGTTCGATGGTTTCCTCAGGCACTACAAATTCGTCATCGTCGAGGCTTGCCTCGTCTTCGGAGGGAGGCATGTAATTATCGTCCTCTACCTCTCTGCCTGCCGCTCTCTCATGAGGGCTGGCTTCTCCATCCTCCCGCATCGAATCCTGCTGGAGGGAGTTGTCTTCGGCACTGTCCGGGGTGTTATTGTCTCCCGTGCCGGAATCACCGTTTTTGTTGTGGCGGGATTTAGAGCGGCGCCGCTGACGCCGGCGCTTAGGCTGTTTCTTGGAGGGGTCATCCTCCGTTGTTCCATCGCCATTCCCATCTTTTGGGATGTCCACCATGTAAATGTCGTATGACGAGGTGGCCTTCCAGTGCCCTGTAGGCGCTGGTTCTTGGTCGTCTCCTGCATCGTCGTCCATACCATTGATGTCTTCGGAGTCGAAGTCGAGCATGTCGGTTAAATCATCGACAGTGGCTACGAAGTGGGTGGTGGGTGGGTTTTGAATTTCTTTGTCGTCCGCATCCCAACCTTCCTGACCATAGTCCGGCCAGGGCTCTCCTGATAAAGAGAGATACTTTAGTGAATTCAGGATGTCGCCAAAGGGCGAGTGCTGAAAGATGTCCGTGGCGGTGAACTCCATAACCGGCGCCCAATTGGATTCGATTGGCAGGGGCGCGGGGAGGGGGGGGGGGGTCGGAGTCCAGAGAGGTGTCCGGCACCTTGGAGTCACGAGCTTCGCAAAGGACAGGGTTGGTGTTCGGCTCAATCGCCGTAGATATTGCAGCCCCCAAGGCGGTGTCCAGCCACCAGTCCTCGATCGGCGCAGTCGGCTCCGAGCTAAGGGTCGGAGCGGATACTTGTGCGGCCTCCAGGGCACTATTCGGCGGCAGAGCTAGATCATGCCCATCGTGACAGTGCGGCGCGCTTGGCTGTGGCTCGAACCCGTCGAAGATCAAGTCTTCGCGGACGTCAGCCGTGTAGTTCAAACTTCCAAATCTGACCTGATGGCCAGGGGCGTAGCTTTCGATCTGCTCCAGATGGTCAAGTGAATTGGCCCGCAGTGCAAAGCGCCGAATACGAAGATCTGTCCGGGGAGAAAAGTCTCACCCTGGACCGCATCGTTGTTGATGATCGGAGGAGCCATCGGGCCTAAAGATGATGACACAAAGGAACTCTCAATGAAAGCACCAATGTCGGTGTCAAAACCGACGGATCTCGGGTAGGGGGTCCCGAACTGTGCGTCTAGGCGGATGGTAACAGGAGACAAGGGACACGATGTTTTTACCCAGGTTCGGGCCCTCTCGATGGAGGTAAAACCCTACTCCTGCTTGATTGATATTGATGATATGGGTAGTACAAGAGTAGATCTACCACGAGATCAGAGAGGCTAAACCCTAGAAGTTAGCCTATGGTATGATTGTTCTTCGTCCTACGGACTAAAACCCTCCGGTTTATATAAGCACCAAAGAGGGTTAGGGTTACACAGAGTCGGTTACAATGGTACGAGATCTACATATCCGTATCGCCAAGCTTGCCTTCCACGCCAAGGAAAGTCCGATCCGGACACGGGACGAAGTCTTCAATCTTGTATCTTCATAGTCCAGGAGTCCGGCCGAAGATGATAGTTCGGCTATCCGGACACCCCCTAGTCCAGGACTCCCTGACCTAGAATTCAGGGTGTTAATTAAAACATCTAAAGCATTTCATTACAATGGCCCAGAACATGTATCTTATTGCAAGTTTGCTCTAACGAAATTGAAGATCAAGGCAAGCATGTTTTGGAATCTGGGAAGTTATTAGGGATGTACTTTCCTATACCACATTCCAAAGTAAACACCATAACTTCTCTTACAACAACTTTCTGAGAGCGCGTGTGAGTTAAGTGCATCTTCTTATTAAGCGGAAGCAACAAAAATTCCACAGTCATGTACAAATTGAGTAGTTTCCTCTTTATTAATGAGAAACAACAATGTTTACGACACTTATGTACAAGACACGCGACATAACTTCTCTTACAACAACTCTTCGAGAACGCTTGTAAGGCAAGTGTGTCTTCTCATTAAGAAGAAACAATAAAATTTACAACAATCGTATACAAAGTGAGCAGTTTCCTCTTTACTAATAAGAAACAACAAAACTCACAACACTTATGTAGAAGACACACAACCTTTTTCCCTGAAAACACACGTGAGTTCAACGTGCTTCTTCATTAAGAAGAAACAACATCTTTGACGACAGCTGTGTATAAGCTAGCTAGACTCTTTGCTAAGAAGAAACAAGAAACTTTGTAACGTTTGCATATGACCGTAAGTTCCAACCGCAACCTCGCCGAGTCGAACTTCGCCTTCTATTAAACTGTGCCGAGCCAAAAAGGAAAATCTAAGTTGATGAAATTGACCCCAAAACTTTAAGGTGTGACAAAAGAGTGAGCATATAACATGTGAAGTAGACGGCTAGGAAAATATGGCATCCCGGTCACAAAGGTGACACCAAAATAAACCACTGCATATAAACGATTTGTACACTTTTTTCAAAGTTTGACAAACAAAAAATGAGCACGCTCTAAGTTTTTTCGTAACAAATTTTGCTCATAAAATGCATATCTTTTATTATGTAATAAAGTGAGCAGCTTAAAATTTACGACTTTGTCCTTGAAAATCCATGCCACTCCTTTTTACTTACAGTTCCGCCTTGCTGTGCAAAAAGCATACCAACATTGAAGTGACATAACTCCAAAATCCCTGTCCATGCACCACACTCAAACAGGAACGCAAATTTGAACCCAGCAATTTTCTATTCCTCTTGTTAACCCCACAGAAGCCCCTCCTTTTCCTAAAGAACCCAAAGTTACCCTCAGTATGAAATGCTGGATGGCTTGGCGACCTGGTGTGCAATGAGAACAGGTTTTAATTTGCCCAGTTGCACACTGTTGCTTTTTTTAGGGGGTGGGCTGAATTATTGCAGCTCGTCATGTGAAGAGGTGAGACAAATCCAAGGGAAAAGGGCTCCACGTAATAAAATCAAGGGCTGGTGGTGGTCACTTCGATCTTTGGGCGCCCAGAATCAATCAAAGTATATCAAACCAACCAAAAGCAAGTTACCTACCGGCCCCAAAGCCATCGGGTCAACGGAGAAACAAAGGTTCTCTATCATAATTCGTGTAGGTGGATTGCTAAACCATGCACACATGCTATCATGTCGTCGTGTGTTTCTGTGTGTCTTCTTTGAACTGCTATATGTTGCTCTGGACGAGTAGAGATTATGTTTCTTTGTGAGAAAACATTTTCTTTGCTAGAGTTTGTGAACTGTTGATTTTGATCGTTACATGAGCTGCCATTCCTTTTTGATTAAAAAAACTAGAGGTACTAATCCTTTCGCCAAAGGAAAAATGAGCTTAGTCGATCGATCCTTTGAAACAGAACTCCTTTTTTTTTAAACAACAACAAAAAAACTAGCAGCTACACTAGTCGGGCTTTTTCACTGTTTTGACCTTCTCAGCAAATCTTGGCACAAAATGAACTCCTTTAAAAACTATTTCACGATCTAACCCTTTTGGTAACGCCACTAGCCGTGCCGTTTCTGCTCTATTTAAAAACGCCGAACTAGCCAGCGTTGCTGGCCTGGTCAAATAGCTAGGTTTCAATGTAGAAACGCCAGCCCTTGTGGCGTTGCTGGGAACGCCAGCATGTGTGGCGTTTGTTCTCAAGTGTGAAACTCCAAAGTGTGTGGCGTTTGGAGCAAATTCTTTTATTGTCACTTATTTGTTAAGGGGAGCAACGCCATGGTCCCTTGGCGTTTCAATGATGGGCAGCAACGTCAGCGCCTTTGGCGTTTCTTACCTGGTCCGAAACGCTAGCTACCTTGGCGTTTCTTCTTGGCCAGAAACGCTAGCTACCTCGGCGTTTCTATGTTGGGCAGAAACGCCGCGGACTGTGGCGTTGCTAAAAGGGTCAGATCGTGAAATATTTTCACGTCGAGTTCATTTTGTGACAAAGTTTGTTGAAAGAATCAGAATAGTGAAAAAGCCCACACTAGTCGCGCTCGGTGGGCCTGTTTCTAGAGCGCAGTTGTCTCGACCTGAAACGTTCTGGAACTAGGCACTACGCTAACGTCTGGTTAGGAAGAATGGACCACCTGCATCAGTCTGCTAACACCTGCATCGACCATCTACCAGCAGCTAATCAGTGAACTACTACAGTTGTAGTAGCAGTACTTATTAGTAGTGTTATTTTAATAGCATGTTTATTTTCGAGAAAAGGAGCTACAGCGAGTTCAGTGTTGCGACAAGGAAAAAAGATGCGTGAATTGCAGACCCTATCTCCTACTTTTCCCGCTTTTACCGCCACTTTTGGAGCCTTGTTTTCCACCAATCACGCCACCTAACCTTTAGTGTCGACACAGTAACTATCCGTCTTTTCCATCAATCCACCAGGACGCTTATTTTCTTCACCATCTGTCATCTTCCCAGCAGAAAAGATAGAAAGAGTAGAGACATTTTTTTTTCTGAGCTTGCGACCTCTTCGTAGATACATTATGCTAGTGCAATTCTGGCCTAGCTTGGAGTTTGGGTTCGCGTGACTTTCGAAAGAGCCAACATAAGACATTGATTGGAACACCACTATTCTTGCAAATAATAATAATAATAATAATTGGAACACCACTATATATGTCCGAGGTGAAAAACTCTCTCGGCGGCGAGAGACTTGCGTCACAACCTTGTTGAAGGCGTTGTCTCCTTGCCGACATGCTGATCTTTAGAGGTTCGCCACGGTAATCAGGATGAAAATGCTTGTCCTGGTTGTCTTCAGCCGGACGAGACGACAACTGCGCGCCGAAGTTTATCCGTTCGTGAAGGCGGCGGTGTGAAAAAGGTCGGTGATTGTAGGTGTTAAATTCATATCTTGTATTGTCTCTGCCGTTGTTGCATATAATTTCTACTCCCTTTGTCTTTTATTAACTCTAACAAAAATGTTTGTGTGCATCACAATGATGCAAAGACCGGGAATTTCAACCTCCTTTTCATATAAAATACAATATTCAAGTTCTTCATAGAGGCATTATGCAAAGAGAAGGACAATACGTGTTGATTGAAAAAAGGATGACGCATCTTGCATTTGCTTGCCTATGTATTTATCATACCCTCAGTTTCGAAATGTAAATCTACAACGTTTTAGCAATTCAATTTAAACTGCCAAGATATTTTATACTCCCTCCATTCCTAAATATAAGTCTTTGTAGAGATTTCATTTTTTTTTAAAAAAAAGAGGCAAAAGATTTGCCATTTTCATTGATTAAGAAGAAGAGAATTGCCCGGTTAATTGGCGGAAAACCGGGCTAAAACCGATACAACTCAACCCACATGACATGGGCACCACCGTCCAACCTGGCCACCGACATGGGACACAAAGCTGCAAAGAAGAAAGGCATTCGCCGAGGAATCGCAAGCGTCATCGTCATCACCGGTTGCCTCGAACGAGCGACTCCGATTTCACCATAGAGCTCCAACCTCGAAGCCAACCCGCAAACAGCTGCATAGAAGCCACGACAGCACATGCCACCGGATGGCCACACGCGCAAGCAACCAACAGCTCCGACTTTGACGACGAGCCTCACCAGGGAAATATGCAGGACTTGCACCGACCGTGCCCTAAGAGCACCTCGGACACGCCGGGAAGAACCGACTACCGAAGTCCACGCCGCGACCCGAGCTCCTCTCGACGCCATCATCGTTGCCAAACAGAAACCAACGCCCGCCTCAGCAAACCACACGGCGAAGATGCCGCCATCCACGGCGAAGATGCCTCCATCCACCAGTCTCCCAGTCGTAGCCGGCTCCGAGACGATGCCCCTAAGAAGGAGAAAGACACGAAGACGCATCCATCGTCCGATCCAGCGGATCTGAGGTTTCCCTTTGACGCCCAAGCCATGGGGAGGAGGAGCACACCTCCACTACGATGCTTCCAAGAAAGATCACGACACCCACGGGCGCCGCCCTCGCCGGCTCTGAAGAAGGCCAAAGCAAAGATTTCTCCCCGAGATGTGCCGACCACCGACCGCCACCCACCCTCCACCACCTGCTGAGGCCGACCTCATTCTGGCCACGGGATCCCACGGTCCACCGCGACCAGACACGCACCACCCCCTGGCCAAAGCCGCCTTCCACCACCGCAGCACCACCGTGGCCACCACCACCGCAGCGACCAAAGCCACATCGCGAAGCGCAGCATCCAGATCGATGCACCTCGCATCAGATCCAATCGGAGCTGCTCAGGCGAAGCAGCAGAGCAGCGAGCAGGCAGTCCTTCCACAGCACACCTCGCACCCTAGAGAAGCCCACCCGCCACGCTCAGCCGGTCACCGAGCCCACCGCGCGCCTGCCGCCGTCGCGCCAGGCCGGTCACCACGCCCCACGCGCACTAGCCAGAACCCAGCCGCCGCCGGGCGCACGCACGCCGTCCACGCCCAAGCCACGCTGGAGCCCGGGCCGAGGCCGCCGCCCCGGCGTCCCTTCCGCTGTCCGCAGACGACGCCAGATGCGCGCCGCCGAGCCATCACCCCACGGCGCCAGAGCCTCCGCTGCAGGGCGGCCACGCCTGCACACCACCAGATCCGGGCGGGAGGGCCCCGGATCCGTCGCCCCCGCCGGAGGAGAGGAGCTCCAGCCCGCCGGCGAAGAGCTCGCGACGACCATGCGTTGGCGCCGCACGAGCGAGCCACGGGCCACCCGCGCCCTGGAGAAGAAGCCCCGCCGCCGCCGCTGCCACACGGGCTTTGCTCGGCGGAGCATCCCGGCGGCGGCGAGGGGGGAAGACGACGGCGGAAGCGGCTGTCGGTGGTGGTTCGGGTCGCCGCCCGTGTCGCTCGTGCGGAGCGACGCGGGGCTGATGTTTTTCCCTGTTGTCCTAGAGATTTCACTATGAACCACGTACAGATGTATTTTAAGTGTAGATTCATTCATTTTGCTCCGTATATAGTCCATCTAGTGTAATCTCTACAAAGACTTATATTTAGAAATCGAAGGGAGTATATTTAAAAGGGAGGTACTAGTACTATAAACTTCATTATCCGGATGTGGCTATCCATCTCTCGCACTTCCATGTCCACAGAAGAAGCCTAGAGCGGCAGAGCTACTCGCTGTCGTACTCCAAGATGTTCATATTAATATGATTTTGAAATTCTGTTAATACGACTAGACGTGGGAGGGGCAGCCTAGGGCTCTATGGCTAGCTTGCAACGACCCCAAGGAGAGTCGAATAGTTGATGGGATGCAAAATTGTCCTCATGACACCAAACAGGTGAGTACCTTTTGCACTCGACTGTCTCAGTTTGAATCCAAAAATAATTGCAACGAAATAGGGAAAGAGACAATGATTCGTACCAGTAAAAGAAACAGTCTTCCATACCACGAGACGAACGACCATGCAGATTTATTACTCCTAGAACACAGGATAAAGTCCCAGCGGAGACGACGACTATAAGCTAAGAATGACTACCACAGTCACGTACGCAACATGCATGTGCCCTCCCCTGCGTTTCACGCCTTGGAGGCCTCCTTTCACGAGCAACAATCAAACCTTGTAGAGCATGCCGATCTCGACGCGCTGCTGCAGGGGCACCCCGAGGGCCGGCAGCGCCGACCTGCAGATGCTGTGCAGGAACTCGTAGAACCGGAGCATCACCTTGTCGAACCAGCCGGCGTCGTCGCCCACGTAGAGCCTCATCTTGCCCCGGACGTGCACCACCCCGGCCGCCCGCGCCGCCTCCAGGTCCGCCGCCTCCTCCTCGGCGGAGACGGCCGACGACTGCCCGTCGGCGCTCGCCTGGACGTGCTGCTTCAGGCAGCTCACGACGCGCGCGGCGAGGTCGTCGCCCCCCTTGAGGCTCAGGTTGTCGGCGTAGCCGTACTGGACGGTGCACTGGTACACCCCTCTCGGCCCGAGCCTCCTGACCGCGATCCTCTGCTGCGGATCAACCTTGGGAACCAGCAGGTACCTCAGGGTCACGAAGATGGTGACCGAATGCAGCGAGCTCATGTTGCTGATGTAATGGCCGAGTATGGGGGTCAGCCCGTCCTGTATGTTGCTGTAGAAGAAGCACAGGCCCTGGACCCTCTGGACCTCCGGCTTTGCCAAGAGCTCGCCGAGGCGCTCCGCCGTTATCTTGTTCGCCCTTTCGTACTCAGTTTTCTTTTGCCTACCGTAGTACCAGACGAACATGATCAGTGCGAGGATCATGGAGATGGCGAAGGGCAGCCAGCCTCCTTCGGTGAACTTGGTGAAGACGGCACTGACATAGGACCCTTCCATGATGACGAACGGGATGAAGTACGTCGCGACGAGAACAGGCGGCGTTCTCCATATGATGATCATCACAAGAGTCAGCATGATTGAGGTTATGAGCATGACCATGATCACAACAAGGCCTGCAGTAAAATTGCCAATTATCAGTTACCAATTAGCTGTATATTTTGTTGAACAAACATTTAGCTGTATATTAACAACTGGAGCATCCCCCCCGCAAAAAAAAAAAAAAAACAACTGGAGCATCTGTTCTGTCGAATTTACTTACCAAAAGCATTCCCTATCGCTTGTCCACCTCCAAAGCCTAGTATAACACCAACGCACAGCACCATCAGAATGTAATTAGTTTCTGGTGAGTAAACCTCCCCTTCATTTTCATCCGATGTGTGCACCACTTTGACACGTGGGAAGTAGTCCAGGACAACTGATTGCTTGATGACAGAAAATGTTGCTGAGATTAAGGATTGGCTTGCAACAATGGCTGCGAGGGTCGCGATGACAAACATCGGCCAGTAAACAGGGCGAGGGATAAATTTGTAGAATGCATCATCGAAGACTTTGCCAATGTTCTCTTGATCGGTGTCTTTGAGATGGTTAATAAGGCATGCTGTTTGCCCGGCATAAGTGAGGATCAGAGAAGGATATACGCTGGATAGAAACGCCATCTGAAAACAAACAAAGTGTAAACAACTATACATGGAAAGGGGAAATGATTTATTACAAGAATAATCTTCTTGATGACAATAACCTGAATAGCCTTTTTGCTGAAGTGGCCAAGATCGGCGAACATAGCTTCCGCACCTGTCAGCAGGAGATCGTACATCAGGCTGCATGGTCATTGTCAGGAAAAAATTACAATTGACAGTGGCGGAAATAGCGGATGATGGGTGGGTGGGGGGCGAGTTGAATAGATCGAAAGTTTTCTCACGAAAAAAAGTGATGTACCTGTGATGGCTAGAACAGTCGCACCAAGCATCTGCCACCCTTCCTTTTTATTCTTTAGGAAGAAATGAACAATGTAATGTGGAGAAATGGCTTTGAATATGCCAGGGTAGTAACGAAAAATGCTGTATATTCCAACCATCGGAGTGGTGAAAGTCCATGCTGCCATGATTGGAGAAAACAGAAAGCTCACTTTTGATGTCCCATACTTTTGCACTAAGAATAAGCCAATAAGAATTGCCGCAGATAGAAATGCCACGACAGCTGCAAGTTCAAAGAAAGATCAATGTCATGGAAAAGGATTATATATCAGAGGTATTCTTTTCATTACTGATCAACATCTGTTGAGCTACGTACGTTGAGTCACTGCAGGAAATGGTGCACGCAGTCCCTGAATTGCTGATAACACTGAAAAGAGATAAACAACATGTTACTACTTATCTATATGATCACAAAAATGAATTTTAGTTAGATATATGCCATCTACAAACAACAAACCTGAAATAGCAGGAGTTAGGACACCATCTCCAATGAGCATGCACATCCCAAGAATTGACATGAATAACAATACCCTTCTTGCAGTTAAGCTTCGCTCAAAGAACTTGCCCAGATTACTAGGCGTTTTAGCTGTTTTTGACTGATTGTGAAGCAGTTGTTCTTCTGCTGAATACACTCTCTTGGAAGGAAGGATGCCCATATTGGCATGCCTACACAACAGAGAATACATGGCAAATGTACCACCTGCAGGAAAATAGAGTAAGCAACACTCCAAGCCAATAACATCACAAAGTAAAATATTATCTACCCAGAACAAGAAACTTGTATTTTAAGACATTAATTAATTGCAAAGTTATACCTCCATCAGACTTACGATTCATCGACATTTTTTCAGGCTAAACACATACTGATATATCATAATATCTAATCTGCATGGTTCATACATTTTTTTGAAGAAAACACTAGAGAGACTACTCCCTCCGTCCCATAATATAAGAGCGTTTTTAACACTAATGTAGTGTTAAAGCGCTCTTATATTATGGAACGAAGGGAGTAGAAAATAAATTGATCTATAAAAATATGCAACGCCGCAAGCAACCAAATATTTGATCAACAATTTTTTTTTTGTACTGATGATTTGTCTGTTTTGAAATCACATCACCAACTACCGCTCTACAAGCTATTACCAATTCGAACAATAATCTAGAAAGGCAGCAATAACCGCTGAACGGAAAGGAAAGGTAGAAATTGCAAGGGGTTAGTTACCTTCACCGTGATCATCAGCGTTGAGAGCTATGCCTACATACTTGACCACACCAATTAAAGTAAGAGTCCAAAACATTATGCTGTATATTCCCAGGAAGTCAGCTTCTGTGGGTGATGACATGTGCATCGTGGAAAAAACATAGAGCGGAGAAGTAACGAGGCCACCGAAGACCACACCCAGAGTCTTGTACGCGAGGAATAGATCTTTGCGAACATTGCCAACCTGCTTACAGTTAATGGAAGGCATCTGTATGAGAGCTATACAGAAGAAATTCAGTGTTCTAAAAAAAAGGGATGCACCAAGCTGATCATACAAAGCATTTGGTCACTCGTATCCATAGCCCAAAGTCCCAAAGTAGTACCATTACTAATGCTTGAAATCAGTTACTATGGTGAGGATGTCACAGGTCCCTTTCCCAACTAGTGGAATTTTGTGGTGCTTACGACACAAGTTAACACCGCTTGTTTCTTTCTTTTGGTCCACTTCGGTGTGGCACTTTCAGAGGCTTCAAGATACTAGAAACTGAAGCCCTGTGATGTAATCAATTGTGACATCATCAACAAAACCATCCCCAGTCTACACGCCGACTTCTCTCTTGTTTACTTTTTTGCAAAAATAAATAGAAAGATCAAACAATCACTCCCTTCTAAGGACTAGCCAATGTGTACCTGCAATGCACGTTAATTTGGAAGTATATTAAGTGCATGCGGATATTAAGTAGGATATTATTTGCGTGTTATTATGTGATTAGAACTATATTTGGCATGAAATTAACTACACGCTAAACATGTTGAGCGCTCAACATTGAAGCAGTCTAGATCGTTGGATTGACATGATTTGGTGGTCGAGATTAATTGAATATGCCTCTTTGGGTCTTTTTATATTGGTATAGATATAGATGATGCATGAAAAATGACTAGGATATGTTTCCAAATGAAATGAAGAGGGAAGCTGGTCGTCGTTGCGTCTAGTAGTTCAATGCATGCTAAATATGAGCACACATACATGCATCTACGCTGAAGAATTAGCAAGCAATTCAGAGGCGGAGCTATACAGACTTCAAGGGGGGACCACCCCACCCCAAGCCTAGGATCAAGCAGTGAAAGAAAAAAAATATTAGAGGGCTTAGAATAGATTATTTCTTTTAGTATTTGGCGTCTCTCGCCCCCAACGTGTTTCGTCCTTAGTGTGGCACTTTGGTCACTGATATGCTTAGATTAGTTTTGTTTCGGCTTACCATCGCTTTTGAGTCAGAGATGATAAAGCCTTCCAAGTACAAACATCGCTTACCTAAGAGATAGCATGCACATTAATGGAAAAAAGATACAGGCTCCTACCCTAGAGATGGGATGCACATTACAATGGAAAAAAAGTTGAGTAAAAGCGATCTCTAAATACGTTCTACTCTACATGTCTTCGATGCTAAGCAAAAGCAAGCATTCACAAATCCCATGCTGGCCCAGGCCAAGACAAACAGCTCACTGTTGACAAAGAGAAAAACTCACGCTGGCTTTGACGATTTATTAAAGACTATTGCGTGACTACAAACCAAATTGACCAATGGCACCGAAAATAGGTTAAAAATAAATAAATAACGCCGCTCATCGTAAAAACGACAAAATAGTTTGACGCCAGGTGTCATCGGCGCGGGACAGTTGGAAGGCGGGGCACGCGCAGTCGCGCGGCGCGGGGCTATCGGCCGCGTGCAGGGTATCACCAGACACCAGTTCCCACCTCCCCCTGCAGGCTCACGTCGGCGATCTGGCGTGGCATGCAGCGCCGCCGTCCTCGCAAAAATATCTATCTCTACGACTATGGCCGCACGAACCCGTGGTCTTTTTTTATTTCTTTTCTTTTTGGTGGCACTGTAACTGAGACAAGCCCCCGATTACCACTGGGAAAACTTCAGTGAAACAAAGCCCCCGATTTACTTTTGTGGATGCACATGCATGTTTCTCTCTCGTTCAGTCGCATGCACTCAGAAGGAACATAAAAGATGCAACCAAATATTAGTATTATAAAGAATTAAACCTACAGATGATGGTACGAGTACTAAAATAAACAACTCCGCTCGACGTCTTCCGGCGAGAATCGCACACGAGCCTCGCGAGGCGAGAGGTGGCGCAAGCCACCAAGTGCTACCAACCGATTCAGAGTTTCATATTCAGAGAACAAACAAAAAGCGGAACAGAAGAGTGAAATGGAGAGGGTGGGGGTTTCTCTTGCGCACTCACGTCGGCCGGCGGTGGAGGGGCGGCCGCCGGGACGCCGCCCGGCTCCGCCTCGACATCCATGTGGGCCCCTGTTGACATGCGCAGAGGGAGGAAGACGTCAAAGCGGTGGTGACCGAAGCTGGCTGTATCGAGGCGGGCGAGGGGGAGCGGGAGCGGGGAGGGGAGGGGAGGGGGGTTTATAATCGCGAGGCGAACCCTGGTCAGTCGCGCTAGAGCCGTGACCGGGACCGTTTTCCTTTTTCCGAGGCAAGGGAGTCGGGCTCGCAAGTCAAACACACACCGACACACGTGCTAGCTTCCGCCACCGACCACACTCACCGTGGGCAGCTGGGCCTTTGCATGCATGCCCCGGCTGAGGAGTACCCGAATGGGCTATACTCTTCTTCTAACAAAGAAAGAATGGGCTCTATCAATCGGTGCGTCGTATATGCTGCGGATGGATATCGCAAGAGCTATTTCTCGCTTCAAGCGAGATGATATCTTGCTCTAGCTGAAGGAATTTTGCTATCGCCTGCGAATCGGGCCGGCCCATCGCGAGATCGCCAGCGCAGCTAACCACTCCACCTGCTTCTAGTTACTGGGACTCTCTTGAGGCAATGATGAAACGAGTGGCTTTTTCTAATGAATGGACTGACATGATCATGAGGTGTGTAAAATCTGTAAATTTTTCATTTGGTTTAATAATAATTTGTCAGATGCTTTCAGGCCTTCCAGGGGGCTCCGGCAAGGAGATCCGTTGTCTTCCTATTTTTTTTCTATGTGGAAGGCTTTTCTGCGCTCCTTAAAAAAGCTCAGCACGGCCAAATGATTAAGGGTGTGGTTTTTGGGAGGGACGGCCCTCACATTACACACCTTCTCTTTGCAGATGATATCATTTTTTTGGAAGCGAAAGAGGATAGCATGATTCAGCTGAGCAATATTTTGCAGAAGTATGAGCAGGCATCTGGACAAAAGGTCAACCTGAATAAATCATCTACTCCCTCCGGTCCTTTTTTCTTTGCGTCTTAGAAAATTACATTTTTCTCGCAATGGTCTGCGCGTAGCTCTCTTTTTGGCTGGTCTTTCCAACCGTGCCACTGCCTTTTCTTATTCGACTGCACCCGCATCCGCGCATTAACTCCTTTCCACCGCTCCACGAACCAATCTGCTAGCCCTCTTTTGCACGGAAAGAGAGAGCCGCATGCAAGCACATGCAGAGAGACGGATAGGAGAGAGAGAACATGGGCGCGAGAATAATGGGTTGCTTTGAGCCAATCGTTGCATGCACACATTAACTACCCAGCGTCCCTTCTGTAGCGATCCAGGGGCAAAATAGTTCAAATTTTCCTGCACTCTTCTCTCCTTGGTATGCGGGCTGGGCGTAGAATGCAGAGAAAAAGGACCAGAGGGAGTATCTTCTTTGGCAAAGGGTACAAAGAGGTCGCAAAGGGTGCAAGGAAACAAGCAGTGGGAATTGAATCTGAAGCACTGAGCGAAAAATATCTCGGGTTACCTCGGTGGTAGGCAAGTCCAATGATGGATATTTCAGATACATAAGGGAAAGAGCAGAAGCAAAGGTGGCCGGCTGCAAGGGCTAGGGACTATCAAAAAAAAGGGAGAGAAGTCCTTGTCAAATTAGTTCTGCAAGCAACACCAACGTTTCCCATGAGTTGTTTCCAGCTCGCCAAAACATTGTGCCGGAACCTGACAACTATCTCATCTAAATTTTGGCGGGGAGCTGAAAATGGAAAGCGGAAGGTGCACTGGGTTGCGTGGGACAAAATGTGCAAAAGCAAAAACATGGGAGGACTAGGTTTTAGAGACTATGAAGCCTTTAATAAGGCACTCCTGACGAAACAAGCGTGGAGACTATTGACGGTTCCCGACTCCTTGTGTGCAAGGGTGATCAAGGCTAGATATTATCCAAACACATATTTTTTTAAAATGCATCTTGTCCAAACAGTGCTTCAACTACTTGGAAGAGTATTGTTCATGGTCGTAGTTTGCTAAGAGAAGGGCTGGTATGGAGGATAGGAGATGGTACAAATATTAGAGTGTGGTCTGACAATTGGATTCCTAGGGAGGGTCTGAGAAAACCTTTCGGGATGAAGGATTGTACAAATATAAATACTGTAGATGATCTTCTGGATTATTCAGGCAAGGAATGGGATGTGGCCACACTCGACCGTGTTTTTTTCTCAGCTGATATTGAAGACGTCAAACAAGTGGTTTGTAGGAGGAATTGGACGGGAAGATTACCATGCTTGGAACTACACTAAAAACTAGGTGTTTCACTGTACAGTCTGCATACCATCTTGAAATGCATCTTCGGGAGTTAAGACGGGGCAACCCGGTTTGCTTCTCTTCGGTGAACGCGCGTCAAGGATGGAATGAGCTTTGGAGTACTGAGGTTCCAGGCAAAGCTAAAATCCATGTATGGAAGCTTGTGAGGAACGGATTGGCTGTGGGCGCTGAACTTCGGAGAAGAAACATAAAGATGGAAATTCGCTGTGTAGTATGTAATCGGGAAGAGACAACTTTACACCGGTTCTGGAGATGCCCTTTTGCCAAACAATATTGGAGTCTGGTGCTCGAAGCTCGAGGTAATGACAGCGAGTTTATCCCTCCCAAGCATGTTGTCTCTCAGGCTAGTATGAGCGCTTGGCTACTTGATTGGTTTAGCACACATAAGGAAGGAGAGAAAGCTGTCATGATTATGTCTTTATATCATATGTGGTTGGCGAGGAATGCATGTAGAGATGGAAAGAAAATTGAAAGTGCAAATGCTGTGGTGTGGAGGGTCTGGGCGCTTATTGATGAATGTGTGGCAGTCCAAACAACCAAAGATAGGTTGGCCTCATCATCAGCTGCTATGTCGTGGAGTCCACCAAAGGAGGATTGGCTGAAAGTGAATGTCGATGGAGTTATGAAGAAGGAAGGGGCATGGGCTGGCGGAGGATTGGTCGTTCGTGACCATCATGGCATGTTCCGTTAAGGGGCTTGTCATTTTTTCTCTAACGTTACTGTTCCCGAGCATGCAAAATTGTTGGCTTGCAGGAGGGGAGTCCAACTAGCGACAGAACTTGGTGTAGAAAAGATGTGCTTAGAGACGGACAACCTGGGAGTGGGATGTTGATACGTCTCCGACGTATCTATAATTTATGAAGTATTTATGCCATGTTTACAATAATTTTATATGATTTTGATATGATTTGATTAGAACTAACCCAGACTGATGTTGTTTTCAGCAGAACTACCGTCGTGTCGTTTTTTTGTGCAGAAAAAAAGTTCTCGGAATGAGCTAAAAATTTACGGTGATTTTTTATGGACCAAAAGAAACCCCGAAGCACAAGAGTTGGACCAGAAGAGTCGCGAGGCAACTACAAGGTAGGAGGGCGTGCCCTACCCCCGGGAGGGTGCTCCTACCTTGTCGCTGCCTCGTGGACCCCCTTGACATGAGACCGACGCCAAAAATTCCTATAAATACCAAAACCCCCAGAAATAAACCTAGATCGGGAGTTTCGCCACCGCAAGCCTCTGTAGCCACGAAAAATCAATCTAGGCCTTCTCCGGCACCCTGCCAGAGGGGTCCATCATCACCGGAGACCATGGAGGAGGATCCCGGAGGGGGCCATCATCACCATGGAGGCCAAGGACCAGAGGGAGAACCTCTCCCCATCTAGGGGGAGGCCATAGAGGAGGAAGCACAAGGGGGAGACCCTCACCCCTCTCTCTCGGTGGCGCCAGAGTGCCACCAGGGGAACCATCACCGCGGTGATCATCTTCATCAACATCACCATCTTCAACACCTTCCTAATCTCTTTTAAGTGTTCCACTCTCCCGCACCCCGCTGTAATCCCCTACTTGAACATGGTGCTTTATGCCACATATTATGATCCAATGATGTGTTACCATCCTATGATGTTTTGAGTAGATTTCCTTTGTCTTTTGGGTTGTTTGATGATCTAGATTGGTTTGAGTTGTATGTTTTATTTTGGTGTTGTACTATGGTACCTTCTGCGCTGCGCACACGTGAAGGATTCCTGCTATAGGGTGTTGCAATACGTTCATGATTCTCTTATAGTGGGTTGCTTGAGTGATAGAAGCATACACCCGAGTAAGGGGGTTGTTGCGTATGGGATAAAGGGGACTTGATACTTTAATGCTATGGTTGGGTTTTACCTTAATGATCTTTAGTAGGTGCGTTTGCTTGCTAGATTTCCAATCATAAGTGCATATGATCCAAGAAGAGAATGTATGTTAGTGTCGGCGTCCTGGATTTGGGGGTATCCAGCCTTGCCTGCCTGCGGCCCACCACGTGGCTCCATCGACGGCCCGATACGGCCCAGCTTCAGCATCGACAATACAAGACCCTCGCGAGGGGGACGACGCCAAGACCCCCGAGGAGATCGGCCTCACCAGGCTGACTCCCGAGGGGCAGAGAGTTCTATGCAAGGTTCACCTCATGAGGCTCAGCTGACGTGAGCCATGACGACCAAGGCCAGGCGGGCGCAGAGCGCATGTTTCCTCTTCGGTGCAAAGGAGGCAAGCCACAGGCGCGGAGTCCCGAGGAACCAGCCAAAGGTTTCCATTCTGGTGCAACGAGACCAAGACCGCCAGGACGGCAGGACGGAGGTCATCGACGAGCCCACCGCGGCATCACGACCAGAGACTTTTCACAGGCGAAGACTTCTTTTGTCAGAATAAGTTGTACTACTTGTCCCCTTTCAAATTCGGGCGTTGTGGGATCCCTTCCCGCCAACATTTGGGAAGAGGACCAAGGCCACTATAAATAGGACTAGCCACCACCTCAGAAAGGGGGGACGGGGGCAGGTCGAGTCGAACTAGCTCATACCATACCAGCTCAAGAACACCTCACCTCCTGAGGCTAGTTCATCCACTGTACTAGTTCATCCTCAGTCCTCCGAGGCAATCCACCAAAACGCTGGAATATGGTATTACATCGCAAGGTGGCCCGAACCAGGATAAACTGTTGTGTCTCTGTGTCTCTTTGAGCTTGACGCGCTAGGCTTAGGAGGATCGCGAGTAGGCAGGCTGGGTAGGTTGAGATCTCCGCACGCACCCCAGAGTTCGAACCTCTCAAGGGTTTACGGATCCCATAATCTGACATTTGGCACGCTAGGTAGGGTGTGTCGGATCCTCTCTTCCATCGATCGATCCCATAATCTGACATTTGGCATGCTAGGTAGGGTGGAGTCGCTCAGACGGCTCCAGCGGGCGATGGCTGTGCCCGTCACGCTCCGTCTCCGGTGGCAAACGCTGCCACGGGTCCTGCCGGCCATGAGCAGCAAGCTTCATCGTTGCACCCGTCGGTGCGCCATGACAGGCGGACCGCTACTCCGCCACTGACCCCAGCAGCTTCGTCATCTCACTTGCGTTGCGGCCAGGTGGATGCGCAGGCCGCTCTGCTCATGGCGCGGGAGCTCCTTTGCTACCGCCCGTTTGGTAACCTCTACGAGGAGTGGCTCGAGCGGATCGCTGAGCTCTAAGCGTTGCGCATGGGGGCTCCGCCGAGCCGGCTCGCTTCCCGCCTCAACACCCACCTGCAGTGGGCAACGTGGCACACGGGGCTCCTTCACCACCTCCGGCCCAGGGCGTCATCGTCGAGCCAAGGCGTGTGGCTCCACGGCGCAACCCGCCGCACCCTGCGCCAGCTCGGGAGGACGTGAGCTGCCAGGTGGTGCAGCGTCCCCAAGGAGAAGCGTGCGTGCTTCCAGCACCCCAGCACCAGGCCCGCATACCGCTGCAGGAGGTGGCGGTGCACGTGCACCAGGACCCATTTCCACCCCCTCGATGACCTCCAGTGGCCACGGCAGGATGCCGCACGTTCACTCCAGAGCTCCGCAACGTCGTCTGGCCAAGCAAGTTCAAGCCTGACCTGCCTCCATGCTACGACGGTACCGCCGACCCCGCTGAGTTCCTACAGCTCTACGAGCTGAGCATCGATGCGGCCAGCGGCGACGAGAAGATCATGGCAAATTGGTTCCTGATGGCCCTCAAGGATGGCGCGTGTTCTTGGCTCCTGAACCTGACCGAGGGGTCGGTTTCTTCCTGGGAGGAGATGCGCATCCGCTTCATCGCTAACTTCCAGGGCACTCGCGACCGTCTGCCAGCTACGGGTGACCTGCGTCGCATCAAGAAGCAACCTGGAGAGACCCTGCAGAAGTATATCCAGCGCTTCAACAACGTCAACCTCAAGATCCCCAAGGTGTCGGACGAGGCCATCATCTCAGCGTTCACTGATGGCGTCCGCGATGTCAAGATGAAGGAGGAGCTCGCCATCCATGAGGATCTCTGCACCGCTCTGGAGATGTTCAACATGGCGAACAAGTGTGCAAGGGTTGAGGAGGGACGCCTGCTACGTCTTGAGCTTGCATTGGTTTTCCTTGAAGAGGAAAGGGTGATGCAGCAATAGTAGCGTAAGTATTTCCCTCAGTTTTTGAGAACCAAGGTATCAATCCAGTAGGAGGCTCCTCAAAAGTCCCACGCACCTACACAAACAAACAAAGAACTCGCAACCAACGCTATAAAGTGGTTGTCAATCCCTTCACGGCCACTTGCGAAAGTGAGATCTGATAGAGATAGTATGATAAGATAAATATATTTTTGGTATTTTATGATATAGATTGGAAAATTAAAGATGCAAATAAAAGTAGATTGAAAGCTTATATGATAAAAGATAGACCTGGGGGCCCATAGGTTTCACTAGTGGCTTCTCTCAAGATAGCATAAGTATTACGGTGGATGAACAAATTACTGTCGAGCAATTGATAGAAAAGTGAATAATTATGAGATTATCTAGGCATGATCATGTATATAGGCATCAAGTCTGTGACAAGTAGACCGACTCCTGCCTGCATCTACTACTATTACTCCACACATCGGCCGCTATCCAGCATGCATCTAGAGTATTAAGTTCATAAAGAACAGTGTAATGCATTAAGAAAGCTGACATGATGTAGAGGGATAAACTCATGCAATATGATATAAACCCCATCTTTTTATCCTCGATGGCAACAATACAATACATGCCTTGCTGCCCCTGCTGTCACTAGGAAAGGACACCGCAAGATTGAACCCAAAGCTAAGCACTTCTCCCATTGCAAGATAGATCAATTTAGTAGGCCAAACTAAACTGATAATTCGAAGAGACTTGCAAAGATAACTCAATCATACATAAAAGAATTCAGAGGAGATTCAAATATTTCTCATAGATAAACTTGATCATAAACCCACAATTCATCGGATCTCGACAAACACACCGCAAAAAGAGTTACATCGAATAGATCTCCAAGAAGATCGAGGAGAACATGGTATTGAGATCCAAAAAGAGATAAGAAGCCATCTAGCTAATAACTATGGACCAGAAGGTCTGTGGTAAACTACTCACAACTCATCGGAGGGGCTATGGTGTTGGTGTACAAGCCCTCTGTGGTCGATGCCCCCACCTGCGGAGCGCCGGCGAAGGCTCCAAGATGGGATCTCGCGGATACAGAAGGTTGCGATGGTGGAATTAGGTTTTCGTGGCTTGTTCTGATGTTCTCGGGGTACGTGGGTATATATAGGAGGACGAAGTAGGTCGGTGGCCGCCCGAGGGGCCCACGAGATAGGGGGCGCGCCCTGTAGGGGTGGGCGCGCCCTCCACCCTCGTGGCCGCCTCGATTGCTTCTTGACTTGCACTCCAAGTCCTCTGGGTCACGTTTGTTCCAAAAATCATGCTCCCGAAGGTTTCATTGCGTTTGGACTCCGTTTGATATTCCTTTTCTTCGAAACACTAAAATAGGCAAAAAAAAAACAGCAATACGGGCTGGGCCTCCGGTTAGTAGGTTAGTCCCAAAAATGATATAAATGTGTTGAGTAAAGCCCATAAACATCCAAAACAAGTAATATAATAGCATGGAACAATAAAAAATTATAGATACGTTGGAGATGTATCAAGCACCCCCAAGCTTAATTCCTGCTCGTCCTTGAGTAGATAAATGATAAAAACAGAATTTTTGATGTGGAATGCTACCTAGCATAAATCTCAATGTAATTTTCTTTATTGTGGCATGAATGTTCAGATCCAAATGATTCAAAATAAAAGTTCATATTGACATAAGAAATAGTAATACTTCAAGCATACTTAATCAAAGCAATCATGTCTTCTCAAAATAACATGGCTAAAGAAAGTTATCCCTACAAAATCATATAGTCTGGCTGTTGCTCTATCTTCATCACACAAAGTATTTAATCATGCACAACCCCGATGACAAGCCAAGCAATTGTTTCATACTTTAGCAATCTCAACCTTTTTCAACTTTCACGCAATACACATGAGCGTGAGCCATGGACATAGCACTATATGTGGAATAGAATGGTGGTTGTGGAGAAGACAAAAAAAAGGAGAAGATAGTCTCACATCAACTAGGCGTATCAACGGGCTATGGAGATGCCCATTAATAGATATCAATGTGAGTGAGTAGGGATTGCCATGCAACGGATGCACTAGAGCTATAAATGTATGAAATCTCAACAAAAGAAACTAAGTGGGTGTGCATCCAACTCGCTTGCTCATGAATACCTAGGGCACTTCGAGGAAGCCCATCATTGGAATATACAAGCCAAGTTCTATAATAAAAAATTCCCACTAGTATATGAAAGTGACAACATAGGAGACTCTCTATCATGAAGATCATGGTGCTACTTTGAAGCACAAGTGTGGTAAAAGGATAGTAGCATTGTCCCTTCTCTCTTTTTCTCTCATTTTTTATTTTTTATTATTTTTTCTTTTTTTCTTTCATTCTCTTTTTTTCTTTTGGGCCTTTCTTTTTTTTCTTTTGTCCTTTCACTTTTTCTTTTTCTTTTTTTAGTCCGAAGTCTCATCCCGACTTGTGGGGGAATCATAGTCTTCATCATCCTTTCCTCACTGGGACAATGCTCTAATAATGAAGATCATCACACTTTTATTTACTTACAACTCAAGATTACAACTCAATACTTAGAACAATATATGACTCTATATGAATGCCTCCAGCGGTGTACCGGTATATGCAATGAATCAAGAGCGACATGTATGAAAATTATGAAGGTGGCCTTGCCACAAATACGATGTCAACTACATGATCATGCAAAGAGCAATATGACAATGATGATGCGTGTCATATAAACGGAACAGTGAAAAGTTGCATGACAATATATCTCGGAATGGCTATGGAAATGCCATTATAGGTAGGTATAGTGGCTGTTTTGAGGAAGGTATATGCTGGGTGTATGGTACCGGTGAAAATTGCGCGGCACGAGAGAGGCTAGCAGTGGTGGAAGGTGAGAGTGCGCATAATCCATGGACTCAACATTAGTCAAAAAGAGCTCATGTACTTATTGCAAAAATCTTCAAGTCATCAAAAACAAAGTATTACACGCATGCTCCTAGGGGGATAGATTGGTAGGAAAATACCATCGCTCGTCCCCGACTGCCACTCATAAGGAAGACAATAAATAAATAAAATTGTGCTCCAACTTCATCACAAAGCGGTTCACCATATGTGCATGCTACGGGAATCAAAAACTTCAACACAAGCATTCTTTAAATTCATAATCACCCAACTAGCATGACTTTAATATCACTACCTCCATATCTCAAAACAATTATCAAGTATCAAATTGATCAAAGCATCCAATTCACTTTCTATGATAGTTTTTATTATACCCAACTTGGATGCCTACCATTCTAGGACCAATTTTATAACCATAGAAAATACCATGCTGTTCTAAGAGACTCTCAAAATAATATAAGTGAAGCATGAGAGATCAACAATGTCTACAAAATTAAGCCACCGCCGTGCTCTAAAAGTTATAAGTGAAGCACTAGAGCAAAAACTATCAAGCTCAAAAGATATAAGTGAAGCACATAGCATATTCTAATGAATTCTAATCAAGTGGGCTTCTCCCAAAAGGTATGTACATCAAGTATGATTGTGGTAAACTAAAAATCAAATACTAATATCATACACGACGCTCCAAGCAAAACACATATCATGTGGCGAATAAAAATATAGCTCCAAGAAAAGTTACCAATGAACGAAGACGAAAGAGGGGATGCCTTCCGGGGGCATCCCCAAGCTTAGGCTTTTGTCTATTCTTGAATATCTTGGGGTGGCATGAACAACCCCAAGCTTAGGCTTTTGCCACTCCTTATTCCATAGTCCATCAAATCTTTACCCAAAACTTGAAAACTTCACAACACAAAACTCAACAGGAAATCTCATAAGCTCCGTTAGTGAAAGAAAGAAAAACCACCACATAAGGTACTGTAATGAACTCATTCTTTATTTATATTGGTGTTAAACCTACTTTATTTCAAGTTCTCTATGGTTCATACCACTTAATACTAGCCATAGATGCATCAAAACAAGCAAACAACACGCGAAAAACAGAATCTGTCAAAAACAGAACAGTCTGTAGCAATCTGAAACCCACGAATACTTCTGGAACTCTAAAAATCCTCCCAAAATAGGAAGTCCTGGAAAATTTGTCTATTGATCTACAGCAAAAATAATCAACGCAAAAGAACGTTTCTGTGATTTAAAAAAACTAAATTCGTGCGCGCAAAGTTTTTGTTTTTCAGCAGAATCAAATTAACTATCACCATAGGTTATCCTATAGGTTCTACTTGGCACAAACACTAATTAAAACATAAAAACACATCTAAACAGAAGGTAGCGGCAAAATTTATTACTAAACAGAAACAAAAACAAAAAACACAAATAAAATTGGGTTGCCTCCCAACTAGCGCTATCGTTTAACGCCCCTAGCTAGACATAAAAGCGAGGATATATCTAAGTAGTGCCATCTTTGGCACTCAATTCATAAGTAGCTCGCATGATAGATTCATAAGGTAATTTAAATTTCTTTCTTGGAAAGTGCTCCATGCCTTTCCTTAATGGAAATTGGAATCTAATATTCCCTTCCTTCATATCAATAATCACGCCAATCATTCTAAGGAAAGGTCTACCAAGAATAACAGGGCAAGAAAGATTGCAATCTATATCAAGAACGATAAAATCTATGGGCACCAAATTTCTATTTGCAACAATGAGAACATCATTGATCCTTCCCATTGGCTTTTTAATGGTGGAATCTGCAAGGTGCAAATTTAAAGAGCAATCATCAAGATCATGGAAACCTAGAATATCACATAAAGTTTTCAGAATCGTGGAAACACTAGCAGCCAAATCACACAAAGCATAACACTCATGATCTTTAATTTTAATCTTTATAGTAGGTTCCCACTCATCATTAAGTTTTCTAGGTATAGAAACTTCCAAATTAAGTTTTTCATCAAAAGATTGCATCAAGGCATCAACGATATGTTTGGTAAAAGCTTTATTTTGACTATAAGGTGAGGAGAATTCACAACGGATTGCAACAAGGAAATACAACCTTCTAAAGAACAATTATCATAATCAAATTCCTTGAAACCCAAGATAGTGGGTTTGATGCTATTTAAAGTCTTGACCTCTCCAATCCCACTTTTACCAAAATTAGCATCAAGATCTAAAAACTCCGAATTATTGGGACGCCTTTTAACTAAAGTTGACTCATCTCCAGTCCCATCATTATTAAGATTCATATTGCAGAACAAAGATCTAATAGGGGACACATCAATAACTTTAAGATCTTCATCCTTATTTTCATGGAAACTAGAAGAACACGCTTTTATAAAGCAATCTTTCTTAGCACGCAATCTAGCGGTTCTTTCCTTGCACTCATCAATGGAAATTCTCATTGCTTTGAGAGACTCATTGATATCATGCTTAGGAGGAGTATATCTAAGTTTAAGAGAATCAACATCAAGCGAAAGTCTATCCACGTTCCTAGCCAAATCATCAACTTTGAGCAAATTTTCTTCAAACAAGGCATTAAAATTATTTTGAGAGATCATAAATTCTTTCACACTATTATCAAAATCAGAGGGCATCTTATTAAAATTACCATAAGAATTATTGTAGGAATTTCCATAATTATTAGAGGAATTACTAGGGAACGGTCTAGGATTAAAGTTTCCTCTATAAGCATTGTTTCCAAAACTATTCCTACCAACAAAATTCACATCCATAGATTCATTATTATTCTCAATCAAAGTAGACAAAGGCCTATCATTGGGATCAATAGGAGCACTCTTAGTAGCAAACAATTTCATAAGTTCATCCATCTTTCCACTCAAAACATTAATTTATTCTATAACATGCACTTTTTTACTAGTAGATCTTTCGGTGTGCCATTGAGAATAATTAGCCATAATATTATCAAGAAGTTTTGTAGCATCTCCTAAAGTGATTTCCATAAACGTGCCTCCCGCGGCCGAATCTAAAAGATTTCTAGAAGCAAAATTCAATCCGGCATAAAATTTTTGTATGATCATCCATAAATTCAAACCATGAGTAGGGCAATTGCGAATCATCAATTTCATTCTTTCCCAAGATTGGGCAACATGCTCATGATCAAGTTGTTTAAAGTTCATAATATCGTTCCTAAGAGTGATGATCTTAGCAGGAGGAAAATACTTAGAGATAAAAGCATCTTTGCACTTGTTCCAAGAATCAATACTATTTTTAGGCAAAGAAGAAAACCAAACTTTAGCACGATCCCTAAGTGAAAACGGAAATAACTTCAATTTAACAATATCGTTATCCGTATCTTTCTTCTTTTGCATATCACACAAATCCACAAAGTTGTTTAGATGGGTAGCGGCATCTTCACCAGGAAGGCCGGCAAATTGATCTTTCATAACAAGATTCAGCAAAGCAGTATTGATTTCACAAGACTCAACATCATTAAGAGGAGCAATCGGAGTACTAAGTTAATCATTATTATTGGTATTGGAGAAATCACACAATTTGGTATTATCTTGCGCCATGGTGACAAGTAATCCGCACACAAGCAAACAGAAAAAAGGCAAGCAAAAGAGAGAGGAGAAGATTGGGAAAGAGAGGGCGAATAAAACGACAAGGGTGAAGTGGGGGAGAGGAAAACGAGAGGCAAATGGCAAATAATGTAAATGCGAGGGAGATGAGTTTGCGATGGGTACTTGGTATGTCTTAACTTGAGCGAAGACCTCCCCGGCAACGGTGCCACAAATCCTTCTTGCTACGTCTTGAGCTTGCGTTGGTTTTCCTTGAAGAGGAAAGGGTGATGCAGCAATAGTAGCGTAAGTATTTCCCTCAGTTTTTGAGAACCAAGGTATCAATCCAGTAGGAGGCTCCTCAAAAGTCCCACGCACCTACACAAACAAACAAAGAACTCGCAACCAACGCAATAAAGGGGTTGTCAATTCCTTCACGGCCACTTGCGAAAGTGAGATCTGATAGAGATAGTATGATAAGATAAATATATTTTTGGTATTTTATGATATAGATTGGAAAAGTAAAGATGCAAATAAAAGTAGATTGAAAGCTTATATGATAAAAGATAGACCCGGGGGCCATAGGTTTCACTAGTGGCTTCTCTTAAGATAGCATAACTATTACGGTGGATGAACAAATTACTGTCGAGCAATTGATAGAAAAGTGAATAATTATGAGATTATCTAGGCATGATCATGTATATAGTCATCACGTCCGTGACAAGTAGACCGACTCCTGCCTGCATCTACTACTATTACTCCACACATCGACCGATATCCAGCATGCATCTAGAGTATTAAGTTCATAAATAACAGAGTAACGCATTAAGAAAGATCACATGATGTAGAGGGATAAACTCATGCAATATGATATAAACCCCATCTTTTTATCCTCGATGGCAACAATACAATACGTGCCTTGCCGCCCCTGCTGTCACTGGGAAAGGACACCACAAGATTGAACCCAAAGCTAAGCACTTCTCCCATTGCAAGAAAGATCAATCTAGTAGGCCAAATCAAACTGATAATTTGAAGAGACTTGCAAAGATAACTCAATCATACATAAAAAAATTCAGAGGAGATTCAAATATTTCTCATAGATAAACTTGATCATTGAGGGAGTCTTGGACTAGGGGGTGTCCGGATAGCCGGACTATCATCATCGGCCGGACTCCAAGACTATGAAGATACAAGATTGAAGACTTCGTCCCGTGTCCGGATGGGACTTTCCTTGGCGTGGAAGGCAAGCTTGGCAATACGGATATGTAGATCTCCTACCATTGTAACCGACTCTGTGTAACCCTAGCCCTCTCCGGTGTCTATATAAACCGGAGGGTTTTAGTCCGTAGGACGAACAACCATTACAACAATCATACCATAGGCTAGCTTCTAGGGTTTAGCCTCCTTGATCTCGTGGTAGATCCACTCTTGTACTACCCATATCATCAATATTAATCAAGCAGGAGTAGGGTTTTACCTCCATCGAGAGGGCCCGAACCTGGGTAAAAACATCGTGTCCCTTGTCTCCTGTTACCATCTGCCTAGACGCACAGTTCGGGACCCCCTACCCGAGATCCGCCGGTTTTGACACCGACATTGGTGCTTTCATTGAGAGTTCCTCTGTGTCGTCACCGATAGGCTTGATGGCTTCTTCAATCAACAACAACGCAGTCCAGGGTGAGAATTTTCTCCCAGACAGATCTTCGTGTTCGGCGGCTTCGCACTGCGGGCCAATTCTCTTGGCCATCTGGAGCAGATCGAAAGCTACACCCCTGGCCATCAGGTTAGGTCTGGAAGCCTAAACGTCACGGCTGACATCCGCGGAGACTTGTTCTTCGATGGATTCGAGCCACAGCCGGGCGTGCCGCACTGTCACGATGGGCATGATCTAGCTCTGCCGCCGGACAGTACCTTGGAGGCCGCACGCAAATCCGCTCCAACCCATAGTTCGGAGCCGACCGTGCAGATCGAGGACCGGTGGCTGGACACCGCCTCGGGAGCTGCAACTGCTACAACGATGGAGCCGAATACCGACCTTGTCCTTTGCAAAGCTCGTGACTCCGAGGTGCCGAACTCCCTTCCGGACTCCGAACCTCCTCTGCCCCTGCCGATCGAATCCGATTGGGCGCCGATCATGGAGTTCACCGCTGCGGACATCTTTCAGCACTCACCCTTTGGCGACATCCTGAATTTGCTAAAGTATCTCTCATTATTAGGAGAGCCCTGGCCGGACTGCGGTCAGGATAGTTGGGATGTGGACGACGAAGAAATTCAAAGCCCACCCACCACCCACTTTGTAGCCACTGTCGACGATCTAACCGACATGCTAGACTACGACTCCGAAGACATCGACGGTATGGATGACGATGCCGAAGACGATCAAGAACCAGCGCCTACAGGGCACTGGAAGACCACCTAGTCATACGACATATACATGGTGGACACCCCAAAGGATGGGGACGACGAAGAAGCAGCAGAGGTAGATTCCTCTAAGAAACAGCCCAAGCGCCGACGTCAGTGGCGCCGCTCTAAATCCCGCCACAGCAAGAATGGAGATTCTGGCACCGGAGATAATAACACCCCAGAGAGTGCCGAAGACAACCCCCTCCAGCAAGATTCAGCACAGGAGGACGGGGAAGCCAGCCCTCAAGAGAGAACGGCAGACGAGGAGGATGAAAATTACATGCCTCCCTCCGGAGACGAGGCAAGCCTCAACGACGACAAATTCGTCGTGCCCGAGGATCCTGTCGAACAAGAGCGTTTTAAACGCAGGCTAATGGCCACGGTGAACAGCCTAAAGAAAAAGCAGCAACAGCTTCGAGCTGATCAAGACCTGCTGGCCGACAGATGGACCGAGGTCCTCGTGGCCGAGGAGTATGAACTCGAACGCCCCTCCAAAAGCTACCCAAAACGCAAGTTGCTCCCCCGACTAGAGGAGGAAACATACAAACCTTCATCACCAGCGCACAATACGGCAGACCGACCACCTCGTGGCCGCGACAGAGAGGCATCTAGGCCCTCCGCCAGAACCATACCCCGACACCGCTCGAAAAGCGCGAAGCCACGGGGGAATGCGCCGGACTTGCGGGATATATTGGAGGATAAGGCAAAACAATCAAGATCTATCTACGGATCACGTGGGCGCCCCATGACCCACGACGGCTACCGTCGCGCCGGACACAGCAACTCCGGCCGGGCCGAACACAGCAGACAAAGCTCTCTTGAGCTACGTCGTGATATTGCTCAATATAGAGGCGCCGCACACCCACTATGCTTCACAGACGAAGTAATGGATCATCAAATCCCTGAAGGGTTTAAACCCGTGAACATTGAATCCTACGATGGCACAACAGACCCCGCGGTTTGGATCGAAGATTATCTCCTTCATATCCATATGGCCCGCGGTGACGATCTCCACGCCATCAAGTATCTCCCACTCAAGCTTAAAGGGCCAGCTCGGCATTGGCTTAATAACTTGCCAGCAGAATCAATTGGGTGTTGGGAGGACCTGGAAGCCGCATTTCTCGACAACTTCCATGGCACATATGTGTGACCACCAGACACCGATGACCTAAGCCATATAATTCAGCAGCCAGACGAATCGGCCAGACAATTCTGGACATGGTTCCTCACAAAGAAAAATCAAATCGTCAATTGTCCGGATGCAGAGGCCCTCGCAGCCTTCAAACATAACATCCGCGACGAGTGGCTGGCCCGGCACCTAGGACAGGAAAAGCCAAAATCCATGGCAGCCCTCACATCACTCATGACCCGCTTCTGTGCGGGAGAGGACAGCTGGCTAGTTCGCAGTAACAACCTCAGCAAAAATTCTGGCAGTCCGGACAGCAAGGACCGCAATGGCAGGTCACGTCTCAACAAAAACAAACGCCGCGTTAACGGCGATAACACTGATGATACGGCAGTCGACGCCGGATTCAGAGGCTCTAAACCTGGTCAGCGGAAGAAGCCATTCAAAAGAACCACTCCGGGCCCGTCCAATTTGGACCGAATACTCGACCGCTCTTGCCAGATACATGGCACCCCCGAAAAGCCAGCTAACCACACCAACAGGGATTGTTGGGTATTCAAGCAGGCAGGCAAGTTAATTGTCGAAAACAATGACAAGGGGCTGCATAGCGACGACGAGGAAGAGACCCGGCCGCCGAACAGTAGAGGACAGAAGGGTTTTCCCCCACAAGTCCGAACGGTAAATATGATATATGCAACCCACATACCCAAGAGGGAGCGGAAGCGTGCACTTAGGGACGTATATGCGATGGAACCAGTCGCCCCGAAGTTCAATCCATGGTCCTCTTGCCCGATCACTTTCGATCGAAGGGACCACTGTCACACCCTAGCTAGTTATGCATTAGAGTGTTGCATCATGTCTATTTTTTTCATCAGAAACCTGAAATGGGGATAACAGAACCCCCAGCCCCCTCTGAGACCAACTAGGGTTTACTAAAAACTTTTTCAATGAACCTGAAATGCCCTTCTAAAATGTCCATCATTTTTGTCTTGGTTCAGAACCTCTGCCAAAAGTGATGCACAATTTCCTAGGTCATCTTAGGGTCTCTGAATTAAATCATAAATATTTGAATTTGGGCATTTAAAATTATATCAAATATTTCAAATGCTCAAATATCTCCAAACTAAAATGTTTCATGTTGGAAATAATCCAACTATGGACCAGGTGCAGTTTGGTGATTTTAGGAGTTACCTAAGTATTTTTATTAATTCAACAAAGTTGTAGAAAAATAGAAAAAGAAAATAACAGGAAAGGGAAAACTTACCTGGCGCCCAGCACCCGGCCCACCTGCCGGCCCAGCCCAGCGCCGCGCCAGCGAGCTGCTTGCCGGCCAGGCAGGCAGGCAGGTGCTTGACGGCAGCACCGCAGCCCGCCACGCAGCTGCACGCCGCCCTGCTTCCTCCTCTCGCCGCCTAGCCGGCCTGGATGAGCTCCACGTCGAGCCGTGAACCCCCAGGACACCTCCATTCCTCCCCAACTCCTCTCTCTCGCTCTCCCTAGCCATGGCCGACGCCATCGCCGCCACCCCCTCGCCGTAGGCGTGCTCTCCGTCATCGCCACGCCGTGCCACCGTGTCCAGAGGCTCCGCCACCCTCCTCTCCTTCGAGCTAGCCGAGCCCCGAGCGCTCGCGTGCCCCGAAGCCGCCGCATCGACCTCGACCGAACCGCCGTCGCCGGAGATCCCCTTCGCCGTCGCCGCCGCACCAGCCCATCCCCGACCGCGCCGTCCGTTCCATCAAGACCGCAGTGAGCTGGGCTAACTTCCCCTCCTTCTCTTTCTTGCTCTCGTGCACCACAACGAGCACACGGAGCTCACCCGCACTCACCGCCGCGGACCACGTCGTCGACATGCCTCCGGCTAACCACCGGCCACCTCACCTTGTCCATCGCACTAACCACGCCGCGCTGAGGCTAACCGTGCACTCCCCGCACCTCACCGCACACCCTAGCCCGAGTTCGCTTCCACCCGAACTCCGGCGGCCGCCAAAGTCGTCGCCGGCGCCAACTTCGGCCACCCCGACCCCAACTGACTCCGCCAAGAGCCGCGGCTCGTCCTCAGCTCCACTCCGATGCCCTCCGCGCCCCTTTTGGTGGCCGGAACGGCCAAAACCACTTTCCGCCGCCGCGTCGGGCTCGCCGGCGGCTAAACGCCGACGCAGCTGACCTGTTTTGACCACGGGTGGGCCCTGGTTGACTCCGTTGAGTCGCTGACAAGTGGGGCCCAGCCCTGTTAACAAACCTAGTTTAGTTTTAATTAATTTTTAACTAAACTAATGACCCTGACACCCTGGACCCACTGTCAGGTTTGACCTGGACGTCTCCGTTGACCCTGACGTCATTCTGACGCATGGCTGACGCAATAAAATAATTTCTGGATTTATTCTAGTATAGGAAATTCCAGAATATAGTTTAAACTTCAAAAATTCATAACTTTTAATCTGTAACTCCAAATCAAACAAGTTATATATGAAAAATGATCAGAAAAATCCAATCTATCCATCTGTACTGTTTCCATGCATGATTAAACAAGTTAACTTGATGTTTAATGCAGAACAAGATAAAACACTTTAAAGGGCCATGTATGAGTTTGAAATTTGAATCTTTGGTTCAAATTGGTTCAAACCCTTCTGGTCTTAGTTGCATTAGCCCAACACACTCATATTGCCATGTTTCATGCATGCATCATATTGTCGCACATTGTTTGGTGATGGCTGTGTATCGGTGTTCTTTGCGGCAGGTTCTGCCTTCGAGGAGTACCGTGATTACCCTAGCGAAGAACCGTATCAGTGCATCGACCCATCAGGCAAGCAACCAACCGTTTGATCATATCGATACAATCCCATGTTCTCGCTCTTGCTCTCTTTTACTGCATTAAGACAACGCGTTTCAAACTGCTGTGTGCTTCGGTAGTTGAACCCATTTCCTCTGCATGACCTGTCATTGCCATAGTAACTAGATGAAACCCACTAGCATGTGTAGGAGTTGTTTGAGCCATATGTATGTGTTGTTCCTACCTTGCTATGCCTGCTATGCTTAGAGTCGTGTCAGGTCTGGTTCATCTGGGTGATGGGCTAGAGTGAAATGATCATATCAGTTTGAGAGTGGTGTGTTGAACACGATTTGGTAAAGGTATCGATGAGAGGCCATGTAGGAGTACATGGTGGGTTGTTTCATTGAAGCCGTCCTTAAGCACTGAGATCTGTATGTGTGATTTAAGATTCAGCTACTACCATGCATTGGGCCCGAAACCAATGGACCCTCTCGGCTTCTTATTCACCCTAGTCTTCTGTCCAGGAGTTGCAAGTAGTTTCTGGTGTTTGTAGCCTACTGGAGGCCGTGGACAGCGCTGACCGTAGGGGTGGGCTGTGATGCGGTAGGTATGTGCCGGGTGTACCGGATGCCCGTTTGGTATCTCGGGAACCCTGTTCACATCGTTTGGGGCTGTGAGCGAAACTTCGGCCGGATCTCCTCATGGATGGAACCCAAATAGGCGATAAACCTGGACTAGAGACTTAGGTGTCTAGGTAGGTCGTGGCCGACACCCACGTTGGGCTTCCGCTTGAAGGTTGCCGAGTACATGTCGTGTAAACGACGGTAAGTGGTGAGAGCGTGTATGAAGAAGTACACCCCTGCAGGGTTAACCTAATCTATTCGAATAGCCGCGTACGCGGTAAAGGACTACTTGGTTGCCTATACAGTTCATAGACAAGTAAATGGAAACTACTAAAAGCCTCAAGATAAGCGTGAGTGCCGAGGATGGCTCTTCCGTAGGAAGACGGAGGTGGATCCTCGGTAGAGTATTGAGTGGTGAGTAGTGGACTCGAGTGCGCAAAACCATTTCAAGTTGGAGTCTCGTAGGATAGTTTAGCCAAGAGTCAAAGCTGGCTTGCTGCAATAACTCCACCAACCCTTCTTGATAATGTGCATGTATGTAGGATCTGATGTAAGTCTTGCTAAGTACCTTTGTACTCATGTTGCTATAATTTACATTTTTTTACAGAAGACGGTGCAACCCCTTCTGATGGGTTCTTCATAGACGTTGACATCAATGAGTAGGCTAAGACCCAGGTGGTGATCCTGAGCTTGTGAAGGACCACGTAGTATAGCTAGGCTTTCCAAGCCTCTTTTATTTTACTAGTTGTCTGTACTCAGACATGTTACTTCCGCTGCTGGTTTGTATGACTGTATGACTTGAATGCTAGGTCGTGTGACCCGTACTTGTGTGTATGCTATGTATGGCTCTCTGAGCCTTTAAATAAAGTACCTGTGTCATAGAGTCATGTTGTGATGCCTTGTTGTATTTGCACATATCGAGCATATTGTGTGTATGATTGAAATGCTTGGTATGTGTGGGATCTGACTATCTAGTTGTTTATCTTTAGTAGCCTCTCTTACCGGGAAATGTCTCCTAGTGATTCCACTGAGCCATGGTAGCTTGCTACTGCTCCGGAACACTTGGCTGGCCGGCATGTGTCCTTCTTCGTTCCTGTGTCTGTCCCTTCGGGGAAATGTCACGCATTGAGTACCGGAGTCCTGTTAGCCCGCTACAGCCCGGTTTACCGGAGTCCTGCTAGCCCAGTGCTACAGCCCGGAACTTACTTGCTGATGACCGACACGTTCGATGTTGGGTCATGGATGCCTGTCCCTGTAAGTCTGCGCCACTTTGGGTTTACAACTAGCCATGTCAGCCCGGGCTCCTTTTCATATGGATGCTAGCGACACTATCATATACGTGTGCCAAAAGGCGCAAACGGTCCCGGGCAAAGGTAAGGCGACACCCGTGGGAATACCGTGCGTGAGGCCGCAAAGTGATATGAGGTGTTACAGGCTAGATCGATGTGACATTGAGTCGGGGTCCTGACAGCGTTGGCATCAGAGCCGGACTGCCTGTAGGTTCTCCAAGCCAAACTGGTCGATGTTGAGTCTAGAAATGCTTTAGTTATATATAAGGGAATTGATTGTGGGATGGTACGTAAGGCTCTTTTTACTCCTTTATCTTATGACATTCTGATCTGAGTCAGTCTATTCTTCCACCGGGGGTTAAGGAATTAGGATCTCTTCTCTCTATCAGGTTCACGTGTTACTAATCAGTAGTACCTTATAGGTTTGATGGATACAAGCCTAGTTCAGTTCTACTACCACATTATGTTGCTAAGTTGGACCTGGAACTTTGATATGATGTTGTTGAGTGTGTATGAGATCCTTGTCAAATGTCTCAAAATCCTTTTTGAGCATTTACAGTTGTTATGCTATCGAAATTTTGCTAGAAATTCTAATGCCTTTGCATTATGATTGTGCTTTCAGATGGCCACTCGCGACCAAAATCAAGTGGTTCGCCTGACTCGATGCCTAGATGTACCCGGCCATACTGCTATGTTGGTCAGGGTAATGACTGAGGCTGGATACCGTTGGTATCCTGAGTACACGGTCGAAGAGCAGTTTCGAGATTTTAATCAAAGCCAGTATCTTTGCACTGTCAGGATATTTCCATCTTATCCTGGATCCACCGAGCCCCTTCACTGCTCTTATGGACTCGGGGTTACTGTTGAGATGGCTGTGCAGGATGCCGCCTACTCTATGATGACCATCATGCGAGTCAGGACTGGCCTATTTCGGGACTCTGATTTCCCGTATATGCCAGCATCACTTCCGGGAGCACAAGGGTATCTCCAGGCTATCTATGCTGACCCCACTCAGGAGGATTCACTAACTCGCACCACTGCTGAGTTGCTCGAGGATAAGGACCGTGAAAACCGGGCCTTGAGAATGGAGCTCTTCAACACCCGCGCTGATCATTGGGCCACCTTGACTCGGTTTGCACTGGCTGTGCAAGCTGGATACATGGATATGAGAGATCTCTATCCTGTTAGGTCTGCTCTGCCGGACATGATGGATTGGCGTGACGTGGGAGGCATCACCCCGCCTCGTGGTCCCCGCAGGCCACCGTTTACTGGTCCAAGACCTCACCCTAGCCCTTTTGGTCCACAAGCTCCGCGAGATCGTCTGTTTCCGGATGCTCACGTTGAACTTCCAGGTTATGGAGGAGACTTTTATGAGAACTACTACGGAGACGTCTGAGTTAGTAGTAGTTCCACTAGTTCTGTAATGGTTGTATTTCCACCGCTCTGCGAGGCCTGTGGAATATGACTTAGTGTGTATCATTCCGGAGGTGTATGAAAAATAATGTATAGGAGCTTGGAATGCCTCCGATGAGATGTAATCTCCCTTTCACCGTAGTAGTACTTTGTTTGGTCTTGTACTAAACCTTGTATGGTGTGTATGACGATGGAATAAAGAAGTAGTTTCTGTATCTACCATGTCATACAGATGATCATCTTGCATTCTGAGTTGTCCATTACATTCTACATTCTATGTCGGAATCTTAGCATTTTGGACTAAACCATTGTCTTGTTTTTCCTAGGATGGTTAACACACGCAAAAACCCTGCTCCCCAAGAGCAGGCCGAAGGCAGTGAAGTCAGGAATGCAAATCTGCCTCATCCTCCTTCTCTAGCCGAAGTTATGCTGGAAGCCGAGAGAAACAAGCGGGAGACCAATCGTTTGTTGGAGCGCATCGAGCAGAACACAGCACACCATCAGAGAAATAACTTGGTGTCACTCAGTGATTTCATCAAGTTACACCCGCCTACCTTCCACCACTCCGTCGAGCCTCTCGACGCCGATGACTGGCTTCGCAGTATTACTCACAAACTGCATTCAGCACTTGTAGCTGAGGCTGATAAGGTCACCTTTACTGCATATCATCTTGAAGGCCCCGCCAGTCTCTGGTGGGAGAATTATGAAGCTATGCGCCCAGCGGACCATGTCACTACTTGGGCTGAATTCAGCGAGGCTTTCCGTGAACATCACATTCCGGAGGGTCTCATGGATCGTAAACGTGAGGAGTTCTATAGCTTCACTCAAGGTCGACTCTCTGTTGACGCTTACAGCAGGGAGTTCGGTAACCTTGCACGTTATGCAACTGAGGAAGTTTCTACCGATGCCAAGAAGCAGGCAAGGTTCCGTAAGGGACTTAGTCCTGAGCTCCGTCGTGACTTCCGTCTGCATGAGTGCACCTCTTTTCAGAAGCTTGTGAATAAAGCCATCAGTGCTGAGACGGGACAGACTGATTTCGATGCATCACGCAAGCATGGTCGTGATTTGGGTTCTTCATCCGGTGCTGGACCCCAGAAGCGCCGTGTGTGGGTGCCTAACACTGCCCTGCCACCCAGGTTCACACCGAGGCCATCCTTTCAGGCGCCTCGCCCAGTTCAGCAATATGCACCAGCCAAGCCCTATGGTGGTCCAACCAACAATGCTCCTCCACGCACCAGTTCCGTGACTTGTTTCAAGTGTGGGGAATCAGGCCACTATATGCGCGAGTGCCCCCAAACCAACCCCAACCAGACAGCAAAAACTGTGGGCCATGGCAAGCCGACAGGGAAAGTGTTCTACGCCAAGCCGGCCACCACTGCACGTGGCCATGTTAA
This sequence comes from Triticum timopheevii, assembly GCA_963921465.1. Lineage (NCBI taxonomy): Eukaryota > Viridiplantae > Streptophyta > Magnoliopsida > Poales > Poaceae > Triticum > Triticum timopheevii. The sequence goes on from OY997270.1 coordinate 376,436,766, forward strand.
TTGTGTCTCTGCGGAAGAAGCTCAAGAAGATCCCAACGTCGTTCTCGGTGCGCTCCTTGTTAACTGCCACCCGGCATCTGTTCTTTTCGATACTGGAGCATCTCATTCATTCATATCCGAAAACTATGCTCGCTTGCATAACACCGCCTTCTGTGACATGCCTTCTACCATGGAAATTTCCACTCCTGGTTCTAGATGGCAAACTTCTAGAGTAAGCCATGGAAATGAAATCCAAGTCGACAGACTTGTTTTCCTTGCATCTTTGATAGCTCTCAAATCTTCGGATATTAATATCATTTTGGGTATGGACTGGATGTCAGCCCATCATGCCAAAATTGATTGCTTCTCTAGGACTGTTCAACTCACCCATCCTTCGGGGAAGAATGTCAATGTCTTGACCCGAATAGCCAAGCAACAGTTATATTCTCTTAACGCCAGCCCTTTGCCAGACCTTGAGGACGTTCCGGTAGTCCGTGACTTTCCGGATGTCTTCCCAGAGGAATTGCCAGGTGTTCCACCCGACAGGGATGTTGAGTTCGTAATAGACCTCATTCCAGGAACCGTCCCGATTGCTAGAAGACCCTATAAGATGGCACCACTAGAACTAGCCGAGCTTAAGAAACAACTCGATGAGTCCTTGAAAAAGGGTTTCATCCGACCTAGTTCATCTCCTTGGGCTTGCCCCGTCCTCTTCGTCAAGAAGAAGGATGGTACGGACCGGATGGTTGTAGATTATCGACCGGTTAACTTGGTCACAATTAAGAACAAGTATCCGCTTCCCAGGATCAACGACCTGTATGATCAGCTCGCTGGATCCTCAGTCTTCTCTAAAATGGATTTGAGGTTGGGCTACCATCAAATCAAAATCAGGAACGGGGACATTCCGAAAACGGCCTTTGTTACTCGTTATGGCCAATACGAGTACACCGTCATGTCCTTCGGTTTAACCAACGCTCCAGCCACCTTTTCTCGGTTAATGAACTCAATCTTCATGGAGTATTTGGATAAATTCGTCGTGGTTTACCTCGATGATATACTCATCTACTCCAAGAACGAGGAAGAACATGCCGAACATCTAAGGCTAGTGTTGAAGAAACTTCGAGAGCATCGCCTTTATGCCAAATTTTCTAAATGTGAATTTTGGTTGTCAGAAGTAACCTATCTGGGTCATGTAATATCTGGTAAAGGTATTGCCGTTAATCCCGAGCGAGTTCAAGCCGTCCTTAATTGGACTCCACCTGAATCGGTCAAGCAAGTTCGGAGTTTTCTAGGCTTGGCGAGCTATTGTCGTCGCTTTGTCGAGAATTTCTCCAAAGTTGCTAAACCTCTAACCGAACTCCTCAAGAAAGATAAAAAGTTCGAGTGGACTCCACAATGTGAGCACAACTTTCAGGAACTGAGAAGACGCCTGACATCTGCTCCCGTACTGGTACCGCCAGATTTCTCTAAGGACTTTGTTATCTACTGCGACGCCTCGCGACAAGGACTAGGCTGTATTCTCATGCAAGATCGACACGTAATTGCTTACGCTTCACGGCAATTGCACCCACATGAGGAGAATTATCCTACTCATGATCTAGAGCTTGCAGCTGTAGTCTATGCACTTAAAACCTGGCGACATTACCTCCTCGGTAATCGTTGCGAAATTTACACTGATCACCAAAGTCTGAAGTACATCTTCACCCAACCGGATTTGAATCTCAGGCAAAGACGTTGGGTCGAGTTGATCACAGATTTCGACTTAGGAATAACTTACACCCCAGGGAAAGCCAATGTCATGGCTGATGCGCTAAGTCGTAAATCTTATTGTAACAACCTGATGTTACAACAAAGTCAACCACTTCTCCATGAGGAATTTCGGAAACTTAACCTTCACATCGTTCCTCAAGGATTCCTTTCCACCTTGGTGGCGAAACCTACCCTTACGGATCAGATCATCAAAGCACAGAAAGTAGATCCGGGAATTTCCCGCATCAAAAGAAACATCCAGAAAGGAGTTGCGAATTGTTTCTCCATTGATGATCAAGGGGTCGTATACTTCGCGAATCGGCTAGTGGTTCCCAAGGTGCGAAACCTGAGGCGATTGATCCTTAAGGAAGCTCATGAATCTCCTCTCACTATTCATCCCGGTAGCACTAAGATGTATCAGGACCTACGCCAGAGGTTCTGGTGGACTAGGATGAAGAGAGAAATTGCTCAGTATATTGCTAATTGCGACATCTACCGTCGTGTAAAAGCAGAGCATCAACGGCCTGCTGGCACCCTTCAGCCCCTAGCTATTCCTGAATGGAAATGGGATAAAATTGGTATGGACTTCATCACTGGTTTTCCCAGGACCAAGAGAGGGAATAATGCTATCTTCGTCGTTGTCGACCGTCTTTCCAAAGTGGCCCATTTCCTACCTGTTCGTGAGAGTATAACTGCTAGTCAGTTAGCAGACTTGTACATCTCCCGAATAGTGTCTCTCCATGGTGTTCCGTTGGAAATTAACTCGGATCGAGGAAGTCTTTTCACCTCTCGATTTTGGGAAAGTTTCCAAAATGCTATGGGAACCCGCCTTTCCTTTAGCACCGCTTTTCACCCTCAATCAAGTGGTCAAGTAGAACGCGTCAACCAGATTCTAGAAGACATGCTTCGAGCTTCTGTTATCTCATTCGGAATGGATTGGGAGAAATGCCTTCCATTTGCCGAATTCGCTTATAACAACAGCTATCAGTCTAGCTTGGGTAAAGCCCCTTTTGAAGTTCTCTATGGACGACGATGTCGAACACCCCTTAATTGGTCAGAAACCGGGGAAAGACAATTCTTTGGCCCGGATATGATCCAGGAAGCAGAAGAGCAAGTTCGCATCGTTCGTGAAAAGTTGAAAACAGCCCAATCTCGTCAAAAGAGTCAATATGACCGAAAACATAGGGCTATGACGTTTGAGGTTGACGAGAAGGCTTACCTTCGGGTTACACCTCTGAAGGGAACCCATCGTTTCGGTATCAAAGGCAAATTGGCTCCTCGTTACATTGGACCTTTTCGCATTCTCGCTAAACGAGGAGAAGTTGCCTACCAATTGGAACTACCTCCGCATCTCTCCAGAGTCCACGATGTCTTCCACGTTTCTCAACTCAGGCGTTGCTTCTCGGATCCTATCCGTGGAGTGGACCACGAAACGCTTGATCTCCAAGATAATCTCACGTATCGAGAGTACCCCATTCGTATCCTCGATCAGGCCGAGCGTACCACTCGACGTCATAATATCAAGTTTCTCAAGGTTCAATGGTCGCACCATTCTGAGAAGGAAGCAACCTGGGAAAGGGAGGATCGTCTTCGACTTGTGTATCCCGCCTTCTTCCGGAGGAACCCAAATCTCGGGACGAGATTCTTTTGAGTGGGGGTGAGTTGTCACACCCTAGCTAGTTATGCATTAGAGTGTTGCATCATGTCTATTTTTTTCATCAGAAACCTGAAATGGGGATAACAGAACCCCCAGCCCCCTCTGAAACCAACTAGGGTTTACTAAAAACTTTTTCAATGAACATGAAATGCCCTTCTAAAATGTCCATCATTTTTGTCTTGGTTCAGAACCTCTGCCAAAAGTGATGCACAATTTCCTAGGTCATCTTAGGGTCTCTGAATTAAATCATAAATATTCGAATTTGGGCATTTAAAATTATATAAAATATTTCAAATGCTCAAATATCTCCAAACTAAAATGTTTCATGTTGGAAATAATCCAACTATGGACCAGGTGCAGTTTGGTGATTTTAGGAGTTACCTAAGTATTTTTATTAATTCAACAAAGTTGCAGAAAAAAGAAAAAGAAAATAACAGGAAAGGGAAAACTTACCTGGCGCCCAGCACCCGGCCCACCTGCCGGCCCAGCCCAGCGCCGCGCCAGCGAGCTGCTCGCCGGCCAGGCAGGCAGGCAGGTGCTCGACGGCAGCACCGCAGCCCGCCACGCAGCTGCACGCCGCCCTGCTTCCTCCTCTCGCCACCTAGCCGGCCTGGATGAGCTCCACGTCGAGCCGTGAACCCCCAGGACACCTCCATTCCTCCCCAACTCCTCTCTCTCGCTCTCCCTAGCCATGGCCGACGCCATCGCCGCCACCCCCTCGCCGTAGGCGTGCTCTCCGTCATCGCCACGCCGTGCCACCGTGTCCAGAGGCTCCGCCACCCTCCTCTCCTTCGAGCTAGCCGAGCCCCGAGCGCTCGCGTGCCCCGAAGCCGCCGCATCGACCTCGACCGAACCGCCGTCGCCGGAGATCCCCTTCGCCGTCGCCGCCGCACCAGCCCGTCCCCGACCGCGCCGTCCGTTCCATCAAGACCGCAGTGAGCTGGGCTAACTTCCCCTCCTTCTCTTTCTTGCTCTCGTGCACCACAGCGAGCACACGGAGCTCACCCGCACTCGCCGCCGCGGACCACGTCGCCGACATGCCTCCGGCTAACCATCGGCCACCTCACCTTGTCCATCGCACTAACCATGCCGCGCTGAGGCTAACCGTGCACTCCCCGCACCTCACCGCACACCCTAGCCCGAGTTCGCTTCCACCCGAACTCCGGCGGCCGCCAAAGTCGTCGCCGGCGCCAACTCCGGCCACCCCGACCCCAACTGACTCCGCCAAGAGCCGCGGCTCGTCCTCAGCTCCACTCTGATGCCCTCCGCGCCCCTTTTGGTGGCCGGAACGGCCAAAACCACTTTCCGCCGCCGCGTCGGGCTCGCCGGCGGCTAAACGCCGGCGCAGCTGACCTGTTTTGACCACGGGTGGGCCCTGGTTGACTCCATTGAGTCGCTGACAAGTGGGCCCCAGCCCTGTTAACAAACCTAGTTTAGTTTTAATTAATTTTTAACTAAACTAATGACCCTGACACCCTGGACCCACTGTCAGGTTTGACCTGGACGTCTCCGTTGACCCTGACGTCATTCTGACACATGGCTGACGCAATAAAATAATTTCTGGATTTATTCTAGTATAGGAAATTCCAGAATATAGTTTAAACTTCAAAAATTCATAACTTTTAATCTGTAACTCCAAATCAAACAAGTTATATATGAAAAATGATCAGAAAAATCCAATCTATCCATCTGTACTGTTTCCATGCATGATTAAACAAGTTAACTTGATTTAATGCAGAACAAGATAAAACACTTTAAAGGGCCATGTATGAGTTTGAAATTTGAATCTTTGGTTCAAATTGGTTCAAACCCTTCTGGTCTTAGTTGCATTAGCCCAACACACTCATATTGCCATGTTTCATGCATGCATCATATTGTCGCACATTGTTTGGTGATGGCTGTGTATCGGTGTTCTTTGCGGCAGGTTCTGCCTCCGAGGAGTACCGTGATTACCCTAGCGAAGAACCGTATCAGTGCATCGACCCATCAGGCAAGCAACCAACCGTTTGATCATATCGATACAATCCCATGTTCTCGCTCTTGCTCTCTTTTACTGCATTAAGACAACGCGTTTCGAACTGCTGTGTGCTTTGGTAGTTGAACCCATTTCTTCTGCATGACCTGTCATTGCCACAGTAACTAGATGAAACCCACTAGCATGTGTAGGAGTTGTTTGAGCCATATGTATGTGTTGTTCCTACCTTGCTATGCCTGCTATGCTTAGAGTCGTGTCAGGTCTGGTTCATCTGGGTGATGGGCTAGAGTGAAATGATCATATCAGTTTGAGAGTGGTGTGTTGAACACGATTTGGTAAAGGTATCGATGAGAGGCCATGTAGGAGTACATGGTGGGTTGTTTCATTGAAGCCGTCCTTAAGCACTGAGATCTGTATGTGTGATTTAAGATTCAGCTACTACCATGCATTGGGCCCGAAACCAATGGACCCTCTCGGCTTCTTATTCACCCTAGTCTTCTGTCCAGGAGTTGCAAGTAGTTTCTGGTGTTTGTAGCCTACTGGAGGCCGTGGACAGCGCTGACCGTAGGGGTGGGCTGTGATGCGGTAGGTACGTGGCCGGGTGTACCGGATGCCCGTTTGGTATCTCGGGAACCCTGTTCACATCGTTTGGGGCTGTGAGCGAAACTTCGGCCGGATCTCCTCATGGATGGAACCCAAATAGGCGATAAACCTGGACTAGAGACTTAGGTGTCTAGGTAGGTCGTGGCCGACACCCACGTTGGGCTTCCGCTTGAAGGTTGCCGAGTACATGTCGTGTAAACGACGGTAAGTGGTGAGAGCGTGTATGAAGAAGTACACCCCTGCAGGGTTAACCTAATCTATTCGAATAGCCGCGTCCGCGGTAAAGGACTACTTGGTTGCCTATACAGTTCATAGACAAGTAAATGGAAACTACTAAAAGCCTCAAGATAAGCGTGAGTGCCGAGGATGGCTCTTCCGTAGGAAGACGGAGGTGGATCCTCGGTAGAGTATTGAGTGGTGAGTAGTGGACTCGAGTGCGCAAAACCATTTCAAGTTGGAGTCTCGTAGGATAGTTTAGCCAAGAGTCAAAGCTGGCTTGCTGCAATAACTCCACCAACCCTTCTTGATAATGTGCATGTATGTAGGATCTGATGTAAGTCTTGCTGAGTACCTTTGTACTCATGTTGCTATAATTTACATTTTTCAGAAGACGCTGCAACCCCTTCTGATGGGTTCTTCATAGACGTTGACATCAATGAGTAGGCTAAGACCCAGGTGGTGATCCTGAGCTTGTGAAGGACCACGTAGTATAGCTAGGCTTTCCAAGCCTCTTTTATTTTACTAGTTGTCTGTACTCAGACATGTTACTTCCGCTGCTGGTTTGTATGACTGTATGACTTGAATGCTGGGTCGTGTGACCCGTACTTGTGTGTATGCTATGTATGGCTCTCTGAGCCTTTAAATAAAGTACCTGTGTCATAGAGTCATGTTGTGATGCCTTGTTGTATTTGCACATATCGAGCATATTGTGTGTATGATTGAAATGCTTGGTATGTGTGGGATCTGACTATCTAGTTGTTTATCTTTAGTAGCCTCTCTTACCGGGAAATGTCTCCTAGTGATTCCACTGAGCCATGGTAGCTTGCTACTGCTCCGGAACACTTGGCTGGCCGGCATGTGTCCTTCTTCGTTCCTGTGTCTGTCCCTTCGGGGAAATGTCACGCATTGAGTACCGAAGTCCTGTTAGCCCGCTACAGCCCGGTTTACCGGAGTCCTGCTAGCCCAGTGCTACAGCCCGGAACTTACTTGCTGATGACCGACACGTTCGATGCTGGGTCATGGATGCCTGTCCCTGTAAGTCTGCGCCACTTTGGGTTTACAACTAGCCATGTCAGCCCGGGCTCCTTTTCATATGGATGCTAGCGACACTATCATATACGTGTGCCAAAAGGCGCAAACGGTCCCGGGCAAAGGTAAGGCGACACCCGTGGGAATACCGTGCGTGAGGCCACAAAGTGATATGAGGTGTTACAGGCTAGATCGATGTGACATTGAGTCGGGGTCCTGACAACCACCCCACCAGTATCCGCCATGGCGGATTCGCCGCATTGGTTTTAGACCCAATCGTCGATGGATTTCACCTCACTAGAGTCCTGATGGACGGCGGCAGCAGCCTGAACCTGCTTTATCTGGATACAGTGCGCAAGATGGGCATAGACCCCTCAAGGATTAAACCTACAAAGACGACCTTCAAAGGCGTCATACCAGGTGTTGAGGCCAATTGTACAGGCTCAGTCACACTGGAGGTGGTCTTCGGATCCCCGGATAATTTCTGAAGCGAGGAGTTAATCTTCGACATAGTCCCGTTCCGCAGTGGCTATCACGCTCTGCTCGGACGAACCGCATTTGCAAAGTTCAACGCGGTGCCGCATTACGCATACCTTAAGCTGAAGATGCCAGGCCCTCGTGGAGTCATCACGGTCAACGGAAACACTGAATGCTCCCTCCGAACAGAGGAACACACAGCAGCTCTCGCGGCAGAAGTACAGAGCAGCCTCTTAAGGCAATTCTCGAGTCCGGCTGTTAAACGACCGGACATGGCCAAACGCGGCCGGAGTAACATACATCAAGACCACCTGGCACGTTCCGAGCACGCGTAGCAATGCGGCCCCAACCCCAGCCCTCGCATGATTGCAAGACTAGCCCTTCGCGTACATCATTACTCTCTGGAGATACCATGGGCATAGGGGGAGGGGCACGACCACGACAGGCCCAGAGTGCGGCTCAACCACACCAGGGGCTCCCAAGTGTGTCGCTCTTTTTATTTTCCTTTTTTTCCTTTTTTATCCACAGGACTCCGTTCACCAGAGACCCTGTCCGGCGGTAAACCTGCCGAACTCACGATGCAACAGCCAGGGAAGGACAAAGGCTACGACGAACATTCAGGTGGTCTCCATTATGAGCATTAAATTTGTTAAATACACCAGTCCGCAGCCTACCCCTGGAGGGGGACATGTTTAAATAGTCCAATCCCTTGCTTACCGCACTATTTGTATCGTTCTGCACTCATAGCAGAATTCCTTGAATAAACAATGCAACACTTTTTGCCTATAATTGCATTCCTTTTTTTACATATATGTTCATTTATGACATCTTGCATCCGTACACTTTGGTACGGCCGAATACACCAGGGGCCTATGTTCCCCGCATTATGGTGTGATAAGTCTGAACACTTTCACAAGTGCGGCACCTCGAACTTATAACATTATATGCATCGGCTCCGAATCATGTCTTGGGTCAATAGTTGGGTTTGCCCGGCTCCCATGTTTTGGTACCTTACGTTCCGTTCCGTCGGGTAAGGTAGCACTGGGAGAACCACTGCAATTGCGCCCCGGTTGAGCTGGGCGAGCGCCTCAGTGGAGAAAGCTAAAACTGACTGTCATGATAAGGCGAGAGCTGGTCGCTGTTCGAGAGGTCTTTTCGAGTCCCTAAAGACTTATGCCGCTTAGAGAGAGGAACCGGCTTCGTCCGGCCCAGGCGTGGATAGCGCCCCGAACTCGGTCTTCCGAATACTAGGGGCTTCGCCAAAATTTAAAATTATAGAATTCTATGGCTAAGTGAGAGTGTTCAAGCATTATAAGTCCGGTTGCCTTGTTCGTTGTGTTGAGCGCCTCCCTAGATGGACCCAAAAATGGGAACAAGAGTGCTCAAGTTTATCCCGAACACCCCAGCACTCGTGGCATGGGGGCTGAAGCCGAACACTTGCCATCTCTCAGATTTAATAAGCGGCCGCACAGAAGGTAATATTTTAAATCAATAAGCGTTGCTTAGCGCATATGAACAAAGTTTTCAGCGCACAGGATAACACATTGTGAGTCTACTAAAAAATTACATCTTTGGGGCACTCATCCGCAATCTTGCGGGCACCCTTCAGGACACTCTTATAGTACATTTCGGGCGTACGATACTCCTTGCCCGCCGGCGGCGCGTCCGTTATTAGCCTCTCAGCATCCAGCCTGCCCCAGTGCACCTTTGCGCGGGCAAGGGCCCGACAGGTACCTTCAATGCAGGCGGAGCGCTTGATGACTTCCACCCAGGGGCATGCATCCACCAGTCGCCGCACGAGGCCGAAGTAGCTCCCAGGCATGGCCTCTTCAGGCCACAGTCGGACTATGAGGCCCTTCATGGCCTGCTCGGCTACCTTGTGGAGCTCGACCAGCTGCTTCAGCTGGTCGCTAAGGGGCACCGGATGTCCGGCCTCAGCATACTGAGACCAGAAGACCTTCTTCGTTGAGCTCCCCTCCTCGGCCCGGTAGAATGCGGCGGCATCGGACACGCTACGAGGCAGATATGCAAACGCCCCTGGAGAGCTCCGAATTCGGGTAAGTAACAAGTAATTCACATTCACAAGCTTGCTTTGCATGAAAAATGCCTTACCCGCCGCTATTTTCTTCACCGCCTCAATCTCCTGGAGGGCCTTATGGGCCTCGGCCTTAGCGGCTTTGGCACTTTCAAGAGCCGAGGCAAGCTCGGACTCTTGAGTCTTCGAGTCGTGCTCCAAACTCTCATGCTTTTCCACGAGAGCCTGGAGCTCTTGCCGCACCTCCGCCACCCGCGCCTCTTGCTTCTCTCACTCCACCCGTTCCGCGGCCGCATTACGTTCGGCCGCGGACACGGCCTCCTTTAGGGTCGCCACCTCGTTCGTGGCCCCTGCAGTGCCCACGTTATCCTTGTCATTTCTATTGCAACCAAAATGCTTTTCTGTAAGGTACAACTTTAATACGGTGTTACTCACCTTCTTTGTCCTCGAGCTGCTTCTTGGCAAGGCCGAACTCGTTCTCGGTCCGCTTGAGGTCTTGCTTCAAAGCGCTGACCTCCGCAGTTAGTGCGGCAGAGGTCAGCAGCGCAGCCTGCAAACCCATACTGACATAATTTTTAGAACTCATGCGTATATCTTTCTTAGATCCTCAGTCCGGTTTTTCTTTCCGAACACCGAACCGAGCATCTGGGGCTACTATCTATGCGGTATTACATTGCACATTTTAAAACTTCTTACCTCAAAGTCTGTTAGAAGGCTGCTGCAGGCTTCGGTCAGCTCGCTCTTGGCGAGCTGAACCTTCTGAATCACCGCACTCATGATAGTGCGGTGTTCTTCCTCGATGGAAGCGCCGTTAAGCACCTCCAACAAGTTGTCCGGCGCCTCCTATTGGACGGAGGCTGTCGGTGTCACGGTCTTGCCCTTCTTACGAAGGGGCCGCCTGCCGGACTCCGGAACCACTGCGGGTTCCGGCATGGAGTCCGGCGCAAAGTCCGAGAGGCTGCCTTGTGGCACCTCTGGAGCCTCCTCCTGATGGGTCCCCTCCTGGGATCCCATCTTGGCGTCCTCAGCATCGCGAGGGGTGGAGGCAGTCGGAATGGAATCTACATCCGACGGAGCCAAGGACTCGCTTGATGAAGCGGGAAGATCATCCTCGGCCGGACTACAGGTAGTGTGCGGCATTAGAAGGACACTATGTGACACAAAAGAGAAATTATAAATTATTCAGGGATCCGGATACTTACGATCTTGCTGGAGGCTTGGCCCTTGAGGGCCACCCTTCATCGCCAACGTTGGCGTTGGCAGAGCTGTCCAGAGGAAGGGTCCTTCCCCTCTTGGACCCTTTGGCCTCCCCTGTTGGGGAAGCCTTCCTCTTCCTCTCTCCCCCCTCCCGGGGAGAGTCCTCTTTCTCCTCCTCGTCTTCGGGGGAGGAGTCCGCCTCGGAGCCATCGGACGATGAGTCCGATACCACCTGGCGCCGGGAACTCCTTCGGGTTCCCGTGGCCTTCTTCTTGGCCTTCTTCTCCGGCACCACATAAAGTGCCGGGACTAGCAGCCCCGTTAAACGGGTGTCCACTGGGTCTTCGGGGAGGGGAGCCGGACAGTTAACCTGTCCGGACGTCCTCTGCCAGTCCTGTTAAAGGCATTGGGAATTTTAGATCCCACAATAGAGTCAAACTATGAAAGAAATAAATGTCCCATAAAGGATAACATATCTTATCGCACCGGTCGGGCGTTTCGTGCTGAATCCGCGATCTTCAGTTGCAGATGCGGGGGCCTCTCCCCCCTTGAACAGCACCCTCCAGGCAGCTTCGTATGTTGAGTCGAAGAGCCCGCTAAGGGTTCGGTGCTATGCTGGATCGAACTCCCACAAATTGAAGGCCCGCTGTTGGCAGGGGAGAATCCGACGGGCGAGCATGACCTGGATCACATTGACAAGCTTGAGCTTCTTGTTCACCAGGGTTTGGAGACAGGACTGGAGTCCGGTCAGCTCCTCCAAACTGCCCCATAGCAAGTCCTTCTCTTTCCAGGAGGTGAGTTGCATGGGGGTACCAGATATGAACTCGGGGGCCGCAGCCCATTTAGGGTCACGCGGCTCGGTGATATAGAACCACCCCGATTGCCACCCTTTGATGGTTTCCACAAAGGCGCCCTCGAGCCATAGGACGTTGGGCATTTTGCCCACCATGGCGCCTCCGCACTCCGCTTGGACGCCCTTCACTACCTTCGGCTTGACATTGAAGGTTTTTAGCCACAAGCCGAAGTGGGGCTGGATGCAGAGAAAGGCCTCGCACACGACGATAAACACCGAGATGTTGAGGATGAAGTTTGGCGCCAGGTCGTGGAAGTCCAGGCCGTAGTAGTGCATGAGCCCCCGGACGAAGGGATGAAGTGGGAAGCCCAGTCCGCGGAGGAAGTGGGGAAGGAATACGACCCTCTCATGGGGCCTGGGGGTGGGGATGAGCTGCCCCTTGTCGGGCAGCCGGTGCGCGATGTCGCTGGACAGGTATCCGGCGCCGCACAGTTTTTCGATGTGCCCCTCCGTAACGGAGGAAGCCATCCATTTGCGTCCCGATCCGGACATGGCTGGGAAGGTTGAGGCGAGGTGTGCGAACTTGGGCGCTGGAGCTCGAGTGCGCGGAGATGGATAAGCAAAGGAGGAAGAAGGCCTAGGTAAAAAAAGGTGGATCCTTATCCCCTTATATATGGGCGGACGAAGACTATGCGTCCCCACCGGCCTGGTAAAACTCGCTTATCTCCCAAGCGCCACCATCAATGGCGCGGTTGGGTTACCCACGTCCGTATTGATGGGAATCCCGGAATAAGGGGAACACGATCTCTGCTTCGACAAGACATGCCAAGGAAACCGCTTCGCTAAACGCGCTGAGGTGGTATAATAAAAAACGATTCAAGTAAAGGCTTGGTGGTGGTGTGACATCACGCCACAAAATACGTCAGCAGATTGAACTTGTGTGCATATTATTCTCTCTACGGTGGAATGTGGAATTTATTTTGCAGAGCCGGACACTATCCTGGTGTTCACAATCTTCTATGAATTATTCGGAGGAGGAACCCGCCTTGCAATGCCGAACAATATGCGCGCCGGACTCATCGTCATTGAAGCCTGGTTCAGGGGCTATTGAGGGAGTCCTGGACTAGGGGGTGTCCGGATAGCCAGACTATCATCATCGGCCGGACTCCAAGACTATGAAGATACAAGATTGAAGACTTCGCCCCGTGTCCGGATGGGACTTTCCTTGGTGTGGAAGGCAAGCTTGGCAATACGGATATGTAGATCTCCTACCATTGTAACCGACTCTGTGTAACCCTAGCCCTCTCCGGTGTCTATATAAACTGGAGGGTTTTAGTACGTAGGACGAACAACCATTACAACAATCATACCATAGGCTAGCTTCTAGGGTTTAGCCTCCTTGATCTCGTGGTAGATCCACTCTTGTACTACCCATATCATCAATATTAATCAAGCAGGAGTAGGGTTTTACCTCCATCGAGAGGGCCCGAACCTGGGTAAAAACATCGTGTCCCTTGTCTCCTGTTACCATCTGCCTAGACGCACAGTTCGGGACCCCCTACCCGAGATCCGCCTGTTTTGACACCGACAATCATAAACCCACAATTCATCGGATCTTGACAAACACACCGCAAAAAGAGTTACATCGAATAGATCTCCAAGAAGATCGAGGAGAACATGGTATTGAGATCCAAAAAGAGAGAAGAAGCCATCTAGCTAATAACTATGGACCCGAAGGTCTGTGTGAAACTACTCACAACTCATCGAAGGGGCTATGGTGTTGATGTAGAAGCCCTCCATGGTCGATTCCCCCTCCGGCGGAGCGCCAACGAAGGCTCCAAGATGGGATCTCGCAGATACAGAAGGTTGCGGCAGTGGAATCAGGTTTTCGTGGCTCGTTCTGATGTTCTCGGGGTACGTGGGTATATATAGGAGGAAGAAGTAGGTCGGTGGCTGCCCGAGGGGCCCACAAGATAGGGGGCCTGCCCTGTAGGGGTGGGCGCGCCCTCCACCCTCGTGGCCTCCTCGACTGCTTCTTGACTTGCACTCCAAGTCCTCTGGGTCACGTTCGTTCCAAAAATCACGCTCCCGAAGGTTTCACCGCGTTTGGACTCCATTTGATATTCCTTTTCTTCGAAATACTGAAATAGGCAAAAAAACAGCAATACGGGCTGGGCCTCCGGTTACTAGGTTAGTCCTAAAAATGATATAAATGTGTAAAATAAAGCCCATAAACATCCAAAACAAGTAATATAATAGCACGGAACAATAAAAAAATTATAGATACATTGGAGACGTATCAATGCCTCTGCCTCCTCGAGCTCCCCGATGCTGATCCAGAAGACAAGAAGACCAAGACCAAGGACGTGAAATGCAAGGGGCCAGCCGTGCTTGTGGCCGAGCCAGAGACGAAGCGCGACTGTGACCACCCCGAGTCATCCAAGAGCAACCGGCTGTTCTGCGTCTTCCACAACGTTCACAGCCACAACACCAACGACTGCCAGGAGCTCAGGGCCCTCCGCGATGGGCACCTCGATCAATGCCTCGAGCGCAACGATCAAGGCTACGGTCGTGGGGGCGGCCGAGGAGGACACTGGGACGGATGCGACCATTGTTAGGAGTGGCGCGGCCAACCTCGTGAGGATCGCTGGCAGGGTCAGCCTCGCGAGGGTGCCTGGAGGGACCAACCTTGTGAGGAGCGCCCTCAGGGCAATGCAGCTCTGCCTCATCTGCCTCCACCGCCAAGAAGGAACGAAGAGCACCAGCAGGACGAGGGGGCTGGGGGCTTCTAAGAGCCTCGAGCCATCGCTTGCATCTTGGGTGGCTCACAAGCCCCAGCTTCCCACCGCATCTTCAAGCAGTTCGCGCGCGAGGTGAATGCAGCGCTCCCCAAGCCCAAAGCAACTCGCCCTCTCAAGTGGTCCAAGTGTGCCATCACCTTCGACTCCTCAGATCAGCTCAAGTGCGCGACCACTGCTGGCGTGCTCCCTATGCTCTGCTCCCCCGTCATCAGCAACGTGGTCGTCACCAAGACTCTCATCGATGGTGGAGTAGGGCTCAATGTTCTGTCTGTTCAGACGTTCGACAGGCTCCAAGTGCCATACTACCAGCTTCACTCAACCAAGCCATTTTCAGGAGTGACCGACGGTTCTACACACCCGATAGGGCAGGTTCGCCTCCCTGTCACCTTCGGCAAGCGCAACAACTACCACACTGAGCTCATCAACTTCGACGTCACCGACATCCGCCTGCCCTACAACGCCATCCTAGGGTACGCAGCACTGGCCAAGTTCATGGCGGCTATGCACCACGGCTACAACGTCCTCAAGATGGCAGGAAGCAGCGGTGTCATCACGGTTGCGTGTCAAGAGAAGGATGCGGTGTGCTCCCTCGAGCGCGCCTACCAGGATGCAGCGGTCGAGAACCCTGAAGACGAGGATGGCGCCCTCCCTCCTGAGGTCGCCCCCAAGACGAAGAAGCTGCAGCTGGGACAGGGGTCTCGTGAAGGAGCATCGCTCGAGGATGCTGCGCTGAGCCTCGCGTCCCCGGACGCGGCACCTTCACCCATCGCATAGGAAGGCGTGCCCGGCGCCCCTCTCAGGCTGGGTGCGGGGGGTCTCCTTGAGAGGGCCTCAGACCTAGCCAGGGTCAGGAGGGAGGCGGTCGGGCACCATGTGGAGGCGCTCTTCAGAGCACGCTTCCCAGGAGAAGGCAGCAGGCGTGAGGCACCAGGCGTTTAGGAGTTCATCAGCAAGGCAATCGAGGAGATTCAATAAGCAAGGGTTCTGCAAGGCGATCGCCACTTGCCGCACGGCATAGCTCACTGCCCTGGCAAGGGTAAGGAGTTTCACGTCTACATCGACATCCCCGGGCTCAACAGGGCCGCATCTCGGTAGCACATGTGGTTGTCTCGTGTCGGCCGATGCAAGGGTCCATGTCGGTGTCAAAACCGGCGGATCTCGGGTAGGGGGTCCCAAGCAGTGCATCTTAGGATCAATGGTAACAGGAGACAAGGGACACGATGTTTTACCCAGGTTCGGGCCCTCTTGATGGAGGTAAAACCCTACGTCCTGCTTGATTAATATTGATGATATGGGTAGTACAAGAGTAGATCTACCACGAGATCAAGGAGGCTAAACCCTAGAGGCTAGCCTATGGTATGATTGTTGTATATTGTCTATCGACTAGCCTGGCCCTGGTTTATATAATGCACCAGAGGCCTAGGATAACAAGAGTCCTAGCCGAATACGCCGGTGGGGGAGTCCTTGTCTTGATCGCCAAGTCTTGTTGATTCTTCCTTGTATGCGGCAGCTGTCCGGACTGGCCCATGAGTATACGGCCATGGGGCTCCTCGGCCCAATCCAACTGATTGGGAGACGACGCGTTGAGTACCCTCTAGTCCAGGACACTGTCAGTAGCCCCCTGAACCGGTCTTCAAGTTTAGGGACGCTCCTCGATTCTTCCAAATTGTTCTTCATCTTCGGTTGCCGGTCTTGAAAACTGGTTCAACAAATCTTCTCATCTTCTATCTTGAGAATCGCCGAAATGCATTCGACTAGTTTATACATCGGGTATCCGAGGAGCCCATTTAAGTTTCTGGCCTTTATCAATGCCTTGTTATTTTTATGCCACACCTCGGGTTTGAAGTTGTTCCCGAGCGGCAACGTCCTCTTGCGTCCGAGCTCCAACGCCAGATTGCATTCGAGGTATCCTTTGCAGCCGAGCACCAATGCCGGACTGCTTCCCAGCTCTAACGCCGGAATGTATCCGAGCTCCAACGCCGGACTATATATCCGAGCTCCAACGCCGGACTGTATCCGAGGTGTCATAAATCACCTTGGTTCAAAGAAGTTTGAAGGAGTTTAGCCGAGCTTAATGCCGGATATGCCCTCTATGGAGCCAGCCACTAGCGTCCGAGCTTTATGCCGGACTGCTTCCGAGGTGGTGCACCACCCCGCATGTGGGCCGATTTTAAATATTTTTATTGGTGCAATTTATTCTCTGCCGAGATACATAGCCAGTAGCCCTCAAGGTGGGTATCGGTCTAAAACCCGAGATGCCCATGAAGGATGACATAAGACCGCTGATCCTCGTAGCTGCTGAGACTCAGGTTGATTTACAAAATCAGTCTGAGGATCAAGTCCTAGCTCGGCAGAATACTTTGGGACACAAAAAGCAGCATGCTCAGTCCTCGAGACTCAGGTTGGGTGCGGCCGACCAACCTGAGGATCAAAATCTCCTCGGAGACTGTATTACACTTAATTTTTTTTTGCATTGGACAGGCAATGCAGTAGCCCCCGATACACTGGTCGGGTGGCAACACCAGATCAGGGGATCGATGCGCCCCTTTAATATTTGTAAATAATGAGCCTGAAGCCCAGTAGCCCCCGAGCCTTAATGCGGGCACGGGAGGCTGAATTAAGGATCGATATCGATAGTAAAATCACAAATTATGTGCAATGACTCTATGTATCCAAGTACTTTACGTCATTAATGCTCGGATCTGCATTGTACAAAACTTTGTTGACCGACCATCGGCTTCCACCTCCTCGGCCGATAGTCGAGGAGTGTTTTTCCTACTTTATAAAGCCTTTATGAGGGCAAAGATTTACAACAAACAAGGCAATCTGGCCATACGGTTTTATAAACAAAGGTACGCGGAGAGACATGTTATATTACTGTTTAACAGAAGAAATATCTTCTAGAGAAAATAGTCCCACTATCGGTTTCTTTCTTTGGGTTGTCATGCTAAGCATGATCATGAAACCTCTGCTCCAATGTAAGAGCAAAATATCGAGGATTTAGTTCGGGAGGCCAGTTAATAGCCCCCGATAGTGTTCGACGATAGTCGAGGTCAAGCCGAAAACACTTCGGCCAAGGAATGGCCCGTCATATAGTCATCGGATCGCTGACCCATTTACACCTACTGTGACAGTCAGTTTTCGGCTTTCTCCACTGAGGTGCTTGACCATGCGAGCTGGAAGCACAATCGTAGTGGTTCTCCCTTTGCACACCTAGCTGAACAAAGCGGATCGTAGGAGGCAAGCGCGGGAGCCGGGCAACCCAACTATTGACCGAAGACACAATTCGAAATTGATGCATATATAGCAATATCCGAGAATGTTTTTGCTGAATCTCAAAAGGTGTCCGGCGTTGCACTGCGAGACTTGTGCTGAAAACACACAAATAGTTTAAAAGTGCCATGGGCTCGAAAAGCCAAAAAACTTATTCAAAAGATTAATGTCCGAACTAGATCAAGTGTTCGCTGCCAATCCAAAAATTGGACTTTAGAAAAAAAAGGTGCTTCTGCCGTGCTTTAATATGACACATCCTATCTCAAAACTTCAAGCGGGTCAGCCTACGGCTTCAACCTCCTATCCCGAAGGCGGAGTACTTCTTACTAGGCCAGTTTAGCAAACTAAACTCTAGCGGCTTTGAGAGAGAAATTAGGCTCCCCAGCTAGTGACCGCACACTTGTGTCGAAAAAAGGAGTGATAAATAATAAAAACTTTGCAATGGCTAGGAAGAGAAACACTTAGTATGAAACGGCTCAAATAAACATAAGAGCCCCCAGGTGACTTGGGTAAAAGTTGACTATATAATGTAAGGAGACATGTAGAATGCCTTCTAGCCGGATTGTAGATCGTTTGTCGTAGCGGACCTTTTCGCTTCAACCTCTGGACCCAATAGTCCGGAGTGTGTCCGAATACCCTCGCGGTTATAAAAACCGGGGCATGCGTGGAGACCAGGCGTAGGGGTCATTAGTTCTTTATCAGACAAGTGCCCAACTAGTTATGTTATATTACATGGTTAGTAAGAAACATCTTCCAGGAAGAATAGTTCCATTAGGGGTTCCTTTCCCTGGGAGGCATGCCCTTAAGTGCATGTCCGGACTGCGAAAAGAGCAGAAAAACATCTGGGGGCAGGTAAATAAATAGGTAAGAAATCATCTTTTAGTTCACCGACCGAGTATTCCCTTAAGAACGCTAGCTTTCGGCTTCACCCAGTCTGAGGTACACATCGGGCTGACCCGGCAGTAACAATCGCAGAGGTGCTCCCTATACCACCTAGCCGAAAAATCGGGAACGTAGGGGTAAGCACAGGAGCCAGGCAACCCAGCTTGACCAAAACTTAAGTCATATCGATCCATATAATGGTGAATAAAAGGTACATGCGGAAGTGTGACACATGTGTTAGGCATAAAGCCCGAATTAATAAACTTCTGTTAAAGAAGCCCCCAGGTATAATGAGCGCGGGTAGCGCCTCAAGTGTGTGCGAACAAAGTTTCGACAAGGAAGATTTTTACAAGCAACTTTTTTCCGAGAAGGTATAATGCTTGGTCGAACCGAACACAAGTTAGAAATTTTAAAACTTTGAGCATGAAGGCAACTTAGCTAGTTAATGTGTTCGGTATTGACGATGCATTCTGAGCTTGATGCGGGACAAGGTTCTATCCCCCAAGCCGGTCCCGAGGTGGCGGAGCAAGGAGCTCGGCACTCCGAAGTGGTGACATAGCACAGTCAATGTAGGACGGCAGAGTGATGCCGAAGTCCCTGGCATGGGGTAATGAAGTGTTGACGAAGCCCCCGTCCAGCCGAGGTGACGTCAAAGGATATAGTCCGGCTGCATCATTTTCCTGTGCACAAAAAATAGTGCAAACCAGAGATAATAGTAAAAAAAATCGTTGCATAATAAATAATTTATGCAAAGTGAGTAATAAAAGAAATATGGCATGGTGCCGAAGTCGATGTCGATGTAGGTCGTAGGCGTAATGCAATAAAGGCGTGGCAAAGCCTGGATTCACAGGTCGGTCCGAGTTCCGGATGCGGCATTCGCCGGACTATGTACGGAAACTGACCGAACCATCATGCGACCGTCGATAATGCGGCCATCATTTGATAGACCTGTGTACATATGATGGACAAACCAGAGTAATAATTCCTTGGAAAAAATTAACCCGAACAAGCAAAAAGAAATACTAGGATTAATAGCACCTGGTTTATTTGTTGTAGCAATCCGAAGGAAGGTGATTCCCAAAATTGGGACTCGATCCGCGCACCCATGCCTGGTCGGCTAGTGACGCCGAAGTGTCCGGAGTAGGTTGATGAAGGGATGGCGAAGCCCCCGGTCCAGCCGAGATGTTGAAGTAGGTCGGTGTTATGGACACCAGCTTGAAGAAGCAACAGTGCGGCCCTGCCGATGCAGGTCGTGACGTGGTCGATGCCGGCTTGATGAAGCGACCGTGCGGCGATGCCGGTATGCCCGCTCCGTGTAATCCGTGGGGCGGCGATGTTGGTGATGATTTATCCTTCGCGATGCCGGACTCTTGTTCGGCTTGCCAAGATGATGATCCGAAGTAGTTGAGCTTGGCTCAACAAAGTGACGACGTGCCTAGCGCAAGTCGGCAGCCGTGGAGCAATATTGCCGGATTGGTTTGACACCAGCATGATGTTGAAGATCATGTTCAAAAGATCTTAAAGTTAGTGGGATGTGTTCGGGAACAAAACACAATACCCCATACAAAACTTCCTTCAAAAAGGATGTCCGAAATCCCATTCATAAAAAGGACGAACTCGGGTCGGATTCGTTTTCGCGCAGAAAACAGATCCAAAAAGTGATGCACTAATCGGAAGTTTCCTGGAGTTTGGACGGTCGGATCGAGATGAAATTTTGAGGGGTGGTAGCTATAGGAATTCCGCAGCCGATCAACGGTTGGATCTTCCAAAGGACGTCCGAGCTAGAAGCTGGACACCACGTCCTAAACTCGTCCAGATTCCCGTCAGATTTGACAGGGCTCCGGTATATCGTGGATTGCGAGAGATTCCTCCATCGGAACTCGACGAAATTTTTCAGGGTTGTTGTAGACTCAATTCTGCACAATTCCACCAATGCGATCGTCAAAGCGATACTCGAGGAGGTGGGGGCAGCAGATACGAGTTCGTTGTCCAGAAAAATAGCACGGTCGCCTGAGGGCAATGTTGACGTTGAGCCCCCGAGCTCGATGGATGACTCCTCCATGATCTTGATAGAGATCAGAGTTGGTGTTAATGAAGGTCTTCATCCGAACATGACGATCGGAGGTAGGGCGCAGTCCTCGGTCAAGCCAAGGTGACCAGTCGAGCTGGTGACGAAGAAACCGACGTCGCAGTTGACCTGCAGTCGAGCCATTGATCCTTTCGCCGATCACACATCGGAACTCTCAATGAAAGCACCAATGTCGGTGTCAAAACCGGCGGATCTCGGGTAGGGGGTCCCAAGCAGTGCATCTTAGGATCAATGGTAACAGGAGACAAGGGACACGATGTTTTACCCAGGTTCGGGCCCTCTTGATGGAGGTAAAACCCTACGTCCTGCTTGATTAATATTGATGATATGGGTAGTACAAGAGTAGATCTACCACGAGATCAAGGAGGCTAAACCCTAGAGGCTAGCCTATGGTATGATTGTTGTATATTGTCTATCGACTAGCCTGGCCCTGGTTTATATAATGCACCAGAGGCCTAGGATAACAAGAGTCCTAGCCGAATACGTCGGTGGGGGAGTCCTTGTCTTGATCGCCAAGTCTTGTTGATTTTTCCTTGTATCCGGCAGCTGTCCGGACTGGCCCATGAGTATACGGCCATGGGGGTCCTCGGCCCAATCCAACTGATTGGGAGACGACGCGTTGAGTACCCCCTAGTCCAGGACACCGTCAGTCCACCTCACAGCTATGTTCGCATGCCTTTCGGCCTGCCAAGCGTGGTTGAGGTGTTCCAGCGCTGCATGAGGGACACCCAGATGACTTGCGAGGCCAGACATCAGGCGATCCTGGCGGAGATGGGGGAGCACCTTCAGGAGCCTCTCGGGTCCTCTGAGCCTCCCGAGGCCCAGCACCAGAGCAGCTCGTGAGGAACGACTCCGGCGGCGCGCGTTTTTGGCCATGTCAACACCTCTTCAGCAACGGTACCATGTGACATCTCTCTATTTCGTTCAGTCTAGGGGCGCCTCCCGAGATGCATCATCCCAGGCCGTGTGGGTCCGTCCCTACGGCATGTATCCCTTCTGCATCTATCAGAGCCAGTTACAATCCTTTGCAAGCTACTATTGAATTATTAACTGCCTGACCGACGCTTCGTCGCTAAGAACGTCTCATGCCCTCGCAAGGCCTCCCGCAACCGCCTCATGATTAAGGATTGGCATGACGTCTCTGCTCGGTTTCATCCCTGCAGCGTTGCTAAATCCAAGAGGCTGAGCTCTAGCTCACGAGCCAGTCCTCGTGTACATCACCTCCCATGGCCCGTGGTGGCTTGTTCTCGCATGAGCTAATCGCGGGCGGATGAGCAAGGGCGTGCGACATGGTGCCCCTGTGGCCACGGGAACCGTTCGCCGGTTGTTTTTCCTCAGGATCTTTGCATGAGAAGACTAGGCACGACGTCTGTGCTTGGGTCCGTCCCTGCAGCATCGATAAATCCAATGGCTGAGCTCTGTCTGGCGGGCCGATCCCGTTCACGTCACCTCCTGGGGTTGTTGGTGTCTGTCCTTCTCATGCAATAACCTCTGGAGACTCATTCGGCGCAGGATGCCTAACCATCTCGCAGGATTAACACAAGCATCCCCAATCAAGATCAGGCGCAACCCGCCTTGAGGTAGGGCCTCGTGAGTCCTGCACTGGCTCACGGGTGCCCATACACACCTCCTCCAGCCCTGCCGTGCAAGCCACATATCAGGGCGGGGCTGTACACGCCCCGGGGGCTCTCCTCAGAGGGAGCCCCCTCCCACGCACCAGTGGAAGCACCATGCTCCGCGCTGGCCGTCGACACTGCCGAGGAGCAGCTATGCTCGTGCAAGAGCGAAAGCGCTATGCTCTGCGCTGGTGATAAACAACTGGGGGTGGCCTCACGGCCGCATTAACCTTAGGGAGCCTCCGGGCTCAATGGCTAGCCTCACCGCGCTGCTCTCCCTCGGGAGGGTAGCGCAAGGGGGCTGGGCACGGGGGCTACGCTCAGGTCACGCCTGGCGTACCCCACCTCGCCAGGCCTCACGGGCCTGGTCTTCGCGCACCCCTCCCAAGCGAGAGCTCGATGAGGGAAAGGTATGATAGTCTGTTCGTACGTCAAGGGGGACTCCTGAGCATCGCATCTTAGGAGCCTAACTGGTCACGTAGCCCCTCACCTCTTGGCCTCGTCCTGGTGATCCGGACGACCCAACGACGGCTGAGGCATCCGCGGGGCCGGGCCCTGCCGACGTAGAACGCCAAGGCCTGGCTTTCACCGTTCTCTTTCAAGCTGTTTGCACGTCAAGGGGGACTCCTGAGCATCGTGTCTCAGGAGCCTAACTGGTCACGTAGCCCCTCACCTCTTGGGCTCGTCCTGGTGATCCGGACGACCCAACAGCGGCTGAGGCATGCGCGAGGCCGGGTCCTGCCGATGCAGAACACCAAGGCTTGCTCCCGCACCTTTTCCTAAGCTATTTGCACGTCAAGGAGGACTCCTGAGCATCGCGTCTCAGGAGCCTAACTGGTCACGTAGCCCCTCACCCCTTGGGCTCGTTCTGGCGATCCAGACGACCCAACGGCGGCTGAAGTATGCGCGGGGCCGGGCTCTGCCGACATAGAACAACAAAGCAAACGGAAAAGTCAAGGGAACATAATCTAATTAATACAAAACATATTGTTCCAAGCCAATAGTTTTAAACGCCTCCCCGAGGCATGCTACATGATACATGATGAACAAGGAAAAGTAGAGTAGCCAAGCCACGTCTTCAGACCTGGGCGCCACCGTCGCCCGCTAGGGGAGCCTCCTTGCCAGGCGCGTCACCCGTTCCATCAAACTCGGTCGGAGGATTGACGACCAGGAACTTGCTCGGCATGGTATCCACGGAGCTCTTTACGGCGGCAGCAGCAACGTCCTGGGAGCTGGAGTCCACCGGGGTAAGGAAGGAGGAGAGGTCGAAGCCGGCATCCTGAAGATAGAGATGGATAAAGACGCACGTCAGAGCCGAAGAAGAAAGTGAGCGCGCCTTGCTTTCCACCAAGGAGGCAAATCCGTCGACAGCATCTTCGACAGCATGGCTCTCCTTTGGGGTCGTCGTCACCGCCTTCTTCGAAGGATCGTCTCCGAAGAGCGACTTCTGGGCCTTGCGAAACCTCGCCTCGAGAGAGCAAGGGTGCTACGCTCCATGGCGGCCGCCTTCTTAGCCTCGACAAGGGCCTCTTGGGACGCCTCTGCCTCCTCCTTCAGCTTCGTGAGGCAGTCGCGCTCCGCAGCCTGCTCCAGGGCCGCCTTCTTCACCTCGGCATCTTGATCAGCGACGACAGCCTCCTGGGCCTTCAGCTTCTCCTCATGCTCCTGGAGCTGGCTGGCCTGGGCGGCCTGCTGATCCTGAAGAGTCTTCAGTTCAGCCTCCACTACGCGGCACCGACCTTCAGCTTCTGTGGCCTCCTTCCGCCCCAGGTCGTGCTCCATGGCGGCCACCCCGAGCACCTTCTGTGCTTCCTCCATAGAGCCCCAGGCCGCGCGGACAGACGCGTCAGCCTGGAGCTAACCAGAAATCAACCCGAGGTGTCCCTGCGCTGAGAGGCGATCCGGGCCCCGAAGTTCACCATGGAGGAGGTCCAGCGCCGCCCTTGCCTCCTCCAGGGCCCCGGAGGTGGCAGGAGTGCCACGACTCTGCCACACGCTGGGCAAGGGAGGAGACGCCCTCGACGCCAAGACGGAAGAAACCTCAGCCTCAGGAAGGACCGGGGGCTCCAGAGGCCGGTCGATCTCAGCAGCCGCAACAGAGGTAGGCGCCGGTGGGGTCAGCATCGTCAGAGACGCCGGCACCTCCTGAAGACGGGCTTCGGCGCCCTTGGGAGACGGCATCACCACTGGAGCTGTGGGGGCCGCGGCATTCTCCTTCGCCAGGGCCGCGGCGACCACTTCAGCGCCTGCGGCCATGGCAACCTCCATGCCCTCCTTCTGCTTCTTTGACGACTGCTGCCTAATGACAGGCGAAGGCGCTAAGCATCACTTCAAAAATCAACAAACAAGGCTAAGGAAAAGACTTACTGGCCGACGAAGACATAGTTCCTTTTCAGGCTCAGTAGTGGGTGCTGAGGTGGGGCAGCCAGTGCCGAACACCTGGGAGCAGGAGAGCTCACGGTTGGCGCCGTTCGGGACGCCGTCGGAGAAGGTGGAACGCTGCCCGGAGGAATCAGCGCGGTCCTGCACTTCTTCGTGGCTGCCCGCTTGGGCTGCTTCGAAGAGGACACCCCAGATCTCGTGGTGACTCTAGAGGGGCGCGACACCTCCACCACCGGAGGCTCATCGTCATCATCGTCAGGGAAGTTGCGGAGGAGCTCCCTTTGCTGCAGGGCAGATGATTCTTCCTCAACCCTGTCCTCGGTGGCCTCGAAGGATTGATCATCGGAAGACAGGTGCACCAAAGCGGTAGGCGGTGGGGGAGGCCCCGACCGCGCAAGCCCAAACTCGTCAAAGATCGGCATAGCAGCGGCAACCTCCTTACAGTCATCCCGGCAGTACAGTGGAAGCCAATCTTTCGAAGGATCACTCGGGTCCTTCCTCGTCAAGTATTGCAACACCTTGCTCAGCTCCTCCTTAGGAAGGGCGTCTTGGCGCAGGCGGATCTTGTCGTCAACGCTGCCAAGCTTCCACAGGGGACGGGAGTGGTCTTGGAGCGTCGTGATGCGCTGCCTCAGGAATTCCTTGATGAACATGGCCCCCGTCAGCTTCTCGCTCCTCAGGTTCTTCTCCATCTTCTTCACCAACGGCGTCAGGAAAGGGTCGGTGATCTTCTCAGAATGCCACCCCTTCTCGGAGACGGGGAATTCGGTCGGCAGCTCCAGCGAGCTCTAGGAGCACTTGGCATTCATCAGAACCCACCTCTTCACGGCATCCTCAACCTTCTTCCCGACGCGGGAGATTGCGTTACCACCCCGCGCCGTGACGAAGCCGATGCACCCAATCCAATTTTCGCCAGTCATGTAAAGGAAGAAGAAGTGGCGGAGTAGGGCAACGGAGGGCATCACCCCCACGAACGCCTCACAGTAGAAGGCGAAAATGGACAAGAGGAGGATGGAGTTGGCATGAATGTGGAGCACATGGAGGCCATAGTGGTGAAGAACGGCGAAGAAGTAGCGGGAGAATGGGGGCACCAGCCCTGAGTAGACACTGTGTAGGAAGAAGGGGAAGAAAGTGTTGTTCGCGGGGTCCGGCGCAACGGTGGCGACCCGGAGCACCATCTCCTTCCACTCGTTGTCCTTGCTTGCCGTCAGGAGGAGCGCAGTCTAGAGCTACTCCCCGACCACGCAGGGCGCAAGCAGCACCGGCTATTACCAGGCGGAGCCGCAGCCCAGGCAGAAGCCATGGTCTTCTCAGCGGCCATCGAGCAGGAGATTGGGGGGAAAATCGGCAGATCTGGTGAGTTCTTCCGCTGTGGGAGAAGGGGATCTAGAGCAAGATGAAGAAGAGGCAATGAAAGCCTAGCAGCAGGCAGCAACCCTTTTGTCAGATGGAAGCAGTTGTCGAGGCAGCTTGGGGAAGCAGAGTCGCCCACGTCCCATCAATCACCACACGTCATTAAGGCCGCAAGCGGTTAGGGCCCGCGGCGCTCCGCACTTGCCCTCTGGCTTTGCCTGCAAGCCAAGTCCAAGCGCGCCCTGGCCCCGGGGCTACTGCCGGCGTCCTGGATTTGGGGGTATCCAGCGCTGCCTGCCTGCGGGCCACCACGTGGCTCCATCGATGTCCTGGTACGGTCCAGCTTTAGCATCAACAACACAAGACCCTCGTGAGGGGCCAAGCCTCGCGAGGGGGGCGACGCCAAGACCCCCGAGGAGATCGGCCTCACCAGGCTGGCTCCCGAGGGGCGGAGAGTTCTATGCAAGGTTCACCTCATGAGGCTCAGCTGACGTGAGGCATGAGGACCAAGGCCAGGCGGGCGCCAGGCGGGCGCAGAGTGCAGGTTTCCTCTTCGGTGCAAAGTAGGCAATCCACAGGCACGAAGTCCTGAGGAATCAGCCAAAGGTTTCCATTTCGGTGCAACGAGACCAAGACCGCCAGGACGGCAGGACGGAGGTCATCGATGAGCCCACCGCGGCGTCACGGCCAGAGGCTTTTCGCAGGCGAAGACTACTTTTGTCAGGATAAGCTGTACTACTTGTCCCCTTTCAAATCCGGCCATTGTGGGATCCCTTCCCGCCAACATTTGGGAAGAGGACCAAGGCCACTATAAATAAGACTAGCCACCACCATAGAAAGGGGGGAGCAGGTCGAGTCTAACTAGCCCACATCACACCAGCTCAAGAACACCTCACCTGCTAAGGCTAGTTCATCCACTGTACTAGTTCATCCTCAGCCCTCCGAGGCAATCCACCAAAACGCTGGAGTAGGGTATTACACCGGAAGGTGGCCCAAACCAGGATAAACTACTGTGCCTCTGTGTCTCTTTGAGCATGACGCGCTATGCTTAGGAGGATTGCGAGTAGGCAAGCTGGGTAGGTTGAGATCTCCGCACGCACCCCAGAGTTCGAACCTCTCAAGGGTTTGCGCATCCCATAATCCGACAGTTGGCTTATGCCTCTCCCTCATATGAAATGGCAATGACGACTATCAATCTTGTTAACAATTGCCTAGGATAATTCCGCACACCGACCCATCATTATTCCAGACTCGCTATCTATAATATATAGTAATATATTCTAACTTTATGATAACAACACCTATTTTTATATTTTACTTCTCTGATATTGTGACGCCCCCGATTCAATCGTACACTAATCATGTACACAAATGTGTATGATCAAGATCAGGGACTCACGGGAAGATATCACAACACAACTCTAAAAGTAAAATAAGTCATACAAGCATCATATTACAAGCCAGGGGCCTCGAGGGCTCGAATACAAGTGCTCGAACATAAACGAGTCAGCAGAAGCAATAATATCTGAGTACAGACATATGTTAAACAAGTTGCCACAAGATGGCTAGCACAAACTGGGATACAGATCGAAAGAGGCACATGCCTCCTACCTCGGATCCTCCTATACTACTCCTCGTCGTTGGCGTCCTGAACATAGTAGTAGGCAGCCGCGGTGTAGTAGGGGTCGTCGTCTGGCTCCTGGGACCCAACGTCTGGTTGCGGCATCCGAGAAGAATTGAAAAAAGGGGGGAAAGAGGGAGCAAAGCAACCGTGAGTACTCATCCAAAGTACTCGGAAGCAAGGATCTACACTACATATGCATGGGTATATGTGTAAAGAGGCAATATCGGTGGACTGAACTGCAGAATGCCAGAATAAGAGGGGGATAGCTAGTCCTATCGAAGACTACGCTTCTGGCAACCTCCATATTGCAGCATATAGGAGAGAGTAGATTGAAGTTCGCCAAGTCTCTTCGCATAGCATAATCCTACCCGGCGATCCTCCCCTCGTCACCCTGTGGGAAAGCAATCACCGGGTTGTCTCTGGAACTTGCCTGGGTGTGTTCTATTAGGTATCCGGTTCTAGTTGTCATAAGATCAAGGTACAACTCCGGGTCATCCTTTTACCGAGGGACACAACTACTCGAATAGATAAACTTCCCTGCAGGGGTGCACAACATTTTCCAACACGCTCGATCCCTCTGGCTAGACACACTTTCCTGGGTCATGCCTGGCCTCGAAAGATCAACACGTCGCCGCCCTACCCCCAACAGAGATGTCAGCACGCTAGTCTAAATCCTATGCGCGCAGGGGTCTGGGCCCATCGCCCATTGCACATCTGCACGTTGCGAACTCGGCCGGTGAGCAGACCTAGCCTCCCTTATACAAGGCAGACGTTCTAGTCAAAGAAGGCTTCGGCTGATACCACGACGTCGAGTGCCCATAACTGTTCCCACGTAGTTGGTTAGTCTGTATAGGCCAGTGGCCAGACTCAGATCAAATACCAAGATCTCGTTAAGCATGTTATTTTGAAGTAACCGCGGACGCCGACCAGGGCCGGGCCCACCTCTCGCCTAGGTGGTCTCAACCTGCCCTGTCGCTCCGCCACAAAGATCTACTCACGGGTACTCTATGAGCTGACCCGACTTTAGTCACCATCTGTATAGTATGTATGTATATATAGTATAAACATGTGATCACCTCCCGAGTGATCACGGCCCGATAGTATAGCAAGGCAGACGGACAAGAATGTAGGGCCACAGATGATAAACTAGCATCATATACTAAGCATTTAGGATTGCAGGTAAGGTATCAACAGATGTAGCAACAATGACAGGCTATGCAACAGGATATGATTAATCAAAAATAGTAACAGGCTATACTACTCTAATGCAAGCAGTAGAGGGAAGAATATGTGATATTTGGTGATCATGGAGGGGGGGGGGGGGGGCTTGCCTGGTTGCTCTGGCAAGAAGGAGGGGTCGTCAACTCCGTAGTCGTACTAGGTAGCAGCAGCGTCGGTCTCGGTGTCTAGCGAGAGAAGAGGGGGAAGAAACAATAAAAATAATGCAAACATATGCATGACGATGCATGACATGACAACGAGCGGTGTTAGGTGTACCCTAACGCGGTAGTAGGTGATACCGGCAAAGGGGGGAAACATCCGGGAAAGTATTCCCGGTGTTTCGCGTTTTCGGACAAATGAACCGGAGGTGAATTGTTGCATGTTCGCTATGCTAGGGACGTGTGGTTAATGAACGGGTTGCGTATTTGGATTCGTCTCGTCGTTCTGAGCAACTTTCATGTACAAAGTATTTTCATCAGAGCTACGGTTTATTTTATATTAATTTTTAAAGTTTTAATCAATTTATAAATTATTAGTATTAATTTAATTCAAAAAGGCATTGCTGCATCAGCATGATGTCAGCGGTCAACTCTAACGATGGACTGGTCAAACTGGCAGAAGGGCCCCACATGTCATAGACTAAGACTAACTAATCAGGTATAGTTGATCTAACTAAAATGATTAGGTTTATTAATTACAATTAATTAGGTTAATTAATTAACTAAACTATTAATTAATTCTTTTTTATATTTTTTTTAAAAAACGTTCAGGGGGCTGGGGCCCCCATGCCATTGGCCCAGGGGGCCTAGCGGATCGGGCGCGTTAGCGCCAGGCACAGGCGCGGTTGCACGCGCCCTGTGGGGCGGACCGAGCAGAGGCCGCCGGGGCGCTGTGGGGTGCCGGCATGGCGCAGGTTGGGCCGGGGGGAAGCGGACCGGGCGGCTGTGGCGGCCGGAGGCAGCAGCGGCAGCGGCGCAGCGGGGAGCAGAGGCGGGAGGCGGGGCGCGCGAGCGCACGGCGGCGGCAAGGCCGCGGCCAAGGGCACGGTCGGCGACTGCGGGGTGCAGGCGGAGCATGGTCAGCGGCAGGAAGCGGGGCAGCAGCTAAGCCGAGCAGCAGTGGCCAGGAGCTTGAGCAACCGCGCAACAAGGGGCAGCGACAACGGCGCTAGGAGGCTGCAGCGGCGCTAGGAGGCTGCAGCGGCGCGGGGAGGAGGACAGAGACGCGCGTCGGAGAGGAGGCAGTCCGACAGGGAGGCTCCGGCTTCGGCGTCGAGCGGCGGGGCGGAGCCGGGATCGAGCCACCAAGCCCCGATCCGATCTGGATCGGGGGAAGGAGAGGAGAGCGAGGGAGTGAGGGTTAAGGTGGGATGGGGTGGGCCGTCCGGCAAGGCCTGGGTGGCCAGTTGGGCCGAGCCCAAGGAGAGGGGGGGGGGGGGGGGGGGGTTGCTTTTTCTTTTCCTTTTTTGTTTTGTTTTTTTTCCTTTTTCTTTATTTTCTTTCCTGTTTTCTTTTAGTTACATTTTATTTAGTTTTAGTAAAATATAAAAATTGTAACTAGTTTATGTAATAATGCCACATTCCGAACATTATAGTTTTGTTGTTTCAAAACCTTTGATGTTTGTTAATAATCCAAATTTGAATTAGAATCGCTTTGAACTAATGCGATATTAGAAACAGTAACGGAGGTGACGTGGCATCATTAACAGAGGCTTTACTGTAGCTTAATTATCCAGGCGTTACAAATCTCCTCGACTACAAGAAATCTCGTCCCGAGATTTAGGAGGTAGAAGGAAACAATGTGGGGTATTCTTCGCGCAGACGATCCTCTCGTTCCTAAGTGGCTTCATCTTCAGAATGGTGCGACCACTGGACTTTGAGGAACTTGATCGCCTTCTGACGAGTGCGGCGTTCAGCTTGGTCGAGAATGCGGACCAGATGCTCTTTATAGGAGAGGTCCTATTGCAACTTGAGCACTTCATGATCCACTGCTCGGATTGGGTCCTTGAAGCAGCGGCGGAGTTGCAACACGCGGAACACATCTTGAACCCGAGAAAGGTTCGGCGGAAGTTCTAGCTGGTATACCGCCTTTCCACGCCTTTACAGAATAGTGAAAGGACCAATATAGTGAGGAGCTAGCTTTCCCTTGATCCCGAAGTAGTGAGCACCCTTCATTGGTGTGACTCGAAGATAAGCCTTTTTCGCCAGGTTGATAGACCATGTCCTTATGATGACGGTCATACCGACTCTTCTGACGTAACTGAGCAGTCTTGAGATTCTCGCGAATAATGCGGACTTGTTCTTCGGCATGTTGGATAATATCCGGACCGAAGAGTGGATGTTCCCCAGTTTCTGACTAGTTCAGAGGGGTTCGACACTTTCCTCCATATAACACTTTGAAGGGGCCATCTTCGGACTAGCTTGATAGCTATTATTATAAGAGAACTCAACATACGGGAGAGATTCCTCCAATTTCTTGCCAAAGGAGATAACACAAGCTCTAAGCATGTCTTCGAGAACTTGGTTGATGCGTTCAACTTGCCCTTGCAACTGAGGATGAAAAACAGTGCTGAAAGACAGATGAGTCCCCATATAGCTTCTTGGAAACTTGCCCAGAATCTTGAAGTGAATAAACTGCCATGGTCTGAACTAATTACCAGTGGAATACCCTGAAGTGAAACAATTCTAGACATGTAGAGGGTTGCCAGCTGACTAGCAGTGATCGTTTCTTTGACAGCCAGAAAATGTGCAACTTTAGAAAGCCGGTCAATGACGACTAGAATAGCATAATTACCTTTCTGCGATTTGGGAAATCTAGTGACGAAGTCCATTTCAACATGGTCCCATTTCCATTCAGGAATAGAGATAGGTTGCAGAGTTCCAGCAGGCCTTTGATGCTCTGCTTTGATACAACAGCAAACGTCACACTCAGCAACATAACAAGCAATCTCTTGCTTCACATTAGACCACCAGAATCTCTGACGAATGTCTTGCTACATCTTGGTGCTACCGGGATGAATAGACAGAGGTGTATCATGAGCTTCTTTCATAACCCTTGGCGTCAGATTCAGGTTTTCCCTCTTACTCAGAACCACCAGGTGGCCTTTGAAGTACAAGGCGCCATCATCGGCAATAGTGAAGAACGAGGGCTTTCCTTCTGCGAGATAGTGTTTAATCTTCTCGACTTCATCATCACATTTCTGTATCCATTTGATGGTGTCTACAAGATCTGGTCTAGCAACCAAGGTATTGAGAGAATCCTGGGAAACACCATGGAGGTTCATTTTGCGGCACTCCGGAGGAGGGGGAGCGAGTGCACCAGGAGAAACAATATGGAGGTTCAGCTTTTTGAATTCTTCAACAAGCGAGGGATGAACTTTGTGAACTTGGAGGTGGTTGCAATATGACTTGCGGCTCAAGGCATCAGCCATTACATTAGCCTTGCACGGGGTATATGAAATACCCAAGTTAAAATCTGCAACAATCTCCATCCATCTCTGCTGACGGAGGTTCAGGTCTGGCCGAGTAAATAGATACTTCAGACTTTGGTGGTCGGTGAAGATCTCGCAACGATTACCGAGAAGATAATGTCGCCACTGTTTCAGTGCATGTATAACAGCAGCAAGCTCGAGGTCATGAACTGGATAGTTCTCTTCGTGAGGGCGCAACTTACGAGAGGCATAAGCAATCACTTTGCACTCTTGCATTAGGACAACGCCTAAGCCTTGACGTGAAGCATCACAATAAATGACGAAGTCCTTCTTAGGATCTGGAGGAGCAAGCACTGGGGCAGAAGTCAACTTGTCTTTGAGCGCCTGGAAACTTTCCTGACACTTTTCTGTCAACTGGAACTTGACGCCCTTATGAAGCAGGTTGGTTAGAGGTCTAGCAATCTTGGAGATGTTCTCGACAAATCGACGACAATAGCTGGAGAGTCCGAGAAAACTTCTGACTTGCTTGAAATT
This sequence comes from Triticum timopheevii, assembly GCA_963921465.1. NCBI lineage: Eukaryota > Viridiplantae > Streptophyta > Magnoliopsida > Poales > Poaceae > Triticum > Triticum timopheevii. The sequence goes on from OY997270.1 coordinate 376,469,684, forward strand.
CTTCGGAGGAGTCCAATCGAGAATAACCTGAACTCGCTCGGGGTTGACGGCAATACCATCCTTGGAGATGACATGCCCAAGATAGGTTACTTTGGGAAGCCAGAATTCACACTTGGAGAACTTGGCATAGAGTTGATGCTCTCTAAGCTTTTCCAGAACAAGACGAAGATGTTCAGCATGTTCTTCTTCATTCTTGGAATATACAAGGATATCATCCAGATAAACCACAACAAACTTGTCGAGGTATTCCGTGAAGATATAGTTCATCAGATGAGAGAAGGTGGCTGGAGCATTGCTTAAGCCAAAAGACATGACGGTGTACTCGTATGAACCATAGCGAGTCACAAATGCGGTGTTTGGGATGTCCTCTTCACAAAAACGGATCTGGTGGTAACCCAACCTCAAGTCGAGTTTAGAGAACACTGACGAACCAACCAGTTGATCATATAGATCATTGATCCGAGGAAGATGATATTTGTTCTGAATGGTAGCTTGGTTAATAGGATGGTAGTCTTGGACCAATCGGTTTGTCCCATCCTTCTTCTTGAAAAAGAGAGAAGGTGCTCCCCAAGGAGAGCAACTTGGGTGAATGAAACCACTTCACAGAGATTTGCCAATTTCCTCCTTAAGCTCAATGAGTTCATGTGGCGACATCTTGTATGGACGTTTGGCTATAGGAGTGGTGCCTGGTTTCAAGTCGATGATGAATTCAACAGCTTTAGTAGGGGGATCCCTGGAATCTCTTTAGGAAAGACGTCAAGGAATTCGCGCATGAAGGGAATGTCTTCAATGCCCTCGAGTGGTGTAGTGTTCAATGCATTCAGCGCATAAAGCCTTGCCTCGGCATTCTGAACCAGACGAGCATTGTAGCTTATAATTTCATCAGAAGGGTGTAGCAGATGGATGGTCTTAGTGGCGCAAACTATAGAAGCAGTATGCGCTTTCAACCAATCCATACCTAGAATGAGATCAATGCTATAGGACTTCAGTATGATGGGAAAGGCAAGGAATTCCAGTCCTTCGATTTCAACGGGAACATTGGGACTAACCATAGAGGTTTGACATTGGCCCGCAGGGGTGTGTACCACTAGCGGAGTGTTCATCTCTTCGTATTTAATGCCATGCATGAATGCAACCTCAACTGATATGAATGAATGTGATGCACCTGTATAAAATAAAACGGATGCTGGTACTGAATTTACGAGGAGTGTACCCATCACAGTAGTAGGCTGGTCCTGAGCTTCACTCAGATCAACATGGTTGGCATGAACATGACCATAAGGCTTGGCATTGTTGTTGCGAGGCTGATTGTTTCCACGGCAAGCTGTTGGAAGGGCCAGTTGATTATGGTTTTGGTTGCATTGCCTAGCACGGTGTCCTGGCTGACCACACCTGAAGCATAGACCATTATTGGGAGTGGGAGCAGGAGCCCGGGGTGGTGGAGCTGGAAGCCTTGGCTGCCTAGATGGTGGAGGAGGCAAACGCGGTGCAGCATAGGACTGCCTTGGAGCAGGTGCAGTTGGTTGGTACATGCTATTGGGAATCCAGATCCTACACTACTGCGAGGACGGGCCCGAAGATGAGCCCGTGTCATGGTTGCGCCTGTGAGAGCTCTGGTGTTCCTGTAGACCAGTTTTGACATTGATGGCCTTGTTCACCAAGGTGGCGGAATCAGCAAAGTCATGCACTAGCAGTGCGAGCTTGATGTCAGCTTGTAGTCCATCACGGAACTTCTCCTGCCTGTGAGCATCAGTTGCAATGTCCTCTTCAGCACAATGGGATAAGTCCAGAAATTCCTGTTGATAAGCTTCCATAGTTTTCTTGCCCTGGGTGAGGTTGCGGAACTCACGCTTCTTCCTATCCATGATCCCCTGAGGAATGAAGCAGGCACGAAAGGCAGCTTGAAAGTATGGCCATGTGATGATTGTTCCAACTGGCAGAGTACGCCTGTGGCTGTCCCACCATTGAGCTGCAGATCCCTTCAGGAAGAAGGAAGCAAAGGTGGCATAGCTGGCAGGGGCTACATCAGTAGAGTCTATCGCATAGGTGATGGCACATAGCCAGTCATCAGCATCCAGAGGCTGAGTTGACCTGCGGTAGATGGTTGGGTTGAGACGCATGAAATCCTGCAGAGTTACTGGGGTTGGCTACTGGTTCACATTGGGGCGAGGAAACTGAGTCAACATATTCTCCATGAACTGGCGGTTCAGCTTGAACTGTTGGACCATACCGGCCATGTACTCAGGCGGTGGTGGGGCGTTGCCACCTAGACCACGACCACCTAGTCTAACCATCCTGCTAATATATAATAGGGGTAGTTCAGCATTGTGAAATTTGCATAGACAAGAATCATTCATGATGAAACATGCATAATGAAAGGAGCATGATAGATACTACATAGTAGTCGGCATAACTTACAAAAGGGGTCGGACATAAAGTTCAGTACATAGAGTTCAGTACATAGACTAAGTCATCATAGGCGGCACGCATGCTCACGGCGAATGCATCTAATACTAATAAGCAATACTACATCAGTCCCAGAAGGAACTGTGGAGAAAGTCGTAGCCTGACAGGTGGTAGTGACGTGACGGATAGTCCTCCACGTCAGCAACCTGGGGTCCACGGATACTCTGGTGTAGAACCCGACGCTCAGGTGGCAGAACAGGACCAAGTGCGGGAGCGTAGCCTCCCACCTCTGGCCAACCGACACCGTGGGGCATCACAGTCCTGGCTGGGTAGATCGCAGAACGCGACGGCTGTCTAGATCGGACAAAGGGGTGCAACAGCGTCAGAGCACTGTAAAGGTGCTGACGTGTGGTGTAAAACTTGTGACGATGATCTCGGTTAGCTCGGTCTAGCCCATCAGCATGCAGAACCAGGTTCTGATGGTGGAAGGGCTCTCGGGTGATGGTGGAGTAGGCAACAGTGTAGTATCCCTCGGCACCAACGTCAGATGCGATAGCAATGTGCGTGAAAGGGGAAGTGTCCAACTCCCAATACTCTCCATGAAGACGTGTCAGAGCAGCATAAGCAGCATCATGGACTGCCATATCGATGGTCACTCCAACACCATGAGCGGTGTGCAACACAGTAGTGGAGTCATACTAACGACAGTAGAGGTGGATGATGGCATGATACTACTCCTGGTTAAAGTCATGGAACTGCTCGTACACGGTGTACTCAGGGTGCCAGCGATAACCCATATTGGTCATCATCTCAGCTAGCACAACAGGTGATCCCGAGGCACCAATGGCCATCATGTGGCGCGCGACCTGCCTCGTGGGTTCCATCTAAAAACAAAGATGTTTCAGTGGAGTCAAATGACAATGTGGGTATTATTCAAAATACAATTCTAAACTATAACTATGGCTTATCCAACTTTGGGGTGAATGTGGTCACGGGATCCTAATGTTAGAGTTAGTAAATATGTTTAACCCGAGTAGAAGAGAGTTCAGAGCCACAGAGTAAAGGTCGAGGAGTAAAAGATCCTAGTACCACCCAAATGGCGACGTGGGCCCGTAAGACACACAACCATGTTAGTAAAAGTTTTGTAGTGACTAGACTCGACTTCGGTCAAGGAGTGTGGAAGGGGATTCTTACATGCAGTCGGCTCTGATACCAACTTGTGATGCCCCAGATTCAATTGTACACTAATCATGCACGAAATGTGTACGATCAAGATCAGGGACTCACGGGAAGATATCACAATGCAACTCTAAAAGTAAAGTAAGTCATACAAGCATCATATTAGAAGCCAGGGGCCTCGAGGGCTCGAATACAAGTGCTCGAACATAAACGAGTCAGCGGAAGCAACGATATCTAAGTACAGACATAAGTTAAACAAGTAGCCATAAGATGGCTAGAACAAACTAGATATAGATCGAAAGAGGCGCAGGCCTCCTGCCTAGGATCCTCCTAAACTACTCCTCATCGTCGGCGGCCTGAACGTAGTAGTAGGCACCCGCGGTGTAGTAGGGGTCGTCGTCGATGGTGGCGTCTGGCTCCTGGGCACCAATGTCTGGTTGTGGCATCTGAGAAGAGGAGAAAAGAAGGGGCAAAAGAGGGAGCAAAGCAACCCTGAGTACTCATCCAAAGTACTCGCAAGCAAGGATCTACTCTGCATATGCATTGGTATATTTGTAAAGAGGCAATATCAATGGACTGAACTGCAGAATGCCAGAATAAGAGGGGGATAGCTAGTCCTATCGAAGACTACGCTTCTGGCAGCCTCCATCTTGCAGCATATAGAAGAGAGTAGATTGAAGTTCGCCAAGTATCTTCGCATAGCATAATCCTACCCGGCGATCCTCCCCTTGTCGCCCTATGGGAAAGCGATCACCGGGTTGTCTGTGGAACTTGTTTGGGTGTGTTTTATTAAGTATCCGGTTCTAGTTGTCATAAGGTCAATGCACAACTCCGGGTCGTCCTTTTACCGAGGGACACGACTATTCGAAGAGATAAACTTCCCTAGGGTTAATTAATTCTTTTTTGATATTATTTTTTATCTTTAAAAAAACATTCGGGTGGGTGGGTGAGGGAGTCCTGGATTAAGGGGTCCTCGGACAGCCGGACTATATACTTTGGCCGGACTGTTGGACTATGAAGATACAATATTGAAGACTTCATCCCGTGTCCGGATGGGACTCTCCTTTGCATGGAAGGCAAGTTTGGCAATTAGAATGTGTAGATCTCCTTCTCTGTAAACTGACTTTGTAACCCTAGCCCCCTCCGGTTTCTATATAAACCGGAGGGTTTAGTCCGTAGGACAACATACAATCATAATCGTAGGCTAGCTTCTAGGGTTTAGCCTCTACGATCTCGTGGTAGATCAACTCTTGTAATACTCATAGCATCAAGATCAATCAAGCAGGAAGTAGGGTATTACCTCCATCGAGAGGGCCCGAACCTGGGTAAACATCGTGTCCCCCGCCTCCTGTTACCATTAGCCTTAGACGCACAGTTCTGGACCCCCTACCCAAGATCCGCCGGTTTTGACACCGACATTGGTGCTTCCATTGAGAGTTCCACTGTGTCGTCGCGATAAGGCTTGATGGCTCCTTCAATCATCTTCAACGAGGCGGTCCAGGGTGAGGTTTTCCTCCCCGGACAGATCTTCATATTCGGTGGCTTCGTACTGCGGGCCAATTCTCTTGGCCATCTGGAGCAGATCGATAGCTACGCCCCTGGCCGCCAGGTCAGGTTTGGAAGCTTAAACTACACTGCCGACATCCGCGGAGACTTGATCTTCGACGGATTCAAGCCCATGTCAGGTGCGTCAAACAGTCTCGACGAGCATGACTTAGATCTGCCATCGGACAGTGTTCGGGAGATCGCGCCTGCGACGTCCCCGGGAATCAATCCAGAGCAGATCGTGCCATCCAAGGACGGGTGGATGGACCCCTCCAAAGAGGCTGCACACTCATCGGCGCTAGAGCCGAACACAGACTTCATCTCTAAAGATATCTGTGTCATCGGACTCTCGGACTCGTCTCTGGCCATAAGGTCCGAACCGCGTACGTCCGTGCCTATCGAATCTGATTGGGCACCGGTCATGGAGTTTACCTCCGTGGAAATCTTTCAGCACTCGCCCTTGGGTGACATGCTGAATTCATTAAGGTCTCTCTCTCTGTTAGGGGACTCTTGGCCGAACTATGTCCGGCTGGAGTGGGAAGCGGACGACGAAGAAATTCGTTCCCCACCCACCACCCACGTAATAGCCACTGTTGATGACTAAACCGATGTGCTTGACTTCGACTCCGAAGACATCAACGGTATGGATGACGATGCTGGAGAAGAACAGCAACCACCGCTCACAGGGTGCTGGACAGCCGCCTCATCATATGATATATATATATATATATGGTGGACACCCCAAAGAAAGCAATGGCGATGAGGCAACAGAGGATAATCCCTTGGAAAAGCAATCTGGGCATCAACATCATAGGCACCGCTCTAAGCCCCACCACAGCAAAAATAATGATACCGGCACAAAGATGATAGCAATCCGGATGGTGCCGAAGACGAAAACAATCCTGCCCAGCCAGGCTTCGAGAAGGACGAGCAAGAAGGTGGGCAAGCTAGCCCTAAGGAACATGCAACAGATGGAGAATCAGAGGATGATAATTACATGCCTCTCTCCGAAGACAAAGTGAGCCTTGGCGACAAAGAATTCATCGTGCCTGAGGACCCCGTCGAGCAGGAGTGCTTCAAGCGCTGGCTTATAGCCACTGCAAAAAGCCTGAAGAAGAAGCAGCAGCAGCTTCAAGCTGATCAAGATCTGCTAACTGATAGATGGACCGAGGTCCTGGCAGCCGAGGAATACGGACTCGAGTGCTCATCCAAAAGTTATCCAAAGCGCAAGTTTCTACCTCAACTCGAGGAGGAGGCATTAAAGCCCACACTACCAGCGCACGATGCGGCTGACCGACCACCATGTGGCCGGGACAAAGTGGTGTATCAGCCCGGACTTCAGCCCGCACCCCGTCGCCAATCAAACAATAACACTAAGGCCCGGGGCTACACGAAGAACCTGCAAGACGTATTGGAAAAAAAAGCAGGACAGTCAAGATCGATCTACGGAACACGGGGGCATGCCACCACACATGATGATGACCGTCACGCCGGACACACTAAACACAAGTCCGGCCGGGCCGAATACGATAGACCAGACTCATTTGAACTGCGTCGTGATGTAGCCCGGCATAGAGGCGCCACACACCCCCTATGCTTCACTGATGAAGTAATGGATCATGAATTCCCAGAAGGGTTTAAACACGTGAACATTGAATCATATGATGGCACAACAGACCCTGCGGTATGGATTGAAGATTTTCTTCTACACATTCACATGGCCCGCGGCGATGATCTACATGGCATCAAGTACCTCCCACTTAAGCTCAAAGGAATGGCTTGACATTGGTTGAATAGCCTGCCAGCAAACTCCATTGGCAGTTGGGAGAACCTGAAGGATGTATTCCTTGACAACTTCTAGGGCACTTACGTGCGACCACCGGATGCTGATGACTTAAGTCACATAACCCAATAGCCCGGAGAGTTAGCCAGGAAATTCTGGACTCGGTTCCTAACTAAAAAGAACCAAATTGTTGACTGTCCGGATGCCGAAGCCTTAGCGGCCTTTAAGCATAACATCCGCGAAGAATGGCTTGCCCGACACCTCGGCCAAGAGAAGCCGAAGTCCATGGCAGCCCTCACGACACTCATGACCCGCTTTTGCACGGGCGAGGACAGCTGGCTGGCTCGTAGCAACATCATACCAAGAAACTCTAACAATTCAGATGCTAGAGATAGCAACGGCAAGCCACGACACAATAGACACAAGCGTCGCAACAATGGCGACCACGCCGAAGACACGACAGTCAATGCCGGATTCAGTGGCTATAAGTTCGGTCAGCAAAAAAAGCCATTCAAAAGAAACAATCCGGGCACGCCCATGGACTGCATACTTGATCGCTCGTGTCAAATTCACGGCACCCCCGATAAACCAGCCAACCACACCAACAGAGAATGTTGGTGTTCAAAGAGGCCGGCAAGTTGAATGCCAAAAACAAGGAAAAGGGGCTGCATAGCGACAACAACGAAGAGCCCCGGCCGCCGAACATAGGAGGACAGAAGAAATTCCCTCCCCAAGTGAAAACGGTGAACATGATATACGCAACCCATATTCCCAAGCGGGAACGGAAGCGTGCACTAAGGGACGTCTATGCGATGGAGCTAGTCGCCCCAAGTTCAACCCATGGTCCTCTTGTCCGATCACTTTCGATCGCAGGGACCATCCTACCAGTATCCGTCATGGCGGTTCGGCCGCATTGCTCCTTGACCCCATCATTGACGGCTTCCATCTCACACGAGTCCTTATGGATGGTGGCAGCAGCCTGAACCTGCTCTATCAGGATACAGTACGCAAAATGGGCATCGACTCCTCAAGGATCAAACCTACAAAAACCACCTTTAAAGGTGTTATACCAGGTGTAGAGGCCTGTTGCATGGGCTCAATCACACTGGAAGTGGTCTTCGAATCTCCGGTCAATTTCTGAAGCGAGGAGTTAATATTCGATATCATCCCCTTCCGCAGTGGCTATCAATCACTGCTCGGACGAACCGCATTTGCCAGATTCAATGTGGTACCGCATATTGCATACTTAAAGCTCAAAATGCCAGGACCTCGCGGGGTTATAACAGTAAATGGAAACACAGAGCGCTCACTCCATACGGAGGTGCACACTGCGGCCTTCGCAATAGAAGTACAAAGTAGCCTTCTTAGGCAAGCCGCCAATTCTGCGATAAAACCCCTGGACACCGTCAAGCGAGTTTGGAGTACCCTGCAACAGGATCGTCCGGCATGTCCAGAGCTCGACTAGCAATTCGGCCTCCGTCCTAGTCCCAGTCAAGCGGTGAAATTTGTTCCGCGCGTACATAATTACGCACTCAAAATACCATGTGCAGAGGCGGAGGCATGACTATGACACGGTCCACAATGCGGTTCGATTTCCCCAGGATCCGTGCATCTTTACACCTTTTTCCTTTCAGGTCCCTATCTTCAGGAGGCTCTTCCGATAGCCCGACTATCAGACCCATAGCGGGAAGGATACACCAAGGAGACAAGAAGCTTTGGCGTACAAGGAAACCCTCAGGTGGTCTCTGATAACGATCGTTATACCTGTTTTACATACCCGCACGCAGCCCGCTCTTGGTCAGGATGTGTCAAACAGTCCTATTCCGCTTATCGCACTACTTGTATGCATACGCCTTGGCGTATTATTCAAATAACAATGGAAAATAATGTATAGCGTCAGCTTACTATTACATTTCTCTATGCTTTTCCTTAACGGTTTATTTATTACAAATTGCACTCATACATTTTGGTACGTTCAATTCGCCACGTGCTTCAGTGTACCCCATAACACCACAAGAAAAGTCCGAACACTTTCGACAGTGCGACACCCCAAACTTATAGCATTATATGCATCAGCTCTGAATCATGTCTTGGGTAAATAGTTGGGTTTTCCCGGCTCCCATGTTTTGGTACCTTATGTTCCGCTATATCGACTAAGGTAGCACAGGGAGAACTACTGCGATTGTGTCCCGGTTCTTCCGGACGAGCACCTCAGTAGAGAAAGCCGAAAACTGACTGTCATGATGCAGCGAGTGCTGGTCGCTGTTCGAGAGGTCTCAAATATTAAAGATTTTTTCCGCTTCAGGCGAGGAATCAGCCTTGTCCGATTTAGGAGTCCATAGCGCCCCAAGTTCGGCCTTCCGAATACTAGGGGCTTCGCCAAAATTTAAAATTGTAGACTTCTATGGCTAAGTGAGAGTGATCAGGCCGTATAGTCTGATTGCCTTGTTCGTTCCGCTAAACACCTCCTTAAAGGACCAAAAATTTGGATAAAGAGTGTTTAGATTTATCCCGAACACCCCAGTACTAGTTACACGGGGGCAGAAGCCGACGACTGGCCAACTCTCAAATTTTATAAACGGCCGCACAGAAGGTAATATTTTAAATCAACAAACGTTATATAGCGCACATGAACTCGTTTTCATATTACAGGATCACATGAGTACATTTATTCAAACATTACATCCTTAGCACATTCATCCGCCACAAGGCGGGCACCCTTCAGGACACCATCATAATACTTTTCGGGGTAGCGATGCTCCTTGCCCTACGACGGCCCCTCTATCACCATCTTCTCGGCATCCATATTCGCCTAGTGTACTTTCGCACGGGCGAAGGCTCTGCGTGCACCTTCAATGCAGACTGACCGCTTAATAGCGTCAAGCCACGGACAGGCATTCACAAGCCGCTTTACCAGGCCGAAGTAGCTGCTGGGCAGGGGCTCGCCAGGCCAAATCCAGACTATGAGATCCTTCATGGCCAGCTCTGCTGCCTTGTGAAGTTCGACCAATTGCTTCAGCTGGTCGCTCAAAGGCATCGGATGTTCGGCCCCAATATACTGGCACCAGAACAACTTCTACGTCGAGCTCCCTTCATTAGCTTGGTAGAACTCTGCGGCATCAGAGATGCTGTGCGGTAGATCTGCGAATGCTCCTGGAGAGCTCCGAATTCGGGTAAGTAAAAGGAAAGTCTCCTTCATATGCTTGCTTTGCATAATGAATGCCTTACCCGCCGCTATCTTCTTGGCCACCTGAATCTCCTGAAGAGCCTTCTGGGCTTCGGCCTGAGCGTCTTGCATGCTCTGGAGGGCCTTCGCAAGCTCGGACTCTTGCGTCTTGGAGTCACGCTCCAAGGACTCGAATTTTTTGACGAAGTCCTGGAGCTCTTGCTGGACCTCATTAACCCAAGCCTCCTATTTCTCGCGCTCGGTGCGCTCCTTGTCCACCTTGTTTTCGGCCTCGGACAGTGCCTTATTAAGGGCCGCCACTTTGGTCATGGCACCTATTAAAATTCATGATGCTTCTATTAGCATCAATGATTTTTCCTTTATATAACACACGGACGGGGTATCGCTTACCTTTGTTCTCCTCGAGCTGCCTCTTTACGAGGCCGAGCTCTTCCTCAGCCCGCCCCAGGTTCTGCTTCAGTCTGGAGACCTCCGCAGTGAGGGCGGCGACGGCCAGCAGCGACGCCTGCTTATTCACATAGACATAATATGATTAGACTCCTGGGGATGTTATTTGATCCTCTATTCGGCCTTTCTTTCCGAACACCAAACAGAGCATTAGGTGCTACTGTCTACACTGTGATATTTTCTCATAATTTAATTACTTTCCTCAAAGCATGTTAGGATGCTGGCACAGGCTTCGGTCAATCCGCTTTTGGCGGACCGAACCTTCGCAATCACCGTACTCATAAGAGTACGGTGTTCTTCATCAAGGGAAGCTCCCTGAAGTGCTTCCAGCAAGTTGTCCGATGCCTCTAGATGGACAGAGATCAGCGGCACAGGCGGCTCGCCCCCCTTAGAGAGGGGCCGCCAGCTTGATTCTGGAACCACGGGAGGTTCCGATGCAGTATCCGGCTAGGGGCTAAACTTGTTGCGGCCCCCCTCATCAGAATCCATGGGGGTCTCCCCCCCATGTGCCCGGCGTTGGGGATTTCACCTTGGGGCGCCTCCAGAGCTGCCTCCCCCTGGCCCAGTATCCTCTGAGACAACACCTCGGTGTCGTCCGCGGGCCGGGGGGTGGTGGCCGTCGGGAGCGAGTCGCTATTCATCGCCGACACACTCAAAGACCCATCCGAGGAGGATAAGTGGATGCGGGCTTTGGATGGACTGCACGATCATATTCAGCATGATAAGAAGCAATAAAGCAAAACATGCCAGAAGTATTGTGGTATCCGGATACTTACGACTTCGCCAGGGGCTTGTCCCTGGACAGCCGCTCCTCGTCGCTGTAGGCGGCTGTTGTGGAGTGGTCCGGAGGGAGGGTCCTTCCCTTCTTGGACCCTTCGGCCTCCCCATGCGGGGCGGCCTTCCTTTTCTTCTCCCCCTTGGGTTGGGGGGGGGGAGGGTTTTCCTCTTCCTCCTCCTCGTTTTCGTTGGAGGAGTGCGCCTCGGTGTCTTCAGACAATGAGTGCGACACCACCTTGCGCCGGAGACATTTTCTGGTCCCCGTGGCCTTCTTCTTGGCCTTCTTCTCTGGCACATCATAGGGTGCCGGAAACAGCATCTCCGTTAAGAGAGCTGTTGTTGGATGTTCAGGTAGTGGAGCTGGACAATCGATCCGCTCCGCTGTCGCTACCCAGTCCTGTTAAATCAGCATGGAGGCTTAGATTCCTCCCACGAACATACTGGGAAAAGCACATCTTGTGAAATACAGGTAGCTTACTGGATTGGCGCGGAGCCTTGCATTGAGTCCACGATCCTCTGCAAGGGGAGGAGGTACCTCGGCGGCCTTGAACAATAACTTCCAAACGTCTTTTTGCATCGTGCCAAAGAGCTCGCACAGCGTCTGTTGTTCGGTCGGGTCGAACTCCCACATATTGAATGCCCGTCTTTTACACAGGAGGATCCGGCGGAAGAGCATGACCTGGACCATGTTGACAAGCTTGATCTTCTTGCTTATCATATTCTTGACGCAGTTCTGGAGTCCGGTCAGCTTCGCTGGCTCACCCCAGGCTAAACCTTTCCTTTTCTAGGAGGTAAGCCACATGGGGATGCCAGAACGAAATTCGGGGGCAGCCGCCTAGTTGGAGTCGCGCGGCTCGATGATGTAGAACCACCCCGATTGCCACCCCTTCATGGTCTCCACATAGGAGCCTTCGAGCCAGGTGACGTTGGGCATCTTGCCCACCATGGCGCTTCCGCACTCCGCTTGCTGGCCGACCACTATCTTCGGCTTCATGTTGAAGATCTTCAGCCACAGGCCGAAATGGGGCTTGATGTGGAGGAAGGCCTCGCACACGACGATAAACGCCGAAATGTTAAGGATGAAATTGGGGGCCAGATCATGGAAATCTAGCCCATAGTAAAACATGAGCCCGCGGACAAATGGGTGGAGACGAAATCCCAGTCCATGGACGAAGTGGGCAAGAAACACAACCCTCTCATGGGGTTCCGGAGTAGGGACGATCTGCCCTGCATCCGGGAGCCGGTGCGCGATGTCCACGGCCAAGTATCCGGCTTCCCGGAGCTTCGTAATGTCCTCCTCCGTAATGGAGGAGGCCATCCACTTGCCTCCCGCTTCGGACATGTTTCTAATGGCTCTACGGAGAAGGTGAGAGCTTGGGTGCTGGAGCTCAAGTGTGCGAGAATGGATGGGCGAAGGAAGAAGAGGGTGTGGGTGAAAAATGGGAATCCCTATCTCTTTATAAAGGCGGTAGAAACCGTGCGCCTCCCCACTTGCCCGTTAAAATCGCTTATTCCCCAAGCGCCATGATTGATGGCACGGTTGGGTTACCCACACCCGTATTGATGAGAATCCCGTGATAAGGGGACACGATCTCTGCTTCGACAAGACGTGCCAGGGAAATCGCCTCGCAATATGTGTAGTAGGTGGTTGAGAAAAACGGTTCGAATAATGACCGGGTCATGGCGTGATGTCACACTATGAAAAGTTGTCAGCAGATTAGATTTGTGGAATACTGTGCTCACTACGGTGGTATGTGGAATTTGTTTTGCAGAGCCGGACACGACCCTTGTGTTCAAAATCTTCTATGGAGTATTCGGAGAAGGAACCCGCCTTGCAATGCCGAAGACAATCTTCACGCCGGACTCATCGTCATTGAAGCCTGGTTCAAGGGCTACTGAGGGAGTCCTTGATTAAGGGGTCCTCGGACAGCCAGACTATATACTTTGGCCGAACTGTTGGACTATGAAGATACAAGATTGAAGACTTCGTCCCGTGTCCGGATGGGACTCTCCTTTGCGTGGAAGGCAAGCTTGGCAATTCGAATATGTAGATCTCCTCTCTGTAAACCGACTCTGTAACCCTAGCCCCCTTCGGTGTCTATATAAACCGGAGGGTTTAGTCCGTAGGACAACATACAATCATAATCATAGGCTAGCTTCTAGGGTTTAGCCTCTACGATCTCGTGGTAGATCAACTCTTGTAATACTTGTATCATCAAGATCAATCAGGCAGGAAGTAGGGTATTACCTCCATCGAGAGGGCCCGAACCTGGGTAAACATCGTGTCCCCCGCCTCCTGTTACCATTAGCCTTAGACACACAGGTCGGGACCCCCTACCAGAGATCTGCCGGTTTTGACACCGACAGTGGGCCCCCTGCCATTGGCCCAGGGGGCCTAGCGGATCGGGCACGCGAGCGCCAGGCACGGGCGTGGTTGCGGGCGCCTGATGGGACGGACCGAGCGAAGGCCGCCGGGGCGCTGGCGTGGCGCAGGTTGGGGCCGGGGGGAAGCGGACCGGGCGGCTGTGACCGGAGGCAGCAGCAGTAGCGGCGCAGCGGGGAGCAGAGGCGGGAGGCGGGGCGCATGAGCACATGATGGGCCAGGCACTAGGGCAGGGCGGCAAGGCCGCGGCCAAGGGCGCGGTCGGCGACTGTGGGGTGCGGGCGGAGCGTGGTCAGCGGCAGGAAGCGGGGCACCAGCTAAGCCGAGCATCAGCGGCCAGGAGCTTGAGCAACAACGCAACAAGGGGTAGCGACAGCAGCACTAGGAGGCTACAGCGGCGACGCAACATCAGGGCTGATGTGGCCTGCGCGAGCGAGGTGCTCGGCCGAGCAGCAGCACGTGAGCCTAGGTCGACGCAGGGGGAGCAGCGGTGTGGGTGCCCGCGGGTCGCAATCAGGGTACGCGGGCGGGCGGTGACCGTGCGCCGCGGAGGGAGTGTGAGGAAAGGGGAGGCTCACGGGGGAAGGGAGGCATAGGGACTGTAGCAGCGGGGCACGGGGAGGAGGACGGAGACGCGCGTCGGATAGGAGGTAGTCCGGCGGGGAGGCTCTGGCTCCGACGTTGAGCGGCAAGGCGGAGCCGGGATCGAGCCCCCAAGCCCCGATCCGATCTGGATCGAGGGAAGGAGAGGAGAGCGGGTGGGGGGAGGGGGGAAGTAGGGTGAGTGGGGGCGACGGTTAGGGTTTCGGGAGGGAGTGAGGGTTAAGGTGGGATGGGGTGGGCTGGTCGGCTGGGCCTGGGTGGCCAGTTGGGCCGAGCCCAAGGAGAGGGGGGGATTGCTTTTCTTTTCCTTTTTTGTTTTTTTCTTTTTCTTTTTTCCTTTTTCTTTATTTTCTTTGCTGTTTTCTTTTAGTTACATTTTATTTAGTTTTAGTAAAATATAAAATTTGTAACTAGTTTAGTATATGTAATAATGCCACATTCCGAACATTATAGTTTTGTTGTTTGAAAACCTTTGATATTTGTTAATAATCCAAATTTGAATTAGAATCGCTTTGAACTAACGCGATTTTAGAAACAGTAACGGAGGTGACGTGGCAATATTAACAGAGGCTTTACTGTAGCTTAATTATCCGGGCGTTACAGATATCTTAAAAAGTTATCCTCTTCATACCCACATCGTAGTTTTATTTCTTGTTTCTAGATGGAAGCAAACGTTCGGTGTACGTAGAGTCGTATCAGTGGCAGATAGGACTTGAGAGAATATTGATCTTACCTTTAGCTCCTTGTGGGTTCAACTCTCCATACTTATCACTTCCACCTTTTGAAATGGCTATGATGATTCCTTGCACTTGGGGATTATCAAGCTCTTTTTCTAGCGCTGTTGCCGGGGAGCAAAAGCATGGGGTTGATATTCTCGTGTGTGCTTGTTTGCTTTCTTTACTAAGTAGATTTTGTTTTCTTTAGTTGTGGGTGAAACAAACAAAAAATTAAAAAATGCAAATAAAAAAAATTTACTTGCCTCTTATGCCTAAAAGGGTTTTCAAAAAGAGAAGTGATTGGAAGGTTGTGCATTGGAGAAGTGAGGGTCGACCTTGAACACTTGTGTTCATGCTCATGGAAACATTGTAGAATTTTTCATGGAAGTTTCTCAAAAATAATTATCCCCTTGTGTATATCCATTTTATTATAAAAATAATGTGCCAAGTTTTAGTTTTAGGATGATTAGATTGCTTGTTTGCTATGAGGAGTGCAAAAACAGAAACTTTGGTTGTAGTGCGTGAATTTACATTTTTTCTGGAATGTCAAAAGCTCCTGAAACTTTTTGCGCAGTACTACTACAAACTTTTTAGCGGGATCGGGGTGGGCTCCTGCCGGGGCATTCCTTTAGTCCTCTTCTCTTCCCACTGCAGTACCTGGCGGAGGAAGAGCGAAAAGAGGACATTACGGGGCACTTATCTTTTTTTAATCTTAAATATGTGGGCACTTGCCAAATTTTAGTTCAAATTATGTAATCTCTTTAATCCATGTGTGTGTCCTATAAGGCTTGTAGTTGTTTGTTCAACATATTAATGAAAAAGGTAAACCTTGTCGGGGACTCGTGCATGTAATATGTCCATGCAGAGGTGGGATGCCTCTATACTTTTAAGTAAACAACTTTCCCCTAGCAGGCTTTCCTGCCGGTACCCCCAGTTTGTTGCCGCAGAGTTAGGCCTACCGGTCACAAATCATGAAGAGGGACCAGCCCCGCTAATCCTTTCTCGGCAAAGGCCACTGCAACCATCCTGACCGAAGCAGTGTTCGAGTCAAGGGATGGGAGCACCTAAGTTTCGAAAGGCAGCAAGGTTTCCTTATGCTCAAGTCCTTACTTACAGAACACGTATGGATAAGAGAAAGAACTTATCTATTTGGCTTGTTGGAGACCGCAATGTTGGCTCGTCTTCTTATCTCCTCTTGGGGGACCAAGTCTGTGGCAGGAGCCTGCAGTTTATGCAGATGAAAATGATGCCAGATGCGATCTTATCTACATGAACTTGTGATGCTCATGATATGCTTATGCATGCATGCAACTTGTTGCCCCCCCCCCCCAGCATTCATTTATTCTCTGTTGCTCAAGGTTGCGCATGGCTTTGTACAAGGGGTTACATGGAACTTAGGTAAGGCATGTAGAAAAGGGTGGTTGCCGGGTAGGGCCCAATAGCCGCGCCTTACGGGTAGAACTTGCGAAGATGCTCAATATTCCATGAGTTTTGCAATTGTATGCCATCTCCGGTCTCCAGACGGACTGCACCCGGTCTGGTGACTCGTACTACCAGGTAAGGGCCTTCCCACTTCAGCGTCAACTTGTTTGTACCCTTGGCGGACTGAACACGCCTAAGGAAAAGGTCGCCTACCTCAAAACACCGGGCATGAACCCTGTGGCTGTGATAGCGACGTAGGGCTTGCTGGTAGCGTGCATCACACGTAGCAGCCCGGAGACGGTTCTCCTCGAGTATCATAGCATCGTCATGCCGGTGCGATTCCTACGCTACTACATCGTAGGCAAGTACTCGAGTTGACCCGTAAATGAGTTCCGTGGGGATAACTGCTTCTACCCCATAGACTAGGGAGCAGGGAGTCTGCCCGGTAGCTCGATTTGGTGTCATTCTGAGGGACCAAAGAACCACCGGTGGCTTGTCGATCCATCGCTTGCCGCACTTCTGCAGCTTATCAAATGTTCTTGTCTTGAGCCCGCACAACACTTCAACATTCGCCCTCTCAGCTTGCCCATTGCTTCTGGGATGTGCAACAGAGGCAAATGAGACCTTGCTTCCAAGGGCATGAACATATTGCATGAAGGCGCGACTCGTGAACTGGGTGCCATTGTCAGTGATGATCCAGGCAGGGACCCCGAAGCGGCACACCAATCCTTTCAATAACTTGATAGCTAACTGAGCAGTCACCTTTCTCACGACTTCTACTTCTGGCCACTTTGTAAACTTGTCGATTGCAATGAAGAAGAATTCAAAGCCCCGAACTGGTTAGGGGAAAGGGCCGAGGATATCGAGCCCCCAGACCGAAAACGGCCATGATAAAGGGATTGACTGACGAGCTTGGGCAGGCAGATGGATATTCTAGGAATGGAACTGGCAGGCTTCACATTTGGTGACTAGCTCGACTGCATCTTGGAGGGCTGTGGGCCAATAGAATCCTTGCCAGAATGCTTTCCCAACCAAACCCCTTGATCCAATGTGGGAGCTGCACATGCCTTTGTGTATTTCTGCCAGCAGTTCCTTTCCTTCTTCCCGGCAAATGCACTTCAATTTCACACTATTGGGCCTCCTTCTATATAGTGTGTCATTGACAAACTGATACATACTGGACCTTCGGGATACTCTTTCCGCTTCTTCTTGCTCCTTGAGAAGTTCTCTAGTTTGGAGGAAATGGACTATGTGCCTTGCCCAAGTTGGACCCTGACGCTCGGCAATGAGGACTAGCAACATCTCCTCATTCGTGGGAGTGTCCCCTCGACTACTAGGACCAGGGCCCCGGCAAGAGGGTGCAGCCCGACAACTGAATGGGAGTTGTTTCTGACAGGGTCCCTGCCAGGAGCTTTGCGAGGCTCTACTGGGAGAGTCTTACAGGAGTCCAATTTCCTCCTCTTACTGGCCATTGTTGCTGGGGATAAGGAGGGCTGAGTCAGATGGAGAACAAAAGTTCCTGGCTCCATAGGAAGCTTCTGCGCAGCGCACTTTGATAGATGATCAGCTATGCTGTTTTCTGCACGGGGAACGTGCTCTGTTTGCAACCCGTCAAAGCGCTCCTCCAATCTTCTCACTTACTCAACGTATGCCTCCATCAATGGACTTTAATAATCCTTGTTAACCTGTCTCACCACAAGTTGTGAATCTCCTATGTGGATTAGCTTCTTGATCCCTGTCGGTGTCAAAACAGGCGGATCTCGGGTAGGGGGTCCCGAACTGTGCGTCTAGGCGGATGGTAACAGGAGACGAGGGACACGATGTTTTACCCAGGTTCGGGCCCTCTCGATGGAGGTAAAACCCTACGTCCTGCTTGATTAATATTGATGATATGGGTAGTACAAGAGTGGATCTACCACGAGATCAAGGAGGCTAAACCCTAAAGCTAGCCTATGGTATGATTGTTGTAATGTATGTTGTCCTACGGACTAAAGCCCTCCGGTTTATATAGACACCGGAGGAGGCTAGGGTTACACAGAGTCGGTTACAATGGTAGGAGATCTACATATCCGTATCGCCAAGCTTGCCTTCCACGCCAAGGAAAGTCCCATCCGGACATGGGACGGAGTCTTCAATCTTGTATCTTCGTAGTCTTGGAGTCCGGCGGACGATGATAGTCCGGCTGTCCGGACACCCCCTAGTCCAGGACTCCCTCAGTAGCCCCTGAACCAGGCTTCAATGATGATAAGTCTGGCGCGCATAATGTTCGGCATTGCAAGGCGGGTTCCTCCCTTGAATAATCCAGAGAAGATCATGAACACCAGGATAGTGTCCGGCTCTGCAAAATAAATTCCACATTCCACCGTAGAGAGAATAAAATGTACATAAGTCCAATCTGCTGACGTATTATGCGGCATGACATCACACCGCTACCAGGTTTTACTTGAATCATTTTTTATTATACCACCTCCGCACGTTTAGCGAAGCGGTTTCCTTGGCACGTCTTGTCGAAGCAGAGATCGTGTTCCCCTTATTCCGGGATTCTCATCAATACGGACGTGGGTAACCCAACCGCGCCATTGATAGTGGCGCTTGGGAGATAAGCGAGTTTTACCAGGCTGGTGGGGGACGCATAGTCTCCGTCCGTCTATATATATAAGGGATAAGGATTTACCTTCTCACCTACGCCTTCTTCCTCCTTTGCTTATCCATCTCCACGCACTGAAGCTCCAACGCCCAAGCTCGCGCATCTCGCCTCGACCTTCTCCGATCATGTCCGGAGCGGGAGGCAAATGGTTGGCCTCCACCGTTAAAGAGGAGCACATCACCAAGCTGCGCAGCGCTGGATACCTGTCCAGCGACATCGCGCATCGGCTGCCCGACGAGGGGCAGCTCATCCCCACCCCCGGACCCCATGAGAGGGTTGTTTTCCTCCCCCACTTCCTCCGCGGACTGGGCTTTCCACTCCACCCATTCGTCCGAGGGCTCATGTTTTACTACGACATGGATTTCCACGATCTGGCGCCGAACTTCATCCTCAACATCTCGGCGTTTATCGTCGTGTGCGAGGCCTTCCTCTGCATCCGGCCCCACTTCGGCCTGTGGCTCAAGACCTTCAACGTCAAGCCGAAGGTTGTGAAGGGCACGCAAGCGGAATGCGGAGGCGCCATGTTGGGCAAGTTGCCCAACGTCCTTTGGCTTGAAGGGGCCTTCATGGACTCCGTTAAGGGGTGGCAGTCGGGGTGGTTCTACATCACCGAGCCGCGCGAGCCCACATGGGCGGCGGCCCCCGAGTTTAGATCTGGCATCCCCACGCAGCTCACCTCCTGGAAAGAGAAGGGCTTGTTGTGGGGCAATCCGAAGGAGCTGAAGGGACTCCGAGCCTGCATCCAGAAGCTGGTGAGCAATAAGCTCAGGCTCGTCAACGTGGTCCAGGTCATGCTCATCCGCCGGATTCTCCCATGCCAAGAACGGGCATTTAATCTGTGGGAGTTCAATCCGGAACAGCACCGGGCGCTGAGCGGGCTCTTCGACACGATGTACGAAGGCGCCTGGAGGGTGCTGTTTAAGGGCGCCGAAGCCCCCGCATCCGCGACGGAAGATCGCGGATTTTGCTCGCAACATCTAGCTGACGAGGTAAGTGATTCAACCCCTTTACGGGACACTTGTGGTAAATAGATTGATTCTAAGAGGGTTTCAATCTCTCCTTTCCTTTGGTAGGAATGGATGGAGAAGGCCGAGCAGCTCATCTGTCCGGCTCCCATGCCAGAAGATCCAGTGGACGCCCGTCTAGCGGGGCTGCTGGTTCCGGCACCGCATGTGGTGCCGGAGAAGAAGGCCAAGAAGGTGGCCACGGGGACTCGAAAGAGTTCCCGCAATCAGGCGTCTGACGACGAGGCGGACTCCTCCCCCGAAGACGAGGAGGAGGAAGAAGACTCTCTCCCGGAGGAGGGAGAGAAGAAGAGGAGGGCTTCCCCAATAGGGGAGGCCGAAGGGTCCAAGAGGGGGAGAACTATTCCCCCGGACAGTTTCGCCAACACCATCGTTGGCGAGGAGGAGTGGCCTTCAAGGGCCAGGCGTCCGGCGAGATCATAAGTATCTAGATCCCTGATATGCAATTTCTTTCTTGTCACCCAGTGTCCTACTAATGCCGCATTCTGTCCGTAGTCCGGCCGATGATGATCTCCCCGCTTCATCAAGCGGGTCGTTGGCCCCGTCGGATGTGGATTCACTTCCGACTGCCTCTACCCCCCGCACCGATGAGGACGCCGAGGTGGGATCCCAGAGAGGGACCCATCAGGAGGAGGCTCCGGAGGCGCCGCCAGGCAGCCTCCCGGACTTTGCGCCGGACTCTACATCGGAACCTGCAGTGGTTCCAGAGTCCGGAAGGCGGCCCCTTCGAAAGAAGGGCAAGACTGTGACACCGGCGGCCTCCATCCAACCGGAGGCGCCGGACAACTTGTTGGAGGCGCTTAAAGGCGCTTCCATCGAGGAAGAACACCGCACTATCATGAGTGTGGTGATTCAGAAGGTTCAGCTTGCCAAGAGCGGGCTGACCGAAGCCTGCAGCAGCCTTCTAATAGGCTTTGAGGTAAGAACTTATAATTATGTAATGTAGTACCACATAGACAGTAGCCCCTGATGCTCAGTTCGGTGTTCGGAAAGAAAAGCCGGACTGAGGATCTAAAAAGATATGCGCAGGGTTGCTTTAAATATGTCCATATGGGTTTGCAGACTGCGCTGCTGACCTCTGCCGCACTGACTGCGGAGGTCGGTGCATTGAAGCAGGATCTCGAGCGGTCCGAGCGAGAGCTCAGCCATGCCAAGAAGCAGCTCGAGGACAAAGAAGGTGAGTAACACCACTTTTGAATAGTTACCTTACAGAAAAGGATTTAGGTTGCAATAAAATTAACAAGGATAATATTAGTATTGCAGGGGCCACGAACGAGGTGGCAGCCCTGAAGGAGGCTGTGTCTGCGGCCGAACGCAGTGCGGCCGCAGAACGGGCAGAGCGAGAAAAGCAAGAGGCACAGGTGGCGGAAGTACGACAAGAGCTCCGGGCTCTCATGGAGAAGCATGCGAGCTTGGAGCGTGACTCCAAGACTCGAGAGTCCGAGCTTGCCTCGGCTCTCGAAAGTGCCAAGTCCGCCAAGGCCGAGGCCCGTAAGGCCCTTCAGGAGATTGAGGATTTAAAGAAGATAGCGGCGGGTAAGGCATTTTTCATGCAAAGCAAGCATGTTAATGTAAACTACCTGACACTTACCCGCATTCGGAGCTCTCCAGGGGCGTTTGCAGATCTGCCGCGCAGTGTGTCCGATGCCGCCGCATTCTATTGTGGCGAGGAGGGGAGCTCAACGGAGAAGGTCTTCTGGTCTCAGTATGCTGAGGCCAGCCATCCGGTGCCCCCAAGCGACCAGTTGAAGCAGCTGGTCGAACTCCACAAGGTAGCTGAGGAGGCCATGAAGGGCCTTATAGTCCGGCTGTGGCCTGGACAGGCCATGCCTGGGAGCTACTTCGGCCTCGTGCGGCGGCTGGTGGATGCGTGCCCCTGGGTGGAGGTCATCAAGCGCTCTGCCTGTATTGAAGGTGCTCGTCGGGCCCTTGCCCGCACAAAGGTGCACTGGGGCAGGTTGGATGCGGAGAAGCTTCTCATGGACCCACCGCCACCGGGCAAGGAGTATCGCACGCCTGAAATGCATTATAAAACTGTCCTGAAGGGAGCCCACGATATTGCGGATGAGTGCCCCAGAGATGTAATTTTTGAGTAAACTCGCTATGTGTTATCCTGTGCTCTGAAAACTTTGTTCATATGCGCATTAAGCAATGCTTGTTTAATTTAAAATATTACCTTCTGTGCGACCGTTTATAAAATCTGAGAGATGGCAAGTCGTTGGCTTCAGCCCCCGAGCCACGAGTGCTGGGGTGTTCGGGATAAACTTGAGCACTCTTGTTCCCATTTTTGCGTCCATCTAGGGAGGCGCTCAACACAACGAACAAGGCAACCGGACTTATAATGCTTGAACACTCTCACTTAGCCATAGAATTCTATAATTTTAAATTTCGGCGAAGCCCCTGGTATTCGGAAGACCGAATCCGAGGCGCTATCCACGCCTTCGTCGGTCATTGTCCGGAACTTCGCTCGAAGCGGCGTGAGTCTTTAAGGACCCGAAAAAACCTCTCGAACAGCGACCAGTCTCTCGCCTTATCATGCCGGTCAGTTTTAGCTTTCTCCACTGAGGCGCTCGCCCGGCTCAACCGGGGCGCAATCGCAGTGGTTCTCCCAGTGCCACCTTAGCTGACAGAACGGAACGTAAGGCACCAAAACGTGGGAGCCGGGCAAACCCAACTATTGACCCAAGACATGATTCGGAGCTGATTCATATAATGCTATAAGTTCGGGGTGCCGCACTTATGAAAGTGTTCGGACTTATCACACCATAATGTGGGGAACATAAGCCCCTGGTGTATTAGGCCGTACCAAAATATACGGGTGCAAGATGTCATGTAATGAACATATAAAGAGTGATGTAATTGCAGTCGAAAAAGTGCTGCAGTATTTATTAAAGGAAGTCTGCTATGAGTGCGGACTGATACAAATAGTGCGGTAAGCAAGGGATTTGGACTAATTAAACAGGTCCCCCTCCAGGGATGAGCTGCGGTCTTGGTGTATATAATCGAATTTAATGCTCGTAATTGAGACCACCTGAGTATTCGTCGCAGCCTTCTTTCTTCCCTGGCTATTGCATCGTGAGTTCGGCAGGTTCACCGCCGGACAGGGCCTCTGGTTAACGGAGTCCTGTGTATACAAAGAAAGAAAACGATAATAATAATAAAAAAAGAAGGGAGGCACACTTGCGAGCCCCTGGTGTGGTCGAGCCGCACTCTGGTTCCATTGTTGTCGTGCCCCTTCCCCTACGCCCATGGTATCTCCAAAGCGTAATGATGTATGCGGAGGGTTGTTCTTGCAATCATGCGAGGGCGGGGGTTGGGGCCGCATTGCTACGCGTGCTCTGATCGTGCCAGGTGGTCTTGGTTGGTATTGCTTCGGGCGCGTTTTGCTATATCCGGCCGTTTAACGGCCGGACTCGAGAATTGCCTTAAAAGGCTGCTCTGTACTTCTGCCGCGAGAGCTGCTGTATGTTCCTCCATTCGGAGGGAGCGTTCTGTATTTCTGTTGACCGTGATGACTCCACGAGGGCCTGGCATCTTTAGCTTGAGGTATGCATAATGCGACACTGCGTTGAACTTTGTGAACGCGGTTCGTCCGAGCAGAGCGTGATAGCCGCTGCGAAACGGGACTATGTCGAAGATTAACTCCTCGCTCCGGAAATTGTCCGGGGATCCGAAGACCACTTCCAGTGTGACTGAGCCTGTACAGTTGGCTTCCACACCTGGTATAACACCTATAAAGGTTGTGTTTGTAGGTTTAATCCTTGAGGGGTCTATGCCCATCTTGCGCACTGTATCCTAATAAAGCGGGTTCAGGCTACTACCGTCGTCCATCAGGAATCTCGTGAGGTGAAATCCATCGATGATTGGGTCTAAAACCAATGCGGCGAATCCGCCATGGCGTATGCTGGTCGGATGGTCTCTTCGATCGAAAGTGATCGGACAAGAGGACCATGGATTGAACTTCGGGGCGACTGGCTCCATCGCATAGACGTCCCTTAGTGCGTGCTTCCTCTCCCTTTTGGGTATATGGGTTGAGTAAATCATGTTCACCGTCCGCACTTGTGGGGGGAAACCCTTCTGTCCTCTATTGTTCGGCGGTCGGGTCTCTTCCTCGTCGTCGCTGTTTAGCCCCTTGTAATTGTTTTCGGCAATTAACTTACCTGCCTGCTTGAACACCCAGCAATCTCTGTTGGTGTGATTAGCTGGCTTTTCCGGGGTGCCATGTATCTGGCATAAGCGATCGAGTATTCGGTCCAAATTGGACGGACCCGGAGTGGTTCTTTTGAATGGCTTCTTCCGTTGACCGGGTTTAGAGCCTCGGAATCCGGCGTTGACTGCCGTATCCTCCTTGTCGTCGCCATTAATGCGGCGCTTATTTTTGTTTCGACGTGACCTGCCGTTGTTGTCCTTAGTATCCGGACTGCCAGAATTTTTACGGAGGTTGTTGCTGCGAGCTAGCCAACTATCCTCTCCCGCGCAAAAGCGGGTCATTAATGATGTGAGGGCTGCCATGGATTTCGGCTTTTCCTGTCCCAGGTGCCGGGCTAGCCACTCGTCGCGGATGTTATGTTTGAAGGCTGCAAGGGCCTCTGCATCCGGACAGTTGACGATTTGGTTTTTCTTTGTTAAGAACCGTGTCCAGAATTGTCTGGCCGATTCGTCTGGCTGCTGAATTATGTTGCTTAGGTCATTGGCGTCTGGTGGCCGCACATACGTGCCCTGGAAGTTATTGAGGAATGCGGCTTCCAGGTCTTCCCAACACCCAATTGACTCTGCGGGCAAGCTGTTAAGCCAATGCCGAGCTGGTCCTTTAATCTTGAGTGGGAGATACTTGATGGCATGGAGATCGTCGCCGCGGGCCATGTGGATGTGAAGAAGATAATCTTCGATCCAAACCGCGGGGTCTGTTGTGCCATCGTAGGATTCGATGTTTACGGGTTTAAACCCTTCAGGGATTTGATGATCCATTACTTCGTCAGTGAAGCATAGCGGGTGTGCGGCGCCTCTGTATTGAGCAATATCACGATGCAGCTCGAGAGAGTGTTGTCTGCTGTGTTCGGCCCGGCCGGAGTTATTGTATCCGGCACGACGGTATTCGTCATGGGTCGTGGGGCGCCCACGTGATCCGTAGATGGATCTGGATTGCCTTGCTTTGTCCTCCAATATATCTCGCATGTCCGGCGCATTCCCTCTTGGCTTCGTACTTTTGGAGCGATGCCGGGGTACGGTCTTGGTTGGGGGCCTGGATGCCTCTCTGTCACGACCATGGGGTGGTCGGTCAGCCGTATCGTGCGCTAGTGATGGAGGTATGTATGCTTCCTCCTCTAATCGGGGGAGCAGCTTGCGTCTTGGGTAACTTTTGGAGGGGCGTTCGAGTTTATACTCTTCGGCCGCGAGGACCTCGGTCCATCGATCGGCCAGCAGATCCTGATCAGCTTGAAGCTGCTGCTGCTTTTTCTTTAGGCTATTTGCCGTGGCGATAAGCCTGCGTTTGAAACGCTCTTGTTCGACGGGATCCTCGGGTACGATGAATTCGTCATCGTTGAGGCTTGCCTCGTCTTCGGAGGGATGTGTATAGTTATAATCCTCAACCTCTTCGTCTGCCGCCCTCTCGTGAGGGCTTGCTTCTGCATCCTCCTGCGCTGAGTCTTGCTGGAGGGGATTATCTTTGGCACTCTCTGGGGTATTATTATCTCCTGTGCCGGAATCTCCATTCTTGCTGTGGCGGGATTTGGAGCGGCGCCGCTGACGCCGGCGCTTGGGCCGTTTCTTTAAAGAATCTGCCTCCGCTGCTTCTTCGCCGTCCCCGTCTTTTGGGGTGTCCACCATGTATATGTCGTATAACGAGGTGGTCTTCCAGTGCCCTGTAGGCGCTGGTTCCTGTTCGTCTCCGGCATCATCGTCCATAGCGTCGATGTCTTCGAAGTCGTAGTCTAGCATGTCGGTTAGATCGTCGACAGTGGCTACAAAGTGGGTGGTGGGTGGGCTCTGAATTTCTTCGTCGTCCGTATCCCAACCATCCTGGCCATAGTCCGGCCAGGACTCTCCGGATAGCGAGAGATGCTTTAGCGAATTTAGGATGTCGCCAAAGGGCGAGTGTTGGAAGATGTCCGTGGCGGTGAATTCCATAACCAGCGCCCAATCAGATTCGATTGGTAGGGGCGCGGGAGGTCCGGAGTCCGGCAAGGAGTCCGGCACCTCGGAGTCACGAGCTTCGCGAGGGACAAGGGTAGTGTTCGGCTCCATCGCCGTGGAAGTTGAAGCCCCCGAGGCGGTGTCTAACCACCTGTCCTCGATCTGGGCGATCGGCTCCGGTCTAAGGGCCAGAGCGGATTGTTGTGCGACCACCAAGGCACTGTTCGGTGACAGAGCTAGATCATGCCCATCATAATAGTGCGGCACGCTTGGCTGTGGCTCGAGCCCATCGAAGATCAAGTCCCCGCGGATGTCGGCCGTGAAGTTTAGGCTTCCGAATCTGACCTGACGGCCAGGGGCGTAGCTTTCGATCTGCTCCAGATGGCCAAGCGAATTAGCCCGCAGTGCAAAGCCACCGAATACGAAGATCTGTCCGGGGAGAAAAGTCTCACCCTGGACAGCGTCGTTGGTTGAAGATGCCATCGAACCTATCGGTGACGACACATAGGAACTATCAATGAAAGCACCAATGTCGGTGTCAAAACCGGCGGATCTCGGGTAGGGGGTCCCGAACTGTGCGTCTAGGCGGATGGTAACAGGAGACGAGGGACACGATGTTTTACCCAGGTTCGGGCCCTCTCGATGGAGGTAAAACCCTACGTCCTGCTTGATTAATATTGATGATATGGGTAGTACAAGAGTGGATCTACCACGAGATCAAGGAGGCTAAACCCTAAAGCTAGCCTATGGTATGATTGTTGTAATGTATGTTGTCCTACGGACTAAAGCCCTCCGGTTTATATAGACACCGGAGGAGGCTAGGGTTACACAGAGTCGGTTACAATGGTAGGAGATCTACATATCCATATCGCCAAGCTTGCCTTCCACGCCAAGGAAAGTCCCATCCGGACATGGGACGGAGTCTTCAATCTTGTATCTTTGTAGTCTTGGAGTCCGGCGAACGATGATAGTCCGGCTGTCCGGACACCCCCTAGTCCAGGACTCCCTCAATCCCCAACTCTATTGCAATCCTGAGCCCAGCAAGGAGCTCTTCATACTCTGCAGTATTGTTGGTAGCCCCTCTCGGGTAAAGTGCATCTAGATGACGTACTTAAGGTGCTCCCCAGTGGGAGCAACAAGAAGCACGCCAACCCCTGCACCTTGTAGGGAGAAGGCACCATTGAAATACATGATCCATTCTTGGGACGCTTCCTTGTCGGGAATAACTGTCTCCACTGTTTCCTCGTCAGGGGTTGGTGTCCACGCTGCAATGAACTCAGCCAGTGCTCTGCTCTGGATTGTTCATGTGCTTTCAAATCTCAAACCAAAGCCTGATAACTCCAATGCCCACTCCACTATGCTGTCGGTAGCCTTAGGGTTTCAGTGTATCCTTTGTAAAGGGAAGTGGGTGACAATCGTGATCTCATGGGCTTGGAAGTAGTGGCGTAGTTTCCTTGAGGCCATGATGAGGAAAAAGATCAACTTCTGCACACTAGAATATCCCGACCAAGCCCCCTGCAATAGGGGGCTGACGAAATACATTAGGCGCTGCACCACCTTCCTTACCGTGTCCTTTGGGTTGTCTCTGCCGCCTTTCTCCTCTCGGTCTCGAACTATATCTGACCTTGTCGGGCTGTGCTCATCCTTTCCCCCCGAAGGGGCACTAGTCCAGGTTACTTATTCCTCCACTTCCCGCTGCGCCACTAATGCTGCACTAACCACTTGATTAGTTGGCGCGAGGTATAGCAGCAATGGCTCTTGTGGTTTGGGAGCAACCAAAGTGGGCATAAAAGACAAGTAGGTCTTCAAATCCTGTAGCGCTACGTCTGCCTCCGGAGTCCACTTCATGGGTCCTACCTTCTTCAAGATTTTGGAGAACGGCAGGGCACGCTCGGCAGACTTGGTGATGAACCTGCTAAGCGCGCCAAGGCATCCTGTCAGACACCTTACATCCTCAACTGTTTTAGGTGCCTGAATCTGTGTGATGGCCTTGATCTTATCGGGGTTGGCTTCTATCCCATGATGGGAAACAAAGAAACCAAGTAGCTTGCCAGAGGGAACGCCAAACACACACTTCTCCGGGTTTAGCTTCAAGTTGATCTTGCGCAGATTAGCAAACGTCTCTTCTATGTCCTGGATGAGGGTTGATCTGTCCTTGGTCTTGACCACAGTATCATCCATATAAGCTTCAATGTTCATGTGCAACAGTGATTCAAAACCAATCTGAACTGCTCTTGCAAAAGTTGACCCGACACTCTTCAGCCTGAAAGGCATGCGCACGAAGCAGTACGAGCCACATGGGTGATGAATGGGGTCTTGTCTTCATCTTGGACATAAAGATTTGATTGGTATCTAGAGTATGCATCCAGAAAGGAGAGCAAATCACACCCGGAAGTGGAATCCACAATCTGGTCGATGCGCGGCAAGGGGTATGGGTCTTTCGGGCATGCCTTGTTCAGATCTGTGAAATCTATGCAAAGCTTCCATTTCCCATTAGCCTTGCGTACAACCACTGGGTTTGCTAACCATGTTGGATGCAGCACCCCTCTAACCAAACTAGCTGCCTCAAGTTTCTTGATTTCCTCGGCAATGAACTACTGCTGCTCCAAGGCTTGCCTCCAGACCTTCTGCTTTACGGGTCGGGCATGTGGGCAGATGATGTCTACTACACAACCTTCTTCTTGTAGACATTGTTGGGCCTCCAAGTGCAGAGGTTTGTAGGACAGTAGCAAATTTCCCTCAAGTGGATGACCTAAGGTTTATCAATCCGTGGGAGGCGTAGGATGAAGATGGTCTCTCTCAAACAACCCTGCAACCAAATAACAAAGAGTCCTTGTGTCCCCAACACACCCAATACAATGGTAAATTGTATAGGTGCACTAGTTCGGCGAAGAGATGGTGATAGAAGTGCAATATGGATGGTAGATATAGGTTTTTGTAATCTGAAATTATAAAGATAGCAAGGTAAGAAGTAATAAAAGTGAGCGTAAATGGTATTTCAATGCATTGAAACAAGGCCTAAGGTTCATACTTTCACTAGTGCAAGTTCTCTCAACAATAATAACATAACTGGATCATATAACTATCCCTCAACATGCAACAAAGAGTCACTCCAAAGTCACTAATAGCGGAGAACAAACGAAGAGATTCTTGTAGGGTACGAAACCACCTCAAAGTTATCCTTTCTAATCGATCTATTCAAGAGTCCATAGTAAAATAACACGAAGCTATTCTTTCAGTTCGATCTATCATAGAGTTCATACTAGAATAACACCTTAAGACACAAATCAACCAAAACCCTAATGTCACCTAGATACTCCAATGTCACCTCAAGTATCCGTGGGCATGATTATACGATATGCATCACACAATCTTAGATTCGTCTATTCAACCAACACAAAGAACTTCAGAGAGTGCCCCAAAGTTTCTACCGGAGAGTCAAAGACGAAAACGTGTGCCAACCCCTATGCATAAGTTCACAAGGTCACTGAACCCGCAAGTTGATCACCAAAACGTACATCAAGTAGATCACGTGAATATCCCATTGTAACCACAGATAAGCACATGCAAGACATAAGTCAAGTGTTCTCAAATCCTTAAAGACTCAATCCGATAAGATAACTTCAAAGGGAAAACTCAATCCATTACAAGAGAGTAGAAGGGGAGAAACATCATAAGATCCAACTATAATAGCAAAGCTCGCGATACATCAAGATCGTGCCAAATTAAGAACACGAGAGAGAGAGAGAGAGAGAGAGAGAGAGATCAGACACATAGCTACTGGTACATACCCTCAGCCCCGAGGGTGAAGTACTCCCTCCTCGTCGTGGAGAGCGCCGGGATGATGAATATGGCCACCGGTGAGGGATGCCCCCTTCGGCAGGGTGCCGGAACAGGGTCCCGATTGGTTTTTGGTGGCTACAGAGGCTTGCGGCGGTGGAACTCCTGATCTATTGTGCTCCCTGATGTTTTTACGGTATATGGACATATATAGGCGAAAGAAGTCCGTGAGGGGAGCCATGAGGGGCCCACGAGGGTGGGGGCACGCCTCCCTGCCTCGTGGCCACCTTGAAGCTTCCCTTATGTCCACTCCAAGTCTCCTAGATTGCTTCCGTTCCAAAAATAAATCTCCCGAAGGTTCCATTCCGTTTGGACTCCGTTTGATATTTCTTTTCTGCGAAACACTGAAATAGGCAAAAAACAGCAGTCTGGGCTGGGCCTCCGGTTAATAGGTTAGTACCAAAAATGATATAAAAGTGTTTAGTAAAGCCCATAAACATCCAAAACGGGTAATATAATAGCATGGAACAATCAAAAATTATAGATACGTTGGAGACGTATCAGCAGACAACAAGGTGGTGCTCGATTACCTCCCTGGGAACACCGGGGATATCAGATGGTTGCCAGGCAAACACATTGATATTCACCCGCATGCAGGCAACGAGCGCGCTTTCCTATTTGCCATTGAGGGTGGCACTGATAGTGAAAGTACCATCAGCTCCAGCCAGCCTTGTCGGGAACTTTTTCACACAGGGTGCAGCAGCCTTGGATCTCTTGCTATTGGAACTCTTCGGCAAGTCATCAACAGGCGCAACATACTCCGAAGAGGTACGTTTCCTAGATTTCTTGTTGGCATCCCTGCTAACCTTCTGCTTTTCCTTGCTTTCCTTGGCGGGGACCACGGCTTCAGTGGCCTCTGCCGCGACTGCGTCTCGGTACATCTTATCGATGCAAATCAATGCGTCCTTCTTGTCTGACGGAATGGAAATGACACCCATCGGCCCTGACATTTTTAGGGTGTTGTAGGCATAGTGAGATGCCGCCATGAATTTGGCCGGAGCTGGGCATCCAAGGATTCCGTTGTACGCCAGGGGGAGGTTGACCACATCAAACACAACCTTCTCGGTCTGGTAATTCAACTCTCCCTCAAATGTTACTGGAAACGTGATCTTCCCCTTAGGACTACTCCTGCCGGGGTTGATTCCTTGAAACATGCCCGTGACCTCGAGCTCTTCCTCTGCTATCTAAAGTTTTCTGTTGACCTTTGGGGAAATCAGATTCAACTTGGCCCCACCATCAACCAACATCATAGTGACTTTGAGGTTGTGGACTGTTAGCAAGACCAACAACGGCAAGCACCCTACCGCGATGATGCGGTTAGGGTGATCCTCTTCGTCAAAGATGATGGGCGTGCGTGACCACTTGAGCGGCTTCCGAGAATCTGCCGCTGGCTCGGCGGCATTGACCTCACGCGCCCACTGTTTAAGTTGGCGGTGAGAGGAGTGCAGAGATGCACCCCCATCAATGCACATGGCGTCAGTGGCTTTCTGGAATTCCTGCTCGCTGGTTTCCTCTTCATCCCCTCCATCACTTTCATCATTGCAACCTTCCTTCTCACGGCCCCTGGCGGGTTTTCCTTGGTTCCGAGGAGCCTTGCCTGGGCGGTTTGCTCCACCGCCTCGGCCCTTTCTGCCAGCGCCATTCTGACCTTTTTCCTTATCTCGCTTCTCATACTCAGCCCTCTAAGTCTTGACGAGCTACTCAACCTGACGACACTCTTGGAGATCATGGCCATTGGTCTGATGGATTTTGCAGTTCGACCCGTCACCTTTCCCAGCCTTCTCAGCAGCCGCAGCGTCCCGGCAATCTGTGCACATGGCAACGTCCTTGCCGGGTGCTTCAGGCTTGGCCTTCTTGTCGGTACTAGGTGTGCTCGACCATTCAATTTTCATCACTGTCTTGTCCTTGCATATTTTACTGCGCTTCTTGTTCTTCTTCTTCTGGTTGTTTCTCTCATCGTCAGGAGTCTTCTCCCCTCTTCCACTCAAGCACACTTATCCACTAGGGTGTATAGCTCCTTCAGAGTCTTGGGTAATTGGATGTTCATCTTGGAACGTATCCAACTATTGCGCACGTTGGACTGGAATGCAGCTACCATGGCTGCCAGGTAGATATCCGGAATATTCCTGTCGACTCGGCTGAATCTCTGCATGTACTTCCGCTGAGTCTCTCCTTTGTTCTGCGGGAGAAACTGCAAGTCACTGGGCCGCCCTGGTTCTTGATGGCCGCCCGTGAAGGCGCCAACGAACTCATGGCATAGGTCAGCCTGGGTCGAAATGGAGTTCTTCGGCAGGTGCATCAGCCAAGACCTCACATTTGGCTTTAGTACCAAAGGTACGTAGTTGGCGAACACCTTCTCATCCCTTCCTCTGACAGCTTGAACAGCGATGGTGTAGATGCTCAAGAATTCTATCGGGTTCAATCTTCTGTCATACTTCTCTGGTATCTCCGGCTTGAACGTGCGAGAAGATGGCCAATGGACTTGCCGTAGCTTGCGAGTGAAGGAAGGGCACCCTACCTCAAAAGGTAGGTATCCATCCTCACCGAGCACGGGCTCGCCGATGCCAGTGCCATCACGTGTGTCTGACGGACAGTGGTTGTCGTGGCGTCGTTCGAAAGTGACGTGCGCCCTCCCTCTATTGGTCCTCCAGGGCTCGTCATTGGCCTCGACGTGCTTGAGGGTCGGAAGAAGCCATCGAGGCGTCACTGGGTTCCTGGTCATGTGGCTCCGGTCGTGGCGACTGATGCGGCTTGAACTACATCGGTATTTCCCCAAAGAGGAAGGGATGATGCAGCACAGCTACGGTAGGTATTTCCCTCAGTGATGAGACCAATGTTATCGAACCAGTAGGAGAATCACGCAACAATACATAAATGGTACCAGCACACAAAGAACAAATACTTGCAACCTAATGTGTAAAAGGGGTTGTCAATCCCTTTCGGGTAATGGCGCCAGAAATTGGCTTGTGGACGGGAGAAAGTTGTAATAAATTAATAGATGCAAATAAAAGCAAATAAAATTCAGCAAGGTATTTTTGTGTTTTTGGATTAATAGATCTGAAAATAAAAGCAAATAAAAATTGATCTCGAAGGAAAATATGATTAAGAAGAGATCCGAGGGCCATAGATTTCACTAGTGCCTTCTCTCGAGAAAAATAGCATACGACGGGTAAATAAATTATTATTGGGCAATTGATAGAACTCCAAATAATCATGACGATATCCAGGCAATGATCATTATATAGGCATCACATCCAAGATTAGTAGACCTACTCCTGCTTGCATCTACTACTATTACTCCACACATCGAACGCTATCCAGCATGCATCTAGTGTATTAAGTTCATGGAGAAACAGAGTAATGCAATAAGAACGATGACATGATGTAGACAAGATCTCTTTATGTAGAAATAGACCCCATCTTGTTATCCTAATAGCAACGATACATACGAGTTTTTCCCCTTCTGTCACTGGGATCAAGCATCGTAAGATCGAACCCATCACAAAGCACCTCTTCCCATGGCAAGAAAAATCGATGTAGTTGGCCTAACTAAACCAGAGATGCGAAGAAGAAATACGAGGCTATAAGTAATCATGCATATAAGAGATCAAAAGACTCAAATAACTTTCATGGATAAAAACATAGATCTGATCATAAACTCAAAGTTCATTGGATCCCAACAAACACACCGCAAAAAGAGTTACATCAAATAGATCTCCAAGAGATCATTTTATTGAGAATCAAAAGAGAGATAGAGAGGAAGCCATCTAGCTACTATGGACCCGAAGGTCTACAATGAACTACTCGCGCATCATCGGAGAGGCACCAATGAGGATGATGAACTCCTCCGTGATGGTGTCTAGATTGGATCTAGTGGTTCTGGAACTTGCGGCGACTAGAATTGATTTTCGTCGACTCCGCTAGGGTTTCTGGAATATTGGGGTATTTATAGAGCAAAGAGGTGGTGCGGGAGGCGGCTGAGGTGGGCACAACCCACCTGGGCATGCCTGGGCCCCCAGGCGTGCCCTGGTGGGTTGTGCTCCCCTCGGAGCTCCCCTCAGGTACTTTCTTGGCCCAACAGGTGTCTTTTGGTCCAGAAAAATCCACAAAAAGTTTCACTGCATTTGGACTCCGTTTGATGTTGATTTCCTGCGATGTAAAAAACAAGCACAAAACAACAACTGGCACTTGGCACTATGTCAATAGGTTAGTCCCAAAAAATGATATAAAGTTGCTATAAAATGATTGTAAAACATCCAAGAAAGATAGTATAACAACATGGAACAATCAAAATTATAGATACGTTGGAGACATATCAATGGCCGTGGAGGGGACTGCACCATAGGGGCGGCCCCTTCCATGCATCCGGCGGCATGGGCCGTCGCCGTTGCCTGGGGAGGCCATGGCGGGCCAGCTCGCCGTGATCCTCCCGCCTCGGTAAAACCGATCAAGCTTTGAATGGTGGCTCTCCACTCATACATTTGATCGGTTGCCGTCGGAAATCTCAGCAGTAGCTGAGCCCGCGCCATGGCCTCCGAAGTCGTGCTTGGCATAGGTGCTGTCGACATAGACCGCAGCGTCGCTCGGCTCCTGACGGTGCTGGCTGTAACATCCCAATTTTCAATTTGGATGTTATACATAGATCATTCATATGCATTCATATTTTATTGTATTTTGGATTTTTATTTGGTTGTGATCAAACAAATCTTAATCAACTCAAGGACCCAAGGAGAGAGTTGGAGGTTTCATATAAATTTCATTTTTGAATCTATTCAAATTTCAAAAGTGGATCAATTTGATTCCAACAAATTATTTCCAATTATTTCAAAACAATAAAAATAAAGAGAGAAGATAAAAGGACTTCTTCAAAACAGAGGAGAAATGTTGGAAGTCAAATTATTTTATTTGAGTTTTATTTGCAATTTTATTCGGTTGCATTTTATTTAATTAGGGAAAAAGATGCATTTAAAAAAATTGCATTTAGTCCAGAAAAATGTTCACATTGTCCCAAATATTAGGAGGGGATGGTGAAAATTGTTTCTGGAACTTTTAGGAATTTTTATTTTATTTTTTGCTGAGATTTTTCTTCGCAGCGCCGTTTAAAAAAAGTTAGGCCACGACCCAGCTGAGCCGCCTTCGCCGCCAGCTCGGAGTCCCGACCGGACTCGTCCCGCGCCGCCGTCGGACTACTGCCGGAGTGTGAGCTCGCTCCGTGCCCCCCTCCCCAAGCCGTCTCCACCCCTCTCCACATATAAATACGGGACCCCTTTGCCCCCTTCACCTCGTCCAAGCCGCCGCCATCGCTCGTCCAAGCAGCCGCCGCCCGGTGCCGCCGCTGCCGCTTGCGCCTCCGCCTGCCGCTGCGTGCCACTGTCGCCGCTGCTGCCGCTGCCGCTAGTGGCCTCGCCGCCGGAGCCCCCGCCTCGGCCGCAAGCCGTCGCCAATTCCTAGAGTCCGCCATTGGTTCTCGTCGGGAAAACTGGTAAACCCTAGATCGGTTTTTCCGGTTCGTCGTTTTAGTCTTCGGTTTTTTAAGTTTCGGTTTATTAGATTAGATTGGTTTATTTTATTTTATTTCATTAATTAATGAACATTCACCCGTTTAGATCTGTTAACGAACGAATTCTTTCGTTAGTCTCTGTTAGCGGACGTTCGCCTAATATATTTTTCTTTTTCTGTTATTTTCGGCTAGGGACCTATCGGTGAATAGTTTTATCGTGATTTAGCCCCTGATCTTCAAACTAGCGTATCTTTTAGCTCGTTTATCCAAATTAGATGAAACAAGCGCCTAAATCTTCGTAACGATCTCCTTTATCCATTAAACGAACTTGAACATGATTTTGATAATTCAAAATTCGAGCTTAGTTCAGATTAGTATTTGATCTTGTTTGTTGGTATCTTGAGTTTCGTAGCTCCGTTTGAGTTGATTCTTTTTGCAAATCATAGCTAATCACATGTACATACTGTTAAGATCAAATCCACGTAGAAATAATGCTGTTATATTTCATTTTCTGTTTAGATTAGTTATTTGCTTGCTTCGAGTTTTATTTGGATCTTTTCTCGATTTCTCTTTTAATCGTTTTTGCTTATGTATGCTATTGTTTGTCTATGCTAGATTTTCTGAAGTGTGAAGCTTGCTTCTACGAATCCCTAGGGTTTTCTGATCGTCAACAAAGCAAGTTACACTTTGATCATACTCTTCTATTCCCAGTTTTTACTATGCATTAGTTTTGCCCTTCAAATATTTGCATGAGTAGGATTGGGAACATGTGGTTTGGTTCTAGTATTTGAGGTAGGAACCTATTACCTTTGATCACCCTGGGAATATATGGTATGCTCATTTTAGTGCTTAGCCATGCTTGTAGACGGGGATTGGATTGTGATGTACATGGAAGTTGTGAGAGTTAATAATTTTGGGTAACATTAAGGTGGAAACTTTAATACACATATGGGTGGATTGCTTGGGGCACCTGGAGAAACCAGTGCTGGCCCATTTGGGAAATCCCGGAGTACCCGTGTGTTTTTTCCTAGGTTCGCCACCCAGGCTCAAAGGGATCATATGATATTTCATGCCTAGAAACTTCCATGTGCAGCCACAAGCCATTATGGGATCTGGCATAGTTGAGTAAGTTGTGTGAGCTCTTGAAGAGGTGGAATAGAAGATGTAGGGGAAAGTAGGTGTACCGGTCTACCCAGAGTAGAGAGTTAATGCTTCAGAAAGACTATGTATCGATCTTCTGATCATAGATGCGGTCGAGTCTTGTGGGGAAAAGTGTGCAACCTCTGCAGAGTGTATAAACTAATGATGTTTAGCCGTGTCCCCGGTTATGGACATCTTGAGTATCTAGAAGTGGATATTATTGTTGATCTCATCACTCTTTAATAAATGATTTGGGTTTAATGATGATACTTGTTTAATGTTGGGATTTGGGTTGGAGGAACCTTCTCAAATCTTGGTTTAACTTTGTAGTAAATGAAATTTATTCCTTTGTTGTAGGGAAAGATTAGCTTTATGGAAAACATTAAACTTAGAGCCTCCAGCAGCCAAATATGCATGTAAATATAGTTTCTTGCATTCATTGCTTTACAGTGTAACTCTGCTAGTATATTCCATGTGCTGACCTACACGGCCGCAACGTCTCATGTTGTAGACTTTACCGACAAAGAATAAGGTGTGATAGGTCGTTGTCGTGCACTCAGCTATGCCGTTGGAGTTGATGGACTCATTTATATTCGAATCTTCCGCAATTATTTAGTTTAGATGGCCTTCAACCATATTATTTGTGTAATAGATACTCTTTATGAGGACCTCAATGTTATAAGAGTGTGATTGAACTCTGTTATAATTCCTCGAGTACTGTGTTTGTCAGCATAATGATCCAGGGATGACACTTAAGCAAAGAGACTTTGGTCCATTGGGATCGTGGTCGCTACAAGATGGTCTCAGAGCACACGCTAACTGTAGGACGCTACCACTAGGAAAAGCCACATGATACTCTTCTTTGCTCATTTCTAATTCTCCTCTATTTCTACTCTATAGATGGCGTACCCCAGGAACAGGTTCACTCAGCCGGATGACGACACCCCTTTCGGATGACACTTGAAGGAAGTCACGAAGTACCTAAAAATCAGACTACCAAGCTTCACTGGAACCTTCACGGCAACTTTACCGGAAGAGGAGCGCTGGAGGATCAAAGTTCGTGTACCTGGGAGGACGTTTGCACCAACAACGGAGCCCATTGATTTTACTTGGATGCACCAAGTTGGAACTTGGGAAAGAGCATGGCAGCCCACATCACTTTTGGACGCATATGTGAGGTGTACCACAAGGAGCTTGAAGACACCGTATATCAGATATGTGGACGCCAAGACGAGGAATGGGAGATGATTCGTACCAGGAAGGATGGATCAATTGCAGCATATATTCAGGAGATGGATCAACACATTCCTCGATATGAGAACCAGATGTGCACTATCACGAAGAAGAACAAGAAGCTGATGAAGAGGAATATCAATCTAGAAGAGGAACTCAAGTCAACACATGATGGATATGAAGAAGAAATTGTTGTGCTACTGGAGAAGCATGAAGACCTGACGAAGAAGCTAGGAATGCCCATGGTGAACCAGAAGCAAGAACCTGAAGTGGAGATCCGTTCAGAGGACTACATCATCTTGGATGACACCGACACGGACAGTGATGCAAATGATGATAGTGATGACGACTATATAGACGAAACTGGAGCAGATATTATGGATTCTTCCACCGAACAAAATTTCTAGACTACCCCCATGTTACTAGTAGAATTCCTCCAAGTAGTTAGTATCGATCAATTGTAATCGTAGTTTAGACCGTTTGTATGAATCTTGTTTGATTTCGAGTGAAGTGAATTGATTGTGTTTGCCTCATATGCATATGGGTAGTGAAACCTCTCTTAGACCTTATTCTGTTCTGTTTTCTCGCCCCTTCTAACCCATCAAATGCCTCCGAGACGTGACACCGGATTCGTGTTTCCGCCAGAGCTCACCCAGTTGATCCAGCAGCAGAATGCCTTGATGCAGATGTTAGTCCAGAACCAGAATTAGAACCAAGGCAACAACAACAACAATAACCCACCGCCACCACCCCCTGTTGACAACCTATCCCACTTTCTGAGGTTGAATTTGCCGGTGTTCTCTAGCAGAACCAAGCCAATTCTTGCAGATGATTGGCTCCGCAAGATTGGAAGAGAGCTAACCACTGCCGGATGCACAGATGCGGAGAGAGTGCGCTTTGTCGCACATCAGCTTGATGGACCCGCAACATCTTGGTGGGAGAACTTCACCACCACTTACCCCATTGCTACAGTTACATGGGATTAGTTTCAGCAGGCTTTCTGTATCGCACATGTTTCAGCTGGAGCCATGAGTTTGAAGAAGTGTGAGTTTCGCAACTTGCGGCAAGGGAGTTGTACAGTGGGACAGTATGTCACGCCCAAGATGCGGCCCTATCCTAAAGGAACTCGAAGGTCCCACCAAGGATAGAAGCGCATCTTGAAGACGCTTTTGCAAGGTGGATATCATTACATCAACATTACATAATAGATGGGGATACATACATAGGGCATACAATGCCATACGAATACAACATCAGCTTACATAAGAGCACCATCCGACTATGGATGAAACACAAACGGAAACTCAAACGACATCCACCCTGCTATCCCAGGCTGCCGACCTGGAACCTATCCCCTGATCGAAGAAGAAGCAGAAGAAGAACTCAAGCAAGCAAGCATCGCTCTCGCGTCATGATCATCGCATAAACCTGTACCTGCAACTGTTGTTGTAGTAATCTGTGAGCCACGAGGACTCAGCAATCCCATTACCATGGGTATCAAGACTAGCAAAGCTTAATGGGAAAGGAAGGGGTAAAGTGGTGAGGTTGCAGCAGCGGCTAAGCAAGTATGGTGGCTAACATACGCAAATGAGAGCGAGAAGAGAAACAAAGGAACGGTCGTGAAGCTAGCAATGATCAAGAGGTGATCCTGAACACCTACTTACGTCAAACATAACACACAAACCGTGTTCACTTCCCGGACTCCGCCGAAAAGAGACCATCACGGCTACACATGCGGTTGATGCATTTTAATTCGGATCAGGTGTCAAGTTATCTACAACCGGACATTAACAAATTCCCATCTGCCACATAACCGCGGGCACGGCTTTTGAAAGATAATACCCTGCAGGGGTGTCCCAACTTAGCCCATGATAAGCTCTCGCGATCAACGAAGGATATTCCTTCTCCCAGGAAGACCCGATCAGTCTCGGAATCCCGGTTTACAAGACATTTCGACAATGGTAAAACAAGACCACAAAGCCGCCCGATGCGCCGACAATCCCGATAGGAGCTTCACATATCTCGTTCTCTGGGCAACACCGGATGTGACTAGCTACGAGTAAAACCAGACTTCGAGTTTCCCGGAGGTGGCCCCGCAGGCAGCTCAGTTCGGACCAACACTAAGACAAGCACTGCCCCGAGGGGGCTAAAATAAAGACGACCCTTGGGTTGGCCGACCCAAGGGAAGGGTATAGGTGGTGGTGAGGCAAATGGTAAAACCAAGGTTGCCTTGCTGGACAAGTTTTATTCAAAGCAAACTGTCAGGGGGGTCCCATAAATCACCCGACTGCG
This sequence comes from Triticum timopheevii, assembly GCA_963921465.1. Classification (NCBI taxonomy): domain Eukaryota; kingdom Viridiplantae; phylum Streptophyta; class Magnoliopsida; order Poales; family Poaceae; genus Triticum; species Triticum timopheevii. The sequence continues at coordinate 376,509,944 of OY997270.1, forward strand.
TAAGGAACGCAAAATCCGGGAACATAGCACCGGTATGACGGAAACTAGGGCGGCAAGAGTGGAACAAAACACTAGGCATAAGGCCGAGCCTTCCACCCTTTACCAAATATATATAGATGCATTAATAATATAAGAGATATTGTGATATCCCAACATAACCCTGTCCACCATGGAGCAATCTTCATCTTCACCTGCAGCTAGCAATGCTATAAGAGGGGCTGAGCAAAGCGGTAACATAGACAAGCAATGGTTTGCTAGGAATGGTGTCAAAGGTTAGAGGTTCATGGTAATTTGGGAGGCTTGAAGAGCAAATGATAGGTAACGCAGCATAGCGATAGAACGAAGCAACTAGCATAGCAATGATAGTAGTGAGATCCAGGGTAGAGGTCATCTTGCCTGAAATCCCGCAAGGAAGAAGAACGAGTCCATGAAGAAGACGAAGCCACGAAGACGAACCAAGCGTAGACGAGCGAATCCTCACGATCGCAACGAAACGGGAACTATCGAGAAGAAGCACACAACATGGTAAACACACCACACATGAACAAGACATGATGCACAAACAAGCATGATGCATGAGAAAGCTAGATGAGGCTACTCATGGCAAGAGATGGTGCAAACAAGACCAACACATCAAGGCAAGTTTAAATGAGGCCGTGAACAACATATAACAATTCCGGTAAGTCCTCATATGCAAATTTCAAAATTGGTCCAGATCTGAATAAACATTAAGTTGAAGTTGTTAAACAGAAAGTTAAGATGCACCAAGATGATCTACACGAAATTCTAGTCAAGTTACATATAAAGTTCTTTTAATTCGGTGCTACGACCTAGAAGATATGAGCAAAACAAGTGAAACATGGCATTGATGCAAAATGCATACAAACATCAAGCAAACACCTCAAAACAAGGATGCAACAAGATAATATGAAACTACATGCAAATCTAAGCAAGTTTCATATAGAGCACACTCAAAACGGAGCAACGGTTCAACACATACACTATACAAGGCATAACAATCTGTCCATAACAGCAACTAGGCATATTCAAAGCATCAAAACAAAATGCTACAACATCCCAACGAAATAACAAAAGGCATGGGCATGAAGTACAGGTAAAGCACAACAAAACATGAACACTGAGCTATCTCCAGAAAAGACTAGAACATGCTCAAAAGGACATGGTAAGAATGCAAATAATAACAGTTTCAGACTTTGCAGAAATAACATCAGGTTGCAATGTTTAGAGCAAGCAAACAACATGTTACAGGAACATATCATGGCAAACAAAGGCATGGCATGATACTACTAAATGGATAGAACAAAAATCCCTTACTGACCATGATCCAAAAAGGCATAGAAAATATGATGGCACCGATGTAAACATGGCAAGTTATATTACAGATTCATACATGGCAGGAACAACAATAAGTAGGCATGTTGGTGAGCTTGAACCACTCACCACAAAGCAATACATGGCATGGCAAGGCAACCAACAGTAAAAAGACATGTTTATGAAGCTAAGCATGGCAAGATCAAGTTCATAGGGTGCATGGATCACTAGAAAAGCACATGGCCAAAACTGAACTTCATGTTAACAGGTTGACAGCAACATTATTTAGCAAACTTTGGAGCAAGCTTACAACAAGCTACAATAGTCTAAAAATGCAACCAGGGGCATGAATGGATAGAGCAAGACATGTATAACAACTCATCCTTAGTGAACATCTCCAGAATAATGCACGAAATGACTTGTAGCAGCAGGTTTACATGGCATCACAAAATAATAGTTTCTGCCTAGCAAAACAGTAACAGCAAGTACCCTACTTAACAAGCTCGATGCACTCAGTACAAGATTCACAAAAATACATGGATAGCACCCTGGAAAGATGGCATAGAATAGATCAAAACACATGTAGGGCTCAAGTTCATAAGATGCACACATCAATCATGGCAAAAATGACAAAAGAGCATGTTATAACAGTTCCAGCAGATCAACATCAACATGCACTCTTCCAACAGCATTTCGGGCACCAAGATGAACTCAAATGAACATGATGCAATGGAAAAATGAAGTACTCGTTGATACGAACAATTTGACATATTACACGCACGAAACGGAGCAGTATGCACAGAGTTATGATGCGATGAACATGGCATGATAATGCAAAATATCAGGGACTTAGTGAAAACGGGGGCAACCTCTGGATCTGCACGGACTTCGAGGCGAGACGGAGAGCTCGCCGGAGTTTCACCGGAGAGGACGAGGGAGGGCCGGAGAGGACGCGGGGCAGGCGGATCCGCGGCGAGGGACGCCGGATCCGGCCGGAGGGTGGCGCCGGCGGGCTGAGCTGCGGCTCCAGCGCGGGGGCGCGGCAGCGGGGTCGACGCGGGGACGGTCGGCGGCGGGGTCGGCACCGGCGGGAGGCGAGGCGGCGACCTCCGGCAATGGCGCGCAGGGACGCGGGCATGGGCAACCGCGGCGGGCGGCGGCGGCGGAGGCTGGGGCGCGGCCGGGGCCCGGTCGCGGCGCGGGCAGGCTGGCCTCGGGCCCGGCGGGCCGGCGGCGCGGGGAGAGAGAGGAGGGACACGTGGCGGGCGGCCACTGGCCCAGGGCGGTGGCGCGGGACGTCCGGCGGGCGCTGGACATGTCCGTAGGCGGCGAGGGAGATTTTGCTAGGGTTAGGGGTGGAATGACCCGAAAATTTCGGGGGAGGTCTAGATTTATACGTAGGGGGAGCTAGGAGAGTCCAAATGAGGAGCGGTTTTTGGCCACGCGATCGTGATCGAACGACCGAGAGCATGGAGGGGAGTTTGTGGGTTTTGGGCCACTTTGAAGGGGTGTTGGGCTGCAAAGAGAAGGAGGCTTTTACGGTTACCCGGTTAACCGTTGGAGTATCAAACGAACTCCAAATGGCACGGAACTTGACAGGCGGTCTACCGGTGGTGTACCAAGGCTGCTTGGCAAGACTTGGTCCATTCCGATAACATTTAACACCCGCTCACAACAAGAGACAAAAGGGGGACGCCGGAGGACATAGGAGTGCCGGATTGCAAAACGGACAACGGGGAAAAGCTCGGATGCATGAGACGAACATGCATGCAAAATGAAATGCACATGATGACACGATATGAAATGCATATGATGACATGACAAAGTGCAACACGCAAGCAAATGACATGGCAAAAACGGCAAATAACTGGCGGACACCTGGCGCATCGAATCCGGGTCGTTACAACACTCCTCCACTAACAAGAGATCTCGTCCCGAGATCTTCGGACCGAGACGGAAGAGAAAAAAAAGGAAGAGGGAAAGAAGAACTCAAGAGAAGAAGCAAAGAATCGAGAGCACTCGAGAAGAAGAGAGGAACAACGAGAATGACGAGAATCGAAAGCTCACGGAATCAGATAGACTATGAAACCACTCCGGTTAGAACGATATAAGAAACGAATGAGACTGAAAGGATTTAGGTAGCACTCCGGCTGAAACATGGAGGAATAGAACACAAGCTTGAGAGGAAGGAATGACACTTGATGAAGACATGACACAAAACCTCCGAAAAGAATTGAAAGACTTGAATGAAAAGAACGGAGAAGAAAATGACAACTTGTGCCACGAATGGAATAGAAAGCATCTTTAGAAGGAAAAGGTTTAAACAAAGTTGTTGAGAAAAATCAACAACGAAAAGAATAAGCTTGTTGTGGACTCATGGATAACATCTCAAAATTATGAGGTGATAACCAACCACAAGCAGAAAAGATTGAATAGCTGAGAAGAACGAAGAAATGCATAACTCCGCTTCAAAAGAACATAGAGAATTAATTGCACTTCGAGATGCAAGAAGAAGGATACTTGAACTCCACCAACAAAATCTTGATGAACTCTTGAAGAATGAATTAAATCATGAAGAACCACCATGAAGAACTCCGGTGACAAAAGGACGATGAGATCGAATGAAGGAAGAAAGAATAAGATGAGCCTTGCGGTGATTTAGATGGAGGTTCCGACGAGATGGCCAAGGAAATTTGAACTCCGGAAAAGAAAAGATGAAAACACTTGGAACTAGAATTTATTCATCAAGAACAAACTCCGAGAAAAGGATTAATCACTTTGAGGAAATAAGAATAAGATTTATTGTATGCTTATCCTTCAACAAATTAAATTGATGACGAACAATGGATTTTGCATACTACTTATTCTTCTTGAAAAGGATTGAGAAGAGATATAGCGCAAACTTGAGAAGGTCTTCATGAACCACCGGTAGGATTGAAAAGAACGAATGGATTAATATGATAAACCAGGAAAAAGAATCTTGAACGAACCACCGTAAGAATTCAAAAATGATAGATGAAAGAGACTGAATCACTGGGAAGAATTAAAAGAACCCATATGCTAGAGGGGATTTAGATGGAAAAGAACAAAGAGATCATGAGCCGATTAAAGAACACTTGAACGAAGCACCGGGATAATATTGAGACGACCGAAGCTGAAAACTTAGAATGAAGAAATCTTCCGAAAAGATGACCTCCGGATGATCGAGAGGGAAAGCAACTCCTGAAATACTCCGGATGGATGAAAAGAATTTGCATGACTTGAAACAATTTGATAGGATAGCATCAAGCTAGCGACGCGAATCTCCGGGAGAACGGACAAGATTTAGAGGAAAAACTCTTCTTCGATCTTCAAATGACGATGGAAAACACCACCAAAATTACTGAGATACTCCGGGAGAATGAAAAGTAAAGAGATTGAACCGACGATGAAATGATTTGAAATCGATCTTGGAGAAGGCATGTGACTGATGAAATTCATTCTTATGTCACACTTGAAAAGAATTGAGAATAACTCCGGGGGAATCAGAAGATTCAGGTAAGATCCTGGGAAAAGACCTATGGGTTAGGGCCCACTGAAGAGATAACACCGTTGAAAAGGATGTTGAACAGATAGATGATGCACCGGAACAATGAAATTTTTGAATGAGGTGACAACCTCGAATTAATAGGAATATAGACAAATCTCCTGAGATGTCTTACACACTCCGGAAGGATAAACTGGCGAGAGGCGAACGAGCAAGGAAAACACTTGAGCTAAGGAAAAGAATATGATCAACCCGAAAATCTTGAATTGAGTCCTCCGGAAAATAGAAAGAGATGAAGAATGACGAACAAAACGAGAATTCACCGGTTGAAATAATTGAGGGAAGACTGAAGGGTTCCACATGAATGAAATAGATAGTCGAGAGAGACACATACTCTGGGAAGAAAAAGGGTGGGAGGGGGGAAAACAAAGGCAACTTGGAGAGGGAAACCGACGAGTATCTTGAAGAGAAAACACCGGTTGAAATCATTGAGGAAAGGGGCCCGGTCGCGGCGCTGGCGGGCCGGCCTCGGGCCTGGCGGGCTGGCGGCGCGGGGAGAGAGAGGAGGGACACATGGCAGGCAGCCACTGGCCCGGGGCGGCGGCGCCGGACATGTCCGGAGGCGGCGAGGGAGATTTTGCTAGGGTTAGGGGTGGGATGACCCGAAAATTTCGGGGGAGGTCTAGATTTATAGGTAGGGGGAGCTAGGAGAGTCCAAATGAGGAGCGGCTTTCGGCCACGCGATCGTGATCGAACGACCGAGAGCATGGAGGGGAGTTTGGTGGGTTTTGGGCCACTTTGAATGGGTGTTGGGCTGCAAAGAGAAGGAGGCTTTTACGGTTACCCGGTTAACCGTTGGAGTATCAAACGAACTCCAAATGGCACGGAACTTGACAGGCGGTCTACCGGTGGTGTACCAAGGCCGCTTGGCAAGACTCGGTCCATTCCGAGAATAGTTAACACCCTCTCACAACAAGAGACAAAAGGGGGACGCCGGAGGACATTGGAGTGCCGGATTGCAAAATGGACAACGGGAAAAAGCTCGGATGCATGAGAAGAACATGCATGCAAAATGAAATGCACATGATGACACGATATGAAATGCATATGATGAAATGGCAAAGTGCAACACGCAAGCAAATGACATGGCAAAAACGACAAATAACTGGCGGACACCTGGTGCATCGAATCCGGGGCGTTACACAGTATGTGGATGAGTTCAGCAAGTTAGCATGCTATGCCCTAGATGATGTGGCCACAGATGCCGTGAAGCAGGAGAAGTTTCTAGAGGGACTCAATGATGAGCTAAGCATGCAGTTGATGGTGGCAACATTCAACAGCTACCAGGAGCTTGTAGACAGGGCCTTCATGATAGAAGGCAAGCAACAACAGATTGACAACCGCAAGAGGAAGTACGGACATGGAAGGTACAATTCTGGAGCTCAGCAGAAGCCTTGCTATTCCCCGTTGAAAGGATCGATATAGTTGATTAGAGGGGGGGGGGGGTGAATAGGCAACTAACAATTTTTAGCTTTTCTTTACCAAATTAAACTTTGCATCAAAGTAGGTTGTCTAGATATGTAACTAGGTGAACAACCTATATGATGCAACAACAACAAGCACACAAGCAAGCAAGGAATATAACACAAGTAAGCGTGCAAAAGTAAAGGCACGAGGTACCAAGAGTGGAGCCGGTGAAGACGAGGATGTGTTACCGAAGTTCCTTCCTTTTGAGGGGAAGTACGTCTCCGTTAGAGCGGTGTGGAGGCACAATGCTACCCAAGAAGCCACTAGGGCCAGCGTATTCTCCTTACGCCCTCACACAATGCGAGATGCCATGATTCCACTATTGGTGCCCTTGAAGGCAGCGACCGAACCTTTACAAACAAGGTTGGGGCAATCTCCACAACTTAATTGGAGGCTCCCAACGACACCACGAAGCTTCACCACAATGGACTATGGCTCCGAGGTGACCTCAACCGTCAAAGGTGCTCAAACACCCTAGAGTAACAAGATCCACTAAGGATTAGTGGGGGGAATCAAATTTCTCTTGGTGGAAGTGTAGATCGGGGCCTTCTCAACCAATCCCGAGCAAATCAACAAGTTTTATTGGCTAGGGAGAGAGATCGGGCGAAAATGGAGCTTGGAGCAACAATGGAGCTTAGGGATGGAAGAGGTGGTCAATTAGAGGAAGAAGACACCCCTTATATAGTGGAGAGACAAATCCAACCGTTATCCACTTATTCAGCCCGCGACCTGCGGTACTACTGCTCCAAACAAGCGGTACTACCGCACGGGCTCACGGTACTACCGCGATGGACCACGGTACTACCACTACAACGGCAGGGGCTAGTCCAGGTCAGAGACGCAAAGGCTAAGAGCGGTACTGCCGCTAACGCGGTACTACCGCTCCCCCTTGCGGTACTACTGATACGTCTCCAACGTATCTATAATTTTTGATTGCTCCATGCTATATTATCTACTGTTTTGGGCAATATTGGGCTTTATTATCCACTTTTATATTATTTTTGGACTAACCTATTAACCGGAGGCCCAGCCCAGATTTGCTGTTTTATGCCTATTTCAGTGTTTTGAGGAAAAGGAATATCAGACGGAGTCAAAACGGAACGAAATCAACTGGAGAAGTTATTTTTGGAAGGAAAGCAACCCAGGGAACTTGGAGTGCACGTCAGGGGAGATACAGGCTGCCCACGAGGGTGGGGGGCGCTCCCACCCCCTTGGGCGCGCCCCCCTACCTCGTGAGCACCCGGGAGGTCCACCGACGTACCCCCTGCACCCATATATACCTATGTACCGTAAAACTTCCAGAACAGAAGATAGATCGGGAGTTCCGCCGCCGCAAACTTCTGTAGCCACCAAAAACCTCTCGGGAGCCCGTTTTGGCACCCTGCCGTAGGGGGATCCCATCACCGGTGGCCATCTTCATCATCCCGGCGCTATCCATGACGAGGAGGGAGTAGTTCACCCTCGGGGCTGAGGGTATGTACCAGTAGCTATGTGTTTGATCTCTCTCTCTCTCTCGTGTTCTTGAGGTGATACGATCTTGATGTATCCCGAGCTTTGCTATTGTAGTTGGATCTTATGATGTTTCTCCCCCTCTACTCTCTTGTGATGAATTGAGTTTCCCCTTTGAAGTTATCTTATCGGATTGAGTCTTTTATGAACACTTGACGTATGTCTTGCGTGGGATAACCGTGGTGACAATGGGTTATTCTATTGATCCACTTGATGTATGTTTTGCTGATCAACTTGCGGGTTTCGTGACACTTGGGAACCTATGCATAGGGGTTGGCACACGTTCTTGACTCTTCGGTAGAAACTTTGGGGCACTCTTTGAAGTACTTTTATGTTGGTTGGATGAATCTGAGATTGTGTGATGCATATCATATAATCACGCCATCGGATAATTGAGGTGACAATGGAGTATCTAGGTGACATTAGGGTTTTGGTTGATTTGTGTCTTAAGGTGTTATTCTAGTACGAACTCTTTTATAGATCGATCCGAAAGAATAACTTTGTGGTGGTTTCATACCCGACCATAGTCTCTACGTTTGTTCTCTGCTATTAGTGGCTTTGGAGTGACTCTTTGTTGCATGTTGAGGGCTTGTCATATGTTCTATCTATGTTATTATTGTTGAGAGAACTTAGACTAGTCAAAGTATGAACCCTAGGCCTTGTTTTCTATCATTGCAATACCGTTTACGCTCACTTTTACCGCTCGCTACCTTGCTGTTTTAATATTTTCAGATTACAAAAACCTATATCTACCATCTATTTTGCACTTGTATCACCATCTCTTCGCTGAACTAGTGCACCTATACAATTTACCATTGTATTGGGTGTGTTGGGGACACAAGAGACTCTTTGTTATTTGGTTGGAGGGTTGTTTGAGAGAGACCATCTTCATCCTACGCCTCCTACGGATTGATAAAGCTTAGGTCATCCACTTGAGGGAAATTTGCTATTGTCCTACAAACCTGTGCACTTGCAGGCCCAACAACGTCTACAAGAAGAAGGTTGTGTAGTAGACATCAAGCTATTTTCTGGCGCCGTTGCCGGGGAGGTGAGTGCTTGAAGGTATATCTTTAGATGTTGCAATCGAATCTTTTTGTTTCTTGTTTTAGCACTAGTTAGTCTATAAAAGAAAATTACAAAAAAATGGAATTGAGTTTGTCTCATACGCTTCACATTTTTAATATCTTTCGTGAGTATGATGGAAGGAAAATTGTGCTCAAGTGCTAGAAGAAGAATTACATAGAATGCTTGGCATAAAATATGTGAATGATGAGCATGATTACAATGTTGTTAGTATGAATTCCTTGCATATCCATGATGCTAATGATATGCAAAGCCACAAGCTTGGGGAAGCTATGTTTGATGAAGATGATATTTTTTGTCCCCCAAGCTTTGATGAGCAAATTTACTATGATGAAAGTATGCCTCCTATCTATGATGATTATTGTGATGACACGTATGCTTTAAAGAATAATGATAACCATGAAACTTGTCATCTTGATCTTAACTTTCAATCATATGATAGTTATTTTTTTGAGTTTGCTCCCACTATTATTCATGAGAAGAATTTTGCTTATGTGGAGAGTAGTAAATTTTCTATGCAAGTAGATCATGAAAAGAATGCTTTAGGTGCTGGTTATATTGTTGAATTCATTCATGATGCTACTGAAAATTATTATAAGGGAGAAACATATGCTTGTAGGAATTGCAATAATATCAAGTTTCCTCTCTATGTGCTTAAAGTTTTGAAGTTATGCTTGTTTTACCTTCCTATGCAAGTTGATTATTGTTCCCATAAGTTGTTTGCTCACAAAATCCCTATGCATAGGAAGTGGGTTAGACTTAAATGTTCTAGTCATATGCTTCATGATGCTCCCTTTATGTTACAATTCTTATCTTTTATGTGAGCATCATTGCCATCATCATGCCTAGCTAGAAAGGCATTAAAGAAAAGCGCTTGTTGGGAGACAACCCAATATTTATCCTTACTGTTTTTGTGTGTCCACATGATTATGCTACTGCAGTAATCTTGTTTTATAGCTTTTGTTTCAATAAAGTGCCAAGTAAGACCTTTAGGATAGCTTACGGTGATAGTTGTGTTGATCCTGCTGAAAATCAGAAACTTTTGCACCCAGTAAATTAGTTTTGTTAATTCACAGAAACGTGATCTTGATCTGATTGTTTTTTTCTCTGGATTGGTACATGAATTGCTTAGGACTTCCTAATTTGGTATGATTTTTGGAGTTCCAGAAGTATACGTTTGATACAGATTACTACAGAATGTTCTGTTTTTGACAGATTCTGTTTTCTATGTGTTGTTTGCTTATTTTGATGAATCTATGAGTAGTATCGGAGGGTATGAACCATAGATAAGTTGGAGTACAGTAGATAGTACACCAATATTAATTTATAATGAGTTCATTACAGTACCTAAGTGGTGGTTTTATTTTCTTATACTAACGGAGCTTACGAGTTTTCTGTTGAGTTTTGTGTTGTGGAGTTTTCAAGTTTTGGGTAAAGATTCGATGTACTATGGAATAAGGAGTGGTAAGAGCCTAATATTGGGTATGCCCAAGGCACCCCAAGGTAATATTCAAGGACAACCAAGAGCCTAAGCTTGGGGATGCCCCGGAAGGCATCCCCTCTTTCATCTTCATTCATCGGTAACTTTACTTGGAGCTATATTTTTATTCACCACATGGTATGTGTTTTGCTTGGAGCGTCATTTTCTCTTGTTAGTATTTGATTGCTGTTATTTAGAATAATTTTTTGCATCTTTAGTTTCAATAAAGAAGTCAAGGATAGCCTTTGCCATGCTTATTTTGCTAGTATACATGTTGCTGTTTGAAAAACAGAAAGTTTACCGCTGTTGCAAAAATTCCCTAGAAAAGTCAGAGAGTGGTATAATGTTGAATATTTTTGCATATTGAGATCTGATAAATTTATTACATTGGGAACTTTAGTTCATAATTTTTGGAGTTAGGGAAGTATTGATACTCCTGCATTCTTTACAGACTGTGCTGTTTTGGCAGATTGCTGTTATGGTTGCATTATTTGCATATGTTTGCTTGATTAATGATTCTATTTGAGGATAGGAGTATTAAATATGCAGACTCATTTAGTATTCAATGTTGAATAATAATTTTAGTGATTTGTTACAGTAGAAAATGATAAGGTTTTGCATTGGTTTATACTGACCTACCTCACGAGTTCTTGTTGAGTTTGTTGTGAATGAAGCTTTTGATAAAAAGAGAAACCATGATATGAGAGGAATTAAGGAGACACAAAAGTTCAAGCTTGGGGATGCCCAAGGCACCACAATATAATATTTCAAGAAGTCTCAAGAATCTAAGCTTGGGGATACCCCGGTAGGCATCCCACCTTTCTTCTTCAACAACTATCGGTTAGTATCGGTTGAGCCTAAGTTTTTGCTTCTTCACATGAGTTGTGCTATCCTTGCAATGAAGTTTTGTTTAGCTTTGCTTGCTGTTTGAATAAAGTATGAAGATCTGAAATTATTAAATGAGAGAGTCTTCACATAGTTGCATAATTATTCGACTACTCATTGATCTTCACTTATATCTTTCGGAGTAGTTTGTCATTTGCTCTAGTGCATCACTTATATCTTTTAGAGCATGGTGGTAGTTTTATTTTGAAGAAATAGATGAACTCTCATACTTCACTTTTTTTAATATTATTTTGAGAGTCTTAAATAGCATGGTAATTTGCCTAATGTTAATATACTTGGTATTCAAGATATGTGAAACTTTCTTTTGAGTGAATTGAATACTAAGATAAGTTTGATGCTTGATAAATGTTTTGAGATATGGAGGTGATAATACCAAAGTCGTGCTGGTTGGGTGATTATGAATTCAAATAATGCTTGTGTTGAAGTTTTCAAGTCTCGTAGCATGCACGTATGGTTAAAGTTGTGTAACAAATTTGAAACATGAAGTGTACCTGGCTTGTGCATCCTTATGAGTGGCGGTCGAGGACGAGCGATGGTCTTTTCCTACCAATCTATCCCCCTAGGAGCATGCGCGTAGTACTTGATTTTTGATGACTTCTAAATTTTTGCAATAAGCATATGAGTTCTTTTGACTAATGTTGAGTCCATGGATTATACGCACTCTCACCTTTCCGCCTTTGCTAGCCTCTTCGGTACCGTGCATTGCCCTTTCTCATCTTGAGAGTTGGTGCAAACTTCATCCGTGCATCCAAACCCCGTGATACGATACGCTCTATCACACATAAACCTCCTTATATCTTCCTCAAAACAGACACCATACCTACCGATCATGGCATTTCCATAGCCATTCCGAGATATATTGCCATGCAACTTCCATCATCATCATCATGACATACATTACTTTTGTCATATTGCCATTGCATGATCATGTAGTTGACATCGTATTTGTGGCAAAGCCACCATGCATTATTTTTCATACATGTCACTCTTGATTCATTGCACCATCCCGGTATGCCGCCGGAGGCATTCATATAGAGTCATATCTTGCTCTAAGTTTCGAGTTGTAATCCTTATGTTGTAATCAATAGAAGTGTGATGATCATCATTATTAGAGCATTGCCCCCAAAAAGAGAAAGGCCAAAAAAAGGCCCAAAAAAGGGAAGGCAAAAAAAAAGGCCCCAAAAAAATAAAAATAAAAAGGGAAATGCTACTATCTCTTTTTCCACACTTGTGCTTCAAAGTAGCACCTTGTTCTTCATGTAGTGAGTCTCATATATTGTGCTTCAAAGTAGCACCTTGTTCTTCATGTAGTGAGTCCCATAAGTTGTCTTTTTATACTAGTGGGAATTTTTCATTATAGAACTTGGCTTGTATATTCCTACGATGGGCTTCCTCAAATGCCCTAGGTCTTCATGAGCAAGCGAGTTGGATGCACACCCACTAGTTTTCTTTTTTGAGCATTCATAGCTCTAGTGCATCCGTTGCATGGCAATCCCTACTCCTCATGTTGACATCAATTAATGGGCATCTCCATAGCCCGTTGATTATCCTCGTCAATGTGAGACTTTCTCCTTTTTGGTCTTCTCCACACAATCCCCATCATCATAATCTATTCCACCCATAGTGCTATATCCATGGCTCACGCTCATGTATTGCGTGAAGGTTGAAAAAGTTTGACATTATTTAAGTATGAAACAATTGCTTGGCTTGTCATCAGGGGTATAGAAGTTGGGAATATCTTTATGTGACGAAAATGAAGCATAGCCTAACTATATGATTTTGTAGGGATGAACATTCTTTTGCCATGCTATTTTGAGAAGACATGATTGCTTTGATTAGTATGCTTGAAGTATTATTATTTTTGTGTCAATATGAAATTTTGTCTTGAATCTTTCGGATCTGAATATTCATATCACAAGTAAGAAGAATTACATTGAAATTATGCCAAGTAGCACTTCGCATCAAAAATTCTTTTTTATCATTTACCTACTCGAGGACGAGCAGGAATTAAGCTTGGGGATGCTTGATACGTCTCCAACGTATATATAATTTTTGATTGCTCCATGCTATATTATCTACTGTTTTGGGCAATATTGGGCTTTATTATCCACTTTTATATTATTTTTGGGACTAACCTATTAACCGGAGGCCCAGCCCAGATTTGCTGTTTTATGCATATTTCAGTGTTTCGAGGAAAAGGAATATCAGACGGAGTCAAAACGGAACGAAATCAACTGGAGAAGCTATTTTTGGAAGGAAAGCAACCCAGGGAACATGGAGTGCACGTCAGGGAGATACGGGCTGCCCACGAGGGTGGGGGGCACGCCCACCCCCCTTGGCGCGCCCCCTACCTTGTGAGCACCCCGGAGGTCCACCGACGTACCCCCTGCACCCATATATACATACGTACCCTAGAACTTCCAGAATAGAAGATAGATCGGGAGTTCCGCCGCCGCAAGCCTCTGTAGCCACCAAAAAACTCTCGGGAGCCCGTTCCGGCACCCTGCCGGAGGGGGATCCCATCACCAGAATCTTCATCATCCCGGTGCTATCCATGACGAGGAGGGAGTAGTTCACCCTCGGGGCTGAGGGTATGTACCAGTAGCTATGTGTTTGATCTCTCTCTCTCTCGTGTTCTTGAGGTGATACGATCTTGATGTATCCCGAGCTTTGCTATTGTAGTTGGATCTTATGATGTTTCTCCCCCTCTACTCTCTTGTGATGAATTGAGTTTCGCCTTTGAAGTTATCTTATCGGATTGAGTCTTTTATGAACACTTGATGTATGTCTTGCATGGGATAACCGTGGTGACAATGGTTTATTCTATTGATCCACTTGATGTATGTTTTGGTGATCAACTTGCGGGTTTTGTGACACTTGGGAACCTATGCATAGGGGTTGGCACACGTTCTTGACTCTCCGGTAGAAACTTTGGGGCACTCTTTGGAGTACTTTTATGGTTGTTGGATGAATCTGAGATTGTGTGATGCATATCGTATAATCATGCCCACGGATACTTGAGGTGACAATGGAGTATCTAGGTGACATTAGGGTTTTGGTTGATTTGTGTCTTAAGGTGTTATTCTAGTACAAACTCTTTTATAGATCGATCCGAAAGAATAACTTTGTGGTGGTTTCGTACCCGACCATAATATCTATGTTTGTTCTCCGCTATTAGTGGCTTTGGAGTGACTCTTTGTTGCATGTTGAGGGCTTGTCATATGTTCTATCTATGTTATTATTGTTGAGAGAACTTACACTAGTGAAAGTATGAACCTTAGGCCTTGTTTTCTATCATTGCAATACCGTTTACGCTCACTTTTACCGCTCGCTACCTTGCTGTTTTAATATTTTCAGATTACAAAAACCTATATCTACCATCTATTTTGCACTTGTATCACCATCTCTTCGCTGAACTAGTGCACCTATACAATTTACCATTGTATTGGGTGTGTTGGGGACACAAGAGACTCTTTGTTATTTGGTTGCAGGGTTGTTCGAGAGAGACCATCTTCATCCTACGCCTCCTACAGATCGATAAACCTTAGGTCATCCACTTGAGGGAAATTTGCTATTGTCCTAGAAACCTGTGCACTTGCAGGCCCAACAACGTCGACAAGAATAAGGTTGTGTAGTAGACATCAACTACCGCAAGGCCAGAATGGACTAGGCTGGGAAGGGCACGGATGAATAAAAATACATCCGTGCCTACTTCCGCTGAAAATCGAATAGTGCAAAAATCCGACACAGTACTACCGCGCAGGGAGTGGATGTAAAAAAATACATCTGCCCCTACTTCCGCTCTTGTTACTGAGCCAGACCAGGACTCACGGTACTACCACGCGCATGGGGCGGTACTACGCATAGGGCGCGGATGTAAAAAATTACATCCGCCCCTACAGCCGCAAAAGAGGCTGAGCTTGGCCTGAGGCCACGGTACTACAGCTCCATAGGAGCGGTACTATCGTGTGCTCCTACGGTACTACCGCAAGGGCTTGCGGTACTACCGCATGCCTCAGAAGCAACACTAGGAATCCTTCTTTTTGCACAACAATGAAGATAACAGAGGATGCTCCAAGGCGCAAAGGAAAAGGCGGTGCAAAGGGAGAAAACGTGTACGTGATGATTCCACCCGAACCTTTCCACAGCGGACCCCCTCTTAATAGTACGGCTATCCTACGACTCAAATCCACCAAAAGAGATGTAGAACACCACCGTCTTCAATAGTCTTCGAGGGGTACCAAACCGTCTTGTGCCTAGCGACGAAGCGACTGAAATACTCAAGGCACACGATTAGTCCGCAAAAGCATTGTCATCAATCACAAAACACCTTAGGGATAAAATGCCCTTACACCCGTACTCGGGAGGACATACTCATAACCATGGAGGGCATTCACATAATGGTGGAAGTTCACACAACCACATTGGCCCTAAGAATGGCAATGGGAATGGAGGAAGCAACAATCAGAACTGTTCCAACCCCGCGACACCCGCCAATAAGGATCTGAGTCACATTACTTGTTTCAAGTGCGGGAAGACCGGACATTACGCCACTGAATGTTCTGAAACAAAGAATGGAAATGGCAACAGATGTTTTGGAAAGAAGTCCAGCACCTTCACCAGAGGTCAGGTGAACCACGTCAGTGTGGAGGAGATTGAGCAGCCCGACGCAGTTGTTGGTAAGTTTTTGATTAATGCATTTACAACACTTGTTCTTTTCGATACTGGTGCATCTCATTCATTCATATCAAGGGGATTTGTGGACAAGTTTAAGTTGCCAGCTGTAGCCCTTAAGTCACCTATGTTAGTAAGTTCCCCAGGAGCGGAGTATATGGCTAGTAGGGGATGTTATCAGTTGCCAATAACCATAGGTAGGCATGTTTTCCCCACCGACCTTATTGTCCTGGAGTCACAAGGGTTGGATGTGATCCTATGCATGGATTGGTTATCCAAGTTTGAGGGAAACATCGATTGCGCCAGTAAATCAATTCTTCTCACCACCCTAGAAGGAAAGAGGATCAAGTATGTGTCTAGGCATGTGCCGAGGAGGACTCGGGTAATTTCCCTACCAGGAGTTGTTCAGGAGGAAGTACCAGTGGTGAAGGATTATCTCAATGTATTTTCGGAGGAGTTACCAGGCATGCCACCAGATCGAGATATTGAGTTTTTCATTGAGTTATTGCCGGGCACCGGACCAATATCAAAGAGACCGTATCGGATGCCCGTAAATGATATGGAAGAAATTAAGAAGTAGATTAAGGAGTTACTAGAGAAAGGTTATATTCGACCAAGCTCATCACCTTGGGGAGCCCCAGTGCTTCTAGTTGAGAAGAAGGATGGATCTTTAAGGATGGTTGTTGATTATCATGCGCTGAATGAGGTGACGATCAAGAACAAATACCCTCTGCCAATGATTAATGATTTGTTTGACCAACTGCAAGGAGCAAAGGTTTTCTCCAAGATCAATCTTCAGTCAGGTTATCACCAGCTGAAGATCAAAGAGCAGGGTATACCCCAGACAGCTTTTACCACGAGGTATGGGCTATATGAGTATATAGTTATGTCATTTGGTTTGACTAATGCCCCTTCCTACTTTATGAGCATGATGAACAAGGTGTTCATGGAGTTTTTGGACAAGTTTGTCGTGGTGTTCATTGACGATATATTGGTCTACTCGAAGAATGAAGAAGAGCATAAGGAACATTTGCGCTTGGTTCTCGCAAAGTTCAGGGAACATCAATTGTATGCCAAGTTTAGCAAATGTGAGTTTTGGTTGAAGGAAGTTGGATTTCTCGGACATGTTATATCAGGAGAAGGAATAGTAGTAGACCCTACCAAAGTTGCATCTATCACTGAGTGGTTGGCACCCGCCTCAGTTGGAGAGATCAAGAGTTTTCTTGGACTCGCAGGTTGTTATCGGAGATTTATTGAGAATTTTTCCAAGATAGCGAAGCCCATGACGGAGTTATTGAAGAAGGACAAGGAGATTGCAGAGATAAAGGAAAGGATGAGTAAATGAAAAGCTAAAGGTTTTCGTGAGGATGAGTACGAGACTTTATGGTTTGAGGATCGCATCTACATGCCTAATGACCTTGAGATCAGGAAGTTGGTTCTTCAGGTGGCTCATGATTCGCCTTATTCGATTCACCCAGGCAACACCAAGATGTATCTGGATTTGAAGGAGAGTTTCTGGTGGACAGGAATGAAGAAGGATATTGCAGAATATGTAGCAGTATGCGATGTATGTCAGAGAGTTAAGGCGGAACATCAGAAACTGGCAGGGTTACTTCAGCCTTTGTCGATACCCGAATGGAAGTGGGTTAAACTTGGCATGGATTTTATCACCGGATTACCCAGGACCCGTTCAGGCTATGACTCTATCTAGGTTGTAGTCGATCACTTAACCAAGGTAGCCCATTTCATCCCTGTGGAGACAACGTATACGAGTGCTAAGTTGGCGAAAATATACATGACCAGGTTCGTATGTCTGCATGGAGTTCCGAGGACCATCGTATCAGATAGAGGAACACAATTTACTTCAAAGTTTTGGAATCAGTTGCATGAATCTTTGAGTACCAGGCTAGAGTTCAGTATAGCCTTTCATCCACAGACAGATGGATAGATCGAGAGAGTCAATCAGATTCTGGAGGACATCTTGAGAGCTTGTGCGCTATTTTATGGATCTAGTTGGGATGACAATTTACCCTATGCAGAGTTCTCTTATAACAGCAGTTATCAATCCAGTTTGAAGATGGCCCCTTTCGAAGCCTTGTACGGAAGGAGGTGCAGGACACCGTTATCGTGGGATGAAGTTGGAGATAGACAGTTGTTCGGACAAGACTTAACCAAAGATTCTGAGAAGAATCTTAAGTTGATTCGAGATAGGCTCAAGATAGCCCAGTCCAGGCAGAAGAGTTATGCAGATACAAAACGCAAGGAGGTAGCCTACAAAGTAGGAGACGGAGCATATCTTCATGTGTCCCCACTTCAAGGAGTTAAGTGCTTTGGAGTCAAGGGAAAGCTAGCACCACGATTTGTAGGACCATACAAAGTTTTGGAACGCATGGGAGAAGTTGCCTACAAGTTGGAATTACCCGAAGGATTGTCAGGAGTTCATGATGTGTTTCACGTTTCCCAGTTGAAGGAGTGCCACGTAGAGAAGGATGACATTCCTCTGAGAGATATAGTGCCACTGGAAACAATTCAGTTGGATAGTGATCTGTCCTATGAAGAGAAGTCAGTCAAGATTCTTGAGTTTTCCAGAAGCAGCAAAGTCATCAAGTTTTGCAAAGTTCAGTGGAGCCACCATACTGAAGCGGAAGCCACCTGGGAGCGAGAAGATCTCCGCAAGGACCACCCACACCTTTTTGCTGACCAACCCGAATCTCGAGGGAGAGATTCATGTTAAGGGGGGTAGGTTTGTAACATCCCAATTTTCAATTTGGATGTTATACATAGATCATTCATATGCATTCATATTTTATTGCATTTTGGATTTTTATTTGGTTGTGATCCAAGAAATCTTAAGCAACTCAAGGACCCAAGGAAAGAGTTGGAGGTTTCATAAAAATTTCATTTTTGAATTTATTCAAATTTGAAAAGTGGATCAATTTGATTCCAACAAATTCTTTCCAATTATTTCAAAACAATAAAAATAAAGAGAGAAGATAAAAGGACTTCTTCAAAACAGGGGAGAAATGTTGGAAGTCAAATTATTTTATTTGACTTTTATTTGCAATTTTATTCGGTTGCATTTTATTTAATTATGGAAAAAGATGCATTTTTTAAAAATTGCATTTAGTCCAGAAAAATGTTCACATTGTCCCAAATATTAGGAGAGGATGGTGAAAATTGTTTTTGGAATTTTTAGGAATTTTTATTTTATTTTTTATTCAGATTATTCTTAGCGGCGCTGTTTTAAGAAAAAGTTCAACTGGGCCGGCCCAGCCGAAGCCACGCCACGGCCCCGCTCGAGCCGCCTCCGCCGCCAGCTCGGAGCCCCGACCAGACCCGTCCCGCGCCGCCGCCGGACTCCTCCCGGAGTCCGAGCTCACCCCGCCTCCGCGTGACCCCCTCCCCAAGCCGACTCCACCCCCCCTTCGCATATAAATACGGGACCCCCCGGCCCCCTTCACCTCGTCCTAGCCGCTATCGTCACCCGTCCAAGCCGTCGTCATCGCCCGTCCAAGCCGCCGCCGCCGCCGTCATCGCCCGTCCAAGCCGCCGCCGCCGCCGTCCCGCTTGCGCCGCCACCTGCCGCTGCTCGCTGCCGTCGCTGCTGCTTGCCGCTACTGCTGCCGCTAGTCACGCCGCCGCCGGAGCCCCCGCCTCGGCCACAAGTCGCCGCCAATCGCCGAAGTCGACTGCCGGTTCTCGTTGGAAAAACTGGTAAATCCTAGATTGGATTATTTTATGGTTTTTCTGGTTCGTCGGTTTAGTCTTCATTGTTTTAGTTTCAGTTTATTAGATTAGATCAGTTTATTTTATTTTAGTTCGTTAATTAATGAATGTTCACCCTTTTAGATCTGTTAACGAACGAATTCATTCATTAGTCTCTGTTGGCGTACGTTCGTCCGATAGATTTTTCTTTTTCTGTATTTTCGGCCAGGCACCTATCCGCGAATAGTTTTATCGTGATTTAGCCCATGATCTTCAAACTAGCGTAACTTTTAGCTCATTATCCAAATTAGATGAAACCAGCACCTAAATCTTCATAACAATATCCTATATCCAGTAAACCAACTTGAACATGATTTTGATAATTTAAAATTCGAGTTTAGTTCAGATTAGTATTTGATCTTGTTTTGTTGGTATGTTGAGTTTCGTAGCTCTGTTTGAGTTGATTCTTTTTGCAAATCGTAGATAATCACATGTACCTACTGTTAAGATCAAATCCACTTAAAAATAATGCTGTTTGATTTCGTTTTTTGTTTAGATTAGTTGTTCACTTGCTTCGAGTGTTATTTGGATCTTTTCTCGATTTCTCTTTGCATCGTTTGATTGTTTGCTTATGTATGCTATTTTTATCTACGTTAGATTTTCGGGAGTGTGAAGCTTGTTACTACGAATCCCTAGAGTTTTCCTATCGTCGGCAAGGCAAGTTACACTTTGATCATACTCTTCTATACCCAGTTTTTACAATGCATTAGTTTCGCCCTTCAAATATTTGCATGAGTAGGATTAGGAACATGTGGTTTGGTTGTAGTATTTGAGGTAGGAACCTATTACCTTTGATCACCCCGGGAATATACGGTATGCTCATTTTATTCCTTAGCCATGCTTGTAGATGAGGATTGGATCGTGATGTGCGTGGAAGTTGTGAGAGTTAATAACTTTGGGTAACATTATGGTGGCAACTTTAATACACATCCGGGTGGATTGGTTGGGGCACCTGGAGAAACCAGTGCTTGCCCATTTGGGAAATCCCGGAGTACCCGTGTGATTTTTCCTCAATTCGCCACCCAGGCTCAAGGGGATCCTATGATATTTCATGCCTAGAAACTTTCGTGTGCAGCCACAAGCCATTATGGGCTCTGGCATAGTTGAGTAAGTTCTGTGAGCTCTTGAAGAGGTGGACTAGCAGATGTAGGGGAAAGTAGGTGTACCGGTCTACACAGAGTAGAGAGTTAATGCTTCAGAAAGACTATGTCTCGATCTTCCTATCATGGATGCGGTCGAGTCTTGTGGGGAAAAGTGCGCAACCTCTGCAGAGTGTATAAACTAATCATGGTTAGTCGTGTCCCCGGTTATGGACATCTTGAGTATCTAGAAGTGGATATTGTTGTTGATCTCATCACTCTTAAATAAATGAATTGGGTTTAATGATGATACTTGTTTAATGTTGGGATTTTGGTTGGAGGAACCTTCTCAAATATTGGTTTAACTTTATAGTAAACGAAATTTATTCCTTTGTTGTAGGGAGAAATTAGCTTTATGCAAAACACTAAACTTAGAGCCTCCACCAACCAAATATGCATGTAGATATAATTTCTTGCATTCATTGCTTTACAGTGTAACTCTGCCAGCATATTCCATGTGCTGACCTACACGGCTGCAACGTATCATCTTGCGGACTTTACCGATGATGAATAAGGTGCGATAGGTCATTGTCTTGCACTCAGCTATGTCGTTGGAGTTGATGGACTCCTTTACCTTTGAAGCTTCCATAGTTATTTAGTTTAGATGGCCTTCAGCCATATTATTTGTGTAATAGATACTCTTTTTGAGGAGCTTGATGTAATAACAGTGTGATTGAACTCTATATAATTCCTCGAGTATTGTGTGTGTTGGCATACCGACCTAGGGATGACACTTAAGCACAGAGACTTCGGTCCATTGGGATCGTGGTCGCTACAAAGACAGTGGCTGCAGCGGGCTCCCGCCATCGAGAGCTAGCCGCTTGGATGTCGTGGAGACGAGGTGGTGACGCATGCAGGCCAGTGGCTCCGTTCGGAGCATTGACTGGGTTAATCTGCTCCGGGGGCGGTGCACATGTTGCGACCGCGCCTCCGGTGTGGGCGGCTAGAGAATTGTGGTCTGCCCCAAAGCATGCGTCTCCTCCATGGCTATGCCCCTCGACCGGGCAGAGAGGTGCAGGAGGAATAATCTCTCTATCTGTACCTCGTGGAGCATGGCCGCTGGGATATTGTTGATGTTGTCCTTCGCTGGTGCCTCCTGCTCCGACCGCGGGGGAGGCGGTAACGACAATGCCTACATCGACCTCGCCCTCTCCATTGCGCCCACATGATGTCGGCGGTTGCGCTGGCGGGGCCTTCGAGGCAAATGGGTGAGTTGTGGCACCAGGCTTCTTCTTGGGCGCCATAGTTGATGGAGCCGCTGATGATGAAAATGGCAATGAAGATGACATGCTGCTTACGCTCTTGGGTTCACACAAGTGCATGGCCCCTACCTGGCGCGCCAAAGATGTTGTGGGAAACCACGGCCACCTATGGGACTATGAGCCCCTTTTGGTTCGGTAGGGGGATGGGCACGTTGCACAAAGAGCAAAGAAGCGCAACACAGCACGACACAGATCACACGGACAATTTACCCAGGTTTGGGCCGCCGTGAGGCGTAAAACCCTACTCCTGCTTTGGTGGATTGACGGTGGATTGTGGTGGAAGACGCAGTGCTGTTGCCCGGCAGGGTTGACTCAGGGCGAGAGCAGCTACGCGCGTATGAGTGTACATGTTGTACATGCCTCAGCCATAGGTTCTATAATGTATGCCATGCTGTGTACCAGACATGATGTATGCCTTGCCATAAGTTTGGTAGGGAGGTACCAAAGTAATCCAAGAGTGTATCACTGGACAGCTGTCAAGAATATCCTGAAGTACCTGAGAAGGATCAAGGATACCTTTCTCGTTTATGGAGGTGATGAAGAGCTCGTCATAAAGGGTTACGTTGATGCTAGCTTCGACACGGATTCGGATGACTCTAAGTCACAAACCGGATACGTATTTATATTGAATGGTGGAGCTGTCAGTTGGCGCGGTTCTAGGCAGAGCGTCATGGCGGGATCTACAAGTGAAGCGGGATACTTAGCTGCTTTGGAAGCGGCACATGAAGGAGTCTGGATGAAGGAGTTCATATCCGATCTGGGTGTAATGCCTAGTGCATCGGGTCCAATGACAATCTTTTGTGACAACACTGGTGCAGTTTCCTTAGCGAAGGAATCCAGGTTTCACAAGAGAACCAAACGCATCAAGAGACACTTCAACTCTATTTGTGAAAAGGTCAAGGATGGATACATAGAAATTTGAAAAGTACATAGGACCTAAATGTGGCAGACACGTTGACTAAACCTCTTCCGCAGGCAAAACATGATCAACACCAAGACTCCATGTGTGTTAGATTCATTACAATGTAATCTATATTATTGACTCTAGAGCAAGTGGGAGACTGTTGGAAATATGCCCTAGAGGCAATAATAAAGTGGTTATTATTATATTTCCTTAATCATGATAAAGATTTATTATTCATGCTAGAATTGTATTGATTGGAAACTTAAATACATGTGTGAATACATAAGCAAATACCAAGTTCCTAGTATGCCTCTACTAGACAAGCTCGTTGATCAAAAGATGGTTAAGGTTTCCTGACCATAGACATGAGTTGTCATTTGATAACGTATCACATCATTAGGAGAATGATGTGACGGACAAGACCCATCCATTAGCTTAGCATATGATCGTTCAACTTATTGATACTACTTTCTTAAATGTCAAATACATATTCCTTTGACAATGAAATCATGCAACTCCCGAATACCGGAGGAATACCTTGTGTGCTATCAAACGTCACAACATAACTGGGTGATCATAAAGCTCTACAGGTATCTCCGAAGGTGTTTGTTGAGTTGGCGTGAATCGAGATTAGGATTTGTCACTCCGTATGATGTAGAGGTGTCTCTGGGCCCTCGCGATAATATAGAATCACAAGAAGCTTGCAAGCAAAGTGACTAAGGATTTATTTACAAGATGATGTATTTCGGAACGAGTAAAGAGACTTACCGGTAACGATATTGAACTAGGTATGAAGATACCGACGATCGAATCTCGGACAGGTAACATACCGACGGACAAAGGGAACACCACAAAAAAAAATACACTTCCGTGATGATACATGTTTGTCACAGAAGGTCATGTTTTCTGTCATGCATGTACATCCATGATGATTTTATGATAGAATCAAGATAGTCATACCTATATTGTCGTATAAGTGTTCCGTGACAATGCCAAAATTGTCATCACGGAACTGTCCACTTCCATGACGATAAATGGCGCGTCATGGAAGTGCTTTCGTCAAGGGTAACCGACATGTGGCATCCACCGTAACATGTCGCCGTTAAGCTATCGGGTTGCAGTTAAATCCGATAACCCGTTAACAGCCCAAACCAATGGGGATTTTCTACGTGTAGAATTCTCAATGGCTAGAGGAACCACGTGTCGGCTCACTGTTGGGACAGATGTCATCCACTCATTGGACCGGAGGCGCCTATAATACGTCGACAAGTGGTTCCAGTTTGAATCTGATAACCCGTTAACAGCCCAAACCAATGGGGATTTTCTACATGTAGAATTCTCAATGGCCAGAGGAACCACGTGTCGGCTCACTGTTGGGACAGATGTCATCCACTCATTGGACCGGAGGCGCCTATGATACGTCGACAAGTGGCACGGCCCAATAGAGGCCCATTCCGGTGAAAAGGCCGACCCGTTTGACCTGGTCAAAAGGTAGCGGACTGGCCCACGGAAAGCTTGTTAATGGCATGTTCTCATATAGCCCATTTACAGCCCGCTAACTCACAGCCTGTTATGGCCTATCCGAATTAGGCCCAGTAGCGTCATCTGGGCCGTCCAATATGATTCCAACCCGTTGCAACTTCCAGCCCATTTATGGCCCATGACGTCTTTCGGCCCATATGAGGCCCTTTGTAACTCTGGGCCCATTAAAGGCCCGAGGTGAAATTGGCCCATAATGAACAGTGTATTGCTTTATACCCATTAACGACCCATTATTCCGTTGGCCGTTTCCAGCCCGTGTTAACTTTCGTCCTTCTGAGGGCCCGTTTATTCTTAGGCTCATTTTGAGAATTCGGTTACTGATACGTCTCCATCGTATCTACTTTTCCAAACTCTTTTGGCCTTGTTTTGGACTCTAATTTACATGATTTAAATGGAACTAACCCGGACTGACGTTATTTTCAGCAGAATTGCCATGGTGTTATTTTTGTGTAGAAATAAAAGTTCTTGGATTGACTTCAAAATTTACAGAGAATATTTTTGGAATATATAAAAATACTGGCGCAAGAATTATCCAAGGGGAGCCACCCAGAGGCCACAAGCCCTGGGGGCGCCCACCCCCTAGGCGCGCCCTGCAAGCTTGTGGGCCCCCTAGAGCCCCTCCGACCACAACTTGAACTCCATATAACCCTATTTAGGGAGAAAAAAATCAAGGAGAATAGTTCATCACATTTTATGATATGGAGCCGCCGCTAGCTCCTGTTCTTCCTCGGGAGGGCGGATCTGGAGGCCGTTTGGGGCTCCGGAGAGGGAGATTTGTCACCATTATCATCACCAACCTTCCTCCATCACCAATTTCATGATGGTCATCGCTGGGAGTGAGTAATTCCTTTGTAGGCTTGCTGGACGGTGATGGGTTGGATGAGATTTATCATGTAATCGAGTTAGTTTTGTTAGGGTTTGATCCCTACTATCCACTATGTTCTGAGATTGATGTTGCGATGACTTTGCTACGCTTAATACTTGTCACTAGGGCCCGAGTTCCATGATTTCAGATCTGAACCTACTATGTTTTCATGAATATATTTGTGTTCTTGATCCTATCTTGCAAGTTGTAGACACCTATTACATGTTATGATCCGCATACCCCAAGGTGACAATAATTGGGATTCTTTCCGGTGATTACCGTAGTTTGAGGAGTTCATGTATTCACTAAGTGCTAATGCTTTGGTTTGGTTCTCTATTAAAAGGAGGCCTTAATATCCCTTAGTTTCCATTAGTACCCTGCTGCCACGGGAGGGTAGGAAAAAAGATGCCATGCAAGTTCTTTTCCATAAGCATGTATGACTATATACAGAATACATGCCTACATTATATTGATGAATTGGAGCTAGTTCTGTGTCACCCTATGTTATGACTGTTGCATGATGAATGCCATCCGACATAATTATCCATCACTGATCCATTCCCTATGAGCTTTTCACATATTGATCTTTGCTAAGTTACTTTGTCGTTGCCACTATTACAATCACTACAAAACTGCTACTATTACTTTTGCCACCGTTACTGCTACTTCCATACTACTTTGCTACTAAATATTTTGCTGTAGATATTAAGTCTTTCAGGTGTGGTTGAATTGAAAACTCAGCTGCAAATACTCTAGAATATTCTTTGGCTCTCCTTGTGTCGAATCAATAAATTTGGGTTGAATACTCTACCCTTGAAAACCGTTGCAATCCCCTATACTTGTGGGTTATCAAGACCTTTTTCTGGCGCCATTGTCAGGGAGCATAGTTCTATTCTCTGAGTCACTTGGGATTTATATCTGTTGATCATTATGAGGAATTTGAAACATAACAAAACCAAGATCTATCCCTCTACTACGAGGGGAGGTAATGAACTGCCATCTAGCTCTGCACTTGATTCACCTTCTGTTTTGAGTAAGCTTGCACTACAAAAAATACGCTTCTCTAATGATACGTGTTTGTCACAGTAGGTCATGTTTTCTATCATGCATGTACATCCATGACGATTTTATGACAGAATTAAGATAGTCATACCTGTGCTGTCGTAGAAGTGTTCCATGACATTACCAAAATTATCATCACGGAAGTGTCCACTTCCATGACGATAAATTGCGCGTCACACAAGTGCTTTCGTCAAGGGTGACCGACACGTGGCATCCACCGTAACTGAACGTCGTTAAGCTATCGGGTCCGGTTTTGGATCCAATAACCCGTTAATAGCCCGGACCAATGGGGATTTTCCACATGTAAAATCATCATTGGTTGGAGGAAACACGTGTCAGCTCCGCGTTCGTCCTGGTGTCACTCATCCAATGGGCAAGATGCGCCTATGATATGTTGACACATGGACCGGCCCAAAAGTGGCCCATAAAGTTTAAATAAGCCAGCCCAACTAAAGGCCCACAAGATTTTGCGGACCATAATGGGCCGGCCCAGCTAAAAGCCCACGAGATTTTGCGGACCATAATGGGCCGACCCAGTTAAAGGCCCACATGATTTTGCGGGCTATAATGGGCCGGCTCAGCTAAAGGCCCATGAAATTTTGCGACCATAATGGGCCAGCCCAGCTAAAGGGCCATAAGATTTTGCGGACCGTAATGGGCCGACCCAGCTAAAGGCCCACGAGATTTTGCCGACCATAATGGGTCGGCCCAGCTGAAGGCCCACAAGATTTTGAGGACACTAGTTGGCCGGCCCATTAATAGGCTGCCATGTTTTGGGCCAAATGCCGACCAATATTTGATCCGGTCCATTAACAGCCTGCCACGTTCCGGGCCTAATAAAGGCCCATATGAGATTCGGCCCGTTAAAAGCCTACCACGTTCTGGGCCAAATTACGGCCCAGATTAGGTCCGGCCCTTTAAGAGGCTTTGGGATAAATTATGGCCCATATCAGATTCGGCCCGTCAACTAGACGCTATGCTTTTGGGCCCGCTTGCTAAAGGCCCATTTATTAATTCGGCCTGATATTAGTTTCGACCTGTTAAAGGCCCGTTTAACTTTTCTGCCCTATATTTATTTCAGCTTGTTAAAAGCCCGTCATATAGTTGGGTCTAACTACAGCCCGCTTTGCATCCGGCCTGCTCACAGCCGATAATCTGATTGGGCCAAACAAGGACCAAAACAATTTTGGCCTGTTAAAAGCCCGTGATGTGATTGGCACAATCATGGGCCAGGGTCTATTTCGGCCTGCAGCCGGCCCGTGAGCTGTTCGGCATGTTTCAGACCCAACCTACTTTTCAGCCTCCTAAAATCCCATTGAGTTTTCTTGCGAAAATAGGGCCGGTGGTTTACTCGGCCTATTAAAGGCCCGAATCTACTAGTGGGACAGTTTACATTTAGGCCTGTTAACGGACCAAGATGACGGGCCCCATGATGCGGATCATACATAGTGATTTGCATGACGGTCGGATTATGTCCCGTAATTTTACGGTTTGGCTGGTTTACTGCGAAGACAGGATATATATAGAGTAAAATAACTGCAGCATCATGAATAAGAAAAAACCTAGACTATACAATAAAGAAATTACGGCATATTACATCCACTGGGCATCAAAGTTTGCCACTATTATAATAAAGCACAAGCAAATAGCAAATTACATACACTGGGCATTAAAGATCGCCACCAGTGCAAATAAACACGCCGAAAAAATAATTTACAAAACTGACAGCACTTCAATATAGTTCAAGAAAGGTTAGCCCTGCTCGGGAGCTGCAGCGCAAGTAGCTGAGCAAGCTGATGAGACTGCGCTTGTTTGACACTTATATCCTCCTCACTCTGAAAGATAAACAAGCAGACAGATGACAGGTTTTGCACATATAAGTATCAGTGCTGACAATTCATCACATTTCTTACTGACGAGTAAAGTGACACAGTTTAAAATAACATTAACACAGTATGGTATTGTTCGGGTCAAGACATGGTAGGAAATGACATTGTGAGGAGTTGGTAGCTTCACGACAACACTGGATTACAGATCAAGAACTCATAAGTATCAATGGTTAGTGTGCTATCAATTTATCCCATTTCAGATTGGCAAATAAAGAGACGGTTTAAATAATAGTAGAATGATATGACATTGTTCATAGTTAAGACATCGCAGAATATGACGTTGTGCTGTAGTGGGTAGGTTCACAACACCACTGGATTACGGATCAAGAACAGAAGCATACATGCAGTGCAAAAGAAGACCACTTGCTCTGTATATTTTAATTTACATGGTATGAAGAACGAACTTGGTTGTACAACTAAAAACATAAATTGAGAAGGACAAACTTTTGTTTATGAACTACATAATAAACTTTAAACATGCAATTTGATGCAAACACCAAAAATAAGTTGCAGTCATGCCTAACCAAATATACACAACAAAGTTTGAAGGCTTGAGAAGGACAAACTTACATTATTTGTGAAGACAGGCTCTATAAAGCCCTTGTCCATGCTGATGGGGGGGAAATTCAAGAAGTTTACCACAGAATCTTCTTCATAAGCAAAGCCTTTATTCTATATTTTGCTAAGAGTAAATATAGATGTGATAATATAAGGAAAAATGGAGAATATTTAAGATAAGATGAAGAGTGATGCTACATAACCAAGTAGTTATAAATGTAAGTACAGTGATACAGGCAAAAGGTACAGCCAAGAGCAATGCAGAGCTAAACTTCTTCAGTACCATCGGTATTATCCAACCTTATGGTAAGAATAAATATATATCTGATGTGCAGAAAATGGAGGGAAAAGGAAAATAAGCTGCAGAGTGATGGTACATGAACAACTACCTGTCAATATAAGTACACTGATAAAGGGCAGCAGGTACTTGCAAGAACAATGCAGAGCTAAAAAATTTCATTGGCATTGGATATATTCTACACTAATGTAACCATTCATACATATCAGATAATTTGGAGCGAACAATTGATAAGCAAGCTATCATGCATACTGTTGTCACATAATGAACCAGATATGTATGCAAGTACAACGATACATGTACTAACAAGAGTAAAGCAGCGGGCAACATATTTGCGATATCCTGTCATTCTTTTCAAACCAGAATTATTCTTCGAGCAGATTTCCTGCAAAAAAGATCTGTAAGGCACATGCGGAAAAGTAGCAGTTCAAATTGTCATGTGATTTCATAGACAATACCTCATCCTGGGAACAAGACAAGTGCATAACAAGGTTTTCCCATTCAATGTCTTCTAAATTTAGCGCAAGAGACTTCACCGGAAATTCGTTTATAGACTTGCCATCAAAGTGTGATTTCCTCAGGTAACACCGATACTGCTGCAATGCTTCCTTGAAAAGCGCAAGTAAGCTTTGCTCGTCATGACTACCCAGATTGACCCTCGCCTACTTACAACAATGTGATGTAAATCATTGATGTGTTCAATCAGCAGAAAATAGGAAAATAATCACCATGAATAATAGCACTTACACATAATTGGGACAGGAAGATGTGAAAATGGTGTTTGTCTTCACTATAATCTTCCCATGATGGGAATATATGCACGTAGTCCCTGACAATATTGAAAGCATTGTCTTTTAAACTGGGAATAACTGGAATGGGGTTCCAATCTGCAGGAATTGGCCGTCTCTATAGTTGGGATAGGTCTTCGGCCGGTGGACTTGCTATACTTTTTGCTGGAGTGGGATTTTTCTGTGGTACGGCTGGTGCTATGGCAACTGAAATCGGCATATCTTTTGCTGGAGTGCGGGTCCTGTGTGGTGGGGCTAGTGGTGTGGCCAGTGAAGTATGGTACAGTCTGCTGGAGTCGATCCTACGTTTTGTGTTTCTGGTTGTACAACCAATATAAGTGCGGTGTTATCTGATTTTTCCGGCACCACCACGTGTTTCAAGGACTTTGTTGGTGCTCTTTCAGGTTCGGCAATCACCCTCTTCCTTTTTGATGTCTGATGCACAAGAACAACATTTGAGTCGAAAAACATGGTACAATGACAGATGGAATATGTATTGATATTGGATGGGCATGGCATCTCGACATATATGATGAGTAAACTAAGCAGATGGCGGTGCAACAAAGTAGAACAAATGCAAGACAACATATGAAAGATACGCGCAATCAAAAAAAACCTTGCCAAATTAGAATATGCACCTTGATGGGTGAACAGGACAGGCCATCTGCCTTTGACTCCTCGAGGTTAGAATAGTCATTAGGATCATATTCTGAACAAGAATCTACAGGTGGGGAGCATATGAGTTTCATTGCATCCAGAATGGCACTCAATGCCTTGGTTAAGATTTTGTAAGTCACTGCAGTGTTTAGTTTCAAGAGTGGACTGCTGCTAGTGCGACACAAAGCAGCTACACAGACCATAGTGTAGATATAACGGGAAAACCTTAAGCATCAGGGTAAAATCAGCAAAGTGGAACTTGCAGGAATATATGTGCTAGTATTGCCGGTACGGCTAGAAAGGCTTAGGGTACCAGCTCTCTTCAACTGAAGGTGCGGTACTGTTAATATCAGTGTAACTCTCAAAGGCGACACAACTCCTCGCATTTCCTTGCTATTCTTATTGGATTCAAGTGAGCAGGCCACTACAAATCCTATTCCTATGTTTACAAAATCCTACGAATCAAAGAGGCTCGAAGAGTTGAAAATGTCCATCACAACCGACCGTATAGACCTCTACACTGCAAATGTCCCTGCTCATCTTCACTATAAGGAACATACTATACTACTAGCATACTCCCTCTGTTCCAAAATATAAGTATTTGTAGAGATTTCCACTATGGATCACATACAGATGTATCCTGATACATTTTAGAGTGTAGATTCACTCATTTTTCTCCATATGTAGTCCATGGTGGAATCTATACAAAGACTTGTATTTAGGAACGGAGATAGTACTTATTAAAGAAGAACGGAAGAGGAACATGCTAAAGAAGAGCAAGTAGATTTTGGATACTAAAATGTTCGTTGCGTAGTGCCCACACATGATGAACCACAGCGCATTAAGAATGCAACTCCCTGTTGTCTCCCTATATGTGGAGCACGTGCTTTTCGAAAGTAAAGTAGGAACATTACCTCACCAATTAAACGTTATCTATTTTAGTAATATCAGCATCATACCAGATTCGTATTTGAGCAAAAAGTTTGGAATTATGAGTGGCACGTTGTTTAGCTTGATGGATTCAGGAGCAGTGCTAAGCAGGTACGATGATGGTACTGAATATCAAGGCATGTCTGCATGCAAGTCGCGTGACTTTTGTCATTTGGGTCAGTCGACCATTTCAGGCGGTTGGATGAAGATCCTACGTCTCCTAACCCTTCTTCTTCCTCGTCTCTAATTCTTCCCATACAGAACACCGCAAGGGCTGCCGATCGGACCACCGGCCCCCACCGCCTGTGTTCCTCTGCCACCCCCACCCACACCCTCGGCCCCACCCGCGTCGAGTTTTCTTCATTCGGCGAGGCCCCACCACCGCCCCCCACAACTACTGTCCCCACCCGAGCCCCTTCCTTCTCACCGGCGAACTCCGGCGAGCTCTGAAAAATCGACTGACCCAATTTTAAAATTAGTCTACTGTGATTTAACTAGTGTGGAATACAAAAGGGGAAAACCATAAGCATTGCGAGTATAGTGTTGAGCGTGCCATGGTGGATCTGAAGGTGCAAACCGGACAAAGGCAACTTCGCAACCAATGTTTGCTTTCAACTAGCAAGTAAGTGATGGACAAGAAATCAGAGTAAAGCAGTGGCGATCTATTTTCTTGCTGCGATAAATAAGTTGAGTAGATACGAAAGAGTACCGCCTCTGGTGCGGCGCCGTGTATGCATCTGCTGAGAATTTGACGGTGCTGCGGTAGCGATGGTTGTCGGCGGCGTGGAAGCAGATCTAGGAGGGTAGACGGTGGCGGCGGGGCGTGGTGGATGAGACGGTCATAGGAGCGGCGCCGACAAGGTGGACGACACTGGAGATGAAGCGAGAGGACAGGATGCAAGGATCCCGGTCCGAAGCCGTGGATGAGAGAGGTCGATCTCTTGTAATGGATGACGGTGTCGGGGTATCAGCTCCGGCATGGTGGAGGAGGACGGTGGTGGATGGGGTGGCAGACGGAGGAGGCTGGGGTGGAGAGGGTGTTTTGGCACCCACGGAGTACGAATGAGGAAATGGAGGGAGAGAGGAAGGGGGGAACCATGTCTTCATGGCGCGCTTGTCTCAAATACGAGGAAATTTACAAACTTAGCCCCCGTTTCAAATTTCCTACATCACAACAATATTAGTTGGTTGGGGATAGGACGGTAATCTCGCATACACCGAATATTTGCCGACGAGAGTTTGTTTTTGGCTCCCACCATGTATGAATCGGGGAGGGGGTCGATTTTGGCCGAGGAGACATTG
Source organism: Triticum timopheevii (assembly GCA_963921465.1). Lineage (NCBI taxonomy): Eukaryota > Viridiplantae > Streptophyta > Magnoliopsida > Poales > Poaceae > Triticum > Triticum timopheevii. Next base: position 376,542,942 of record OY997270.1, read on the forward strand.
TGTTTTGGCGCCCACTGTCGGTGTCAAAACCGGCGGATCTCGGGTAGGGGGTCCCGAACTGTGCGTCTAAGGCTAATGGTAACAGGAGGCGGGGGACACGATGTTTACCCAGGTTCGGGCCTTCTCGATGGAGGTAATACCCTACTTCTTGATTGATTGATCTTGATGATATGAGTATTACAGGAGTTGATCTACCACGAGATCGTAGAGGCTAAACCCTAGAAGCTAGCCTATGATTATGATTGTTGTTGTCCTAAGGACTAAACCCTCCGGTTTATATAGACACCGGAGGGGGCTAGGGTTACACAGAGTCGATTATAGAGAAGGAGATCTACATATCTGAATTGCCAAGCTTGCCTTCCATGCAAAGGAGAGTTCCATCCGGACATGGGACGAAGTCTTCAATCTTGTATCTTCATAGTCCAACAGTCCGGCCAAAGTATATAGTACGGCTGTCCGAGGACCCCTTAATCCAGGACTCCCTCAGTAGCCCCTGAACCAGGCTTCAACGACGATGAGTCCGGCGTGCAGATTGTCTTCAGCATTGCAAGGCGGGTTCCTTCTCCGAATACATCATAGAAGATTTTGAACACAAGAATCATGTCTGGCTCTGCAAAATAAATTCCACATACCACCATAGAGAGTACAATATTCCGCAAATCTAATCTGCTGACAACTTTTTATAGCATGACATCACGCCACGATCCGGTCATTATTCGAACCGTTTTTCACAACCAGCTACTGCACGTAATGCGAGGCGGTTTCCTTGACACATCTTGTCGAAGTAGAGATCGTGTCCCCTTATCGCGGGATTTCTCATCAATACGGGCATGGGTAACCCAACCGCACCATCAATCATGGCCTTTGGGGAATAAGCAATTTTAACGGGTGAGTGGGGATGCGCACAGTTTCTACCGCCTTTATAAAGAGATAGAGATTCTCCTCTTTCACCCATGCCTTCTTCTTCCTCCATTCATCCATTCTTGCACGCTCGAGCTCCAGCTCCCCAGTTCTCACCTTCTCCGCACAACCATTCCAAACATGTCCGGAGTGGGAGGCAAGTGGATGGCCTCCTCCGTCACGGAGAAGGACATTACGAAGCTCCAGGAGGCCGGATACTTGGCCGCAGACATCGCGCACTGGCTCCCACACGCAGGGCAGATCGTTCCAACTCCGCAGCCCCACGAGAGGGTTGTGTTCCTCGCCCACTTCGTACGTGGACTAGGATTCCCCCTCCACCCATTTGTCCGCGGGCTCATGTTTTACTATGGGTTAGATTTTCATGATCTGGCCCATAATTTCATCCTCAACATCTCGGCGTTGATCGCCGTGTGCGAGGCCTTCCTTCGCATCAAGCCGCACTTCGGTCTGTGGCTGAAGATCTTCAATGTGAAACCGAAGATAGTGGTTGGCCAGCAAGCAGAGTGCGGAGGTGCTCGGGTGGGCAAGATGCCCAACGTCACCTGGCTCGAGGGCTCCTATGTGGAGACCATAAAGGGGTGGCAGTCGGGGTGGTTCTACATCACCGAGCCGCGTGACGCCAACTGGGCGGAGGCCCCCGAATTCCGATCTGGCATCCCCATGCGGCTGACCTCCTGGAAGAAGAAGGGCTTATCCTGGGGTGCACCCTCGGAGCTGACCGGACTCCAGAACTGCGTAAAAAATATGATAAGCAAGAAGATCAAGCTTTTCAATGTGGTCCAGGTCATGCTCTTTCGCCGGATCCTCCCATGTCAAATACGGGCATTCAACCTGTGGGAATTTGATTCGGCCAAACACCAGACGCTGCGAGAGCTCTTCGACACGACGCACAAAGACATATGTAAGGTGTTGTTCAAGGCCGCCGAAGTACCTCCCCCCACCACCGAGGACCGCAGACTCAGCGCAAAGCATCACGCCAATTCGGTAAGCACTCTATATTTCACCAGATGTGCCTTTCCTCAGTATATTCGTGGGTGGAATTTAAGCCATCATACTGATTTAACAGGACAATGTGGCGACAGCGGAGTGGATCGACTGTCTAGCTCCGTTGCCTAAAGATCCAGCAACCAATCTCCTAACGGAGATGCTGTTTTCGGCGCCCTATGAGGTGCCGGAGAAGAAGGCCAAGAAGAAGGCCACGGGGACCAGGAAAAGTCTTCGGCGCAAGGTGGTGTCAGACTCATCGTCCGAAGACACCGAGGCACACTCCTCCAACGACAACGAGGAGGAGGAAGAGGAAAACCCTCTCCCCCAAACCGAGGGGGAGAGGAAAAGGAAGGCCGCCCCTTCCGGGAAGGCCGAAGGGTCCAAGAAGGGAAGGACCCTCCCTTCGGACCATTCCACCACAGTCGCCTACAGCAACGCGCAGTGGCTACCCAGGGACAAGCCCCTGGCGAAGTCGTAAGTATCCGTATACCATAATACTTCCGGCATGTCGGAGATGAACAACTATTCGATCCCGACGGCCTCCACTCCCCCGCCCGTGGATGACACTGAGGTGTTATCTTAGAGGATACCAGGCCAGGGAGAGATAGTTCTGGAGGCACCTCAAGGCAAAACCACCGAAGCCGGGCTCATGGGGGGAGATCCCCATGGATTCTGATGAGGGGGGTCGCAGCAAGCTTGGCCCCCAAACGGATACTGCGCCGGAAACTCTAGTGGTTTCGGATTCAGGCAGGTAGCCCCTCGCCAAGGGGGGCGAGCCGCCTGTGCTAGTGACCTCTGTCCATCCAGAGGCATCGGATAACTTGTTGGAAGCGCTTCAGAGTGCTTCCCTTCATGAAGGACACCACACTCTTATGAGTACGGTGATTGCGAAGGTTCAGTCCGCAAAAGCGGATTGACCGAAGCCTGTGCCAGCCTCCTGACAGGCTTTGAGGTAAGTAGTTCAAATTACGAGAAAGTATCACAGTATATACAGTAGCCATTGATGCTCTGTTTGGTGTTCGGAAAGAAAGGCCGAACAGAGGATCAAGTATTATTCCCAGGAGTCTAATCATATTATGTCTATGTGAATGAGCAGGCGTCGCTGCTGGCCACTGCTGCCGCCACTGCGGAGGTCTCCGGACTGAGGCAGAACCTGGGGCGGGCCAAAGAAGAGCTCGGCCTCATGAATAGGTAGCTCGAGGAGAACAAAGGTAAGTGATACCCCGTCTTAATGTTATATAAAGGAAAAAATCATTGATGCTAATAGAAGCATGATGAATTTTAATAGGGGCCACGACCGAGGTGGCGACCCTTAAGAAGGCGTTGTCCGAGGCCGAAGGCAAAGCGGCCAGGGAGCGCACCGAGCGCGAAAAACAAGAGGCTCGAGTTGATGAGGTCCAGCAAGAGCTCCAGGATTTCGTCAAAAAATTCGAGTCCTTGGAGCGTGACTACAAGACGCAAGAGTCAGAGCTTGCGAAGGCCCGTCAGAGCGTGCAAGACGCCAAGGTAGAAGCCCAGAAGGCCCTCCAGGAAATTGAGGCGGCCAAGAAGATAGCTGCGGGTAAGGCTTTCATTATGCAAAGCAAGCATGTGAAGGAGACTTTCCTTTTACTTACCCGAATTCAGAGCTCTCCAGGAGCATTCGCAGATCTGCCGTGCAGCATCTCTGATGCCGCTGAGTTCTACCGGGCTGAGGAGGGGAGCTCGACGGATAAGTTGTTTTGGTCCCAGTATATTGGAGCCGAGCATCTGATGCCCTTCAGCGACCAGCTGAAGCAACTGGTCGAACTTCACAAGGCGGCCGAACTGGCCATGAAGGACTTGATAGTCCGGCTGTGTCCTGGCGAACCCTTGCCCAGCAGGTACTTCAGCCTTGTCAAGCGGATGGTAAATGCTGGTCTGCGGCTTGAAGTCCTTAAGAGGTCCGTCTGCATTGAGGGTGCACGGAGGGCCTTGGCCCATGCGAAAGTGCACTAGGGGAAGATGGACGCCGAGAAGCTGGTGACAGAGGGGCCGCCGAAGGGCAAGGAGCATCGCCACCCCAAACAGTACTATGATAATGTTATTAAGGGTGCCCGCCTTGTGGCGGATGAATGTGCTAAGGATGTGATATTTGAATGAATGTACTCATGTCATCCTGTAATATGAATACCAGTTCATGTGCGCTATATAGCGCTTTTTAATTTAAAATATTACCTTCTGTGCGGCCGTTTATAAAATCTTGAGAGTTGGCCAGTCGTCGACTTCTGCCCCCATGTAACTAGTACTGGGGTGTTCGGGATGAATATAAACACTCTTTATCCAAATTTTTGGTCCTTTTAAGGAGGTGTTTAGCGCCGCGAACGAGGCAATCGGACTATACGGCTTTATCGCTCTCACTTAGCCATAGAAGTCTACAATTTTAAATTTTCGCGAAGCCCCTAGTATCCGGAAGGCCGGACTCGGGGCACTATGCACGCCTAAATCAGACAAGGACGATTCCTTGCCTGAAGTGGAAAAAATCTTTAAGGATTTGAGACCTCTCGAACAGCAACCAGCTCTCGCCTTATTATGACAGTCAGTTTTCGGCTTTCTCTACTGAGGTGCTCGTCCGGAAGAACCGGGACACAATCGCAGTAGTTCTCCCTGCGCTAGCTTAGCCGATATAGCGGAACGTAAGGTACCAAAACATAGGAGCCGGGCAAACCCAACTATTGACCCAAGACATGATTCGGAGCTGATGCATATAGTGCTATAAGTTCGGGGTGCCGCACTGTCAAAAGTGTTTGGACTTTTCTTGCCAGGTTATGGGGTACACTGAAGCCCCTGGCAAACTGGTCGTGCCAAAATGCACGAATATAATAAATAAGCAGTAAAGGAAAGGGGTAAATAAACGTAATAGCAAGCTAACGTTGTACACTATTTTCCCTTGTTATTCAAATGATACATCAAAGCGTACATATACAAGTAGTGTGATAAGCAAAATAGGACTATTTGACACATCCTGACCAGGAGCGGGCTGTATGCGGGTATCTAAAACAGGTATAACAATCGTTATCAGAGACCACCTGAGGATTCCCTTGTACTCCAAAGCTTCTTGTCGTCCTGGTGTGCCCGTCCCGCTATGTGTACGATAGCCGATCTTTCGGAAGAGCCTCCTGAAGATAGGGACCTGAAAGAAAAAAGGTGCAAAGATGCGTGGGTCCCGGGGCGGTCGAACCGCATTGTGGATCGTGTCATGGCCATACGTCCGCCTGTGCCCATGATATTTTAAGTGCGTAGTTGTGTACGCGCGGCACAAATTTCGCCACTTGACTGGGACTAGGATGGAGGCCGGATTGCTAGTCGAGCTCTGGACGTGCCGGATGATCCTGTTGTGGAGTACTCTGGACTCGCTTGACGGTGTCCGGGTTCTTTATCGCCGAATTGGCTGTTTGCCTAAGAAGGTTGTTTTGTACCTCCGCCGCGAGGGCCGCAGTGTGCTCCTCCGTACGAAGCGAGCACTCTGTGTTTCCATTAACTGTGATAACCCCGCGAGGTCCTGGAGTTTTGAGTTTGAGGTATGCATAATGCGGTACCACATTGAATTTGGCGAATGCGGTCCGTCCGAGCAGTGCATGATAGCCACTGCGGAAGGGGGTGATGTCAAAGATTAACTCCTCGCTTCGGAAATTATCCGGAGATCCGAAGACCATTTCCAGTGTGACTGAGCCCGTGCAACAAGCCTCTAGACCGGGTATGACACCCTTGAAGGTGGTTTTTGTGGGCTTGATCCTTGAGAGGTCGATGCCCATTTTGCACATTGTATCCTGATAGAGCAGGTTCAGGCTGCTGCCACCGTCCATGAGGACTCATGTGAGTTGGAATCCGTTGATGATGGGGTTAAGGACCAATGCGGCTGAACCGCCATGACGGATACTGGTAGGATGGTCCCTGCGATCAAAAGTGATCGGACAAGAGGACCATGGGTTGAACTTTGGGGCGACTGGTTCCATCGCATAGACGTCCCTTAGCGCACGCTTCTGTTCCCGCTTGGGAATGTGGGTTGCGTATATCATATTCACCGTTTTCACCTGGGGAGGGAATTTCTTCTATCCTCCTGTGTTCGGTGGCCAGGGGTCCTCATCGTCATTGCTATCCAGCCCCTTTTCCTTTTCGGCATTCAACTTGCCGGCCTGTTTAAACACCCAACATTCCCTATTGGTGTGGTTGGCTGGTTTATCGGGGGTGCTGTGAATTTGACATGAGCGATCGAGTATGCGGTCCAAACTGGACGAGCCCGGACTGTTTCTTTTGAATGGCTTTTTCCGCTGTCCGGATTTAAAGCCTCTGAATCTGGCATTAACTGTCGTGTCTTCGGCGTTGTTGCCATTGTTGCCACTCTTGTGTCTATTGCATCGCGGCTTGCCATTGCTATCTCTGGCGTCTGAATCGCCGGTTTTTTTGGTGTGATGTTGCTACGAGCCAGCCAGCTGTCCTTGCCCGCACAAAAGCGAGTCATGAGTGTTGTGAGGGCTGCCGTGGATTTTGGCTTCTCTTGGCCGAGGTGTCGGGCAAGCCATTCGTCGCGGATGTTATGCTTGAAGGCTGCTACGGCTTCGGCATCCGGACAGTCGACAATTTCGTTCTTCTTAGTTAAGAACTGAGTCCAGAATTTCCTGGCTGACTCGCCGGGCTGTTGGGTTATGTGGCTTAAGGCATCCGCATCCGATGGTCGCACGTAAGTGCCCTGGAAGTTATCAAGGAATGCATCTTCCAGGTCCTCCCAACTGCCAATGGAGCTTGCTGGCAGGCTATTCAGCTAATGCCGAGCCGGTCCTTTGAGCTTAAGTGGTAGGTACTTTATGGCATGTAAGTCATTGCCGCGGTCCATGTGAATGTGTAGGAGAAAATCTTCGACCCATACTGTGGGGTCTATTTTGCCATCATATGATTCAATGTTTACGGGTTTAAACCCTTCTGGGAATTCATGATCCATAACTTCATCAGTGAAGCATAGGGGGTGTGCGGAACCTCTATGCCGGGCTACATCCCGACGTAGTTCAAATGAATCTGGTCTATTGTATTCAGCCCGGCCGGACTTTGGTTTACTGTATCCGGCGTGACGGTCATCGTCACGTCTTGTGGTGCGCCCCTGTGATCTGTAGATCGATCTTGAGTGTCCTGCTTTGTTTTCCAATACATCTCGCAGGTCCTTCGTGTAGCCCCGGGCCTTAGTATTATCATTTGATTGGCGATGGGGTGCAGTCTGGACTTCAGGCTGGTACGCCGCTTTGTCGCGGCCACGGGGTGCCGGTCAGCCGCATCATGTGCTGGTAGCATGGGCTTTAAAGCCTCCTCCTCGAGTTGAGGTAGCAATCTACGCTTTGGGTAACTTTTGCTAGGGCGCTCGAGTCTGTATTCCTCGGCAGCCAGGACCTCGGTCCATCTGTTAGATAGCAGATCTTGATCAGCTTGAAGTTGTTGCTACTTTTTCTTCAGGCTTTTTGCAATGGCTATAAGCCGGCGCTTGAAGCGCTCCTGCTCGACGGGATCCTCAGGCACGATGAATTCTTTGTCGCCGAGGCTCACTTCGTCTTCGGAGAGAGGCATGTAATTATCGTCCTCAGATTCTCCATCTGTTGCCTGTTCCTTAGGGCTAGCTTGCCCATCCTCTTGCTCAGCCTGCTCGAAGCCTGGCTGGGCAGGATTGTTTTCGTCTTCGGCACCATCCGGATTGTTATTTGTGCCGGTATCACTATTTTTGCTATGGCGGGGCCTGGAACGGCGTCTATGACGCCGGTACCTAGATTGCTTCTCCAAGGGGTTATCTTCCGTTGCCTCATCGCCATTGCTTTCTTTGGGGGTATCCACCATATATATATATATATATCATATGATGAGGTGGCTGTCCAGCGCCCTATAGGTGGTGGTCCCTGTTCTTCTCCTGCATCGTCGATGTCTTCGGAGTTGAAGTCAAGCACGTCGGTTAAGTCATCGATAGTGGCTATTAAGTGGGTGGTGGGTGGGGAACGAAGTTTTTCATCGTCTGCTTCCAACTCGAGCCGTACATAGTTCGGCCAAGGATCTCCTGACAAGGAAAGAGGCCTTAATGAATTTAGCACATCACCCAAGGGCGAGTGCTGAAAAATATCCGCGGTGGTGAACTCCATGACCGGTGCCCTATCAGATTCGATAGGCACGGACGTACGCGGTTCGGATCCTGTAGCCGGGGACGAGTCCGAGGGTCCAATGACATCACCCTCACAGGAGGTGGGATCAGTGTTAGGCTCCAATGCCGATGAGTGCGTGGCCTCCGTGGCGGGATCTATCCACCTGTCCTCGGAAGGCACGATCTGCTCCGGATTGATTCCCGGCGTCGCCGCAGGCGCGATCTCCCAAACAGTGTCCGATGGCAGATCAAAGTCATGCCCGTCGTGACCGTACGGCGCACCTGATATGGGCCCAAATCCATCGAAGATCAAGTCTCCGCGGATGTCGGCGGTATAGTTCAAGCTTCCAAACCTGACCTGATGGCCAGGGGCGTAGCTATCGATCTGCTCCAGATGGCCAAGTGAGTTGACCCGCAGTACAAAGTTGCCGAATACGAAGATCTGTCCGGGATGGAAAACCTCCCTGAGGGAGTCCTGGACTAGGGGGTGTCCGGATAGCCGAACTATCATCATCGGTCGGACTCCAAGACTATGAAGATACAAGATTGAAGACTTCGTCCCGTGTCCGGATGGGACTTTCCTTGGCGTGGAAGGCAAGCTTGGCGATACGGATATGTAGATCTCCTACCATTGTAACCGACTCTGTGTAACCCTAGCCCTCTCCGGTGTCTATATAAACCGGAGGGTTTTAGTCCGTAGGACACAACAACAATCATACCATAGGCTAGCTTCTAGGGTTTAGCCTCCTTGATCTCGTGGTAGATCCACTCTTGTACTACCCATATCATCAATATCAATCAAGCAGGAGTAGTCTTTTACCTCCATCGAGAGGGCCCGAACCTGGGTAAAAACATCGTGCCCCTTGTCTCCTGTTACCATCCGCCTAGATGCATAGTTCGGGACCCCCTACCCGAGATCCGCCGGTTTTGACACCGACATTGGTGCTTTCATTGAGAGTTCCTCTGTGTCATCACCGATAGGCTCGATGGCTCCTTCGATCATCAACAACAACGACGCAGTCCAGGGTGAGACTTTTCTCCCCGGATAGATCTTCGTATTCTGTGGCTTTGCACTGCGGGCCAATTCGCTTGGCCATCTGGAGCAGACCGAAAGCTACGCCCCTGGCCGTCAAGTCAGATTTGGAAGTCTGAACTTCACGGCTGACATCCGCGGAGACTTGATCTTCGATGGATTCAAGCCACAGCCGAGCGCGCCGCACTGTCACGATAGGCATGATTTAGCTCTGCTGCCGGACAGTGCCCTGGAGGCCGCACACGAGTCCGCTCCGACCCTCAATTCGGAGCCGGCCGCGCAAATCGAGGACAGGTGGCTAGACACCGCCTCGGGGGCTGCAACCTCTATGGCGATGGAGCCGAATACTGACCTTGTCCCTTATGAAGCTCATAACTCCGAGGTGCCAGACTCCTCGCCAGACTCCGAACCCCTCGCGCCCCTACCAATCGAATCCGGTTGGGCGCCGATCATGGAGTTCACCGCTGCGGACATCTTTCAACACTCACCTTTTGGCGACATCCTGAATTAGCTAAAATATCTCTCATTATCAGGAGAGCCCTGGCCGGACTGCAGTCAGGATGGTTGGGATGCGGACGATGAAGAAATTCAAAGCCCACCCACCACCCACTTAGTAGCCACTGTCGATGATCTAACCGACATGCTAGACTTTGACTCCGAAAACATCGGCGGTATGGACGACGAAGCCGGAGACGACCAAGAACCAGCGCCTACCGGGCACTGGAATGCCACCTCAACTCACGACGTATACATGGTGGGTACACCAAAAGGAAGCGATAACGAGGAACAACGGGACGCGGCGAAGGATAATTCCCCCGAAAAACAACCAAAACGGCGACGCAAGCACCGCCCGAAGTCCCGCCTCGATAACAACAGCTCCCACACTGACCCAGCCGTAGAGCAGGGCAAACCAGTGGACGACGAATATGACACCAAGCAACCATCCGAACAGGATGAATTGGACGAGCAACCCATCCCCGGGGAAAACAACAGTCCAGACGATTTCACGCTGGACACATCACCGGAGCATCAGAACCTTCACAAAAGACTCGTCGCCACTGCAAGAAGTTTGTAGAAGCAGAAGCGAAAGCTCAAAACAACGGAAGACATACTCAGAATGAGATGGAGCAAAGTACTCAAGACCGCAGAAAAATACAGCGATAGTTACTAAGCAAAGAGCTACCCAAAGCGCAAGTTGTTGCCCGAATTTGAAGAGGAGGCCGTAGAGCCCCCACAGTCAAAAAAACAAAGATGCCGCCTGGCCGGATAGATGACCAGATGACAGGCTAAGAGCGGCAAGCGGCACCGCACACAAGCCGGCACATGATCCACATAAGGATCCTCGCAGAAAGGATGGCCCGGTCAGGTCCATCTATGGGCCAAAAAAGAGGGCTCCAGGAAGCAACACAACACGCCGAATGTTCGAAGATAACAGCACACCTAAATACAGGGGCGCCGCACACCCACTATGTTTCACCGATGAGGTACTGGATCATGAATTTCCAGCGGGATTCAAGCCCGTAAACATAGAGGCATACGACGAAACAACAGACCCCGGAGTCTGGATTGAGGATTACATCCTACACATACATATGGCTAGAGGAGACGATCTCCATGCCATAAAATACCTACCCCTCAAGCTCAAAGAGCCAGCTCGGCATTGGCTCAAAAGCCTCCCAGAAAATACCATTGGAAGTTGGGAAGAGCTTGAGGACGCATTTCGAGCAAATTTCCAGGGGACTTATGTCCGCCCTCCGGATGCAGACGATTTAAGTCACATAACTCAACAGCCTGGAGAGTCAGCATGCAAATTCTGGAATATGTTCCTCACCAAAAAGAACCAAATAGTTGACTATCCGGACGCCGAAGCCTTAGTAGCCTTCAAACATAATGTCCGAGACGACTGGCTCGCCAGACACCTCGGCCAGGAAAAACCAAGAACAATGGCCGTGCTAACAAGCCTCATGACCCGCTTTTGCGCGGGGGAAGACAGCTGGCTAGCAAGATGCAGCACCAGCGACCCGAGTACATCCGAGGTCAGGGATGGAAATGGGAAATCATGACGCAGAAAAGATCAGCGCAGGAATAAGGAAAATGGCCCAAATAGCATGGCGGTCAACGCCGGGTTCAAAAGCTCTCGGCCGAATAACAAAACACTGCCTCTTAAGGACAACAGTGACGAGCTATCCAACCTAAACAAAATCCTGGATAGGATATGTCAAATCCACGGTACCCCCGGGAAACCTGCAAACCATACCCACAGAGATTGTTGGGTCTTCAAGCAGTCCGGCCGACTCAACGCCGAACACAAGGGGCTCGACACACCAAGCGAAGACGATGACGAACCCCACAAGCAGAGCGCCGGAAAACAGAAGACTTTCCCACAAGAAGTCAAAACAGTGAACTCACTTCAAGTGATAGCGAGGAAAAATAGTGCGGCACCTACTAAAATACGCACCGTACGGTCCACCCCAGTGGAGTCCCAAAATTGGATGTCAAAACCATTTACTTTCGACCATCTGGATTACTCCAGAAGTACTCAAAACGCAGGAAGGACTGCCCTGATATTGAAGCCCATAATCGACGGACTACAATTTACACAAGTCCTAATGGATGGCGGCAGCAACTTAAACTTGCTATATCCGGACACAATCCGCAGAATGGGGATAGACCCTACCAAAATTCGCCATAGCAGGACTTCCTTTAAAGGAGTGACGCCAGGCCCTTACGCCAATTGCACGGGCTCCTTACTACTAGAAGTTGTGTTCGGTTCATCCGACAACTTCCGTCGCGAAAAGCTCATCTTCCATATCACCCCATTTAAAAGTAGCCATCAAGCACTATTGGGACGCGAAGCTTTCGCCCGCTTTAACGCAATACCGCATTACGCGTCTCTTACACTTAAAATGCCCGGTCCACGCGGCATCATCTCATTAAAACGTAACTTCGAGTGTTTCTCGACCACGGAAGAACGTGAGACTGCCTTGACAGCCACATGCTAATCCGGCCTTGCTAGTCAAAGCCCCTAAAAAATAGGTCACTCAGACCCCGGACACGGTTAGGCGAGTCCGGCATAAATAAACTAGGGGCTTCCTAGCCGCATACCCCTTTACAAGGGGCTGCGCACATAAACAATGATAGCCAATAAAGCTCAACTTTATCATACTCTGTTTTAAATACATTTTTTGCATGATATCTTTCCAAAACTAAGTTCTTCTCTTTTACAGATGAACAGCGTGCTACACCCATCCAGGATACAGCACAACGGAGACACAGGCGCAGACGTGCAGCAGGGACCCGTTGCAAGGATTCTTTTCAGATTAAGACCCTGCGTAAACCTTTCTTACTGTCTCTTGTTGATACACATCCCCCGGTTTCCTACCATAACCGAGGAGGAGGCTGGCGTTTTGGCATCGGCCGCGTCAGAAGTTCTCGGCCGTACCTGGACACTAGGGGCTTAGGGCATTGTTCTTCCCGTTATCATAAAGACCGAATACCTCAGGGAGTGTTCGGCGTCTCGAGTTAGGCCTTATATGCATCAGCTCCGAATCATGACTTTGGTCAAATGTTGGGTTTGCCAGGCTCCTGTGTTTTGCTGCCTTACATTTCGCTCCATCGGCTAACGCGGCACCAGGAGAACTACTGCGATTGTGCCCCGGTTCGGCCGGGCGAGCACCTCAGTAGAGAAAGCCGAAAACTGACTGTCATGATATAGCGAGAGACTGGTCAACCACTCGATCGACTACTGGAATGTTTAGAATTCCTTCGCTTTGATGAAGGACCGCTTCCCAGTCAGGCACACACGCGCCCTGAGTTCGGAAAGCGCGGTGCCTCTAGGGGCTATATAGTAGCCCCACCATCGAGCTCCCATGGCTAAGTGAAAGTGATAAAGCATTATAGTCCGGTTGCCTAGTTTGCTATGCTACCACCTCCTTCACAGGACCAAGACGTTGGATTAAGTGTGAAAACGCACTTTTTTTGCAAACACCCCCGCACCATGTGCGTGGGGGCTGAAGCCAAAGACTGCCATCTTTCAGGTTGTACATACATATACATTAACGGCCGCAAAGGAGATATTTCAATACTTGAACGCACAAGTATAAAAAGCTGTTACATTATAAGTATGGTTTCACAAATCATACATATCATTTGAACATAACATTTTTCGAGCACTACGACTCTATTAAACGAGCGCCCTGCAGGACTTCCCCAAAATAGTGCTCGGCAGGTAACCGATTCTTGTCCGAACCCCGGGATGCAACATCGATGGCATCCATCTCCGCCCAGTATGTATTAACACGGGCGAGAGCCATCCGTGCACCCTCTATGCAGGCCGAACGCTTCATCGCCGTGATATGCGGCACCACCCCAAGGAATTGCTGCAATAAGCCAAAATAACTCTTCGGCTTGGGCCTATCCGGCCACAGATGAGCCACCACATCCATCATGGCAAATCCGGACAATCTATTCAGCTCAGCCCACTCAGCCAACCGATCGGTCAACAGAAGTGGACGCTCCGGACTGTGGAATTGAGACCAAAAAGGCTCTTCCATTTCGTGATCCTTTTCGCTTCGGAAGTGCATGACTGCGTCCGCCGCACTCGCCGCCAAATCCAGATAAGGATCCTCCGCACCCCACAGCTGGCCCAACTGAGCATACTTCTGATCCGTGAACTTCCTGCGCAGCAGAAAGGGCTTTCCAGCCGCAATGTCTCCGGCCTGACGCAGCTCCTCCTTTATAGCCCTCATTGCAGAATGGGCATCCTTGGCTTTGGCGGTGGCCTTCTTCAGGTCCTCTTGCCCCGCTCGGCGTTCCCTTTCAAGAACCTCATAGCGGTCGGTAGCATCCTTCAGCTTCGCGGCCATTCCGGCCATCTCCTCCCTGCTTCGGCAGTGAGCAGCCTTTTCGGCTTTTAGCTCTTCGGCTGCCTTCGAGGCAGCCGCATCACTCCTTCTGGCTTGCTCCTTGGCTCGAGCAAGCTCTGCCCGAAGGCCCTCCATAGTAGCGGCGCCATCTACATCAAGCATACACACTGTAAGGCGTAAGCATCAGCTCCCTTACCAGGTGACCGCGGAGAAACCACCTACCTTGTGACTCGTCAAGTCGTTTATTGACCAGCGCAATGTCCGCATCCGCAATGTTGAGTTGCCGCTTCAGCTCGGCAACTCTATCAGTCTAGCTGGCCACCGAACGTTCCGCCACCTGCATAGGGAAGGCGACATTTTATAACTGAGATTATGATCCTCGGCACGCTGTCGCTTTCGACAACATACCGAGTCTCAGGGGCTACTATCTATACAGGGCGCACTCTATGTGCAAAACTGTCAAAAGGTATGTCATTTTTTGCGTACCTCAAACCCCGTCAGTAAACTTTTGATGGCCTCATGCAACCCGCTCTTAGCGGATGAAATCCTTTTAATCACCGTACTCATTAAAGTACGGTGATCTTCTGAGATAGACGCCCTCTCGAGCAGACCCTTCAGCTCCCCCGGCCGTACACCAGTTGGTGCCGAACTCTCCGGCCCCGCCGGACTCAGGGAGACCCTCCGCGACGACACCTCAGGGTCGTCTGCCCCGCCTGAAGGAGCGGCAGACGGAGGCATTTCGCTCTCCATCATCTCCGGACGAAGATCCCTCGAAGATGAGCTCTGCTGAGAAGGGCTGAGATCCGAACTACAAGGTAAGAACTCCGGTTATCCTCAGAAATAAAAACAGGGATGTCCCTTATTACATAGCTCCCTTTTCTACTTACGGCTCGCTGGAGGGCTGATTCCCTTGGGGAAATAGCACGGCCGGGGCTTCTCCTGGCGCAGGACCCTCCGATGAAGATTTCTTCCCCCGTTTTGAGGCCTTGGCCTCCGGATCTTCGAAAGCGGTCCTCTTCTCCCCCTGGAGGGAGGGGTTCTCGATCCCCCCTTCTTTGAGAGCCTCCTTAGCAGAGGCACTAATTTTCCTGTTTTCCCCTTCGCCCTCATCTGAAGGCGCAACCTCCAGCATCTTGACTAACACTGGATCCGACGTGGTCTCCGGGAGGGGGGCCGGACACCGTATCGGTTTTGCTTACACTATCCACTCCTGTCCAAGGGATAGCTGGTTGAAAGGCAAATCCATGATAAACAAATGGACGATATGTCCGGACACAGGGTTACTTACTTGAGTATCCGGGCGATTGCAGCTTAAGCCAGCGTCCTCGGTTAAGTCCGGACACATCTCTTGTGATCCGAAGAACAGTTTGTACATCTCCACGGGTGTCGTACCCATGAAGTGTTGGAGAGCTCGTGGTCCCTCCGGATTGAATTCCCACAGGCGGAGGGGGCGACGCTTGCAGGGCAGAAGACGTCGAATCAACATAACCTGCGTCACTACGACCAGATTGATCTCCCTCTCTTGGAGGTCTCGAATGCGGCCCTGCAATAGGGGTACGTCCTTGGACGGCCCCCAGTCAAGCCCTTTGTTGACCCATGACGTTAGCCATTGTGGAGGGCCCGAGCGAAAGGCGGGCGGCAGCCTCTGCCTGCTGCCCCTGGGAGCGATGATGTAGAACCACTCCTGTTGCCACAAGCCGAGCTCCTCCTGAAAAGAGCCCTCGGGCCATGGAGCATCGGCCCTCTTGCTTACAACCGCCCCGCCGCACTCTGCCTGACGCCCCTCAATCATCTTAGGCACCACGTTGAAGGTTTTGAGCCACAAACCAAAGTGAGGGGTAGTGCGGAGGAAGGCTTCGCAGACGACAATAAATGATGAGATGTGGAGGATGGACTCCGGAGCCAAGTCGTGGAATTCCAGCCCATAGTAAAACATGAGCCCCCTCACGAAGGGATCCATCGGGAAGCCTAAACCCCGACGGAGGTGAGACACGAACACGACACTCTCTCCAGGCTCGGGAGTAGGGATGACTTTCTCTTGGGCAGGCAACCTATGCGAAATCTCGTAGGTTAAGTACCGGGCTTCTCTCAGCTTCAGCATGTCCTCTTCTGTGACGGAGGAGGGCATCCACCGGCCCTGTAGGTCGGAACCGGACATTGTCAAAGGTCCGAAGTGCCCGAATCTGGAGCCCTGGGGGTTGGAACTCGGGGCAAGGGGCGGATTCGATTAAGGATTGAAGAAAAGGAACGGGCCTTGGTCTCATTATAAAGAGGGGGAATACCAAGAGTCGTCCCCGTGACCGTTTGGAACTTGCCTTCAATGGAGGGGGCGTGGCAATAGGCGCGGTTGGGTTACCCATGTCCGTATTGATGGGAATCCCGGAATAAGGGGGACATGATCTCTTCTTTGACAAGACGTGCCAAGGAAACCGCTTCACTAAACGCACTGAGGTGGTATAGTAAAAACGATTCGAGTAAAAGCTTGGTTGTGGTGTGACGTCATGCCACAAAATACGTCAGCAGATTGACCTTGTGTAATATTATTCTCTCTACGGTGGTATGTGGAATTTATTTACAGAGCCGGACACTATCCTGGTGTTCACAATCTTCTATGAATTATTCGGAGGAGGAACCCGCCTTGCAATGCCGAAGACAATATGCGCGCCGGACTCGTCGTCATTGAAGCCTGGTTCAGGGGCTACTGAGGGAGTCCTGGACTAGGGGGTGTCCGGATAGCCGAACTATCATCATTGGCCGGACTCCAAGACTATGAAGATACAAGATTGAAGACTTCGTCCCGTGTCCGGATGGGACTTTCCTTGGCGTGGAAGGCAAGCTTGGCGATACGGATATGTAGATCTCCTACCATTGTAACTGACTCTGTGTAACCCTAGCCCTCTCCGGTGTCTATATAAACCGGAGGGTTTTAGTCCATAGGACACAACAACAATCATACCATAGGCTAGCTTCTAGGGTTTAGCCTCCTTGATCTCGTGGTAGATCCACTATTGTACTACCCATATCATCAATATCAATCAAGCAGGAGTAGGGTTTTACCTCCATCGAGAGGGCCCGAACCTGGGTAAAAACATCGTGTCCCTTGTCTCCTGTTACCATCCGCCTAGACGCACGGTTCAGGACCCCCTACCCGAGATCCGCCGGTTTTGACACCGACACTCCGCCTGGACCACGTCATTGAAGATGATTGAAGGAGCCATCAAGCCTTACCGTGACGACACAGTGGAACTCTCAATGAAAGCACCAATGTCGGTGTCAAAACCGGCAGATCTTGGGTAGGGGGTCCCGAACTGTGCGTCTAAGGATAATGGTAACAGGAGGCGGGGGACACGATGTTTACCCAGGTTCGGGCCCTCTCGATGGAGGTAATACCCTACTTCCTGCTTGATTGATCTTGATGATATGAGTATTACAAGAGTTGATCTACCACGAGATCATAGAGGCTAAACCCTAGAAACTAGCCTATGATTATGATTGTCGTTGTCCTACGGACTAAACCCTCCGGTTTATATACACACCGGAGGGGGCTAGGGTTACACAGAGTCGGTTACATAGAAGGAGATCTACATATCCGAATTGCCAAGCTTGCCTTCCACGCAAAGGAGAGTCCCATCCGGACACGGGACGAAGTCTTCCATCTTGTATCTTCATAGTCCAACAGTCCGGCCAAAGTATATAGTCCGGCTGTCCGCGGACCCCTTAATCCAGGACTCCCTCACCCACCGTGTATGAATCCGAGTGAGAGGCGGTTATGTCACGTTTGAGTGAAATTACAAACCTACCCCTATCGAAACCTATAGAAATTGAGCCGATAGGCTTTGCGTGGCAGGGATAGGCAATAGTAATTTCCATCTCGCTGATTTTGGTTTCGGGCGGTTACTGCGACTTTCCCCGCTTCGCTCAAATTTTACAGAGTGCATGTTTACCGTGCCAACTCAATTCGAATCCCATTTGTATTCTATTTTTTCCGGGCAGGATCCATTTTCGATTGGAATACAATTCTATATACATCATTTTTTTCTATATACTTTCAAAAGCACAACAAAGAATTTGCTCCTTTATATGTATAATATGATTTACAAATACAATGGTCTCAAAATCATAAGGTTGAGTTCAAAAAAATTAAAAATTATGTTCTACTAAAATGTATGGATCACTAATATCTACATATTAAATAACATAGATGTGCGTGAATTCATATGAGTATGCATGTTTGATAGATCAATTTTGGTTCGAGTATGGATTGCCTGTATCATCATCTCGAATTCAAATATTTGAATCCCTTTTATGTTGACTCCTTCCACGCCCATCTCTCTCGCTTGCATGCTCCTTCATGTAGCTATCACTCTCTTTTCTCCAGCTCACCCGCACGCTCACTTCATGTTTCTCCTATCCTTGCAAACATGGTCTCTCGACGTCTCCCTTGAGAAGTGTCACACTCTCCCTATCATTATACATTACATGGTTTTCATTATCTCTCACGTCTCTACCATTCTCTGGTATCACTAGGTACCTAAGCTTTCTTTTTCACTGCCACACACACAGTCTCACTCATCTTTCACTTTGTCTTTCTCTCTATGGGATTATCTTACACACCCTACACTACAAAAAAAATACACTTCCGTGATGATATGTGTTTGTCACAATAGGTCACATTTTCTGTCATGCATGTACATCCATGACAATTTTATGACAGAATCAAGATAGTCATACCTGTGCTATCGAAGAAGTGTTCCATGACATTACCAAAATTATCATCACGGAACTGTCCACTTCCATGACAATAAATCGTGCGCCACAGAAGTGCTTTCATCAAGGGTGACCGACACATGGCATCCACCATAACGGAATGCCATTAAGCTATTGGGTCCAGTTTTGGATCTGATAACCCGTTAACAGCCCCGACCAATGGGGATTTTCCACGTGTAAAATCATCATTGGCTGGAGGAAACACGTGTCGGCTCACCGTTGTGACAGATGTCATCCACTCATTGGACTGAAGGCGCCTATGATATGTCGACACATGGCACGGCCCAACAGAGGCCCATTCCTGTGAAAAGGTCAGCCCATTTGACTTGGTCAAAAGGTGGCGGGCCAGCCCATGGAAAGCCTGTTAATGGCTTGTTCGCATATAGCCCATTTACATCCCGCTAACCCAGGGCCCATTACAACCTACCCGAATTAGGCCTAGTAGTGTCATCTAGGCCGTCCAATATGATTCCAGCCCGTTTTAACTTCTAGCCCATGTATGGCCCATGACGTCTTTCGGCCCATATGAGGCCCTTTGTAACTCTTGGCCCATTAACGGCCCGTGGTGAAACTTGCCCGTAATGAACAGTGTATCACTTTATACCCATTAACAACCCATTATTCCATTGGACCGTTTCCAGCCCATTTTATCTTTCGGCCTTCTCAGGGCCCATTTTATTCTTGGGCTCATTTCCAGCATTCGGTTACTTACGGCCCATTACTGTCATTTTCTGCTTGTGGGCCAAATTCAGCACGTGGTTACAGTCGGCCCGTTTTGGCCCGTTAATATGTTGGGCCATTTTCATGTCAAAAAAACCCATCGGGATGTTTTCATAGAGTTATCAAATACGGCCTATTAACGGCCCGTTATGGTCCACAAAGAGTACGGCCCATGATTGGCGAAATGATTATACTCCCCATAGAAGGCCCATGGATCCTACGACCCATAGAAGACCAATGGATCCTATGGCCCATAGAAGGCCCATGGATCGGACGGCCCATAGAAAGTCCATGGATCCTACGGCTCGTAAAAGGCCCATGGATCCTACGGCCTGTAGAAGGCCCATGGATCCTACAACCCATATAGAAGACCAATGGATCCTACGGCCTGTAGAAGGCCCATGGATCATACGGCCCGCAGGAGGCCCATGGTTCCAACAGTCCGTGTGTTGCCATGATTATTGTGGCCTAGTTACCAAAAAAGGTTATTGTGGCCACTAGAAAAACACGGAAAAGAACTGCAGTGACTGCAAGCAAACAACTAAACAAGACAATAAGGAAATAAATAAGCAAGCAACTAACACTAGCCTATTACTGCTATTACACATATTACATCCATTGGGCATCAAAGTTCGCCACCAGTGAAAATATAGGGAACAAAGCAGCATATTACATACACTGGCCGTCAAAATTGGCCACCAGTGCAAATAAACGCGGCATCAAAACAAGAGCATAACTAAAGCAACTTCAGAAGAGCTCAAGAAACGTTATCCTGGGTATCCACCATGCTGGCAATAAGCTTAGCAAGCTTATTAGCTTTGTCCCGTTTGGCGCTAAAATCCTCCAACGCTTGCTATTGCACCAGAAAGTATGCATCTGAATGCTCCAGGGACTTCCGCGGTCCTTCCGCTTCTTGTTGCAGGACAGCTGATCGATGTCTTTCAACTTGTAGTTGAGACTCAAGAAACCGAACTGATTCAGACAGTGAGTTTGAATAGCTTGTCAAGCAGTAGTGGCTAGTAACTTGAACACTAAACCAAGATAGGACTTTGGGGTTGTCTCACTATCTTCAAGATAGTCTTCCTTAGTTGTTTTATCAGCTTTGTTCAAGACCAAGAAGGATGTCTCACTATCCTAAACCTTATCTGCATTACTTCCTTTACCATTGCTTAATAAGGCACTCTTCCCCAATATTATGTCAGCATTCTAAAAGAAGAAACAAGCAGACACATAACAGGTTTAGCATGTACTAGTATATGAAACTCATTTCGGTGAACCAGTTCATTAGTAAGGTGGACAGGATTAAACTACCAAGTCTTCTATTGCCAAGTACTAGTACATAATAAAAGCATCAAACAAACATATATCTATGTCCTATGGTCATTGCATTGTCTTGCCAAACAAAATAGAGACACGGTTCAGATTATATCAGTTGAAGACAAAGAAGCAGTAAAAGAATACAAAGTGTGGGAAACTACATGGCACAACAAGATTTCAGATGGGTACCACGGGTATACATGTACAACAACACTATTGGCTCTATTGTGATGCTAGTAATGTGCATGATATGAGAAGTCAACTGTATACACAATTGAAATTGAAATCAACGGAGCTATTGATAAGAGCAAACCTGTTAAAGAAACATGCGCGAACATACCTGCTGTGCCATTGGACTTTCGATTGGATCCTTCAATTTAAAAATAAGTTTGTATGAGTAAATAGAGTGATACAAGAGCAAAGCAGTATGCACGATAGCAATCATAGTTAAAAAAGGAGCGCCTAAGCGCTAGTTTGTATGAGTAAATACAGTGATACAAGAGCAAAGCAGTATGCACGATAGCAATCATAGTTAAAAAGGCGCGCCTAAGCGAGCGCTTAAGCGCGCCTAGGCTCTAGGTGTTGGCAAAACGCATTGCGCATAACTACGGTTAATATGTGCATAACTGCGCATAAGCATGCGCTTTGGTTAGTAAAGCGCAAGGCGGTGGCAAAACGCACAATTAACGCCTAGCGCTTTCTTGAACTATGATAGCAAGAATACAGTGAGACGCAAGAATATAGTACTTAAAAATAGAACAATTGTTCTTCAGGTTTAGGCACTTTTTCTACATGAACAGAGTACAGTGAGACGCAAGAATATAGTACTTAAAAATAGAAAATGAGCTCATAGACCTTACCACATTCTTGGTTCGGGACCAGTACAGAACAAGGCGTTCCCAGGCATCGTCCAGTAAATCTGTCTCAGGAGAACGTATGGGGATTTGATGAGTTTCTTTGCCAGTGAAGTATGTTTTCTTCAGGTGATTCCGATACTATCACCAAGCATTCTTGAAGATAGCAGAGGTATTAGCACAGGTTACCTCATCCCGAGTTTCCAAATTGGTCCTTCTCTATAGAGAAAAATTGGAAAATTTGTTGTATTATAACCATCATGGAGGTAGGATGTATGGCACAAAGCAAAGTAATTGCCATGAATAACATTACTTACACATAAATCCTGGACAAACTCCTGCAACTGGCATTTTCCTTCATCTTCAGTATAATATTTCCAAGATGGGAAGATAAGCTCATAGGATTTAACAACATCAAATGCGATATATGCTAAACTACGACTAGCTGGTTGTGCTTCCTCCATAGGAATAGACGTACTAACTGGTGGAGTTGGGGTTCGCCGTGGTAGTACTGGCCCTTTGGGCACTGGAGTTGCCTTACTAACTGCTCTTGTTTGGGAGCTCTGTGGTGGAGATGGTGCTGGGTCAACAGGAACTGGGTTACTATCTGCTGGGGTTGGGGTTAGATTGGGTGAAGCTGGTTCTCTGTCCATCGCACTAGGGGTACAATCTGCGAGAGTTTGGGTTATGTGTGGTAGGGCTGGTTCTCGTGCATGTACAACCGGGGTGCTATCTCCACCAAGAGGTAGCACTGTTTTATTTGAAGACCGTTTTTTACTCCGCTAGATACTGGCATCACCCGCTCCAATTCAAATGGATGATAAACAGGAAACATAGTTGAATGTACAGACATTGTATGAGAGACAGATGCAATAGATAGTGTGGAAAAAGAGGGCATGAAATAGTTGACATGTATATTGTTAAACTAAAACGGATAGCATGACATAATTTCACATATATGATTAACTAAACGGATAGCATGACATAATTTCACATATATGATTAAACTGGATAGCATAGCATAACATAATTCAAAGATATGATGAATAACTAAACAGGATCGCATGACCTAATTCACCTACATGTTATCTAAGTAATCAGGATCGCATGATTTAATTCACATATGTGATTTATATGCTAAACAGAGGGCATTTGATATGATGTCTGAGCGAAGAACATGGTGTTCAATATTGTGTATATGATGTCTAAACTATGCAATGCAAGACACCATATGCATGATATGAGTAGTATAACTGTGCCAAGTTAGAGCATACACCTCGGTAGGGGAATAGGACTGGTCATCTGTCTCTGAATCCATCTCTAAGGAGCTATCGGGACCCAACAAGAGATCTGCTTCGACAGGTAGCACTGTCTACTCTGAAGGCCTTGTTTTCATTCCAGATTTTTCCATCTCCCACCCAAATGGCTGATTCACAGGAAGAGTAGTTTAATGTACGAACATTGTTGACAAATGGAAATGTAATGAAGAAAAGGATGGGCAAGATATCATTCAAATATATGATGCCTGGTTAAACAGGATGGCATTGCACATTTCACATATATTATGGCTGGCTAAAAGACACAAGATTGCATAATTCCCATATATGATATAGAAACTAAACTGGTGGAATTACAGAACATGTCTAAACTAAGCAGATGACATATATGATGTCAAAATTAGGCACTGCAAGGCAACATATGCATGATACGACTAACAGCATCATGCCAAGCTAGAGCAAACACCTTGGGGGTAAATAGTCATGGTCAGCTGCGTCTGAATCCGCCTCAGAACAGATATCTTCCTCTGGATTACAATCTGGAGAGGGGGGGAGGGTTTTCCATTGAACCCACCATGGAGCGATGTCTGCATGACAATGTATTGTCGCGCAAAACTCTTCTCTTTTTCTCTACATGTTCAGCATGACTATGCACAATATCTGACATGCATACGAAAAAAATATGGTGAGATTATGTAAGGAGAGCATGCAGAAATTTAGAGTGATGGTAACAACTAGTGGATGCATCCAAAAATAATGATAGCAGGCTGATAATTGCTTTAATTTAATAAAAAGACAGATGATGATTGCTTTACTATTTGTTTCCCACCCAAGATGAACAATGATAACCCACAAGTATATGGGATCAATTGTAGCCTCTTTAGATAAGTAAGAGTGTCGAACCCAACGAGGAGCTAAAGGTAGAACAAATATTCCCTCAAGTTCTATCGACCATCGATACCACTCTACGCACGCTTAACATTCGCTTTACCTAAAACAAGTATGAAACTAGAAGGACTTTGTAGGTGTTGTTGGATAGGTTTGCAAGAATATAAAGAGCACAAAAATAAAAACTAGGGACTGTTTAGATAAAGAAGCAATAAAGTTAGTATAGCGAGTGTGGAGAAGTGGTGGTAGGAGTTGCGGAATTGTCCCTAAGCAATTGACTACTTTACTAGACCGATAGCAAGTTTTATGTGGGAGAGGGCACTGCTAGCATGTCATCCCTAACTTGGAATTCTATGCACTTATGATTGGAACTATTAGCAGGCATCTGCAACTACTGACGTTCATTAAGGTAAAACCCGACCGTAGCATTAAGGTATATTGGTCCCCCTTCAATCCTGTATGCATCAATTTCTATGCTAGGTTGAAGCTTCTGTCACTCTTGCGCTCCAATACATAGTCCTATCAACATACAACTAACCATATGGTGTGATCCACGCGTGCGCTCATATGATGGGCACCAAAGCACAGCAACATAACCACAAGCAAATTAAACCAATCATAGAAATTCACCAATTACCGATAGGACAACGAAAATCTACTCAGACATCATAGGATGGCAACACATCATTGGATAATAATATGAAGCATAAAGCATCATGTTCAAGTAGAGGGTACATCGGGTTGCGGGAGAGTGGACCGCTGTAGATAGATGGGGGAAGGTGATGGAGATATTGGTGAAGATGGCAGAGGTGTTGGTGTAGATCGTGATGATGATGGTGGCCCCAACGGCGTTCCGGCGCCACTGGGAGAGACGGGGTGTCGGTGTCAAAACCGGCAGATCTCAGGTAGGGGGTCCCGAACTGTGCGTCTAGGCGCATGGTAACAGGAGACGAGGGACACGATGTTTTTACCCAGGTTCGGGTCCGCTCGATGGAGGTAAAACCCTACTCCTTCTTGATTAATATTGATGATATGGGTAGTACAAGAGTAGATCTACCACGAGATCTGAGAGGCTAATCCCTAGAAGCTAGCCTATGGTATGATTGTTGTTCGTCCTACGAACTAAAACCCTCCGGTTTATATAGGCACCGAAGAGGGTTATGGTTACACAGAGTCGGTTACAATGGTAGGAGATCTACATATCCGTATCGCCAAGCTTGCCTTCCACGCCAAGGAAAGTCCATCCGGACACGGGACGAAGTCTTCAATCTTGTATCTTCATAGTCCAGGAGTCCGGCCAAAGGTGATAGTTCGTCTATCCAGACACCCCCTAATCCAGGACTCCCTCAGTAGCCCCTGAACCAGGCTTCAATGACGACGAGTCCGGCGCGCATGTTGTCTTCAGCATTGCAAGGCGGGTTCCTCTTCCGAATGCTTCATAGAAGATTTTGAACACAACGATAGTGTCTGACTCTGCAAAATAAGTTCCACATACCACTGTAGAGAGAATAATATTTAAACAAATTCAATCTGCTGACATATTCCGTGGCGTGACATCACACCACGGCCAAGCCTTTATTCAAATCGTTTTTACTATCCCACCTCAGCGCGTTTTGCAAGGCGGTTTCCTTGGCACGTCTTATCAAAGCAGAGATCATGTCCCCTTATTCCGGGATTCTCATCAATACGGGCATGGGTAACCCAACTGCGCCATTGATTATGGCACTTGGGAGATAAGCGAGTTTTACCAGGCTGGTCGGGACGCATAGCTTCGTCCGTCCATATAAGGGGATAAGGATCCACTTTTTCACACACGCCTTCTTCCTCCTTTGCTCATCCATTTCCACGCACTCGAGCTCCAGCGCCCAAGTCCACACATCTCGCCTCAACCTTCCCCAGCCATGTCCGAAGGGGGAGGCAAGTGGATGGTCTCCTCCGTCATGGAGGGGCACATCAAAAAGCTGCGGAAGGCCGGATACTTGTCCAGCGACATCGCGCATCGGCTCCCCGACAAGGGGCAGCTTATCCCCACCCCCAGGCCCCATGAGAGGGTGGTGTTCCTCCCCCACTTCCTCCGCGGACTAGGTTTTCCACTTCACCCATTTGTCCTGGGGCTCATGTTCTACTACGGCCTGGATTTCCACGATCTGGCCCTGAATTTCATCCTCAACATCTCGGCGTTCATCGTCGTGTGTGAGGCCTTCCTCTGCATCCAGCCCCACTTCGGCTTATGGCTGAAGACCTTCAATGTCAAGCCGAAGGTAGTGGGCGGCCGCCAAGCGGAGTGCGGAGGTTCCATGGTGGGCAAGATGGCCAACGTCCTATGGCTCGAGGGCTCCTTCGTGGAGACCATAAAGGGGTGGCAATCGGGGTGGTTCTACATCACCGAGCCACGTGACCCTAAATGGGTGGCGGCCCCCAAATTTCGATCTGGCTTCCCTACACGGCTCACCTCCTGGAAGGAGACGGGCCTGACGTGGGGTAATTCGGAAGAGCTGACCGGACTCCAAACCTGCGTCCAAAACCTAGTGAACAAGAAGCTCAAGCTTGTCAACGTAGTCCAGGTCATGCTCATCCGCCGGATCCTCCCGTGCCAACAACGGGCCTTCAACTTGTGGTAGTTTGGTCCGGCACATCACCAAACCTTGAGCAGGCTCTTCGACACTACGTATGAAGATGCCTGGAAGGTGCTGTTCAAGGGCGCCGAGGCTCCCGCATCCGCTACCGAAGATCGCGGATTCAGCTCGCAGCGTCAAGCCGGCGAAGTAAGCTATTTTACACTTTACAGGACTCTTGTTTTCCATAGTTTGACTCTATGCGGGATCTAAACTCCCTTACCTTTGACAGGCCTGGCAAAAGACGTCCAGGCAGGTTAACTGTCCGGCTCTCTTGCCAGAAGACCCAGTGGATGCCCGATTGAGGGGCTGCTGGTTCCGGCACCTCACGTGGTGCCGGAGAAGAAGGCCGAGAAGAAGGCCACGGGAACTCGAAGGAGTTCCCGGCGCCAGGTGTTGTCGGACTCATCGTCCGATGACTCCGAGGCGGACTCCTTCCGCGAAGACGAGGAGGAGGAAAAAGAGGCCTCTCCCTCAGCGGGGGGAGAGAAGTAAAGGAAGGCCGCCCCAACTGGGGAGACCGGAGGGTCCAAGAAGGGGAGGACCCTTCCTCCGGACTACTCCACCAACGCCGACGACGGCAAAGAGGAGTGGCCACCAAGGGCTAAGCCCCTGGCGAAATCGTAAGTGTCCGATACCAGAATAACGCATGGCGTTTCATTTGTCGCACAGTAAATCCTAACGCTGAATATAACCCTGCAGCCCACCCAAGGACGAGCTCGACGCTTCAATGAGCGGCTCCTTGGATTCGTCGGACGTGAATAGCACCTCACTTCTGGCTGCCTCCTCTCCTCGCGCTGTAGATGATGCCGAGGTGGGGTCCCAAAAGGGGCCCAGTCAGGCGGAGGTGGTCCAGGAGGCGCCGCAAGGCAACCTCCCGGACTCCAGGCGCAAGGGGGATGAAACCCCAAAGGGCTCTAAGTCCGGCCCTGGGCCGGATTCCGTACCGGAACCTTCAGTGGTTCCAGAGTCCGGCAGGCGGCCCCTTCGTAAGAAGGGCAAGACTGCGGCGCCGGTGACCTCCGTCCAGCCGGAGGCACCGGATAATTTGCTGGAGGCGCTTAACGGCACCTCCATCGACGAGGAGCACCGCACTGTTATGAGTGTGGTGATCCAGAAAGTTCAGTCCGCCAAGAGCGGGCTGACTGAAGCCTGTGCCAGCCTTCTAACAGGCTTTGAGGTATGTATTTAAGATATGTGAAAATATTACCGCATAGACAGTAGCCCCTGATGCTTAGTTTGGTGTTCGGAAAGAAAAGCCGGACTGAGGATCTAAAAAGATATACGCAGGAGTCTAACATAAGTATGTCAATATGGGAATGCAGGCTGCGCTGCTAACCTCTGCCGCACTGACTGCGGAGGTCAATGCATTGAAGCAGAGCCTCGAGCGGTCCGAGAACAAGCTCGGCCTTGCCAAAAAGCAGCTCGAGGACAAGGAAGATAAGTAATACCTTATGGAAGTATATTAAAGATGTGGTTGCAAAAAATGAGAGGGATAACATGAGTATTGCAGGGGCCATGAACAAGGTGGCGACCCTGAAGGAAGCGGTGTCCAAGGCCGAAAGCAATGCGGCCGCGGAGCGCACCGAGCAAGAGAAGCAGGAGGCACGAGTGGCAGAGGTGCGGCAAGAGCTCCAGGCTCTCGTGGAAAAACACGAGAGTTTGGAGCGTGACTCAAAGACTCGAAAGTCTGAGCTTGCCTCGGCCCTTGAAAGCGCCAAAGCCGCTAAGGCCGAAGCCCAAAAAGCCCTCCATGAAATTAAGGCAATGAAGAAGATAGCAGCGGGTAAGGCATTCTTTATGCAAAGCAAGCACGTGAAAGTGAATTACTTGTTACTTACCCGAATCTGGAGCTCTCCAGGAGCATTCGCAGATTTGTCCCGCATTGTGTCCGATGCTGCCGCGTTCTACCGAGCCGAGGAGGGGAGCTCGACGGAGAAGGTGTTCTGGTCTCAATATGCTGAGGCCGGACACCCGGTGCCCTTGAGCGACCAGCTGAAGCAGCTGGTCGAGCTCCATAAGGTGGCCGAACAGGCCATGAAGGGCCTCATAGTTCGGCTATGGCCTAAGGAAGCCATGCCTGGGAGCTACTTCGGGCTGGTGAGGCG
Source organism: Triticum timopheevii (assembly GCA_963921465.1). Classification (NCBI taxonomy): domain Eukaryota; kingdom Viridiplantae; phylum Streptophyta; class Magnoliopsida; order Poales; family Poaceae; genus Triticum; species Triticum timopheevii. The sequence continues at coordinate 376,571,424 of OY997270.1, forward strand.
GCTGGTGAACGCCTGTCCATGGATTGAAGTCGTCAAGCGCTCCGTCTGCATCGACGGTGCCCGTAGGGCCCTTGCCCGTGCTAAAGTGCACTGGGGCAAGATGGACGCTGAGAAGCTTGTGACGAACAGACCACCGCCGGGCAGGGAGTATCAAAAGCCCGAGATGTACTATGAGGGCGTCCTGAAGGGTGCCCGCCTTAGAGCGGGTGAATGCTCCAAAGATGTAATTTTTAGTAAACTCGCATTTGTTATCATGTACGCTTGAAAACTTGTTCATATGCGCTAAGCAACGCTTGTGAATTTAAAATATTACCTTCTGTGTGGCTGTTTATTAAATTTGAGAGATGGCAAGTCGTCGGCTTCTGCCCCCATGCCACGAGTGCTGGGGTATTCGGGATAAACTTGAGCGCTCTTTTTCCCATTCGTGGGTCCTTCGAGGGAGGCGCTCAATGCAACGAACAAGGCAACCGGACTATAATGCTTGAACACTCTCACTTATCCATAGAATTCTATAATTTTAAATTTCGGCGAAGCCCCTAGTATTCGGAAGACCGAGTTCGGGGCGCTATCCACGCCTAGGCCGGACAAAGCCGACTCCTCGCTCTAAGCGGCATAAGTCTTTAAGGACTCGAAAACCTCTTGAACAGCGACCAGCTCTCGCCCTATCATGATAGTCAGTTTTAGCTTTCTCCACTGAGGTGCTTAAACCAGCTCAACCGGGGCACAATCGCAGTGGTTCTCCCAGCGCTACCTTAGCCGATATAACGGAATGTAAGGTACCAAAACATGGGAGCCGGGCAAACCCAACTATTGACCCAAGACATGATTCGGAGCTGATGCATATAATGCTATAAGTTCGGGGTGCCGCACTTGTGAAAGTGTTCGGACTTATCACACCATATTTTGGGGTACTTAAGCCCCTGGTGTATTTGGCCGTACCAAAGTGTACGGGTGCAACATGTCATAAGTGAACATATGTGGATAGAAAAAGGAATGCAATAATAGGCATATGCATTGTTTATTCAAAAAGGCTGCGGTAAAAGCAGAACGATACAAATAGTGCGATAAGCAAGGGATGGGACTATTTGACATGTCCCCCTCCAGGAGCGAGCTGCAGGATGATATGTGAAACAAGTATACTGCTCGTTATAGAGACCACCTGGACACTCGACGTAGCTTTCTGCTTTCCTGGCTGTTGCATCGTGTGTTCGGTGATTCTACTGCCGGACGGGGCTTCTTGAGAAAGGAGTCCTGAAAGTAAGAGAAAAAAGAATGACACAATCGGGAGCCCCTGGTGCGGTTGAGCCGCATTTTGGGCCTGTCGTGGTCGTGCCCCTCCCCCTATGCCCATGGTATTTCCAGAGCGTAATTATGTACGCATAGTACTGGTTTCGCAATTTCGCGAGGCTGGGGTTGGGGCCGCATTGCTACGCATGCTCGGAACATTCCAGGCGGTCTTGTTGTAGGTTACTCCGGGCGCGCTTGACAGTGTCCGGACGTTTAATAGCCGGACTCGAGAATTGCCTTGAGAGGCCGCTTTGTACTTCTGCCGCGAGGGCCGCCGTATGCTCCTCCGTTCAGAGAGAGCGTTCGGTGTTTCCGTTGACCGTAATGACTACTCGAGGGCCTGGCATCTTGAGCTTGAGGTATGTGTAGTGCGGCACCGCATTGAACTTTGCAAATACGGTTCATCCGAGCAGTGCGTGGTAGCCGCTGCGGAACGGGACTATGTCGAAGATTAATTCCTCGCTTCGAAAGTTATCCGGTGATCCGAAGACCACTTCAAGTGTAACTGAGCCTGTACAATTGACCTCTACACCTGGTATGACGCCTTTAAAGTTCATTTTTGTGGGTTTAATCCTTGAGGGGTCTATGCCCATTTTGTGCACGGTATCCTGATAAAGCAGGTTCAGGCTGCTGCCGCCATCCATCAGGACTCTAGTGAGGTGAAATCCGTCAACGATTGGGTCTAGAACCAATGTGGCGAATCCGCCATGACCGATGCTAGTGGGGTGGTCCATTCGATCAAAAGTGATCGGGCAGGAGGACCACGGATTGAACTTTGGGGCGACTGGCTCCATCACATAGCTATTTTTTTTAAATAATACATTTTTTAATTAATTTTCATAAATATTACGCTGGATAAAAAAATCAAAAATAATACACCGTCGGCCCGCTGCAGGCCGACTCGGCCTAGTCAGCGCACAGCAGGCCGATTGGATTCCAGTCGGCCTACAGCTGGCCGACTGGCCCCTGTCAGCCCACTGTGGGCTGATTGCGTCCTGTCGGCCCACTGTGGGCCGACTGGAGCTAATTGGCTCACTGTGGGCTAATTGTTTTTGCAAAAAAAAAGGTATAAAAAATATATGTTTAAAAAAATGTTAATCATGTAATTAAAAAATGTTAAACGTGTATAAAAAACGTTTCTGATGTATACAAAAAATGTACAATATATATGCAAAAAAAACTTGACTAAAAATATGTTTTAAAAAGTGTTAATCATGTATTTAAAAATTGTTAAATGTGTGTATAAAAAATGTTCCTTATCTATACAAAAAATATAGAATGTGTATGAAAAAAGTTGACACCAAAAAAATATGTTTGAAAAAATGTTAATCATGTATTTGAAAAAATGTTCCTTATCTATACAAAAAATATAGAATGTGTATGAAAAAAAGTTGACACCAAAAAAGTATGTTTGAAAAAAAATGTTAATCATGTATTTGAAAAAATGTTCAACGAGTACACAAAAATGTTTCGTGTATTGGAATGAAAGGTTAAACGTGTATAAAAAAATGTTCCAGCTCCGGATCCGGTATGGGAGCATCACGGACCTAAGTATGATTGGTTGCTCTTTTTGTATGGAACTGGAACATTTTTTTCACACATATTTTTTTGGTGTCAACTTTTTTTCATATACATTCTATATTTTTTTATAGATAAGGAACATTTTTTATACACACATTTAACAATTTTTAGTCATGTATTTGAAAAGATGTCAACTTTTCAAACATATTTTTCAAACATAATTTTTTGGTGTCAACTTTTTTTCATACACATTCTATATTTTTTGTATAAATAAGGAACATTTTTATACACACATTTAACAATTTTTAAATACATGCTTAACACTGTTCAAAACATATTTTTATGTCAACACTTTTGCATATATATTGTACATTTTTTGTATACATCAGGAACATTTTTTATACACGTTTAACATTTTTTAATTACATGATTAACATTTTTTTAAACATATATTTTTTATGCCTACTTTTTTTGCAAAAACAATTAGCCCACAGCGAGCCAATTAGCTCCAGTCGGCCCACAGTGGGCCGACAGGACCCAATCAGCCCACAGTGGGCCGACAGGGGCCAGTCGGCCAGCTGTAGGCCGACTGGAATCCAATCGGCCTGCTGTCGGCCGACTAGGCCCAGTCGGCCTGCAACGGGCCGACGGTGTATTATTTTTGAAAAAAAATTACACAGCGTAATATTTATGAAAATTAATTAAAAAATGTATTATTTTAAAAAAAATTAGCCATCGCATATACGTCCCTTAGTGCACGCTTCCGCTCCCTTTTGAGTATGTGGGTTGCGTATATCATGTTCACCGTCCGCACTTGTGGGGGAAGCCCTTCTATCCTCTATTGTTCGGCGGCCGGGGCTCCTCCTCGTCATCGCTATGCAGCCCCTTGTCATTGTTTTCGGCATTTAACTTGCCTGCCTGCTTGAACACCCAACAATCCCTGTTGGTGTGGTTGGCTGGTTTTTCGGGGGTGCCGTGTATCTGGCACGAGCGATCGAGTATTCGGTCCAAATTGGACGGGCCCGGAGTATTTCTTTTGAATGGCTTTTTCCGCTGACCGGGTTTAGAGTCTCTAAATCCGGCATTGACTGTCGTATCCTCAGCATTATCGCCGTTAATGCGGCGCTTGTGCTTGTTGCGACGCGACCTGCCGTTGCTGTCCTTGGTATCCGAACTACCAGGGCTCTTGGTCATGTTGTTACTATGAGCTAGCCAGCTGTCCTCTCCCGCACAAAAGCGGGTCATGAGTGTTGTGAGGGCTGCCATGGATTTCGGCTTTTCCTGTCCTAGGTGCCGGGCAAGCCACTCATCACGGATGTTATGTTTGAAGGCTGCAAGGGCCTCTGCATCCGGACAGTCGACGATTTGATTTTTTTTGGTTAGGAACCGCGTCCAGAATTGTCTGGCCGATTCCTCTGGCTGCTGAATTATGTGGCTTAGGTCATCGGCGTCTGGTGGTCGCACATAGGTGCCCTGGAAATTGTCAAGGAATGCGGCTTCTAGGTCTTCCCAACAACCAATTGACTCCGCTGGCAAGCTGTTAAGCCAATGCCGAGCTGGTCCTTTAAGCTTGAGTGGGAGGTATTTGATGGCGTGTAGATCATCACCGCGGGCCATGTGGATATGAAGGAGATAGTCCTCGATCCAGACCACTAGATCTGTTGTGCCATCGTATGATTCAATGTTTACGGGTTTGAAACCCTCAGGGATTTGATGATCCATCACTTCGTCTGTGAAGCATAGTGGGTGTGCGGCACCTCTGTATTGGGCTATATCACGACACAGCTCAAATGAGCTTTGTCTACTGTGTTCGACCCAGCCGGAATTGCCATATCCGACGTAACGGTTATCATCACGTATCATGGGGCGCCCACGCGACCCGTAGATCAATCTTGTTTGCCTTGCCTTGTCCTCCACTATATCCCGCAGGTCTGGCGCATTTCCCCGCGCCTTGGTACTGTTTGAGCGGCGCCGGGGTGCGGCTTGAGTGGAGGGCCGAGAGGCCTCTCTGTCGCGGCCACGAGGTGGCCGGTCGGCCGTATCATGCGCTGGTGATGTAGGTTTAAGTGCTTCCTCCTCTAATCGGGGTAGCAGCCTGCGTTTTGGGTAGCTCTTGGAGGGGCGTTCGAGTTCATACTCTTCGGCCGCAAGGACTTCAGTCCATCTGTCGGCTAGAAAGTCTTGGTCAGCTCTAAGTTGTTGCTGCTTTTTTTAGGCTGCTTGCCGTGGCCATAAGCCTGCATTTGAAACGCTCCTGTTCGATGGGATCCTCAGGCACGACCAATTCGTCGTCGTCGAGGCTTGCCTCATCTTCGGAGGGAGGCATGTAATTATCATCCTCTACCTCTCTGTCTGCCACTCTCTCATGAGGGCTGGCTTCTCCATCCTCCTGCACTGAATCCTGCTGGAGGGGGTTGTCTTCGGCACTGTCCGGGGTGTTATTGTCTCCCGTGCCGGGATCACCATTTTTGCTGTGGCGGGATTTAGAGCGGCGCCGCTGACGCTGGCGCTTAGGCTGTATCTTGGAGGGGTCATCCTCCGTTGTTCCATCGCCATTCCCATCTTTTGGGATGTCCACCATGTAAATGTCGTATGACGAGGTGGCCTTCCAGTGCCCTGTAGGCGCTAGTTCTTGGTCGTCTCCTGCATCGTCATCCATACCATCGATGTCTTCGGAGTCGAAGTCGAGCATGTCGGTTAAATCATCGACAGTGGCTACGAAGTGGGTGGTGGGTGGGCTTTGAATTTCTTCGTCGTCCGCATCCCAACCTTCCTGACCATAATCCGGCCAGGGCACTCCTGATAAAGAGAGAGACTTTAGTGAATTCAGGATGTTGCCAAAGGGCGAGTGCTTAAAGATGTCCGCGGCAGTGAACTCCATGATCGGCGCCCAATCGGATTCGATTGGCAGGGGCACGGAAGGTTCGGAGTCAGGAGAGGAGTCCGGCACCTAGGAGTCACGAGCTTCGCAAAGGACAGGGTTGGTGTTCGGCTCAATCGTTGTTGAGATAGCAGCCCCCAAGGCGGTGTCCAGCCACCCGTCCTCGATCGGCGCAGTCGGCTCCGAGCTAAGGGTCGGAGCGGACACTTGTGCGGCCTCTAGGGCACTGTCCGGCGGCAGAGCTAGATCATGCCCATCGGGACAGTGCGGCGCGCTTGGCTGTGGCTCGAACCCGTCAAAGATCAAGTCTCCGCGGACGTCAGCCGTATAGTTCAAACTTCCAAATCTGACCTGATGGCCAGGGGCATAGCTTTCAATCTGCTCCAGATGGCCAAGCGAATTGGCCCGCAGTGCAAAGCCGCCGAATACGAAGATCTGTCCGGGGAGAAAAGTCTCACCCTGGACCGCATCGTTGTTGATGATCGGAGGAGCGATCGGGCCTAAAGATGACGACAGAGAGGAACTCTCAATGAAAGCACCAATGTCGGTGTCAAAACCGGCGGATCTCGGGTAGGGGGTCCTGAACTGTGCGTCTAGGCGGATGGTAACAGGAGACGAGGGACACGATGTTTTTACCCAGGTTTGGGCCCTCTCGATGGAGGTAAAACCCTACTCCTGCTTGATTAATATTGATGATATGGGTAGTACAAGAGTAGATCTACCACGACATCAGAGAGGCTAAACCCTAGAAGCTAGCCTATGGTATGATTTTTGTTCATCCTACAGACTAAAACCCTCCGGTTTATATAGGCACCGAAGAGGGTTAGGGTTACATAGAGTCGGTTACAATGGTAGGAGATCTACATATCCGTATCGCCAAGCTTGCCTTCCACGCCAAGGAAAGTCCCATCCGGACACGGGACGAAGTCTTCAATCTTGTATCTTCATAGTCCAGGAGTCTGGCCAAAGGTGATAGTTTGGCTATCCGGACACCCCCTAATCCAGGACTCCCACAGGGGGAGAGAGCCCCCCTTCTTCTTCTTCTTCCTTGACCTTCTCCCTAGATGGGAGAAGGGATTCCCCTCTGGTCCATGGTCTCCATGGCGTGGGAGGGGCGAGAGCCCCTCCGAGATTGGATCTGTCTCTCTCTATTTCTGCATTCCTGATTCTACCCTTTCACAATTTCTTATATTCCCGGAGATCCGTAACTCCGATTGGATTGAAACTTTGAACACGATTTTTCTTCGGATATTAGATTTTCTTGTGGTGAAAGAAGGGCAACAACCGCCTCACGGGGTGTCCACGAGGGTCAGGGGTGCACCCCTGCCTCATGGCCCCCTCGAGCATCATCTCACGTTGATTCCACTTCTCAAAATTCACATTTATAACATAAAAAATCTCCGTCAATTTTTATCCCGTTTGGACTCCGTTTGATATGGATTTTCTGCGAAACAAAAAACATGCAACAAATAGGAACTGGCACTGGGCACTGGATCAATATGTTAGTCCCAAAAATAGAATAAAAAGTTGCCAAAAGTATGTAAAAGTTGTAGAATATTGGCATGGAACAATCAAAAATTATAGATACGGCGAAGACGTATCAGCATCCCCAAGCTTAATTCATGCTCGTCCTTGAGTAGGTAAATGATAAAAAAGATAATTTTTGATGTGGAATGCTACCTAGCATAATCTTGATCATGTAATCTAATCATGGCATGAATATTAAGACACGAGTGATTCAAAGCAATAGTCTATCATTTTGACATAAAATAATAATACTTCGGGCATCCCAACAAGCAATCATGTCTTTCAAAATATCAATGCTAAAGAACGCTATCCCTACAAAATCATATAGTCTTGTATGCTCCCTTTTCTTAACACAAGGTACCCCTCATGCCTATCCCGGTGTCAGCCAAGCAATTGGTTCATACTTTTTAACGCGCTTCAGCTTTTTCAACCCTCACGCAATACATGAGCGCAAGCCATGGATATAGCACTACAGGCGGAATAGAGTATGATGGTGGAGGTTGTGTGGAGAAGACAAAAAGGGAGAAAGTCTCACATCAACGCGGCTAATCAACGGGCTATGGAGATGCCCATCAATTGATGTCAATGCGAGGAGTAGGGATTGCCATGCAACGGATGCACTGGAGCTATAAGTGTATGAAAGCTCAAACTGAAACTAAGTGGGTGTGCATCCAACTTGCTTGCTCATGAAGACCTCGGGCATTAGAGGAAGCCAGCCAAGTTCTATAATGAAAATTCCCACTAGTATATGAAAGTGATAACTCAAGAGACTCTCTATATGAATAACATGGTGATACTCTGAAGCACAAGTGTGGTAAAAGGATAGTAACATTGCCCCTTCTCTCTTTTTCTCTCATTTTTTTATTTTCATTTTTTTGGTGGGCTTCTTTGGCCTCTTTTTTTTATTTGGGCTTCTTTGGCCTTTTTTTTTAAGTCTGGAGTCTCATCCCGACTTGTGGGGGAATCATAGTCTCCATCATCCTTTCCTCACTAGGGCAATGCTCTAATAATGATGATCATCACACTTTTATTTAATTACAACTCAATATTACAAGTCGATATCTAGAACAAAGATATGACTGTATATGAATGCCTCTGGTGGTGTTCCGGGATGTGTAATGATCTAGCATAGCAAAGATATCAAAAAACGGACAAGCCATGAAAACATCATGCTAGCTATCTTACGATCATGCAAAGCAATATGACAATGAATGCTCAAGTCATGTATATGATGATGATGGAAGTTGCATGGCAATATATCTTGGAATGGCTATGGAAATGCCATGATAGGTAGGTATGGTGGATGTTTTGAGGAAGATATAAGGAGGCTTATGTGTGATAGAGCGTATCGTATCACGGGGTTTGGATGCACCAGCGAAGTTTGCACCAACTCTCGAGGTGAGAAAGGGCAATGCACGGTACCAAAGAGGCTAGCAATGATGGAAGGGTCAGAGTGCGTATAATCCATGGACTCACATTAGTCATAAAGAACTCATATACTTATTGCAAAAGTTTATTGGCCATCGAAGCAAAGTACTACTACGCATGCTCCTAGGGGGGTTGGTAGGAGTTAACCATCGCCCCCCCCCCTCCCCCCGACCTTCACACAAAGATAAATAATCAAAATACAATGCGCGCCAATTTGGTTACATAGTTAGGAGACCATACATGCATGCTTCGGGAATCACAAACCTTAACACCAATATTCTTACTAAACACAACCATTTACTAGAACCTCCCACATATTATCATATCTATATCGCAAAACTATTGCAAGGAATCAAACATATCATATTCAGTGATCTACAAGTTTTATGTAGGATTTTATGACTAACCATGTGAATGACCAATTCCTATCATCTCTCAAAATAGATATAAGTGAAGTAAGAGAGTTTAATTCTTTCTACAAAATATATGTCCATGCTCTAACAAATTTAAGTGAAGCAAAAGAGCATTCTACAAATGGCGGTTTTCTATGTGAAGAGAAACAGGCAATCCAAACTTCAAATGATATAAGTGAAGCACATGAAGCATTCTATAAAGCCATAGTCAAAAGATTTAAGTGAAGTGCAATGAGCATTCTATAAATCAACTAAGGACTATCTCATACCATCATGGTGTGCATAAAATAAAAGTGAAAACTAAATGCAAAATACGCTCCAAGATTTGCACATATCGCATGAACGAAACGAATTCGAAAACATACCAATGCTTGTTGAAGAAAGATGGGATGCCTTCCGGGGCATCCCCAAGCTTAGACGCTTGAGTCTCCTTGAATATTTACTTGGGGTGCCTTGGGAATCCCCAAGCTTGATCTCTTGCCTCTCCTCCTTTTCCTCATATCGAGACCTCCTCGATCTTCGAACACTTCATCCACACAAAACTTCAACAAAAAACTCGGTAAGATCTGTTAGTATAATAAAGCAAATCACTACTCTAAGTACTGTTGCAAACCAATTCATATTTTGTTTTTGCATTGTAGCTACTGTAATATAACTTCTCCATGGCTTAATCCACTGATAGAAATCTATAGTTTCATCAAAACAAGCAAACTATGCATCAAAAATAGAATCTGTCTTAAAAAGGACAGTCTGTAGTAATCTGAACATTCACCATGATTATGGTATCCCAAAAATTCTGAAAAAATTAGGAAAAATAAGAATTTTGTATATAAATACAGTGCAAAAAGCTTCAGAACCGTTTGACTTTCCAGTAAAAAATGTAAAATCGCGCACTACAGCCAAAGTTTGTGTCCTGCACCGCATAAACCAACAAGCATTGTAAACATCCTAAAGGCTAACCTTGGCACATTATTTTTATTTTTAAACTTTATAAAAGCACACAATAGAAATAAGTGACTCTCTAAAACTTCCGGGTTGTCTCCCTGGCAGCGCTTTCTTTAAAGCCATTAAGCTAGGCATATAATGCTCAAGTAATGATCCACCCGGATCCCAAGGTATATCAAAGCCAATTTTAATTAACAATGATTTGTGATTTAGTAGTGAGCACAAAGTAACATATATCATGCAACAACGAAGTCTAACTCTCTTCCTATGCATCGGCATGTCACAAAAGAACAATTCATGCACACCAAGTAAGGGTCAATGCATAGTATAAGCAGTTTCTTGCAATTCTATCATATTGGAAACGTAAAGAGGCGGAGATGTAGTTCCTCTCTCATAATAATTGCAAGTTGGAGCAGCAAGCACATGCATATTATATCAATCAAAATCATCATGTGTAGTAGTAAAATGCAACCCATCAATATAATCCTTAATAAGCACATACTTCTCTGATATAGTGTAGTTTGGAGAATTCAAAAAGATAATAGGACTATTATGTGTGGGTGCAATAGCAACAATTTCATGTTTAACATAAGGAACTATAGCAAGTTCATCTCCATAAGAATCATTCATATTAGCATCATGGCCACAAGCATAGCAAGCATCATCAAAAAGGGGTATTTCAAGAGAATCAATGGGATCATAATAATCATCATAGCAATCATCCTTCGGTAAGCATGAAGGGAAATTAAACAATGTATGAGTTAAAGAGTTACTCTCATTAGAATGTGGGCACAGGTAGCTAATCTGATCTTCCTCCTTTTGTTCTTCGCTCTCCTCGTCATCTTTTTCATCCAATGAGCTCACAGTTTCATCAATTTCTTCTTCCATAGACTCCTGCAAAATATTAGTCTCTTCTTGGACAGTGGAGGAGTCCTCGATATATAGTTTAACATAGGTATTAGAAGCATAATTATCATAGCAATATTTAAGTATGGCAAAATTTTCAAATTTGTAAAGAGTAGCATCATACTTTCCAATCAAAGAAGCAATTTCATAAGCACCCTTAAAAGCAAAAAATTCTTCAATTTGGTGAACATCATAGTAATTATAAACACCCTTAGCATACGAAGATACGATTCCATTATCACTAAACTCACATTGGTAGGGAAGGTGTTTCTTAGGGTCTTCAGAACAACAAGTAAAATCATATATTTCACATAAATTCCAAGCATAGCATTGCAAACGATGAATTTGATCCAGTAAAAGTTTCCCTTTTTGAGATAAGCGGTGTCGCACATAACAAGCATGCTCACCTAAAGATTTGCCCTCAACTAAGCTAGTTGAGGTTTCAGCATGAGCACATAGGGATCAAAGATGATCCAAGTAAAAACCTTCAGGAGTGTGATAGATTTTGAGTGGTTCTTCAACCATTGGTGTAGTAGGTACAACTAATTTTTTTGGTATTTTGCATTTCCTACCCATAACTAAAGATAGAAAACAAGAGCACAAAATAAAAACTACTTAGTGATAAAGCAAACAAGCACACACGAGAATATTCACCCCACGCTATAACTCCCCGGCAACGGCTCCAGAAACAAGGTCTTGATAACCCACAAGTATAGGGGATCAATTGTAGCCTCTTTCGATAAGTAAGAGTGTCGAACCCAACGAGGAGCTAAAGGTAGAACAAATATTCTCTCAAGTTATATCGACCACCGATACAACTCTACGCATGCTTAACGTTTGCTTTACCTAAAACAAGTATGAAACTAGAAGGACTTTGTAGGTGTTGTTGGATAGGTTTGCAAGAATATAAAGAGCACGTAAATAAAAACTACGGGCCTTTTAGATAAAGAAGCAATAAAGTTAGTATAGCGAGTGTGGAGAAGTGGTGGTAGGATTTGCGGAATTGTCCCTAAGCAATTGACTACTTTACTAGACCGATAGCAAGTTTTATGTGGGAGAGGCCACTGCTAGCATGGCATCCCTGACTTGGAATTCTATGCACTTATGATTGGAACTATTAGCAAGCATCTGCAACTACTAACGTTCATTAAGGTAAAACCCAACCATAGCATTAAGATATACCTATCTAGGCTTTAAAATATTCTTGATGACCCACAACCCATTAATGATAGCTTTCCTGATGAACAGTTAGCTGCAATAAATGTTTCTAATAGTACACCTTAGTATGTTGACCATGCTAATTATATTGTTGCTAAATACATACCACCTAGCTTTACATACCAACAAAAGAAAAATTCTTGTATGATTTAAGACATTACTTTTGAGATGACCCACATCTTTATAAACAAGGAGTAGATGGCATTATTAGACGTTGTGTACCTGAGCATGAAAAGGAAAAACTCCTACGGAAATGTCACTCCGAAGCTTATGGAGACATCACGTGGGAGACAGAACCGCTCATAAGGTATTGCAATCTAGGTTTTATTGGCCTGCTCTCTTCAAGGATGCACGTAAGTTCGTATTATCTTGTGATGAATGCCAAACAATAGGTAACATTGGTAAGTGTCAAGAAATTTCTATGAATTATTCACTTGTTGTTGAACCATTTGATGTTTGGGGATTTGATTTCATGAGACCTTTTCCTTCCTCTAATGGGTATACTCATATCTTGTTTGTTGTTGATTATGTTACTAAGTGGGTAGAAGCTATTCCAACTAGTAGTGATGATCTCAACACCTCTATTAAAATGCTTAAGGAAGTTATTTTCCCAAGGTTTGGAGTCCCTAGATATTTAATGACTAATGGTGGTTCACACTTTATTCATGGTGCGTTCCGTAAAATTCTTGCCAAGTATGATGTTAACTATGGAATTGCATCACCCTATCATCCTCAGTCTAGTGGTCAAGTTGAACTTGGCAATAGAGAAATAAAACTAATCCTACAAATGACTGTCAATAGCTCCCGGAAGAATTTGTCTCAGAAACTAGATGATGCACTTTGGGCTTATAGAACAGCATATAAAAATCCTATGGGTATGTCTCCCTATAAAATGGTTTATGCAAAATCTTGTCATTTGCCTCTTGAGTTAGAACATAAAGCATATTGGGCAATTAAGGAACTCAACTATGATTTCGAACTTGCTAGTGAAAAGAGGTTATTTGATATTAGCTCATTAGATGAATGGAGAACCCAAGCTTATGAAAATGCCAAGATATTTAAAGAAAAAGTTAAAAGATGGCATGATAAAAGAATCCAAAAGCGTGAGTTCAAAGTTGGAGAATATGTTCTTTTGTATAACTCTCATTTCAGTTTCTTTGCAGGAGAACTCCTCTCCAAATGGGAAGGACCCTATGTTATTGAGGAGGTTTATCGATTTGGAGCTATCAAAATAAATAATGCCGAAGGTACTAACCCGAAGGTTGTTGATGGGCAACGAATAAAGCATTATATCTCAGGTACGCCTATTAATGTTTAAACTAATATTATCCAAACTATGACACCGGAAGAGCACATAAAAGAAACCTTACGGAACACTCCAGAATCGTGAAAAAGAGGAGGTACGTGATACGGTAAGTAAACGGACTCCGAAAAAACCGCAAAAATATTTTTTGTCAGTTTTGGGATATTATAAAAATTAGGAAAATAAGAAACTACCAGGAAGGTGAGCCTGGTGGGCACAAGACACCAGGGCGCGCCTGGCAGACGTGCCCAGGTGGGTTGTGTCCACCTCATGTACCTTCCAGACTCCGTTTTTCTTCTGTCTTGCTTGTTTCCCAAGATAAAAATATCTTTATATACCCCCCGAACCTGTTGACCTCCGTATCGTGGAGAAATCTCCTGTTTTCTTTTCCTATTGTTTTCCCAACAGATCTAAAAATATGTCATCTCAAGATTCCGGGAAGGAGAGACGAGATTCTTATCAACCTTTAGATAAAAATATCTTCAAGAACACCTATCCCTACATATGGTTTTCTGATGAAGAAGATGAAGATGAAACAGTCCCTCCTCGCTTCCTGAAGGAAAGCAAGGAAGCATTATGCAAGAGGATACTAAAGCTCGAGGAGGAGAATGATGAGTTGAGGATAGATAATTTCTACCTCCGAAACAAGTTAGAGAAAAGGGACAAGATCGCCACTACTTCATCACCACCACCTCCTTCTTCATCACCAAAATAAAATTGAGTATCGGGTATGGGCACTCCCCTTGGCTTTCACCAAGCTTGGGGGAGGTTCCCCGGTATCCTATCACCTCCATTATCTTTTGCCTTTACTTTTTTTAGCTCGATCCATAGTTATCTTTTTCTTTAGATGAATAAAAGTTTAGTTCGATCCTTTCTTTCCAAGAGTTTGCTGAGTGATCTATCTTTGTAATCGTGTGCGAGATATATAATAAAGTTTTGTTTGAGTTTTGCTTCTTTTACTTTCATGTTTCAATAAAAAGAAAGGAAATAAATGAAAAATATCATATGCTAATCTTATGGTAAGTGATGACATCACACAAGGAAAAGTATAAGCAGAAAATTTTATTGTAGATTAACAATTATAGCATTGTACCGTCTGGGCCGCTGGTGACACGCGGTCGTCGCCCGAAGGCCGTGGCACCCATTTCTACTGCAGAAGTTCGTCGTAGCACCAGGTCCACCAAGTACAATGGCTTCAGAGTTAACATGCCCACTGACAACCGCACTGTCATCTCCAAGGTTAAGCCAAGGATTATACGTGTTGTGGGCTCCTCTTCTTCTGTCAATGCTGAGCAGGTTCACTGTGAAATCCCCCCCCCAACCCCCATTTCTGCATTGCAAGATATTGGCATCGACAGGTGTGCTGTCCCTGCTGAGGAGTTAACTGAAGATGTGCTCTTGGTTGTGCCATCTAGCGCAGCGGCAACTGTTGATGAAGCCGCGGCCACCTCTTCTGCTCCTGGGGATGTTGATGCTGGAGGCCGTGGTACTCCCAGCTCCACTTAATTTTGTGTGATTCTTATGTCTCTTTTGCGCTCTTGGAATGTCCTCTCATGGAATATTCGTGGTCTTAACTCTGAACCTAAGCAGTTAGCACTTCATAATGCTATTATCTCTAGTGGTTGCATGATTGTCTGTTTACAAGAAACCAAAAAAACCTCGTTTGATCTTGCTTTCATCAAATCGTGTTGTCCACGCCAGTTTGATCAATTCGCTTTTGTTCCTTCTTAGGGTGCCTCTGGCGGTATTGTTACGATTTGGAAGAGCTCCATGTTTACTGGTTCAGTGTTATTCTATGAAAATTTTGCGCTAGTCATCAGTTTCACCAGCACGCAATCTCGGCAAACTTGGACGCTAGCTAATATTTATGGGCCATGTACTGGAGATGACCGTGACACTTATACGAATTGGCTACATGAACTGGACATACCAAACACACGGGACTGGCTTTTGCTAGGTGATTTTAATTACATCCGTGCACCTGATAACCGGAATAAACCTGGCGGTAGTGTCCATGACATGTTCACTTTTAATGACATCATTCGAACGCAGAACCTTATTGAGCTTCCAGTCAAAGGTCAAGCCTATACATGGAGTAATATGCAGCTTGATCCATTACTCGAACAGTTGGATTGGTTCTTCACGTCCCTGCACTAGACTAACATATACCCTAAAACCCTAGTCAAGCCCCTTGGTAAGCCTGTTTCCAACCATATACCATGCGTTGTCTCCATTGAAACCAGCATACCACGCAGTAAAATTTTCAGATTTGAATCATATTGGATTTTGCACCCTGGCTTCATGGATGTTGTGCGTAACTCTTGGAGCAAACCAGTGCACTCAACCAATGCGGCCACTATTCTTTGTCGTAAATTTAAAGCTCTCAGACATGCCCTCAAGTCTTGGAGCAAGAACATCTCTCGTCTGGTGATAGCCATCGACAATTGTAATCAATCCTTGGCCAATATCGATGAACTGGAAAACAAAACACCTCTCATCATACCTGAGAACAACTACAGAAACATACTCAAGAAGCACCTTTTGAGGCTCCTGCAATATCAGAAACTTTACTGAAAAAATGTTGCACTATCCGCTGGGTTAAATTCGGAGACGAAAATACGAAGTTTTTTCAGGCTGTTGCCATGGAACGCTATCGTAATAACAATATTTCTTGTTTTCTCGATAATGAGTGTCACCAAGTGGAGGATCACACCAGCAAGGAGGCTCTACTCTTTCAAACTTACAAAATCTGCCTGGGCACAATATCTCCCGCTGAGATGAAATTTGACCTGCCTACACTGATCCAACATTCCACCAATCTTGATCATCTAACAGAGCCTTTCATGCCTGAAGAGATTGACGCAGTTGTTAAGGAGATGCCGCCTAATCGAGCCCCTGGACCAGACGGTTTTAGTGTTGCATTCCTTAAAGCTTGTTGGCCTTTGATCAAGTCTGATTTCTATGCCTTGTGCTCCCAATTCCACGCCGGAGATCTTGACCTAACGAGCAGCAATGATGGCCCTATCACTTTGATACTGAAGGTTCATTCGCTGGAGTCAGTTAATGATTACAAACCGATAACTTTACTCAATTGTTGCCTCAAATTAATCACCAAACTTCTGGCAAATCGACTGCAAAGGATCATCTTGAAACTGGTTCACCGCAACCAGTATGGTTTTCTCAAAGGCAGGACCATTCAAGACTGCCTGGCTTGGGCTTTCCAATATATACATCAATGTCATGCCTCCAAGAAGAAAATCATCTTGCTCAAATTAGACTTTGCCAAAGCCTTTGACACAATTGGCCATGACCCTATGATCAACATCATGTGTCACATGGGATTGAATGACAAATGGCTCAACTGGATTCGTTGCATTTTCTCCTCTGGGCGATCATTAGTTCTGCTTAATGGTGTTCCCGGCCGCCAATTTCATTGCAAAAGTGGAGTTCTTCAGGGTGATCCTCTCTCCCTGCTACTCTTTGTCCTGGCGGCTGACCTCCTTCAGGCTGCGATCAACAATGCCTTTCATCAGGGGTTGATTGAGCTGCCATTTCCCTGCCCTGGTCAAACAGAGTATTCGGTCATCCAATATGCGGACGACACAATCCTAGCCCTCCCATCCTACCCTCGTCGGGCTCAACTTCTCAAGACAATTCTCTCTGATTATGCAATGTCCATCGGCCTCAAGATCAACTTCAGCAAGTCCACTCTTATTCCTATCAATCTTGATGACGCCTCCCCATATAAGCTCATATCTTTGGATGCTTGATTGGCGTCATCAAGATTGATGGCGTGACTGGCCTGATGCCTTTTGGTGGCGTGA
This sequence comes from Triticum timopheevii, assembly GCA_963921465.1. Taxonomy (NCBI): domain Eukaryota; kingdom Viridiplantae; phylum Streptophyta; class Magnoliopsida; order Poales; family Poaceae; genus Triticum; species Triticum timopheevii. The sequence goes on from OY997270.1 coordinate 376,588,677, forward strand.
CTGCTTAAACTCACACCACAATACCGTGGGATCTCACGTGTCCAGGTGGTTGATGGAACGTCTGCCCATGTTTGGAAAGATCTTTGGTTGGATAACACTTGGGAGATCTCGCATCCTCGGGCCTTTTCGTTTGCTCTGCATGAACACGCGTCTGTTAAGGATTTCTTGGAGAGCACTTCACTGCATGAGCTCTTCCATCTACCCCTCTCTCCTGAAGCCCTTTTAGAAGTTCGTGACATGCAATCTATGGAGTCACACCTTGACCCCTTTACGACTTCCACTAACATATGGCACTATACCTAGGGGACAATGGATTTCAAGGCTGTGGACTATTACAAATTTTGTTTCAGGAATGTTCAATCACACCCAACTTTCAAGCTTCTGTTGAGATCCAAAATCACAATGAAAATCAAAGTTTTCAGGTGGCTACTACTTCATGACCGTCTAAACACAAGAAACATGTTGAAACACCGCCATTACAACATTGGTGAGGTCTTTGATTGCCTCCTCTATGGACAGAACGTTGAAGAGACGGTCGACCACATGATCTTCACTTGCTCGTCCAGCCATTCTTGTTGGGAGAAACTTGCTATTAGCTGGCCTGCTTTCAACTCAAGACTTGACTTGATCGATCAAACCAATGAGGCTGGGCATGGACCTCTCTTCATGGGAATTTTCCTCACGGCGGCCTAGAGTTTGTGGAAGGAACGAAATAACAAACACTTTAGAGGGATCTGCCCTAGCACCGCATTGGCTGGCACGATTCAAAGAAGATTTTAGTCTCCTTCAATACAGGCTGAAAGAGGTCCATAAGACCACTGTAACTACTTTGTGTAACTCCGTAGCCTAGTCACACCTACCTGACTTTTGCAGTGTTTGTTGGTGCAGTGCTTCACTTTGACACCCCTCCCTTGCTGTGAGGGGTGATGGAGGAACACCACCTTGTAACACCTATGTAACCTATGTAACATTTTACATATATAAATATATACAAATATAGTAGGAGCATCTCCTACTGTCTTCCCATCAAAAAACAATTATAGCATTGATCAATGATGCAACTCATGAAAGAATTGATAAGGGAAGAAAATATTCACATGCAAATACACTATCCTGGAAATCTTTTGTGATTTTGAGCACCCATCAAAATATTATATGCCAAAATTGTTGACGTTGGACAAGGAAGACAACGTAATGATTTATGTTTGTTCATATTCACATAGAAGCTATATTGTCATAGATCCTTCAACATGTGGTGCTTGCCCCTATCTCTGCTAGCCAAAAATTCCGCACTAAGTAGAGATACTACTTGTGCATCCAAAACCCTTAAACCCAAATCTTGTTTTTAGAGTCCACCATACCTACCTATGGATTGAGTAAGATCCTTCAAGTAAGTTGTCATCGGTGCAATAAGGCAATAAAAATGCTTCTAAAAGTGTTAGATCATTTAGTGTAAGAGAAAATTGAGCGTTGTACGAACTTGTGATGGCGAAGAATAAAAGTGACAGAATGCATAATAAAGGTTGCCATCATAAGGGGCAATATAACGTGACATTCTCTTGCACTAAGGGGTTGAGCATACAAACAAAAAGCGCATGGCAACCTCTACTTCCCTCTGCGAAGGGCCTATCTTTTACTTTTATGTATTTACTTTCATGCAAGAGTCAAAGTTTTTCTCTCTATTCCTTTTTATTTTCTCCTTTGGCAAGCATCATGTGGTGAGGAAAGATCTAGACACATATATCCAGTTGAAAATGGGTAGCATGAGTTATTATTGTTGACATCACCCTTGAGGTGAATACGTTGGGAGGCGAAACTGTAACGACCAGACCTCGAACGGTCAAGTCTCTGTGCATAGTGTCATCCCTGGATCGGTAATGTTGACATGCACAGTACTCGAGGAATTATAACAGAGTTTCAATCACACACTTATTACATTGAGTCCTCATAAAGAGTACTATTACAAAAATAAATCATGGCTGAAGGCCATCTAAACTAGATAACATCGGAAGGCTTCAAAGGTAAATGAGTCGATCAACTCCAACGGCATAGCTGAGTGCAAAACAATGACCTATCACACCTTATTCGTCGTCTGAGTAGTCTGCAACATAAGACGTTGCAGCCCGAAATGGGTCAGCACATGGAATATGCTGGCATAGTTACACTGTAAAGGAATGATAATGCAAAAACTATATCTACATGCAATATTTGGCCGGTGGAGGCTGTAAGTTTCATGGTTTTGCATAAATCCAACTTTTCCCTACAACAAAGGAATAAATTTATTTAACTACTCCCATGTTGCCCATTATTTGAGAAGGTTCCTCCAACTCAAATCCCAAATAAAAGTATCATCATTAACCCATCATCAAAATTAATTAAAGTAAGATGTTGAGATCACATCAATAGATTCAAGTACTAGGTACTCAAGACGCCCATAACCGGGGACACGGCTAACCATGATTAGTTTATACACTCTGCAGGGGTTTGCGCACTTTTCCCCACAAGACTCGACCGCATCCATGATCGGATGATCGAGACATAGCCTTTCTGAAGCATTAACTCTCTACTCCGGGTAGACAGTACCACCTATAACCCTCTACATCTGCTAGTCTACCTCTTCAAGAGCTCACGCAACTTACTCAACTATGCCAAAGCCCATAATGGCTTGTGGCTGCACACGGAAGTTTCTAGCATGAATAATCTTATGATCCCTTTGAGCCTGGGTGGCATTCCATAGGATAATCACACGGGTACTCCGGGATTTCCAAAACAGACAACACCGGGTACTCCAGGTGCCACAACCAATCCACCCAGATTTGTATTAAAGTTGCCACCTTAATGTTATCCAATTAAAATAACTCTCAAACTTCCATGTGTGAATCACGATCCAGTACCCGTCTACGAGCATGGCTAAGCAATAATAAGCATAACGTGTATTCCTGGGGTGATCAAAAGCTATTAGGTTCCTACGTCAAGTACTACAACCAAAACCACATGTTCCGAATCCTACCAATGCAATTATTTGTGGGGCAGAACTAATGCATAGTAAAAACTAGGTATAGAAGAGTATGATCAAAGTGTAATTTGACTTGTTGATGATCTGCAAACTCTAGCAATTCGTAGTAACAAGCTTCGCACTCCGCGTAATCTAGCGTAGACAAACAATAGCATACATAAGCAATCACTCAAAGGAAACACGAGCAAACTCGAGAAAAGATCCAAATCGAACACGAAATAAGCAATCGGCTTAAACTAACAAGAGTCAAAACCTAACAGCATTATTAACATGTGAATTAGATCTTAACAAAAAATACATGTGATTAGCTATGGTTTGCAAAAAGATTCAACTCAAACGGAGCAACGAAACTCAAGATACGAACGAAACAAGATCTTTTACTAATCTGGACTAAAGTAAAATTTTACAGTACCAAAATCATGTTCAAGTTGATTAACTGGAAAGAGGGCTTCGAGACGAGGACTTAGGCATTGGTTTCGTCTAATTTGGATAAACGAGTAAAAAGTTATACAAGATGAAAGATCGGGGGCAGAATCGCGATAAAACAATACTCGCAGATAAATCCCTAGAAAATAAAATAAAAAGAACAGACTAACGAACAAACATTCATTGTCTGAACCTAACCGGCGAACAACGTTTGTTAAAAGGAACGAACGGACGAACGTCCGCCAAATAAATAAACCGATGAAAAACCGAACTGATCTATAAAAAAACAGATCTAGGGTTTATAAAAAACCGACGGTTTTTACCTAACCCGAAAAGAAAACGACCGGCGGCGACAGCGGCGGCTTCCGATGAGTCCAGCGAGGTGGGGCGGCGGCTCCGGTGGGTGGCGGGGGGCGGCACGGGGTGGCGCAAGGCAGCGGCGGCGGCGGCGCTGGTGGCGGGGTGCGGCGGCGGGGCGATGTGGGGACAAGGGTGCTGATTGGCGGCGGCTTATAAGGGCGGGGTGGCAGCGTTGGCTTGGGGGAGGGGCCGGCCCGGGGAGAGTCCGGCTCAGACTCCCCTCGGCGTCCGTGCGCGGCATGGCGGCGGGGGAAGGGGGCGGCGCGTGGTGTGGGCCGGCTGGGCTCCGGCCCAGTCGGTCCGGGAAAGATTTTTTAAAATATTTCGCCCAAACAGAAAAATCCTAATAAAATATAAAAATATTCTAAAAATGCCAAAAAACAATTTTCACCGTCTAAATGAAATATTTAGAACAAAGTGAACATTTTTTTGGCGTAAAAATGCAATTTTGAAAAATGCATATTTTCTAATTCAAATAAAATAGCAAATAAAATACCAGAAAATCATAATTTGGTTTTAAAATTCTTTCTCCATTATTACTCTTAATTTGAAAAAGTCATATTGTCTTCTCTCATTTATTTTTTATATTGGAAATAATTGGAGAGAAAAATTATAAAACCAAATTGATCCTTTCTTCAAATTTGAAATAATTTCAAATAGGAAGTTTGTGAAACCTCCAACTCTCTCCGTGGGTCCTTGAGTTGCTTAAGATTTCTAGGATCTCAACCGAAATGCAAGAATAAATATGATATGCATATGATGATCTATGTATAACATCCAAATTGAAAATTGGGATGTTACAGAAACTGTAAGCCCCTATCTTTCTATGTGTTCGGTTGAAACGTTTTGCTCATGGGTACGGGTTGAGTGTTAGCAATCATAGAAGACTAAATGATGGTTGAGTATGTGAACTTGCCAAAAGGCTGCGATACATGACCCTTCCTGAAAAGATGATGAATTGTAGTTGCAAAGTTGACTGAGAACATAGTTTGTTGGTTTCCAGTAGAGTTTATACTTTATACTTTGATGTTGTGATGAATTGTTACTTGTTCATGAAAATTCTATGATAAAAGTTATATGATAATAGTTTTATGTTAAAGTTCGTTATTTTCATAATAAGTTACATGATGCTTCTATGTCCGTATTTTTGTTTTTATCGACACTTCTCTCTCTCTCTCTCTCTCTCTCTCTCTCTCTCTCTCTCTCTCTCTCTCTCTAAGCATCTGGACATGTTTTCGATTTCGGATTTCGCTTGAGGACAAGCGAGGTCTAAGCTTGGGGGAGTTGTATGTCCATTTTACATCATGTTTACCTACTGTTATTTATGTTGTTTTATTGCATAATAATGCATTTTGGGGTAATTATAATGCCTTTTCTCTCATAATATGCAAGGTATACACAAGAGGGGAGAATTCTGGCAGCTGGAAATCTGGACCTGGAAAAGCTACGTCAAGCTACCTATTCTGCACAACTCCAAATGAGGTGAAACTTTACGAGGATTTTTTATGGAACAAATAAGAATTTTTGGATTCAATAAGTACCATAGGAGGGCCACCAGGTGGGCACAACCCACCTGGGCACGCCAGGGAGCCCAGGCGTGCCCTGGTGGGTTGTGCTCACCCAGGCCCACCTTCGGTGCCCCTCCTCTGGTACACAAGTCATTGTGACCTAGAAAAAAATAAGGAGAGGACTTTCTGGACGAAGCGCCACCGTCTCGAGGTGGAACTTGGGCAGGAGCACTTTTTCCCTCCAGTGGAGCGATTCCGCCGGGGTAAATTCCCTCCCAGAGGGGGAAATCATTGTCATCATCATCACCAACAACTCTCCCATCTTGGGGAGGGCTATATTCATCAACATCTTCAACATCACCATCTCATCTCAAACCCTAGTTCATCTCTTGTGTTCAATCTTTGTACCGGAACTATAGATTAGTGCTTGTGGGTGACTAGTACTATTGATTACATATTTTAGTTGATTACTATATGGTTTATTTGGTGGAAAATGATATGTTCAGATCCATTATGCTATTTAATACCCCTCTGATCTTGAGCATGATTATTATTTGTGAGTAGTTACTTTTGTTCTTGAGGTCACAAGAGAAATCATGTTGCAAGTAATCATGTGAACTTGATATGTGTTCGATATTTTGATGATATGTATGTTGTGATTCCCTTAGTGGTGTCATGTGAACGTCGACTATATGACACTTCACCATGTTTGTGCCTAAGGGAATGCATTCTGGAGTAGTTATTAGATGATGGGTTGCGAGAGTGACAGAAGCTTAAACCCTAGTTTATGCGCTATTCCGTAAGGGGCCGATTCGATCCAACATTTTAATGCTATGGTTAGAATTTATTCTTAATACTTTTCTCGTAGTTGTAGATGCTTGCGAGGGGGTTAATCATAAGTAGGAGGTTTTTTCAAGTAAGAACATCACCTAAGCACCGGTCCACACACATACCAAATTATCAAAGTAGCGAACACGAATTAAGCCAACATGATGAAAGTGACTAGATGAAATTCCCGTGTACCCTCAAGAACACTTTGCTTATCATAAGAGACTGTTTTAGCCTGTCCTTTGCCTCAAAAGGATTGGGCTACCTTGCTGCACTTTTGTTACTACTACGTTACTTGCTCATTACAAATTATCTTGCTATCAAACTACTCTGTTACTTACAATTCCAGCACATGCAGACATTACGTTACTGAAAACCACTTGCATTTCCTTCTGCTCCTCATTGGGTTCGACACTCTTACTTATCGAAAAGGCTACAATTGACCCCATATACTTGTGGGTCATTAGTTGTCGGTCTTGCACTTGTGTCATCCAACTCCTACGACATATTTGACTCACCAGATGAAGGGATTGGAAGATGCTTCATGGCTAAAGGCCCCAAGGTATCACACCCCGAGTATGTTGATTTCAATAGTGATTAAGATGATTTGCTAGGTAATGATGATTTACTTGTTGACAATACAAGTGATGAAAAATATGATGAAATTGCTATTAATCATGCTAATCAAGATGAAACGAATGACAATGATAAGAAGGAGATTGAGCATCTAACTAAAGAACTAAACACTCTTAAGTTAGCTCATGAAACTACTTTAGAGGATCATCGAGAGCTTTCAAAGACTCATGAGAAGCTATGCTTTGAGAAGGTCAATTTAGAGCAAGAGCATGGGTTCTTAAAAGCAATCAATGATGATCTTCGAAAGAAAATTTCTTCTTACATTGCCAAGCATTTGCTCTTGTCTACTTACATGCCACAAGTAAGATCTAGCAACAAGAGCAAGAAAGACTCTTCTTCTAGTAGTAACAATAATCATGCTAAATCCAATATTGTTGCTTCTGGTAGTTCTCTTGATTCCACTAATGATTCTCTTAGCCAAGTTACACTTAAGCAAGAAAATAGCTTATTGAAGGGAATTATGGAGAAAGGTGTTTACAAGAGCCTTGCTGGAAGTAAGCAATTTGAGGAAATTGTACCCAAGCAACTAAGGCACTGGAAGAATCAAGGTATTGGTTTTGAACGAAAATTCAATGCCAATGGAGTTGAGTGGGAAGAAGATCAATACCCCAAGACGAAGTTTGTTCCTCAACAAGAGAAGCATGACCCTACTTCTTTCAAGGGAACACACGCTCAAGATGATCTTCCACCACAAGACCACAAGCAAAAAGGCAAGGACAAGCTTCAAGAGGAGATTGATGCACTTGAAGAAACTCCTAAGGTCTTGGTCAAGTGGGTTCCCAAGACTACATCAACTTCTACTTCATCAAGTATGACTACAGCTCCAAGGATTCCCATCAAGTTGATGTGGGTCCCAAAGAAGAAGAGCTGGAGAGTTCTTGAGGGTGACTCCGCCAACATACTTCATTCATATTCATTTTGGCAAGGACAAGTGCAATCAACTTCCATATCTTGCACTAGTTCAAGGAGTCACAAACCCTCTTGTTGGTAAGTCAAGGGACAAAGTAGCTGAATGCTTCCATGGACATCATCATATGTGTAATTCACTCTATGTCTATGGATTTCCTTGTTTGTTCCTTGTGGGACTAACCCATGTAGGTATTGAAAGTGCAACTCGCTCCAATGGATTGCTCCTAATGATCTACATTAACATTGAGCATCCACATCTTCAACATCTACGTGAAGTCATCATCGACAAAAACCAAGGTTAGTTCATCCCTCTTAAGGGGGGATATCACATCTAGGGGGATTTGCTCTAAGAATTGAGGTAAAGCAACTCTAATGGTGTGAACACAACAATGCTTTATGTAAAAGTGGTAACCCCACTTGTACTTAAACGATGAGTATGATCTATGATCAAATGTTCTCATTTGGCTCCTAAGTCAATATACTCATATATATAGATGACCTAGTCATCGCCAATTGCTTGATAGATGCTAAAGTGTTTGTGCATGCTGTGCCACATATTTCATTTGCTATCTTATTATGTGAGCATGTTGGATGCATAATTTTCTCCATTCAAGGACATCCATTTGTTGCTTTGATTGTTTGCTTTTTCTTTTTGCCAAATGGATGGACAAGAATGCCTAAGTACTCCCTCTAGCTATCTATGCTTTTCTCGTCTCAAACTCTATTCATGCTACATCACAAAGCTTGAACAAGTCGAATTCGGACCCTCCGGGTGAGGAGCACTCGGAGCCACCGATCCATCAAGGGCTTGAACTTCCAAAACATCTTAATACATCTCGGTTCGACTGATTCACTATACTCGGTCTCAATGAATTCATTAAGTTGATCTAGGTTTTCACCTCGGTGCAACCGATTTGAACAATTCGGTCACACCGAGTTGCAGTAACTGCTAGCAGTTTTGCATCTCGGTGCCACCGAGTTGTTCCACTCGGTCACACCGATAGTGACTGCGTATATATACTGCGCGTTGAAATTTTGTAAACTCCTCCAAACCACTCGTCCTGTAGCGACCACGATCCCAATGGACCGAAGTCTCTGTGTTTAAGTGTCATCCCTAGATCAGTATGCTGACACGCACAGTACTCGAGGAATTATAACAGAGCTCAATCACACACTTATTACATCGAGGTCCTCATAAAGAGTATCTGTTACACAAATAATATGGTTGAAGGCCATCTAAACGAAATAACTATGAAAGCTTCAAAGATAAATGAGTCCATCAACTCTAACGGCATAGATGAGTGCATGACAATGACCTATCACACCTTATTCATCGTTGGCAAAGTCTGCAACATGAGACGTTGCAGCCGTGTAGGTCAGCACATTGAATATGCTGGCCGAGTTACACTGTAAAGCAATGAATGCAAGAACTATATCTACATGCATATTTGGCTGGTGGAGGCTCTAAGTTTAATGTTTTGCATAAAGCGAATTTTTCCCTACAACAAAGGAATAAATTTTATTTACTACGAAGTTAAACCAATATTTGAGAAGGTTCCTCCAACTCAACTCCCATCATTTAGCAAGTATCATCATTTAACCCAATTCAATTAATTAAAGAGTGATGAGATCAACAATAATATCCACTTCTAGATACTCAAGATGTCCATAACCGGGGACATAGCTAACCATGATTAGTTTATACACTCTGCAGAGGTTGCGCACTTTTCCTCGCAAGACTCGACCGCATCCATGATCGGAAGATCGAGACATAGTCTTTCTGAAGCATTAACTCTCTACTCTGGGTAGACCGGTACATCTACTTTCCCCTACATCTGCTAGTCCACCTCTTCAAGAGCTCACACAACTTACTCAACTATGCCAGAGCCCATAATGGCTTGTGGCTGCACACGGAAGTTTCTAGGCATGAAATATCATATGATCCCTTTGATCCTGGGTGGCGAACCAAGGAAAAATCACACGGGTACTCCGGGATTTCCCAAATGGGCAAGCATTGGATTCTCCAGGTGCCCCAACCAATACACCCAGATGTGTATTAAAGTTGCCACCTTAATGTTAACCAAAATTAATATCTCTCACAACTTCCATGTGTATCACGATCCAATCCTCGTCTACAAGCATAGCTAAGCAATAATTGAGCATAATGTATATTCCCGGGGTGATCAAAGGTATTAGGTTCCTACCTCAAGTACTACAACCAAACCACAATGTTCCCAATTCTACTCATGCAATTATTTGAGGGGCAATACTAATGCATAGTAAAAACTGGGTATAGAAGAGTATGATCAAAGTGTAACTTGCCTTGCTGACGATCGGAAAACTCTAGAGATTCGTAGTAACAAGCTTCGCACTCCGGAAAATCTAGCGTAGACAAACAATAACATACATAAGAAATCAATCAAACGATGCAAAGGGAAATCGAGAAAAGATCCAAATAAAACTCGAAACAAGCAAATGACTAAACTAAACAGAAAGAATCAACTCAAACGGAGTTACGAAACTCAAGATACAAAAGAAACAATATCGAATACTAATCTGAACAAATCTCAATTTTTAAATTGTCAAAATCATGTTCAAGTTGGTTTACTAGAAAGAGGGGATCGTTAAGAAGATTTAGGCGTTGGTTTCATATAATTTGGACAAACGAGCTAAGAGTTATGCTAGTTTGAAAATCAGGGGCTTAATCGCGATAAAACTATTCATAGATAGGTCCCTGGGCGAAAATAAACAGAAAAAGAAAAATCTATCGGACGAATGTCCGCTAACAGAAACTAACAAACGAATTCGTTCGTTAATAGAAACTAAAGGGTGAATGTTCGTTATATAACGATCTAAAATAATTAAACTGATCTATTCTAATAAACCAAAAAAACCGAACTAAACCAACGAACCAGAAAAACAATAAAATAAACCGATCTAGGGTTTACCAGTTTGTCCGACAAGAACCGGCGGCGAACTCCAGCGGTCGCAGCAGCTTGCGGTGTAGGGCGGGGCTTCGGCGATGGCAGCGGCTAGCGCGGGCGGTAGCAGTGGCAGCGGCGGCGTAAGCGGCGAGCGGCAGCGCGGAACGGCGGTTGCGGTGCAAGCGGGCGACGGTGCGGCTGCAATGGCAGAGGGAGGCAGGGCTGCGAGTTGTGGGGGAAAGAGGGGGCGGCGGCAGCTTATAAGGAGGTGGGGTTGCCCGACTTGGGAAAGGGGGCACCTGGCGGCGGTGGTCCGGACTCGGACTCCACCAGAGTCTGGCGGCGCTACGGGAAGGCGGAGGCGGTAGGCGAGCTGGGCCGTGGCCCGGCTTCGTCTGGGCCGGCCCAGGTGAACTTTTTTTTAAAATAGTGTCGCGAAGAAAAATCCTAATAAGATAAAATAAAAGTCCTAAAAATTCCAGGAACAATTTTCACCATCCCTACCTAATATTTCGGAGAAAGCGAACATTTTCCCGGTCTAAATGCAATTTTTAAAAATGAATGACTTTCTCTAATTCAACCGAATAAAACTTGCAAATAAAATTCGAATAAAATAATTTGACTTCTAAATTTCTTTTCCAATATTTCTCCTCTGTTTTTAAGAGTCATTTTATCTTCTCCCTTCATTTTATTGTTTTGAAATAATGGGAAAGAATTTGTTGGAATCAAATTGATCCACTTTTCAAATTTGAAATAAATTCAAAAATGAAAATTATATGAAACCTCCAACTCTCTCATGCGGTCCTTGAGTTGCTTAAGATTTCTTGGATCACAACCAAATAAAAAACAAAATGCAATAAATAATGAATGCATATGGATAATCTATGTATAACATCCAAATTGAAAATTGGGATGTTACACGTCCGCGCCTCCTAGCTGTGCCGCCCCCTTGGTCTTCGGATCGTCTCTATCGTCGCCATCGTCCTCCTGCCGCTGGACTCCGTCGCTGTCAATGGAAATCTCACCGTCGTTGTTGCCATAGCATGTTCATCGCCAAGTTAGGGTACAGACTCGACCTCTTTGTGTGTTCCTTTTTTCGATTCTTGCACAGAGATCATTGCCATTATTTTTACCATGAATGAGATCAATCTATCCACCAAAAAGTTCCATTAGAATAGATTTGATGCAAAAACTTAGGGTTAGGTTTCCGCCGAACTCATCTCGGACCGACCGATCTGAGGATCTCGGTCTCACAGATTTGGCTCGGGCCATTTCACAGGTACAACTCGGTCTGACCGAAGCGTACTAATCGGTGTGACCGAAATCACTCACTATGTGAAACCCTAGCATCTTGGAGTCACCAAACTGCATTTCGTTCTGACTGAAATTGCATGTTTAGACTGTGTTGTTGCTTTGGTGTCACTGAGTTTGTCATATACGTAACTCTGAAATGCTTTCTACGGAAAACTAAAGTTAAGTTTTTGACTCTATTTTTTGAAAAATAGTTGTGCTTTGTGATGCTCATCCACTCTACCTATACCTATCTATTCACAGGGTCAGTTTCAGAGATATCAAAGGGCAGTGACATTCAGAACAGGTCTAAGGAGCAGGTGAATCTCAGTGAGGGCACTAGTCCCTCCAATAGCAGTTATGATGATGGTAGCAGAAGCACTCCAAGCAACTTGCCTAAGGCTGCTACTAGGCAAAAGAAGAAGAGAACCTCAGATTCAGAGGATGAGGACTTTGTTGTTGATGAGGAGGTGACCTCAAAGAAGAAATTGCTCAAGAAGGAATATGATGCTGCTGCTGCCACCAAGCCTGGAATGAAGGTGAAAGCTCCTGCCAAGAGGAAGCCCGTGTCTAAAGCCAGAGCCTCCACCCATGAAACCATTGAGTTCACTCTTGAACCAAGAGAGGAAGAGGTTGCTGGAGGAAACAAGAGGAAGGAGAGAGTCAAGAAGACTATGGCCAGAGTTATTGGCAAACCTTCCATGATGAGAGATTCTGAAGAGGAGGAGGAAGAGCCAATTGCACCTCCTTCTAAAACTCAAAAGCTCATGGGGGATGCTATAAGGTCTAGGGCTGCTTGATGACCCACAAGTAGAGGGGATCTATTGTAGTCCTTTCGATAAGTAAGAGTGTCGAACCAAACGAGGAGCAGAACAAAATGACAAGCGGTTTTCAGTAAGGTATTCTCTGCAAGCACTGAAATTATCGGTAACACATAGTTTTGTGATAAGGTAATTCGTAATGGGTAACAAGTAACAAAAGTAACAAAGTGCAGCAAGGTGGCCCAATCCTTTTTGTAGCAAAGGAAAAGCCTGGAAAAACTCTTTTATAAAGCAAAGCGCTCCCGAGGACACATGGGAATTATCGTCAAGCTAGTTTTCATCATGCTCATATGATTCGCGTTCGGTACTTTGATAATTTTATATGTGGGTGGACCGGTGCTTGGGTACTGCCCTTCCTTGGACAAGCATCCCATTTATTATTAACCCCTATCACAAGCCTCCACAACTACGAAAGAAGAAATTAAACCTAACCATAGCATGGAACATATAGATCCAAATCAGCCCCTTACGAAGCAACACATAAACTAGGGTTTAAGCTTCTGTCACTCTAGCAACCCATCATCTACTTATTACTTCCCAATGCCTTCCCCTAGTCCCAAATAATGGTGAAGTGTCATGTAGTCAACGTTCACATAACACCACTAGAGGAGAGACAACATACATCTCATCAAAATATCGAACGAATACCAAATTCACATGACTATCTATAACAAGACTTCTCCCATGTCCTCAGGAACAAACGCAACTACTCACAAATCATATTCATGTTCATAGTCAGAGGGGTATTAATATGCATAAAGGATCTGAACATATGATCTTCCACCGAATAAACCAACTAGCATCAACTACAAGGAGTAATCAACACTACTAGCAACCCCCATGTACCAATCTGAGGTTTTGAGACAAAGATCAGATACAAGAGATGAACTAGGGTTTGAGAGGAGAAGGTGTTGGTGAAGATGTTGATGGAGATTGACCCCCTCTCGATGAGAGGATCGATGGCGATGACGATGGCGACGATTTCCCCCTCCTGGAGGGATGTTTCCCCGGCAGAACAACTCCTCTGAAGCCCTAGATTGGTTCCGCCAAGGTTCCGCCTCGAGACGGTGGCTCTTCGTCCAGAAAGCTTCCTTATGATTTTTTTTCAGGGCAAAAGACACATTATTCCAGAAGATGGGCATCAGGGGGCTTCCTGGTGGCCCACGAGGTAGGGGGGCGCCCTCCACCCTCGTGGATAGTGGGATGGCCCCCCTCTGGTGCTTTCTTCGCCCAATATTTATAATATATTCCAAAACTGACTTTAGTGGAGTTAAAGGACTTTTGGAGTTGTGCAGAATAGGTTCCTAATATTTGCTCCTTTTCTAGCCTAGAATTCTAGCTACCGGCATTCTCCCTCTTCATGTAAACCTTGTAAAATAAGAGAGAAAAAAGGCATAAGTAATGTGAGATAATGTGTAATAACAGCCCATAATGCAATAAATATCGATATAAAAGCATGATGCAAAATGGACGTATCAACTCCCCCAAGCTTAGACCTCGCTTGTCCTCAAGCGGAAACCGATATCGAATTTTTTTTCCACATGTTTAGAGATAGTGGTGTCGATAAAATAAAATACGGACATGAGGGCATCATGATCATTATTAGAACAACAATATATATATTGTCATATGATTTCTTATGCTAAAGTAACAATCTATTCACAATGTAAAGTATGAACCAGAAACTTCATTGAAAACTAGCAAACTATAATCTCAGCCACTGAAGCAATTGCAATTTATCATAACATCGGAAAGAGTCAATATAAGAGCTTTTCAGCAAGTCCACATACTCAACTATCATTTAATCTTTCACAATTGCTAACACTCATGCAATACTTATGGGTATGAAGTTTTAATCGGACACAGAGAAATATAGGGGCTTATAGTTTTGCCTCCCAACCTTTTACCTCAAGGGTAATGTCAACAATAATACTTTATGAAAACCTATATCAAATCGGGTATATATATCAGGATCTTTCCAACACATAGTGCTTGCCAAAGGATAAAGTGTAAAAAGGAAAGGTGAAGATCACCCTGACTCTTGTATAAGGAAGAAGACAAAAATAAAAGATAGGCCCTTCGAAGAGGGAAGCAGAGGTTGGCATGTGCTCTTATGGTTGGATGCACAAAATCTTAATACAAAAGAATGTCACTTTATATTGCCACTTGCGATAGGGACCTTTATTATGCAGTTCGTCGCTTTTATTTCTTCCATATCACAAGCTCGTATAAAGCTTATTTTCTCCACACTAATAGATCATACATATTTAGAGAGCAATTTTTATTGCTTGCAACAATGACAACTTACTTGAAGGATGTTACTCAATCCATAGGTAGATATGGTGGACTCTCATGGCAAAACTGGGTTTAGGGATGTTTGGAAGCACAAGTAGTATCTCTACTTGGTGCAAAGAATTGTGCTAGCATGAGGGGTAAAGGCAAGCTCAACATGTTGGTTGATCCATGACAATATAATTTATTTCGGATATAAGAAAACATAACCCATTACATTGTCTTCCTTGTCCAACATCAACTTTTTAGCATGTCATATTTTAATGAGTGCTCACAATCATAAAAGATGTCCAAGATAGTATATTTATATGTGAAAACCTCTCTTTCTTTATTAATTCCTATTAATTGCAATGATGACCAAAACTATGTCCGTCAACTCTCAACAACTTTTATTCATCATACTCTGTAGATGTGAAGTCATTACTCTCCATAAGATCAATATGATCTTTTTATTCTTTTTATTCTTTCTTTTTCTTTTATTCCCTCAAGACCATAGCAAGGTAGCAAAGCCCTTAACTCAAAACTAATCTTTATTATATATAGCTCACGGACTCGATTACATAGATAGGGATCAACACAAAAACTCAAAGCTAGATCATACTAAATTTTATTCTACTAGATCAAGATATAACCAAAAGGATCGAACTATGAAAAACGGTAAAGATAGAAGTGTGATGGTGATACGATACCGGGGCACCTTCCCCAAGCTTGGCAGTTGCCAAGGGGAGTGCCTATACCCATGTATTTATGTCTCTTTCTTCGGAGGTGGTGATGTGATATTTTTGGCGATGATGCCTCTGAGGATACGGTTCTCTTCCTCGAGCTTATTGACTTGCTGCTTAAGATCCATTATTTACTTACGGAGTTTACCCGCGACGGCTAAAGCTTCTTTCACCCATGGATGTTGCATAGCTGTGGGAGAACAATTGACATTCTTTTTCATATTTTCATAAGAAAGAAATCTAACATTGGGAGGGATGACCGAATTTAGAATTGCTGAGCTCTGGAGTTCCTCCATCATAAATCTGGCTTGGAGATGAGAGGTAACTTCTTGATCCTCCTCCATGGCATCTATCCTTTTCAAGTCAGCCTCCATCTCTTCCTCCGTTGATGGCCCAAAGTGATCAGCATCGCTGTTTGCTCTTGGCCACGGTGTCGGGTGAGATATCCGACTCTCCCTGACTGACTCTTGAGAAGACATCTTGCTCTAATCTATGGCAGAAACAACTCAAAACAAAAATAGAGGATTTCATTGTGGTATGGTGGTCAAAACCTTCGGGAGGTTATATAATGAATTTTTACCGACCAAAAGAAGTATCATGCAAGAAAACGAAGTTCAGAGGGCACACGAGGTGTCCACGAGGCAGGGGGCGCACCCAGGGGGGTAGGGCACGCCCTCCACCCTCGTGGATGCCTCGTGTCCTTTCCGGACTGCTTTGTATTTTCCTATTTTCTTAAATATTCCAAAACAACAAAAATTGCTATTAGAACTATTTTGGAGTCGGTTTACTTACCATACCACATACCTATTCCTTTTCGGAGTCTGAAACATTCTGGAAAGTGTCCCTTATGTACTCCTCCGAGGTTACGATGTCAATAACATTGGTTTCAACATTTATGGGATTACCTGAGATATAATGTTTGATTCTTTTACCGTTCACCACCTTCGGATTTGTGCCTTCGAAGTTGTTGATTTTTATAGCACTGGAACGATAGACCTCTTCGATAACGTAAGGACCTTCCCATTTAGAGAGAAGTTTTCCTGCAAAAAATCTTAAATGAGAGTTGTATACCAAAACATAATCACCTACATTAAACTCACGCTTTTGTATCCTTTTGTCATGCCATCTGTTAACCTTTTCTTTAAACAGTTTGGGGTTCTCATAGGCCTGGGTTCTCCATTCATCAAGTGAGCTAATGTCAAATAGCCTTTTCTCGCCGGCAAGTTTGAAATCATAATTGAGCTCTTTAATAGCCCAATATGCCTTATGTTCTAGTTTGAGAGGTAAGTGACATGCTTTTCCATAAACCATTTTATACGGAGACATACCCATAGGATTCTTATATGCAGTTCTATAGGCCCATAATGCATCATCAAGTTTCTTGGACCAATTTTGTCTAGATCTATTAACAGTCTTTTGCGAAATTAATTTAATCTCTCTATTACTCAATTCTACTTGACCACTAGACTATGGATGGTATGGAGATGCAATTCTATGATTAACATCATACTTAGCAAGCATTTTACGAAAAGCACCATGAATAAAATAAGAACCACCATCAGTCATTAAGTATCTAGGGACTCCAAACCTCAGAAAAATAACTTCTTTAAGCATCTTAATAGAGGTGTTATGATCAGCACTGCTAGTTGGAATAGCTTATACCCACTTAGTAATGTAATCAACAGCAACTAAAATATGTGTATACCCATTAGAGGAAGGAAACGGTCCCATATAATCAAAGCCCCAAACATCAAATGGTTCAATAACAAGTGAATAGTTCATGGGCATTTCTTGACGTCTACTAATATTACCAATTCTTTGACACTCATCACATGACAAGACAAACTTACAGGCATCTTTGAAGAGAGTAGGCCAATAAAAACCGGATTGCAATACCTTATGTGCAGTTCTATCTCACGCGTGATGTCCTCCATATGCCTCGGAGTGACACTTGCGTAGGATATGTTCCTGTTCATGCTCAGGTACACAATGTCTAATAACACCATCTACTCCTTCTTTATAAAGGTGTGGGTCATCCCAAAAGTAATGTCTTAAATCATAGAAAAACGTTTTTCTTGTGCTGGTATGTGAAACTAGATGGTATAAATTTAGCAACAATGTAATTAGCATAATCAGCATACCATGGAGCAGTACAAGAAGCATTTATGACAGCCAGTTGTTCATCGGGAAAGCTATCATCAATAGGTAGTGGGTCATTGAGAACATCTCTAACCTAGACAAGTTTTCTGCAATGGGTTCTCAGCTCCCTTTCTATCAATAATATGCAAATCAAATTCTTATAGCAAGAGAACCCATCTAATAAGTCTAGGTTTAGCATCCTTCTTTTCCATAAGGTATTTAATAGCAGCATGATCAGTGTGTACAGTTACTTTGGAACCAACATATAAGGTCTGAACTTATCACAAGCAAATACAACTGCTAAAAATTATTTTTCAATAGTAGCATAATTCTCTGGGAACTGTCTAGAGTTTTACTAGCATATTGGATAACATTTAATTTCTTATCAACTCTTTGCCCTAGAACAACACCTACAGCATAATCGCTAGCAATACACATGATTTCAAAGGGTAAATTCCAATCAGGCGGCTGAACAATAGGTGCAGAAATCAAGGCTTTCTTAAGTATTTCAAATGCTTCTACACAATCATCATCAAAGACAAAAGGAACATCTTTTTGTAAGAGATTAGTCAGAGGCCTAGAAATTTTAGAGAAGTCTTTAATGAACCTCCTATAAAAACCGGCATGACCAAGGAAACTTCTTATACCTTTGATGTCCTTAGGACACGGCATCTTTTCAATAGCATCAACTTTAGCATTATCAACTTCAATACCTCTTTCAGAAATTTTATGCCCAAGACAATACCTTCATTAACCATAAAGTGGCACTTCTCCCAATTCAAGACAAGATTAGTTTCTTAAAATCTCTGCAAGACTCGATCAAAGTTGCTTAAGCAATCATTAAAAGAAGTTCCGTACACGGAAAAATCATCCATGAAAACCTCAACAATCTTTTCACAAAAGTCAGAGAATATAGCAGTCATACATCTTTGAAAGTTAGCAGGTGCATTGCATAAACCAAAAGGCATATGTCTATAAACAAAGGTACCGAAAGGGCAAGTAAAAGTGGTCTGCCTGATCCTCTTTTGACACGGGTATTTGAGAGAAACCAGAATAACCATCTATAAAGCAAAAATGTGTATGTTTGGATAATCTTTCTAGCATTTGATCAATAAAAGGTAAAGGGTAATGATCTTTTCTAGTAGCTTTATTTAATTTGTGAAAATCAATTACCATTCTATAACCTGTAACAATTCTTTGTGGGATCAATTCATCTTTATCATTAGGAACAATAGTAATAACTCCCTTCTTAGGGACACAATGGACAGGACTTACCCACTGACTATCAGCAACATGATAAATTATACCTGCCTCCAGAAGCTTTAGTATTTCATTTCTTACCACTTATTTCATCTTAGGATTTAACCATCGTTGGTGATCAACAACTGGTTTAGCGTCTTTCTCCAATTTTGTTTTGTGCTAGCATAGAGTGGGACTAATGCCCTTAAGATCATCAAGAGTATATCCAATAGCAGCACGATGCTTCTTTAGAGTTTTCAATAATGTTTCTTCTTCATGCTCTGAAAGGTTAGCACTAATAATAACAGGATATATCTTATTTTCATCGAGATAAGCATATTTAAGAGTACCAGGCAAATGTTATGCTCAAACACGGGATCACCCTTGGGTGGAGGAGGATCCCCTAGGATTTCAACAGGCAAGTTGTGTTTCAAAATAGGTCCGTGTTTAAAGAATACTTCATCTATTTCCCTTCTTTCATGCATAAACATATCATTTTCATGGTCTAGCAAATATTGTTCTAAAGGATCATTAGGAGGCACGGCAATAGAAGCAAGACCAATAATTTCATCTTTACTAGGCAATTCTTTATCATGGGGTTGTCTACAGAATTTAGCAAAATTAAAATCATGAGACATATCCCCTAAACCAACAGTAACAATATCCTTTTCGCAGTCTATCTTAGCATTAACAGTGTTCAAGAAGGGTCTACCAAATATAATGGGACAAAAGTCATCTTGTGGGGAACCAAGAACAAGAAAATAAGTAGGATAGTTAATTTTCCCACACAAGACTTCAACATCTCTAACAATCCAATTGGTGAAATAGTATCTCTATTGTCAAGCTTAATTGTAACATCAATATCTTCTATCTCAGCAGGTGCAATATCATGCATAATTTGTTTGTATAAGGAATGAGGTATTGCACTCGCACTAGCACCCATATCACATAAGCCATGATAACAATGATCTCCTATTTTAATAGAAACAACAGGCATGCCAAGAACAGGTCTATGTTTATTTTTAGTATCGGGTCTAGCAATTCTAGCAGCTTCATCACGGAAGTAAATAGCATGCCCATCAATATTATCGACCAAGAGATCCTTAACCATAGAAATACTAGGTTCAACTTTAATTTGCTCAGGGGGTGTAGGTGTTCTAGCATTACTCTTATGAACCGCAGTTGAAGCTTTAGCATGATCCTTTATTCTAACAGGGAAAGGTGGTTTCTCAATATAAGCGGTAGGAACAATAGGATCAACATTATAAGTGATAGTCTTTTCTTCAACTTTAATAGGTTCTACTACTTTAACTTCAATGGGAGGATGATATTTAAACCACTTCTCCTCAGGGAGATCAACATGAGTAGCAAATGATTCACAGAAAGAAGCTACTATCTTAGAGTCAAGTCCATATTTAGTGCTAAATTCATGAAAAGCATCGGTATCCATAAAAGATTTAACACAATCAAACTTAGGTGTTATACCTGACTCCTTACCTTCGTCGAGTTCCCAATCTTCAGAGTTGCGTTTAATTCTTTCCAATAAATCCCATCTAAATTCAATAGTCTTCATCATGAAAGAACCAATAAAAGAAGTATCGAGCATGGAGCGATTGTTGAGAGAAAGCCGAGCATAAATTTTTTGAATAATAATTTCTCTTGAGAGCTCATGATTGGGGCATGAATATAACATTGAGTTAAGCCTCCCCCAAGCTTGAGCGATACTTTCTCCTTTGCGAGGCCAAATATTATATATATAATTATGATTACGATGAACCAGATACATAGGATAAAACTTCTGATGAAATTCACCAATTTCAGTCGGTTGTAGTTCCATGATCCAATATCATCACATAGCCTAAACCATGTCAATGCCTTTCCCTTCAAAGATAAAGGGAAGACCTTCTTCTTGATAACATCCTCGGACATACCTGCAAGCTTAAATATTCCACAAACTTCATCCACATAGATTAGGTGCATATCGGGATGTAATGTTCCATCTCCTGTAAAAGGATTA
Organism: Triticum timopheevii; assembly: GCA_963921465.1. Classification (NCBI taxonomy): domain Eukaryota; kingdom Viridiplantae; phylum Streptophyta; class Magnoliopsida; order Poales; family Poaceae; genus Triticum; species Triticum timopheevii. Next base: position 376,609,804 of record OY997270.1, read on the forward strand.
GCTAGCAGCTTCTCTATCATACCCGAAGGAATTTCAAAGTAAACATTTTCAGTAGGTTCAGTGGGTTGAGGAGCAACTCTTTGCTCTTCTGGTCAGGGTGAAGATACCCCGAACAAGCCCCTCAAAGGATTATTTTCCATAGTAACAAGTGACAGTAAATTTCAGCACACTATATAAATTTTTCCTTACCAAATTCCACCTACCAAAGGCGCTTCACTCCCCAGCAACGGCGCCAGAAAAGAGTCTTGATGACCCACAAGTATAGGGGATCTATCGTAGTCCTTTTGATAAGTAAGAGTGTCGAACCCAACAAGGAGCAGAAAAAAATGACAAGCGGTTTTCAGTAAGGTATTCTCTGCAAGCACTGAAATTATCGGTAACAGATAGTTTTGTGATAAGGTAATTCATAACGGGTAACAAGTAACAAAAGTAACAAAGTGCAGAAAGGTGGCCCAATCCTTTTGGTAGCAAAGGACAAGCCTGGACAAACTCTTATATAAAGCAAAGCGCTCCCGAGGACACATGGGAATTATCCTCAAGCTAGTTTTCATCATGCTCATATGATTCGCGTTCGGTACTTTGATAATTTAATATGTGGGTAGACCGGTGCTTGGGTACTGCCCTTCCTTGGAAAATCATCTCACTTATGATTAACCCCTCTCGCAAGCATCCGAAACTACGAAAGAAGAATTAAACCTAACCATAGCATGAAACATATGGATCCAAATCAGCCTCTTACGAAGCAACACATAAACTAGGGTTTAAGCTTCTGTCACTCTAGACACCCATGATCTACTTATTACTTTCCAATGCCTTCCCCCAGGCCCAAATAATGGTGAAGTGTCATGTAGTCGACGTTCATATAACACCACTAGAGGAGAGACAACATACATCTCATCGAAATATCAAACGAATACCAAATTCACATGACTATTTATAACAAGACTTCTCCCATGTCCTCAAGAAAAAACGTAACTACTCACAAATCACATTCATGTTCATAATTAGAGGGTATTAATATGCATAAAGGATCTGAACATATGATCTTCCACCGAATAAACCAACTAGCATCAACTACAAGGAGTAATCAACACTACTAGCAACCCACGGGTACCAATCTGAGGTTTTAAGACAAAGATCGGATACAAGAGATGAACTAGGGTTTGAGAGGAGATGGTGTTGGTGAAGATGTTGATGGAGATTGACCCCCTCTCGATGAGAGGATCGATGGTGATGATGATGGCGATGATTTCCCCCTCCCGGAGGGATGTTTCCCCGGCAGAATAGCTCCTTCGGAGCCCTAGATTGGTTCCGCCAAGGTTCCGCCTCGAGATGGCGGTGCTTCGTCCCGAAAGCTTCCTTATGATTTTTTCCAGGGCAAAAGACACCTTATACCAGAAGATGGGCATCGGGGGGTTTCCAGGTGGCCCATGAGGCAGGGGGCGCGCCCGAGGGGTAGGGCGCGCCCTCCACCCTCGTGGACAGTGGGTGGCCCCCCTCTGGTGCTTTCTTCTCCCAATATTTTTAATATATTCCAAAACCGACTTTCGTGGAGTTGAAGGACTTTTGGAGTTGTGCAGAATAGGTCTCTAATATTTGCTCCTTTTCCAACCTAGAATTCCAGCTGTCGGCATTCTCCCTCTTCATGTAAACCTTGTAAAATAAGAGAGAAAAGGCATAAGTAATGTGACATAATGTGTAATAACATCCCACAATGCAATAAATATCAATATAAAAGCATGATACAAAATGGACGTATCACTGCTCCATCTAAGCCCAAGACAACCCCCAAGCCATCTTCTCAAGCTTCGAAACCTTCTGCACCCAAGAGATCCACCAGAAACATCCCCGCTGCTAAGAAGAACAAGGCCCCAGTGCCAGAAGTACAAGAGGATGAAGAGCAACAAGTGCTCAGAAAGTTAAAGCCAAAGATTCCTGATCATAGTGATGATCATCCTATTGCTGAGGACATGAAGGAAAGGAAGGATGCAGGTCTGAGATTGCAGAGACAGACTGATCCATATGCCACCAGGAGAAGGAATGTTGTAGATTATCGTTTCCACACTAAGGAACTGCAGGACTTCTATGAGACAGTCTTGTTAGACAAGAAGCCCATAGTGTGTGTGACATGAGATGGGTTGACTGGACATACATTGATGACAATGAGGACTACTTCCCAGGTGTGCATGAGAGCTTCAGAATGAATGAAGTTGACAAGTTTGTTGGTCAGAAATTAACAAAGTGGATTGATGAAATGATAATGCAATTCTACTCCACTACTCATTTCTATCCAGATGGCAAGATTTTCTAGATGACAGAAGGAACCAAGTATCAATCAACAATTACTGAATGGGCCAAGTTGATCAATACCCCTGAGGAGGATGAAAATGACATAGATGTATATACCAAACCAAGGAAGGATCACAACTCCATGGCAAATATGTACAAGAAAAATCCTGATAAAGCCTCGGAGACTCATAAGTTTGGGTCCATATACTATCTGCTGTCAGGTTTGACCACCATCAACACCATCTTGAGGCACACTCTGTTGCCCAAGTCAAGAGATCATAGGATGGTCAGTGGCAATTCAATCAACTTGCTTCATTTGTCTGATGTGCCACAAAAATTCAAGGTGACGAGTCTGATTGTTGAAACAGTGAAGAGAACTGTAGCTGATCAAAAGAGATCATGTGGATATGCCCCTCACATACAGATGCTAATCAACTCCAAGATGGGGACAGGGACATATCTTCTTGACAAAGAGCACCTTCCCATGAGGCCAGAATTTGAGGACAATGAGGTTGTCATGGATGCATCTCATCCCACTTGTGCAGAAGCCGAGGAGAAGAGAGAGAAAGCAAAGGTTGCAAAAGCAGCAAAAATAGCTAGTGTACCAGATGCTTCACAAGTGATGCTCATGACCAAGCAAGATCAACTCAGTTATCTGCTTGAGGATACTATGAGGATTGAGAAGGGCTTGGCCACCCTGATTCAGAATCATGAAAGTCTTGAAAGGATCATTGAGACCAAATTCCATGATCTAGATGTGAAGGTCACAGAGATCCAATCTACTATGGAGAGATTGAGGATAGGAGTGACAGACCAGCCACTAATGCTTTTCAGCAAGTGCCAAGGGCACAAAGGTCTACAGTTATGCCAGTTGTCAGTGATACCAGGACTACATTTTAAGCACCTACAGCAACTGCCTCAGTCATACCTCCAGTTTCAACTCCTCCAGCTCCACAAACGTCAGGTGAAGCTTTTGCAGACGGACTCCTTTCCACGCCATCTACACGCACCAGAGCAACCAGCTAGAAGACATCTTCAGGAGCTCTTGAAGGTCGTGCCTAGAGTGCCGCATAGCACTATGCATTTTCAAGCTCTTTGGTAACTTGTTTCCAAAGGGGGAGAAAGTGTATAGATCATTAGGCTTCAAGAGAGATTGTGTTTTGCCTTTTGTTGCCTCTCTTGATACTTTGATCATTTGCTTTGATCGTTTGCTTGTTTGATGCATGCTACAATATTTGTGTTATGTGTGTGAGATACTCTTGTGATCATGTGTTTTGCTTTAATGTGTGCTTGCTTGATGATATCTATGATACTTGTATATGTTCAATCATGTTTGCTCTTGGTGATGAGTGCATTTTATTTAACTCTTATCATTCTGAGCGCTCCACCAAGATGTATGTGACATGGAAGAGTGACACATGATCCTAATCGATTGTGCATTTGCATTCAAAAGCAAATTTTAAATAATGCACAAATTTAAGGGGAGCTCTTACTTATCACATACTTCTCAAAGCGACAATGCATTTCATTCATATTATCATTTTTCGAAGCTTTGATCTATATGTTGTCATCAATTACCAAAAAGGGGGAGATTGAAAGTGCAACTAATCCCCAGGTGGTTTTGGTAATTCATAACAACATATAGCTCATTGAATTAATACCATTTCAAGTTAAATACTTCAGAAAGTTCAGTGATTCGCATGGCATGGACTAGAGACGTGGACCCCTCAAAATGCTAAGGATAAAGATTAGCAAAGGCTCAAGACTCTTCATTTTCATTTTAGTGATCCAAGATCACAGTGAGTACATAGGAAAGCCAATACTATTAAAAGGGGACGAGTGTTGCTTAATGGTCTACTTGCTCAAAGTGCTTAGTGATATTGCTCCAAAACCCTCAACCACTTTCTCATTTCCACATATGTCCAAAACCTAAAGTCAAACTCGGCCCCACCGATTTGATCTATCCGACGCCACCGAGTTCTGTTGACATAGCCACTGCCAGTAACCCTAGACAATTCGGTCTCACCGAGATGGCATTGCAAACTCTCTGTTTCCCTTCGTAACATTTCGGTCTCACCGAAATGAGTGATCGGTCCCACCGAGTTCGCATTGCAAACTCTCTATTTCCCTTCGTAACATTTCGGTCTCATCGAAATGAGCGAGCGGTCCCATCGAGTTTGCTTGACCAACTCTTTGTTTGCTCATTGTTGAAATTAATCTCACCGAGTTTATCCAACCGGTCTCACCGAGATGAGGTTTTGCCCTAGCCCTAGCACGTCGGTCCCACCGAGTTGATCATGTCGGTCCCACTGGGATTCCTAAAGTTCATATTTTGAACTGAATCGCTCTCACCGAGTTCTTCTATTCGGTCTGACCGAGTTGGGTCAAATGTGTGTAACGGTTGGATTTTGTGTGGAGGCTATATATACCCCTCCACCCCCATCTCCATTTGATAGAGAGCCATCAGAACGTGCCTACACTTTCACTACTCATTTTCTGAGAGAGAACCACCTACTCATGTGTTGAGACCAAGTCATTCCAATCCTACCACTAGAATCTTGATCTCTAGCCTTCCCCAAGTTGCTTTCCACTCAAATCTTATTTCCACCATAGCCAAATTTATGAGAGAGAGTTGAGTGTTGGGGAGACTATCATTTGAAGCACAAGAGCAAGGAGTTCATCATCAACACACCGCCTATTACCTTTTGGAGAGTGGTGTCTCCTAGATTGGTTAGTGTCACTTGGGAGGCTCTGACAGGATTGTGGAGTTGAACCAAGGAGTTTGTAAGGGCAAGGAGATCGCCTACTTCGTGAAGATCTACCCGAGTGAGGCAAGTACTTCGTGGGCGATGGCCATGGTGGGATAGACAAGGTTGCTTCTTCGTGGACCCTTCGTGCGTGGAGCCCTCTGCGGACTCGCGCAACCGTTACCCTTCGTGGGTTGAACTCTCCATCAACGTGGATGTACGATAGCACCACCTATCGGAACCACGCCAAAATCTCCGTGTCTACATTGTGTTTGCCTTCTCCAAACCCTTCCCTTTATCTTCATATGCAATGTTTTACTTTCCGCCGCCACACTCCTAGAATTGCATGTGTAGGTTGATTGCTTGACTTGTGCTAAGTTGCTAAAATCTGTCAAGACTTAAAATTGGGAAAATGTTAGATTTTTATTTGGTCAAGTAGTCTAATCACCCCCCCCCCCCTCTAGACCTACTTTCGATCCTACACGTATTATATGTGTCTTCTGGTCCTTCATATTTCCATGAATATTTCTAACATACACAAAAACTTTTCTGAAAGTATATAAACATTTATATAACAAGAGTGAGAAAACTTTAAGTTATATGAACTTTTCAGAAACAAGATGATTTCTTTAAATATAAGATTAATATTTTTATATGCATGATGAAAACTTTTTAAAAATGTTGTCAATAGTTTTTAGTCCACGATGAAAAAATTTATGTACACGGTGAATATTGTTTCAATACATGATTTTTATAGTAGGTTCTGAACATTTTTTTAATATGTAGTGAACATTCTTAACAATTTTTTTTCCTATATTCTAATACAAGATGGACAGTTTTAGAATACATGATGCACTATTTTCTAGACATATGATGAGCTTGTTTTAATACATGTTGAACATTTCTAATACATGATGGATTTATTTTTGCATACATGGTGAATTTGTTTTAATCCAACATGAATATTCTTAAAATACACGACAACTTTTTAATACATGTTGACTTTCTAAAAATATGTGGTGAACCTTCTTTAATTTACAGCATGTATATTATTAAAATACATAGGAACATTTTTAATACATAATGATGTACTCCTTCCGTCCCAAAATTCTTGTATTAGATTTGTCTAGATACGGATGTATCTAATACTAAAACATGACTTGATACATCCGTATCTAGATACATCCGTGTATTAGATACATCCGTATCTAGACAAATCTAAGACAAGAATTTTTAGACGGAGGGAGTATTTAATATATGAGCAAAGAACTTGTTTTGATACATGCAGAACATTTTTCAAATATAGGCTTAACATTTTTATTGCAGGATAATTTTTCTAAGTCACAGTGAATAATGTTTATTAAATTATAAATATTTCAAAATTTTAGGCTGAACATACTTTAATTACACGTTGAACATTTTCAAAATACATTTTTTTAGCAAAGCATTTTTAAAATACATAGAGAACATTTTCACATTATGCGTTGAATGTATTTTGCTCCTTTTTTTCATTCCTATCCTTTTTCTATTTTTAAAATACATCAACTTTTTTCAAAATGCTTGTGCACTATTTGAATACACAAAAATGTTTAATAAGAAATCAAGATGAATTTTTTTGTACATGTTAAACCTTTTTGAACTTACTCTGAACATTCCCTAATGTCCAATGCATGAAGAATATTGTCTTAAAACATGAGTAGCATTTTAAAAATATATCCGGATTTCTTAAAGGGAAATAGAATATTTTTAAAATTCCTGATGAACAAAAATATTTGAACCAGAAGAAGGAAAAGAGAAAAGAAGCAAAAATGGAAAATAAGAATAAGAATAAGAAAAAAAATAAACATCAACAAAGAATGGAAACAAAATTTAAAAAGGAAAATATGTTAATTAAAAAAAGAAATGAATTACCATAGGATACCACCCCCGCCCTGCAGAACACAAAGAAAAAATGGGATAAAAGCATGCATGTTGTGAATAGGAAATAAAATCAGCGAACGCTCGCAGTATTACGCCTGGCCGATGTGGCGTGCGATGCAGGCGAGATCCATGTCCGTCTTGCTGCGAGCGAGACATAGGTGATCCTGCACAAAAGGCTATCTCTTGCTCATAGCGAGGCGAGTGTGAGGCTTCCTTCGGCGAAATCACTAATTAATTAAGGAGTACTCCTTGCGGAGATCACTCCAACTTCCCCAGGTTACAACAAGTGGCGCGCTGCATGTGCACCACTTGTCGCAACCTGGGAGTTTTTTCCTTTTTTCGTAGATCCGTTTATTCAAAACGTTTTATCTCTTAAACCGTGCGTCCAAATCTCGAACCGCTTTCGCCGTTGGATTTCTCGTGTCGAGATCTTCAAAACTAGATCCCGTGTTGATAGATTTTGACGAGCTATTTTTTCATGAAAAAACCGGATGAAAAAAACCGACAAAAAACCGAACCGGGAACACGGTTTTTTTTCCTTTCCGAAAGAGGCACACCCGTGCCTCTGACAAAATCACAACCGTGCCTCTTGCTGAAGCAAAACCGTGCATCTCGCGAAAGAAAGAAAAACAGAAAACGCGTTTTTTTCCTTTCCGAAAGAGGCACGCCCGTGCCTCTCGCGAAAGCACAACCGTGCCTCTCGCGGAAGAAAAATAACAGAAAACGCTTTTTTCCCCTTTCCGAAAGAGGCACGCCCGTACCTCTCGTGAAAGCACAACCGTGCTTCTCGCGGAAGCAAAACCGTGCCTCTCGCGGAAGAAAAAAAAACAGAAAACACGTTTTTTTTTTCGTTTCCAAGAGGCATGGCCGTGCCTCCCGCGAAAACAAAACCGTGATTCTCGCGAAAAAATGCATTTTTTTGCGCAAAAAAATTATTTTTTTCGAAATTTATTTTTTGGTCGAAAAGCTAGGGAAGATCGGTAGAAAACCAAAACATCCAAAAAACCAGGGAAAAACCGTTTACAAAGCCGAGAACGCGTGCGGAAAAATAAAAAAAATAAAATCCAAAGAAAGCGTCCAGAGCGCGGCACGTGGCGAATGGGTGAGAGCGCGCCAAGTGGCGCTGATCGTTGCGAGGCTCCCAAAGTAGCGCTCGTTAATTAGTTGTTCCCTTCCTTCGGTCTCGGCTGAAGCGTCAACAGTATGATCGGCCCATTCACGCATAGTTAAAGAAAACACACTAAAAAAAAGGGTAGCGCGGTAGTCAAACCCGAGAGGTCCTTTTCGGCGCCCTCTGCGCCGGTTAGCGCTACTGGCGCCCGCAGACCACGGTAGCGGGCCAGCCCAATAAACGCGACGAGGCTAAAAAGCTTATACGCCGTGCACGGCTAAAAACGGGAGCAACTAATTAACGAGCGCTTCTTCGTGAGGCTCGCAACGATCAGCGCCACTTGGCGCGCTCACAGTCATTCGTCACGTGTCGCGCTCTGGACGCTCCCTCCGGATTTTGTTTTTCTATTTTTACGCACGCATTTTCGGCTTTTCAAACGGGTTTTTTTCTGGGTTTTTTATGTTTTGGTTTTCTATCGGTCTTCTCTAGCTTTTTGACCAATTTTTTTTTGAAAAAAATAATTTGTTTGCGCAAAAAAATGCATTTTTTTGCGAGAGTCACGGTTTTGTTTTCGCGAGAGGTACAGTTGTGCTTTCGCGAGAGGCACGGCCGTGCCTCTTGGAAACGAAAAAAATGTGTTTTCTGTTTTTTTCCGTGAGAGGCACGGTTTTGCTTCCGCGAGAGGCACGGTTGTGCTTTCGTGAGAGCCACGGGCGTGCCTCTTTCGGAAAGGAAAAAAAATCGTGTTTTGTGTTTTTTCTTTCGCGAGAGGCACGGGCGTGCCTCTTTCTGAAAGAGAAAAAAAACATGTTTTCTGTTTTTTTCTTTCGCGGGAGGCACGGTTTTGCTTCGCAAGAGGCACGGTTGTGCTTTCGCGAGAGGCACGGGCGTGCCTCTTTCGGAAAGGAAAAAAACGTGTTTTCTATTTTTTTTTCTTTCGCGAGAGGCACAGTTTTGCTTCCGCGAGAGGCACGGTTGTGATTTCGTCAGAGGCACGGGCTTTCGGAAAGGGAAAAAACCCGTGTTCCCGGTTCGGTTTTTTCGTCGGTTTTTTTGTCCGGTTTTTTCGTGAAAAAAAGTTCGTCAAAACCTATCAACATGGGATCCAGTTTTGAAAATCTCGATGCAGGAATCCAACGGTGAAAGCGGCTCGAGATTTGGACGCACTCCACTTGTCGCAACCTGAGAAAGTTGGAGTGATCTCCGCAAGGAGTACTCCTTAATTAGTGAGTTTGGCTAAAAACACCAGGGATTTCTGGAGAAACAGGATTCGATCCATGCCCGCCAACATCCTCACCAGAGAAAATTACCACTGCGCCACCTCATCTCTTTATCTATTCGAAGGACAAGACAATATTTGTTCCTGTTGTTACAACAACATTAAATATGTAAACAATTCCAATCTATTATACGTATTATAACCAAGCCTCTTGAGCTTTTTCGCTCCAAGAAGCGCCCACTTGGATGAAAATGACGCGTGCTGTATTACATATGTGACGCGTGGTATTAATTTGGTACCTGCCGGGGTAGAAGTGCTTTGTGGATTCATGGTTTTGTTTGAAATTTTTTGAACGTGTATGCGCTTTGGTTTGGTTGGTTTAGTACTGTATTTACTGCTGCATGTGTGCCAGTCTTTGTGCTGAAGTTCGTGTCCTGACAGCCCCTTTTACTTCGATGCTAGCTTCTTCGGTCTTGTGATTGGTTTGGGTATTCCAGCCGCTGTTGGCCCAGTTGTCCTGTCATTGTCGACCTCTGCCGCTGTTGGCCCGGGTCGCTTTCTTGCTTTCGATTCGTCGTCGGGTGGTTTATCGGTTGATCCTGTCGCTATCGCTGCGTGGCTGCCGCTGTTGCTTCGGTCGGTGTTTCCTTCTGGTTGATCAGTGCCGCTTTACCCTGGTAATCGGTGTTGCTTTGATCGTTAAATCTAGAGACATCGCCGCTCCTGATCGGTGCCGCCTCGATCGTTCAATCTAGAGACGCCGCGGACTTCCACTGTCCACCGATCCATCACCGCCGCTGCGCTCTACAAGCAATAAAACGATCTCCTCGACATCCTTCCATTAGCATCGTCTCCATGGCCCTTGCTCGATCTCCACCGAAGCTGTGTTCTTCTGTTCCTTTTCCATGTACCACGATCAAGCCATGCGGGGAGCGCAACCGTCGGAAAAGGCGAGCAGGTGAGGTTGATCTTGACGGCGTCCTACTGCTCGCCGGCAAGGCTGTCCGGCTGTCCCATGGGGAGTGCCGCCTGAGTCTCTTTCTCCTCAGGCACGCGGCCTCTCCCCTCCAGCGCCGGTTCTTCATGCCTTTGCCATCTCGGGCCATCACCGCCTCTCCCTCTTTCTCCCGGTATGTGGGACATGCTGTGTCCCTCGCCTCGCACCTCTGGACGTCGCCCTGTTCTATCTGCCCTTCTTCTTAGATCATGTGTAACATCAGGAGGGACGACGGTACGGTTTGGCTTTGGAATGGTGCTCCATGGTGGCCGCAGGGCTTCGACCTGCTCTTCAATCCGTTTCTCTTTGCTTTCCTCTGAGATGGAATGGTGCTCCATTCGCCACATCCCCGAGCATGCCCCACCATGGTCGGATCCTAGTGGCCTGCGGCCTTCCTTGGCGAGAGGCGTCACGGTCCATGGCATTGGTGGAGGCGGCGATCGACACGGCGGGTAGCGACAATATGAAATCCTGTATGTTGTGCTCCTGACCGTGAGGATCACGACCGCACGAACGGAGGGATGACAACACCGCGGAGCTATTGAACCTCCAGCAGTTCGGCTTCTCCCTGTCCGCACAGGAGAAAGCCACTTATCTCTCTGATTTTCTAGCTAGAAATTGGTGTGCCTCACTTATTTCTACTAGATGCATCATGCATGTTACTACTCAAATTCTTTGTATTTCGCTTGGGATCTCGATGGACCTAATAATCTTCTCTGAATTTAGTGGTGCTGCAGGACCGACAGGAGATGATCAGAGCGCGGCTCTGGACACTGCAGGAATTCATATGCACCACCACCAATTTTAATTGAAGATAACACAGTGAAATGCAAAATTAGACGGTCCACCAAGAGACTGCATAGTATACAGAGATCATTGATCCTCATAGTCACTTACCCACCAAGAAAGCTACATGATAGTTTTCTTTAGTAATAGGTATATAATTTTGTTTTTCCTTCTCACGGGTTTGTTTATTCCGGTTGCCTTATCTTCTGTTAAGCATATTTTTTTTTACAAATTAACCGCATCTTAGTATCCTGTTGTTGTACATGCCAGTAAATTTTATAGGTTCAATTATTAATTGTTGCACATAGCTGGGTTTGGTTCGAAGTTCTGCTTTGTTCTATAACAGTAGGAATGTAGTTCTCGGGAGTTTAGTGCTACGATTAAGTAATTCATGTAGTGAGTAAATGGGTGACACTCAGATTGTTAGAATGTGCTTAGTGTAGTACATAAATAATCCTACATATGATTTACTTGTATAACACTTTCTGTGGATTGCAGGTTTGTAATGCTTCTTGTGTTTCTAGGTCTGTAGAGCACGTTGAATCTTGCAAAGAAAGATAATTCTGAAGTTATTTCATATTTGCTGTGTACATGCAATTTTGGTTTTTGTTTTAGAGTGAATTCCGGTTTTTACCCCCTATTTTGACATTTTTGACACTACTTACCCCATTTAGCGAAATTTTATCCATTTTACCCCATTTAACAAAAGTTCTGCCACGATTTACCCTGTTTAAAATTTCATGAGTGTTCTGGCAGACAGGTCCCAATTGTGAAGTCTAGCTGGCATGCCACATCGATGGTTTTTTCCTGCTTATTTTTCTCTCTCGTGAACCGGTCCTCACGGCTTCTCCCGACCGGACCGGCCCGATGGAGGTCACTTGCGTCTCATCCAACGCATAATGCCTGAGTCGACCACGCTCCTTACTCACACCTAATAGATTGCATCGCCCGTCCAGGCTTCTGCCCACACGTACCCGTCAGGCTCGCTCGAACTTATGGTTAGGGATTGTCAGGCAACGGCAGCGGCGTGATTTCATACCTCCTCGAGCGGCGTTATATATGGTCGTGACATCAAGGCAAGAAATGACCCCGTGGAATCCGGCTCCGTCAATCTCGCCGACGTCTGGGCGCGACATCAAGGCAAGAAATGACCCCATGTAATCCAGCTCCATCAAGCTCGCTGACGTCGGCGTGGGCGCGTCCATGTACATGCCCCCATCAGGTTGTGCTCGGTTGCAGATCTATGGGGGCCGCTCGTCCAATAAATCAGCGAGGTTGGTGAACAAGCAAGCCCTCACGTCGTACCCCATTCCACATGATTTTGACCATCTCCATCATATGTGTATTATGAAGTTTTCCTGACTCATGCATTGGCCGGTGAGGCGTTTGATTCAGACAGAATTAAAATGCTTATTAGAAGATCACGTGTATACATATCACCCATCTATAACTGACGTACATTGATTTAAAGTTTTTTCACCATTTTGAATATTGTTGAAATCCTTTTTTTTCTTTGTTTGCAGCGTGTGTGTGATTCGAAGGAAGGCGAACAATGTGTGCTATGAATATTGGAGGCCAGAGTGGTGCGGCCCAACTTACGCCTTGTGCGTTGGACGCGAGCGACCTGCTCTGGCGATCATATCAGGCCAGCTCAGTCGAGCGAAGCTGCGAGGACTGGTTCAACGTGGAGAAAAATAGGTAGGTAAAAACTGTTGATGGGGCATGCTAGGTGGACCTAACAATTGGGACCTGCTCATCAGAATGCTCGCAAAATTTTAAAATGGGTAAATTGTGGCAAAACTTTTGCTAAATGGGGTAAAATGGATGAAATCCTGCTAAATAGGGTAATTAGTGTCAAAAACATCAAAATAGAGGGTAAAAACCAGAATTCACTCTTTGTTTTATGTGGTCCATAAGAATCTACAAATAATGTTCAGGGTTGTTAAAACAAGACTCACCGCAGGAGTGAGACTAGCATGTTCAGATCAGTCAAAATTTATATGACAAAAGGAGCATCTTTATTTGTGTGTGGGAGTAAAGAGGTCCATATTTCCAGAACATCGTGATACTTTTAAAGGTACAAGTACAGTAGTTCAGCATAGGCCAGGGACTTTCCCTTCTGCTCTAATCCGCTTACCTGTTCAAGGGATGTTTTGTTGTCCCCTTATGGTCAATGAAAGTTGGTCAGACACTGAGGTTGTCCAATCCACCACACGTTATGACCTGCTAATCAACATCGCCTACTATGCCTTGCAGTTTCATCTATTTTGATGTTTCAAATATGATCTGCAACCATTTGTTTCCTGCAACCATTTTTGCCTTTATCCGCATCCGCATACAGATTAAAAACGGAAGAGAAATCTATGAACTGTATTATTTCGCAGTACATAGATCGGACAGATTTGATTGTATGTATAGCATATTCAGATCTTTAAGGCATGGCTATCTCAACAATAATCAGTACATTACAGGAGTGTAACCAAAGATGTGACATCAAGTTCATATATTTAGTCATGCATAGCGCATTGTTTATATTCAGAAAGCAAGAGACAGAAACAGTTTTTATCAGCGAATTGAGTTTAGTTAGCTTTGCTTGATATCCGTTTGCAAAATCTAACTCTTCTTTTCCAACGAGGGTTAGGCATATGCAGAAACATCTACTCCCTCTGTTTCTAAATATAAGACCTTTTAGGGATTCCAATTTAGAGATTCCAATACGGAGACTACATACGGATCACGATTCTGTATAAAAATGTGCATTTGAGTTGTGGCTGTTTATCTCAACATACAGTTTGCTCTCTTTTTTCTCTCGCAAAGTACACTTCGCCCCTTTTTGCCATTTGTGTTTGTCATGATTGGGTGTGATAGGAAGCATGAGATACGATCGCTACCCCATCGGCAATGGACGTCCCACGAGTACAACCAGAGGCGTAAATATGCACATACACCTTCCGAGGAAACCCAGCTCCGATGAAAAGAAAATGCCAGGCAAGATGACACGCCAATAAGCCCTCACCCTCCACAAAGAAAGTAGAAGGTCTGTCTTCAGTTTTTAGACCCACTTTGCACTCCCAGTCTGTCCTCGAACCGGAAGCACACGCCAATCCTGCAGGATGTTGCACTAGAATGACATAAGCTATGAATGGCAGTAATACAGATCTTAGTATGAGAGTAGCAATGTGTACTTTGTACTTTGTAAAATATATGGATCATGTGATGAATAAATCTATGCTTTCCAATTCACCTTTATACATTGCTTGCCTTATTGTAACCCCTGAATTGCACACATATATTTTTTCTCTAAATCTAAATTAGTCAAATAAAAGAAATTAGCAAACTAGCATTACTATGCCGTAACATATTTCATCATGATGCATCAACGGGGCGCGGCGTGCCGCCGCGCGGGGCATTGCTAGTTTTATACTAATAAAAAGTGAAAAGGAGAATTCACAATAAAAAGACGTGAACTTGAACAAATTTCATATATTTAAAAAGGTTCGTACAAAAATTAAAAAATGTTCATCAGTTTTGAAAAACATTCACAAATTTGAAAAAAGTTCATTGTTTTCCGGAAAAGTTGATCGGATTTAAAATAATCACGAATGTGAAAAAAGTTCATCAATTTTGAGAAAAAGTTCACCAAATTTGAAAAAGTTCATTGAGCTTTTCATCAATTTTGAAAAAGTTCACCAATACTGAAAAAAAGTTCAACGAATTTTAAAAAAAGTTCAACGAATTTGAAAAATAGTTCATTGAATTTGGAAAAAAGTTCATCGTATTTCAAAAAAGTTCATCGAATTTGATAAAAGTTCATCAATTTTGAAGAAAAAGTTCATGAATTTCAAAATAGTTCATCGAACCCAGGAAGAAAAAAAATGAAAAACGAAAAACTAAAACAGAAAAAAGAAAGGAAGATATAAAGATATAAATAAATGGAAAATTCCACGTCCAGTTGGAATGGCGGGGTGGTTACTGCAGTGTGTTATTAAACATAAACAGGACGTCCCATGTTCGAGTCGCAGCACTTGCAGACTCTTTTGCGGTTTGGAAAAATAGAGAAAAAACTACATGGGCCGGCCCAGCGGAGAGGGGGGTATGCGCCAATTGCACTTTAACGGGCGCAGAGGGCGCATAGGGTTTGGCGTCGAACCCGGGATCTCCAGGGTGCAGCGTAGGGCAGCTAGCGACAAGGCCACCATCAGTTCCGTGCTAGATTAGTTGGTCGCCACATTGTTAAAGAAAAAGAGCCGGGTTTCCATTGTTATTTTTCTGGATTTTTTTTCATCTATTTTTCTTTGTTTCTTTCTCCTTTTTACTGGTTTTTGTTTTTCATCTTTCACTAGCGTTTTTCTTTCCTTTCTTTTATCTTCGGTTTTGTTTGTTTGTTATTGTTTTTGCGTGTTTTCTTCAGGTTTTCATTTTCTTATATAAATTTTTTGGTGTATATCTAATACATTTTTCCCAAATACAAGTTTAACATATATTGAATACAGAGTCAACATTTTCTTCTGCATACATTTAACATCTTTCAAAAACCGGTTTACATTTTTGTATATATTGTCAATATTTCTTCTATACACATTTTACATTTTTCTAAAAAAATAATTAATATTTTTCAAATACTAGTTTAACATTTTTTCAATACATGGTCAACATTTTTCTATACACATTTATTTTTTTAAAATGCTTGATTAACATTTTCCTAGTACCTTATTTCAATACATGGTCAACATTTCTCTGTACATATTAAAGATTTTTCAAATGCTTGATTACCATTTTTCAAATACAAGTTTAACTTTTTTGAATATATGGTCAGTATTTTTATACACATTCAACATTTTTGAAAGGCTTGATTCACATTTTCAAATACATGTTCAACATTTTTTTAAATGGTTGGATTAACAATTTTGTATAAAAGGGCCCTTTTTCCTACCCATTATTTACTTTTTGTCTACATTTTCCATATACATGAGAAACATTTTATCTGTGTACATTTAACATTTTCAAATGATTGGTTAACATTTTTTGAAATATTTTATGTAAAGTGCTTTTTGTAATATATTTATTTAATATATTTGGAAGTATAAACGAACAAAAAGAGAAATAAAAGCGTGAAAGAAACAGACAAAAACGAGGCAATGGCCTCTCGGCGCACTAGGGCAGCCCATATGCTCGTGCGGCAGCGACACGCTTCAACGAGTCGGAAGACTGCCTCAGTATAAGCCGTGGCGTCTATAGCTCGCATTAAACGAGTTGGAGGGATCTCTCGGTGAAGGACTTATGTGTGTCGTGTAGTAACTGGGCAGACCCATTATCACATACTCCCTCCGTTTCGAATTACTTGTCTCGGAAATAGATGTATCTAGAACTAAAATACGTCTAGATACATTCAATTTCGCGACAAGTAATTCCGAACGGAGGGAGTACTTAATAAGAGAAATAGTGGAGAAAATGGGAGCAAAAGCGGGAATGGAACCCAGGTTCCGGGTCGAGTTCGTCCTCAAACTGTAGGGGGAGACATACTTGCGGAAAGATAGTCGTTTTTCTCCACCGATTTTCCATTTTTTGTTTTTTTTTCACCGGTTTTCTTTGTTTTCATTTGCCTTTTCTTTCCTCTACCCCTTTCTCATTTTTTCTTTGGTTTTCATTGTTTCTTTTTCATTTTTCATTGCCTTTTTTTCTTATATTTTTTTATTCAGATTTTTTTCTTTCTCGTTTTCCATCAGGGTTTTTCTCTCTCAGTTTTTTCACTGTTTTTCTATACACATTTTTGGTATAAACTTAATATGTTTTTCCAATACACGTTTGACATTTTTTAAATATAAGATTAACATTTTTTAATACCTTTTCAACATTTTATCTATACACGTTCAAACTTTTTCAAATGCTTGATTAAAAACAATTCAAATACAAGATCAACATTTTCTGAATACATGGTCAACATTTTTTCTATAGACATTTAAAATTTTCCAAATGATTGATTAACATGTTTCAAACACTTGTTCAACATTTTCTCAAATGCTTGATTAACATTTCTATATACATGATCAAATTTATCATCATTTTTAAATACATGGTCGCCATTTTCTCTATACACATTTAACATTTTTCAAATGCTTGATTAATATTATTGAAATACTTGTTCAAAAAATTTTCAAGTGCTTGATTAATATTTTTATATACATGATCAAAATTTTCTTAATTATTTACTACATGGTCAACATTTTTCTACACGAATTTAACATTTTTCAAATGCTTGATTAAAATTTATCGAATACTTGTTCAAATTTTTTAGAAATGCTTGGTTTACATTTTTTCAAATTCTCAAACACATTTTTGTGTGTGATCAAATGCGAGAAAAATGTTTTGTGGTCAAGATTCTTCAAAACTGTGGTCAAATGCGTGGTCAACATTTTTCAAATATATTTTGTTGAGTGTTTTTTGTAATATAGAATATCAGGAAATACAAATAAAGTAAAAAGCTAAAATCGACAAAAAATAAAAAGTGAAATTGTAAAAAAATGATGATATGGCCTTTGACCTATGGTCAGCGGCATGATGGCCGGCCTAATATAGAGCTCGCCTTCGCCCTTCAGCGCACGCGATCCTGTCGGGAGCACACTTTTAAAATCACTAATTGAGAAGTACTTCTTGCTAAGATCACTCCCACCTCCCCATGTTGTGACAGATCGCGTGTTGTATGTGCGTCACTTGTCGCGACCTGAGAGTTCTCTTTTTTCATAGATCCGTTTATTTAAAACATTTTATCTCTTAAACCGTACGTCCAAATCTTGAACCGTTTTCACTGTTGGATTCTTCGCATCAATATTTTGAAAACTAAATCCCATGTTGATAGGTTTTGACGAACTTTTTTTATGGAAAAGACGGGACGAAAAAAGGGAACCGGGAACACGTTTTTCCCTTTCCGAAAGAGGCACGACCGTGCCTCTCGCGAAAGCACAACCGTGCCTCTCATGGAAGAAGATGAAAACAAAGAACACTTTTTTTTCGTTTCCAAGAGGCACGGCCGTGCCTCTCGCGGAAGAAAGGAAAAAAAATGTTTTTTTCGTTTCTGAGAGGCCGTTCCTCTCGTGAAAGCACAACCGTGCCTCTCGCGAAAGCAAAACCAAGCCTCTCGCGGAAGAAAAAATGCGTTTTTTTTCATTTTCGAGAGGCATGGCCGTTCCTCTCCCGAAAGTAAAATCGTGCCTCTCGCGGAACCAAAATCGTGCCTCTCGCAGAAGAAAAAAAAGAAAATATGTTTTTTTTCGTTTTCCAAGAGGCATGGTTTATGTCTCTCACAAAAACAAAACCGTGTCTCTCGCGAAAGGAAAAAAAACACGTTTTTCCGTGATTTTTTTGGGTCCAAAAGCTAAGGAAAACCGGTGGAAAACCAAAAGGCCAAAAAAAACCAGAAAAAAAGACCGTTTAAAAAGCCAAAAACGTGTGCAAAAAAATAAAAATAAATCTGGAGGGAGCGTCCTGAGCGCGACATGTGGCGGCGGGCGAGAACGCGCCAAGTGATGCGCTCTCAGCCCACCCGCAAGTGATCGTTGCGAGGCAGCGCTCGTCAACTAGTTGCTCTCGCGCACTTTTTGCGGAACGGGAGCACGGGACGAAGCCAATGGGCTGCCGGCCTAGTTTGCAGTCTGCTTAAAATAATAGACATATATTTCTGCACAAAAAATAATATAGATCTTTTAATAAAAATGTTGGAGTGTAATTTAAATATTGTATTGTATATTAAACATATTCACTATTACTCAAAAATAAATTACTGTACATTAAAATAGTAAACAATGCGTATTTTGAAAAAAGTTACCACATGTAAAAATATATTGAGAGTATATAGAAATACGAAAAGGAAAAACTAGAAGAAAAACCGAATCAAAAATAGCAAAAGGAAAAATGAACCAAAATAGAAAACCCCAAAAGGAGCAAAACAAAGAAAAAAAGGAAAAAACTTGTACAGTGTCAAACGAAATAGTAGCCTGCAATCCCCCAGTCGGCTCCTACTGGGCAGGCCCAACTCGGCTCACCCGCGGGCGTCGCCTCGCCTGTTTGAAACATAGGAGGTCCCGCAGGGAGACCTTCTATTGGTGAATTTGTAAAAAAAGAATCGTGAATTTGAAATTTTTCATGTTTTAAAAATGTTCACAATGTAAAAAAATCACGAATTTGATAGGTGTTCGCAAAATAAAAAATATAAAGTAAAATAGGAAAAATAAAATGGAAAATAAAAAAGTAAAAAGAAAAGAAATGTAATAGAAAAGAGAAAATAATAATAAAGAAAACCAGAAGAAAAATCATAGGAAAAAGAAAAAGGGTTTAAGGAAGGTTCTAGAATCTTCCCAAAACCGATGGGGGAAGAAACCGGGAATTGGCCCGGCCCAAACAGAGGACCAGACGCGTGAGGGGGTACCTATGCGCTAAATGATCCAAGGTATAAATGATCCGGCAATCCTTGAGGCAATTGCATGTCGAGAAGCTTGGCACTGGCTGACGATTTGAACATCCAGAGATTCGTTATCGCATCAGACGCCAAGCAGGTGGTGAATGATATACATATAGGGAACCGTGGAAGATACAGAACGGTGATTAAGGAAATCCAGCAGAGAGCGTGTCATTTTATGTGTAATTTTACTTCTGAAAGTCATGACTCGAACTTTGAGACACATAGTTTAGCTAAGTTTGCCGAGTCCTTAGGCCCTCTGGTGGCTTATGATCCGAGATGTATCCCACCTCTGGTGGCTTATGACGTTTAATAAAGCTCGGATTATCCCTAAAAAAAACCTATGCGCTAAATAGGACTGGCCCAAATAGAGGACCTGACTTCTTTCGTCTTATTGGCTTTGAATCGGTTTCTTGGCAGGTCGACGATGAACTGGGTTGTTATCTATTGTAATATCCAGCTTATCGTTCGCCTAAAAAGAACTCAATAAAAATGAACGGCTTCGATGCTTTTTTGCAAATCTGAACGGGTTCAATCCTTTCAAATAAAAAAAAGTGAACGGCTTCAAATGATGAACCGATAAATCGAAAAGGACCAAAATGCTGAACCGGCCAGATAAAGGTCGCAGCTTCACCAGAAACACCGAGTTCATTCATCACTCAATGAAAGGAAGCAACTAAACAAGAAGCACGGATCCGGAAGTGTTTACTTTCCCGTCAAAAGCCATGCCTCAAAAACAAGAGAAAAAGAAAGCTAGGAGTAGATGATTTTGCACTTCACTTGGAGCGTGCAATTCATTGGCAGGATGGTGGTACGAAGGATCACTTGAGAGCAGCTGGATTTCCAGCTAATTAAGGTCCGCACCTATTGATAAGTTAAGTAGCCAACAAGTAACGACTGTAACTAAACTGGGGAGTGACCACCAGAGGATGGGGCTCCTTTTCATCTCGCTACTAGGTGGCCAAACCAACCTACCTACAGATTCCATATCGTTTGACATTACGGTGAGGAGCTCACATGGCCTGTTCGTGCGTTTGGGGCCACCTGGTGGTGGTCTCGTGAGAAGGCCTTTCAGGAAAGGCCTTTGCTGCATACTGTAGCTACCCTACTCTCGGGTTGCACGGTCCAGGAGGCAGGGGGTGAATGGAGTAGCTAGCCAACCCGGTTGGAAGGATCCAACTAACCTCCTGAATGATCATGCATGGCCTATATATCTTTCATGCGAAGAAACATGCATTAGCCCACCATCACAAAAGCTAACTGAACGACTGCGGAGTATTGTGCATGTGCATGCATGTATACTTTAGATGCTTGATATCCTTCTCATCTTTCTTTTCGGTACGTTAAAACCACCGTATGCTAGAGACAGAGACATCAGTAGAAATTCTATCAAAGCAGTAAATCATCAGTCTATCGACTTGGTGGAACATTCTATATCTCATGAACCACATCCGTTAGATCTTTATAGCTGCATAAACAAATTACAACAACTTGATAGGACCTAAACAGATCACAAACTCTTATATTTTCCCAAATGATAAGTGCCACACGTGTGGCACGAAGCACTCCGGCCCTGACGTTTATTACAACTAAAGTTGCCATCCGAAAAAAAAAAAACTGAAGCTTGCCATCCGAAAAGAAAGTTGCCATCTTCGCGTGACTAAAGTTGCCATAAAAAATGTTCGAAGTTGCCATGTGTTCGTGGCACACGTGTGGCACTTATTAGGGTTCTATATTTTTTTAATAATTGTAGCTAAACACATAGCGGCCCTTACATTTTCAGAACTGAACCGAAATGATCATTTCAGTTCATCTTCCTAACCTCACCTAAGCAAATCACGACCCTGAGATCTTCATATTTGTATTTAAACATATCACAATCATTAGATTCACATAACTGTACATAAACACGTCACCTTCTCTAGACCATCGTAATTGTAGATAAACAAAACAAAGTATGTTGGATCTTTAGATAGGTGTTCTTAAGTGCACACAATCCCTAACCTAGAAAACATGTACACCATGACAAAGAAACTACAAACAAATCTTTGTGCAAGTAGTGCAAACACGTGTAAGTTAGAACAACGTGTATGCACATGCAGTGGCGGAGCTTGAGCATAATCCAAGGGAGGGCCATTTGCTGAAGGGAGGCAAATTAATAGGGGAGGAGGGGCTAATCTCTAGTTTAAACACTAGTTAGGCCTAAAATAGAGCATATTCTTCAAACGTTGTAAAAGTTAAGGGGGGGGGGGGGGGGGGGGGCATTGCCCCCGTTGGTCTACATGAAGCTCCGCCACTGTGCATATGCTAACTAATTTCCTTAATTAAATTTGAGGCTCATTTCAAGAATTTCTTTTGTTTTGGCATTTGAAACCCCGATCAACTTGTGATTAGCTTACGACATGGACCGCATTGTGTGTGTAAAAGAAACATATGAATAACAATGTGTGATTGTTAATAAAAATCCAACAAATATTTTTTTAAATTGAATAATTAAGATAATCTATTCAAGTTGAGTTCTTTTAATATACTGAAGCTTGCCATCCGAAAAGAAAGTTGCCATCTTCGTGTGACTAAAGTTGCCATAAAAAATGTTCAAAGTTGCCATGTGTTCGTGGCACACGTGTGGCACTTATTAGGGTTCTATTTTTTTTAATAATTGTAGCTAAACACATAGCGACCCTTACATTTTCAGAACTGAACCGAAACGATCATTTCAGTTCATCTTCCTAACCTCACCTAAGCAAACCACGACCCTGAGATCTTCATATTTGTATTTAAACATATCACAATCATTAGATTCACATAACTGTACATAAACACGTCACCTTCTCTAGACCATCGTAATTGTAGATAAACAAAACAAAGTATGTTGGATCTTTAGATAGGTGTTCTTAAGTGCACACAATCCCTAACCTAGAAAACATGTACACCATGACAAAGAAACTACAAAGAAATCTTTGTGCAAGTAGTGCGGACACGTGTAAGTTAGAACAACGTGTATGCATATGCAGTGGCGGAGCTTGAGCATAATTCAAGGGAGGGCCATTTGCTGAAGGGAGGCAAATTAATAGGGGAGGAGGGGCTAATCTCTAGTTTAAACACTAGTTAGGCCTAAAATAGAGCATATTCTTCAAACGTTGTAAAAGTTAAGGGTGGGGGGGGGGGGGGGGGCATTGCCCCCGTTGGTCTACATGAAGCTCCACCACTGTGCATATGCTAACTAATTTCCTTAATTAAATATGAGGCTCATTTCAAGAATTTCTTTTGTTTTGGCATTTGAAACCCCGATCAACTTGTGATTAGCTTACGACATGGACCGTTGTGTGTGTAAAAGAAACATATGAATAACAATGTGTGATTGTTAATAAAAATCCAACAAATATTTTTTTAAATTGAATAATTAAGATAATCTATTCAAGTTGAGTTCTTTTAATATACTTCCGGGTACATCATCATTAATACCAAGTCATGAAAACAAGGATATAGTGAGTGAATTAGCAATAGGATAAAACCTAAGCATTGGTTAATTATTGTTTGCCATGATAGTTACTTATTTCAAATGTATTAGACTATAAATATGTACACTAGTCTGGGAAATTAAATTTCAGACGATTTATTTGGTAGGATCAAAGCATAGTGACTTACATTACCGCCAAATGAATGAAATGATCCCCACAACAGACATAAAAATAAATTGAAAGATATTCACACTTGTTTCTTGATGCACATTAAACAAGAATAAGAAAGTTGCAAGATTAAAGTATGCGTACCAATCTAATAGCGTGTACTATCAAATGCTCGTTGAATGATAATTCCTGATATTTATGTGATATCACATATTTGTTTTGATAAAAAAAAATCATGTGTAAAATGGCACCAATCTGCTATCATGGAAAAATGACCAATCTTAGTACTAATGTGTCTCTAAAAGTGGTGTGCTCTGTTAGATCTACAAGCTAGGTTATATGGCTAGAAATGAAAAATAATAATAATACGATGCACATTTCTAATTTAGCCATCTACAGATGTCATGTAGAGGAGATCTATTGAATTCATTTCAGAATGGTTGTACATGTGCATGCCCTCATTAAATCAGCCATCATCATTTGAGAATGGGTGGATGCTTATAATAGGAAAAAGTTCATTTTAAACCTTGAACTTGTAGAGGTTGGGCGGAATGAACCCCCAAGTCAAAATCCTGGTCGATTGCACCCTGAACTCTGCAATCCCGGTCTAAATCAAACCCTGGCATCATTTGAACTGGGATTCGTCTGGTGGGCCGGCCCGATAGATTATGTTTTCGTTCATTAACAAAAATTCCTAAAAGCGCACACCTTTTTTTTAGCACGCTGGGGAGCTCCGCGTGCGTCCAATGTCTACCCTTCGCTGAAGAAGGGGCGCGCAAAACGGGCTGGCCCATTAGCATGCCTCAAGCGGATGTAAAAAATCACGAAAAAGTAATAGCGAGAAGCATGGGACTCGAACTCCCGACCTCAACACGAATAGAAACGTGAAAGGCCAGTCGTCCGCGAAAATACTTGCTACTAAAACGCAGCGCTAACAATAAAGTACTGTGACGGATCCTTTTTTTTCAATTTGTGAAACATTTGTTGGGAAAAGGTATTAACATATTTTCTGAAAAATGCGAATATTGTTTAATAATGAAACCAATTCCGAATTCCAAACAATCTTTATGAACAGTGAACTTTTTTTGAAATGAATGCAAAATACATACTGAACATTTTGTTGGTATACGGTGAAAATGTTCAAAATATACACTGAACATTTTTGGAAAAATGCGGTGAACATTTTTTCAAATGCAATCTGAACAATTTTTCTATACAGGATAACATTTTTCAATGTACATTGCACATTTTTTCACTGCGGTGAACTTCTTTTTGAAATGCAATCTGAACAATTTTTCTATACGTGATGAACATTTTTGTGTACACAGGGAACATTTTTTCAATGTACGTTGCACATTTTTTCACTGCGGTGAACTTTTTTGAAAAGTGTGCAAAATTAGAAAAAGTGAAAAATATTGAATTCATAGAAGATTTTTTTTAATTTCAAACATTTTTTCCAAAATATACAGCGAACATTTTTGAACTTTTCTGTAATATAGCGTGAACATTCCTAAATATACAATGAACATTTTTGTAAAACGCAATGAACTTTGTATAATATAAGGAAAAAGAAAAAAGAAATCATAAAAAGGAAAAATAAAATAATATAAATATAAGTAGAAAAAGAAAAATAAAAGAAAAAGAAATAAGAACCAGAAAAGAAAAGGCGAAATAAAAAAACAAATAACAAACGAAAAACAGAAGCAACAACATGCAGCATGCGCTGCCGTGAAGTGGGCCGGCCCACCCGCGGGCGCTGTGGGCGTTTCCTCCCCAATCCCGGTCATTCTTTGGCATGTCAGCAATCCCCGTTTGGCAAATGATCCGAAGGTTTGATTTGGACCGGGATTGCAGAGTTCAGGGTGCAATCGACCGGGATTTTGACTTGAGGGTTCATTCCGCCCAACCTCTACAAGTTTAAGGTTTAAAATGGACTTTTTCCCTTATAATATTGCCTTACAAATGATCCACTGTGATGCGTTTTGAACTTCAATTAGTGTATCTCGCAAACCATTCACGAATCAATAACACAACCATTCATGAATCTACTAGTTCTTGTATAAAAATATATATTAAAAAGCATGATAACGCATGGTTCTGCGTGCCAAAAATATAGACATAATTAATGATGTTCACGCGCATTTGCCATCTGGCTAGTTTTAAGGAACAAACTCTCCCAGTTTATTCATTTTCTTTTCAAGAGCATTCAGAGAGCTGAATGTATATGTTAGCTAGGGTATCTAAATTTTCAATGAAAAGGGATGATAATAATGCCAAAAGAAGCAAAATTACAGGGACGATGGGGTCAGGGTGGGGCCACGCAACACCGACCAAGTGCGCAATAAAGAAAAAGACCTTCTCATTGGCTTATGAGTTTATGATTTCTCCCGAATGAAATAATGGAGCGAATCACAGTCTTTTTCATGCACACAAATGCCAAAAACATATCACTCAGTCACATGGCAGCTGATCTGAAATTTGAAGTTGGCAGTTTAGCCATATATAGAGCCTATAATTAGACCGAACCGAAAATTTCCTGTTTTGAAGAAAAGATGGCAAGAAACAAGTGACTTATCATTGAAGCAAAAAAAGGGATAAAAAAGTTGGTTTGCTTTCTCTCTCTGCCAGTAGAGGAGCACCATTTGTCCTGCGTCCCTAGTGAGACAACCCAGCTAGCCTTTCTTTTCGCGCTTTTCTGTTTTTTTTTGCGTTGCAAGGACCTTGGTAGGGCAGTTTTAGCCCTGAGATTGAGATGCCACTTCTCTTTCCTGTCCTCGCCCCATCTCCATCTTTTTCCTGCGCGCTCTCTTTTTGTTTCATTAATCTGTCGATCTCTGACATGTTGAGGTGATCCACCACTAGGGTGTGAGGGCGATGGGGGCACATGGTGTGGTGGCTCGGCTAAAAAGGGACTCAACAACCGAAAGGATGGGGCAAGTAGCAACTGATGGGTGATAGCAAGGGGAAAATGAGACCTAGCCAAGGGCATCTTGGGTCTTGGGTGGAAGTAGCAGCACGTAGTACGTTCAAGCTTACTCTAGTTACCAATTACAGAGGGCCAACCGGTCAAGGGGCATTGTTTGGGGAGAACTCACTGTCCATAAGATGGAAACATCAAAGCACCATGAAGTCCACAAGATGATAATAAAACACACGCCTGGCAGTCATTTCCTTGAGGCTGCGCGAGTGTGCCTGCGCCATTCTCCATCCGGTCCTATCAGAGAGAGGCTCTCGAGTCTGGACGAGAAGTTTGGCGATCGAGTACAGTGCGTAGCAGACTAGCGGCTAGCAGCACAGTAAGGCACCAGCAAATGTCCCGCGCTAACCTACTTGGTCTCCTCGTCGTGTTATGCCCAGGAAGAATATCACCCGCGCTGGCAAGCCGATGGCGGGGCCACATGCAGAGGGCGATCGGTGGACAGTGGGCGAGGTAGAGCCATCGCTGGGCACGTCCACTATCTCCTATCCACCACCACCACTAGCTAGCTAGCCCGGTCCATGCAGCATGCATGCATACCCGCACCGATGCATGCATTGCATGCATGGGAAGGTATCTAGTCTAGAAGTAAACGCTCGCTCCTCGGAGATGACAGGCGGGGCCCCGGGGCTAGGAGGGCCCGTAGGTGGTACGCACGCCACGTGTATCCCATATCGTTTTGTCCCGTTGTAGCCCAGACGGGACAAACCCGGTCCAAGCTAGGCTGCATGCGAAACGCAAACGCAATGAGGTAGTAAGGGCATGTACAATGCATAGCCTCAAGGTGATGCCTCGTATGTCATGTAGGATGGGATATGACATAAATTAGGTTCGGATAGGGAAGCAGGATCCTCTTCAGGAGGCGGGTGCTTGAAGAGAAAAAGCGTGGTCCGGTGACAAAAGCTGAAAAGGTTGGACTGAAAAGTAGAGATGCATGTTTACTAGAGTCTTTATTTTTTATTTCTTAATAAGGTCCACTAGTGATAGCTTGCATTGGAGAGGAAAAATGAATGTAGGTGCTTCAAATTACTTTTTGTCATGAGACATATGTATCCATATGCCACCATTATACATGCCCTAATGCACGAACGATCATTGCAGGATATATGGCAGCAGTGGGGTGGGGGTACGGCGTACCGTCTTGTTGCCGTTGGCGGCTCTTGGCTTTGCGATATACGACGTGTACCACATGCGTCTTTTGAGTCAAGGGCCAAATCATTGTATCGGCACTATGCCTTGCTAGTATTTGGAGCCTCGAATCACGGAGGCAACTAACTAACCGGATTATGATCGGCAATAATACAAGCGTTCCGTCATACCTTCCCATGGACCATGTGTTGTCTTTCTGCCACTCTCGATCGATCTGTTTCCCACGACGCGCATAGCAGGCCGCGGCCCGCCACCGGTGTGTCCAGTGGTGGGCCCAACGCGAAGAGCAACATTGCTCATTCCTCAATTATCGGCCGCTTATTACTGTCAGGCTGTGCTGTGCGGACCGGCCGTTTGTTGATCACTGTGGTACTGTCTGTGTTGCAATCGCATGGCACCACCGCGGCCCCCCTCCCCATCGCCGAGTGATCCCTGACCATGACCGTCGACGGCCATGAAGCCGCGCGGTTCATGCAGTTCTCTCAAGCCAGCAAGCTTGCCCCGCCGGAACCGGTGGCGTAATTTCTCGGCGAATCAAATCTCGCGAGCGCATCGTGCAAACGGCCGGAAATCGGAGCTATCCACATGCAAGATGCATGTACTGGCCATCTAGTCATCTCACCGGCTGGCCGGGAATCTCTAAGCAGCAGTAGCCGCATAGCTAGCTCGCCTTTCCTTTTGTGTTTATCACCATCGAGCAGGAAAACTCTGCGCTAAGCCGCTAACCCACGCGACAACCGGCCGGTCGCATCAATCTGCAGTCTGAGTAGCAGCGGCTAGACGTGGTCGTGCACGTTTGGCGCTGCTTCCCCTGCCTGCCTGAATCCCACGGCTCGATCGCTTTGCCTGCCGGAATCCAATCCCGTGGTAACTCGCACATGCGGACGACAGACGGCACCACACGAAGCGAGGAGTGCATGCAATTACAATGCATCAAAGCCGTCGCTTCAAATTTCTGCGCGCGCATGCATGTATACATGGCATGCATGCATGTGTCGTGTGCGTGATCCAGTGTGATTCCCGTATCGATCCGATGGAGAGAGAAACTACGACAACGTACGTATACTCCTCATCGGATCTCCGATCGCCGTCGCGACGGACGGACGGACTGACGGAGACATAGATATCACAAAGATGCGTACTACGTGCCCAGCCCCTCCCTGCACTCTCTAGTGCGGCACGTGCGTACGTAGCTGCCACGCCGCTCACGCGATCGAGTACGTACGTACGTACAAGCGCGCGCGGGGGCGGTGAATGATCCGTGGAGAGGGACGACGATCAGAGCCAGAGCCTCCGTTTATTTTTCACCACATGACATATGGGGTAGTACTGTGATACATTTTCAGAGGGGTGGATGGGTGGGGAGGAGGAGGAGGGAGGAAAAGTTAAAGCGAACAAAAAGACGATACGCTTTACACGGCTGCCTGTCTCTTTCTTTCTGTGAGGACGAGTGAGGACAAATGGATGAGCAGGGCGGGGCAGTCAAGAGCTACCCCTCTGCTGCTAGCTTAGCTCAGGGTGAAAGCACTCCGGCCAGTCACCTACCATGCTGCCAAAGCTTCACCAATGGGCAATGCCATTAATGCATGGCCGAGACCGTGTAAGATGCTTTACTTACTTTAGCCCTACACTCGGTCAAACCAAGCTACGTTGTAGTCGAAGAGCGTCTCCGCATTGGAGATGAACACGCTGTTCAAATAACAATCCACTTCAAGAAAAGAAAATCAACTACTCACACTGTAGTACTTGCGTTTGATCGACTACAACAGTCTCCTGTAGTACTAGCCATTAGCCACCCACAATGCATGCCCCGGACGACAGTTTGCCACGGTGCGGTAGTCACTGCGGGCGATCGAGGACAGAAAACGGGGTTAGAACCGCACTGAACCAATGTTACAGCGAAGCCAGGCGGCGCAGCGCGCAGCCGGCGGCCCACGCGGCGGAGCAGCACGCAGGCAGGGTCGGCGTGGTGCGTGTCAGCGCGCGGCACCGATCGACGGATCTGCCCCCGCGGCCCGCCTATGTCGCCGTACGTGCGTGCATCTCGATCGGTCCGCGCGCGGCAGCGAGGGGGGCAGCGGTACGTCCGCCGGGCCGTCCCGTGCGGTGCGTGCCTAGGGGGTGGCAAGAAGCGCGTTGGGAATTGGAGCGGCCAGCGTGCCGGCCGTCGCTAGCCCTGCCCGAATGTCTCGCTGCGCCGATCATCCCATGTTGGGTTCGCGCTCGCTCGCTCGCTGCCAGGTCGCGCCCGGGGGCTGCTCCCGTACGGGCTCTGCCTCGGCCCTCGGGACTGCGCGGCTGACAGGTACGGCCAGCATGCGGCACAGAAACGAGATTAGACCGCAGATAAGCCGTGCTAATCTAAGCGGGAAACATAAGCAGAGCCAACGGGGTACACGTGCTTATACCGTCCTTCTTGCAGGATGACCTCACCATCGTCAAACAGTTTTTTTTTAAACAATTAGTCCCTTTTTTTGTGAATATCAACGACTAACCCATGAAGGTATATTTTTATAGAAGAAAATCTCTAAGCACCAACACCACTCAGGGCTCGAACGCTGGTGACCTAGCATGCTCCTTGCATGCCTAGCCAACAGGGTGACATCCTGTTCTCTGTCACACAATTTCCATGTTCAAGCAGTGTAATCATGACTAGCAGTCAATGGGTAGTTTTTTTTAGGAATTTCCATGTTCAAGCAGTGTAATCATGACTAGCAGTCAATGGGTAGTTTTTTAGGAGCTCTCAGTGTTACACCATGGCGCCGTCTCAATGTAATGTAGAATTAACAATCGGACAGTATAAAACCCTCTCAACATGCAATAGGATGCATAGCTAATTAGATCTTGTGTTATCATCATATACTCAAATGATCCATTACAAGTGGGATATGCAATCCCAAATATCAACCATACCGATGATACAATACACCGTGATATAGTTGTGCCTAAACATTTAACAATGGGAGTGTCCTTATATAACTGCGCCAAATGGAGAAACACACCCAAACAGTGGCGGAGCTACAGTCATTTTTCTGGGCGGGCCAAACTGGTCTGGTTCAGAAGTACCATTAAATTTTTATTCTTACGACCCAGATTCAACACTATTCTTGACAAAAATCTAGTTGGGCAGGGCGGGCCATGGCCTGGTTTTGCCCAGCCGTAGCTCCGCCACTGCACCCAAACATGGAGTGTTTAAGAGATTTTTCCTTTTTCTTCCACCTAAATTTTGTTGGCAGAAAACATCAGCTATTTTCTTTTGAAGAGAAAGAAACAAGCCCAAATATGATATAACAAACCGTCTGATACATAACGTCACTCGACTCTTCTAAAGCATCCAACCATGCCCATCGTGATAACCTTCACACACGCACACAACATTCGATAGTAGCCTTGCTCGCATGTGCATTTGTTTTGCAACTCTCCTTGCATGCCTAGCCAACAGGGTGACATCCTGTTCTCTGTCACACAATTTCCATGTTCAAGCAGTGTAATCATGACTAGCAGTCAATGGGTAGTTTTTTTTAGGAATTTCCATGTTCAAGCAGTGTAATCATGACTAGCAGTCAATGGGTAGTTTTTTAGGAGCTCTCAGTGTTACACCATGGCGCCGTCTCAATGTAATGTAGAATTAACAATCGGACAGTATAAAACCCTCTCAACATGCAATAGGATGCATAGCTAATTAGATCTTGTGTTATCATCATATACTCAAATGATCCATTACAAGTGGGATATGCAATCCCAAATATCAACCATACCGATGATACAATACACCGTGATATAGTTGTGCCTAAACATTTAACAATGGGAGTGTCCTTATATAACTGCGCCAAATGGAGAAACACACCCAAACAGTGGCGGAGCTACAGTCATTTTTCTGGGCGGGCCAAACTGGTCTGGTTCAGAAGTACCATTAAATTTTTATTCTTACGACCCAGATTCAACACTATTCTTGACAAAAATCTAGTTGGGCAGGGCGGGCCATGGCCTGGTTTTGCCCAGCCGTAGCTCCGCCACTGCACCCAAACATGGAGTGTTTAAGAGATTTTTCCTTTTTCTTCCACCTAAATTTTGTTGGCAGAAAACATCAGCTATTTTCTTTTGAAGAGAAAGAAACAAGCCCAAATATGATATAACAAACCGTCTGATACATAACGTCACTCGACTCTTCTAAAGCATCCAACCATGCCCATCGTGATAACCTTCACACACGCACACAACATTCGATAGTAGCCTTGCTCGCATGTGCATTTGTTTTGCAACTCTCTCTTCGGCTTCCCCCCCCCCCCCCCCCCCCCCCCAAATATTCTAACATGCAACACATAAAACTAAATCAAGTCAGTAGGCTCATTAGGATGAACACCTTGAAAACAAGATAAACTCCTTGTTTACCATATAGATTAAAACATAGCACCCACTCCTACATGAATCATCACCCGTTCTCTAAATGGGGACTAATACTTGACGCATAGACTGTGGTACCAACACATGATTCAATGCTACATAAACTACACTCCATGCATATTTATCAAAAAAAAAACAATTAAATTATTGTTGTAATGAGCAACAACATGAAGCGGGGGTATGCAACACCGTTGATTAAGTATATGGTTACGTTTAATAATTTGGTCCAATCAAGACTCATTAGTGAGAGCGCGTAGTCCCGATACAGCAGGGGCTTGGCCTTGGGTATGCTATCTTAATCTAGAGACGTGTCGGTGGTAAATCCATCGGCACAAAGCGATTTTCTTAGCTTTTATTTTTTTCTCACCCCAACATGCGGAAGAAATTTCCCTCAAACCCAATTGTATGTATGGATCACCTCAAAGAAGCTTTAACCACACCATAGGTGAGAACACTTGATTCATACGAAAGATGAGCTACAAATGATCCATGGGGTGCCTAAGCCTTTGGACTTGTATAATGATCACTAATACCCTTGTTTTTTTTGGAAAAGGAGGTTAAGACCCCCGACCTCTGCATCAATCGATGCATACGGGGTGGGGAGTGAAAAGTAGGGGCCTGTTGGTCTACATACAAAAGACCCAAAATATCCTCAAGGGAAGGATAAAAGCAAGGGTATCTGGTCGCACTTCATCCATGAGATGGAGGGCTCTTGGTCCATGGGCATAGTGAGCCATGGGATTGATGTGCTTCCTTCTTCCATATGGGCTTTGATTTATTTTTTGAGTTTCTCTTTTATGCTCATATTATCTTTGGCTTTTGGTGTTTTGCTCGAACCCTATGGGAGGATCGTGAGCCCCCTAACCGAGAGACAATTTTCTTCCCCCTACAACATGAGCGGTCAATACAATCGTCCATGTTAGAACATAAAACAATTCTTGGTAGGTATACTATTTTCAGGAAATTGTCCTTAGTGAGCATACTATTTTTTTTCACTACTAGCAACATGAAATCTAGCTTTATTTTTCAAGGATATTTGTGTTTCCAAATATTCTTAAAAGGTGAATGCACTTGATGAGTAGTAATATATGGGAGCTACATAGAAAGAATCAACAAATAAATAACCACTTTTCTCTAACAACCAGACACATTTTTCTTCACGTTTTGTAAGTGCGGAGCTTCAGGTTCTCCCACAAAACCATAGTGAAAATGATGACCAGTTAGGCACTTGGTGAACTGAAGTGTAGATTCGATTTTATGGCGAAGGCAAGTGACGGGGGTGCCATCTTTCCATATTTTGGCGACCTTCTAATCACTTCCATGCATGTCTGAACCTGAACAAATTCGGCGCCCTGGCTGGTCTAATCACTTCCATTACACCACCATTCCTTCAAAGATTGTTTATATATATTTCCCCCGCAAAAAAATTGTTTATATTTTAGGAATATTCTTCTTAAGTAAGTATGGTTTTAGGTTTTCTAGCAATCTAAGAAGATTTACATCTCGAATGATTATGCATAGATTATGTGGTAGTCTTTATATTAATTAGAAAGAAGAAAGAGAACATTAAATCTATATAATATTTCGGCTATGTGTAGCTCTCATGCACTACCTCCGTCCTATATATAAGACATTTTTGCAGTTCAATTGAGAAGAACTATGGCTCATCTAGATGACACTAGTATGAAAAAAAAGAAGAGAAAAATTAGCATGAATCTTGGGGCAAAATCAACTGACACAAGGATTAGATGAGACTTTGTCGATTCTCTTCTAGATGAGGGTTAGCAAATCCGAATATTTTTAATCTTACTATATTCGCTACGCCTAGTAAGTGGGATATCTTAAAAATTATCACAAGTAAAAAGGTTGTCAAATGCTCGGTAATACTGCATTTCAGACTTACCCATGGGTGACATAACACAAATTTTTGGGAGTGGCAAAACCGCAATAATGATCCTGTTGGGAGGGTAATTGTGAGACTATTCACCATTTCTTTCCGTGCCCTGACAATTCAACTTTGTACAACTGCCCCACAACTTTGTGGTCCTCCGTGTAGGAGTAGCATAAAAAAGAGGCGATAGGGGCTGGATCATTCTTGTCTGTCTCCGTTGCATTAGAGTAAGTACAATAGAGCTGAGTCAGCAGGCTATAAGAAATAAACTATTATATTTTTGCTTAGTTGGAGGAAAGAGAAGAGGAGAGAGAAGATAAGCGGGCTCTTCGTGAAGAGCCAGCTCTAGCACGTGCTCCTAGGCACTTTGTGAGAATGAAATGTGGGTTACATAATAAAAAAGTAGTACACTCTTTTGATATACTATTGTACATGTTGGCTATAAGATGGGCTGTAGATGACATGGCATTGGCTTATAGCCAGCAGCTGGCTATACTATTAACCATGCTCTTAAGTTGGCTCCCCCCTCCTACGGTTTGTAGGCCCATCCCATCACAAAAGTCTGGTGTGCTACCACCGACCTAGCCAAAAGCAAAGCCAGCCCAACGTGCAGCCGCTACAAGAGCAAGATCATCATTGCACGGGATATCCTGATGGACGATGCATGCAACAACATATATGTCCATGTTCTCCATGGAAGTGCGTGTTGACACTTCTCTAAAAATAGGGATAAGCTAGGACGAGACAATGCATCATTTCTCCCTCTCTTCGCAACCGAAGTGTTCAAACTCATGGGTACATGACAGCCGGAAAAGGGCAGGGGAAGACAGGGACAGAAATGTACGAGCCCGTGTGGATTCTAGCTAGTCAGATTCTAGAGCAATTAGTTTGTTTGCAACATACATATCCAAGGGAAATGTGTCCATGAGGCAATGATGATATGCCATGCCATGTATATGGGACAATTTCTTCCCGTTGTTTTCTAGCTAGCTTGCACTAGAGAACACTCTAAGCTAAGTGCCGCACATGTATGTGTGTGAGTGTGTGTTGTAACAGTGAACCGGAACCAGCTAGGAGAAAGGCAACTAGAGATGATGGGCTCGCTAAACTGGGCAGGACCACAGGCTTACATGTGCCAAAGCAAGCAGCATGCATGGCACTTTGTTGCTTCAATACCACACTAGCTAGTAGCTACCGGCACTTGCTTCCCTGCATGGTTGTCAAGCATATTGCCATCATCATCCTTGACACGTCCATATATCCATTGTTAAGACTAAGAGGGTAATGAGTAGTTGAGTACGTACTAGTGTGCTGGTAAAGCTCAAGGCCTCAATCTTTATGGGGAATATGGAACGAAATCTCCTAGGCCTAAGACAGGATCTCTCGGGAATAAAGGGATTTGGTTCGCGTGTGTGAGCCTCTGCGCGCGCCTTCGTCGGTCGGGTCGAATAATGATTAGGATTCTTATGCGGGCGCATGAAGGAATCATGGCCTCCGCCGTGATCGCCAAAATCATGGTCGCTCGCTAGCTGAGGCGGAGGCTCGCATGTGTGTACGTGATCTCGACCGATGCCTCCCCCCCATCACCGCCCCATTCCGTGGCCATTCCAATAAACAAAGCCGGCGGGCGCGCGTACGGACGCTCGCGCTGGCCGTGGCCGCCATGAGCCGTGCACATGCCGCGGCCAAAGCTTCTCGCTGAATCTAAACGCTTTCCGAGGGCAAGCAGAAGATTGGCGCCTGCTTTTTGTGTGTATATATTCTTTGCCGATCCACTTGATGGCCTTTTGTGATCAAAAGGCCAACGACGACATGGGCACCAGGTACCTTCTCCTGAGCTACAGATCGGGACGATGTAAGGTAGAGGTTGGTAGGCTTGAATTGTGTGGCGCTGCGCTGAAGATATGCATGCATCGTGTGCAAAAACAAGGCAGCGAGTGACTTATACTTGCATGTATGCATGCATGTGAGCGTGAGGCCCACATAGATTGTTGGAGTTGTGGAGAATATTCGTCAAGGTGGAGTTTGTTGTGTTTGTGTCGAATATTTTGTACTAGTAGGGTTACGCTTGGACTTGGTGTTGTAGTGTGGGTAGGATACGTGTAGTGTCAGAGTCGGACACGTTGTACCCTTGGCCTCTTATATATGAGGAGGCACCCCACGTTGTAACCCATGACGACTAAATAACGGCGAGGCGTGCGGTATGCACGGGGCATGGAGACGGGCCAGGGCTCTGGTGGTCATACATGTGGTGAGACAACTGCGAATTTGACTCGGGATGACTACAAGCAATGGTGAAATTCCTTCAAGTTT
This sequence comes from Triticum timopheevii, assembly GCA_963921465.1. NCBI lineage: Eukaryota > Viridiplantae > Streptophyta > Magnoliopsida > Poales > Poaceae > Triticum > Triticum timopheevii. The sequence goes on from OY997270.1 coordinate 376,645,688, forward strand.
CAGACATGCGGTCAAGAAAAGAGCGGTGATGTTGAGTTCAGGTAAGTCTTATGTGTGATACCCAATATGTGAGTTGTTCACTTTCACGCAGGTCAGTGATCAGTGTGTGATGGCGTTGGACTGATGCTCTGAAAGTTGGGAGTGCAAACTAGAGTAACAAGGAACTTAATTTTGCTCGAGTGTTGACTGTGATCAAGAAAAGGAGGGACTACAAGTTGCATGTGGAGTCACCTGGAGTCTTTGGAGTAGCAGCGGTACTCATGGGATAAGCTCAAGTCCAATGTACACGGAAGTTTGACGCATTGATGAATTCAAAGTGGTGGAGAATATTCGCCAAGGTGGAGTTTGTTGGAGTTGTGTCGAATACTGTGTACAAGGTAGGTTACAGTTCGACTTGTAGTTGTATTGTATTTACATAGGATATGTAGGCGTGTTCTAGTAGGACACTTGTATCCTAAGTCTCTCATATATAGCGGGGCTAGACACACGATGTAACCCATGCCAACATAATAGCACCGGAACGCAGGGGAAGCCGGCGGCATGTGCCGGTGTCCAGGGCGACTGGGTGCGGTATTGTGACGGTGTCACGGGGAGGAGCGCCCGTAGTCAAGCCCCGGGGTTGTAGCCATATCGGTGAACCTCGTTAACAAATCTCGCTGTCGTGCACGTGTGATTGCTTGGTCCTCGGATGATCGACGGTATGCCTCAGATTTATTCTAACAAGATTAGTAGGAGTATTTCGGTCTTTACTACCGGCCGGCACCAGGATCTACTACAAGGCAATCGACTGTTCCATACGTTTTGCTCCCTGTCCGTATGGATATGGTATTCACGAGCCTGCACGTACGTACACGTGGATAACTGACACCGCTGTATGTACATTACTTACCGATCTTGCTTGCTAGTACTACGTATATGCTTGCGCCCATTCAGCGGTAGATCCCGTACATTCTGTTCAGCGTGTACACGGCTCGTCGGGGGTTTGGCACGATCGAAACGTTCCGATCGGCAGTGCAGTGCGATGCGCGGCTGCCCATCACGCGTCTAGCGAGGTCAGGCAGGTCAGGACATGGTATTTTAAATCGGTCCAGACCGCAGTGCACGACCCGCGTACGCAGCAGTTCCGTTTTAGACGGCGCAAATAGTGTAAGTTGGATTGTCCGTGTCACGCCCGAGACGACGAGGGGGACAGAGCCGGGAATCTTACGTGATGTTCTCTAGCGACGCCCTAGCTAGCTGTGCATGCAGCCCATGCATTCCTGGTGTTTCTCACTGAGGTTGGTTGCATCAGCTACAGCTAGCTGGTCTCGTCCTAGGGCTCATGCCAGGGCCATCTGAATTATGACCCGCTGAGCGATCAATCCACGCATTTACATCGGTGGAGGGATGACGGTTAATACAGTAGAAGCTGCGTGTGCATGTCCGAGCCACAGCTTTGGGACAGTTCATCGTCGACTCGGTCGATATCGACGTCGCTGTTGATCGTGAAGTCACACTTTCGTTGTCTCCATGTGTCCCTTGCATCTCCGGACGAGACTTGCCTGCTCCCTTCTCGTGCTCCCATCCGTGCTCCCGCGTACGTGGCTTGATTTGATTGGAAGAAAATAAGACCCGGCCCCACCCCTTGAAAATCAGGGGGGGAGATGATTAGATTAAAAAAGAAAAAGAGAAAATGACAACTGTTGGATGAAGGGGGAGCACGGATGGGAGCATGGAAAGGGAGCAGGCAAGCCTGATCCTGCATCTCCTGGCCAGCTTGATGAGGCGATGCATGTTCAGTCGTTTGGTTCTCCCTTTGGCATGATTGATTATCCTTTTACCCTTCCTTTTTTACACAAAAGTTATAACTTATGCTCCCTCTGATGTTGTACTAAAGCTGCGTCAATTAATTTTGGACCGAAGGGAGTACTAATTTTTAGTAAACAGTACATGCACTGTTCAAGTTTTTGAAATCTCAAAATTGTCATTTTTATGTAGCTCGCGTGTCAATATATTTTCTCATGAAAATCTGCACACACACACACTACAAAAAACAACCACTTCCGTGATGATACGTGTTTATCACAGTAGATCACGTTTTCTGTCATGCATGTACATCCATGACGATTTTATGACAGAATTAAGATAGTCATACCTGTGTTGTCCTAGAAGTGTTCCATGATAATATCAAAATTATCATCACGGAAGAGTCCACTTCGATGACGATAAATCGCGCATCATGGAAGTGTTTTCGTCAAGGGTAACCGACACGTGGCATCCACCGTAACGGGTCGCCGTTAAGCTATCTGGTTCTGGTTTTGATCTGATAACCTGTTAACAGCCTGGACCAATGGGGATTTTCCACGTGTAAAATTCTGATACGCCGGAGGATCCACGTGTCAGCTCAGCCTTGGGACAAATGTCATCCAGCCAATGGAGGGTACGCGCCTATGATAAGTCGACATGTAACTCGGCCCAACAGTGGCCCATTCAGGTTAAAAGGTCGGGCCTGTCAAAATAAGCAGGCCGGCCCATTGGCGGTCTACTTGCGTCAGGCCCATTCACAACCACGGCCCATACGACTTATACAGTATTGGCCCATCAAAGGTCCATTTTAGATTTGACAATTTCCAGCCCATTGTCAGTTTCAGCTTGTTAACGGCCCGCTACGTCATTGGGCTCAATTACGGCCCGTCCTTCTTTCAGCCTGTTAGCAGCCCATTATAGATATGGACCAATATGCCGCCGGTATGTCTTTCGGCCTTTTCTCGGCCCATTCTGTAGTTGGGCCAACTTCTAGCTCATTGTGACTTTCGGCCTTTCCTCGGCCCATTCTGTACATAGGCCAACTTCGAGCCCATTTTGTCTTTCGGCTTGTTAACGACGCGCACAACAGTTGGGCCTTTGTCGGTGCCACCTGATTTTGGGTCCATTAGTTGCCCACATTAAGCAGGGCACAATTTCAACCCGAGGCGACTTTAGGCTTGTTAAAAGCCTAGTTCGTAAACTAGGCCTCTTTTGACCCAAAACACTTTCGGTCTCTTAGTGGCCCGTCAAGTAAAAGGGCCGAGGCAAAATTGACATTTATTTCGGCCTGCTAGAGGCCCGCATGCTGTTACCATTTATACGGCCCTATCGAGCTTTCAGCCTGTTAAGGGCCTGCTAAGAGCCGTTGTTACGGTGGGCCACATCGATTGGGATTCACTAAATATTAGTTGATTAGCCCAACTAAGGCCCGCTTTGACTACACATGTTTGTTTGTTCGGATGGCTTCTAGGTAATGTTTGGGCGTGTTGGCCCCCCGTTTCAACGATATAGCACATACAAAGAATTATCCTACTCTATACTATCGACTCTAAAAACCTAAGTGTACAATAAAGAAACTAAGTCATAGAAACGAAGAATAATCCTACACTATACAATAAAGAATTTACAGCAGATTGTATTCATTGAGCATTATAGTTCGGCACCAGTGATAATAAAGCATACAAAGACAACAAATTACATACACTTGGCAAATAAAGCTCATACATCATGGACGCGCATCAACAAACTTACCATTTGAACTATAATCTCTTCAGAAAATAGGGTTGGCCGGATTCAGATAGCACAAATTTCAGTCTCCAAAATCTCCAATTCCTTTATGGTTACATCAATGTCTTATTTCATTTTTTGACTCCTGCATCTAACACCTGCAACTCCAGCCTCAACATTTTGATTACATGTTGAGAATCATATACACGTTGTCTTGCCACTTCTAGTTGATGCTCGAGAACATTGGCACATTCCAATTTCAATCCATAATCATTTGGTATCGGCCATGCCGCACTGCTCTAAGATCTTTGTGTTGATGTCACTTCATCCTGAAATGTTTCTGTAAATACACATGACTAGGGCAAAAAATATAGTTACAACAGTGAAGCAAGCAAGACAGACTATCTTGTACATGGCAAAATATGACTAACAATAATGTTACACGTCATAAAGCATAAGCAGGTGATATTTTAAAAATTATAAAAATGATAGTATGTGCAGCCCGCATACACAAATCTCTCCTAGCTCACCAGAGGAGCATGATGTTGGGGCCAAATCCAAAACACAGGCAGGTTACAAATTTAGACCACACACAGCTATAATAGTTATTCTTCACGCTGGGTGAGGAATAACTATTCTTCACCCCATCTCTATTTTGACGTCAATGCACCGTATTTTTAGGTTTCGTAAATTTTGTCTTATTTCATACGTAAAAAGAGAACGTAAGAAAATATATACGTGCCTAAAAGATATTTTATGTTATGTAAAGTTACGAATGTAAAAAGATACATAAAATGCGATATTTCTGGTCTTATAACCTATTTTTTTGTTTCCTTACACCAAATTTTACGAACTGAATCAATGTGAATGTAACTATTTGTATTCCAAATGTAATTTATTTATGAAGCGATCGTAAGATTACCTCGGGTGAAGAATAACTTATTCTGTAACCTTGGTGATGAATAAGTAAGTAAGCAGACAGCAGACGACAAAGTGCTCAAATAGGCTAGCCCTGAGGTGCCCCCAGGTAGCTGAGACGTGTCCTGCTATGCCGTCTGCTGGGAGACGGCAAAGACCTTTGCATCTTTGCCGTCTGCCAGTAGACGATAAAGCAACCAAATAGGCCAGCCAGTGTGCCCCAGGTTGCACAGGTAGCTGCCACGTGGCAGCTTTGCCGTCTGCCAGCTGACGGCAAAGTGCTTGTACTGCCCCTGTTTTTTCTTAAATTCAATCAGTTTCAGCCATATGGATATGATCATCCAACACATATACATACCAAACAACAAGCATATATAGGTCCATATCAAACATATCCAACAACAAGCCCATATCCAACAAGCATATATACAATGGTCTCATTCATACATACATATATAGGTAGAAAGTTTAACATTGTTCCTACAAAATCAAAACAAAAAGGAAGGACAAGGAGAACAGTAGATCCATCAACGCAAGCTTCCGTGATCTAAAGCAAGTCTGCAAATTGGAAAAGAAGAAAGTTAGAACCTTCTTCTTCTAGGCTTCTTCTTTTTCTCCTTCTTTTTCTTCTTCTTCTTCTTCTTCTTCTTCTTCTTCTTCTTCTTCTTCTTCTAAATAAGTTAACCTAGGTAATTATGCCATTTTGTAGCTAACTAAGCATATTAAGTCATTTCGGAGGAAAAAACTGCTAAGTGTAGGTCATTTGAGAGCTAACCTAGGTAAATAGGTCATTTTGGAGCTAAGTAAGGTTATTATGTCATTTTCAAGGACAATAAGCTAAGTATATGTCATTTTGGAGGTAACCAAGATTATTATGCCATTTTTTGACCTAAGTATGCTAAGTATGTCATAAATGAACTAAAGAAGCTAAGCATAGGTCATTTTTGAGCTAACCTAGGTAGTTATGCCATTTTTGAGCTAACTAAGTATATTTATTCATTTTGAAGGACAAAATGGTAAGTGTAGGTCATTTTAGAGCTATCCTAATTAAAATCGGTCATTTTGGAGCTAGGTAAGGTTATTTTGTCATTTTGGAGGAAAATAAACTAATGATTTGACAGTTTGGAGCTATACCAAGGTTATTTGCCATTTTGACCTAAGTATGCTAAGTATGTCATAAATGAACTAAAGAAGCTAAGTATAGGTCATTTTTGAGCTAACCTAGGTTGTTATGCCAGTTTTGAGCTAACTAACCTATTTGTTCATTTTGGAGGACAAAATGGTAAGTGTAGGTCATTTTAGAGCTATCCTAGTTAAAATCGATAATTTTGGAGCTAGGTAAGATTATTTTGTCATTCTGGAGGAAAATAAACTAATGATTTGACAGTTTGGAGCTAAACCAAGGTTATTATGCCATTTTTGACCTAAGTATGCTAAGTATGTCATAAATGAACTAAAGAAGCTAAGTATAGGTCATTTTTGAGCTAACCTAGGTTGTTATGCCATTTTTGAGCTAACTAACCTATTTATTCATTTTGGAGGAAAAAATGATAAGTGTAGGTCATTTTAGAGCTATCCTAGTCAAAATCAGTCATTTTGGAGCTAGGTAAGGTTATTTTGTCATTCTGGATGAAAAAAACTAATGATTTGACAGTTTGGAGCTAAACCAAGGTTATTATGCCATTTTTGACCTAAGTATGCCAAGTATATCATAAATGAACTAAAGAAGCTAAGTATAGGTCATTTTTGAGCTAACATAGGTAGTTATGCCATTTTTGGGCTAACTAAGCCTATTTATTCATTTTGGAGGACAAAATGGTAAGTGTAGGTCATTTTAGAGCCATCCTAGTTAAAATCGGTCATTTTGGAGCTAGGTAAGGTTATTTTGTCATTTTGGAGGAAAATAAACTAATTATATGACAGTTTGGAGCTAAACCAAGGTTATTATGCCATTTTTGCCTAAGTAAGCTAATTATGTCATAAATGAACTAGCTAAGCTAAGCATAGACCATTATTGAGCTGTCCTAGGTAGTTATGCCATTTTTTTTAGCTAAATAGGTCATTTCTTAAGCTAAGTATGCATTTGTTAAGAAAAACACTTGGGAAAACATACCATCATCACGGAGGTGAAGGACCGGTCAGGGTTGCGCCAGTGGCAGACGGAGAAGGATCGGTTGATGCTTGTCGGGAGGCATGCTGCACCAAAGATCATTTGCAATGTATTGTTAGCATGATGCAACTCAAATGTGAATACTAGTAACTAATAACCATTGAAACGAAACTCACCGTGGGCGCTACACCAATCTGGGGCATCGGCGGAGGGGTCTGACCGTTGCTCTGGCACACAGACTGCACATTTGGTTTTCACGAGTCAGTCATATATATAGTTAGTAATGAAACAAATATTACATGCATGATTTGGCTAATATGTAGGATAAACTTACCACAAGGAACTTATATAGGGCCCGGTGAGACGCGTCGTTCCGGTTCCTCTCCTCCTCCAACAATCTAGCCGTCCTCTCCTGCATGTCCCTCTCCCTCTTTGCCGCCTGCCTGTTTGCCTCTGCCAGAAGCGCCTGGGCCCTAGCCTCGATGGCGAGCTCCACGAGGCCTTATCTCAGGATTGGAGCTCGTCTGGCGCTTCTTGATATCCCGGAGAGTTCTAGGACAATGTATCAGTCCATCCCCAATGGCTACCGAGCCATGGGACCTCCCGCCACCAGATATCATCACCAGCTCTGAATCAAAAGGACTCTGGCTCAGGTTAAAGTCCTCCCCTTTCCTTGTCTTCCCCTCGTGTCTGTACCTCAGGAGCTTGTGGTGGGAGGAGATGTTGGTGAAGCTCTCTGGATGATCGAGGTTAGACTTAGAGAATGCCTTGGCCTTCTTGTGCGGGTCAGAATGGGCCATGGCATAGAGGTCGAATAGCGGTGGCACCTCCTTCTTGTTGTGTCGCACCTAAAAGAGAGGAACAAAATATTAGTTAAGGGCTCAAGCTAGCATGAAGAATGAAATTGCATGAATCATGAAGCAAACCACATACCAAGTTATCCCCGTACTCAAACAGGTTGGAGCTCCCTTGATGGTGTGGCACATCTTGCATTTGGGCACGCTTATTCTTGGCCTTGTTGTGCTTGGCTAGCCATTGGGAGAGCACCACTCATCCACCAACGCCTCCCAACAGTCCATCCTATCCGCACACCATCTCGGGGGCACCTAAGTTAGTCAAGAGAAATTTCAGCGCTACGCGTACGAATCAAATCAAAGAAACTAAGTACAAGGCGTTAAGAATAGGTAATTACCTTCATGTACTTCTCCTTACTCAGAAACTTGACTCGACACTTCGCCTTGGACCTCTTAATGTCAGTCGAGGCGTAGTAGTCTCGAACAGCCTGCACCCAAGCCTCGTGCCGTAAGTTCTGAAGTAGGCGCTTGCACTCGGCTTCGACAACCATAGCCGCGTCCTCCTTGTGTTCCTCAAGACACCTATAGAAGGTCTGCAATCAAACAAGACAACACTGATTAGTATATAATCACTAGGTACTGTGGATTTTTAATTTGTAAAGGAGAAATTACCCAAAACGTCTGGATCACAATGTCGGCCACCGTCTCGCACAAGACACCATCGACCCTCACCTCCGGTGGGGCCGAGGCAGCCAGGTACAGATCCCACCTAAGTGCTAGCTATGGAACCTGACCCTCACCGGGCAACATGACCCACCCGAGAAGTACTGCCGACAAAGCACACCAAGGACCTAGTTGGGCCTGCGGACACCACGGGCGTGTTTCCAACCCCTGCAATATGACAAGGCCAACACATTAGAGATTAGTTTGAAGAAACGTGAAGGAAAAAGGTTAAAAAAGACTAAATGCACTTACTTCTCCCCACTAGGCGCAATCAACCACCTCTGATCGTGGGTCATCGGCGCAGGCGGGTGCTTTGTACCACCACGCTGGTAGACCTTCTTGCCCCCCTCAACCAGCTCGCCCTCGCTATAGCTATCATCAGAAAAGTTGTCCTCGCCACCATTAGCCTGGCCACTAGCCTCTGGAGACCCTTGGGATGAAGAATCTGGGACCGGAGTCTCCTGGGGTGAAGGCTCGTCGGCCCAAGTCTCGTGGGACGAAGGCTCGGCGGGCCGAGCCTCGTCGGTCCAAGGCTCGTGGACTGGAGTCTGACACGGGTCCATGTCAGATGGGTCCACCTCAGACAGAGCAGTCCTGTGGTCGGGAGTATCAGCTGGGGGTGGCGGCAAGGAAGGTGCATCACCCTTCCTACCTCTCCCGCCACCACATCCACCTGTAGCACTCCTCTTTGTCTTCCCCTGACCTCTCTTGACCGAGGAAGAAGCACCCGTCGGTGGTGTCTGCATACTGTCTAGCAGCGCTCTTTGGAGGTGCTAGGGTGGACTGCAAGCACCCCTCCCAGCACGCACCGAGGGAGAAGGCTCGGAGCGCTCTCGACCCGCGCCCACCATCTATCAACACCTGCAATGACAAAGAGTAAACGAAATTAGTACAGCATAAAAAAATTGCATACCTGACATGAATAATATGTACATAATTTAAGTGTACCATCATCATGAACATAATAAAAAATTGAATACCTAATAACATGAACTAATTAATAATATATCATGCCGGGGTGCTGCGTCGGGGTCGGGGTGCTATGTTGGGGTCGGGGGTGCGGTGTCGGGGTGTCAGGGGTGTCGTGTCGGGGTCGGGGTGCTGTGTCGGGGTCGGGGTGTCGGGGGTGTCGTGTCGGGTCGAGGTGCTGTGTCGGGGTCGGGGGTGGCGTGTTGGGGTGTCAGGGGTGCCATGTTGGGGTCGGGGGTGCCGTGTCAGGGTCGGGGGTGTCATGTCGGGGTCAGGGTGCTGTGTCAGGGTCGGGGGTGTCGTGTCGATGTCAGGGGTGTCGTGTCATGGTCGGGGGTGCTGTGTCAGGGTGTCAGGGGTGTCGTGTCGGGTTCGGGGTGTTGTGTCGGGTTGGGGTGCTGTGTTGGGGGTCGGGGTGCCGTATTAGGATGTCGGGGGTGTCGTGTCGGGGTCGGGGTGTTGTGTTGGGGTCGGGGGTGCCGTGTCGGGGTCGGGGTGTTGTGTAAGGGTCGGGGTGTTGGGGTGTCGTGTCGGGGTCAGGGGGTCGAGGTCGGGATGGAAAATTCTCGAACCCTCGACGGCCCTCGACCCCTCGACCCTCGACCCCTCGACACCTCGATCCTTGACCCCTAGACCCTCGACTCCTTTTCCCCTTGATCCTCGACCCCTTGACCACTCGACGACCCTCGACCCCTCGGCGACCCTCGACCATCGGCGACCCTCTTTTTCTACTTTTCCTACTTTTTTTCATCATCTTCTTCTAATTCTTTTTCATCTTCTTCTTTCTTCTTCTTCTTCTCCTTCTTCTTCTACTTATTGTTCTTTTTTACTCTTCTTCCTCTTCTTCTTTTACTTCTTTTTTTTCATCTTTCTTGTTTATTCTTAAAAACATAAAAAAAACCTAAACTAATTAAACTAAACTAACCTAAACAAAAATCTAACCTAAACTAAACTAAACTGACTTTCAACCTCTTCTTTGCATAACTAACATAAAATGGCTGTGTGGTGTGCATGCCAATTTGCCTTTTTTTCGTTTTCCATCCATTTCACATCACAAATTTCAATCAAGCATGTTTAAAAGGTAAATTATCACAAACTTCACTGCTGCCATAACCAGGAAGTAATAGTACATGGTTCACACACAAGCTGCTGTGTATCAACATAACCAGGAAATAATGCATGTTGTGGACACACACACACAAGGTATATATGCACCATATGAATCTACACATAGTTTTTTCATGTTGGGATTAATTCATAAGAATTGCAAACATAGAAACAGCATATGCAAGTTTGCATCTTTAACTCTGGTTGGTCACAGGGGAGAGGGGAAGAGGAGAGCCTCAAGGCGTGCTACCGCTGCTCGAGGTAGATGGGGATGGCGGATGCGCGCAGAGGTGGAGCTCCTGCAGCTCGCGGCAGATCCGGGGGCGGTGAAGCTCTTGCGTCCTGCGTTGCCCGTTGGTGGTGGTCGATGAGGGCCGCGCCGGTGGAGAGCAGCTGGGTGGCGGCCAGAGAAGACAGAAGAGGAGGCGGGCGTGGGTGGAGCTCCCACAGCGGGCTGTCACCGTGGTTGATGAGGAGGCAGGCCACGGGAAGGGGGCGCGGGTTGAAGAGGCCGAGAGGATGGGCTGCCGGCGACGGTGAGGTTCCGGCGGTGGGGCGGTGTGGAGCAGCGCGGCTCCTGTGATGGGACGGAGTAGGGCAGCCACCGCAGCCTGTGTCTGCTAAGCGAGGCGGGCGGGCGGGGCAGGAGGGCGGGTCGGCGACGGGGCGGGCTCCGGTGGTGGCGTGGGGCGACGGTGGCTCGGGCACAGGGGCGGCGCAGGTGAGGTGAGGGGAAAGGGGGAGACAGGGGAGAGAGAGGGGTGGGGTGCGGGGCGCTGACCGTTTTTTAGTTAAGTCAAATTTCTTTGCGTCTGCTAGCAGACGACAAAGAAGCTTTGCCGTCTGCTAGCAGACGGTAAAGAGCCTAGCTAGTGGGGTGGGCCCGGTGTTGGGGAACGTGGTAATTTCAAAAAAATTCCTACAATCACGCAAGATCTATCGAGGTGATGCATAGCAAAGAGAGGGGAGAGTGTGTCCATGTACCCTCGTAGACCGAAAGCGGAAGCGTTTCAATAACGCGGTTGATGTAGTCAAACTTCTTCACGATCCAACCGATCAAGTAGCAAATGTATGGCACCTCCGCATTCAGCACACGTTCAGCTCGATGATGTCCCTCGTGCTCTTGATCTAGTTGAGGACGGGGGTGAATTCCGCAGCACAACAGCGCGGCGACGATGATGACGATGTTACCGGCACAGGGCTTCACCTAAGCACTACGATATGACCGAGGTGTGTAACTGTGGAGGAGGGGGGGGGGTACCTCACACGGTGAAGACAAATCTTGGAGTGCCTTTGGGGTGCCCCCTGCCCACGTATATAAAGGAGGGAGGAAGAGGAGGCCGGCCTAGAGGGGGCGCACCAAAGGGGGGAGTCCTACTTGGACTCCGGTCCAAGTAGGGTTCGCCCCCCTTTCCTATTCCCACTAGGAGAAGGAAGGGAAGGAGGAAGAGGGGAAAAGGAAGGAGGGGGGCGCCGCCCCCTCCTAGTCCAATTCGGACCAGCCCATGGGGGGGGGGGAGTTGCCACCCCTTGAGGCCCTTCTCTCCTTCCCCGTATGGCCCATTAAGGCCCACTACTTCCCCCGGCAAATTCCCATAACTCTCCGGTACTCTGAAAAATACCCGAATCACTCGGAACCTTTCCGATGTCTGAATATAGCCTTCCAATATATCTATCTTTACCTATCGACCATTTCGAGACTCCTCTTCATGTCCGCGATCTCATCCGGCACTCCGAACAAGCTTCGGTCATCAAATCACATAAACTCATAATAAAAATCGTCATCGAACGTTAAGTGTGCGGACCCTACGGGTTTGAGAACTATGTAGACATGACCGAGACATATCTCCGGTCTATAACCAATAGCAGAACCTGGATGCTCATATTGGCTCCCACATATTCTACGAAGATCTTTATCGGTCAAACCGCATAACAGCATACGTTGTTCCCTTTGTCATCGGTATGTTACTTGCCCGAGATTCGATCGTTGGTATCATCATACCTAGTTCAATCTTGTTATCGGCAAGTCTCTTTACTCGTTTCATAATGCTTCATCCCGCAACTAACACATTAGTCACAATGCTTGCAAGGCTTATAGTGATGAGCATTACCGAGAGGGCCCAGAGATGCCTCTCTGAAACACGGAGTGACAAATCCTAATCTCGATCTATGCCAACCCAACAAACACCTTCGGAGACACCTATAGAGCATATTTATAATCACCTAGTTATGTTGTGACGTTTGATAGCACACAAGGTGTTCCTCCAGTATTAGGGAGTTTCATAATCTCATAGTCCGAGGAACATGTATAAGTCATGAAGAAAGTAGTAGCAATGAAACTGTAATGATCATAATGCTAAGCTAATGAATGGGTCTTGTCCATCACACCATTATCCTAATGATGTGATCCCGTTTATCAAATGACAGCACATGTCTATGGTTACGAAACATAACCATCTTTGATAAATGAGCTAGTCAAGTAGAGGCATACTAGGGACACTTTGTTTTGTCTATGTATTCACACATGTACTAAGTTTCCAGTTAATACAATTATAGCATGGATAATAAACATTTATCATGAAATAAGGGAATAAATAATAATTTTATTATTGCCTCTAAGGCATATTTCCTTCAGTCTCCCACTTGCACTAGAGTCAATAATCTAGTTCACATCGCCATGTGATTTAACACCAATAGTTCACATCTGTATGTGATTAACACCCATAGTTCACATCGCCATGTGAACAATACCCAAAGGGTTTACTAGAGTCAGTAATCTAGTTCACATCGCTATGTGATTAACACCCAAAGAGTACTAAGGTGTGATCATGTTTTGCTCATGAGAAAAGTTTAGTCAACGGGTCTGTCACATTCGGAGCCGTGTGTATTTTGCAAATATTCTATGTCTACAGTGCTCTGCATGGAGCTACTCCAGCTAATTGCTCCCACTTTCAATATGTATCCATATTGAGACTTAGAGTCATCTGGATCGATGTAAAATTTTGCATCGACGTAACTATTTACAATGAACTCTTTATCACCCCCATAACCGAGAAACATTTCCTTAGTTCTCACTAAGGATAATTTTGACCGCCGTCCAGTGATCTACTCCTAGATCACTATTGTACCCCTTTGCCAAACTCATGGCAAGGTACACAATAGGTCTGGTACACAACATATCATACTTTATAGAACCTATGGCTGAGGCATAGGGAATGACTTTCATTCTCTTTCTGTTTTCTGCTGTGGTTGGGTTTTGAGTCTTAATCAACTTTACACCTTGTTATACAGACAAGAACTCCTTCTTTGACTGATCCATTTTGAACTCTTTCAAAAACTTGTCAAGGTATGTATTCATTGAAAAAACTTATCAAGTGTCATGATCTATCTTTATAGATCTTGATGCCCAATATATAAGCAGCTTCACTGAGGTCTTTCTTTGAAAAATCTCCTTTCAAACTCTCCTTTATGCTTTGCAGAAAATTCTACATTATTTATGGTCAACAATATGTCAATCACATATACTTATCAGAAAGGCTGTAGTGCTCCCACTCACTTTTTTTGTAAATACAGGCTTCACCGCAAGTCTGTATAAAACTATATGCTTTGATCAACTTATCAAAGTGTATATTCCAACTCCGAGATGCTTGTACCAATCCATAGATGGATTGCTGGAGCTTGCACACCTTGTTAGTACCTTTAGGATCGACAAAACCTTCTGGTTGCATCATACACAACTCTTCTTTAAGAAATACCCATTTAAGGAATTCAATTTTGACATCCATTTGCCAGATTTCATAAAATATGGCAACTGCTAACATGATTCAAACGGATTTAAGCATTGCTACGGTTAAAAAAATCTCATTGTAGTCAACACCTTGAACTTTGTCGAAAACCTTTGGCGACAAGTCGAGCTTTGTAGATAGTAACACTACTACCAGCGTCCGTCTTCCTCTTGAAGATCCATTTATTTTCTATGGCTTGCCAATCATCGGGAAAGTCCACTAAAGTCCACACTTTGTTCTCATACATGGAGCCCATCTCAGATTTCATGGCCTCATGACATTTTGCGGAATCTGGGCTCATCATCGCTTCCTCATAGTTCGTAGGTTCATCATGGTCTAGTAACATGACTTCCAGAACAGGATCACCGTACCACTCTGGTGCGGATCATACTCTAGAAAACCTACGAGGTTCGGTAGTAACTTGATCTGAAGTTTCATGATCATCATCATTAGCTTCCTCACTAATTGGTGTAAGAATCACTGGAACTGATTTCTATGATGAACTACTTTCCAATAAGGGAGAAGGGTACAATCACCTCATCAAGGTCTAGTTTCCTCCCACTCACTTCTTTCGAGAGAAACTCCTTCTCTCTCTAGAAAGGGCCCATTCTTATCAATGAATATCTTGCCTTCGGATCTATGATAGAAGGTGTACCCAACAGTTTCCTTTGGGTATCCTATGAAGACGCATTTCTCTGATTTGGGTTCGAGCTTATCAGGTTGAAGCTTTTTCGCATAAGCATCGCAGCCCCAAACTTTAAGAAACAACAACTTTGGTTTCTTGACAAGCCACATTTCATAAGGCGTCGTCTCAGCGGATTTTGATGGTGCCCTGTTTAACGTGAATGCAGTTGTCTCTAATGCATAACCCCAAAACGATAGTGGTAAATCGGTAAGAGACATCATAAATCGCACCATATCCAATAAAGTGCGGTTACGACATTCGGACACACCATTACGCTGTGGTGTTCCAGGTGGCGTGAGCTGTGAAACTATTCCACATTGTTTTAAATGAAGGCCAAAGACGTAACTCAAATATTCTCCTCCACGATCAGATCGTAGAAACTTTATTTTCTTGTTACGATGATTCTCCACTTCACTCTGAAATTCTTTGAACTTTTCAAATGTTTCAGACTTGTGTTTCATTAAGTAGATATACCCATATCTGCTTAAATCATCTGTGAAGGTCACAAAATAACGATACTCGCCACGAGCATCAACACTCATTGGACCGCATACATTGGTATGTATTATTTCTAATAAGTCACTAGCTTGTTCCATTGTTCCGGAGAGCAGAGTTTTAGTCATCTTGCCCATAAGGCACGGTTCGTAAGTATCAAATGATTCATAATCAAGTAATTCCAAAAGTCCATCTATATGGAGTTTCTTTATGCGCTTTACATCGATATGACCCAAACGGCAGTACCATAAATAAGTTGCACTATCATTATCAACTTTGCATCTTTTGGCATCAATACTATGAATATGTGTATTACCACGATTGAGATTCAATAAACCATCAACATTGGGTGTATGACCATAGAAGGTTTTATTCATGTAAACAGAATAACAATTATTCTTTGTCTTAAATGAATAACCGTATTGCAATTAACATGATCTAATCATATTCATGCTCAATGCAAACACCAAATAACATTTATTTAGGTTTAACACTAATCCCGAAAGTATAGGGAGTGCTCTATGATGATCATATCACACATCGTCACTTCATCCTCAACTAGTCTCTATTTATTCTGCAACTCCTATTTCGAGTTACTAATCTTAGCAACCAAACAAGTATCAAATACCCAGGGATTACAACGAGCACTAGTAAGGTACACATCGATAATATGTATATCAAATATACCTTTGTTCACTTTGCCATCCTTCTTATCCGCCAAGTATTTGGGGCAGTTCCACTTCCAGTGACCATTTCCTTTGCAGTAGAAGCACTCCGTTTCAGGCTTAGGTCCAGCTTTTGGCTTCTTTGCGGGAGTGACAACTTGCTTGCCATTCTTCTTGAAGTTCCCTTTCTTTCCCTGTGCCCTTTTCTTGAAACTAGTGGTCTTGTTTAATCATGAACACTTGATGCTCTTTCTTGATTTCTACCTTCATCGATTTCAGCATCACGAAGAGCTCGGGAATCGTTTTCATCATCCCTTGCGTACTATAGTTCATCATGAAGTTCCAGTAACTTGGTGATGGTGACTAGAGAACTCTGTCAATCACTATCTTATCTGGAAGATTAACTCCCACTTGATTCAAGTGATTGTAGTACCCAGTCATTCTGAGCACATGCTCACTAGTTGAGCAATTCTCCTCCATCTTTTAGGCAAAGTACTTGTCAAAGGTCTCATACCTCTTGACATGGGCATGAGTCAGAAATACCAATTTCAGCTCTTGGAACATCTCATATGCTCCGTGACGTTTCAAAAACATTTTCGAATTCCCGGCTCTAAGCCGTAAAGCATGGTGCACTAAACTATCAAGTAGTCATCATATTGAGCTAGGCAAACATTCATAACATCTGCATCTGCTCCTGCAATAGGTCTGTCACCTAGCAGTGCACCTAGGACATAATTCTTCTATGCAGCAATGAGGATACATCTCAGATCACGGACCCAGTCCGCATCATTGCTACTATCATCTTTCAACTTAGTTTTCTCTAGGAACATATAAAAAACATAGGGAAGCTATAGCGCGAGCTATTGATCTACAACATAATTTGCAAAATACTATCAGGACTAAGTTCATGATAAATTAAAGTTAAATTAATCATATTACTTAAGAACTCCCACTTAGATAGACATCCCTCTAGTCATCTAAATGATCACGTGATCCAAATCAACTAAACCATGTCTGATCATCACATGAGATGGAGTAGTTTTCAATGGTGAACATCACTATGTTGATCATATCTACTATATGATTCACACTCGACCTTTCGGTCTCCAGTGTTCTGAGGCCATATCTGCATATGTAGGCTCGTCAAGTTTAACCCGAGTATTCTGCATGTGCAAAACTGGCTTGCATCTGTTGTATGTGAACGTAGAGCTTATCACACCCGATCATCACGTGGTGTCTCGGTATGAAGAACTGCTGCAACGGTGCATACTCAGGGAGAACACTTATACCTTGAAATTTTAGTAAGGGATCATCTTATATTGTTACCGCCGAACTAAGCAAAATAAGAATATAAAAGATAAACATCACATGCAATCAAAAAATATGTGACATGATATGGCCATCATCATCTTGTGCCTTTGAAATCCATCTCCAAAGTAACATCATGATCTCCATCGTCACCGGCATGACACCATGATCTCCATCATTTTGATATTTATCAACATGTCATCACATGGTCGTCTCACCAACTATTGTTTTTGCAACTATTGCTATCATATAGCAATAAAGTAAAGAAATTATATGGCACTTGCATCTTATGCAATAAAGAGACAACCATAAGGCTCCTGCCAGTTGCTAATAACTTTAACAAAACATGATCATCTCATACAACACATCATGTATTGACCATGTCACATCACAACATGCCCTGCAAAAACAAGTTAGACGTCCTCTACTTTGTTGTTGCAAGTTTTACGTGGCTGCTACGGGCTTCTAACAAGAACCATTCTTACCTACGCATCAAAACCACAACGATTTTTCGTCAAGTGTGATATTTTAACCTTCAACAAGGGCCGGGCGTAGCCACACTCCGTTCAACTAAAGTTGGAGAAACAGACACCCGCCAGCCACCTATGTGCATAAGCATGTCGGTAGAACCCGTCTCATGAATGCAGTCATGTAATGTCGGTCCGGGCCGCTTCATCCAAGAATACCGTCGAATCAAAGTATGACATGCTGGCAAGCAGTATGACTATTATTGCCCACAATTCTTTGTGTTCTACTCGTGCATATAACATCTACGCATAGACCTGGCTCGGATGCCACTATTGGGGAACGTGGTAATTTCAAAAAAATTCCTATGATCACGCAAGATCTATCTAGGTAATGCATAGCAACGAGAGGGGAGAGTGTGTCCACGTACCCTTGTAGACCGAAAGCGGAAGCGTTTCAATAACGTGGTTGATGTAGTCGAACTTCTTCACGATCCAACCGATCAAGTACCGAGCGTATGGCACCTCTGTGTTAAGCACATGTTCAGATCGATGGCGTCACTCGTGCTCTTGATCCAGTTGAGGAGAAGGGGGAGTTATGTCAGCACGACAGCGTGGCGACGGCGATGATGATGTTACCGGTGCAGGGCTTCGCCTAAGCACTACGATGATATGATCGAGGTGCGTAACTATGGAGGGGGGCATCGCACACGGCTAAAACAAATCTTGGAGTGCCTTTGGGGTGCCCCTTGCCCATGTATATAAAGGAGGGAGGAAGAGGAGGCCGGCCTAGAGGGGGCGCGCCAAAGGGGGGAGTCCTACTTGAACTCCCGGTCCAAGTAGGATTCGCCCCCCACACTTTCCTATTCTGACTCGGAGAAGGAAGGGAAGGAGGAAGAGGGTAGAAGGAAGGAGGGGGCGCCGCCCCTCCTAGTCCAATTCGGACCAGCCCATTGGGGGGGGGGGGCACTCCTTGAGGCCCTTCTCTCCTTTCTCGTATGGCCCATTAAGGCCCAGTACTTCCCCCGGCGAATTCCCGTAACTCTCCGGTACTCCAAAAAATACCCGAATCACTCAGAACCTCTCCGATGTCCGAATATAGCCTTCCAATATATCAATCTTTACCTCTCGAGCATTTTGAGACTCCTCGTCATGTTCGTGATCTCATCCGGGACTTTGAACAAGCTTCCGTCATCAAATCACATAAACTCCTAATACAAATCGTCATCGAACGTTAAGCGTGCGGACCCTATGGGTTTGAGAACTATGTAGACATGACCGAGACATATCTTCGGTCAATAAACAATAGCGGAACCTGGATGCTCATATTGGCTCCCACATATTCTACGAAGATCTTTATCGGTCAAACCGCATAACAACAAATGTTGTTCCCTTTGTCATCGGTATGTTACTTGCCCGAGATTCGATCATTGGTATCATCATACCTAGTTCAATCTCGTTAGCGGCAAGTCTATTTACTCCTTCCGTAATGCTTCATCCCGCAACTAACACATTAGTCATAATGCTTGCAAGGCTTATAGTGATGAGCATTACCTAGAGGGCCCAAAGATACCTCTCCGAAACACAGAGTGACAAATCCTAATCTTGATCTATGCCAACCCAACAAACACCTTCGGATACACCTGTAGAGCATCTTTATAATCATCGAGTGACGTTGTGACGTTTGATAGCACACAAGGTATTCCTCCACTATTCGGGAGTTGCATAATCTCATAGTCTGAGGAACATGTATAAGTCATGAAGAAAGCAGTAGCAATGAAACTGTAACGATCATAATGCTAAGCTAACGAATGGGTCTTGTCCATCACATCATTCTCCTAATGATGTGATCTCGTTCATCAAATGAAACACATGTCTATGGTTAGGAAACATAACCATCTTTGATAAATGAGCTAGTCAAGTAGAGGCATACTAGGGACACTTTTTTTGTCTATGTATTCACACATGTACTAAGTTTCCGGTTAATACAATTCTAGCATGAATAATAAACATTTATCATGAAATAAGGAAATAAATAATAACTTTATTATTGCCTCTAGGGCATATTTCCTTCAGCCCGGGGGAACGGCCGTTAGGTTGGCCACTTTCTTTGCCGTCTGCTAGCAGACGACATAGAAGTTTTGTCGTCTGCTAGCATATGGCAAAGAGGGGGGGGGGGCGTTAGGTTGTGCTAGTTAGTGGTCCATCCTCCCTCTTTGTCATTTGCTAGCAGACGACAAAGCTTCTATGCCGTCAGCGAGCAGACGACATAGAACTGGCTGATGGCAAACATGGTCTTTGCCGTCAGCCCTATCTTTGCCGTCAATTTACCGCAAGCTGATGGTAAAGACCTTCTTTCCCGTCAGCTAGCAGACGGCAAAGAATTGGCTGACGACAAAGATGATGATTCCAGTAGTGTACCATAGCAGGAAGCAGTTTCACACTATTCACTACTATAAGATGTTTTAGATATTTAGAAGTAGACTAAATCTGTAATGAGTGAACGGACACATTAAAATATGTTTACATACATCTGATTTACAAAAAGTAAGAAGATCATATAGTAGTGAGCGGAGGGAGTTTTAATTAATGGCCCAATATATGACTGGGTTACAGGTGAAGAACCCTACACAAGCACAATGTTAGACAAATAGGATGACATGGTAATTGTAATACAATGACTTATCATAACTAATTGAACAGGCTCATCACTGCTCCTCCTTCTCTTGCAAGACTCCTTCCTAGCATATTGTAGTTGCAAATCCTCAATCTTATCTTCATTGCACCCCCTCTGCAAGGTGACACAAACTAGTTTCTGGTCTCCTTGGAAGATAAATATGCATACTTTTTAGTCTGTGAACAACACCAAAGGATGAGTTTATAACAAAACAACACCACATAATGAAACATGCCACATCTCTTGCACACAATGAAATGATTATTTACTATGTGTGCGCTGTGTAAAAACTAGGCATACCTTTGAACCGGACCTCTAGATACTCTTGGAGAGCCTACTTTAGTGTACGACCAAACCTTTATGTCACCTATGAGTTATACAAGCCCCCACTACAACAACCCTGAGTGTTTAAATTGTTGACAAGCTCGGTTAGGTCAAGAACAACAAGTAATTAAAGCAAACAGTCCTAGTATGGCTGGCTGATACAAACAAGCAATTGAACAGATGTGTGAGCACATCTTGCACAACATTGAATTACATATCAAGAAAAGAAGCATAGAAGGAGGCTTAAAGACCATCACTTGACTGACCAGATTTAAGGGGCATTTAAACATCATGTGCAACGTATGAACTAACATAAACATTGCATATTCCAAATTCTATAATGAAATGCACATGTATTAGGTTATGCCATGTATGATGCCTAAATGTACACTATACCAGGCAGGTGTGATTCATCATTGCACGCACAATTGAATTGCAGGTAAGGGCCAGTTCTATTCTGCCTTTTCAGAGCTTATTGTCAAAATAAGCCATAAAAGATGTAAAGAACTCATTTTTGAGTTATGGGGCTTGGGCTTAACTTATTTCTCTTTGGGGGGGGGTGCTTCGGGTAGAAGCTCACTAAAAATTAAAGGGAAGGGGAATAGCGAAATGACTCTGTTGTCTGCCTATATTACACTCAAAATGCCACTGCTCATGCCCGCGTCACACCTAACCCTTAAGTAAAAATAAACACGCAAGCATTCATTGCCCTGCCCCGCGTGCATCTCCTCTCCCCTTTCACTCTACCTTGATCCCCTGCCTGCAGCACTAGGGTTCCTCTAGCAAGCTGCCGCTACTAGTCCCATATAGCATGCTCCTCGACGATGCTCTGTCCAGCTAGGCTACATGGCCGGCGGGTAGGGCCAAATCTCCCCAGTTGCTCCTCCCTCCGGCGCCGCCCCTCATTCTCATGGTATACAGCAGCTGCTCCGCTATGGTCCATCCAATGCACTACTTCGGCAGTCGCCGTGTAACTATGGCCGATACCCCACTCTGGCAGAAGGCACCTCGTTCCCCTCCCCTCCTCCTAGGCCATGGCTTTGAGGTACTATTGAAGGATGAGCCATCCAACAAGGTGAGGATCTCCTCTGACTTTTTTGCCAAATTCTCATTCTAATCTGCTATACGATGAATTGCTATGAGCTGCTGCTGCTATATGATGCATTGTTATGAGCTATTCCTCCTCCTGCTATGTGATGAATTGCTATGAGCTGCTGCTATATGATGAATTGCTATGAGCTGCTGCTGCTATATGATGATTTGCTATGAGCTACTACTGCTGCTGCTATATGATGAATTGCTATTTGCTGCTCCTACTGCTACTATATGATTAATTGGTATGAGCTGCTGCTGGTATATGATGAATTGCTAGCTGCTGCTATTGTATGATGAAATGCTATGAGCTGTTGCTATATGATGCTTTCAGGTGGTGCTGCTATATGATAATAACCAGCCACTTGGACCATCAAATTTTGATAAATATTCTTCATTTAAATTTAGGCAATGCATTCTTCATTTCAATTAGGCAATGGTCTCTCTGTGGAAGACATTGACCAAAGTAGATTGTGCCAAGTAGATAGTATCTTTGTATTTGCATTTTGAACAAGTATTGATGGTCTGTTTTCCTGTCATATTAATTACTGCACTGGATTCAATTTGTGATGTTTGCAAGTCAAATTAATCTTCATATGGGTGGCAAAATGACAAAATATAATGCAATCTATACTTTTCACTGATCATACCATAGATAAGTTGAAAAGGCAGGCAATGAAAGTACTGGTTGGCTTATTATCTGGAGCTGATATTCAAAGGTGCTTATTTTCTTGGGATAATTTGAAATAACTGTCCCTAAGAACCCTGGCCAACAGCACTGACATACAAAAAACATGTTACGATGATTGCAATGGAATGACATATCATAGCACACTGTATAAGCTCACCACCGCCTCTCCTTTTTTGCGATGTTCCATGAAATTGCCACATACATCTTGTACTAAGAAATCTTCTACTTTTTCATTGCGGCACCCCAAGTTGACATAGCTAATTTGAGATATATCTACATAATAATACATTGCATATCCCTTGCACATATTTAAACCACCAATTAACGATTGTGTGCGTAGCATAAACTAGCCATGACTCTGTGTACTGGACTAGCAGGCACTCTAAGGGAGCCTAATGTAGTGCACTGGAATTCCTACATGCCACCTACAATTTTGTGTAATGTACTACCTCTGTTCCTAAATATATGTCTTTGTAGAGATTCCACTATGGACCACATACAAATGTATATAGATGCATTTTCGAGTGTAGATTCACTCATTTTGCTCTGTATGTAGTCTATAGTGCAATCTCTAGAAAGACTTATATTTAGGAATGGACGGAGTATCATGTATGACATATACATTTCTAATTTAGCAGCAAGTAGTGGAAATCATTGTCTACACAAAGGGATTACTTGTCGAAAATCCTAGCAAAGCACGCTGGCAGGCACGTAACAATACAAGAGAGAGACACACTTACAAGATCATAGCAATGCCTCAGTCCAGGATCTTGGTTGGCCAAGCTGTTAGATCCAGAAGAAACATCATCCTTGTAGTTCTTGCCAGCTGCATAACATGTAATAGCGACCTGTTAGTATATTGGAAGTACATCAGGAAGGTGATGCTGGACTGGTTTAAAGGTGACAATTACCTAGGCCACGGCGGGTGCTTGGCATCTTGCCAGACGATGGGAATCAGGTTAGAAACTTCAAGGGTGATGACATTGCGCTGGCTATCGGGGTCCGGTAAGGAGATCTAGAACCGTGTAGTAGGGTGTTTGTGGAGCGGCTCCAGTAGGCTGGACTATGGTGTGGGCGAAGCGGATCTAAGGCCGTGGATGAGGGCGTCGGTGAAGCTGCTCCGGTGGTTGGGTTCAGGATGGTGTCGATGATGTGGATCTGCGGCCGTGGACGGGGCATCAGAAGCTGCTCTGGTAGGTTGGACGAGGGTGCGACGAAGCGGATCTGAGGCCATGGACTTGGCGTTGGCAAAGCAGCCCCGGTAGGATTGAGAAATGGTATAGGCGAAGCTACTCCGGTAGGGTTGAGGATGGTGTCGGCGAAGCGGCTCCGGTAGGGTTGAGGAAGGTGTTGGAAAAGAGGATCAGAGGCCGTCGACAGGTGCGTCAGTGGGGCGGCTCCGGTGGTGTGGACGAAGCGTCTCCGACGGGGAGTACGAAGGAGCCGCTTTAGATTCACTGCGGTTGACGAGAGTACTAGAAAAGCAGATCCGACGCTGTGGACAAGGCCGACACTGAATGGGCTGTGGTACAGTGGTGGATGAGTAGTATAGTTGTTCCTAGGGGAGGAAGGAGGGGTAGATGCGGCCACAGAAGCAGATCCGGCGAGGTGGACGATGCTAGCAGTGAATGGGCTGTGGTATGTCGGTGGATGAGCAGTCTAGGGTTTCGAGAGGGGAGGGGTAGAAAGGCCGTTGAAGTACGGATGGCGTGATGTAAGATGCTCTGGTGCTATGGAGTAGTCATTTTTGCGGGAGGGGGAGAGGAAATGGGGGTGACGTGTGGTGGGGGGAACCGGAAGTTACCAAAGCAACCCCGACCTATTATGTAAATGAGGGCCGTATTGTAAGTATTGTTCTCTGTGCACTAAGGACAAAAGGGGAATTTCGCATGCTAAAAACTAGGTGGCGGAAATTTTAGAAGGAGGTGGGAGATTTTGCTGCCTCCGGGATCGTTCGTATCCAGTTTCAACTAATTTTGGACAGTGCTAGCGGGAAGGTCATGCGCGACTGTGTACACGGGGCTCATGTCAGTAGTTAATAACTAGTATGAAGTCCACCCCAGAAAAAAGACAATAACTTGTGATAATGCATCGATAACTTGGACGTTCACACGGGTGCGGCCAATTGTACGGGTGTAGAGGCATGTTCACAAAAAAATGGATCAAACACTCAGCCTATGTATTTCTCGTGTAAATATATAATTTAGTGCCATTGGTTATTTATTTTAAACACAGTGCATTGACGTGTTAATTTTAATTATATTGCGCAGTAACAAATGGATAATATAGATGCACAAAATAAATGGATATTGCTTAAAAGTGTTACTACCTCATATGATTACATGGCCTCCATTTCATAAATTACATACCGGTTGAATTCATATATGAATATTACACATATTACTTCATAATAGAACCTTAAATCATCCAAGACTAATGAATTTGAATGCAAAACTAACAATGGTGCATGTACGTGATAACTATAGTGGTTGTTTGAAGAAACATCACTATAACTTTGGCATGTACAATTGAAAAGGACTATGTGCGATATGTGAGTGTCCAATCTTTATAGCGTTGAATCGATATTGTATCTTTGGCCACGATACGAAGTAGATATTGATTATGTTCAAGCGATGCACGTCCATGATCGCTAGATAGTGATACGTGAATGAATTGTGCAATCTCTCTCACACGCATACATATCTCATTTCTCCGTGGGCATCGGAATCACACATGCGCACTTCATGTATTTCTCTCCCTCCGTAAAGGTTAGAATTCGTCTTTCTACCCTCTCCTACAAGTTCTCACACAAAAACACACATGCTCTCTCTGTCGAACACGCCCACCTCTTTAATTCTGCCCACCCACTGCCACTAATGTCTCGAAGTATAACTATGTTTCGCACATATATGTGTAAGGTTAACTCGAGTCCCGGAAACATATAAATACATACAATGGGATTCCAGCAGAGCACCTTTTATTTTGAGATTTCGCTCTGTCTCTCTCTCTCTCTCACACACACACACAAACACACACACACACACACACACACGCGCGTGCGTGCGCAGACATGGTTTCTCTCCATTTTATTCCGGCACTTGCATGCACACCGCTTATTTATCTCCGTGATGCTTCAAGTATGCCTCAAACACATGCTATCTACCTATCCCTTTATATAGATATGTATCACACAAACTCCTTCTCCCTATATCTAAGTGTCACTGGCACCCCCCTGATACGTCCATTTTGCATCATGTTTTCCTACTGATATTTATAATGTTTTTATGTATAATAATGCTTTTTGGAGTATTTCTAATGCCTTTTCTCTCATAATATGCAAGGTTTACACAAAGAGGGAGAATGCCAGCGGCTAGAATTCTGGACCTGAAAAAGCTACGTCAGAGTTACCTATTCCGCACATCTCCAAATTAGCTGAAACTTCACGGAGAATGTTTATGGAATATTTAAGAAATATTGGAGCAAATAACTACCAGAGGGGCCCACCAGGTGGGCACAACCCACCTGGGTGCGCTAGGGCCGCCAAGCGCGCCCTGGTGGGTTGTGCCCTCCTCAGCCCACCTCCAGTGCCCATCTTCCGGTATATATGTCATTTTGACCTAGAAAAAATCAGAGGGGGGACTTTCGGGGCGAAATGCCACCGTATCGAGGTGGAACTTGGGCAAGAGCACTTTTGCCCTCTGGCGGAGCAATTTCGACGGGGGAACTTCCCTCCCGGAGGGGGAAATCATCATCATCATCTTCACCAACAACTCTCCCATTTTTGGGAGGGCCATCTCCATCAACATCTTCAACAACAGCATCTCCTCTCAAACCCTAATTCATCTCTTGTGTTCAATCTTTGTACCGGAACCTTAGGTTGGTGCTTGTGGGTGACTAGTAGTGTTGATTACATCTTGTAGTTGATTACTATATGGTTAGCAGCATCCTGCAGTAGTGTATGTTTCTTTGTCTTAAACGGAAATGATTTGAACTGTGTCTCTATCTTGATTTGGCAACATAAACTAGAATGATATGGACAATACAGTGACCATAGTACATAGGTATATGTTTGTTTCATGTTGTTATCCTGTCCACCTTACTACTGAACCAGTTTACCAAAATGAGTTTCATATACTACATGCTAAACCTGTGATGTGTCTGATTGTTTTTCTTGTAGAATGCCAACAGAATATTGGAGAAGAGCACCCCATTATGCAATGATAGAGAAAGTAATGCAGATAAGTTTCAAGATAGTGAGACAACCTTGTTGCTCTCCAAGAAAGGTGATAAAAACTATCTTCTAGACGGTGATACAACCCGAAAGTCCCGCCTTGATGTAGTGTTCGATTTACTGGCCACTACTGTTGGCACAAGCTCTTCGAACTCGCTGCCCGAATCACTTCAGCTTATTGAGTCTCAGCTCAAGCTGAAAGGCATCAGTCAGTTGTGCTACGACAAGAAGCCAAAGGACTGAGGAAGTCCCTGCAGAATTCAGATGCATACTTTTTGGTGCAAAAACAAGCGTTAGAGGATTTTAGCGCCAAACAAGAGAAAGCTAATAAGCTTGCTAAGCTTCTTGCTAGCATGGTGGGTGCCCAGGATATCGTGTCTTGAGCTCTCTAAAGTGGTTTCAGTTCTGGACTTGTTTTGCTATTGCGTTTATTTGCATTGGTGGCCAATTTAGATGCCCAATGTATGTAATATGCTGCTTTGTTCACTATATTTGCACTGGTGGTGAACTTTGATGCCCAGTGGATGTAATATGTCTAATAGCCGTAATAGCCTAGCGTAAGTTTCTTGCATATTTATTTCCTTATTGCCTTGTTTATTTGTTTGCTTGTAGTCACTGCAGTTCTTTTTCCGCGGTTTGCTAGTGGCCAGAAAAACCTATATTTTTTAAACTAGGCCACAATAACCATGGGAAACATACGGACCATTGTAACCATGGTCCTGCTACCTGCTGTAGTGACCACGTGCCTCCTATGGGCATTAGGATTCATGGGCCTTCTACGGGCCATAGAATCAATGGGCCTTCTACGGGGCGTATGATCGATTGGCCAAACATGGGCCATACTATTCGTGGACCAATATCGAACCGCAATATGGGTCGTAAAACGGGCTAGAGTGGGAATCGTCTGTTTATGGGACGACCATATCGGGCCATTAATAGGCCGATATGTATAACGGCCTTCATACTATCGATAGGCATAACGGGTCATTAATGGGCCATATTTGATGACGCTATGAAAACGACCCAACGGATTAATGGGCAACAAACGGGCCGACTATAACCACGGGCTGAATTAGGCCCACAAGCGGAACAGGCCAGAAACGGACTGTAAGTACTCGAATGTTGGAAATCAGCCCAAGAATAAATGGGCCCTTAGAAGGCCAAAAGATAACATGGGCTGGAAATGGCCAATGCAATAATGAGCCGTTAATGGGTATAAAGTGATATACTGTTCATTATGGTCCAGTTTCACCACGAGCCATTAATGGGCCCAGAGTTATAGAGCGCCTCATATGGGCCAAAAGACGTCATGGGAGATACATGGGCCGGAAGTTACAATGGGATGGAATCATATTGGATGGCCCATATGACACTACTGGGCCTAATTCAGATAGGCCATAATGGGCCATGAGTTAGCGGGCTGTAAATGGGTTATATGCGAACATGCCGTTAATAGTCTTTCCTTGGGCCGACCTGCTACCTTTTGACCAAGTCAAACGGGCCGGCCTTTTGGCCTGAATGGGCCACTCTTGAGCCGAGCCACGCGTCGACGTATCATAGGCGCATCTTGTCCATTCGCTGGATGACATCTGTCCCATCGCAAAGTTGACACGTGGTTCTTTCGGCCAATGAGAATTTTACACATGGAAAATCGCCATTGGTCATTCCTGATTGATGCCTGTTTGAACTACGTCCCCAAAGAGGAAGGGATGATGCAGTACAGCGATGGTAGGTATTTCCCTCAATGATGAGACCAAGGTTATCGAACCAGTAGGAGAACCAAGCAACACAACATAAACAACCCCTGCACACAAATAACAAATACTTCCAACCTGACGTGTTAAAGGGGTTGTCAATCCCTTTCGGGTAACGATGCCTCGAATTGACGAGAAGACGTGATAAAGTTGTGATAGATAGGATAAATAGATCGAAAAATAAATAAAGTGCAGCAAGGTATTTTTGTATTTTTGGTTTAGTAGATCTGAAAATAAAAGCAAAGGAAAATAGATCGCAAAGGAAAATATGAAGAGAAAAGACCCGGGGGCCGTAGGTTTCACTAGTGGCTTCTCTCGGAAAAATAGCAAACGGTGGGAAAACAATTACTGTTCGGCAATTGATAGAACTTCAAATAATCATGACGATATCCATGCAATGATCATTATATAGGCATCACATCCAAGATTAGTAGACCGACTCCTACCTTCATCTACTACTATTACTCCACACATCGACCGCTATCCAGTAGTGTATTATGTTCATGGAAAAATGGAGTAGACAAGATCTATTTATGTAGAAATCGACCCCATCTTGTTATCCTTAATAGCAACGATACATATGTGTCGTTTCCCCTTCTCTCACTGGGATCAAGCATCGTAAGATCGAACCCATCACAATGCACCTCTTCCCATTGCCAGATAAACAGATCAAGTTGGCCAAACAAAACCCAAATATCAGAGAAGAAATACAAGGCTATAAGCAATCATGCATATAAGAGATCAAGAAGGCTCGAATAACTTTCATGGATAAAAACATAGATTTTATCATAAACTCAAAGTTCATCGGATCCCAACAAACACACTGCAAAAAGGCTTACATCATATGGATCTCCAAGAGACCATTGTATTGATAATCAAGAGAGAGAGAGAGAGAGAGAGGAAGCCATCTAGCTACTAACTACGGACCCATAGGTCTACAAAGAACTACTCACGCATCATCGGAGAGGCAAAAAAATGGACATGATGAACCCCTCCGAGATGGTGTCTAAATTGGATCTGGTGTTTCTGCAACTTGCGGTGGCTGGAATTGATTTTTGTCATCTCTCCTAGGGTTTATGGAATATTGGGGTATTTATAGAGCAAAGAGGCGGTGCTAGAGGCCACCGAGGTGGGCACAACCCACCGGGGCATGCCTAGACCCCCAGGCGCGCCCTGGTGGGTTGTGCTCCCCTCGGAGCTCCCCTCAGGTGCTTTCTTGGCCCACTGGATGTATTCTGGTCCAAAAAAATCCACAAAAAGTTTCACAGCATTTGGACTCCGTTTGGTATTGATTTCCTGCAATGTAAAAAACAAGCAGAAAACAACAACTGGCACTGGGCACTATGTCAATAGGTTAGTACCAAAAATGATATAAAAGGACTATAAAATGATTGTAAAACATCCAAGAATGATAATATAACAGCATTGAACAATCAAAAATTATAGATACGTTTGAGATGTATCAGTATCCCAAGCTTAATTCCTGCTCGTCCTCGAGTAGGTAAATGGTAAATAAAGAATTTTTGATGTGGAATGATGCCTAACATGTTCATCACATTTTCTTTTGTTTGTAGCATGGACATTTGGACTTTTATATGGTTCAAAGCAATAGTTTAGTTTTTACATAAAGATTTTAATACTCAAGCATACCAACAAGCAACCATGTCTTTTAAAATATCAACACTAAAGCAAGTTATCCCTAGCCCATTATGCTCAATCATTGATCCATTCATGAAACACACTCGAATATTAGCTACACCCAATGCTCAAATACGATCATAGTGCCCCTTAGTTGGTGCTTTATAAGAGAAGATGGAGACTCAAATTCAAAATAAAAATTGCATAAAGTAAAAAAGGCCCTTCGTAGAGGAAAGTAGGGATTTGTAGAGGTACTAGAGCTCAAAGCAAAAATCGAGAGATAAAAACATTTTGGGAGGCATACTTTTCCCACCAACGAAAACGACTTAGAGCTCCCAACACTTTCCATGCTAGATACATCATAGGCGGTTTCCAAACAGAAAATAAAGTTTATTCCTTTTTCCACCATTACTTTCACTTTCCATGGCTAACCGTATCCACGGATGCCCTCCATACCAACACTTTCCAAGGAATTTATTATTTGACAACATAAAGTAAATTCATTTTTCATTTCGGGACTGGGCATCCCTAATACCTTTGCCGTACTCTCATGCAATAACATGTGAATAAACACTCATTGTGAGAATAACACATCTAGCATAGAAAATATTGGCCACCCCTCACCGCCTCACGCGCGGTACGAGCACACAAAAGAGAAATTTATTTTGAAAATTAGAGATGGCACATGCAATTTGTTTAGAACGGCACGTAAATACCGCATATATGTAGATATAGTGGACTCATATGGCAAAACTGGTTTAAAGGGTTTTGGATGCACAAGTTGTGATCATACTTAGTGGAAAATGAAGGCTAGCAAAAAGATTGAGAAGCGACCAACCAAAAAACGAAAAATCTCATACCCAAGCATTAAGCATAAGTAACACCGAATAATGCACCACAAGTAGGATATAAATTTCATTGTATAACTATAGATTTTCGTGCTTGCATAGGAATTCACAAACGTTAACATCAATATTCTTACTAAAGTACAATTACTCATCAACATGACTCACATATTATATCGTCATATCTCAAAACCATTACTAAGAATCAAGTTTATTTTGTCCAGTGATCTTCATGAAAGTTTTTATTATATCCTCCTTGGATATCTATCACTTTGGAACTATTTTCATATCTTGCTTTTAATAAGCTCAAACAAATATAAGTGAAGAACATGAGCATAGTATTTCTTTCTCTCAAAGTAATCTAAGTGAAGCAAGAGAGAATTTCTAAATTTCTTTTACTAACTCCCAAATAAATCTAAGTGAAGCATGAGAGCATTTCTTCAAAAATAACAAAGCACACCGTGCTCAGAAAGATATAAGTGAAGCACTAGAGCAATTTCATGGATCTAAAAATTTAAGTGAAGCATAGGAGCAAGCATAGCATAATTTCTGGCTCTCTAAAAAAGGTGTGTCCAGCAAGGATTCAAGACTTAAAACACAAAGCAAAACAAGCAAAGGCTCATATCATACCAGACGCTCCAAGCAAAACTCATAATATGTGACGAATAAAAATATAGCTCCAAGTAAAATACCGATGGTTTTTAGAAGAAAGAGGGGATGCCACTCGGGGGCATCCCTGAGCTTAGTTGTTTGCTACTTCTTGAATATTATCTTGGGTGCCTCAGGCATCCCCAAGCTTTGCCTTTTGCTAATCCTTATTGCTTCATCCATCATAAGATCACCCAAGACTTGAAAACTTCAATCACACTAAACTCAACAAAACCTTCATGAGACCCGGTAGTATAAGAAAGCAAACCACTACTATAAGTACTGTTGCAAACCTATTCATATTTTAATTTTGCATTATATCTACTGTATTCCAACTTTTCTATGGCAAAAACTCTTCAAAGAAAACCAATGAATCATTAAAACAAGCACACAACGCAAAGAAAACAGAATCGGTCAAAAACAGAACAGTCTGTAGCAATCTGACTACTTCGAATACTTCTGTAACTCAAATAATTCTGAAAAATTAGGATGACGTGAATAATTTTTTGATTAATCTTCTGCAAAATGAATCAACTCAAAATCACTCTTATGATAAAAATGAAAAATAATTTCGTGAGCGCATAAGTTTCTTTTTTTTCAGCAAGATCAAATCAACTTTCACCAAAATCATCCCAAAGGCCTTACTTGGTACAAACACTAATTTAAACCACAAAAACATATATAATCAGAGGCATAATTGTGCAATTACACAAGAACATAAAATAAAAACAAAACTTATTTTATTCATTGGGTTGCCTCCGAACAAGCTCTTCTTTTATAGCCATTAAGATAGGCATGAGATTTCAATGATGCTCACATGAAAGGTAAGATTTGAAGCACAAAGAGAGCATCATAAAACATGTGAAAAACACATTTAAGTCTAACATACTTCCTATGCATAGGCATTTTGTAGGCAACCAAATTATCAAGACAAGAAACATCTAGCATATGCAAGGAAGAAGAAAGAGACAATAACAATCTCAACATGACGGGAGATAAATTAGTAGCATGGAAATTTCTACAACCATATTTTCCTCTCTTATAATAATTACATGTAGGATCATACTCAAATTCAACAATACACTACTGCAGGATGCTGCTAACGCAACACTACGGTAAGTGACCCTTCGACGAAACTGTGTGCGATGCAATAATCGCAAACAGTGATGTAAAAAAACGGTCAAAAAAGGTGCAAAACGTTTGCGATGACGGATGCATCAAACACGGTTCAGATTTTTGTTGCGTGTGCGATTCAGGGCATACGGTTTAGTTCAATTAACTGTTTGTGATGAGGGTGAACAAAAGAAACGGGCTGCCAGATGAAGGCGTGTGCGATGTAGAGCATACGGTTCACTCGGATGAACTGTTTGCGACGAGGAGGAACAAAAGAAACGGGCAGCCAGTTGAAGGTGTGTGCGATATACGGCATACAGTTCACTCGGATGAACTGTTTACGTAGAGCCAACAAAACATAAACGGTTCAACTTAACAAGATGTGTGTGATACGCGACAAACAAGTATGTAATAGGAAATGTGTGGGAAGACCGACAACAACGCAGACGATTCTTGTTAACAAGCCATGTGTGTCGTGAGCAAACGATTGCTGGTATACAATTTTCAGTGATTGATGAAATCATCACCGACGGGTTCCATTGTTTAGTCCGTGTGCGATGTGATTTGCTCTGTCTACAGAGCATCAACATATATACACTTGAAAAGATAGCCTTGCATAACCAAATTAGGCATACAATTACACAAGTGGCTACACACATAACATTTTCACACACCAAAGTAAGAAATTACATGCATACTAAACTAGGAGAAACGAGGATCTAAACATCTACTTCTTGTTGCGACAACGCTTGGCATTGCTATGCTTCCGGCTGGATCCCTGGCCTTTTTGAGGAAGGAGGCACTTCCTCATGTCAACGATCTTCCTGTACATGTCGTAGCACGTGTACGCCTCCTTGGCCGCATACACGACGTGAGCTTTGTCGAGTTTCTCCATCCAGGCCGAGTGCCAGCCACGCTTGTCCTTGTTGCAGGAATCCTTGATGCCTCTGTAGTAGGGGTCGATGATGGCCTCGGCGAGGTGAACCAGTGAGTCCTTCTCATGCTCCTTGCTGCCCCAGATCGTGTATTGGCCCTGGATGTCGACAAGATTCTGGCAAGCGATGCCCGAATTCTTGAGCACCTTGACATCGTTGGTGATGTCCACCGTAGCGAACATGTAGAGGGGGAAGTTGACAAACCTGGCAAAACTCCTCGCAAGGCCTTGTGGCTAGGCAATAGTGGTAGACGAGGACATGGTTGCGCATGCACATATGGGCGACGGCGACCTTGGGACGAGACCCGACACGAGTGCGGGTGTACTCGAGGTCGAACCCGACCACCTTGTACTTCTCCTCGGCAAGAAACAACTCCATGATGTGGATGGAGTGCTCCACCCAGACCGGGTTGTGTGTGTACACCATCGAGAGCTCCGGGAACCTTCGGTGTGTGTCCAACACGGCATGCATGGTGTACTGTTGCTCGTCATCGGCAGCAGCTCGGAGTGCCATTGGAGCCGTGCGGGATACCCTCTAAGAACTTGTCGTGGAGGGTGTGCTTCTTGCAATGGTGGGGCGCAATTGAAAGCTTGAAGAGACCTAAGAGGCTTAAATGGCTGTTGTAACAAATGGGGGCCAGCCGGCTTGTAATCGTCACGTCTTGTCATGACGTTCGTAGCGGAGGATTCAAGTGCACGCTTGACAACACTGCACCGCAGTTTGACCACGCGTAGGCTCAAAGAGGTGCCAAATGTATCGTCAGTGAGCCTGTTCCCGCGCTACCGCACAAGCTTCCCATCCGGCTTGGTTTGCCATGCATCGGCTAGAAGAGGGACAAATCGTGGGTGTTTATTGGTAAAAATCATTGTAAAAACGAAGTGTGTGGAATGACTTTGGTCATAAGTTTACCCATGGATGATGAGGTCAAAGTTACACAGAAGGGTGATGATGATCACTCAAGTGCGATAATTAATTCTGCGCTCTACAGGGCACACGATGGAAGAAACCAGCTGTGTGCAATAATGTTGAAGATCAAAGTCGAGTTAGTTATATAGATCGTGTGCTGTGAGGTTGAAAAGGTAAACAGATTCAAGAATGGTTAATAAAATCAAATCTAAGACCATTGCATATTAAGGTCAAAATAGTACTACCAATATACGAGTCTCATACGATGCCATTTCAACGATTGTACCACAAAAGCTCGAAATATTTCAAGGTTCAAATTTCTGAGTTATATGGCTCAAATTTGAAGATTACAAGGTTCAAACTGATATTAGAAATGAAATTCAGCTCATCAGCTGCAAACACTCGCGCTAATCCACTGAACATTGATATCAGAGAGGTTCAAACTAATATTAACACTTCTTAGTCTAGTTTCGAAACCTCACAACTTTTGCAAAGGGGTGAACCAGTGAGAAGTCTTGTATGGGATTGACACGATGAGTTCCGATTACTCTGTCATCTGAAGTTCCAAAATGAAATTCAGCATTTTTGGAGTCTATTCCATTCTACCGCAGGCACCGGCGCTGATCAACAAACCATTCCTTTTTGCGGAATAAACGTAGGGAAAACCTCATTAGCTTTAGCACCCTTTCTCTCACAACAAACAACCCGGTGAATATAATCTCCAGTAAGGTCACTCGGTAGGAGTTCAAAGTAATTTCTGAGAGATGCAGATCTAGGCATTCGACATGATTGTTATATTGTATCACATTATCCACTAGTGTGCCTAATCTTATCCGCAAAAGAAGAAAATGTGTTAGTGCCTAGATGCATTTTTGAACACTACTACAGGCCTATTTGGTTTGTAGGATTTGTAAAATGCACTAACATGCCATCTTCGATCTGACATGACTAACATGGCCATCAGCATGCCATCTTCGATCTTCACAAGATGTTGGAGTGGATGAAAGTTCCCTAAGAAAACTAGTACAGATGTATCCAAAGGAGAAATGCATATGGATTGTAACCATATGGATCAAGCATTGTCATTGTAAACTTGGAAAAGGAGACATGTATGTACTGAAATCCTGCAAAAGAATCCTTCAGAGATCATAGTTCATTGTCACTGTAAACTTGGAAAAAGGTGTCACAAATTGAACTCCCTTAAGGTTAACATTTAACAGGAAAGGAACATCACCTCGACATATAGCTTCTCCAGGCACGGAAAGCATCTTAGGAAACTGACAACTTGCTCCAGGTTGGGGCTGCTAGAATAGTGCCAAGACCTTCACCATGCGCAGTTCCACGGTCAAGCTTGTCAGAATCATTTTCTGAATGACAAACGAACAAACATCTTCAAAATGAGAAACAATGTTAATTTGTAGAAGGAGAGGTAGAAAAGGCAGCTGTTGTACCTGAACGAGTGTGTATCCAATAACAAGTTCGGAGTATCTGTCAGACGAGTAGCCCATCACTGTCAATTTTGGCGCAGAAATGACATTGATTCTTGTTGGACCTACTTGAGCAAGTACAAGTAATCTCTCAAGTGCAGGTGTGTCCTCAATGACCATACCGTGGTACACATATTGTGATGTCTTCCTGCCAAACCAGCAACACACAAAAATAGTCCGGAGAGTCATGGAGGTGATGTGGAATGTACTCAACCCATTGATCGCCTAAATACGAAGGTACTCGAGTGCAGTACAGCCACGACCCAGGTGAGGGAGTCCGGGATTAGGGGGTCCTCGGACAGCCGGACTATATGCTTATGCCGGACTGTTGGACTATGAAGATACAAGATTAAAGACTTCGTCCCGTGTCCGGTGGACTCTCCTTTGCATGGAAGGCAAGCTTGGCAATTCAGATATGTAGATTCCCTTCGCTGTAACCGACTCTGTGTAACCCTAGCCCCCTCCGGTGTCTATGTAAACCAGAGGGTTTAGTCTGTAGGACGACAACAGTCATAATCATAGGTTAGCTTCTAGGGTTTAGCCTCTACGGTCTCGTGGTAGATCAACTCTTGTAATACTCATATCATCAAGATCAATCAAGCAAGAAGTAGGGTATTACCTCCACAGAGAGGGCCCAAACCTAGGTAAACATTGTGTCCCCCGCCTCCTGTTACCATTAGCCTTAGACGCACAGTTCGTTACCCCCTACCCGAAATCCGTCGGTTTTGACACCGACATTGGTGCTTTCATTGAGAGTTCCACTATGACGTCGAAAAAAGGTTTGATGGCTCGCCTTGTTATCAAGGACAACATCACCTCTAGGGAGCCCTGGCTTTAGGCCAGACCCTCCGACCAGGCGGCTTCATCATGACCGCCCGTTCGCCTGCCGCGGTGCAGATGACTTCTCGGGTCATCAAAAACAACCTCCATGTCAGCTCGGAATACGCTGAGCATATGGATCCAATGGAACTTTCGTCCTTAAACGAGCTCTTGGATCGCATCGCCGCCTTGGGAGTCGCTATGGACTATGATCAGATTGGGCTTAAACCCGATCGAAGAGAGATTAACTCTCCGCCGGTCACCCATCAAATAGCGGTGGTGGAGGAGCAATGCAGTGATTCTTCCTCTACTTTGAGGATGAACTATGTCCGGATTCCCGACCTCTCCGAGCCGGATACCCGTTTGCGGGAGGACATGACCCAAACTCCGACTTAGAATCAGACAGCGGGCCAGAAAAATTGGGCAACATCCCGGAACCCGAACTGCCAAGTTTGGAAGTTCCTCTGCCCCTGGGTCTCAGATTGGGTCAGGGTTCGGACTTAAATCCACCCACCCACCCAAATACAAGCGATCTTTCCCACATTAGACAACAATCTCAAGAGACAGTACACCACTTTTGGGCCAGATTCCTCCCTGTAATGAGCAAGGTCAAGGATTGTCGCAGGAAGATGCGATCTCATTCTTTTGCAAAAATTGCACGGACAAGGGAATCCTCAACGCCATAAGTTACCATGACATATCACACTTCGCTGACTTGGCGGCCATAGTACAAAAGTATTATGCGATGTAAAGCGCCTGGAAAACCCAGGCAAAATTCTGGGATCCTCTGGCTCTCACTAAACCCATCGTCCGAACTAAAAGGGTGCACTCTCGCAAGTCACCCGATCCAATTACAAAGAAACCAAAGCCCACTACAAGGCGTGGAACCGTATTTGAGGGATGGCTCAATGGGCCATGCAAAAT
This sequence comes from Triticum timopheevii, assembly GCA_963921465.1. Lineage (NCBI taxonomy): Eukaryota > Viridiplantae > Streptophyta > Magnoliopsida > Poales > Poaceae > Triticum > Triticum timopheevii. The sequence continues at coordinate 376,683,308 of OY997270.1, forward strand.
TCACACCACACTGGATACCATACCAACTCACAGCCTTAGAGCATGTTGGATACTTCGGCAGGTGTCCAAGAGCGGCGAGGATCTCCTCATTAACAATACCGCAAAGCATCATCCCGCAGAAAACAACAATACAGTGTTGACAGTCTTCGAGACTTTCACCTCAAATAATAGGCGCAAGAGAGCACTCCGCGGCCTCGCCGAAGTCTGCCACGTTGCAGCAATAAATCCATGGAACGACACGGCCATAACCTTCAATGCCAGTGACGAACCTCAATTCCGAACAGTCCGAGCACCAGCCGCTTTGGTCCTTAGTCCAATTGTGGACGGCTTCCGGCTTACTAAAGTGCTCATGAGTGGTGGCAGTGGATTAAACCTCATCTACGAGGAAACTCTCAACAAAATGGAAATAGACAAGAGCCGTATTGAGCAAGGCAGCACGACCTTCAGAGGAATTATCCCTAGTCGGGAGGCACGATGTGCAGGAAAAATCACACTCGATGTGGTATTCGGCACGCCGGAGAATTTCATGTCCGAAGAGATAACATTCCAAGTGGCCCCGTTTAGTAGCGGATACCACGCCCTTTTAGGGCGGGACACATTTGCGAGCTTCCAAGCTATACCCCATTACGGGTACATGAAGCTCAAGATGCCCGGGCCCAACGGAATCATCACTCTAGCCAGTGATCCGGATGTAGCACTCCGCGCCGAAAATAAAACCGCCGCCCTGGCCCTTGAGGCATTATCTGAAGCCCTCGCGGCCGAAGAACTAGCTGCGCTGCGCTCCACAGTGGACAGGGACGACGTGATACTCGACAAATGACCCAAGTCCACCTCTTTCAAACCAACGGACGAAATAGTCAAATTCCAAGTCCAACCAACGGACTCTACAAAAACAGCATCCATAGGGGCACAGCTGAACCCCACAATAGACGCCACACTGCAGGCGTTCTTACGTGAAATTTGGGACATCTTCACCTGACACCCTTCAGACATGCCAGGAATCCCACGCAGGCTGGCCGAGCATAGCCTAAACATATTGAAGGGATACAAGCCGGTCAAGCAGACTCTACGACGCTTTTCAGAACCTAAATGACAAGCCATGGGAGAGGAGCTAGCCAAGTTATACGAAGCCGGATTCGTCAGAGAAATAAAACACCCGGACTTGCTAGCAAACCTGGTGATGGTACCAAAGAAGGACAAATCCTGGCGCCTATGTGTCAATTTCAAGGACCTCAATAAGGCTTGACCCAAGGATCCCTTCCCTCTCCCCCGCATCGATCAAATCATCGACGCTATCGCAGGACACGACTCATTGTGCTTCCTCGACGCATACTCCGGATACCATCAAATCAAGATGGCAGAGTCCGATCAAGCCGCAACGGCATTCATCACTCCATACGGCCCTTTCTGTTTCAACACCATGCCTTTCAGGCTCAAAAACGCCGGTGCAACCTACCAACGCATGATTCAGACATGTCTAGAAAAACAAATCGGCAAAATAGTTGAGGCATACGTAGACGATGTGGTCATCAAGTGAAAGTGCAACTATCCCTAGGTGGTTTTGGTAATTCATAACAACATATAGCTCATTGAGCTAATGCTATTCCAAGACTATTATTTCAGGGAAGCTCAATGAATGGCATGGCATGGATGATGAAAGTGGATCCCTCAAAATTCTAAGGACAAAGGATTGGCTCAAGCTCAAAAGCTCAAGACTCTTCATTTTACATTTTAGTGATCCAAGATCACATTGAGTCTATAGGAAAAGCCAATACTATCAAGGAGGGATGAGGTGTTGCTTAATGAGCCTCTTGCTTCATGTGCTTAGTGATATGCTCCAAAACCCTCAACTACTTTCCCACATCCACAAATGACCTAAACCCAAAGACAAAATCGGTCACACCGATTCTTCCTATCTGGCGCCACCGATTCCAAAAGTCATAGCCACTGCCACAAACCCTAAGCAAATTGGTCTTACCGATAGGGATCTCGGTCTCACCGAGATGGGGTTGTAATCTCTCTGTTTCCCTTCGTAACATTTCGGTCTAACCAAAGTGAGCGATCGGTCCCACCGAGATTGCAATGTAAACTCTCTATTTCCTTTTTGTAACATTTCGGTCTCACCGAAAAGAGCAAATCGGTCCCACCGAGTTTACCTGACCAACTCTCTGGAAAGCTTATTACCAAACTGGTCTCACCGAGTTTGTGTAATCGGTCTTACCGAGATTACGTTATGCCCTAACCCTAACCGAATTGGTCTCACCGAGATGCATGTCAGTCCCAGCGAAATTCACTAACGGTCACTAGGTTTACTAAATCGGTCCGACCGAGTTTAACGATTCGGTCCCACCGAGTTTGGTAAATTGTGTGTAACGGTTAGATTTATTGTGGAGGCTATATATACCCCTCCACCTCCTCTTCATTCGCGGAGAGAGCCATCAGAACGAACCTACACTTCCAACTTACCATTTCTGAGAGAGAACCACCTATTCATGTGTTGAGGCCAAGATATTCCATTCCTACCATATGAATCTTGATCTCTAGCCTTCCCCAAGTTGCTTTCCACTCAAATCTTCTTTCCACCAGATCCAAAACCTATGAGAGAGAGTTGAGTGTTGGGGAGACTATCATTTGAAGCACAAGAGCAAGGAGTTCATCATCAACGCACCATTTGTTACTTCCTGGAGAGTGGTGTCTCCTAGATTGGCTAGGTGTCACTTGGGAGCCTTCGACAAGATTGTGGAGTTGAACCAAGGAGTTTGTAAGGGCAAGGAGATTGCCTACTTCGTGAAGATCTACCGCTAGTGAGGCATGTCCTTCATGGGCGATGGCCATGGTGGGATAAACAAGGTTGCTACTTCGTGGACCCTTCGTGGGTGGAGCCCTCTGTGGACTCACGCAGCCGTTACCCTTCGTTGGTTGAAGTCTCCATCAACGTGGATGTACGATAGCACCACCTATCGGAACCACGCCAAAAACATCCATGTCTCCAATTGCGTTTGAATCCTCCAAACCCTTCCCTTTACTTTCTTGCAAGTTGCATGCTTTAATTTCCACTGCCTATACTCTTTGCATGCTTGCTTGAATTGTGTGATGATTGCTTGACTTGTCCTAAAGTAGCTAAAATCTGCCAAACTCTAAAATTGGGAAAAGGTTAAGTTTTTATGGTCAAGTAGTCTAATGACCCCCCTCTAGACATACTTCACGGTCCTACAAGTGCTATCAGAGCTTTGGTCTCCATTTGCTTTGATTTCCATAGCTTTTGGTTGTCATAGCCTTGGTTTCACAACCTAGGAGAGTATGGCGTCTAGCGAGGGAAATTATCACCGTAGAGGTCCTTACTTTGATGGTACTAATTTTGCTAGTTGGAAGCATAAGATGAAAATGCATATTCTTGGACATAACCCCGCCGTTTGGGCAATTATTTGTATTGGCTTGCAAGGTGAATTTTTCGATGGGAGAGAACCGAACCGTGAAGCTAATGCGGAAGAATTGAAGATGCTGCAATACAACGCTCAAGCATGTGATATCATCTTCAACGGATTGTGCCCTGAAGAATTCAACAAAATCAGCCGTCTTGAGAATGCAAAGAAAATTTGGGATACTTTGATTGATATGCATGAAGGTACCGAGTCCGTCAAGGAATCCAAGTTGGATGTGCTCCAAAGTCAGCTTGACAAGTTCAAAATGAAGGATGGTGAAGGTGTCGCTGAAATGTACTCTAGGCTTGCTCTTATCACCAATGAGATTGCCGGCTTTGGGAGTGAAGAGATGACCGACAAATTCATCATCAAGAAGATTCTAAGAGCATTGGATGGAAAGTATTATACCGTGTTCATATTGATCCAAATGATGCCAAACTACAAAGATCTCAAGCCAACGGAAGTCATTGGAAGAATTGTTGCTCATGAGATGTCACTCAAGGATAACGAGGAACTTCACAACAAGTCAAGTGGTGCTTACAAAGCCTCAAGTGAAGCCCCTACATCATCAAGTGAGAAACAAACCTTCAATGAAGAATTGATCTTAATGGTGAAGAACTTCAACAAATTCTACAAGAGTAGAAGCAAAGAAAGAAGCTCCAAGTCAAGGTCTTACAATGACAAGAGATCTTCTAGTCGTGAGCGCAATTTCTACAATCGTGGGAGACCCGGGCACTAGTCCATTGAGTGTACGGCGCCCTACAAAAGAAGAGAAGATTCTCCAAGAAGAAGGAGCAAAAGAGAAGAATCACCACCAAGAGAGAGGAGGAGTAGAGATGATCGTTATGAACGAAGACCCTCACGGAGAAGCAAGGATTTGGAAAGGAAGGACAAGTCATCAAGGAGCTACACAAAACGAAGACATCAAGGTCATGTTGGTGAATGGGTTTCCGGCTCCAACTCCGACAATCACTCCGAAAGAAGCTATCACTCCGACTCCGAATATACTCAAGATGAAGGTGTTGCCGGTCTAGCACTTGTGTCAACCAACTCCTACGACATATTTGACTCACCAAATGAAGGTGTTGGAAGATGCTTCATGGCCAAAGGTGCAAAGGTAACACATCCTGAGTATGTTGATTTCAATAGTGCTGAAGATGACTTGCTTGTGGATGATGATTTACTTGTTGACAACTCTAGTGATGAATACTATGATGAAATGTCAATTAATCATGCTAATCAAGATAAAACGAATGACAATGATAAGGAGAAGATTGAGCTTCTAACTAAAGAACTAAACTCTCTTAAGTTAGCTCATGAAACTATCTACGAAGATCATCGAGAACTTTTAAGGGCTCATTAGAAGTTACGCTTTGAAAAGCTCAATCTTGAGCAAGAGCATGAGTTCTTAAAAGCAATCAATGATGATCTTCACAAAAAAAGTTCTTCTTACATTGCCAAGCGTTTACTCTTATCTACTTACATGCCTCAAGTCAAGTCTAGTAACAAGTACAAGAAAGATACTTCCTCTAGTAGTAACAATAATAATGTCAAATCCAATATTGTTGCTTCTAGTAGTTCTCTTGATTCCACTAATGATTCTCTTAGCCAAGTTACACTTGAGCAAGAAAATAGCTTATTGAAGGGAATTATAGAGAAAGGTGTTTACAAGAGCCTTGCCGGGAGTAAGCAATTCGAGGAAATTGTACGCAAGCAAGGAAGGCACCGGAAGAATCAAGGTGTTGGTTTTGAACGAAAGTTCAATGCCAATGGAGTTTAGTGGGAAGAAGATCAATACCCCAAGACGAAATTTGTTCCTCAACAAGAGAAGTATGATCCTACTTCCTTCAAGGGAACACAAGCTCAAGATGATCTTCCACCACAAGACCACAAGAACAAAGGCAAGGACAAGCTTCAAGAAGAGATTGATGCATTTGAAGAAGCACCTAAAGCCTCGTTCAAGTGGGTTCCCAAGACTACGTCAAGTTCTACTTCATCAAGTACAACTACAACTCCAAGGATTCCCATCAAGATGATGTGGATCCCGAAGAAGAAGAACTAGAGAGTTCTTGAGGGTGACTCCGCCAACATTCTTCACTCGTATCATTTTGGCAATAACAAGTGCAATCAACTTCCACATCTTGCACTAGTTCAAGGAGTCACAAACCCTCATGTTGGTAAGGCAAGGGACAAGGTAACCCAATGAATTCATGGACATCATCTTGTGTGTGCATCACTCTATGTCTATGGATATTCTTGTTTGTTCCTTATGGGACTAACCCATGTAGGTAAGTTGAAAGTGCAACTCACTCCAAAGGATTGCTCCAAATGATCTACATCAACATTGAGCATCTACATCTTCAACACCTACATGAAGTCATCATCGACAAAACCCAAGGTTAGTTCATCCCTCTAAGGGGGGATCTCACATCTGGGGGGAGCTTAACTCTAAGAATTGAGTCAAAGCAACTCTAATGGTGTGAACACATCAATGCATTATGTAAAAGTGGTAACCCCACTTGAGCTTAAACGATGAGTATGACCTATGATCAAATGTTCTCATTTGACTCCTAAGTCAATATACTCATATATAGATGACCTAGTCATCGCCAATTGTTTGATAGATGCTAGAATTGGTTGTGCATACTTTGCCACATATTTCATTTGCCATCTTATTGTGTGAGCATGTTGGTGCATGTTTTACTCATTCAAGGACATCCACTTGTTGTTTTGATTGTTTGGTTTTTCTTTTTTGCCAAGTGGATGGACAAGAATGCATAAGAACCTTCTTTAGCTATCTATGCTTTTCTCATCTCAAACTCTATTCATGCTACATCACAAAATTTGATCAAGTCAGATTCGAACCACTCTGTGTGAGGAGCACTCGGAGTCCCCGATTCGTCATAGACTTAAACTTCCAAAACCTCTTCGTGATTCTCGGTCAGACCGATTCCTCCATTTCGGTCCTACCGAGATCACCAAGTTGATCTAAGTTTTTAATCTCGGTGCAACCGATTTGAACTTTTCGGTCTCACCGATTTGCTGTAACTGAACACAGTTATGCATCTCGGTGCCACCGAGTTGTTCCACTCGGTCACACCAACAGGGTCGGGCTATATATAGCCATAGGCAAAATTTTGGAAATTTCTCTGAAACCCTTCGCCCGCGCAACAGCTCGCTCTACCATCGGAGGTCTCCGGATCGTCTTCTCGTCGCCAGTAGCCTCCTGTCGCTGGTCTCCGCCGCCGTCAATGGATTTCGTCCCCGCCGTTGCCGCCGTAGCAAGTCCACTGCCAAGTTAGGGTATGGACTTGATCTTTGTGCTATCCACGTCTGATTCCTAGCACATTGTATTTTTATCAAATCTTGCCACGATTGAAACTCTTCTATCCAGCCAAAGTGATCTATAGATTAAATGAGATTCAAATTTTTAGGGTTAGGTTTCCGCCGAAACCATCTCGGACCCACCGAGTTGAAAAACTCGGTCTCACCGATTTGGCTTATGCCATTGCACTAGTGACTCTCGGTCTGATCGAGAATTACTAATCGGTGCGACCGATTTGAGGATTCTATGAAACCCTAGCAGTCTCGGTGCCACCGAACTGTGACTCGGTCCAACCGAGATCATCAGTTTAGGTTCCAAAACTGCTTTGGTATCACCGAGTTTGAAAATCGGTTGATCCGAAATGCTTTCTATGGAAAACTCAAACTGAACTTTTGAATCATTCTTTTGGAAAAATCTCTGCATTTTGTGATGCTCATCTTTTCTATCTCATCTATAACTCTTCACAGGGTCAGCAGTCAGCTTTTGCAGTATGTCAGATCAGAGTGACAGCCAGAATAGGTCAGAAGAGCAGTTGGACTTGAGTGAGGGCACTAGTCCCTCAACTACAGATGAAGGGAGCAGAAGTACTCCTAGCAATTTGCCTAAGGCTGCAACTAGGCAAAGGAGGAAAAGAACTTCCGACTCAGAGGATGAAGATTACAAAGCTGAGGAAGATGAGGCCACTTCCAAGAAAGTGGTGCTCAAGAAAGAATATGGCTCTGCACAGAGCACAAAACCAGGTCTGAAGAAGAAAGTTCCTGCCAAGAGGACACCAATGCCAAAGGCCAGAAAGTCCACTCATGTTCCAGCTCAGGCTCAACCCAAGGAAGCACCTGAGAAGAAAGTCACTTCTTCCAAACCTCAGAAAGTCCCCACTGGTGAAACTATGACATTCACAATTGAGTCAGAGGATGATGGGGCTCAAGACAAGAAAAAGAAGAGAGCAAGAACCACAACTGCCAAGGTCCTTGGAAAGCCCTCTATGAGAAGGGATTCTGAAGAAGAGGAAGAGGATGCTGCACCAGCACCTAAGGCACCTAAGCTTATGGGAGATGCAATCAGATCAGGGATGCAACATCTAAGCCCAAGGATGCACCCAAAGCTGCCTCCAAGGCCAAGCAAGTTCCAAAGAGGAATACTAGGAGTATTCCAGCTACTGAGAAGAACAAGGCCCCAATGCCCAATGTTGCTGAAGAAGAAGATGAAGGAGGACAGGTCCTAAGAAATCTCAAGCCCAAGATACCAGACCACAATGATGCCCATCCTGTGGCTGAGGACATGAGAACCAGGAAGGATTCAGGGCTGAGACTGTGGAGGACGGAAGATCCATATGCTTCAAGAAGAAGAACTGCTGTTGACTACAGGTTCCACACAAAGGAACAACAGGACTTTTATGAAACAATTCTGTTGGACAAGAAGCCCATAGTCTGTGATATGAGGTGGGTCGACTGGACCTACATCAAGGACAATGAGCAGCACTATCCTGGAGTGCAAGAAAGCTTTGTTGCTTGTGGAGTTGATGATTTTGTTGGACAGAAATTCACCAACTGGAATGATGAGCTTATCATGCAGTTCTACTCCACAACACATTTTTACCCAGATGGTAGAATTGTTTGGATGTCTGAAGGTACAAGGTACCAATCCACTATTGAAGAATGGGCAAGTCTGATAAATGCCCCCAAGGAAAATGAGGATGACCTGGACATTTATGCAAAGAAGAAGTTGGGTCACAATTCAATGGCTCACATGTACAAGGAGATTCCAGACAAGGCAGTAGAGACTCACAAGTTTGGATCAGTTCACTTTCTGCTGTCAGGGTTGCCAACCATCAATTGGATTCTGAGGCACACTCTGTTGCCCAAGTCTGGTGACCACAACATGATCATAGGACATGCCATCAACATGTTGCATGTGTTTGATGTGCCACAGAAGTTCAAAGTCATGAGCCTAATTATTGAAACAATCAAGAGGACTGCAGCAGATCAGAAGAGGAGCTATGGATATGCACCTCAGATTCAGGAATTGATCAACTCAAAGATGGGCACAAGGAAATATCAGTTGGATAAGGAAACTTTTCCACTTTATCTAGACTTTGAGGACAATGAGGTTGTCATGAATGAAGATGATCCACAATCAGTTCAAGCTCAGGAGAAGAAGGAGAAGGCAAAGAAGGAGAAGGCTGCCAAGATGCCAACTCAAGAGGAGGCATCTGTATATTTCTTGAAAACCAAACAGGAGCAGCTTGGTTACTTGATAGCATCTACACTAAGGATTGAGAAAGGACTGGCCACCCTCACTCAGAATCAGGAGAGCCTGGAAAGGATCATGGAACAAAAATTCTATGATCTAGATGTTAAAGTAACTGAGATTCAGTCAGTTGTAGAGTAGCTGCAGGATGACATGCAGGAGAGGAAGGGCAAGACAACCACCAATGTGTTTGCCAGAGTGCCCAGATCCCAGAGGTCAGTTGCAGTGCCGGTGACAGACACTAGAGCAACAACTTCAACACTAGCTACTGCCCCTACAGTTCCAGTGCAACCAGCTCCAGGATCCACTCCAGCACCCTCTACTTCAACTGAAGCCTTCGTCCAAGGAGCTATCAGGACACCACCACCAGAAGATCAAGCCTGAGAGTCGATCTAGCACTATGCATTTTCTATGAACTTTTTGGTAACTTGTTGCCAAAGGGGGAGAAAAATGTATAGATCATAGGCTTCGAGAGAGAGACAGAGTGTGTTGCTTTTGTTCTCTCTTGCTTTATTTGGTGGTCTTTAAACTTTGTTTGCTTTTGGTTGAGATATCTTGTGAGACATTGATGATCATGTGTTTGATCATAAGCTACACTTATGCATGTATGCTTGATATTATCCTATCTATCTTATGTGATCATTCACTATGCTTGGTGATGAGTGCATGTATTCATTGTTTATTATTTTGAGCGCTCCACCAAGATGTATGTGACATGGAAGAGTAACCCATGAGCCTAATTCATTGTGCATTTGCAGTCCAAAGCAAATCTTAAACTATGCACAAATTTAGGGGGAGCTCTTGCTTATCACATACTTCTCAAAGCGACGATGTTATTCAATCTTATTATCATTTGTCGAAGCTTTGATCTATATGTTGTCATCAATTACCAAAAAGGGGGAGATTGAAAGTGCAACTATCCCTAGGTGGTTTTGGTAATTCATAACAACATATAGCTCATTGAGCTAATGCTATTCCAAGACTATTATTTCAGGAAAGCTCAATGATCGGCATGGCATGGATGATAAACGTGGATCCCTCAAAATACTAAGGACAAAGGATTGGCTCAAGCTCAAAAGCTCAAGTCTCTTCATTTTATATTTTAGTGATCCAATTCACATTGAGTCTATAGGAAAAGCCAATACTATCAAGGAGGGATGAGGTGTTGCTTAATGAGCCTCTTGCTTCATGTGCTTAGTGATATGCTCCAAAACCCTCAACTACTTTCCCACATCCTTAAATGACCTAAACCCAAAGCCAAAATCGGTCACACCGATTCTTCCTATCTGGCGCCACCGATTCCAAAAGTCATAGCCACTGCCACAAACCCTAAGCAAATCGGTCTTACCGATAGGGATCTCGGTCTCACCGAGATGGGGTTGTAATCTCTCTGTTTCCCTTCGTAACGTTTCGGTCTAACCGAAGTGAGCGATTGGTCCCACCGAGATTGCAATGTAAACTCTCTGCTTCCTTTTTGTAACATTTCGGTCTCACCGAAAAGAGCAAATCGGTCCCACCGAGTTTACCTGACCAACTCTCTGGAAAGCTTATTACCAAATCAGTCTCACCGAGTTTGTGTAATCGGTCTTACCGAGATTACGTTATGCCCTAACCCTAACCGAATCGGTCTCACCGAGATGCATGTCAGTCCCACCGAAATTCACTAACGGTCACTAGGTTTACTAAATCGGTCCGACCGAGTTTAACGATTCGGTCCCACTGAGTTTGGTAAATTGTGTGTAATGGTTAGATTTTGTGTGGAGGCTATATATACCCCTCCACCTCCTCTTCATTCGTGGAGAGAGCCATCAGAACGAACCTACACTTCCAACTTACCATTTCTGAGAGAGAACCACCTACTCATGTGTTGAGGCCAAGATATTCCATTCCTACCATATGAATCTTGATCTCTAGCCTTCCCCAAGTTGCTTTCCACTCAAATCTTCTTTCCACCAGATCCAAAACCTATGAGAGAGAGTTGAGTGTTGGGGAGACTATCATTTGAAGCACAAGAGCAAGGAGTTCATCATCAACGCACCATTTGTTACTTCTTGGAGAGTGGTGTCTCCTAGATTGTCTAGGTGTCACTTGGGAGCCTCCAACAAGATTGTGGAGTTGAACCAAGGAGTTTGTAAGGGCAAGGAGATCGCCTACTTCGTGAAGATCTACCGCTAGTGAGGCAAGTCCTTCGTGGGTGATGGCCATGGTGGGATAGACAAGGTTGCTACTTCGTGGACCCTTCGTGGGTGGAGCCCTCCGTGGACTCGCGCAGCCCTTACCCTTCGTGGGTTGAAGTCTCCATCAATGTGGATGTACGATAGCACCACCTATTGGAACCACGCCAAAAACATCCGTGTCTCCAATTGCGTTTGAATCCTCCAAACCCTTCCCTTTACTTTCTTGCAAGTTGCATGCTTTAATTTCCGCTGCCTATATACTCTTTGCATGCTTGCTTGAATTGTGTGATGATTGCTTGACTTGTCCTAAAGTAGCTAAAATCTGCCAAACTCTAAAATTGGGAAAAGGTTAAGTTTTTATTGGTCAAGTAGTCTAATCACCCCCCTCTAGACATACTTCAAGGTCCTACATCAAGACCAGACACGTCAAATCTTTCATAGACGACCTGAGGCTTATGTTCGACAATCTTCGAACATATGACATCAAGCTCAATCCAGAAAAATGCGTTTCGGCGTTCCTACCAAAAAGCTCCTGGGCTTCATCGTTTCCAATATAGGAATTGAAGCAAACCCGGCTAAAATCCGAGCTTTGTCACAGTTGGCTACCCCAACAGACCTCAAGCAAATCCAGAAATTAACTGGATGCGTGGCTGCCTTAAGCCGCTTTATCTCCCGATTGGGAGGTAAGGCACTACATCTTTATCGCCTTCTTCGACGCACCGAACACTTCGAGTGGACAGATGCGGCTATGGCCGGACTTGAAGAAATAAAGGCCCTCTTGGCCAGCAACCCAATCCTGGCCACACCGAACATTAGCGAACCCATGCTGTTAAATATAGCTGCAACGCACCAAGTTGTAAGCGCAGTGCTCATCGTTGAACGAGAGGAGGACGGACATAAGTTCCCCTTCAAAAGCCAGTATACTATGTATCCACTGTCCTCACACCATGCAAGTCACGGTACCCACATTATCAAAAGATAGCATACGCGGTCTTCATGGCATCCCAGAAACTACGACACTACTTTCAAGAGTGTTTAATCACGGTGGCCTCCGAAGTACCACTCAACGATATAATAAATAACCGCGATGCCACGGGCCGGATTGCTAAATGGGCCATCGAGCTCCTCCCATTCGACATTATATATAAACCACGGCGAGCCATTAAATCACAAGTACTGGCTGACTTCATCGCTGAATGGACAGAAGCCGAACTCCCTAAAGAGTATGGCGCATACTCCAATTGGATCATGCAATTTGACGGCTCTAAAATGCTGGCCGGTCTGGGAGCGGGTGTTGTCCTGACATCCCCCACTAGAGATACAGTCCAATACGTACTCCAAATACTATACACATGCTCTGTTGCACGGTCTTCGGATGGCAGTCTCCATGGGGATTCAACGCCTAGAGGTATGCGGGGACTCGCACCTTGCAATATCTAAAAAAAATGGAGACTTCGACGCCAAGGACCCGAAAATGGCGGCTTACCGTAATGCCATCCTCAAGATGTGAGCTCGGTTCGAGGGGCTTGAATTTCATCATGTGGTCCGAGAAAACAATCAAGCGGTGGATATCCTCGCCCGCAGTGGCGCTAAGCGCGACCCCGTCCCACCTAACATCTTCTTGGAAAGGCTGTTCAAGCCATTCGTGGTGTGGCAAGGGGAGACCGGCAATACTAGTCCGGATCCGACCACAACCCTAGAGCCCGAACACTCTGACATAATGGGAGGCTCCGCCACTAAAATAACACCTTCGGGCCATCTAATCATGGCTATCATCGCCCCCTGGACCGAACCCTTCTTAGCCTACCTAAATAGGCAAGAACTCCCTGAGGACCAAAATGAGGCACGTTGCATTGTGCGGCACTCTAAAGCCTACAAGGTCCATGAGGGAGAGCTTTATAAGAAAAGCGCTACCGGAGTACTCCAAAGATGTATCTCCAAAGAGGAAGGGCGGCAGCTCTTGGCCGAAATTCATGCCGGACTCGGCGGCCACTACGCTGCAGCTCGGGCCCTTGTAAGCAAGGCCTTCCATACAGGTTTCTACTGGCCGACAGCCTGAGCAGACGCACAGGACCTCGTCCAACATTGCATCGGTTGCCAGCTCTTCGCCAAGCAAAGCCATATGCCACCTACCGTTCTCCAAAAAATCCCCATAACTTGGCCCTTTGCGGTCTGGGGGCTCGATATGGTTGGACACCTTAAAGGAGGAAGCCATAAGAAAAAATACTTGTTGGTCATGGTGGATAAATTCACCAAATGGATAGAGGCCAAACCAGTCAAAACGGCCGAATCCGGACCAGTGATAGACTTCATATCAGGGGTTGTACACCGTTACGGTGTCCCCCACAGCATCATCACCGATAATGGCTCCAACTTCACAGCCGACGAGGTGAAAACTTGGTGCGGCAACATGGGCATTAAGCTCGATTACGCCTCCATCTATCACCACAAACAAACGGTCAAGTCAAACGAGAAAATGGTCTTATTGTGAGTGGCATCAAACCCAGACTAGTGCGATCCTTGAAGGAATCAGACACACACTGGGTCGAGAAGCTCGACTCCGTACTATGGGGCTTGCGGACCACGTCAAATCGCACTACCGGAGACACACCATTCTTCATGGTGTACGACGCAGAGGTGGTATTGCCCTGTGACATCATTCATGACTCACCTCGAGTGCGCATGTACGAAGAGAGAGAAGCCAAGCTTGATCGGCAGGACAGTCTAGATGCCCTGGAGGAGGAGCGCGACATTGCAAAAGCCCATTCCGCATTCTATCAGCAAAAGGCTCGCAGGTATCAAAGCAGAGAAGTATGGACAAAAACTTATAACGTTGGCAAACTCATTCTACGCCTACCGGAGAAGAGAAAGGACAAGCTCAAACCCAAGTGGGAGGGTCCCTTCATCATTGATAAAGTTCTCACCGGAGGAGCGTACTGCCTGCATGATGCATTAGGTAATCGACTCGAGCCAAACCCAAGGAATGCGGCCAGACTCCGAAGATTCTACGCTTAGCGCCGAACTCTGTGTTCGTCCCCTTCCCTCTGCCTTTTATTATTGTTATTATTTATATATATCATCTCTCTTTCCTTTTATGGCTCTGAAGCTTTAAGTGTGACTCGACTACACACTCTTGACGCACTAAATCCTTAAGTATGCGCGCTCACTATACCTGGGGGCTTCTTATATAGAAGCTTAGTATAATTATCTTCCGGGCTTCATGCCCACTGCATATGTGTAACTTTTCCATATGTACCTTTTCTTCACCATTATATGCATCGATATGACTTAAGTTTTGGCCAAGCTGGGTTGCCTGGCTCCTGTGTTTATGCCCTACGTTCCCGTTAGCTCGGCTAGGGCATAAGGGGAGCACCTCTGCGATTGTTACTGCCGGGTCTACCGGACGTGTACCTCAGACTGGGTGTAGCCGAAAGCCAGCATTCTTAAGGGAATATTCTGTCAGTGAACTAAAGATGTTTCTTACCTCTTACAATACAAACCCCCAGATGTTTCATATACTGCATCTCTGTTCGCAGTTCGGACATGCACATTAATGCATGCGTACCCAGGGAAAGGAACCCTTAACGGAACTATTCTCCCTGGAAGATGTTTCTTACTATCCATGTAATATAACATAGCTAGTTGGGTACTTGTCTGTTCAAGCACTTATGATCCCTACGCTTGGTTTCCACGCGTACCCCGGTTTACATAACTGAGCGGGTATTCGGAAACACTCCGGACTGTCGGGTCTGGAGGCTGAAGCGAAAAGGTCCGCCATGACAAATGATTTACAATCTGGCTAGGGACAAAATATGTCAATCGAAGTACACGGTCACTTAGACCCACACACTTCTTCTTCTATACCATCCAACAGGCTGTCTAGCCTACAATCTTGTTGGGAATACTTTGCGGCTAATCCTACCTGGTCATATACTAGACTAACGGGAATCTCTTTCCCATCTGACCCTACAGGTCCGACCAGGGCCATGTGATTCGGATCGACCTTGGTGTATCGTGTTCTCACCATGGCCCACGCTTCCCTCGCACCTTGTCGGCAGGCCGATATCTCCACAAATGGAAGCGCCCCCGCGCTCCCTTGAGCAGCTGTACAAGCTCCCCATGCTTCCTGGCAGGGAGGCGGCTGGCCACAAGGCCTTGGCAATACCCTGCATCACCTAACGTACTTCTTCGTGCAGTCGCGAAAGCTCTTGCAGAAGATCGCCTGAAGATCCGACCTCTTTAGGACGACCAGTCAGTATACCTACAGACATAACTCTGTTAGCCTGTTTCTTGGCCGAACTATATAAAGGTTCGCTTTGAGAACATACTAAAAATGCCGCGTTGAAGCCTCCTGTTCTCCTTCACGGAGTCCGCTAGCTGAGCCCGAACATCTTTCAATTCCAAGCCAAGCCGGGTATTGGCATCCTGGAGATCATTTTTCTCTCGCCGAACCCGTGTAAGCACACGCTCGCCAGCCTCTAGCTGTCGTTGAGCTCGTTGTTCATCCTCTTGTAGGATCTCCGGATTCACTCTGGGATTGTCTGCAGAATCTATTGTTAGATCTGCAAACATGCCGAATACCAACTGGTACACGTAATTACGTTTTTATCGACCGAGACAAAAATTACCAGATGAGGCCTTATTGGATTCCTCCATTCCGGCAACTGTGGCCCTTAGCTGGGCTTTACACTCCTCCAGCTCTTGAGACAAATGGGTATTCTTCTCTATAAGAACCTAATCATACAATGATCCTTAAATCAGTTTTATGAACTGTTTCAAGTCTCAAGGAATATTGATATACATAATTATCAGATTTTGCTTACCCGTATATCTTTTAAATACTGGTCTGTGGCTCTTGCAAGCCCATCTTGAGCAGCTCGGATGTACGCGTCTCCCGAGTTGAAGGCATTGAACGCCTCTTAGGAGAAATTAGGGTCGCAGAGTGCGGCCCGCCGACGCCGATGATTCATAGCACTCCCCACTTCGGAATTTGTAGCGGATATTCTATCCGCATCCTATGTAGGAGGACCGTCCGGCGTTGTCCCCATGTTAGCCTCCACCTTTGAGGCTGGTTCTGAAGTCCGGCTGGTAGAGGCGTGGCTGACAGGATCTCCGGACACAGTCCAGCGAATACTCTTTCTGTCAGGACACAGTGAAAATTGTTATATTTTAAAGATGATAATCAAGGAGCAGGTTTTAAATCATACCTCTTCGATGGCGTCTTGGTCCTGATCGCTTTCCTTTTAAGCCTACCCGGCTTGGGCGCCCCTTGTTGGTGAGTCACCGCGGGTTCGGCACGGCGCCCCGATGGCCTTCCCTATAAAGCGCAATACATGTGTGGTGGGTAAGGCGTAACGAAGGGATCCTTTCGGAAGTTAGGACTCCGGTTTTACTTACATATGATGCTGGGAGTACGCCAGGATAGTCGGCAATGATGGCCACCAAGGCGCCGTCACAGCTTGCCTGGTAAAACATCCTGTCGACAAGCTCCACAAATATGTCCGGATCTTCTTCAAGTCCAGAGTCAAGGGCCCGGTTGTGGTCCTCTGGCTGTGGAGGCGGGCTGTGGACCTCCCTCACAGCTTTCCGCAGTTCCTGTTATGAACTAGCAAGGTAAATATTTGCACTGAAATAATGCGGGAATGAGTAGAGTTGAGTAAGATAGCAACTCACCCAGCTAAGGGGTTGTACATGGAAAATCCATCCCGTGGCTTAATGCGGGTGAACTCCTCTTCTTCTCCTTTATACAAATCGGACAATATTTTTGCCGGAGCGGTGGCAGAGTCCGGACCTTTCCAACCGCAGTGGGTGGCATCGTCTTCTCCATTGAAGTGCCACATGGGATGCCTCCGATACTGGTGTGGCTGCACCCCCCGCATTATGCATATTGACATAACCTCGATTATTGTCAATCCAGATTTGGCAAGCGTCTTTATCATACCCATCAGTTGGAGGACCTCTCTGTTATCTTCTTCCTTGGGGCTCCGGGGACGCCAACTTCAGCGTTTCTTCAATGGGGCATTTGTGAACTCGGGAAGACCCATCCGGATAGGGTTAGGAAGGGAGACGTCCTCTATGTAAAACCACTCGGAAGGCCAATCTTCTGATACCTTCTTCGGAGTGCCGGACAGGTATCCGGTCCCGGCGATGTGCCATATCTCGGCTCCGTCCACTTGGTATATTGATCCCTCCTGATTGCGGGGGATGAGGCAGAACAGCCTTTTCCATAGCTCAAAATGAGCTTCGCAGCCCAGAAATAGCTCACAAAGGGCGACATAACCTGCGATGTGCAGGATGGAGGTAGGAGTGAAGTTGTGCAACTGGAGGCCATAATACTCCAAGAGCCTGCAGAGGAACAGATGGATTGGAAATTCGATGCCCCTCAGCAAGTAAGGGACAAGGCATACTCGCTCCCCCCTGGATGGGTTGGGGAAATTCTCCGCTTGCTCCCCGCCGTCATAAGTGGCTAATCCGGCTCGGACGGGGACAAGATATGTAGGTGTGAGAAACTCCTGGGTCTGCAACTCCACCAATTGGCCATGGGATACAGTACACTTCTGCCAATCACCTAGCTTAGTGCTATGGGAGCGAGAGGAGGAGCTGCGGTGGCCGGCCATGATGGGATGGTTTTTTCGGGCGCTCTCTGATGAATCCTCGCTTGGGGAAGATGGTGTGATTTGGATATGAGGATCCCTGTCTCTTTAATAGACGATTACTTACATGGTCAGGGTGGCAAGTGTAAAAATGCCTCGACTTCTCGCATTCACTCGACACGTGGAGACTGCCATTATTAAGGTACAGAAGCCAATGAGTGCAACATTAATGGGAAGCCGGACACAGCTCGTTACAACAGGTACTCTGGAGAATTTGGAGAAGAACCCCGCCTTGCAATGACGAAGAAAATCTGCACGCCGGACACATCGTCATTGAAGCCTGGTTCAGGGGCTACTGAGGGAGTCCGGGATTAGGGGGTCCTCGGACAGCCGGACTATATGCTTATGCTGGACTGTTGGACTATGAAGATACAAGATTGAAGACTTTGTCCCGTGTCCGGGTGGGACTCTCCTTTGTGTGGAAGGCAAGCTTGGCAATTCGAATATGTAGATTCCCTTCTCTGTAACCGACTCCGTGTAACCCTAGCCCCCTCCGATGTCTATATAAACCGAAGAGTTTAGTCCGTAGGACAACAACAATCATAATCATAGGCTAGCTTCTAGGGTTTAGCCTCTATGATCTCGTGGTAGATCAACTCTTGTAATACTCATATCATCAAGATCAATCAAGTAGGAAGTAGGGTATTATCTCCACAGAGAGGGCCTGAACCTGGGTAAACATTGTGTCTCCCGCCTCCTGTTACCATTAGCCTTAGATGCACAGTTCGGGACCCCCTACCCGAGATCCGCCGGTTTTGACAACGACACCAGGCGCTACATGTCACTGTTTGAGAGGCAGACGACGATGAGATCGAGGTGCTTCAGTCGTGCTAGAATAAGAGTGGGCGCGTCATTAAGTGGGGGATGGCAGTTCCTGAACTTGGCGAGGTGCAGCATGGGCGCGAGGCGGAGCGCAGACGTTGGCAGCGAGCGCATATGCCCATCATCAAAAGTGAGCTCCTTGAGCTGATCCAAGGCGGGGGATCGGAACCAGTCGTCAAGCTTGGCTCGGTCCCTGCCGTTGGAATGGAACTTTCCCATCCTAAGGCCTCTGGTTGGGCCAAGGTGACTACCGAGGATCATGGAGAATGCACCTAAGCTTTTGCGATAGCCATGCCAGAGCTCGTGTGTAACATCCCAAATTTTCAATTTGGATGTTATACATAGGTCATTCATATGCATTTCATATTTTATTGCTTTTGGTTGTGATCCAAGAAACCTTAAGAAACTCAAGGACCCAAGGGGAGAGTTGGAGGTTTCATAAATTTTCATTTTTGAATTTATTTCAAAATTTTAAAAAGTGGATCAATTTGATTCCAATAGTTTCTTTCCAATTATTTCTAACAATAAAAAAATGAGGGAAGATAAAATGACTTCTTCAAAACAGAGGAGAAATATTGGAAAAGAAATTGGGAAATCAAATTATTTTATTTGAATTTTATGTGCAATTTTTTTATTCGGTTGAAATTAGAGAAATATATGCATTCTTCTAAAATTGCATTTAGTCCAGAAAAATGTTCACGTAGTCCCAAATATTAGGTAGGTATGGTGAAAATTGTTTCTAGGATTTTTGGACCTTTATTTTTATTTTTTTATGATTTTTTCTTTGCAGCGCCGTTTAGAAAAAAAGGTTTCCTGGGCTGGCCAAGCCGAAACCGGGCCACGGCCCAGATCGCCGCCGCCTTCGCCTTCCCGTAGCGCCGCCGGACTCCAGGGAGTCCGAGTCCGGGCCTCCACCGCCGGGCGACCCCCTCCCCAAGTCGGGCGACCCTCGCCCCTCTTTATAAGCACCGCCGCTGACTCCCTCCTCCTCACAATCTCCGCCGCCGCCACCACCGCCGCCCACAGCGCTCGTTCCTCACGGCGCCGCCGCCTGTCGTTCCTGCTGCTGCCGCCGTGGAGC
The DNA here is from genome assembly GCA_963921465.1 of Triticum timopheevii. Lineage (NCBI taxonomy): Eukaryota > Viridiplantae > Streptophyta > Magnoliopsida > Poales > Poaceae > Triticum > Triticum timopheevii. The sequence goes on from OY997270.1 coordinate 376,703,035, forward strand.
CCCGCCGCCGACGCCGAGCCTCGCCGGAGCTGCCGCCCCGCCTCACCATTGACCCAATCCGCCGCCGTCGTCGAACCAATAAAACTGAACGGTTTTTCTCCGGTTCTTTTTAAAAAAATCAGTTAGTTAGTTTAGATCGGTTTTATTTTTTAGATCTGTTAGTTTAGCGAACGTTTACTCGTTTAGCCTCTGTAATGAACGGATTCATTTGTTAAGTTCTGTTAGCGGACATTCGTCCGATAGATTTTTCTTTTTCTGTTTATTTTTGGCCAGGGACCTATCCGCAAATAGTTTTATCACGATTTAGCCCCTGATCTTAAAACTAGCGTATCTTTTAGATCGTTTATCCAAATTAGATGAAACCAATGCCTAAATCTTCGTAACGATCCCCCTTTCTAGTAAACCAACTTGAACATGATTTTGACAATTTAAAATGTGAGTTTAGTTCAGATTAGTATTTGATCTTGTTTCATTTGTATCTTGAGTTTTGTAGCTCCGTTTGAGTCGTTTCTTTTTGCCAATCGTAGCTAATTGCATGTACCTACTGTTAAGAACTAATCCACATGAAAATAATGTTGTTAGGTTTTGTTTTCTATTTAGATTAGTTGTTTGCTTGTTTCGAGTGTTATTTGGATCTTTTCTTGATTTCTCTTTGTTTCGTTTGCTTGATTGCTTATGTATGTTAATGCTAGATTACCCGGAGTGCGAAGCTTGTTACTACGAATCCCTAGGGTTTCCAAATCATCAGCAAGGAAAGTTACACTTTGATCATACTCTTCTATACCCAGTTTTTACTATGCATTAGTTTTGCACCTCAAATATTTGCAGGAGTAGGATTGGGAACATGTGGTTTGTTTGTAGTACTTTAGGTAGGAAGCTAATACCTTTTGATCACCCCAGGAATATACGTTATGCTCAATTGTTGCTTAGCCATGCTCGTAGACGGGGATTGGATCATGATACACTTGGAAGTTGTGAGAGTTATTAATTTTGGATAACATTAAGGTGGCAACTTTAATACACGTCTGGGTTGATTGGTTGGGGCACCTCGAGAATCCAGTGCTTTCCCATTTGGAAATCCCGGAGTACCCATGTGATTTTCCTTGGTTCGCCACCCAGGCTCAAAGGGATCATATGATATTTCATGCCTAGAAACTTCCATGTGCAGCCACAAGCTATTATGGGCTCTGGCGTAGTTGAGTAAGTTGCGTGAGCTATCAAAGAGGTGGACTAGCAGATGTAGGGAAAGTAGGTGTACCGGTCTTCCCGGAGTAGAGAGTTAATGCTTCATAAAGACTATGTCTCGATCTTTCGATCATGGATGCGGTCGAGTCTTGTGGGGAAAAGTGCGCAACCTCTAGAGAGTGTATAAACTAATCATGCTTAGCCGTGTCCCCGGTTATGGACATCTTGAGTATCTGGAGTTGGATATTATTGTTGATCTCATCACTCTTAAATTAATTGAATTGGGTTTAATGATGATACTTGTTAACTTGGGATTTCAGTTGGAGGAACCTTCTCAAATATTGGTACAACTTGGGAGCAGTACATAAATTAATTCCTTTGTTGTAGGGAAAAACTAGCTTCATGCAAAACCTTAAACTGAGAGCATCCACCAGCCAAATATTACATGTAGATATAGGTCTTGCATTCATTGCTTTACAGTGTAACTCTGCCAACATATTCCATGGGCCGACCTACACGGCTGCAACGTCTCATGTTGCGGACTTCCCAGACAATGAATAAGGTGCGATAGGTCGTTGTCATGCACTCAGCTATGCCGTTGGAGTTGATGGACTCATTTACCTTCGAAACTTCCGTTGTTATTTAGTTTAGATGGTCTTCAGCCATATTATTTGTGTAATCATACTCTTTATGAGGACCTCGATGTAATATGTGTGTGATTGAACTCTTCTATAATTCCTCATGTGCTGTGTGTGTCTGCATTACTGATCCAGGGATGACACTTAAGCACAGAGACTACAGTCCATTGGGATCATGGTCACTACATCGTGGGTGTTGATGAGGTAGAGAGGGGTGGACTTCCATAGGGGGCGCCACCGCCGGGAAAGGCCAGTTGTCCGTGCACCATATTTGATTGGGAGGAGGGAGATGATGACTGTCAACATATCATCGGGGAGGCTGCTGATGAAGTCTAGGCCTGCTGGAGTCGCTTGCGGTTCTAGCTCGCCCCGCCTCCGCTTGTTGGCAGCCCTGTTCTCCACCTCCCGAGTCTCCTTGTCAGTGGCACTTTCTGATAGAAATGAGAGTACAGGGAATATTTAGTTAAAACAGGGCAATAGAAAAGTGTATTGGTAACTAGGAGTTGTTAGGTAGGAATATAGTAAGAAAAGGGAATAACAATTGGTTGCATAAATACTACACAATTCATTTGACGTTGCTGGGTAAGTCAACATGTAGATAGTTGAAAAGAAAACTTACTTCGTATAATGTTTGGATGGATGATTTTGTCGAGGAAGTTAGCATATATCTCATGACTAGGCCCTTCTATGTGTAGTGCAATTTTAGTGCCAGCTTTCAGTACATAAAACTTAGAAATTTCTTTCCAAAAGCCAGCGAGAAAATAGAAGTCACCATGTTCATCAAGTCTTCTGTAGCAAAGATTGTAAATCCATGGTTTGTGTGAAGTATGACATCCTTGCAGCCTTGCTCTATGTAAAGGGAAAAATTGTGCACTACATAATCTATTGCATAGCAAGGAATGTGCTGCAGAAAATGGTAGGATTGTTAAAGAAAATATGGTAACATGCAAATATGGGCCCAAATTGAAAGAACTGTAAAGCAGTTAAATCGAAGGACAAAAATCGATAATTAAACAGATAGGGTAAACATGATGTCATGGAAATATGAGAGTAATCGAAAGAACAATACATCATTAATTTTCCAAATATAGAAAGAAGAGGGGGAAATCCCCTTTGACGTATATGGTGCCTGTGGCACCTTTTATCCAAATGTAGCAATATTTAGAATATGTTCAGGAAATTAGGCCATGCAAACCGGTTTAGGGTGAGATTGAACATACTGCACACATACTCAAGTCATTTGGTACGGTGAGATGGAATCTCTAGCGGAGGTCACAAATCCTGATTTGTCGGTGCACTGTACACTCTATGAATGAAAGAAAACCCTCAAATCAGCTCGAATAAAAATGAATTGACGGTGATTTCCACCGAGTGATTAAAGGAGGCAGATGAACTGGGATAAGAGATGAGATAATATCTCATTAAATTAGTTACCTCGTTGTCCATGATAAAGAACCCTCAATACGGCAGATTCCCCAACCGAGCGGAGCTGGGTCAACCGCGTGCAGCGCCGAGAAAGTCGATGGCGATAGGTGGCATCAAGCGGAAGTGGCCAAATGCAGTGGGGTTTGCCGACAGCCTGGCGGCGGCGGCAGACATCGAGCTAAGTGGTTACCTCCGTGATAGGCGGTGCCATGCATAGATGAGGAGGAGCTTGTGCAGGTGTGAATGAGGACCAGAGGCAGGGGTGGTGGGCGGGGGTGAGGGTTTTTGTGACATGGGGATGGAGAGGGTTTTCTTTTTTCTTATTTGAATTGGGTGGTGAGGGTTTCTGTCCCACAAAGAAGTTCGGAGGCAATAGTTTCCTAGAGCCAACCGTGTGTGATTGACGCAATAGGCAAAATGAAAGTCATTGCGCACGGTTCCAATTTTTGGAACTTGTGTGATTGACGTACTACCTCCGTCCTGTTTTATTGGTCCCCTTTGTAATTTGTACCAAATGTCGACCAAATATTTAACTAAGAAATGTTTATGCATGTCACAAAAAATTATATCATTGAACACTATGTTCAAATAAGGATCCAACGATATAATTTTTGCTGACCTGCACTAACATTTTATCAGTTAAATCTTTGGTCAACATTTAACACAAATTAGAAAGGGGACCAATAAACGAGGGCGGAGGTAGATTCCATCAACCGAACTGATTGCATCCATATCCCACAGTTAGACATAAGTAAACATAGATTAAGCATACTCAGACATAGATAATAAGCGTACATGTACACAAGCATAGTTCAACCGTCATTAAGCATGCTCAATCGTACATAGTTCGATCCCACATCTCATCTCACATGCCGGCACGATCCTGAAGCTTCTCCAGGTACTCGGCGTACGCGCCATGCGTCACCATACGAAAATACTTCTGCTTGAAGGAGGCAACGACCCATCCTCTTGCATGCACCAGAACACTTTGATATGCGTCATGAAGCTTGTGGTTGCAAAATGGGCATCGATAGCTGCCGTCCCAGGTCCTAATACGCTTGTTATGCATTCCCGCATAAATCTCCCTCAGGATTTGCCTCTTGTACCTCCTGTGGACATCTTCAACCTCGCTGTCCACATCATCAGACAACACCTATTTAAATAGTAAAATAAATGTGGCAGCAAATTAATGGTTACAAACTAATCTCTAGCAAACATTTGGCAGTTGCCAAAAATTGGCATCAAATCAACGATTACATGCTGAGAAGTAGGATTAGGAATTTATGGCTATTTATTTATACATATCCAGAGATTATGGTTTGATTTTTAAGCACATTCATCTATGTACAAACCAATCTTAAAGAAAATAATGGCACAAACATATGTAGGTCATTCAAAATCAATTGTCAAGTCCTGGCTAGGAATAATTAGCACGAACACTAACCCTAGTCGGATTACTAGTATAAATCATTTCCACAGATGAAACAACTAATCACTTATCACTTGTACCATTCAAACAATCAATACACTACACGGATCTAACGAAACTTACTTAGATTTCATGGATTGGGAGAACATAAACATAGGATTTCTATTCCAAGAAGGGGGAGGCAGGAGTAACCAGAGAAACCATGGGATCTATTTGACGCATAAATGTGTATAGATGACTGACCTGTTGTCCGTCGTCGTCGGAGTCATCGCCAGAGTGGCCGTCGGAGTCGTCGGAGTGGTCGTCGGAGTCATTGCCCGAGTCGTCACCAGAGTCGGTGTGGAACTCCGCCTCCGGCTGTGGAAGCTCGACGCCATCGACGACATCAGGTTGCAGCGATAACTCGCCGACGGTGATGGCAACCTCTATCTCCATCTCTATGATGTGCTCTGGTGCTTTAGCAGCCCGGCGTCGCCACTCCCTTCTATGGGGCGCTTCAGCGGCATCCTCATACACTGACGACTTTGATGACTGAAAGCGGTGTCAAGGATGCAAGCGGAGAGAGAGGATTGTGTGTGTGTCGTGAGGATAGGGGGTGCGGCCACTCGGGTGCACCATTAATATGGGAGGTCTCTTAATATGGAGTAGTGGGAGAGAGGCGGGCGGCGGTCAAACCGCTGGCTCACCCCCCGGTGAGCTTGCACACTGGACTGTTGGCATGCCTACCATCATTTCACACACAGCTACTCGCATGCCTCCCGATGACACTACGTAGCAAGCACACCTCCGTCAGTTCACACACCTGCACACATGCCTCCCGGTCTGCCTGCACAGCGGACTGCTCGCATGCATCTCGTCTACTCATGCCTGCTCGCAAGTCCCACGGGTCGCGTGGCGGCACGTATATTGTTTTTATATTTGGATGATTAATTATGCCACTTTATTGCTTAACCGAAGCATGGCACATATCCATTGTTGGTCTAACGCCCACGGTTCAAATAAATAGTCTGTTTGGGATATTGGTTCCCAATTATTAATAATCTCCTATTTGTAATTAGATAAAGATTACATCAAAACTGGTCTCAAATTTGACCCAAAAAAGTACAATGCAACTTTGTATTGGTGTCCATATGACAACACGATAAGTTTCATGAACTTCAAATAAGTTTTGGATGTACTAGAATTTAAAAATCAAGATTCTCATTGTTTGAAATTTGTTGCACGGGGAGTAAACATGCACCCAGTGAGATACATGTGTTTTCGCAATCCATTTACGTGCACTATCACATGTACATGTAGCTCGAATTTGATTTTGACCCATTATACTCGTAGAAAATCAATCAATTAATGTACTAAAATGTCTTAATGATCTCTATTTTTTTGGAAATTAAAACGTCCCTACTTTGGTAACATATGTATGTTCACCGCGGGATAATTAATTTAACATGCATCATAGTTGTGATGGATTTGTGGTGTGTGTGTGGGTGTGTGCGTGTGGGGGTGGCGGGTGGCTCACAGTACACTACAAGGTGTGAGCCACTTCGTGGGTTGGCCGTTTTGTTAGGCAGGCCAGTGCCACATCAGAGTCATGAATTTGTAATTTAAAACATTACACAACCCATTCATACATATATGTTTTGGTGACATGCAGTCGATGGTTGTCCTACACGACACTCGATACTCGCGTATGACATTTTTTGTGGGCCCGCGAGGTCGTCGTCCATCACTTTGACGAACAGCCGGTAGTAAGGTTAATTTGACCAGCAAGGTAGAATCTTTTTTGTTTGTGTTATGGTGGTATATAGTACGCGTTGAAGAGGTGGGAGGGGACTAGCATGTATATATACTATATGTACGCGTCCGTGAACAAGTGCACCTCACTCAGTGTCGGAACTTTTCGGTTTCTGAGGCACGTGCCACATCAAAATTGTAAAAATGGCTATTGAAACATCACAGAACACCTCTTCGTGCCACATGCAGGCATGCGGTGGTTATCCTAGCTAGGACACTCACATGTGACACTTCTATCTGTGGTCCCACGAGGCCATCATCGATGCATGCATCACTTTGACCTACATCGGGAGAGGTTAATTAATTTCACCATCGATGAGGATTCTTTTTGGGTTGTATTACAGTAGGAGCATATACTATGTGTCGAAGAGGGGGAAGGGTACCATCATATGTAGTACGCTTCATGAACCTCGCTCTGTGTGGGTGCATGGTTTACGGTTTTTGAGGCATGTGGCACATCAAAGTTGTGCATTTTAGGTATTCAACATATGTTTGGCCCACATGCAAAGCGATGGTGGTTGTCCTCTCGCACCCACTTAAGCGGTTATCAGCAATATCGACGCTTTCCGTTTGTGGGCTCACTTGGTCCATCAATATATATATATATATATATATATATATATATATATATATATATATATATATATATATATACCGTATTACAAGCAAAAAAATAACCCCCTCCTAAGTCAAATTAACCACTCTCGTTGTCAGGCAAAAAGTAGTGATGGACCAAGTGGGCCCACAGACGGAAAGCATCGATATTATATATATGATGTCTACTACACAACCTTCTTCTTGTAGACGTTGTTGGGCCTGCAAGTGCACAGGTTTGTAGGACAGTAGCAAATTTCCCTCAAGTGGATGACCTAAGGTTTATCAATCCGTGGGAGGCGTAGGATGAAGATGGTCTCTCTCAAGCAACCCTGCAACCAAATAACAAAGAGTCTCTTGTGTCCCCATCACACCCAATACAATGGTAAATTGTATAGGTGGACTAGTTCGGCGAAGAGATGGTGATACAAGTGCAATATGGATAGTAGATATAGGTTTTTGTAATCTGAAAATATAAAAACAGCAAGGTAACTAATGATAAAAGCGAGCGTAAATGGTATTGCAATGGTAGGAAACAAGGCATAGGGTTCATACTTTCACTAGTGCAAGTTCTCTCAACAATAATAACATAGATAGATCATATAACAATCCCTCAACATGCAACAAAGAGTCACTCCAAAGCCACTAATAGCGGAGAACAAACGAAGAGATTATGGTAGGGTACGAAACCACCTCAAAGCTATTGTTTCCGATTGATCTATTCAAGAGTTCGTACTAGAATAACACCTTAAGACACAAATCAACCAAAACCCTAATGTCACCTAGACACTCCATTGTCACCTCAAGTATCCGTGGGCATGATTAGATGATATGCATCACACAATCTCAAATTCATCCAACCAACACAAAGTACTTCAAAGAGTGCCCCAAAGTTTCTACCGAAGAGTCAAAAAAACGTGTGCCAACCCCTATGCATATGTTCATGGGCGGAACCCGCAAGTTGGTCACCAAAACATACATCAAGTGGCACGTGATATCCCATTGTCACCACAGATAAACACGGCAAGTTATACATCAAGTGTTCTCAAATAAAGAGTCAATCCGATAAGATAACTTCAAGAGGGAAACTCAATTCATCACAAGAGAGTAGAGGGGGAGAAACATAATAAGATCCAACTATAATAGCAAAGCTCGCGATACATCAAGATCGTGCCATAGAGAGAACACGAGAGAGAGATCAAACACATAGCTACTGGTACATACCCTCAGCCCCGAGGGTGAACTACTCCCCCCTTGTCATGGTGAGCGCCAGGATGATGAAGATGGCCATCGGTGATGGGTTCCCCCTCCGGCAGGGTGCCGGAACGGGCTCCCGAGAGGTTTTTGGTGGCTACAGAGGCTTGTGGCGGCGGAACTCCCGATCTATCTTCTCCTTCGATGTTTTTTGGGTACGTAGGCTTATATAGGCGAAAGAAGTCCGTCGGGGTAGCCTCGAGGGGCCCATGAGAGGGTAGGGCGCGCCCCCTATCTCGTGGCCTCCTCGATGATCCCCTGGCTTACACTCCATGTTCCTGGGATTGGTTCTGTTCCAAAAATAACTTTGCCGAAGGTTTCATTCCGCTTGGACTCCGTTTGATATTCCTTTTCTTTGAAATACTGAAATAGGCAATAAAATAGCAATATGGGCTGGACCTCCGGTAAATAGGTTAGTCCGAAAAATGTTATAAATATGTAAAATAAACGCCATAAAATCCAAAAGGGGTAATATAATAGCATGGAACAATAAAAAATTATAGATACGTTGGAGACGTATCAATACACACACACACACACACACACACACACACACACACAGATATATATATATATACACACACACACACACATCTGGGCTATTCTGTTACGCTTAACAGAATATTATTCTGTTACCCTTTTTAAACTGACGGTTGTAGGTGGTTGTACTGATGTTTTTGAAGCGGTTGAACTGATGCTTTCAGTTGTGTTTAACAGATCGTCTTCTTTAGTTAAAAAACTTTTTGTAATTTTTTTGTCGGAACGGGGCGTGTAATATATCGTTGGAAAGCTCTTGACAACTATATTTCAAGTATATTGAACGTTCTTGCAAAATCTTTATGGTTTAAGAGCAGTTTTGAAAAAACAATTTTTTTCAAAACCGAAAACGTGAATCGTATTTTGGACTCAATTTTCAAACGATTTGTCAGAATTGAGCAAATAAGATGGCGTTGGAAAGCTGGTGAAAATCCGCATCTTCCATATATGTATTGTTTTATCTAATTCAATATTATTTAAAAGTAATTTGAAAACCGGTGAAATTCTTGGCAAAACGTATTTTCGCGATTTTTGCAAATGGTTTGTCGGATTGACGCAAATGATACGGCGTTGGAAAGCTATGGAAAATGCGCAACTTTTGCGTATAGAAATGATTTCCTAATTCCTTACGGTTTAAAAACGAATTCAAATACGGTAAAATTTTATTTTGAACGTGATTTTTTAAAAAAGTTTGTCGAAATATGGCAAATAATATACCATTGGATAGCTATCGAAAATGCGAAACTTAGTTATGTTGAACGTTTTCTCTACGTCGCAACCGTATAAGAGTAATTTTGAATACGACATGACAGATCCTGTTGTTTTCTTGTCTGAAAAACAGAGTAGTCATACTGATATATGTGTATGTTTGTACTGAGCTATTTTTTGTAGAGTAATTTTGAATGGTTCCGAAAAAGGATACTTGTACTGATGCTTGCATGGGTTTGTACTAAGCGTGTTTTCACTAACTAGACTTTGCTCTGTTTTTTGGGTAATATTTTTCTCGTAAGTTTTCAGCAGTTTACTGTATCGTCGTCCCTGTACTTGTATGGTTTGTATCATCGAACTGAATGCTATTTTATTCAAAAGGAAAATGTGTTTTTTTAACTCAACATTTTTTTGACAACGTTGTTCTGAATTTCTCTCATTTTACGACTTGTACTGAGGTACTTACTAAGCAGGATTTTCATGGGGTTCCTTTTTTTGCTTGAATTTTTACAATTTGAATTTCGGTCATTTCTTTTATTCTGAACGGACCACCGTTTTAAACTCGTACTGAGGTACTTACTGCGCCCGAACTGGGGTGGCTGTCGCGTGTCTCGGCGAGGAAGAAGACGAAGCTCGGGAGCGCGGCTGGATTCGGCCGGCGCCTGGTCTGGCCGGTAGGATGCTGCGCAAGGCAGGGGTGACAAGCGCAGGGCGGCAGGGCTCGGAGTGGCGGCACACTGCGGAGGGGCTCGGGGGAGGCGGCGCGGGGCGGGGATGGTGGTGCGCGATAGCGGAGGGAGGCTGGGACGGCGCGCGCCAGCCGCCGGAGGCGGGGACAGAGGGTTGAAGGCGGGGGGCGGTCGGTCGGCCGGCCGGCGGTAGAAGGCGGGTTGGATTGGGGCGGGTCAGCGAGTTTCTACAGTGGTCTGCGCGTCGCGCCCTTATAGGGACAGAGGGTAACAGAATAATATTCTGTTACCGGTAACAGAATAGTCCAGCCATATATATATATATATATATATATATATATATATATATATATATATATATATATATATATATATATATATATGAGCACACACACATGCATGTGTGCGCACGAATCCCTCCCATCGAGTCGAAGTGGCTAGTACAACGACACGTTACCGATATCGCTCTATGTGGGGAGAGTGTACGATTTTCGACGCACGCGCCACATCAATGTTGTGAAATGGTATTCAAACATGCATGCACGCATCACCTCCATACATATGCATGTCGTGGTTGTCTTCAAACGGTACACTCCCTCGCGTGGTTATCGGCGACAAGGCTATATATCTGTGGGCCCGCGTGGACATCCATGATCACCTTGACCGACAACAAGATAGGTTACCATGGCGGATTCTTCATTTGGTTCATGTTATCGTAGTATAGGTCATGTTGAGATTCAGACCTAATTAAAGTTTGAGCGCATATACTATGCATGCATGCATGCATTAATCCCCATCGTTGGCTTGATGTGTTGTGTAACGTACATATGCATCATCAACCTAACCATCACTCAGTGTGGGGATTTCTAGTTCGAAATCATGGTGTGCCACATCAAAGTTGTTCCATTGTGTACTAAAAAACATACCTCTCCATATATATGTTTGGGCCACACGCATGCAGTGGTTGTCTTCTGGGACTAGCTACTTGCGTGATTATTGGCGAGTTAGCCTATCTCCAGGGTCGCATGGACGACCATCACTTTGGCCAGCAACAAGAGAGAGGTTGTACGACCAAGGTGGATTATTCTTGGTCCGTTTTACGATCAATCTTGGTGAGATGCCTCTCTGGCCCACCGACTGAAAGTGTGTGTGTGTGTGGGGGGGGGGGGGGGGGCTGCTACTTTGCACTTTGCTAGGTGAACCTCGGTTTGGAGGGATGCATTCATAGCTTAGGATTCCCTTCGTGCCAACACAAGGGAGGGCTGCTAGCTACTTCGCACTTTGCTAGGTGAACCACGGTTGGGGGGGGCATCCATTCATAGCTTAGGATTCCCTTCGTGCCGACGTGAGGGAGGGGGAGGCTGCTAGCTACTTCGCACTTTGCTAGGTGAGCCTCGGTTAGGGGGGGGGGGCATGCATTCATAGCTTAGGATTCCCTTCGTGCCGATACGAGTGGGCGGGGGGCTGCTAGCTACTTCGCACTTTGCTAGCTGAACCACGATTGGGGGGGGGGTCTATTCATAGCTTAGGATTCCCTTCGTGCCGACACGAGGGAGGGGGGCTGCTAGCTACTTCACACTTTGCTAGGTGAGCCTCGGTTGGGGGGCATGCATTCATAGCTTAGGATTCGCTTCATGCCGACACGAGGGGGGCAAGCAATACTGTGCGCTTTGCGAGATAGGTGCGACATCGAAGTTGCATTTGCTATTTGAAAATCAAATCACCCTTTTCATACATAAATTTGGTCAACATGCAAGTGTGTTCGTGTTCTGACCCTCTCCCGCATCATTTTTCGCCAAATTTATGAACATTAGACCAGTCGGATGACGCAACAGACACGGTTCACTCAAACTAACCGTGTGCCACGCCGGTGGCACTATCACGCACACATCCGCATAGTACATTGGGCTCCACGAGGCTCCCCATCTAAAAAATATCTGCCCGCCTCGAGGGTTTTTCTGTTTCATAACACATGGTTGTTATCTCCGGACCATGTGTGGTGTTTCTTGTTCCCAATCCCGCCTACATCCCTAGAAAATATCTCTCCACCTCGAGGAGGGTTTTTCTGTTTCATAACACACGGTTGTTATCTCCGGACCGTGTGCGATGTTTATTGTTCCCAATCCTGCCTGCATCCCTAGAAAATATCTGCCCGCCTCAAGGAGGGTTTTTCTATTTCATAACACACGCTTGTTATCTCCAGACCGTGTGTGATGTTTCCTATTCCCAATCCCTCCTGCATCCCTAGGAAATATCTACCCGCCTCGAGGGTTTTTCTGTTTCATAACACACAGTAGTTATCTCCGGACCGTGTGCGATGTTTCTTGTTCCCAATCCCGCCTGCTCCTAGAAAATATCTGCCTGCCTCGAGGGATTTTCTGTTTCATAACACAAGGTTGTTATCTCCGGACCGTGTGCGCTGCATCATCATCAAAATTTTCAAATAGCCCGGCATTTCACTCCCGCGTATGACTCCCGCGTAGTAAAATTTTCAGTACCCGCGTCATTTACTCAAACACACACCCCGCCCCCTCCACACACACACAAACCAAAACCTCCTCAGGCACATGCGCGTGCACACACACACCCTCCCTCGCTCGAAAACCTAGCAAGGTCCCCGCCGCCGCTGCTGCAAGACCTCCATTGTCAACATCTGCCGGTTTGCCTGTGCAGCTTACCCACCGATCTCCATACCCAGGCCACCCTGAGTTTCTTAGATGACACCTGCCAACCGCCCCCTTTCCCAGAAATCCCCATCCCCCACTCCAGAGCAGCGCGGCCTAAGCCCGGCTACGCTTCCCGTGGAGCTCGAGGAGCGTGCTACGTCTTGAGCTTGCGTTGGTTTTCCTTGAAGAGGAAAGGGTGATGCACCAATAGTAGCATAAGTATTTTCCTCAGTTTTTGAGAACCAAGGTATCAATCTAGTAGGAGGCTCCTCAAAAGTCCCATGCACCTACAGAAACAAACAAAGAACTCGCAACCAACGCAATAAAGGGGTTGTCAATCCCTTCACGGCCACTTGCGAAAGTGAGATCTAATAGAGATAGTATGATAACATAAATATATTTTTCGTATTTTATAATATAGATGCAAAAAGTAAAGATGCAAATAAAAGTAGATTGGAAGAAAAGATGATAAGAGATAGACCCGGGGGCCATAGGTTTCACTAGAGGCTTCTCTCAAGATAGCATAAGTATTACGGTGGGTGAACAAATTACTATCGAGCAATTGATAGAAAAGCGCCACGCACCTACACAAACAAACAAAGAACTCGCAACCAACACAATAAAGGGGTTGTCAATCCCTTCATAGCCACTTGCAAAAGTGAGATCTAATAGAGATAGTATGATAAGATAAATATATTTTTGGTATTTTATAATATAGATGCAAAAAGTAAAGATGCAAAATAAAGTAGATTGGAAGCAAATATGATAAGAGATAGACCCAGGGGCCATAGGTTTCACTAGAGGCTTCTCTCAAGATAGCATAAGTATTACGGTGGGTGAACAAATTACTATTGAGCAATTGATAGAAAAGCGAATAATTATGAGATTATCTAGGCATGATCATGTATATAGGCATCACGTCCGTGACAAGTAGACCGACTCCTCCCTGCATCTACTACTATTACTCCACACATCGACTGACTCCTGCCTGCATCTAGAGTATTAAGTTCATAAGAACAGAGTAACGCCTTAAGCAAGATGGCATAATGTAGAGGGATAAACTCATGCAATATGATATAAACCCCATATTTTTTATCCTTGATGGCAACAATACAATACGTGCCTTGCAACCCTTTCTATCACTGGGTAAGGACACCGCAAGATTGAACACAAAGCTAAGCACTTCTCCCATGGCAAGAAAGATCAATCTAGTAGGCCAAACCAAACTGATAATTCGTAGACACTTGCAAAGATAACTCAATCATACATAAAAGAATTCAGAGGAGATTCAAATATTTCTCATAGATAAACTTGATCATAAACCCACAATTCATTGGATCTCGACAAACACACCACAAAAAGAGTTTACATCGAATATATCTCCACAAGAGAGGGGGAGAACATTGTATTGAGATCAAAAAAGAGAGAAGAAGCCATCTAGCTAATTACTATGGACCCGAAGGTCTGTGGTAAACTACTCACAACTCATCGAAGGGGCTATGGTATTGATGTAGAAGCCCTCCATGGTCGATTCCCCCTCTGGCAGAGCACCAGCGAAGGCTCCAAGATGGGATCTTGCGGATACAGAAGGTTACGGCGGAGGAAATTGTGTTTTGTTGGCTCCCTGGATATTTTCGGGGTACGTAGGCTTATATAGGAGGAAGAAGTACGTCGGTGGCCGCCCGAGGGGCCCACGAGACAGGGGGGCGCGCCCTATAGAGGGGGGCGCCCTACCCTCTCGTGGCCGCCTCGGCTGCTTCTTGACTTGCACTCCAAGTCCTCTGGATCACGTTCGTTCCACAAATCACGCTCCCGAAGGTTTCATTCCGTTTGGACTCCGTTTGATATTCCTTTTCTTCGAAATACTGAAATAGGCAAAAAAACAGCATTACGAGCTGGGCCTCCGGTTAGTAGGTTAGTCCCAAAAATGATATAAATGTGTAAAATAAAGCCCATAAACATCCAAAAGGGGTAATATAATAGCATGGAACAATAAAAAATTATAGATACATTGGAGACGTATCAAGCATCCCCAAGCTTAATTCCTACTCATCCTCGAGTAGGTAAATGATAAAAATAGAATTTTTGATGTGGAATGCTACCTAGCATAATTATCAATGTAATTTTCTTTATTGGGGCATGAATGTTCATATCCAAATGATACAAAATAAAAGTTCATATTGACACAAAAATAGTGATACTTCAAGCATACTAATCAAAGTAATCATGTCTTCTCAAAATAACATGGCCAAAGAAAGTTATCCCTACAAAATCATATAGTTTGGCTGTTGCTCTATCTTCATCACACAAAGTATTTAATCATGCACAACCCCGATGACAAGCCAATCAATTGTTTCATACTTTAATAATCTCAAACTTTTTCAACTTTCACGCAATACATGAGCGTGAGCCATGGACATAGCACTATATGTGGAGTAGAACGGTGGTTGTGGAGAAGAAAAAAAAGGAGAAGATAGTCTCACATCAACTAGGCGTATCAACGGGCTATGGAGATGCCCATTAATAGATATCAATGTGAGTGAGTAGGGATTGCCATGCAACAGATGCACTAGAGCCATAAATATATGAAAGCTCAACAAAAGAAACTAAGTGGGTGTGCATCCAACTTGCTTGCTCACGAATACCTAGGGCAATTTGAGGAAGCACATCATTGGAATATACAAGACAAGTTCTATAATCAAAAATTCCCACTAGTATATGAAAGTGAGAACATAGGAGTCTCTCTATCATGAAGATCATGGTGCTACTTTGAAGCACAAGTGTGGAAAAAGAGATAGTAGCATTGTCCCTTCTCTCTTTTCTCTCATTTTTTTCTTTTCTTTTTCCTTTTCCTTTTTTCCTTTGGCCTTTTTTTCTTTGGCCTTTCTTTTTTTTTCTTTTTGGCCTTTCTCTTTTTTTCTTTTTCTTTTCTTTTTATAAAGTCCGAAGTCTCATCCCGACTTGTGGGGGAATCATAGCCTTCATCATCCTTTCCTCACTGAGACAATGCTCTAATAATGAAGATCATCACACTTTTATGGATTTACAACTCAAAAGTTACAACTCAAAGCTAGAACAAGATATGACTCTATATGAATGCCTTAGGCGGTGTACCGGGATATGCAATGAATCAAGAGCGACATGTATGAAAATTATGAAGGTGGCCTTGCCACAAATACAATGTCAACTACATGATCATGCAAAGAGCAATATGACAAAAGTAATGCGTGTCTTATGAACGGAATGGTGGAAAGTTGCATGGCAATATATCTTGGAATGGCTATGGTAATGCCATAATAGGTAGGTATGGTGGCTATTTTGAGGAAGGTATATGGTGGGTGTATGGTACCGGTGAAAGTTGCCCGGCACAAGAGAGGCTAGAAATGGTGGAAGGGTGAAAGGGTGCGTATAATCCATGGACTCAACATTAGTCAAAAGAACTCATATACTTGTTGCAAAAATCTAGAAGTCATCAAAAACAAAAGTACTACACGCATGCTCCTAGGGGGATAGATTGGTAGGAAAAGACCATCGCTCGTCCCGACCGCCACTCATAAGGAAGACAATCAATCAATAAAATTGTACTCCAACTTCATCACAAAGCGGTTCAACATACGTGCATGCTACGAGAATCACAACCCTCAACACAAGTATTTTTCATAATCACCTCAACTAGCATGACTTTAATATCACTACCTCCATATGTCAAAACAATTATCAAGCATCAATTTGATCATAGCATCCAATTCACTTTCTATGATAGTTTTTATTATACCCAACTTGGATGCTCATCGTTCTAGGATCAAATTTGTAACCATAGAAAATACCATGCTGTTCTAAAAGACTCTCAAAAATATATAAGTGAAGCATGAGAGAATAGCAATTTCTTCAAAATTAAGTCACCGCCGTGCTCTAAAACATATAAGTGAAGCACTAGAGCAAAAACTATCAAGCTCAAAAGATATAAGTGAAGCACATAGAGTATTCTAGCAAATTCTAATCAACTAGGCTTCTCCCAAAAGATGTGTACAGCAAGGATGATTGTGGTAAACTAAAAATCAAAGACTAATATAATACACGACGCTCCAAGCAAAACACATATCATGTGGCGAACAAAAATATAGCTCCAAGTAAAGTTACCAATGAACGAACACGAAAGAGGGGATGCGTTCCCGGGGCATCCCCAAGCTTAGGCTTTTAGCTATCCTTGAATATATTGGGGTGCCATGGGTGAGGGAGTCCTGGACTAGGGGGTGTCCGGATAGCCGAACTATCATCATTGGCCGGACTCCAAGACTATGAAGATAGAAGATTGAAGACTCCGTCTCGTGTACGGATGGGACTTTCCTTGGTGTGGAAGGCAAGCTTGGCAATATGGATATGTAGATCTCCTACCATTGTAACCGACTCGGTGTAACCCTAGCCCTCTCCGGTGTCTATATAAACCGGAGGGTTTTAGTCCATAGGACGAACAACAATCATACCATAGGCTAGCTTCTAGGGTTTAGCCTCCTTGATCTCGTGGTAGATCTACTCTTGTACTACCCATATCATCAAATATCAATCAATCAGGAGTAGGGTTTTACCTCCATCGAGAGGGCCCGAACCTGGGTAAAAACATCGTGTCCCTTGTCTCCTATTACCATCCGTCTAGACGCACAGTTCGGGACCCTCTACCCGAGATCCGCCGGTTTTGACACCGACATTGTTGCTTTCATTGAGAGTTCCTCTGTGCCGTCGCAATCAGGAAGGATGCCTCGTCCCGTCTTTAAAGACGGTACCGTTGCCAAAGGAGCTTTGGCCATCGGTCAAACTATCCGGCTAGGTGGTTTTCTTATGATCGCCTGGTCGGCCGCCGCGCCGACGATGACCTCTCGGGTCATCAAAAACAATCTTCACGTCAGCTCGGAACTCGCCGAGCAGCTAGATCCGATGGAGCTCTCCTTCGTAAACGAGCTCTTGGATCGCATCGCCGCCCTGGGAGTCGCTACAGACTACGATCAGGTTGGGCCTAAAACCGATCTGAGAGAGATCAACTCTCCCCAGGCTACCCACCATGTTGCTGTGGTACAGGAACATCACGACGACTCTTCCTCTACATTAAGGACGAGTTATGTCTGAATTCCCGACCCCTCCATGTCGGATTCCCTCGGAGAGACAGACGTCAATCAAGCACTGAACTTAAAGTCAGGCAGCAGGCCGGATTCGTTGGACAACATCCAACAAGCAAAACTTCCAAGTTCGGAAACTTTCTGGCCCCTGAGTCTTAGATTGGAAGTGGTTCCGAATTTAATTCCACCCGCCCACCCAAACACAAGCGATCTATCCCGAATCCGGCAAGAGCCCGCTGAAACAGTACATCATTACCGGGCCAGATTCCTCCTGGTTATGGACAGGATAAAGGACTGCCGTGAGGAAAGCGCAATCTCAATTTTCTGCAATAATTGCACGGATAAGGAAATCATGAATGCCATAATTCGTCACGAAATTACACGCTTCGCCAACCTGGCGTCCATATTACAAAAGTACTGTGCGATGGAGAGCGCCTGGAAAACCGAAACCAAATTTTGGGACAATCCGGCTCCGAACACAACTGTAGTCCGAAATAAAAGGGTGCATCATATTCAGGCACCTGGGTTAAAAACCAAAAAGCAAAAAACCCCTAAAGGGCACGGAATCGTACTGGAGGGATGGCACAACGGACCTTCCAAAATTCATAGCATAGAGGGCGCCACTCCAACGCATAGCCTTCGAGCATGTTGGATACTACGGCAGGTGGCCAAAAGTGGCGAAGAGCTTCTAGCCCCAGAGGACCAGCCAGCAGTACCAGTACAATATTAACAGTCTTCGAGACTTCTGCATCAAGTTGCAAGTTTTGGCCGACTTCATCGCCGAATGGACTGAAGCCAAACTCCCTAAAGAGTACGGCGCATATTCTAACTGGATCATGCACTTCGACGGCTCCCAAATGTTGGCCGGCCTGGGGGCTGGCGTCGTCCTGACGTGCCCAACCGGGGACACAGTCCAATATGTACTTCAGATAGTGTACACGGACTCCAACAACGCAGCCGAATACGAGGCCCTTCTACATGGCCTCCGGATGGCGGTCTCCATGGGCATTAAACGCCTAGAGGTGCGAGGGGATTCGAACCTCGCAATATCCCAAATAAATGGAGACTTCGATGCCAAGGATCCGAAAATGGCAACTTACCGTAACACCGTTTTGGAAATGTCAGCTCAGTTTGAAGGGCTCGAATTTCACCATATAGCCCGGGATAATAATCAAGCGGCGAACGTATTGGCACGCATCGGCACAAAGCGCGATGCCGTCCCCCCCAACATCTTCCTGGAACGGCTTTTCAAGCCATCTGTACTATGGGAAGGGGAGTCCGGAAATAACAATCCGGACCCAACCGCACCGCCCGACACCGCACATTCTGACACAATCGGTGGTTCTGCCAATGAAACAACACCTTCAGCCCACAAAATAATGGCAGTCATTGCCCCGTGGACCGAGCCATTCCTAGCTTACTTAACTAGGCAGGAACTTCCCGAGGACCAAAATGAGGCCCGCTGCATAGTATAGCGAGCTAAAGCCTATAAGGTCCATGAGGGAGAGCTTTATAAGAAAAGCACAACCGGAGTCCTTCAAAGGTGCATCTCCGAAGAGGAAGGGGAAATCTTCTGGCTGAAATTCATGCCGGACTCGGTGGGCACCATGCCGCAGCCTAGGCCTTTGTAAGCAAGGCCTTCCGTACAGGATTTTATTGGCCAACGGCCCGGACAGACGCTCAGGATTTAGTCCAACGATGCGTCGGTTGCCATCTCTTTGCTAATCAAAGCCACATGCCACCCACCGCCCTGAGAACTATACCCATCACCTGGCTGTTTGCGGTCTGGGGGCTTGATAAGGTTGGACCTCTTAAAGGGGGAACCCACAAGCAAAAATACCTATTAGTCATGGTGGACAAATTCACCAAATGGATAGAGGCCTAGCCAGTTAAGACGGCCGAATCCGGACCCATGATAGACTTCATATCAGGGGTAGTACACCATTACTGTGTCCCCCACAGCATCATCACTGATAATGGCACAAACTTCACGGTCGACGAGGTTAAACTCTGGTGCAAAAACATGGGCATCAAGCTCGACTATGCTTCAGTCTAGCACCCTCAAACTAACGGTCAAGTCGAGCGAGCAAATGGTCTAATATTGAGCGGCATTAAACCCAGACTAGTGCGGTCCCTCAATGAATCTAACACACACTGGTAGAGGAGCTCGACTCCGTACTCTGGGGGCTGCGGACCATGCCGAATCGCACTACCGGATTCACACCATTTTTCATGGTGTACGGCGCAGAGGCAGTCTTGCCCTGCGACATAATTCATGACTCACCTCGCGTGCGTATGTACGAAGAAAGAGAAGCCGAGCTGGATCGGCAGGACAGTTCGGACGCCTTAGAGGAGGAGCGCGACGTGGCAAAAGCTCGTTCTGCATTCTATCAACAGCAGGCTCGAAGATATCAAAGCAGAGAAGTACGGGCCAAAACTTACAATGTTGGCGAACTAGTTCTACGCCTGCCGGACAAGAAAAAGGACAAACTCAAGCCCAAATGGGAAGGTCCCTTCATCATCGACCAAGTCCTGACCGGCGGAGCATACCGTCTGCGAAACGCATCGGACAACCGACTCGAGCCGAACCCATGGAACGCAGCCCGTCTCCGAAGATTCTACGCCTAGCGGCGGACTCTGAGTTCGTCTCCTTCCTCCGTCAAGATTTTATACTTTAGCTGTCTTTTGTTTCTCTCTTTCTCCCTCCTTTTTTCTTTTTTTCTTTTCTTCCTAAAGCCTTTGGAGGCTGATCTGCGCATTGTTCACACACATTTGACATGCTACTCGCACTCATTACACCTGGAGGCTTCTTTAACAGAAGCTTATTTATACGAGCTTCATGCCCAACACATGTGTCGCACTTCCGCATGTACCTTTTATTCACCATTATATGCATCGATATGACTTAAGTTTTGGCCAAGCTGGGTTGCCTGGCTCCTGTGCTTACCCCTACGTTCCCGATTGTTCGGCTAGGAGGTAAAGGGAGCACCTCTGCGATTGTTACTGCCGGGTCAGCCGGATGTGTACCTCAGACTGGGTGAAGCCGAAAGCTAGCGTTATTAAGGGAATATTCGGTCGGTGATCTAAAAGACGATTTCTTACCTATTTATTTATCTGCCCCCAGATGCTTTCCTGCTTTTTTCGCAGTTCGGACATGCACTTTAGGGCATGCCTCCCAGGGAAAGGAACCCTTAACGAAACTATTCTCCCTGGAAGATGTTTCTTACTAACCATGTAATATAACATAACTAGTTGGGCACTTGTCTGCTAAAGCACTAATGACCCCTACGCCTGGTCTCCACGCATGCCCCGGTTTTTTATAACCGCGAGGGTATTCGGACACACTCCGGACTGTCGGGTCCTGAGGTCAAAGCGAAAAGGTCCGCAATGACAAACGATCTACAATCCGGCTAGAAGGCATTTTACATGTCATTTTAAATTACATAGTCAAATTGACTGATTGTATTCCTCTTCAATACAATCTAACAGGCTGTCTAGTTTACAGTCCCGCTGGGAATACTTTGCGGCCAACTCTACTTGGCCGTACATTAAGCTCACAGGGATCTCCTTCCCATCGGGCCCCATGGGTCCGACCTCGGCCATGTGGTTGGGATCGGCCTTCGTGTACCTCGTCTTCACCATGGCCCAGGCCTCCCTGGCGCCTTGACGGCAGGCCGTTATCTTCCACAGACGGAAGCGCCGCCGTGCTCCCTGAAGCTTCTCCACAAGCCCTCCAAGACCCTCGGGTAGGGAGACGGACGGCCATAAGGCCTGGGCGACGCCGCTCATCACCTGCCGAACTTGTTCGTGCAGTTGCAATAGCTCGGGAAGCTGGTCACCCATTGAACTGGGCATTTCCTCTGCAGGATGGCCTGTGAGCATACCTACAGACATATTCTGGTTAATCGACTTCCTCGCCGGACTCTTGTTTTCAAAAGTTCGTTCAAGCACTTATTATAAATGCCGCGACGAAGCTGCAGATTCTCCTTCACGGAGTAAGACAGCTGGACCCGAACATCTTTTAGTTCCTCGCCCAGCTGAGTGTTGGCATCTTGGAGGTTATTTTTCTCCTGCCGCACCCTTGTCAGCACCTTCTCGCTGGCCTTTAGCTGGCGTAGTAGCTGCTGCCTGTCCGGATCTAGTCCGGCACCATCTGTAATATTATTGTCAGATTTATACACACGCCACACTTCACAAATCACTTATCTTTCGAAGTATGTATTACCAGAGGGGGTCTCTGTGGCTCCCCCTGCGGCGGCAAGTGCGGCCTCAAGCTAGGCCTTGCACTCTTGAAGCTCCTGGGACAGGTGCGTATTCTTCTCCGTAAGATCCTGCATAACAAATGATCCTTAAATCAGTTATTCTAACTATTTTAAGTCTCGGGGGCTACTGGCATATATAACTGTCAAAATTCCTCACCGGTATGTCTTTCACATACTGCTCCATGGCTCTGGCTAGACCATCTTGAGCAGCACGGAGGTGCGCATCACCCGAATTAAAGGCATTTAACGCCTCGGGGGAGAAGCATGCGTCACGAAGAACTGTCTGGCGGCGCCTGTGATTCATGGCGCTCTCCACCTCAGATCTGGTGGCGGACAACCTGTCGGCGTCCTCCGTTGAAGGAGCACCCGACGCGCGCCTTGCGTTCGCCTCCCCCTCCGGAGCTGGTGTTGGAGCCTGGCCGGTGGAGGCGGGATTGGCAACCTCTCCGGGCATAGTCCGGCGAGCGCTCTTTCTCCTGAAAAAACCACGAGCGTTAGTATGCCTTCCAGGAATCTTTTCCGGAAACATGGGGGCGCGCCATACCGTTGCGGCGACGTCTCGATTCACGCCGCACTTTTTTTCCGCCTGCTGGGCCGAGCTGCCCCTTGTTGGTCAGCCGCCGCGGGTTTGGCTTCCCGCCTCAAAGGCACCTCCTGCGGAGCACCATTGGTATACGGTGGTCAAAATAAGCATGGATGAGTAATGGTATCAGGACTCCGGTCACAGTTACCTGGGAAGCCGGAGATATACCGGGGTAGTCAGCCGTAATGACGACCAAAGCATTGTCCATGCTAAGTTGGTGGAACACCCATCGATCAGCTCCACCTTTATGTCCGGATCCTCTTCGGAGGCCGGATCATGGGATCGGTCCGGATCCTCTGGTTGTGGAGCCAGGCTGTGTATATCCTCTACGGCCCGGCGCAGTTCCTGCGTCGAAATCACAAAGTGAGACACTTAACTTTGGGAATATGGATCGGATAGACAAACATCCGCTTACCCAGCTCCGAGGGTTGTTCATTGAAAATCCATTCAGTGGACTGGGCGGAGGAAGTCCTCCTTCTCCCCCTTATATAAGCCGGACAGGATCTTCACCAGATCGGCAACCAATCCCGGCCCCTTGCGGCCATGACGGGTGGCATCATCCTCCCCGTTGAAATCCCACATGGGGTGGCCCCTATATTGGAGCGGCTGCACCCCTCGCATGATGCATGTGGCCATGACTCCAATCATGGTTAATCCGGAATGAGCCAATAACCTTATTCGGCCCATCAGATATTGAACGTCCCTATCATTCTCCCGTTAAGGGCTCCGCGGGCGCCAACTCAGGCGTTTCTTCAGAGGAGCGTTGCTGAACTCCGGGAGGCCGACCCAAACTGGGTCCGGCAGCGGGGCGTCTTCCATATAAAACCATTCTGAAGGCCAGTCTTCGGATGCCTTCTTAGGGGTTCCGGATAGATATCCGGTCCCGGCGATGCGCCATATTTCAGCTCCGGCCACTTGATATATCGACCCCTCGTGAGAACGGGGCACGAGGCAGAACAATCTCTTCCACAGCGCAAAATGGGCCTCGATGCCCAAGAACATCTTGCAAAGGGCTACAAAGCCCGCGATGTGCAGGATGGAGGCAGGCGTGAGGTGGTGAAGCTGGAGTCCATAGAACTCCAGGAGCCCCCGGAGAAACAGATGTACTGGAAATCCGAGTCCCCTTATTAGATAAGGGACGAAGCATACCCGCTCTCCTTTGGAGGGATTGGGGATGCTCTCCGCCTGCCTTCCGCCCTTGTAAGTGCCAAGTCCGGCTCAAACCGGAACCATAAAGGCGGGGGGAAGAAATCCCTCGGCTTGGAGCGTCACTAGCTCACTATGCGGGAGTGAGCATTTCCCCCAATCTCCTGGCTGAGGGCTGGGAGCGCGAGAGGAGGAGCCGCGTCGGCTGTCCATGATGGAATGGATTTTTGGTCAGAAGCGCTCCGATGAATACTCGTGGGAGGAGGATGGTGTGATTCGGATCTGGATCCACGCCTCTCTTTATAGGTGGTTCATTCGCGCAGCTAGGGGGTGGAATGTAAAAATGCCCTGGCTTTTCGCATTCGTACGACACGTGGAAGATGGCCATTATTGGACGTGGAAGCCTAGGAGCGCAGCATTTATAAGAAGCCGGACACCATTCGGTGAGTACATGGAATTTGGAGAGGAACCTGCCTTGCAATGCCGAAGACAACATGCGCGCCGGACTCATCGTCATTGAAGCCTGGTTCGGGGGCTACTGAGGGAGTCCTGGAATAGGGGGTGTCCGGATAGCCGAACTATCATCATTGGACGGACTCCAAGACTAGGAAGATAGAAGATTGAAGACTCCGTCTCGTGTCCGGATGGGACTTTCCTTGGCGTGGAAGGCAAGCTTGGCAATACGGATATGTAGATCTCCTACCATTGTAACCGACTCGGTGTAACCCTAGCCCTCTCTGGTGTCTATATAAACCGGAGGGTTTTAGTCCATAGGACGAACAACAATCATACCATAGGCTAGCTTCTAGGGTTTAGCCTCCTTGATCTCGTGGTAGATCTACTCTTGTACTACCCATATCATCAAATATCAATCAAGCAGGAGTAGGGTTTTACCTCCATCGAGAGGGCCCGAACCTAGGTAAAAACATCGTGTCCCTTGTCTCCTGTTACCATCCGCCTAGACGCACAGTTCGGGACCCCCTACCCGAGATCCGCCGGTTTTGACACCGACAATGGGCATCCCCAAGCTTAGGCTCTTGCCACTCCTTATTTCATAGTCCATAAAATCTTTACCCAAAACTTGAAAACTTCACAACACAAAACTCAATAGGAAATCTTATAAGCTCAGTTAGTGGAAGAAAACAAAACCACCACATTAGGTACTGTAATGAACTCATTATTTATTTATTTTGGTGTTAAACCTACTGTATTCCAACTTCTATATGGTTTATAAACTATTTTACTAGCCATAGATGCATCAAAATAAGCAAACAACACACGAAAAACAGAATCTGTCAAAAACAGAACAGTGTGTAGCAGTCTGTAACTAACGCAAACTTCTGGAACACTAAAAATCCCACCAAAATAGGAAGTCCTGGAATTTTTTTATTGATCATCAGCAAAAAGAATCACCACAAAAGCACGTCTCTGTGATTTAACAAAACTAAATTCGTGCGCGCAAAGTTTCTGTTTTTCAGCAAAATCAAATCAACTATCATCATAGGTTATCATATAGGTTATACTTGGCACAAATACTAATTAAAAGATAAAACACATCTAAACAGAAGGTAGATGCAATATTTATTACTAAACAGGAACAAAAACAAAAAACACAAAGAAAATTGGGTTGCCTCCCAACTAGCGCTATCGTTTAACGCCCCTAGCTAGGCATAAAAGCGAAGATAGATCTAAGTAGTGCCATCTTTGGCACTAAATTCATAAGTAGCTCGCATGATAGATTCATAAGGTAATTTGACTTTCTTTCTTGGAAAGTGCCCTATGCCTTTCTTTAACGGAAATTGGAATCTAATATTCCCTTCCTTCATATCAATAATCACGCCAATCGTTCTAAGG
Organism: Triticum timopheevii; assembly: GCA_963921465.1. NCBI lineage: Eukaryota > Viridiplantae > Streptophyta > Magnoliopsida > Poales > Poaceae > Triticum > Triticum timopheevii. The sequence goes on from OY997270.1 coordinate 376,728,907, forward strand.
AAAGGTCTACCAAGAATAATAGGGAAAGAAAGATTGCAATCTATATCAAGAACGATAAAATCTATGGGCATCAAATTTCTATTTGCAACAATGAGAACATCATTGATCCTTCCCATTGGCTTTTTAATGGTGGAATCCGCAAGGTGCAAATTTAAAGTGCAATCATCAAGATCATGGAAACCTAGAATATCACATAAAGTTTTCGGAATCGTGGAAACACTAGCACCCAAATCACACAGAGCAAAACACTCAGGATCTTTAATTCTAATCTTTATAGTAGGTTCCCACTCATCATTAAGTTTTCTAGGTATAGAAACTTCCAAATTTAAGTTTTTCATCATAAGATTGCATCAAGGCATCAACGATATGTTTGTTACAAGCTTTATTTTGACTATAAGCATGAGGAGAATTAACAACGGATTGCAACAAGGAAATACAACCTTCTAAAGAACAATTATCATAATAAAATTCCTTGAAATCCGAGATAGTGGGTTCAATACTATTTAAAGTCATGACCTCTCCAATCCCACTTTTACCAAATTTAGCATCGAGATCTAAAAACTCCAAATTCTTGGGATGCCTTCTAGGTAAAGTTGACTCATCTTCAGTCCCATAATCATCAAGATTCATATTGCAAAACAAAGATCTAATAGGAGACACATCAATAACTTTAAGATCTTCATCATTATTTTCATGGAAACTAGAAGAACACGCCTTTATAAAGCAATCTTTCTTAGCACGCAATCTAGCGGTTCTTTCCTTGCACTCATCAATGGAAATTCTCATGGCTTTGAGAGACTCATTGATATCATGCTTAGGAGGAGAAGATCTAAGTTTAAGAGAATCAACATCAAGCGAAAGTCTATCAACGTTCCTAGCCAAATCATCAACTTTGAGCAATTTTTCTTCAAGCAAAGCATTAAAATTCTTTTGAGGGATCATAAATTCTTTCACACTATTCTCAAAATCAGAGGGCATCTTATTAAAATTACCATAAGAGTTATTGTAGGAATTTCCATAATTATTAGAGGAATTACTAGGGACCGGTCTAGCATTATAGTTTCCTCTAAAAGCATTGTTTCCAAAACCATTCCTACCAACAAAATTCATATCCATGGATTCATTATTATTCTCAATCAAAGTAGATAAAGGCATATCATTGGGATCAAGAGGAGTATTTTTAGTAGCAAACAACTTCATAAGTTCATCCATCTTTCCACTCAAAACATTGATTTCTTCTATAGCATGCACTTTTTTACTAGAAGATCTTTCGGTGTGCCATTGAGAATAATTAGCCATAATATTATCAAGGAGTTTTGTAGCATCTCCTAACGTGATTTCAATAAACGTGCCTCCCGCTGCCGAATCTAAGAGATTTCTAGAAGAAAAGTTCAAACTGGCATAAATTTTTTGTATGATCATCCATAAATTCAAACCATGAGTAGGGCAATTGCGAACCATCAATTTCATTCTTTCCCAAGATTGGGCAACATGCTCATGATCAAGTTGTTTAAAATTCATAATATCGTTCCTAAGAGTGATGGTCTTAGCGGGAGGAAAATACTTAGAGACAAAAGCATCTTTGCACTTGTTCCAAGAATCAATACTATTTTTAGGCAAAGACGAAAACCAAACTTTAGCACGATCTCTAAGTGAAAACGGAAATAACTTCAATTTAACACTATCATTATCCGTATCTTTCTTCTTTTGCATATCACACAAATCAACAAAGTTGTTTAGATGAGTGGCGGCATCTTCACTATGAAGGCCGGTGAATTGATCTTTCATAACAAGATTCAGCAAAGCAGTATTGATTTCACAAGACTCAACATCATTAAGAGGAGCAATCGGAGTACTAAGGAAATCATTATCATTGGTATTCAAGAAATCGCACAATTTGGTATTATCTTGTGGCATGGCAACAAGTAATCCAACACACAAGCAAACAGAAAAAAGGAAAGCAAAAAGAGAGGAGGAGATTGGGAAAGAGAGGGCGAATAAAACGGCAAGGATGAAGTGGAGAGGAAAACAAGAGGCAAATGACAAATAATGTAAATGCGAGGAAGATGAGTTTGTGATGGGTACTTGGTATGTCTTGACTTGAGCGAAGACCTCCCCGGCAACGGCGCCAGAAATCCTTCTTGCTACGTCTTGAGCTTGCATTTGTTTTCCTTGAAGAGGAAAGGGTGATGCAACAATAGTAGCGTAACTATTTCCCTCAATTTTTCAGAACCAAGGTATCAATCTAGTAGGAGGCTCCTCAAAAGTCCCACGCACCTACACAAACAAACAAAGAACTCGCAACCAACGCAATAAAGGGGTTGTCAATCCCTTCACGGCCACTTGCAAAAGTGAGATCTAATAGAGATAGTATGATAAGATAAATATATTTTTGGTATTTTATAATATAGATGCAAAAAGTAAAGATGCAAATAAAAGTAGATTGGAAGCAAATATGATAAGATATAGACCCGGGGGCCATAGGTTTCACTAGAGGCTTCTCTCAAGATAGCATAAGTATTACGGTGGGTGAACAAATTACTGTCGAGCAATTGATAGAAAAGCGAGTAATTATGAGATTATCTAGGCATGATCATGTATATAGGCATCACGTCCGTGACAAGTAGACCGACTCCTGCATGCATCTACTACTATTACTCCACACATCGACCGACTCCTGCCAGCATCTAGAGTATTAAGTTCATAACAACAGAGTAACGCCTTAAGCAAGATGACATAATGTAGAGGGATAAACTCATGCAATATGATATAAACCCCATCTTTTTATCCTCGATGGCAACAATACAATACATGCTTTGGAACCCTTTCTGTCACTAGGCAAGGACACCGCAAGATTGAACCCAAAGCTAAGCACTTCTCCCATGGCAAGAAAGATCAATCTAGTAGGCCAAACCAAATTGATAATTCGAAGAGACTTGCAAAGATAACTCAATCATACATAAAAGAATTCAGAGGAGATTCAAATATTTCTCATAGATAAACTTGATCATAAACCCACAATTCATCGGATCTCGACAAACAAACCGCAAAAAGAGTTTACGTCTAATAGATCTCCACAAGGGAGGGCGAGAACATTGTATTGAGATCCAAAAAGAGAGAAGAAGCCATCTAGCTAATAACTATGGACCCGAAGGTCTGTGGTAAACTACTCACAACTCATCAAAGGGGCTATGGTGTTAATGTAGAAGCCCTCCATGGTTGATTCCCCCTCCGGCATAGCGCCGGCGAAGGCTCCAAGATGGGATCTCGCGGATACAGAAGGTTACGGCGGTGGAAATTGTGTTTTGTTGGCTCCCTGGATGTTTTCGGGGTATGTAGGCTTATATAGGAGGAGGAAGTACATCGATGGCCAACCAAGGGGTCCACGAGACAGGGGGCGCGCCCCATATGGGGGGGCACCCTACCCTCTCGTGGCCGCCTCGGTTGCTTCTTGACTTGCACTCCAAGTCCTCTGGACCACGTTCGTTCCAAAAATCATGCTCCCGAAGGTTTCATTCCGTTTGGACTCCATTTGATATTCCTTTTCTTCAAAATACTGAAATATGCAAAAAACAACAATACGGGTTGGGCCTCCGGTTAGTAGGTTAGTCCCAAAAATGATATAAATGTGTAAAATAAAGCCCATAAACATCCAAAAGGGGTAATATAATACCATGGAACAATAAAAAATTATAGATACGTTGGAGACGTATCAGAGCGACTGGCCCAAAAGAGGTGTATCGCGGTCTCTTCGCCCGACGTCACCGAGGAAGCTGACGACCATTACTGGTGGTAGACACTCAAGCAATGGGCTAGAGTATGCGGGTATGTCCCGAACGCCGGCTACGATATCGAGGTCATCGACAGTGACAGCCTGAGGCGGGCTATGTCACAGGTTAAGTGGCCCACCCCAACCCCTCAGGTTCTACCGCCGTTGATCTCATCCATGGCCCCACCACAGATCTCCTCTGGCTCGCTGTCAACAACTTGCCATCCTACATCGCCATCGAGCCCCTTTTGTCATTTCTGAAGGACATGTTCGGCAATGCTGGCTTGGGATCCATAGCTTCCAAGTCATACCTCATCGACGGCGACCACGAGGATGGCACCCTCTCCGGCTCTTCAAAGGGGAAAGAGCCCGTCTGCGACATCAGGGAGGGCACCCTACAGCCCTGCTCTTCCAAGGGGAAGGAGCCCATCTGCAACAACATGGAGCACATCCAGGGTCCATGTTCTTCCCACGGGAACGATCCGATCTGTTACAAGTGAGGAAACCCATGATTTATTTTGCCGTGCCTCTTCACAAGGGGAAACCCATGATTTGTTTTGTTGAGTCCCTTTTGTAGTGTAGTGAGAATATGTCCAGTTTTAATTGCTATATCTGGTTGTTTACAGTATGCCTTGTTTATTTCAGTTGTTCACAATGTGATGCTCTATATGTGCAATTATTTACGGTGCAATACTTTTCATCAATCCAGTTTTAAACATACCGATAGGAATGCATATATTTGCTTGATGTTAAGCCTGTTATAGCTAGCATCTGCCTCTTTAAAAGTATTTTGATTGTTATGTTGTTTGTAGTTAGCATATGTCCAGTCTCAAATGCTATCTTTGGTTATTCATAGTATGCCTTGTTTATTCCAGTTATTCACAACGTGATGTTCTATATGTGCAAGTATGAACTGTGCAATTTAACTTCATCAGTACCAGTTTCAACAATACCACTATGAATGACTACATTTGGTTGTTGCATCTTGTAGTTAACACACCTTTCCATTTTATTTAACAATAACCAGTGTATTTAGACCGGCACAATACTAGTTTGAATGACTATGTTTACTTATTGTTAAATGTTAGGCCTGTTGTAGTTAACACATTTTTCCACTTGTTTTGCTTTACTAGCGTGCTTAAACCTACACACTGAAGCTATCTTTTGGAGAATATTTTGTCTGCCATGGCTAATTTTGGTTGATGCTTAGCCTGTTGTGCTTAACATGCTTCTCGATGCACCTACACAGGACAATTCTGGGAACAACTGTTATTTTCCATCGAGGTTAGTTTCATCCCATGGCTTATATATGCTCATTGTTTAGGATATCGGTAGCAGGTACCATATAGGCCGGGGGCTAATAAGGGACTAATCGGTGAATCAGACTTTTAACTGAATATATCTACAACCCATTTATTGTTAGGTTAACTAGGGCCATATGTAATATAACTGAGGCTACATAGCAACATGCACTGTACTTAATGTCTATATATGCAATCCTAGGCTACATAGAAACAAGGAAGAGTGTTACCTTAATATTCTGATGATGTGTAGATATACGTAGAACAACAGCAGCAGCAACAACAACAACAACAACAATACAACAACAACAACAACAACAACAACAACAACAACAACAACAACAACAACAACAACAACAACAACAACAACAACAACAACAACAACAACAACAACAACAACAACAACAACAACAACAACAACAACAACAACAACAACAACAACAACAACACAACCTTGTTTGGATACTCAACTTAGCTAGAGGTTAGAGTTAGTTTCTAGCTCATGACTAACCCTGAACTAACTCCATCCAAAGAGGTGTTTGGATGACAGAGTTAGATACTTAGATTGACAATTAATGCACAAGGAGAACTAGCTCCAATTAGCACTGTAAGTGCATCTAGTGCCACCTCTAGTTGGTTTTGGAGTATTGACAACAAACATGGTTGAAGGACTAATGTGTTTTTGAGAATTGCAGGATAACACAGCTAGTGTCCCTCATTGATTTGGTTTACCTACCAGAGATGACCCCTAAAAATGTGTGAAGACATTGAAGACAATGGTGGTTCGTGAAGACATTCACGATGAAGATTATGACACGTGAAGCTATTCACTTGAAGACTATGGAGTGCGAATACATAGTTGTTTCGTAGTTTCCTTTTCTTCTTATTGAGTCATAGGAACCATCGTACTGTTAAGTGGGGTCCAAGTGAACAAAGTCAGAGTGACTGAAGTGATGCTCAACAAAATCCTATGTCTTCGAGCAAAGACAATGAGAGCAAATCTTATCCAGAGCTGGATGAGTCATCTTTGCTTGTAACCCAAGCCAAGCTGCCGCGTGTGTTTGAAATTTGACCATTGGACATGTGTCAATTCCTTAGTGACCCAGGGTCATTTTGGACACATCAGGTCGGGTTGCCTCCTGGCTATAAATAGCCCACCCCCAACAACATAAATTGGTGGCTACTCAGAGTTAGTGCACGGCTTTTGTCATTTGAGAGCAACCCACCTCTGAAGCATTTGAGAGAGAAATCCTTGTGAGGACAAAGCCCAAAACACCCAGAGCCAAAGAGTGTTAGGCATCACTGAAGTCTTTCTGTCCGCATGATCTGAAGACTTGTTACACTCGAGGACTGTGAATCCTCCAACCGGTTAGGCGTCGCATTCTGAGCATCCAAGAGTCATTGTGGATTGCTGGTGAATGAAGTCTGTGAAGGTTTGGAAGTCTACCTCGAAGACTTACCGAAGTGATTGGGCGAGGACTGGGTGTCCTTAGCTCAAGGGAATAAGGTGAAGACATGGTCTTCTAAGTTAAATATCAGCCTCCCTAACCAGACGTATAGTTGTCACAACAACTGGAACTGGTCTACCAAATGCTTGTCTTCGTCAAGCTACTGGTTCTATCCTCTAATCTCCTTATTTTACCATTGTCTTCGTGAAGTCGTTCCTCACCTGTCTGATCTGTTTGACTTCACACTGTGAAGACTATTATCTATTTAGCTTCGTACTATCTACCTTTCTGATCCTGTCTACCTAGTTGCAATTAGTCTTCGTGCTTTCATTATAGTGTATGTTAGACTTATGTCTGCCCAGTGTAGCTTTCATTCCGCTGCTTACTATATAGGCTCAGTTACCTGTTTGTCTTCAAAGCCACCGTGTTTTGAAGACTTTCATAAAAAACGCCTATTCACCCCCCTCTAGTCGATAACTAGCACTTTCAAGCACCTCTTGGGTTGGATAGTCTTTTTGGGTGGGTTATAAATGTAACTAGATCAAACTAGCCCTGATGTTTGGATATAATTTAGGGGTATTTGAGCCCGAACTAGCTCAAACTAACTCTAACCCATGGATAGCAGCAGTTAATCAGCTGGTAATTTGTAAGAATGCAATAAACTCCTTCTTGCCCATAATATAAGATGTTAATTCATCTAATATGTGAGTTAATTGGATGTTATAATATATTATATAATAGTGTTGTACTACATCATTGTGCAATTGGTGTTTAGCTTCTAATATTAACTTGGTGCTTTTAGGTACATATGTCATTGGTAAAGATCCGCGCTTCGACCCTTTCTGCGTATGGGTAAATGAGATATCGATGAACCAACATTAAGTGAGGAAGCTGATAAAGATTGTTTGTAAAATGGGTCAAAAGATGGCAATTAAACTATTTGTTTACACTTTATCCAATACAATAGCGAACTGCAGGATGGTAAGTGAGAACTCTGCGACCTTCTTTTTACTGCCCATAATGAGTTGTGTTGGATGACACTGTCTGAATCTTTTTTCCTTTGCAGTGGTTCCCAAAACAGTTTACTCAAGATTACCTCTAAAACTACATGATTGGTGGGCATGCAATGGTTAAAGTATTTCTACCAGAACACAATGATTATCTAGATGTTTTCATGAAGACCGTGAAGGATGGGCGGTCTGCCATCACATGGAGGAGGGCACAATATGGGCATTCCACTTCAACTTGTTCAGCAACTAGAATGTATTTCGCCTCTTTCTTTACTGTCTTTAATAGTACAAGTATACAACTATGGTTCATCATTCTTTATTTGGTTCTTATGTAATTCTTGATATGTACCTATGAATCAAATAATACATTGGTTGTCTGAACCTGATGGATATGAATAAAGAAATAGCATACATTGAAATTCAAATTCAAATCCGGTACAATTTGATATAGCAGCAATTAAATTATGGTGAAATTATGCTCCCCTGGTCGTTACGGCACACACGGTTGGTAAAACACAAATGTTTGCGATATACACCAGAATCCGAGACGGTTCACAGAGAGGAAACATGTGCAAGCATGCACACAATTGCCGTTTGCAAAGCGTGTGCGATGTCAGACAATATCACAAATGGTGCGGCAAACTAAACAATTGTGATAGTTGCCTTATCCTACACAATTCGCAACCTTGAACTGTTTCTGATAAAGTATGCATCGTAAATGTTGCACCACAGAATAGCGTGTGTGATAGTTGTCATGTACGACGATTTTACGATGGTCCGACATTTCGTAATCCTGTCTGACACTCGTACGACGGTTACCTAATCTTCTTAATTAGTTATCGCATATGGTTTGGGAATGCTTATCATACATGTTCTATAATAGTGAACCGTTTGTTATGGGCCGCACATCAAAAACATAGCACCACAGAATACCGACTGCGATGGCAATGCGAGCACAAACAAGTAGGAGTATTGTATATGCATCTTGGCTCCCTATCCTTGACAGTTTCTGGGTCATGAGGGAAGGATCCCCCTATTGCCCACACTCACTTGGCGACGGTTCCAAATGCCGTCGCGGAGAGGGGTGAAAAATCATTTGTATAGCACTGACGCGTATCAGTTATATAGCTATCACATAACATATTCTCTATATGACCCACATGCATGCAAAGTTGACACTCTTCCAAAATAGTGGGATTATCCTCAAATAAAGTCATGACCTTGATAACCCACAAGTATAGGGGATCGCAACAGTTTTCGAGGGTAGAGTATTCAACCCAAATTTATTGATTGGACACAAGGGGAGCCAAAGAATATTCTCAAATATTAGCAGTTGAGTTGTCAATTCAGCCACACCTGGATAACTTAGTATCTGCAACAAAGTATTTAATAGCAAAGTAGTATGATAATAATGGTAACAGTGATAAGAGTAACGATAGCAGTTTTGTAGTATTTGTAACAATAGCAAAGGTAAAGTAAATAAGCAAAGCACAATATGTGAAAAGCTCGTAGGCATTGGATCAGTGATGGATAATTATGTCGGATGCGATTCCTCATGTAATAGTTATAACATAGGGCGACACAGAACTAGCTCCAGTTCATCAATGTAATGTAGGCATGTATTCCGAATATAGTCATACGTGCTTATGGAAAAGAACCTGCATGACATCTTTTGTCCTACCCTCCCGTGGCAGCGGGGTCCTAATGGAAACTAAGGGATATTAAGGCTTCCTTTTAATAGAGAACCAGACCAAAGCATTAGCACTTAGTGAATACATGAACTCCTCAAACTACGGTCATCACCGAGAAGTATCCCGATTATTGTCACTTCGGGGTTGTCGGATTATAACACATAATAGGCGACTATAGAATTGCAAGATAGGATCAAGAACTCACATATATTTATGAAAACATAATAGGTTCAGATCTGAAATCATGGCACTCGGGCCCTAGTGACAAGCATTAAGCATAGCAAAGTCGTAGCAACATCAATCTCAGAACATGGTGGATACTAGGGATCAAACCCTAACAAAACTAACTTGATTATATGGTAAATCTCATCCCACCCATCACCGTTCAGCAAGCCTACGATGGAATTACTCACACACGATGGTGAGCATCATGAAATTGGTGATGGAGGATGGTTGATGATGACGACGGCGACGAATCCCCCTCTTTGAAGCCCCGAACGGACTCCAGATCAGCCCTCCTGAGAGAGATTAGGGCTTGGCGGCACGATGAAACTTTCTCTCTGATTTTTTATCTCTGCGAAAGCAAATATATAGAGTTGGAGTTGAGGTCGGTGGACATCCAGGGGGCTCACGAGGCAGGGGGCACGCCCAGGGGGAGGGGGTGCTCCCCCACCCTCGTGGACAGGGTGTGGGCCCCCGGGCCTTGATTCTTTCGCCGGTATTTTTTATCGTGTCCAAAAGTAATCTCCGTGGATTTTTAGGTCATTCCGAGAACTTTTGTTTCTACACAAAAATAACACCATGGCAGTTCTGCTGAAAACAGCGTCAGTCCGGGTTAGTTTCATTCAAATCATGCAAGTTAGAGTCCAGAACAATGGCAAAAGTGTTTGGAAAAGTAGATACATTGGAGACGTATTTTATCAACTCCCCAAGCTTAAACCTTTGCTTGTCCTCAAGCAATTCAGTTGATAAACTGATAGTGATAAAGAAAAACTTTTACAATTCTGTTTGTTGTTGTTGTAAATATGTAAAGCCAGCATTCAAGTTTTCAGCAAAGATTATGAACTAACCATATTCACAATAACACTTACTTCTCATGTTTACTCATATCAATGGCATAATCAACTAGCGAGCAATAATAATAAATCTCGGATGACAACACTTCCTCAAAACAATCATGATATAACAAGATGGTACCTCACTAGCCCTTTCTGAGACCGCAAAACATAAATGCAGAGCACCTTTAAAGATCAATGACTGACTAAACATTGTAATTCATGGTAAAAGAGATCCAGTCAAGTCATACCCAATATAAACTAATTTTAATGCATGCAAATGACAATGTGCTCTCCAGCGGGTGATTTTTCAATAAGAAGGTGATGACTCAACATAAAAGTAAATAGCAGGCCCTTCGCGGAGGGAAGCAGGGATTTGTAGAGGTGTCAGAGCTCGATTTTAAAATAGAGATGAATAACATTTTGAGCGGTATACTTTCACTGTCAACACAACAACTATGAGATCTCGATATCTTCCATGCTGCATACATTATAGGCGGTTCCCAAACAGAATGGTAAAGTTTATACTCCCCCACCACCAACAAGCATCAATCCATGGCTTGCTCGAAACAACGAGTGCCTCCAACTAGCAACAGCCCTGGGGGAGTTTTGTTTAATTATTTTGATTTGCTTTGATCTTTTTGATCATGGGACCGGGCATCTCGGTTACCAGCCATTTTCTCATGAATGAGGAGCGGAGTCCACTCCTCTTGAGAATAACCCACCTAGCATGGAAAATACAGACAACCCTAGTTGAAACATGAGCTGCTCGAGTATACAAAACAGAATTTCATTTGAAGGTTTGGAGTTTGGCACATACAAATTTACTTGGAACGACAGGTAAATACCACATATAGGAAGGTATGGTGGACTCATATGGAATAACTTTGGGGTTTATGGAGTTTGGATGCACAAGCAGTATTCCCATTTAGTACAGGTGAAGGCTAGCACAAGACTGGGAAGCGACCAACTGAGAGAGCGACAACAGTCATGAACATGCATTAAAATTAATCAACACCGAGTTCAAGCATGAGTAGGATATAATCCACCATGAACATAAATATCGTGAAGGCTATGTTGATTTTGTTTCAACTACATGCGTGAACATGTGCCAAGTCAAGTCACTCGAATCATTCAAAGGAGGATACCACCCTATCATACCACATCACAACCATTTTAATAGCATGTTGGCACGCAAGGTAAACCATTATAAGCTCCTAGCTAATTAAGCATGGCATAAGCAACTATAATCTCCAACTGTCATTGCAAACATGTTTATTCATAATAGGCTGAATCAGGAACGATGACCTCATCATATTTACAAAAACAAGAGAGGTCGAGTTCATACCAGCTTCTCTCATCTCGATCGGTCCATCATATATCATCATTATTGCCTTTCACTTGCACGACCGAACGGTGTGTATAATAATAATAGTGCATGTGCATTGGACTAAGCTGGAATCGGCAAGCATTCAATTCAAGGGAGAAGACAACGTAACATGGGCTCTAAGTTAAATCAACAATCATGCATATGAGAGCCACTAAGCATTTTCATTATGGTCTTCTCCTCTCGACCCCCAAAGGAAAGAAAAGAAACTAAAACTGTTTACATGGGAAAGCTCCCAACAAGTAAAAAGAAGAACGAGTAATCTTTCTTGGTTTTCTTTTAATTACTACTAAAAGCATGGAAATTAAAGTAACTATTTTTTTGGTTTTTCTCATTGTTGAGGAAATCGTTAACTGGTAGCTGCTCGGTTGGCGGACGAGTAGGGGATTAATAGGTTAATCGACAAGTTAATCGGCCATTTAATCAATTACTTGGGCGATTAATCAGTTAATCGGCTACTCCGTGACCCTATGAGTAGGGATTAATCGACAAGTTAACTGGTTAATCGGATGAATTCTTGAACAGGGGTAACATGGACAATCGGATGACCCTACTCCGTGACCCTACTAGTTTAATAATGGTTAATCGGATGACCCTACTCCGTGACCCTACGAGTATGGTTTTTCTTAAAGTTTATCAAACACACAAGAAGAAAGCTAGAAAAATGAATTAAACTAGCATGGATAATACAATGAAAAAGTATGAGCACCGACAACTCGAATGAGTGTGTGAACATGAATGTAATGTCGGTGAGAAATACATACTCCCCCAAGCTTAGGCTTTTGGCCTAAGTTGGTCTATTGCCAAGGATAGCATGGTTGATATCCGAAGTTGTAACTGGGGTCGTACTGAGATGCAGTAGCCATTGCCTCCTGAGATGCGGCATGGTGACGAGCTGCCTCCGCTCTTCCCTCGTGCTCGTTTGCTTCCTCCTTGGTGACAACATATCTTCGTTTTGGCTGGTAATCAAAAAGGGAAGGAGCAGGGAGAGTAACATGGACAGCACAACATTTGTTAAAGATTAGTCGATACTGGAGGAATTGTTCATTCCTCACAAGAAATGATGACTGACCATAGCGTCATTATCTAAATAAGCGGGAAGCAACTCCCTATCACCCTCACATGGAGGTATGCCAAGATAATTAGCAACACGGTCGCATAAATCCCTCCAAACAAATCTCCAGATAAACCATCATTATGCAACCTACATGCAACAATCGCCCCCAAGTTGTAATCTTTATTACCTAATACAACACTCTTGAGAACACAAAGATCAGGGACACACATGTGACATGCTTCATCTTTACCATTAATGCATCTACCAATGAAGAGAGAAAAATAATGTATAGCGAGAAAACGAATGCTCCCTATGGTAGCTTGTGCTATATCTCTAGATTCTCCCACAGTGATACTAGCAAGAAAGTCTTTATATTCAGATTTATGGGGTTCGTTAACACTACCCCACTGTGGGAGTTTGCAAGCAGTAGTAAAATCTTCTATGTCCATGGTATATGATTGATCATAAATATCAAACAAGACATTTTGAGAATTACGCGAAGATGTAAGTTTAAACCTTCTCACGAATGAATCAGTCAAATAGTGGTACTGAGGACACTTATCTTGCATGAAGTCCTCAAGATCGGCATTACGCACATATGCATCAAATTCGTCCTTGATGCCTGCATTGACCATAAACTCTTATGACGACCATTCACAAGGCTGCACATCAGCTTCCCTCGGTGGTTCATCGTCTTGCTCACGCATAGCGCACCTGGGTCCTTTCTTTGTTGAAGAACCTGTTGGGGAACGTAGTAATTTCAAAAAATTTCCTATGCACACGCAAGATCATGGTGATGGCATAGCAACGAGAGGGGAGAGTGTTCGTCCATGTACCCTCGTAGACCGTAAGCGGAAGCGATATGACAACGCGGTTGATGTAGTCGTACGTCTTCAGATCCGACCGATCCAAGTACCGAACGTACGGTACCTCCGAGTTCAGCACACGTTCAGCTCGATGACGATCCCCGGGCTTCGATCCAGCAAAGCTTCGATGATGAGTTCTGTCAGCACGATGGCGTGATGACGATGATGATGTTCTACCGACGCAGGGCTTCGCCTAAACTCTGCGACGATATGACCGAGGTGGAATATGGTGGAGGGGGGCACCGCACACGGCTAAGGAACGATCCGTAGATCAACTTGTGTGTCTCTGGGGTGCCCTCGCCCCTGTATATAAAGGAGCACGGGGGGAGGCCGGCCGGCTCTTGAGGGCGCGCCAAGGAGGAGGAGTCCTCCTCCTAGTAGGAGTAGGACTCCTCCTTTCCTACTCCTACTAGGAGGGGGAAGGAAGGGGGAGAGGGGGAAGGAAAGAGGGGGGCGCCGCCCCCCCTCCTAGTCCAATTCAGACCAGAGGGAGAGGGGAAGCGTGGCCCACCCTGGCCGCCCCTCTCTCTTTCCACCAAGGCCCATGTGGCCCATTATCTCTCCCGGGGGGGTTCCGGTAACCCTGCGGCACTCCGGTTTTCTCCGAAAACGTCCGGAACACTTCCGGTGTCCGAATATAGTCGTCCAACATATCAATCTTTATGTCTCGACCATTTTGAGACTCCTCGTCATGTCCGTGATCACATCCGGAACTCCGAACAAACTTCGGTACATCAAAACTTATAAACTCATAATAAAACTGTCATCGTAACATTAAGCGTGCGGACCCTACGGGTTTGAGAACTATGTAGACATGACCTAGAACTATTCTTGGTCAATAACAAATAGCGGAACCTAGATGCCCATATTGGTTCCTACATATTCTACGAAGATCTTTATCGGTCAAACCGCATAACAACATACGTTGTTCCCTTTGTCATCGGTATGTTACTTGCCCGAGATTCGATCGTCGGTATCCAATACATAGTTCAATCTCGTTACCGGCAAGTCTCTTTACTCGTTACGTAATGCATCATCCCGTAAACAACTCATTGGTCACATTGCTTGCAAGGCTTATAGTGATGTGCATTACCGAGAGGGCCCAGAGATACCTCTCCGACAATCGGAGTGACAAAACCTAATCTTGAAATACGCCAACTCAACATGTACCTTCGGAGACACCTGTAGTACTCCTTTATAATCACCCAGTTATGTTGTGACGTTTGGTAGTATCCAAAGTGTTCCTCCGGTAAATGGGAGTTGCATAATCTCATAGTTACAGGAACATGTATAAGTCATGAAGAAAGCAATAGCAATATACTAAACGATCAAGTGCTAGGCTAACGGAATGGGTCATGTCAATCACATCATTCTCCTAATGATGTGATCCCATTAATCAAATGACAACACATGTCTATGGTTAGGAAACATAACCATCTTTGATTAATGAGCTAGTCAAGTAGAGGCATACTAGTGACTATATGTTTGTCTATGTATTCACACATGTATCATGTTTCTGGTTAATACAATTCTAGCATGAATAATAAACATTTATCATGATATGAGGAAATAAATAATAACTTTATTATTGCCTCTAGGGCATATTTCCTTCAGTCTCCCACTTGCACTAGAGTCAATAATCTGGATTACATAGTAATGATTCTAACACCCATGGAGTCTTGGTGCTGATCATGTTTTGCTCGTGAGAGAGGCTTAGTCAATGGGTCTGCAACATTCAGATCCGTATGTATCTTGCAAATTTCTATGTCTCCCACTTGGACTTGGTCCCGGATGGAATTGAAGCGTCTCTTGATGTGCTTGGTCCTCTTGTGAAATCTGGATTCCTTTGCCAAGGCAATTGCACCAGTATTGTCACAGAAGATCTTCATTGGTCCCGATGCACTAGGTATGACACCTAGATCGGAAATGAACTCCTTCATCCAGACTCCTTCATTCGCCGCTTCCGAAGCAGCTATGTACTCCGCTTCACATGTAGATCCCGCCACGACACTTTGTTTAGAACTGCACCAACTTACAGCTCCACCGTTTAAAAAAAATACATATCCGGTTTTCGATTTAGAATCGTCCGGATCAGTGTCAAAGCTTGCATCAACGTAACCATTTACGACTAGCTCTTTGTCACCTCCATATACGAGAAACATATCCTTAGTCCTTTTCAGGTATTTCAGGATGTTCTTAACCGCTGTCCAGTGATCCACTCCTGGATTACTTTGGTATCTTCCTGCCAAGCTTATTGCTAAGCATACGTCAGGTCTAGTACATAGCATTGCATACATGATAGAGCCTATGGCTGAAGCATAGGGAACATCTTTCATTTTCTCGCTATCTTCTGATGTGGTCGGTCATTGAGTTTGACTCAACTTCACACCTTGTAGCACGGGCAAGAACCCTTTCTTTGCCTGATCCATTTTGAACTTTTTCAAAATTTTATCAAGGTATGTGCTTTGTGAAAGTCCTATTAAGCGTCTTTATCTATCTCTATAGATCTTGATGCCCAATATGTAAGCAGCTTCACCGAGGTCTTTCATTGAAAAGTATCCCTTTATGCTATCCAGAAATTCTATATCATTTCCAATTAATAATATGTCATCTACATATAATATCAGAAATGCTACAGAGCTCCCAGTCACTTTCTTGTAAATACAGCCTTCTCCAAAAGTCTGTATAAAACCATATGCTTTGATCACACTATCAAAATGTTTATTCCAACTCAGAAATGCTTGCACCAGTCCATAAATGGATCGCTAGAGCTTGCATACTTTATTAGCACCTTTTGGATCAACAAAACCTTCTGGTTGCATCATATACAACTCTTCTTCCAGAAATCCATTCAGAAATGCAGTTTTGACATCCATTTGCCAGATTTCATAATCATGAAATGCAGCAATAGCTAACATGATTCGGACAGACTTAAGCGTCGCTATGGGTGAGAAAGTCTCATCGTAGTCAACCCCTTGAACTTGTCGAAAACCTTTCGCAACAAGTCGAGCTTTATAGACAGTTACATTACCATCAGCATCAGTCTTCTTCTTAAAGATCCATTTATTCTCAATGGCTTGCCGATCATCGGGCAAGTCAACCAAAGTCCATACTTTGTTCCCATACTAGGATCCCATCTCAGATTTCATGGCCTCTAGCCATTTTGCGGAATCTGGGCTCATCATCGCTTCCTCATAGTTCGTAGGTTCATCATGGTCAAGTAACATGACTTCTAGAATAGGATTACCGTACCACTCTGGTGCGGATCTTACTCTAGTAGACCTGCGAGGTTCAGTAGAAACTTGATCTAAAGTATCATGATCAATATCATTAGCTTCCTCACTAATTGGTGTAGTTGTCACAGGAACCGATTCTTGTGATGAACTACTTTCCAACAAGGGAGCAGATACAGTTATCTCATCAAGTTCTACTTTCCTCCCACTCACTTCTTTCGAGAGGAACTCCTTCTCTAGAAAGGATCCGATTTTAGCAACGAAAATCTCGCCCTCAGATCTGTGATAGAAGGTGTACCCAATGGTCTCTTTTGGGTATCCTATGAAGACGCATTTCTCTGATTTGGGTTCGAGCTTATCTGGTTGAAGTTTCTTCATAAGCATCGCAGCCCCAAATTATAAGAAACGACAACTTTGGTTTCTTGCCAAACCACAGTTCATAAGGCGTCGTCTCAACGGATTTTGATGGTGCCCTATTTAACGTGAATGCGGCCGTCTCTAAAGCATAACCCCAAAACGATAGCGGTAAATCAGTAAGAGACATCATAGATCGCACCATATCTAGTAAAGTACGATTACGACGTTCGGACACACCATTTCGTTGTGGTGTTCCGGGTGGCGTGCGTTGTGAAACTATTCCACATTGTTTCAAGTGTAGACCAAACTCGTAACTCAAATATTCTCCTCCGCGATCAGATTGTCAAAACTTTATTTTCTTGTTACAATAATTTTCCACTTCACTCTGAAATTGTTTGAACTTTTCAAATGTTTCAGACTTGTGTTTCATCAAGTAGATATACCCATATCTGCTCAAGTCATCTGTGAAGGTGATAAAATAACGATACCCACCACGAGCCTCAACATTCATTGGACAACAAACATCACCATGTATGATTTCCAACAAATCAGTGGCTCGCTCCATAGTTCCGGAGAATGGCGTTTTAGTCATCTTGCCCATAAGGCACGGTTCGCAAGTACCAAGTGATTCATAATCAAGTGATTCCAAAAGCCCATCAGTATGGAGTTTCTTCATGCGTTTTACACCGATATAACCTAAACGGCAGTGCCACAAATAAGTTGCACTATCATTATCAACTCTGCATCTTTTGGTTTCAACACTATGAATATGTGTATCACTACTATCGAGATTTAATAAAAATAGACCACTCTTCAAGGGTGCATGACCATAAACGATATTACTCATATAAATAGAACAACCATTATTCTCTGATTTAAATGAATAACCGTCTCGCATCAAACAAGATCCAGATATAATGTTCATGCTTAATGCTGACACCAAATAACAATTATTTAGGTCTAAAACTAATCCCGATGGTAGATGTAGAGGTAGCGTGCCGACCGCGATCACATCGACTTTGGAACCATTTCCCACGCGCATCGTCACCTCGTCCTTAGCCAATCTTCACTTAATCCGTAGTCCCTGTTTTGAGTTGCAAATATTAGCAACAGAACCAGTATCAAATACTCAGGTGCTACTGTGAGCATTAGTAAGGTACACATCAATAACATGTATATCACATATACCTTTGTTTACTTTGCCATCCTTCTTATCCGCCAAATACTTGGGGCAGTTCCGCTTCAAGTGTCCAGTCTGCTTGCAGTAGAAGCACTCAGTTTCAGGCTTAGGTCCAGACTTGGGTTTCTTCTCTTGAGCAGCAACTTGTTTGCTGTTCTTCTTGAAGTTCCCCTTCTTCTTCCCTTTGCCCTTTTTCTTGAAACTGGTGGTCTTGTTAACCATCAACACTTGATGCTCCTTCTTGATTTCTACCTCCGCGGCTTTTAGCATTGCGAAGAGCTCGGGAATAGTCTTGTCCATCCCTTGCATATTAGAGTTCATCACGAAGCTCTTGTAGCTTGGTGGCAGTGATTGGAGAATTCTGTCAATGACACTATCATCAGGAAGATTAACTCCCAGTTGAATCAAGTGATTATTATACCCAGACATTTTGAGTATGTGTTCACTGACAGAACTACTCTCCTCCATCTTGCAGCTATAGAACTTATTGGAGACTTCATATCTCTCAATCCGGGCATTTGCTTGAAATATTAACTTCATCTCCTGGAACATCTCATATGCTCCATGACGTTCAAAACGTCGTTGAAGACCCGGTTCTGAGCTGTAAAGCATGGCACACTGAACTATCGAGTAGTCATCAGCTTTGCTCTGCCAGACGTTCTTAACGTCGTCAGTTGCATCAGCAGCAGGCCTGGCACCCAGCGGTGCTTCCAGGACGTAATTCTTCTGTGCAGCAATGAGGATAATCCTCAGGTTAGGGACCCAGTCCGTGTAATTGCTACCATCATCTTTCAACTTTGCTTTCTCAAGGAGCGCATTAAAATTCAACGGAACAACAGCACGAGCCATCTATCTACAACAAACATAGACAAGCAAAATACTATCAGGTACTAAGTTCATGATAAATTTAAGTTCAATTAATCATATTACTTAAGAACTCCCACTTAGACAGACATCTCTCTAGTCATCTAAGTGATCACGTGATCCAAATCAACTAAACCATGTCCGGTCATCACGTGAGATGGAGTAGTTTCAATGGTGAACATCACTATGTTGATCATATCTACTATATGATTCGCGCTCGACCTTTCGGTCTCCGTGTTCCGAGGCCATATCTGTATATGCTAGGCTCATCAAGTTTAACCCGAGTATTCCGTGTGTGCAACTGTTTTGCACCCGTTGTATTTGAACGTAGAGCCTATCACACCCGATCATCACGTGGTGTCTCAGCACGAAGAACTTTCGCAACGGTGCATACTCAGGGAGAACACTTCTTGATAATTAGTGAGAGATCATCTTAAAATGCTACCATGAATCAAAGCAAGATAAGATGCATAAAGGATAAACATCACATGCAATCAATATAAGTGATATGATATGGCCATCATCATCTTGTGCTTGTGATCTCCATCTTCAAAGCACCGTCGTGATCACCATCGTCACCGGCGCGACACCTTGATCTCCGTCGTAGCATCGTTGTCGTTACGCCATCTATTGCTTCTACGGCTATCGCTACCGCTTAGTGATAAAGTAAAGCAATTACAGGGCGTTTGCATTTCATACAATAAAGCGACAACCATATGGCTCCTGCCAGTTGCCGATAACTTCGGTTACAAAACATGATCATCTCTTACAATAAAATATAGCATCACGTCTTGACCATATCACATCACAACATGCCCTGCAAAAACAAGTTAGACGTCCTCTACTTTGTTGTTGCAAATTTTACGTGGTTGCTACGGGCTTAGCAAGAACCGTTCTTACCTACGCATCAAAACCACAATGATAGTTCGTCAAGTTGGTGCTGTTTTAACCTTCGCAAGGACCGGGCGTAGCCACACTCGATTCAGCTAAAGTGAGAGAGACAGACACCCGCCAGCCACCTTTAAGCACGAGTGCTCGTAACGGTGAAACCGGTCTCGCGTAAGCGTACGCGTAATGTCGGTCCGGGCCGCTTCATCTCACAATACCACCGAACCAAAGTATGACATGCTGGTAAGCAGTATGACTTGTATCGCCCACAACTCACTTGTGTTCTACTCGTGCATATAACATCAACGCATAAAACCTAGGCTCGGATGCCACTATTGGGGAATGTTGTAATTTCAAAAAAAATCCTATGCACACGCAAGATCATGGTGATGGCATAACAACGCGAGGGGAGAGTGTTGTCCACGTACCCTCGTAGAACGTAAGCGAAAGCGTTAGCACAACGCGGTTGATGTAGTCGTACGTCTTCACGATCCGACCGATCCAAGCACCGAACGTACGACACCTCCGAGTTCAGCACACGTTCAGCTCGATGACGATCCCCGGGCTCCGATCCAGCAAAGCTTCGGGGATGAGTTCCGTCAGCACGACGGCGTGGTGACGATGATGATGTTCTATCGGCGCAGGGCTTCGCCTAAACTCCGCAACGATATGACCGAGGTGGAATATGGTGGAGGGGGGCACCGCACACTGCTAAGGAACGATCCGTAGATCAACTTGTGTGTCCTAGGGTGCCCCCCTGCCCCCGTATATAAAGGAGCCAGAGGGGAGGAGGCGGCCGGCCAAGGAGGGCGCGCCAAGGGGGGAGTCCTACTCCCACCGGGAGTAGGACTCCCTTCTTTCCTAGTTGGAGTAGGAGAAGGGGGGAAGGAGGAGGAAGAGGGGAAGGAAAGGGGGGTCGCCGCCCCCCTCTCCTTGTCCTATTCGGACTAGGGAGGGGAGGGGGCGCGGCCCACCTCTTTCCTCCTCTCATATTCTCCCTTATGGCCCATGTAGGCCCAATAACCCCCGGGAGGGTTCCGTTAACCCCCCGGTACTCCGGTAAAATGCCGATTTCACCCGGAACACTTCCGATGTCCAAACATAGGCTTCCAATATATCAATCTTTATGTCTCGACCATTTCGAGACTCCTCGTCATGTCCGTGATCACATCCGGGACTTCGAACAAACTTCGGTACATCAAAACTTATAAACTCATAATAAAACTGCCATCGTAATGTTAAGCGTGCGGACCCCGAGTTCGAGAACTATGTAGATATGACCTAGAACCATTCTCGGTCAATAACCAATAGCGGAACCTGGATGCCCATATTGGTTCCTACATATTCTACAAAGATCTTTATCGGTCAAACCGCATAACAACATACGTTGTTCCCTTTGTCATCGGTATGTTACTTGCCCGAGATTCGATCGTCGGTATCGAATACCTAGTTCAATCTCGTTACCGGCAATTCTTTTTACTCGTTACGTAATGCATCATCCCGTAACCAACTCATTGGTCACATTGCTTGCAAGGCTTATAGTTATATGCATTACCGAGAGGGCCCAGAGATACCTCTCCGACAATCGGAGTGACAAAACCTAATCTCGAAATATGCCAACACAACATGTACCTTTGGAGACACCTGTAGTACTCCTTTATAATCACCCAGTTACGTTGTGACGTTTGGTAGTACCCAAAGTGTTCCTCCGGTAAACGGGAGTTGCATAATCTGATAGTTACAGGAACATGTATAAGGCATGAAGAAAGCAATAGCAATATACTAAACGATCAAGTGCTAGGCTAACAGAATGGGTCATGTCAATCACATCATTCTTCTAATGATGTGATCCCATTAATCAAATGACAACACATGTCTATGGTTAGGAAACATAACCATCTTTGATTAATGAGCTAGTCAAGTAGAGGCATACTAGTGACTATATGTTTGTCTATGTATTCACACATGTATCATGTTTCCGGTTAATACAATTCTAGCATGAATAATAAACATTTATCATGATATGAGGAAATAAATAATAACTTTATTATTGCCTCTAGGGCATATTTCCTTCAGAACCACCTTGGTACATTTTCCTAAACATATTTCTTCCTCTGAAAAAATTCCTGAAATTTTTAGTAACTCAAAATAAAAGTGAATCAAACTAAACAAGATTGATAGCAACTACTCCCACAAGTGCCTAGAGCCTACATCATGCATTGGAATTACTTGGGACCTCATAAATTTGACATGCAAGCTCAAGGATAGGGTCACCTAGGCAGCAAAAATTTGCAATGAATAAAGCACTAGAATAAAAACTAATAGGAGCATTGGAGGAGTCACATACCAAGGAACAATCTCCCAAAGCAGTTTTGTGAATGGAGCTTTGAGCAAGGAGATCGAAAATCGCAGCAAAATGAGCAAGAAATCATGCTTGAGCTGGATGGGGATTTTTTTGGGAGGAAGATGGAGTTTGCAGGTGCAGGAATAATTGGAGGGGGGCCACCGTGGGCCCACAAGGCGGGGGGCGCGCCTAGTAAGGGTGGGCGCGCCCTGGACCTTCATGGCCAGGTGCTTGCCGCCCCTACTGTGTTTTCAGTGCCTAAAATCCTCAAATATTCCATAAAAAATCATACTAAATTTGCTGGGCATTTGGAGAACTTTTATTTTCGGGATATTTTTATTGCATGGATAATTCAGAAAACAGACAGATAATACAATTTTGCTTTACTTATTCTAAATAACATAAAGTAAAAAGAGGGTACAGAAGATTGTGCCTTCTAACTTCATCCATCTCATGATCATCAAAAGGAATCCACTAACAAGGTTGATCAAGTCTTGTTAACAAACTCATTCTAAATAACATGGAACCGGAGAAATTTCGAATAACACTAGGTTACCTCAACGGGAATATGAACATCCCCTATAATAAGAATATCATAATTTTTTCTTGATAGTAGGAAGAGGAAATCCAAAACCTCCAATAATGATAGTTGGAATTTTTCTAATAGAATTGATGCTATGAACTTGAGGTTGTTTCCTCGGAAAGTGTACCGTATGCTCATTACCATTAACATGAAAAGTGACATTGCCTTTGTTGCAATCAATACAGCCCCTACGGTATTCAAAAAGGTTCTACCAAGGATAATCGACATACTATCATCCTCGGGAATATCAAGAATAAGAAAGTCTGTTAAGATAGTGACATTTGCAACCACAATAGGCACATCCTCACAAATACCGGCAGGTATAGCAGTTGATTTATCAGCCATTTGCAAAGATATTTCCGTAGGTGCCAACTTATTCAATTCAAGTCTACGATATAAAGAGAGAGGCATAGCACTAACACCGGCTACAAGATCACATAAAGCAGTTTTAACATAGTTTCTTTTAATGGAGCATGGTATAGTTGGTACTCCTGGGTCTCCAAGTTTCTTTGATATTCCACCTTTAAAAGTATAATTAGCAAGCATGGTGGAAATTTCAGCTTCTGGTATCTTTATTTTATTTGTAATAATATCCTTCATGTATTTAGCATAACGGTTTACTTTAAGCATATCAGTTAAGCGCATACGTAAGAAGATAGGTCTAATCATTTCAGCAAAGCGCTCAAAATCCTCATCATCCTTTGTCTTGGATGGCTTAGGAGGAAAAGGCATGGGTTTCTGAACCCATGGCTCTCTTTCTTTACCGTGCTTCCTAGCAACAAAGTCTCTCTTATCATAACGTTGATTCTTTGATTGTGGGTTATCAAGATCAACAGCAGGTTCAATCTCTACATCATTGTTATTGCTACGTTGAGCATCAACATGAACATTATCATTAACATTATCACTAGGTTCATGTTCATCACCAGATTGTGTTTCAGCATCAGAAATAGAAATATCATTGGGATTCTCAGGTGTGTCTATAATAGGTTCACCAGAAGCATGCAAAGTCCTATCATTTTTCTTTTTCTTCTTTTTAGAAGGACTAGGTGCATCTACATTATTTTTCTGAGAATCCTGCTCGATTCTCTTAGGGTGGCCTTCGGGATACAAAGGTTCCCGAGTCATTCTACCAGTTCTAGTAGCCACTCTAACAGCAAAATCATGTTTATTATTTAATTCATCAAGCAAATCACTTTGAGTTTTAAGTGCTTGTTTAGCTTGAGTGGTAACCATAGAAGCATATTTGCTAATGAGTTTAAGTTCACCTTTAACTCTAGCCATATAATCAATCAAGCGCCCAATCATGTAAGCATTGCTCTTTAATTCTCTACCAACATAAGCATTAAAACTTTCTTGTCTAGCCATAAAATCATCAAATTCATCTAAACATTGGCTAGGAAACTTAGTAGATGGGATTTCAACTTTATCATATCTATAGAGAGAATTTACCTTTACTACCTATGTCGGGTTATCAAGACAATGTGTTTCTTCAATAGGTGGTAGATTAAGACCATGTATTTCTTCAATAGGAGCTAAATTCTTAACATCTTCATCTTTAATACTCTATTCTTTCATAGATTTCTTTGCCTCTTGCATATCTTCAGGACTGAGAAATATAACTCCCCTTTTCTTCGGAGTAGGTTTAAGAATAAGCTCAGGAGTTGGCTCAATTGGCTCAGGAAGAGTACAATTATTTTCATTAGTCAACATATTATTCAATAGTAATTCAGCTTGGTCGATTGTTCTTTCCCTGAAAACACAACCAAGACAACTATCCAAGTGGTCCTTGGAAGCATCGGTTAGTCCATTATAAAAGATATCAAATATTTCATTTTTCTTAAGAGGTTGATCAGGCAAAGCATTAAGTAATCGGAGAAGCCTCCCCGAAGCTTGTGGGAGACTCTCTTCTTCAATTTGCACAAAATTATATATTTCCCTCAAGGCAGCTTGTTTCTTATGAGCGGAGAAATATTTAGCAGAGAAATAATAAATCATATCCTAGGGACTACGCATACAACTAGGATCAAGAGAATTAAACCAAGTTTTATCATCTCCCTTTAATGAGAATGGAAATCTTAAGGATATAATAGTAGCGAGATTTCTCATCATTAGTGAACAGGGTGGCTACATCATTTAACTTAGTAAGATGTGCC
This sequence comes from Triticum timopheevii, assembly GCA_963921465.1. NCBI lineage: Eukaryota > Viridiplantae > Streptophyta > Magnoliopsida > Poales > Poaceae > Triticum > Triticum timopheevii. The sequence continues at coordinate 376,754,096 of OY997270.1, forward strand.
AAAACAGTTCAGATTCATTGCCGTAGAAAGGATCAGATTCGATCAAAGTAATTACTTCAGGATCAATAGAGAATTCATAATCCTTATCAGTAACAAAGATAGGTGAAGTAGCAAAAGCTGGGTCATATTTCATTCTAGCATTCAGAGAGTGCTGCTTCCATTTAGCTAATAACTTCTTAAGATCATATCTATCATTGCAAGCAAGAATAGCTCTAGCAGCTTCTTCATCCACAACGTAACCCTCGGGAACAACATGCAATTCATACTTAGGGGGAGAACCTTCATCATCACTATCTTCAATAATATCATCTTCAATAATTTCATTCTCTCTAACCCTAGCAAGTTGTTCATCTAGAAATTCACCTAATGGCAAAGTAGTATCAATCATAGAAGTAGTTTCATCATAAGTATCATGCATAGCAGAAGTGGCATCATCAATAATATGCGGCCTATCAGAATTCATAGCAGTAGCAAGTTTAGGTGTCGCAAGCTTACTCAAAACAGAAGGAGGATCTAGTGCAGAGCTAGATGGCAGTTCCTTACCTCCCCTCGTAGTCGAGGGAAACATCTTAGTTCTTTCGTCTTTCAAGTTCTTCATAGTGATCAGCAGATATAAATCCCAAGTGACTCAAGGAATAGAGCTATGCTCCCCGACAACGGCGCCAGAAAATAGTCTTGATAACCCACAAGTATAGGGGATCGCAACAGTTTTCGAGGGTAGAGTATTCAGCCCAAATTTATTGATTTGACACAAGGGGAGCCAAAGAATATTCTCAAGTATTAGCAGTTGAGTTGTCAATTCAACCACACCTGGATAACTTAGTATCTACAGCAAAGTATTTAGTAGCAAAGTAGTATGATAATAATGGTAACAATGACAAGAGTAACGATAACATTTTTGTAGTAATTGTAACAATAGCAACGGTAAAGTAAATAAGCAAAACACAATATGTGAAAAGATCGTAGGCATTGGATCAGTGATGGATAATTATGCCGGATGCGATTCCTCATGTAATAGTTATAACATAGGGTGACACAGAACTAGCTGCAGTTCATCAATGTAATGTAGGCATGTATTCTGAATATAGTCATACGTGCTTATGGAAAAGAACCTGCATGACATCTTTTGTCCTACCCTCCCTTGGCAGCGGGGTCCTAATGGAAACTAAGGGATATTAAGGCCTCCTTTTAATAGAGAGCCGGACCAAAGCATTAGCACTTAGTGAATACATGAACTCCTCAAACTACGGTCATCACTGAGAAGTATACCGATTATTGTCACTTCGGGGTTGTCGGATCATAACACATAATAGGTGACTATATACTTGCAAGATAGGATCAAGAACTGGCATATATTCATGAAAACATAATAGGTTCAGATCTGAAATCATGGCACTCGGGCCATAGTGACAAGCATTAAGCATAGCAAAGTCATAGCAACATCAATCTTAGAACATAGTGGTTACTAGGGATCAAACCCTAACAAAACTAACTTGATTACTTGGTAAATCTCATCCAACCCATCACCGTCCAACAAGCCTACGATGGAATTACTCACACACGGTAGTGAGCATCATGAAATTGGTGATGGAGGATGGTTGATGATGACGACGACAATGAATCCCCCTCTCTGGAGCCTCGAACGGACTCCAGATCAGCCCTCCCGAGAGAGATTAGGGCTTGGCGGAGGCTCCGTATCGTAAAACGCGATGAAACTTTCTCTCTGATTTTTTTCTCTGTGAAAAGAAATATATAGAGTTGGAGTTGAGGTCGGTGGACATCCAGGGGGCCCACGAGGAAGGGGGCGCGCCTAGGGGGAGGGGGCACGCCCCCACCCTCGTGGACAAGGTTTGGGCCCCCTGGTCTTTATTCTTTCGCCAGTATTTTTTATATTTTCCAAAAGTAATCTTCGTGGATTTTCAGGTCATTCCGAGAACTTTTGTTTCTGCACAAAAATAATACCATCGCAGTTCTGCTGAAAACAGCATCAGTCCGGGTTAGTTTCATTCAAATCATCCAAGTTAGAGTCCAAAATAAGGGCAAAAGTGTTTGGAAAAGTAGATACATTGGAGACGTATCAGACCTCTCCAAACCCACTTTTATCAAAAAATTCATAAGATTGATCACTCTCCAAATATGTGGGATTATTTTTACGTAAAGTTGACGTCTTCCAAATCCACTTTCAATATTATTGCAAACATTATTATCACTAACATATTCATCACAAGGCTTAAATAAATTTTCAAGATCAAAAGAAGAATCACCCCAATCATGATCATTGCAATAAGTAGCAGACATACCAAAATTAGCATCCCCAAGATTGGTGTTTTGCATATTGTTAGACATTGATACAACTTATAATAACACCATTGCAATCATGCTTTTCATTCAATGAACTATCGGGAATCACATCATAAATTCCTTCTTTTAGCACTTCACCACAATTTTCAGATTCATGAATCTCAAGCAAAACTTCATAAAGATAATCTAGTGTACTCAACTCACTAGCAATTGGTTCACCATAGCTGGATCTTTTAAAAAGAATAGCAAGTGGATGTGGATCAATAAGGTTTTTGGTTTCGGATTAATAACAAAACACACAAGCAAACAAACCAAGAAAGACATAAGGACAACCGAAAAAGAGGGTGAATAAAAACAACAATTTTTTGTGAAGTGGGGGAGATGAAAACGAGAGGCAAATGGCAAATAATGTAAATTGTGAGGAGATGAGATATGTGATTAGGAACCTGGTTGATGTTGATGATCCTACCCGGCAATGGCGCCAGAAATTCCTTTTGATGCCTGCTTGAACTACGTCGATATTTCCCCAAAGACGAAGGGATGATGCAGCACAACGTTGGTAGGTATTTCCCTCAAGGATGAGATCAAGGTTATAGAACTAGTAGGAGAACCAAGCAACACAACATAAACAGCCCGTGCACACAAATAACAAATACTCACAACCCGACGTGTTAAAGGGGTTGTCAATCCCTTTTGGGTAATGATGCCTCAAATTGGCGAGAAGACGTGATAAAGTTGCGATAGATAGGATAAATAGATTGCTAAATAAATAAAGTGCATCAAGGTATTTTTGTATTTTTGATTTAGTAAATCGGCAAATAAAGCAAAGGAAAATAGATCGCAAAGGCAAATATGATGAGAAGAGACCGGTGGGCCGTAGGTTTCACTAATGTCTTCTCTCGAGAAAAATAGCAAGCGGTGGGAAAACAATTATTGTTGGGCTATTGGTAGAACTTCAAATAACCATGATGATATCCTGGCAATGATCATTATATAGGCATCACATCCAAGATTAATAGAGCGACTCCTGCTTGCATCTACAACTAATACTCCACACATCGACTGTTATCCACCATGCATCTTGTGTATTAAGTTCATGGAAAAACGGAGTAATGCAATAAGAACAATGACAATATGTATCCAAGATCTATTTATGTAGAAATGGACCCCATCTTGGTATCCTTCATAGCAACGATACATACATGTCGTTTCCCCTTCTATCACTGGGATCAAGCACCATAAGATCAAACCCATCACAAAGCATCTCTTCCCATTGCAAGATAAATAGATCAAGTTGGCCAAAAAACCTGTAACGCCCCGGATTCGATGCGCCAGGTGTCCGCCAGTTATTCGCCATTGTTGCCATGTCATTTGCTTGCATGTTGCATTTTATCATGTCATCATGTGCATTTCATTTTGCATGCATGTTTGTCTCATGCATCCGAGCTTTTTCCCTGTTGTCCGTTTTGCAATCCGGCATTCCTATGTCATCCGGCGTCCCCTTTTCCCCTTCTCTTGTGCGAGTGTTAAACTTTCTCGGAATGGCCCGAGGTTTGCCAAGCGGCCTTGGTATATCACCGGTAGACCGCCTGTCAAGTTTCGTGCCAATTGTAGTTCGTTTGATACTCCAACGGTTAACCGGGTAACCGTAAAAGCCTCCTTCTCTTTGCAGCCCAAAACCCCTTCAAAGTGGCCCAAAACCCATCTAACTCCCCTCCATGCTCTCGGTCGTTCGATCACGATCGCGTGGCCGAAAACCGTGCTCCATTTGGACTCTCCTAGCTCCCTCTACCTTTTTAAACACCTCCCCCGTCCAAATCCGGGTCCCAAAACCCTAGCCTAGCCTCTCCCCGCGCCGCCGGACGCGTCTCCACCACGCCGGACATGTCCGCTACGCCCGGCCACCTCACTCCGGCGAATCAGACGCCGCCACGTCACCCCGCCGCCGCCCGCAGCCAGTGGCGCGCTGCCACGTGGCCGTCGCCGTCTTTCTCCTCCGCCGCGGCCCGCGGGGCCCGAAGCGGGCCCGCGCGAGCCCGGATCCCGCCGCCGCCTGGCCCATGCTGCGCCGCCGCCCCGCGCCGCCGTTGCGCCTCGTCGCCGGCGCTCGCCCCGCCGCTACCCCGGCCGGCGCTCGCCCCCGCGCCGCCCTGCCTCCCGTCTTCCGCGCCCCGCCTCACCTCCGCCCGGCCCCGTCGCCGCGGGCCGTCGTCTCCGCCGCGCTGGCACCCGGGGCTCGCCGCCCCACCGCCCCGCTCGCCGCCGACCTCCGCCGCCACCGCGCCGGTGCGTCGCCGCTGCCTCCGCCCCGCGGCCTGGATCCGGCCCCGGGAGATCCGGCCGCCCCGGATCCGGCCAGATCCCGGCCTCCCGGTCCCTCCTCCGGCCGCGCCCCGATAGCTCCGGCGCAAACTCCGGCGAGCATCTCCATCGCCGCATGAAAATCCATGCAATCCGAGGTTGACCCCGAAATCCACCAAGTCCCGAAGATATTTTTGCATAATCATGCCATGTTCATCGCATCGTATCTCTGCATCCGTAGCTCCGTTTTGCGCGTGTAATATGTCAAATTGTTTGCCTCGACGAGTAATTCATTACATTCGATTGCATCATTTTCATTTGAGCTCATCTTGATGCCTGAAATGTTGTTGGAAGAGTGCATGTTGATGTTAATCTGCTGAAACTGTTATAACATGCTCATTTGTAATTTTTGCCATGTTTGATGTGTGCATCCTATGTGGTTGATGTCTACATGTGTTTTGATCAATGCTATGCCATCTTTCCAGTGGTGCCAACCTTGTATTTGTGAGTTGTGTGCTGAGTGCATCGAGCTTGTTAAGTAGGGTACTTGCTGTTGCTTTTTTCCTGACAGATTCTGTTATAATTTGTTGCTATGTAAACATGCTTCTACTAGTCATTTCGTGCATTATTCTAGAGATGTTCACTAAGGATGTTTTGTTATACATGTTATGCTCTATCCATTCATGCCCCTGGTTGCATTTATAGACTACTGTAGCTTGTTGTAATCTTGCTCCAAAGTTGCTAAATGATGTTGCTGTCAACCTGTTAACATGAAGTTCAGTTTTGGCCATATGCTTTTCTAGTGATCCATGCACCCTATGAACTTGCTCTTGCCATGCTTATCTTCATAAACATGCCCTCTTACTGTTGGTTGCCTTGCCATGCCATGTATTGCTCTGTGGTGAGTGGTTCAAGCTCACCAACATGCCTACTTATTGTTGTTCCTGCCATGTATGAATCTGTCATATTATTTGCCATGTTTACATGGGTGCCATCATATTTTCTATGCCTTTTTGGCTCATGGTCAGTAAGGGACTCTTGTTATATGCCATTAGTAGATTCATGCCATGCCTTTGTTTGCCATGATAAGTTCCTGTAACATGTTGTTTCACAGCTCTAAACATTGCAACCTGATGTTGTTTCTGCAAAGTCTGAAACTGTTATTATTTGCCATCTTACCATGTGTTTTGGAGCATGTTCAAGTGATTTCTGGAGATAGCTCAGTGTTCATGTTTTGTTATGCTTTACCAGTACTTCATGCCCATGCCTTTTTTTCTTATGTTGGGGTGCTGTAGCTTGTTGTTTTGGATGCCTAGTTGCTGTTATGGACAGATTGTTGTTATAACTTGTATAGTATGCATGTGTTGAACCGTTGCTCCGTTTTGAGTGTGCTCTATATGAAACTTGCTTGATTTTGCATGTAGTTTCATATTATCATGTTGCATCCCTGTTTTGAGGTGTTTGCTTGATGTTTGTATGCATTTTGCATCAATGCCATGTTTAACTTGTTTTGCTCAAATCTTCTAGGCCGTTGCTCCGAACTAAATGAACTTTATATGTAACTTGACTAGAATTTCATGTAGATCCTCTTGGTGCATCTTAACTTGCTGTTTAACAACTTGAACATAAGGTTTATTCAGTTCTGGACCAATTTCGAAATATGCATACGAGGACTTACCGGAATTGTTATATGTTGTTTCCGGCCTCATTTAAACTTGCCTTGATGTGTTGGTCTTGTATGCATCGTCTCTTGCCATGAGTAGCCTCATCTAGCTTTCTCATGCATCATGCTTGTTGTGCATCATGTCTTGTTCATGTGTGGTGTGTTCACTATGTTGTGTGCTTCTTCTCGATAGTTCCCGTTTCATTGCGATCGTGAGGATTCGTTCGTCTACGTGTGGTTCATCTTCGTGGCTTCATATTCTTCATGGACTCGTTCTTCTTCCTTGTGGGATTTCAGGCAAGATGACCGCTACCCTGGATCTCACTACTATCATTGCTATGCTAGTTGCTTCGTTCTATCGCTTTGCTGCGCTACCTATCATTTGCTCTTCAAGCCTCGCAAATTGCCATGAACCTCTAACCTTTGACACCCTTCCTAGCAAACCGTTGTTTGGCTATGTTACCGCTTTTCTCAGCCCCTCTTATAGCGTTGCTAGTTGTAGGTGAAGTTGAAGATTTCTCCATGGTGGACAGGATTATGTTGGGATATCACAATATCTCTTATTTAATTAATGCATCTATATATTTGGTAAAGGGTGGAAGGCTCGGCCTTATGCCTGGTGTTTTGTTCCACTCTTGCCGCCATAGTTTCCGTCATACCGGTGTTATGTTCCCGGATTTTGCGTTCCTAATGCGGTCGGGTGATTTATGGGACCCCCCTGACAGATCGCTTTGAATAAAACTTGTCCAGCAAGGCCCAACCTTGGTTTTACCATTTGCCTCACCACCACCTACCTTTCCCTTGGGAGTAATTAACCCAAGGGTCATCTTTATTATAGCCCCCCCGGGCCAGTGCTTGTCTAAGTGTTGGTCCGAACTGAGCAGCCTGCGGGGCCACCTCGGGGAAACTCGAAGTCTGGTTTTACTCATAGCTTGACTTATCCGGTGTTGCCCCGAGAACGAGATATCTGCAGCTCCTATCGGGATTGTCGGCGCATCGGGCGGCTTTGCTGGTCTTGTTTTACCATTGTCGAAATGTCTTGTAAACCGGGATTCCGAGACTGATCGGGTCTTCCTGGGAGAAGGAATATCCTTTGTTGATCGCGAGAGCTTATGATGGGCTAAGTTGGGACACCCCTGCAGGGTTTAAACTTTCGAGAGCCATGCCCACGGTTATGTGGCAGATGGGAATTTGTTAATGTCCGGTTGTAGATAACTTGACACCTGATTTGAATTAAAACGCATCAACCGTGTGTGTAGCCGTGATGGTCTCTTCTCGGCAGAGTTCGGGAAGTGAACACGGTTTCTGGGTTATGTTTGACATAAGTAGGTGTTCAGGATCACCTCTTGATCATTGCTAGCTTCACGACCGTTCCTTTGTTTCTCTTCTCACTCTCATTTGCGTATGTTAGCCACCATATCATGTTTAGTCGCTCCTGCAACCTCACCACTTTACCCCTTCCTTTCCCATTAAGCTTTGCTAGTCTTGTTACCCATGGTAATGGGATTGCTGAGTCCTCGTGGCTCACAGATTACTACAACAACAGTTGCAGGTACTGGTTTATGCGATGATCATGACGCGAGAGCGATGCTTGCTTGCGTTGAGTTCTTCTTCTGCTTCTTCGATCAGGGGATAGGTTCCAGGTCGGCACCCTGGGCTAGCAGGGTGGATGTTGTTTGAGTTTCTGTTTGTGATTCATCTGTAGTTGGATGGTGCTCTTATGTAAGATGATGTATTGTTGTATTCGTGTGGCATTGTTATGCCTCTTGTATGTATCCCCACTATTATGTAATGTTGATGTAATGATATCCACCTTGCAAAAGCGTCTTCAAGATGCGCTTCTATCCTTGGTGGAACCTTCGAGTTCCTTTAGGATAGGGTCGCATCTTGGGCGTGACAAAACCCAAATATCAGAGATGAAATACGAGGCTATAAGCAATCATGCATATAAGAGATCAAAGAAGAATCAAATAACTTTCATGGATAAAAACATAGATCTGATCATAAACTCAAAGTTTGTCGGATCCCAACAAACACACCGCAAAAAGGCTTACATCATATGGATCTCCAAGAAACCATTGTATGATAATCAAGAGAAAGAGAGGAAGCCATCTAGCTACTAACTACGGACCCGTAGGTCTACAAAGAATTACTCACGCATCATCAGAGAAGCACCAATGGACATGATGAACCCCTCTGAGATGGTGCCTAGATTGGATCTGGTGTTTCTAGAACTTGCGGCGGCTAGAATTGATTTTTGTTGTATCTCCTAGGGTGTCTAGAATATTGGGGTATTTATAGAGCAAAGAGGCGGTGCGGGAGGCCACCGAGGTTGGCACAACCCGCCGGGGCACGCCTGAGCCCCCAGGCGCTTCCTGGTGGGTTGTGCTCCCCTCGTAGCGCCCCTAGGTGCTTTCTTGGCCCACTGTATGTCTTCTGGTCCAAAAAAGATCCACAAAAATTTTCACTGCGTTTGGACTCCGTTTGGTATTGATTTCCTGTGATGTAATAACAAGCAGAAAACAGCAACTGACACTGGGCACTATGTCAATAGGTTAGTACCAAAAATGATATAAAATGGCTATAAAATGGTTGTATAACATCCAAGAATGATAATATAATAGCATGGTACAATCAAAAACTATAGATACATTGGAAACGTATCACTGATAACGGGTTATCATATCCAAAATCAGACTCGATAGCTTAACTTCGACCCGTTACGGTTGATGCCACGAGTTGGTTACCCTTGAGGAAAACACTTCCATGACGTGTAATTTTTCGTCATGGAAGTGGACACTTCCATAATGATAATTTCAGTATTGTCATGGAACACTTCTACGACAGCACATGTATGAATATCTTGATTCTGTTATAAAATCATCATGGATGTGCATGCATTACAGAAAACGCGACCTACTATGACAAACACGTATCATCATGAAAGGTTTTTTTTGTAGTGACTACATTCAAACCATGTCTGGCGGATACTGTCTTCCGCAAAGGACGTGGCCCTGGAAAGCTTGATCTCGGCTGCAATGACAGTGTCTTCGGTGGCTTGTTCTACCTCACACATGGTCCCTTCGGCGCGCATCATCGCATTGGAGATCTTGGACGCTGCCTCAATCTCCACCTCAGCAACGGTGTGGCGAATCTCTTGTAATCTTGGCTCGAGTTCATCAATCTCGCGTTGCATGTCTACCACTGGGCAGCGGGCTGCCACTCAAAGCTCGTAGACTCACTCTAAGAGGTAGTCACACTCGTGGCCTACCTCGTCTATTTGACAAAGGACCTCGACAACGCGGTCCTCCTATGTGTCGCTGAGGCGCCGTTAGTGTGAGGCCTGTTCACAGTTGCTATCGCCCATCTCCTCGGCCATCGGTTTATGTTTCCTCGATGATGAGCCGAGTGCCTGACCCAGCACTGTTGATTAGGGGGATGGATTTGACGCAACATCGGCTGGTGCTGGGTCGGGGGCAAGTGGGTTGGGTTTGGTCGGGCTCGACATAGGGTGGTCCTTGTGACCTATGCGGCATGTCGCCGACCATGGTGATGTGGAGGCGGTAGGGGACATGTCCACCATTGTCGAGGGAATTGGGGTTGTGGGATTTTCTCTAGGATTCATTGGTACTGTTGATGGAACCACTCCTTATATTCAGCAATTGCCTAGTGTGGACCGGTGCGAACTTGAACCAGTGGGAACATAGTGGAGGTGGTTGAAAAGGGATGCAAGGAGGTATACATAGGTGAGGCATCCATCATCCATCCGACGGTCGAAAGGGTACTAAATTAGCTAATTCCTTAATACAATTTACAATCAAAGAAATTCAACACTTATTTGAATAGCATGGATGGTAGTGCCACTAATGCTACAAACGTAATGATCATAGTTGGCCCACTAATATCATGGGCTTTAACAGGCCGAAAGCTTTGTAGAGGCATCAACGGGCCGAATTATACGACAGGCCTTTAATAGGCCCAAAGTCACGTTGGGCTGAATTGTTGCCACATTTATCACGGGCCGTTAGAGGGCTGGATGTCGTGTCAGACCATATATGGCCCATGGGCAGCATGGGCCATTCCCAGGCCGAAAGACACACCGGGCTAAAATGGGCCCATGTCTACATCGGGCCTCTAACATGCCGTGTCACTAGGCCGTAATTGGGCCCAAATATTCGGCGAACAATTAATGGGCCAGATCTGGCTTCAGGCCATAAATTGGCCATGTTTAAATAGTCAGTTACTCGGCTGGCCCACTAGTACCCGAGTAAACACTACTGGCCTTTGACTGGGCCGACCTTTTTAACCTATATGGGCCTTGGTTTGGCCCTGCCACGTGTGGACGTATCTTAGGCATGTCTCCTCCATTGGACGGACGAAATCTGACCCACCTAGGAGCTGACACGTGTTTCCTCCAGCCAATGATGATTTTACATGTGGAAAATCCCCATTGGTCCAGGCTATTAACGGGTTATCGGATCCAAACTGAAACCCGATAGCTTAATGGCGACCCGTTACAGTGGATGCCACATGTCGGCCACCCTTGACGAAAGCACTTCGATGACGCGCAATTTATCGTCATGGAAGTGGACACTTCCATGATGATAATTTTGGTAATGTCATGGAACACTTCTACGACAACACCTGTACAATTATCTTGATTCTATCATAAAATCGTCATGAATGTACATGCATGACAAAAGACGTGACCTAGTGTGACAAACACGTATCATCATGGAAGTGTATTTTTTTGTAGTGACTCAATGTGATCTTTGATCACTAAAATGAAAATGAAGAGTCTTGATCTATATGTTGTTATGAATTGCCAAAACCACCCGGGGATTAGTTGCACTTTCAATCTCCCCCTTTTTGGTAATTGATGACAACATATAGATCAAAGCTTTGACAAATCATAATATGAATGAAATACATCATCACTTTGAGAAGTATGTGATAAGCAAGAGCTCCCCCTAAATTTGTGTATTATTTAAAATTTGCGTTTGAATGCAAATGCACAATTGATTAGGATCATGGGTCACTCTTCCATGTCACATACATCTTGGTGGAGCGCACAAAATGATAAGCTATAAATAACATGCACGCATCACCAAGGATAAACATGATTCAACATACATAAGTATCATAGATATCATCAAGAAAGCACACATCAAAGCAAGGTATGATCAACCACATGATCACAAGAGTATCTCACACACATAACACAAATATTGTAGCATGCATGAAACAAGCAAATGATCAAAGCAAATGCTCAAAGTAGCAAGAGAGGTAACAAAAAGCAAAACACACACTCTCTCGAAGCCTAATAATCTATACACTTTCTCCCCCTTTGGCAACAAGTTACCAAAAAACTTGAAAATGCATAGTGCTATGCACCACTCTAGGCACGACCTCCGGGAGCTCCTGAAGATGTCTTCAAATTCTAGCCTCAGGGGAAGGTGCTCTTTGTCAAGAAGATATGTCCCTGTCCCCATCTTGGAGTTGATTAGTGTCTGTATGGGAGGGGCATATCCACATGATCTCTTCTAATCAGCTGCAATTCTCTTCACTGTTTCAACAATCAGGCTCATCACCTTGAATTTCTGTGGCACATCAAACAAATGAAGCAAGTTGATTGAATGGCCACGAGTCATCCTATGATCTCCTGACTTGGGCAACAGAGTGTGCCTCAAGATGGTGTTGATGGTGGTCAAACCTGCCAACAGATAGTATATAGACCCAAACTTATGAATCTCCAAGGCTTTATCAGGAAATTCCTTGTACATATTTGCTGAGTTGTGATCCTTCCTTGGTTCGGCATATACATCGATGTCATTTTCATCCTCCTCAGGGGCATTGATCAACTTGGCACATTCAGAAACTGTTGATTGATACTTGGTTCCTTCTGTCATCCAGACAATCTTGCCATCTAGATAGAAATGAGCAGCGGAGTAGAATTGCATAATCATTTGATCATTGCACTTTGTCAATTTCTGACCAACAAACTTGTCGACTCCATTCATCTTGAAGCTCTCATGCACACATGGTATGTAGTCCTCATTGTCATCAACGTATGTCCAGTCAGCCCATCTCATGTCACACACTATGGGCTTCTTGTCCAATAAGACTGTCTCATAGAAGTCCTACTGTTCCTTAGTGTGGAAAATGATAATCTACAGTAGTCCTTCTCCTTGTGGCATATGGATCAGTCTGTCTCCATAATCTCACACTTGCATCCGTCCTATCCTTCATGTTCTTAGCGACAGGATGATCATCACTATGATCAGGAATGTTTGGCTTTAACTTTCTGAGCACTTGCTGCTCTTCAACCTCTTGAACTTCTTGCACTGGGGCCTTGTTCTTCTCAGTAGCCAGGATGTTTCTGGTGGATCTCTTGGGTGTAGAAGGTTTTGAAGCTTGAGCTTTAGTTGGAGGCTTGGGGGCAGACTTGGGCTTAGGTGGAGCAGCCCCTGATCTTATAGCATCCCCCATGAGCTTTTGAGTTTTTACAGCAAGTCAAACTGGCTCTTTTTCCTCCTTTTCAGAATCTCTCATCATGGAAGGCTGCAAATTACTTTGGCCAAAGTCTTCCTGACTCTCTCCTTCCCCTTCTTTCCTATAGCAGCCTCTTCCTCTCTTGGTTCAAGAGTGAACTCCATGGTTTCTTGACTGGAGGCTCTGGCTTTAGACATGGGCTTCCTCTTGGTAGGAGCCTTCACCTTCATTCCAGGCTTGGTGGCACCAGCAGCAACATACTCTTTCTTGAGCACTTTGTTCTTTGAGGTCACTGTCGGTGTCAAAACCGACGGATCTCAGGTAGGGGGTCCTGAACTGTGCGTCTAGGCGGATGGTAACAGGAGACAAGGGACACGATGTTTTTACCCAGGTTCGAGCCCTCTCGATGGAGGTAAAACCCTACTCCTGCTTGATTAATATTGATGATATGGGTAGTACAAGAGTGGATCTACCACGAGATCGAGGAGGCTAAGCCCTAGAAGCTAGCCTATGGTATGATTGTTGTAATGGTTGTTCCTCCTACGGACTAAAACCCTCCGGTTTATATAGACACCGGAGAGGGCTAGGGTTACACAGAGTTGGTTACAATGGTAGGAGATCTTCATATCCGTATTGCCAAGCTTGCCTTCCACGCCAAGGAAAGTCCCATCCGGACACGGGACGAAGTCTTCAATCTTGTATCTTCATAATCTTGGAGTCCGGCCATTGATGATAGTCCTGCTATCCGGACACCCCCTAGTCCAGGACTCCCTTAGTAGCCCCCGAACCAGGCTTCAATGACGACGAGTCCGGCACGTATATTGTCTTCTTCGTTGCAAGGCGGGTTCTCCTCCAAATTCCATGTGCCTGCCGAATAGTGTCCGGCTTCCTTACAAATGTTGCGCTCCTTGGCTTCCACGCCCAATAATGGCCCTCTTCCACGTGTCGCACGAATGCGAAAGGCCAAGGTATTTTTATATTTTACCCCCTAGCTGCGCAAATAATCTACCTATAAGAGAGGCAAGAATCCAGATCCAAATCACACCATCTTCCTTCCGTGAGTACTCATCAGAGCGCTTGTGACCAAAAATCCATTCCATCATGGACCGTCGACGCGGCTCCTCCTCTCGCGCTCCTAGCCCTCAGCCAGGATATTGGAGGAGATGTTCAGTCCCGCACAACGAGCTGGTGACGCTCCAAGCGGAGGGATACCTTCCTCCGGCCTTTATGGTCCCGGTCCGAGCCGGGCTGGCCACCTACAAAGGTGGAAAGCAAGCGGAGGCCACCCCTAGTCCTTCCAAAGGAGAGCGGGTGTGCTTCGTCCGTTATCTAATAAGGGGGCTCGGATTTCCCATACATCTGTTTCTCCTAGGGCTTCTGGAGTTCTACGGACTCCAGCTTCATCATCTCATGCCCGCCTCTATTCTGCACATCGCAGGTTTCATTGCTCTTTGCGAGCTGTTCCTGGGCATCGAGCCCCATTTTGCGCTGTGGAAGAGACTATTTTGCCTCGTACCCCGTTCTCACGAGGGGTCAATATATCAAGTGGGCGGAGCCGAAATATGGCGCATCGCCGGGACCGGATATCTATCCGGAACCCCAAAAAGGCGTCCGAAGACTGGCCCTCAGAATGGTTTTATGTGGAAGATGCTCCACTGCCGGACCCAGTTCGGATCGGCCTCCCGGAGTTCGGCAAGGCTCCTCTGAAGAAACGCCTAAGTTGGCGCCCGCGGAGCCCTCAACAGGAGGAAGACACGAGCGTCCATTATTTCACGGGCCGGATAAGGTTGCTGGCCCATTCCGGATTGACCATGACTGGAGTCATGGCCACGTGCATTATGCGAGGGGTGCAGCCGCTCCAATATAGGGGCCACCCCATGTGGGATTTCAACGGGGAGAATGACGCCACCCGTCATGGCCACAAGGGGCCGGGATCGGCCGCGGTATGGTGAAGATCCTGTTCGGCCTGTACAAGGGGGAGAAGGAGGACTTCCTCCAGACGAGCCCATTGAATGGGTTCTCCATGAATAACCCTCAGAGCTGGGTAAGCGGACGTTTATTCATCCGACCCGTGCTTTCAAAGTTAAGTGCCTTACTTTATGATTTTGACGCAGGAACTGCGTCGGGATGTGGAGGGCATACACAGTCCGGCTCCACAACCCGAGGACCCGGGAAGATCCCTTGACCCGGCCTCCGAAGAGGATCTGGACATAAAGGTGGAGCTAATTGATGGGGTGTTCCACCAACTCAGCATGGACAATGCTCTAGTCGCCATTACGGCTGACTACCCCGGCTTATCTCCGGCTTCCCAGGTAATTATGACCGGAGTCCTGACACCATTACCACGTCCTTGTGTATTTCTGAGGTGACTTCAAGGCGGGAAGCCGAACCCGCGGCAGCTGACCAACAAGGGTCAGTCCGGCCCAGTAGGCGGAAGAGGGGTGCGGTGCGAATCGAAATGTCACCGCAACGGTATAGCTCGCGACTGTTGTTGAGGAAAAAGATTCTTAGGAGGTGTATTAATGCTCATGACTTTTCCAGGAGAAAGAGCGCTCGCCGGATTGTGCCCGGAGAGGTTGCCAACCAAGCCTCCGCCAACCAGGCTCCAATACCTAGTCTGGAGGGGGAGGCAAGCGCAAGGCGCGAGCCGGATACTCCTCCAACGAAGGATGCCGACAGGCTGTCCGCCACCAGGTCTGAGGTGGAGAGCGCCATGAATCATAGGCGCCGCCGGACAGTTCTTCATGATGCGTGTTTCTCCCCAGAGGCGTTGAATGCCTTTAACGCGGGAGACGTGCACCTCCGTGCCGCTCAAGATGGTTTAACCAGAGCCACGGAGCAGTATGTAAAAGACATACGGGTAAAGGATTTTAATAGTTGTATATGCCAGTAGCCCCCGAGACTTAAAGTAGTTAAAATAACTGATTTAAGGATCATTTGATATGCAGGATCTCACAGAGAAGAATGCCCAATTGTCTCAGGAGCTACAAGGGTGCAAGGCCCAACTTGAGGCCGCACTAGCCGCCGCAGGAGGACACACCGAGAACCCTCCGGTAACACATATTTCAAAAAGATAAGCAGTGTGCGGCGTGCGTATAAGTCTGACAATAATATTGCAGATGTTGCCGGATTTGATCCGGACAAGCAACAGCTACTGCGCCAGCTGAAGGCCAGCGAGAGGGTGCTTATGAAGGTGCAGCAGGAGAGGAACAAACTCCAAGATGCCCACACCCAGCTTGGAGAAGAGCTATAAGGTGTTCGGGCCCAGCTGTCTGGCTCCGTGAAGGAGAATCAGCGGCTTCGTCGTGGCATCTATAGTAGGTGCTTGAGCAAACTCTTTTGAAAAGAAGAGTTCAGCGAGGAAGTCAATTGACAGAAATATGTCTGTAGGTGTGCTCACAGGTCGCCCTGCGGAGGAAATGCCCGGTTCAACGGGTGACCAACTTCCCGAGCTGGTGCAACTACTCGAACGTGTTCGGCAGGTGATGAGTGGTGTCGTCCAGGCCTTATGGCCGTCCGTCTCCCTACACGAGGGCCTTGGAGAGCTTGCGGAGAAGCTTCAGGGAGCACGGCAGCGCTTCCATTTATGGAAGATATCGACATGCCGTCAAGGTGCCAGGGAGGCCTGGGGCATGGTGAAGACGCGGTACAAGAAGGCGGATCCAAACCACATGGCCGAGGTCGGACCTGTGGGGCCCGACGGGAAGGAGATCCCTGTGAGCTTAGATTACGGCCAAGTAGAGTTGGCCGCTAAGTATTCCCAACGGGACTGTAAATTAGACAGCCTGTTAGACGGGATTGAGGAGGAGTACAGTCAGTCGATTTGACGATGTATTTTAAATGACATGTAAAATGCCTTCTAGCCAGATTTAGATCGTTTGTCTTTGCCGACCTTTTCGCTTGAACCTCGGGACCCTAGAGTCCGGAGTGTGTCCGAATACCTTCTCGGTGATGAAAAAACCGGGGCATGCGTGGAGACCAGGCGTAAGGGTCATTAGTGCTTTATCAGACAAGTGCCCAACTAGTTATGTTATATTACATGGTTAGTAACAAACATCTTCTAGGGAGAATAGTTCCGTTAAGGGTTCCTTTCCCTAGGAGGCATGCCCTAAAGTGCATGTTCGGACTGCGAAAAGAGCAGGAAAACATCTGGGGGTAGATAAATAAGTAGGTAAAAAATCATCTTTCAAGTCACCGACCGAATATTCCCTTAAGAACGCTAGCTTTCGGCTTCACCCAGTCTGAGATACACATCCAGCTGACCCGGCAGTAACAATCGCAGAGGTGCTCCCTTTACCTCCTAGCCGAACAATCGGGAACGTAGGGGTAAGCACAGTAGCCAGGCAACCCAGCTTGGCCAAAACTTAAGTCATATCGATGCATATAATGGTGAATAAAAGGTACATGCGGAAGTTTGACACATGTGTTGGGCATAAAGCCCGTATAAGTAAGCTTCTGTTAAAGAAGCCCCCAGGTATAATGAGTGTGGGTAGCACATCAAGCATGTGCGAACAATGCACACATCGGCCCTCAAGGGCTTTATGAAAAAGGTGGGAGAAAAGAGAGAAACAAAAGACAGCTGAAGTGTAAAAACGTGGACGGAGGAAGGAGAGAAACTCTGAGTCCGGCGCTAGGCGTAGAATCTTCGGAGGCAGGCTGCGTTCCATGGGTTCGGCTCGAGTCGGTTGTCCAATGTGTTTTGCAGATGGTATGCTCCGCCGGTCAGAACTTGGTCGATGATGAAGGGACCTTCCCATTTGGGCTTGAGTTTGTCCTTTTTCTTGTCCGGCAGGCGTAGAACTAGTTCGCCAACATTGTAAGTCTTGGCTCGTACCTCTCTGCTTTGATATCTTCGAGCCTGCTACTGATAGAATGCGGAACGAGCCTTGGCCACGTCGCACTCCTCCTCTAATGTGTCCAAGCTGTCCTGCCAATCCAACTCGGCTTCTCTTCCTTCGTACATGCGCACTCGAGGTGAGTCATGAATTATGTCGCAGGGCAAAACTGCCTCTGCGCCGTATACCATAAAGAATGGTGTGAACCCGGTAGTATGGTTTGGCGTGGTCCGCAGCCCCCAGAGTATGGAGTCGAGCTCCTCTACCCAATGCGTGTTAGATTCCGTAAGGGACCGCACTAATCTGGGTTTGATGCCTCTCATGATTAGACCATTTGCTCGTTCAACTTGACCGTTGGTTTGAGGGTGATAGACTGGAGCGTAGTCGAGCTTAATGCCCATATTTTTGCACCACAGTTTAACCTCGTCGGCCGTGAAGTTCGTGCCGTTATCGGTGATGATGTTGTGGGGGACACCGTAACGGTGTACTACCCCGGATATGAAGTCTATCACAGGTCCGGATTCGGCCGTTTTAACTGGCTTGTCCTCTATCCATTTGGTGAATTTGTCTACCATGACCAATAGGTATTTTTGCTTGTGGGTTTCCCCTTTAAGGGGTCCAACCATGTCAAGCCCCCAGACCGCAAACGGCCAGGTGATGGGTATAGTTTTGAGGGCGGTGGGTGGCATGTGGCTCTGATTAGCAAAGAGCTGACAACCGACGCATCGTTGGACTAAGTCCTGAGCATCTGCCCGGGCCGTCGGCCAATAAAATCCTGTACAGAAGGCCTTACCTACAAGGGCCCGGGCTGCAGCGTGGTGTCCGCCTAGTCCGGCATGAATTTCAGCCAGAAGGTTTCGCCCTTCCTCTTCGGAGATACACCTTTGAAGGACTCCAGTTGCGCTTTTCTTATAAAGTTCCCCCTCGTGGACCTTGTAGGCTTTAGATCGCCGAACTATGCAGCGGGCCTCATTTTGGTCTTCGGGAAGTTCCTGCCTAATTAAGTAGGCTAGGAATGGTTCCGTCCACGGGGCAATGACTGCCATTATTTCGTGGGCGGAAGGTGTTATGTCATTGGCTGAGCCACCGGTTGTGTCAGAATGTTCGGTGTTGGGCTGTGTGGTTGGTTCTGGATTGTTATTTCCGGACTCCTCTTCCCATACTATGGATGGCTTAAAGACCCGCTCCAGGAAGATGTTTGGAGGGACGGCGTCGCGTTTTGCGCCGATGCGTGCCAACACGTCGGCTGCCTAGTTATTATCCCGGGCTACATGGTGGAATTCGAGTCCTTTGAACCGAGCTGACATTTTTAAGATGGCATTACGGTAGGCTGCCATTTTCGGATCTTTGGCATCGAAGTCTCTGTTTACTTGTGGTATTGCAAGGTTTGAATCCCCGCGTACCTCGAGGCGTTGAATGCCCATGGAGATTGCCATCCGGAGACCGTGTAGAAGGGCCTCGTATTCGGCTGCGTTGTTGGAGTCTGTGTACATTATTTGAAGTATGTATTGGACTGTGTCTCCGGTTGGGGACGTTAAAACGACGCCAGCCGCCAAGCCGGCCAACATTTTAGAGCCGTTGAAATGCATGATCCAATTGGAGTATGCGCCATACTCTTTAGGGAGTTCGGCTTCAGTCCATTCAGCGACGAAGTCAGCCAAGACTTGCGACTTTATAGCTCGCCGCAGTTTGTAGGTTATGTCAAATGATAAGAGCTCAATGGCCCATTTTGTAGTCCTGCCCGTCGCGTCGCGGTTTTTTATGATGTCGTTGAGGGGTACTTCGGAGGCTACTGTTATTGAACACTCTTGAAAATAGTGTCACAGCTTCCGGGATGCCATGAACACCGCGTATGCTATCTTTTGATAATGCTGGTACCGGGACTTGCAGGGAGTTAAAATAGTGGATACGTAGTACACTGGTTTTTGAAGAGGGAATTTATGCCCTTCTGTTTCTCGTTCGACGATGAGCACCGCGCTTACAACTTGATGTGTTGCCGCGATGTATAACAACATTGGTTCGCCCAGGTTAGGCGCGGCCAGGACCGGATTTGTTGCCAATATGGCCTTTATTTCTTTGAGTCCGGCAGTGGCAGCATCCGTCCACTTGAAGTGTTCGGTGCACCCGAGGAGGCGATAGAGGGGCAATGCCTTTTCTCCCAAA
Organism: Triticum timopheevii; assembly: GCA_963921465.1. Classification (NCBI taxonomy): domain Eukaryota; kingdom Viridiplantae; phylum Streptophyta; class Magnoliopsida; order Poales; family Poaceae; genus Triticum; species Triticum timopheevii. The sequence goes on from OY997270.1 coordinate 376,773,851, forward strand.
CGGGAGATGAAGCGGCTTAGAGCCGCCATGCATCCAGTCAATTTTTGTATTTGTTTGAGGTCTTTTGGAATATCCAGCTGTGACAGAGCTCGGATCTTGGCTGGGTTTGCTTCAATTCCTCTACCGGATACAATGAAGCCCAGGAGCTTTCCGGTTGGTACGCCGAAAACGCATTTTTCCTGGTTCAGCTTAATGTCATATGCTCGGAGGTTGTTGAATGTGAGCCTCAAATCGTCTACTAGAGTTTCGACGTGTTTGGTTTTGACGACCACGTCGTCTACGTATGCCTCTACTATTTTGCCGATCTGGGTAGCCAGACATGTCTGAATCATGCGCTGATATGTTGCGCTGGTGTTTTTGAGTCCGAAGGGCATCATGTTGAAGCAGAATGGTCCGTATGGAGTAATGAATGTCGTTGCGGCTTGGTCCGCCTCCACCATCTTGATTTGATGGTAGCCGGAGTATGCGTCGAGGAAGCACAATGAATCCCGCCCTACAGTAGCATCAATTATTTGATCGATGCGGGGAAGGGGGAAAGGATCCTTTGGGCAAGCCTTGTTGAGGTCTTTAAAATCGACACATAGGCGCCAGGATTTGTCCTTCTTTGGTACCATTACCAGGTTTGCTAGCCAGTCCGGATGTTTGATGTCTCTGATGAATCAGGCTTCCAATAGTTTGGCCTGCTCCTCTCCCATTGCCTGTCTTTTGGGTTCGGAAAATCGCCGAAGAGCCTGTTCGACTGGCTTGAATCCTTTTAGGATGTTTACGCTGTGTTCTGCCAATCTGCGTGGGATTCCTGGCATATCAGAAGGGTGCCAGGCAAAGATGTCCCAATTCTCTTGAAGGAATTCTCGTAGTGTAGCGTCTACATCAGGGTTTAACTGTGCCCCAATGGAGGCCGTCTTTGTTGGGTCCGTTGGACGGACCCGGAATTTGACTATTTCGTCCGCTGGTTTAAAAGAGGTGGACTTGGATCTCTTATCGAGTATCACATCATCCCTGTTCACCCTAGAGCGCAGCGCAGTGAGTTCCTCCGCCGCTAGGGCTTCGGATAGTGCCTCTAGGGCTAATGTGGCTGTCTTGTTTTCGGTGCAGAGTGCTATGTCCGGATCACTGGCAAGGGTGATGGTTCCATTGGGCCTGGGCATTTTAAGCTTCATGTACCCGTAATGGGGTATGGCTTGGAAAATTGTGAATGCCTCTCGTCCTAATAAAGCGTGATATCCGCTGGTGAACGAGGCCACTTGGAACGTGACCTCTTCGGACCTGTAATTGTCCGGCGAGCCGAACACCACATCAAGTGTGATTTTTCCTGTGCAGTGTGCTTCCCGGCTATGGATTATTCCTCTAAAAGTTGTGCTGCTTCGCTCAATGCGGCTCCAGTCTATTTCCATTTTTTGAAGGGTTTCCTCATAGATGAGGTTTAATCCGCTGCCGCCATCCATGAGTACCTTGGTAAGACGAAAGCCGTCCACTATTGGACTGAGGACCAATGCGGCTGGTGCTCGGGCTGTTCGGAATTTAGGTTCGTCGCTGGCGTTGAAGGTGATGGCCGTGTCGCTCCATGAATTTGTTGTTGCTACTTGGTAGACTTCGGCGAGGCTGCGGATTGTTCTTTTCCGCATATTATTTGATGCGGAAGTCTCGAAGACTGTTAATACCGTACTGGTACTGTTGGGGTGGGTCTCCGGGGCTAGAAGCTCTTCACCACTTTTGGCCACCTGCCGCAGTATCCAACATGCTCGAAGGCTATGAGTTGGAGTGGCGCTCTCTGTACTATGAATTTTACAGGGTCCGCTGAGCCATCCCTCCAGTACGGTTCCGTGCCCTTTATGGGGTTTTTGCTTTTTGGTTCTTGTCCTGGGTGCCTGAGCATGGTGCGCCCTTTTGTTTTGGACTAGGGTTGTGTTCGGAGCCGGATTGTCCCAAAACTTAGTTTCAGTTTTCCGGACACTCTCCATCGCACAGTATTTTCGTACTATGGATGCCAGGTCGGCAAAGCGTGTAATTTCGTGACGACTTACGGCATTCAAGATTCCCTTGTCCGTGCAATTGTTGCAAAAAATTGAAATTGTGTTTTCCTCACGGCAGTCCTTTATCCTGTCCATAACCAGGAGGAATCTGGCCCAGTAATGATGTACGGTTTCAGCGGGCTCTTGCCGGATTTGAGATAGATCGCATATGTTTGGGTGGGTGGGTGGAATTGAGTCCGGAACCCTGCCCATCTTGAGGCTCAAGGGCCGAAAAGTTTCCGAATTTGGAAACTTGGATTGCTGGACGTTGTCCGACGAGTCTGGTCCGCTGCCTGACTTTAGGTTCAGTACTTGATCGACGTCGGTCCCTCCGCGGGAATCCGGCATGGAGGGTTCGGGAGTTCAGACATAACTAGTTTTTAATACAGAAGAAGAGTCGCCGCTTTGTTCCTCTACCACCGCAACGTGGTGGGTAACCTGGGGAGAGTTAATCTCTCTCAGATCAGTTTTAAGCCCAATCTGATTGTAGTCTGTAGCGACTCCCAGGGCGCCGATGCGATCCAAGAGCTCGTTTACGGAAGAGAGCTCCAATGGATCCAGCTGCTCGGCGAATTCCGAGTTGACGTGAAGATTGCTTTTGATGACCCGGGAGGCCATCGTCGAAGCGGTGGCCGAACAGGCGGTCATGAGAAAACCACCTAGCCGGATAGTTTGGCCGGCGGCCAAAACTCCTTTGGCGATGGTACCGTCTTTAAAGACAGGAAGAGGCATCCTTCCTGATCGTCATGGCACAGAGGAACTCTCAATGAAAGCACCAATGTCGGTGTCAAAACCGGCGGATCTCGGGTAGGGGGTCCCGAACTGTGCGTCTAGGCGGATGGTAACAGGAGACAAGGGACACGATGATTTTACCCAGGTTCAGACCCTCTCGATGGAGGTAAAACCCTACTCCTTCTTGATTAATATTGATGATATGGGTAGTACAAGAGTGGATCTACCATGAGATCAAGGAGGCTAAGCCCTAGAAGCTAGCCTATGGTATGATTGTTGTAATGGTTGTTCCTCCTACGGACTAAAACCCTTCGGTTTATATAGACATCGGAGAGGGCTAGGGTTACATAGAGTCGGTTACAATGGTAGGAATCTACATATCCGTATTGCCAAGCTTGCCTTCCACGCCAAGGAAAGTCCCATCCGGACACGGGACGAAGTCTTCAATCTTGTATCTTCATAGTCTTGGAGTCCGGCCGGTGATGATAGCCCGGCTATCCGGACACCCCCTAGTCCAGGACTCTCTCAGTCACCTCATCATCAACAACAAAGTCCTCATCCTCTAAATCTGAGGTTGTCTTCTTCTTTTGCCTAGTAGTAGCCTTAGGCAAGTTGCTTGGAGTGCTTCTGCTACCATCATCATAACTGTAGTTGGAGGGACTAGTGCCCTCACTTAGATTCACGTGCTCCTCAGACCTGTTCTGACTGTCACTGCCCTCTGACATGTCTGAAATTGACCTCGTGAATAGATAGGTATAGGTAGAGTGAACGAGCATTACAAAGCACAGCTGTTTAAAAAAAATTGAGACAAAAACTTAACTTTAGTTTCTGCAGAAGGCATTTCAGAGCTATCGATATGACAAACTCGGTGACACCGAAGCAGCAACAGAGTCTAAACATGCAATTCTGGTTAGACCACAATGCAGTTCGGTGACTTTGAGATGCTAGGGTTTCATAGAGTGAGTTATTTCGGTCACACAGATTAGTACGCTTCGGTTAGACCGAGTTGTATTTGTGCAATGGGCTGAGCCAAATCGGTGAGACCGTGATCCTTAGATCGGTCGGTCCGAGATGAGTTCGGCGAAAACCTAACCCTAAGTTTTTGCATCAAATCTATTCTAATGGAAATTTTTGGTGGGTAGATTGATCTCATTCATGGCAAGAATAATGGCAATGATCTCTGTGCAAGAATCAGAAAAAGGAACACAGAAAGAGGTCAAGTCCGTACCCTAACTTGGTGACGAACTCGCTACAGCGACAAAGGCGGTGTGATTTGCATTGACAGCGACGGAGTCCAGTGGCAGGAGGACGCGAGCACTGATGGAGATGATCCGGAGGCCAAGGGCGCGATAGAGCTGGGACGCGTGAACGAGTGCTTTGGAGGAGTTTCCAAAATTTCAACCCTCGGCATATATACCCAGTCGTTGTCAGTGTGACTGAGTGGAACGACTCAGTGGCACCGAGATGCAAAACTATTAGCAGTTACTACAACTCGGTGTGATCGAATTATTCAAATCGGTTCCACCGAGGCGAAAACCTAGATCAACTTAATGAATTCGGTGAGACCGAGTATAGTGAATCGTTCGGAACGAGATGCAATAAGAGGTTTTGTAATTTTAAGCCCTTGACAGATCGGTGGCTCCGAGTGCTCCTCACCCGGAGGGTCCGAATTTGACTTGTTCAAGCTTTGTGATGCAGCATGAATAGAGTTTGAGACGAGAAGATCATATATAGCTAGAGAGAGTACTTAGGCATTCTTGTACATCCATTTGGCAAAAGGAAAAACCAAGAAATCGAAGAAACAAATGGATGTCCTCGAATGGAGAAAATTATTCAACCAACATGCTCACACAATAAGATAGCAAATGAAATATGTGGCAAATCATGCACAAATACTCTAGCATCTATCAAGCAATTGGCGATGACTAGGTCATTAAGGGAGTCCTGGGTTAGGGGTCCTCGGAAAGCCGGACTATATACTTTGGCCGGACTGTTGGACTATGAAGATACAAGATTGAAGGCTTCGTCCCGTGTCCGGATGGGACTCTCCTTTGCGTCGAAGGCAAGCTTGGTGATTCGGATATGTAGATCTCCTAACCGACTCTGTGTAACCCTAGCCCCCTCCGGTGTCTATATAAACCGGAGGGTTTGGACCATAGGACAACAACAATCATAATCATAGGCTAGCTTCTAGGGTTTAGCCTCTACGACCTCGTGGTAGATCAACTCTTGTATTACTCATGTCATATAGATCAATCAAGAAGGAAGTAGGGTATTACCTCCATCGAGAGGGCCCGAACCTGGGTAAACATCATGTCCCCCGCCTCCTGTTACCATTAGCCTTAGACGCATAGTTCGGGACCCCCTACCCGAGATCCGCCGGTTTTGATACCGACATTGGTGCTTTCATTGAGAGTTCCACTGTGTCGTCAAGATAAGGCTTGATGGCTCCTTCAATCATCTTCAATGATGCGGTCCAGGGTGAGGTTTTCCTCCCCGGACAAATCTTCGTATTCGGCAGCTTCGTACCGCGGGCCAACTCGCTTGGACATCTGGAGCAGATCGATAGCTACTCCCCTAGCCATCAGGTCAGATTTGGAAGCTTGAACTATACTGTCGACATCCGCGGAGACTTGATCTTCGACGGATTTGAGCCCATGTCAGGTGCGCTGAACAGTCACGACGAGCATGACCTAGATTTGCCATCGGATAGTGTTTGGGAGATCACACCTGCGGCTACCCCGGCCCTCAATCCGGAGCAGATCGTGCCACCTGAGGACGGGCGGATGGACCCCACCACAGAAGCCGCACACTCAGCGGTGATGGAGCCGAACACTGACCTCACCTCTTATGAGGCCTGTGTCATCGGACCCTCGGACTCGTCTCCGGCCATAGGCTCCGAACCGCGTGCGTTCGTGCCCATAGAATCTGATTGGGCACTGATCATGGAGTTTACCTCCATGGATATCTTTCAACACTCGCCCTTGGGTGACGTGCTAAATTCATTAAAGTCTCTCTCTTTGTCAGGAGACTCTCGGCCGAACTTTGTCCGGCTTGAGTGGGAAGCGGACGACGAAGAAATTCAGTCCCCACCCACCACCCACTTGGTAGCCACTTTCGATGACTTAACCGACACGCTTGACTTCGACTCCGATCACATCGACGGTGTGGACGACGATGCAGGAGAAGAATAGGAACCACGGCCTAAAGGGCGCTGGACAACCACCTCATCACACGATATATACATGGTGGATACACCAAAAGAAAACAACGGCGAGGAACGGAAGGATGCAATGGAGGATAATCCCCTCAAGTAGCAACCAAAGCGACGACGTAGGCGCCGCTCTAAATCCCGCCATAGTAAAAATAGCGATAACAGTGCAAGAAAGAATAACACCCTGGTTTACTCCAAAGGAAACGACGACCCCATGGACCCAGTGATGGAGCAGGATGAGCCAGGGGACGGTGAACATAGTCCGGAGCCAGTGTCTGATCACGGCAATGCCGAGGGTAAAACTCATCAACCTTGCTCCGAAGAGGAGAACAGTCCGGACGACGATGCACTCATCATCCCGGAAAAACTCTTGGAGAAAGAGAACCTCCATAGAAGGCTTATTGCCACCACGAGAAGCTTGAAGAAGTAGAAGCAAAGGCTTAAGGCCGTGCAGGATACGCTCAACCGCAGATGGAATAAAGTGCTCGACACTGAAGAAAAAGACGGTGGCAATCGCCACACAAAGAGCTACCCAAAGCGCAAGCTGCTGCCTGAATTCGATGACAAGGCCATAGAGCCCATTCAGCCGAAAAATAAAACGGCCGATCAGCCAGACCGCCCGCCCCGTGGCCGCGACAGAGCGTTTAAGGACGCCGCACATAAGTCATCACATGATTTTATGTGAGTACCTAGACAAAAAAGCCGGTATGGCCAGGTCCATTTATGCATCTAGGAAGCGCACTCTGGCACAGGATCATGGCCGCCAAAGCGACCATACCGACCGAATAATAGCTCGGAATCAACACCAAACACTAAAACCGCCAGAAGAATGCCATGACCAGATACAGGGGTGCTGCACACCCCCTGTGCTTCACCGACGAGGTGCTGGATCATGAATTTACAGAGGGATTCAAACTCGTGAACATAGAGGCATATGACGGAACGACAGACCCTGGGATCTGGATTGAGGACTTTATCCTTCACATCCACATGGCGCGCGGAGATGATCTCCATGCCATCAAATACCTACCCCTCAAGTTAAAAGGACCAGCTCGGCACTGGTTGAAAAGCCTCCCCGCAAACTCAATTGGTAGTTGGGAAGAACTTGAGGATGCTTTTAGGGCCAATTTTCAAGGGACCTATGTCCGACCTCCGGATGCAGATGATTTAAGTCACATAACTAAACAGTCCGGAGAGTCAGCCCGAAAGCTTTGGAATAGATTTCTCACTAAGAAGAATCAAATCGTCGACTGCCCGGATGCCGAAGCCTTAGCGGCTTTCAAGCACAGTGTCCGGGACGAATGGCTGGCCAGACACCTCGGCCAGGAAAAGGCAAGGACAATGGAAGCCTTAACAAGCCTTATGACCTGCTCTTACGTGGGCGAGGACAGTTGGCTGGACCATAGCGGCACCAGCGAACCAGGCACATCCGAAGTCAGGGATGACAACGGGAAGCCGCGACGCAATAAAAACAAGCGTCGAAACAATGAAGATAGCCCAGATAACATGGCGGTCAACACCGGATTCAGGGGCTCTCGACCCGGTCAACGGAAAAAGCCATTCAAAGGCAGCAGAGATGGACCGTCCAGCCTAAACAAGATTCTAGATAGATTAAGTTAGATCCCGAGAAACCTGCAAATCACACCAACAGAAAATGCTGGGTCTTCAAGCAGGCCGGCAAGCTAAATGCCGAACACAAAGGGAGCGAGACGCCAAGTGAAGACAAGGATGAGCCTCGCCAGCCGAACACTGGGGGACAGAAAAAATTCCCACCAGAAGTCAAAACAGTGAATATGATTTACGCAACACACATACCAAAGAGAAGGCGCAAACGCGCACTCCGAGACTTATACGCAGTAGAGCCCGTCGCCCCCCAAGTTCAATCCTTGGTCGGCCTGCCCGATCACTTTTGATCGCAGGGATCATCCATCTAGTATCTGGCTCGGAGGATCAGCTGCCTTGGTGCTCGACCCAATAATTGACAGATACCATCTCACCGAGTCCTTATGGGCGGAGGCAGTAGTCTTAATCTGATATACCAGGACACTGTCTGCAAAATGGGGATAGACCCGTCAAGAATCAGCCAGAGCAATACTACATTTAAAGAAGTAATACCAGGCGTCGAGGCCCGCTGCACGGGCTCTCTAGTACTAGAGGTTGTATTTGGTTCTCCCGACAACTTCAGAAGCGAAGAATTAATCTTTGACATCACTCCATTCCGAAGCGGCTATCACGCACTACTTAGAAGAATGGCCTTCGCTCATTTTAATGCAGTACTGCACTACGCTTATCTTAAACCTAAGATTCCCGGTCCACGTGGCGTCATCACAGTTAGCGGAAATACAGAGCGAACACTGAACAGCCTCTCCAACCAAAATAAATGATCGGTCGTCAAGACCACGGACATGGTTAGATGAGTCCGGCGCACCACCAGTTGTAACAGCCCAGATAAACCTGAGCTTGGGTCGATGGATATACCCCCATAGGTGGTGCTAAGGGCTGCCCGCGTGTAAAAAAGCCCATAATTTGGCTTGACCCTATTAATACAATAACAGATTGCATTTTCATGGTTCGCTCAGAATAACCAAATTTTCGCACAAAGTCTTTCACCTTGGTTTTTCCTTTTTACAGATGGTGATCGTGCTACACCCTTCCAGGATATGGCACAACAGAGACAAAGGCACAGACGTGCAGCAGGGCCCCGCTCAAAGGTTTCTTTTAGATTAAGACCCTGCGTAAACCTTTTTTTAATGTCTCTTGTTGCTTCATACCCTCCGGACACTTAACACAACCGGGAGGGATACTGGCGTTATTGGCATTTCGTCACGCCAGACTAATGCATGTACCTGGAAACTTAGGTCTCATTATCGAGGGCGTTACTCAGCCCAGTATATGTTATAAAGTCCGAATACCTTAGGGAGTGTTCGGCGTCGCGAGTTTGGCCTTATATGCATCAGCTCCGAATCATGTCTTTGGTTAATAGTTGGGTTTGCCCAACTCCCGTGTTTTGCTACCTTACGTTCCGCTCTATCGGCTAAGGTGGCACCGGGAGAACTACTGCGATTGTGCCCTGGTTCATCTAGATGAGCACCTCAGTAGAGAAAGCCGAAAACTGACTGTCATGATATAGCGCGCGACTGGTCAACCACTCGATGACTCAAGGGATTCTTCGCGATTCCTCCGTATTAACGAAGGACCGGTTTCCCGGCCATGTACGTACGCGCACCGTATTCGGATGAACGCGGAAGTACCAGGGGCTATATAGTAGCCCCACCGTCAAACTTCGATGGCTAAGTGAAAGTGTTAACGCTATATAGTCTGATTGCCTTGTTCGCCGTGCTATCACATCCTTAACTGACCAAGACGTTGGATCAAGTGTGAGTACGCGCTTTCCCGAACACCCCCGCATTACATGCGTGGGGGCTGAAGCCGATGACTGCAAACTTTCAGGATATATATATATATATATACATAAACGGCCGCACAGGAGGTACTATAATAATTTCGGGCAAAAGTATAAACACAGCCTTTATAATCAAAATAGCAATGTTTTTACAATTCAGATACATGTCACTCGAACATGGTACTCTTCGAGCACTGAGCCTCTATCAAATGGGCGCCTTCTAGGACTTCTTCAAAATAGTGCTCGGCCGGGTCCTGGCCTCCCGCCGGACCCCGGGTTGCAATAGCGGTGGCCTCCATCCCTGCCCAATATGTTTTAACACGGGCAAGAGCCATCCGCACACCCTCTATGCACGCCGACCTCTTCACAGCGTCGATATGTGATATAGCACCAAGGAATCGTTGCACTAAACCAAAATAACTGTCCGGCCTTTGTCCCTTCAGCCAAAGATGATCCACGACAGACCTCATAGCAAGCCCGGACAACCTGTGGAGCTCGGCCCACTCGGCCATTTGTTCATTCAACAGCAGCGGACGCGTCGGAGCACTGAACTACGACCAGAACAACCTTTCCACCTCATGATCTTTCTGATCTTTGAAAAACTCAGTCGCATCAGCAGCACTCTTTGCCAAGTTCGAATACATGTCTGCAACACTCCATAATTGATCCAGAGGGGCATACTTCGGATCTCCGAACTTCATCCGCAACAGAAAGGGTCTCCCAGCCGCGATATCACCGGCTTCACGAAGCTCGTCCCTTACCGCTCTAATTTCAGAGCGAGTTTCCTTGGCTGTTTCCAAGGCCTTCTTCAGGTCGGCCGCTTTCGCTTGGCTTTCCTTTCCAAGGAGCTCATATCGGTCGGCGGCATCTTTCAGCTCAACAGCCATCTTGGCTATTTTATCTTCGCTCTGGCGATGAGCAGCCTGTTCGGCTCTTAACTCTTCGGTCTCCTTTAGGGCGGCCGCATCACTTATCCTGGCTTGTTCCTTGGCTCGGGCAAGGTCCGCCCGAAGGGTATCCACGGCAGTAGCAACATCTGCAGTCACAACATATTATAGATACTAGCATCATGCTCCTCTTAATATTTGCTGACCACTCGAAAATACATACCCTGTGCCTCGTCAAGCCACTTGTTCACAAGCGCGATGTCGGCATCTGCCACGTCAAGCTGTCGCCTCAGTTCAGCAATATCAGCAGTCCGGCCAGCCACCGGACCCTCAGCCGCCTGCACATAAAAGCAGCACGATCATTACCTGGGCTTATGATCCTCTATTTGCCACCTCGGGTCGGCAACCAGAGTATCAGGGGCTACTATCTATACAGAGCACACCTAGTGTGTGCGGTACTGTCAAAAATACACATATATTACTTGGCGTACCTCAAAGCCTCTTAACAGGCTCGTAAAAGCTTCAGTCAACCCGCTTTTGGCGGATGAAATCCTCTCAACCATCAGTGTGTCCGGTTGTGTACCGGACAGTCCCGGACTCTTTCTGTTGCTCTCCTTTGGAGTCGAATACTCTGGAATTCAGGCGGCCGAAGAGTTAAGTTCTGGCCTTTGCGGATCAGGAGAAATCCTCGGTGACGACACCTCAGGGTCATCCGCCCCATGAGGCGGGGAGGAAGGAGGAGGTGTTTCACTCTCCATCATCTTCGGAAGAAGATCCCCCGAAGACGAACTCTGTTGAGAAGGGCTACGAGCCGGAATTTAGGATATATGTCTCGGTTATTGTTCTCAGAGGTGAAGCAGGATTTATTTACCAAAGTACTTTTGTTCACTTACAGCTCGGTTGAGGGATGGCCCCCTTGCGGGCGCTGTGAGGTAAGAACGCGCACTGGGGCAGGGCCCCCTGGCGAAGGTTTCTTCCCTCATTTGGAAACTTCCGTTTCCAAGTCTTGAGAGGTGGCCCTTTTCTTTCCTTGGGGAGAGGGGATTCTGGATTCACCTCCCTGATTATCCTCCTTCGCGGAGACACTAATTCCCCCGGTTTGGATGTGTAATGTGTGAAGCCCACTTTCGGCTTCTTTATTCCTCCCTTCATCTTCTCCCGATGGCACTTGATAAGGTGCGTGCTTAAGCATCCTTGGTTAGTACAGGATCCGGTGAGCCTCCGGCAAGGGGGGCCGAACACCTGATCCTCTCCGTCTTTCTTATCCAGTCCTGGCAGAGAGCAATTTTTTCAGAATGATGTTGTGACAAATAAAAAGATAGCATGTTCGGTCATGGAATTACTTACTTGAGTATCTGGACGGTTGCAGTTGAGACCCGCATCCTCGATGGTGTCTGGACACTTTATTCGTGATCCGAAGAACAATCCATACATCTCTTCGAGCGTCACACTGAAGAATTGTTGAATAGTTCCCAGTCCTTCTGGGTTGAACTCCCACATACGGAGAGATCGACGCTGGCATGGCAGGATCCGACGAACTAGCATAACTTGCATTACCTTGACAAGACTAACATCCCTCTTGAGGAGATGTCGAATGCGGCTTTGGAGTGTCGGCACGTCATTAACTGGACCCCAATCCAGCCCCTTGTTGACCCATGACGCCAGTTGGGGCAGAGGGCTCGAGCAAAAGGCGAGGGAGGCCGCCCGCTTTGTACCTCGGGGAGTTGTGATGTAAAACCACTCCCGTTGCCATAAATCGGACACCTCCGGGAAGGAACCCTTTGGCTATGCGGCGTCGGCGCCTTTGCTTATTATAGCACCTCTGCACTCTGTGTGTCGCCCATCGATCATCTTCGGCTGCACATTGAAGGTCTTGAGCCATAAACCAAAGTGCAGGGTGATGCGGAGGAAGGCCTCACACATGATGATAAATGACGAGATGTGAAGGATGGAATTTGGAGCTAAATCACGGAAATCTAGCCCGTAATAGAACATGAGCCCTCTCACAAAGGGATCAAGACTAAAACCTAGCCCTCGGAGGAAGTGGGAGACAAATACAACACTCTCATTGGGTTCGGGAATGGGGATGACCTGCCCTTGAGCAGGCAGCCTGTGTGGGATTTCGGCGGTGTGATACCTAGCCTCCCTAAGCTTCTTGATGTCCTCCTCTATGACAGAGGAGGCCATCCACCAGCCTTGAAGGTTGGATCCGGACATGGTTGATGGTCCGAAGCGCTTAACCTGAGCCTTGGGTGTTGGAACTCGAGGTGGTCGAAGAGAAGGATCGAGCGTGGGGAGAAAAGGACATGCCTTGGCCCCTTTATAAAGAGGGTGAATATCAAGCATCCTCCGTGTGGCCGTTTGGAACTTGCCTAAAATCGAGGAGTCATACTAACAAGCTCAGTTGGGTTACCCACACCTGTATTGATGAGAATCCCGTGATAAGGGGAAAACGATCTCTGCTTCGACTAGACGTGCCAATAAAACTGCCTCGCGATACGTGCAGTAGCAGGCTGGGAAAAACGGTTCGTATAATCACCGGGCCGCAGCATGATGTCACGCTATGAAAAAGCAGCCGGGAGATTAGATATGTGGAATATTGTACTCTTTACGGTGGCATCTAGAATTTGTTTTGCAGAGCCGGACATAATCCTTGTGTTCAAAATCTTCTATGGACTATTCAGAGAAGGAACCCGCCTTGCAATGCCGAAGACAATCTGCGCGCCGGACTCATCATCATTGAAGCCTAGTTCAGTGGCTACTGAGGGAGTCCTAGATTAGGGGGTCCTCGGACAGAGGGACTATATACTTTGGCTGGACTGTTGGACTATGAAGATACAAGATTGAAGACTTCGTCCCATGTCCGGATGGGACTCTCCTTTGCATGGAAGGCAAGCTTGGCGATTCGGATATGTAGATCTCCTTCTTTGTAACTGACTCTGTGTAACCCTAGCCCCCTCCGGTGTCTATATAAACAAGAGGGTTTAGTCCGTAGGACAACAACAATCATAATCATAGGCTAGCTTCTAGGGTTTAGCCTCTATGATCTCGTGGTAGATCAACTCTTGTAATACTCATATCATCAAGATCAATCAAGGAGGAAGTAGGGTATTACCTTCATCGAGAGGGCCCGAACCTGGGTAAACATCATGTCCCCGCCTCCTGTTACCATTAGCCTTAGACGCACAGTTCGGGACCCCCTCCTGAGATCCGTCGGTTTTGACACCGATAGTCATCCATATATGAGTATATTGACTTAGGGGCCAAATGAGAACATTTGATCACAGGTCATACTCATCGTTTAAGCACAGGTGGGGTTACCACTTTTACATAAAGCATTATTGTGTTCACACCACTAGAGTTGCTTTAGCTCAATTCTTAGAGCACATCTCCCCCTAGATGTGACATCCCCCTTAGAGAGGAGAACTAACCTTGGGTTTTGTCGATGATGACTTCATGTAGATGTTCAAGATGTCGATGATCAATGTTAATGTCGATCATTCTGAGGAATCCATTGGAGTGAGTTGCACTTTCAGTACCTACATGGGTTAGTCTCACAAGGAACAAACAAGGATATCCATAGACATAGAGTGAAGTACACATATGATGATGTCCATGGAATCATTTGGTTACCTTGTCCCTTGACTTACCAACAAAAGAGTTTCTGAATCCTTGAACTAGTGCAAGATATGGAAGTTGATTGCACTTGTCCTTGCCAAAATAAAGATGAGTGAAGAATATTGGCAGAGTCACCCTCAAGAACTCTCTAGTTCTTCTTTGGGACCCACATCAACTTGTTGATGGGAATCCTTGGAGTTGTGGTCGTACTTGATGAAGTAGAACTTGATGTAGTCTTGGGAACCCACTTGACCAAGGCTTTAGGAGCTTCTTCAAATGCATCAATCTCCTCTTGAAGCTTGTACTTGCCTTTTTGTTTGTGGTCTTGTGGTGGAAGATCATCTTGAGCGTGTGTTCCCATGAAAGAAGTAGGGTCATACTTCTCTTGTTGAGAAACAAACTTCGTCTTGGGATATTGATCTTCTTCCCACTCAACTCCATTGGAACTGAACTTTCGTTCAAAACCAACACCTTGATTCTTCCGGTGCCTTCCTTGCTTGCGTACAATTTCCTCAAATATCTTACTTCCGGCAAGGCTCTTGTAAACACCTTTCTTTATGATTCCCTTCAATAAGCTATTTTCTTGCTCAAGTGTAACTTGGCTAAGAGAATCATTAGTGGAATCAAGAGAACTACTAGAAGCAACAGTATTGGATTTAGCATGATTATTGTTACTACTAGAACAAGAATCTTTCTTGCTCTTGTTGCTAGATTTTACTTGTGGCATGTAAGTAGACAAGAATAAATGCTTGGCAATGTAAGAAGAACTTTTCTTTCGAAGATCATCATTGATTGCTTTTAAGAACCCATGTTCTTGCTCTAAATTGAGCTTTTCAAAGCGTAGCTTCTCATGAGTCTTTAAAAGCTCTCAATGATTCTCTAAAGTAGTTTCATGAGCCAACTTAAGAGTCTTTAGTTCTTTAGTTAGTTGCTCAGACTCCTTTTTATCATTGTCATTCATTTTTTCTTGATTATCATGATTAACATCAATTTCATCATAGTTTTCATCACTAGTGTTTTCAAACAGTAAATCATCATCACCTAGCAAATCATTTTCATCACTATTGAAATCAACATACTCGGGGTGTGATACCTTGGGGCCTTTAGCCATGAAGCATCTTCTAATCCCTTCATTTGGTGAGTCAAATATGTCGTAGGAGTTGGATAACACAAGTGCAAGACCGACAACACCTACATCTTGAGTATATTCGGAGTCAGAGTGATGACTTCTCTTGGAGTAGTTGTCGGAGTAGGAACCGGATACCCATTCACCGACGTGAGCTTGATGTCTTCGTCTTGTGTAGCTCTTTGATGACTTTTCCTTATTTTCCGAAACCTTGCTTCTAGAGGGTCTTCGTTCATAACGATCATCCCTACTCCTTCTCTCTCTTGGTGGTGATTCATACCTTTTACTTCTCATTTTAGGTCAGTCTACTCTTCTTTTGTAAGGAGTCATACACTGATTGGAGTAGTGTCCGGGTCTTCCACAATTGTAGCAATTGCGATCACTACTAGAAGATCTTTTGTCATTGTAGGACCTTGACATGGAGCTTCTCTCTTTGTTTCTAATCTTGTAGAACTTTTTGAAGTTCTTCACCATTAAGCTCAATTCTTCGTTGAAGACTTGTTTCTCACCTGATGTCGTAGGAGCATCACATGAAGCTTTATATGCACCACTACACTGGTTGTGAAGCTCTTCCTTATCCTTGAGTGACATCTCATGAGCAACAATTCTACCAATGACTTCCGTTGGCTTGAGATCTTTGTAGTTGAGATCTTTGTAGTTGGGTATCATATTTTCCATCCAAGGCTCTTTGGATCTTCTTGATGATGAATATGTCGGTTGTCTCTTCGCTTCCTAAGCTGGCAATCTCATTTGTGATGAGAGCAAGCCTAGAGTACATTTTAGTGACTCCTTCACCATCCTTCATTTTGAACTTGTCAAATTGACTTTGAAGCACATCCAAATTGGATTCCTTGAGAGACTAAGTACCTTTGTGTATATCAACCAAAGTATCCCAAATTTCCTTTGCATTCTCAAGATGGCTAATTTTCTTGAATTCTTCAGGGCACAATCCATTGAAGAGGATATCGCAATCTTGAGCATTGTATTGCAACATCTTCAATTCTTCTGCGGTCGCTTCACGATCCGGTTCTCTTCCATCCTCGAAGTATTCACCTTGCAAACCAATACGCACAATAGCCCAAATAGCAGGGTTATGACCAAGAATACACATTTTCATCTTATGCTTCCAACTAGCAAAATTAGTACAATCAAAGTAAGGACCTCTACGGTGGTAATTTCCCTCGCTAAATGACATACTCTCCTAGCTTGTGAAACCAAGGCTATGATCACCAAAATCTATGGAAATCAAGGCAAATTGAGACTAAAGCTCTGATACCACTTGTAGGATCGAAAGTAGGTCTAGAGGAGTGGTGATTAGACTACTTGACCAAATAAAAATCTAGCCTTTTCCAATTTTAAGTCTTGGCAGATTTTAGCAACTCAGCACAAGTCAAGCAATCAACCTACACATGCAATTCTAAGAGTGTATCAACTGAAAGTAAACATTGCATATGAAGGTAAAGGGAAGGGTTTGGAGAAGGCAAACGCAATGTATACACAGAGATTTTTGGCGTGGTTCCGATAGGTGCTGCTATCGTACATCTACGTTGATGGAGACTTCAACCCACAAAGGGTAACGGCTACGCAAGTCCACGGACGGCTCCACCCACGAAGGGTCCACGAAGAAGCAACCTTGTCTATCCCACTATGGTCATCGCCCACGAAGGACTTGCCTCACTCGGGTAAATCTTCACAAAGTAGGTGATCTCCTTGCCCTTAGAAACTCCTTGGTTCAACTCCACAATCTTGTCGGAGGCTTCCAAGTGACACCAAACCAATCTAGGAGACATCGCTCTCCAAAAGGTAATAGACGGTGTGTTGATGATGAAATCCTTTCTCTTGTGCTTCAAATGATAGTCTCACCAACACTTAACTCTCTCTCACAGATTTGGCTATGGTGGAAAGAAGATTTGAGTGGAAAGCAACTTGGGGAAGGCTAGAGATCAAGATTCTAGTGGTAGGATTGGAATGACTTGGTCTCAACACATGAGTAGGTGGTTCTCTCGCAGAAAATGAGTAGTGGAAGTGTAGGCACGTTCTGATGGCATTCTCTCAAATGGAGATGGGGGTGGAGGGGTATATATAGCCTCCACACAAAATCCAACCGTTACACACATTTTACCCAACTCGGTCAGACCGAATAGAAGAACTCGGTGAGACCGATTCAGTTCCAAATGTGAACGTTAGTAATCTCAGTGGGACCGACATGATCAACTCGGTGGGACCGATGTGCTAGGGCTAGGGAAAAACCTCATCTCGGTGAGACCGATTTCAGCAATGAGTAAACAGAGAGTTGGTTAGGCAAACTCGATGGGACTGATCTCTCATTTCGGTGAGACCAAAAAGTTACGAAGGGAAACAGAGAGTTTGCAATGCCATCTCGGTGAGACCAAGAGTCTTATCGGTGAGACCGAATTGTCTAGGGTTTCTGGCAGTGGCTATGTCAAATGAACTCGGTGGCGCCGGATAGATCAAATCAATGGGGCCGAGTTTGACTTTAGGTTTTGGACATATGTGGAAATGAGAAAGTGGTTGAGGGTTTTGGAGCAATAATGCTAAGCACTTTGAGCAAGTAGACCATTAAGCAACACCTCATCCCCTTTTAATAGTATTGGCTTTCCTATGGACTCAGTGTGATCTTGGATCACTAAAATGAAAATAAAGAGTCTTGAGCATTTGCCAATCTTTGTCCTTAGCATTTTTAGGGGTCCACATCTCTAGTCCATGCCATGCCAATCACTGAACTTTCTGAAATATTTAACTTGAACGGATATTAGTGAAATGATCTATATTGTTGTTATAATTACCAAAACCGCACGGGGATTAGTTGCACTTTCAACTTAATACATGAGAAACATATACAAGTGTTGTATTTCCAAGTTCTCAATCATGCTTGTTTGGATAAATGGGTTTTCCATGTGGCTTGAATTAATCTTATGAATCTGCAATGTGCTTATTTTTCATCAACATATTTTACTGATAGCATGCAAACCCTCAATTAACCTGATGACTAAATACCTTATATGCGTTGCAGGGAAACAATGGGAAGCACTGAGGTTTACAATCGAGGTTAGCATTGTATAATAGCACATTATTGTGCAATTGCAGGAACCATTCTAATATTTAGGTTTTTAACAATTTGGTCTTGCACATGTAGGTCCTGCTGTGAGAGGTTTTGACCCACTGTTCGACCCTTTTTGCATACGGGGAAATGAGTTGTCCATGAATATCAATCAAGTCAAGAAACTCAGAAAGATTGTTAGGATAAGCAAATTAGCGACAAAAAACAACAAGATCTTTGTGTGTACAATGAAGAAGACATCAGTTCACTACAAGATGGTACTAACTATTATACCTTGCCTTTTTTATTCCTTTGCCCCATTTCCAATATAGAGAAGATATTTATGCACATCCTTGTTTTCAGGCCTTTCCAAAGCATTTCACTAATGATTACCTCTCAAACCACCTCTATGGTTAGGTGGCGAGGAATGTTTTCATACAACACCCACGATTCAATATTGAAGTGTTCCTGAAGAGGATGAAGGATGGACGATCAACCATCCACAGGCACTGGCCTAAAGTTGCAAAGACCTTCAACATGAATGAAGGCTCAATATCCGCCTTCCGCTTCAGCAGTTTTCCAGATGAGATGCATTTGTCTATGTACCGTCTATGATGCTAATTTCGAAAGGTTCTAGATGTTGCATGTGAAACTTGGTTCTTGTGCAGTTGTGTAATGGGGTAGCTGAGTGCTGAAGCTATATCATGTTGTAGTCTGGTGTATTTCAATTATGAAATCCTGCTTCCTTAATATGGAAATGAAATATATTATGTGCTTAATATGAATGTCAATCAGATAAATAAATGGATTGTTAATAATGGGGCAATTAGCCTACTAATTGGGGTTTTCTATTGCAAACGGTTATTGAGAAAACACCGTGGGCGATGACCTCACACAACGCACACAGTTTCTAGGAATAAACCGTGTTGGATGCATGAACAATTTTACACGACATCCTATTGAAAATTGTTTGCGTTAGGCCACCTTGTGCAAATGTTTACCACATAAAAATTGTGTGTGATGGACAGCTTTGCCACACAGTTTCTTCTACGCACTCTATGTGATGCATTCAATAATGCAAACGATAAAATAGTTAATATTGTGTGCAATGGCAACACTATCACAAACGATTTAACGGGGCAAATTGTGTGTGGTGTAGCTGCGAACAGAAACGTTTTCCTTGAAGCAACTGCGTGGGATGTATATACGAACGGAAACATTTAGAAGGGACTAACTGTGTGGGATGTACTTATGATAGGAAAAGATTTTGCATGTATAATTGTATATTTTTAGCACTACTGTACATATAACTGTATTTGATCTGTCACCGGTCGCACATGACCTCATTTTGCCGAGCGTGTGTGCCAGGAGGGCTTATACAGTTTCTCGGTCGTATGGGAAGGACCCCCCTATCACAGTCACTCACTAGGTGACGGTTCAGAACGTCGTCGTGGAAAGGGGTTAAAAACCGTTTGTATAGCACCTCGTTGTACCAGTGACAAGATCACTCCAAGTAAAGCAGTTTTCGGGAACCACAAAAGTACCAAGACTGGGATGACATGAGCCAAGTAGGTGTGGTCCTTGAGAGTCACTACAAAGTAGTAGGTAGCTTATGATGCTGATGGAGGAAAGAATCATCGAGTGGAGCTGAAGAAAATAGGCAGTAAGAAATGGCAAAAGGTTTTCTCAAAGTTGAAATCGGTAACACCGATATGGTTTCCGTCGGTGACTCCGATATGACAGAATAATAGAGGGTGCTTATTGGTGAGACCGAGCTAGTCCATGTCGGTTGTACCGATGGTCTATATACAAGGAAACCTTGTATTTCAGTCGAGCCAATAGGTTTGGATCGGAGGGGCCGAGTTCAATGTAGAGTAAAGATTTTGTCAGCTCAGCTCACTTGGCAAATGAAATCTCACAAGGATTTGCAAGGAATTAGCAGAAAGATTTGCAATGAATTAAAACCAAAAATTACAGATGAAAAACGAAAAATTGAAAAGAGATCTAGATGAAGTTTTTTTGTTTATGAGATGAGAGGGACACAATGGCAAGAAAAACATACAAATGGAAAAAATCAACTGAGCAAAAGAACACTAGAGAACTTCATCTAGAAGAGGTCGGCGACAAGGTCACCTATGTTAGAGTATATTGACTAAGGAGTCAAGTGATAGCACTTGATCATAGGTCATACTCATCATTTAAGCTCAAAATGGGGTTACCATTTGTCGTTTAAGCATTTTGATGTATTCACATCTTGTTGAGTTGCTTTATCTCATGACTTGGAGCAAAGCTTCTCTAAGATGGAATGACATACCTTGGGTTGTGGTGTCGATCTTGATCATGTAGTCGAACTTGTGTTGGATGCTCAAGGTTGATGTTGTCCATCAAGAGTTGGGAGCACCACTAGTAGTTTGAGTTCATCTTCCTACATGGGTTAGTCTTGCAAGGAAGAGCACTTGTATATCCAAATTGACAATCATGAAATATGACATATGGAAGTAGTCAAACGATATGCATAGTGAGTTCATGCTTCCTTGTATTCAACAACCAAATCATAGGAACTTGGTGATGTAGAAATTGCTCAAAATGTGAGTGACTTGCAATCTCATAGATTTAGGTTCATACAAGTACCTACAAGGGTTAGATAACATGCAAAGGTACAAGTATAGATCGAAGACATGTGATCATCATCATAAGAGAAATATCAAGGATTAGTCATAATAGGCTCACACCTTGCATGTATCCAAATGGAGCTTCTACTCCAAGTTTGAGGCATCAATGATATTCAATTCACCTCTCAAACGGCAAAATAATTTATCATCAAGAGATTTGGTGAAAATATCCGAAAATTGCTTATCGGTTCGAACATGCTTAAGATTGATGTCTCCTTTAGCAACATGATCGCGAATGAAATGATGATGAACTTCAATGTGCTTAGTTCGAGAATGTTGCATGGGATTGTGACCAATATTAATAGCACTTTCAATGTCATAAAGCAACGGAACATGTTTCACATGTATCCCATAGTTCTTAAGGGTTTGGGCCATACAAAGTAATTGAGCACAACATGATCCGGCGGCAACGTATTCCGCTTCGGCGGTGGATAAAGATACCGAGTTTTGTTTCTTGGAGGACCAAGACACAATGGATCTACCAAGAAATTGACAAGTACCCGAAGTGGAATTTTTATGAACCTTGTCACCGGGATAGTCCGAATCGTAGTAGCCAACAAGATCAAAAGATGACCTCTTAGGATACCAAATGCCAAAGTTTGGTGTATGAATTAAGTATCTCACACTTCTTTTCACGGCCTTAAGATGACACTCTTTAGGGGGCGCTTGATATCGTTCACACATGCACACACTTAGCATAATATCGGGACGGGAGTGATAACCCACAAGTATAGGGGATCGCAACAGTTTTTGAGGGTAGAGATTCAACCCAAATTTATTGATTCCACACAAGGGGAGCCAAAGAATATTCTCAAGTATTAGCAGCTGAGTTGTTAATTCAACCACACCTGAAAGGCTTAATATCTACAGCAAAGTATTTAGTAGCAAAGTAGGATGGAAGTGGTAACAGTGGCATAAGTAACAATAGTAGTTTTGTAGCAATCGTAAAAGTGGCAACAAAAAAGTAACTAAGCAAAGATCAATATGTCAAAAGCTCATAGCAATGGATATATGATGGATAATTATGTCAGATGGCATTCGTCATGCAATAGTTATAACCTAGGGTGACAGAGAACTAGCTCCAATTCATCAATATAATGTAGGCATGTATACCGAATATAGTCATACGTGCTTATGGAAAAGAACTTGCGCGACATCTTTTGTCCTACCCTCCCGTGGAAACTAAGGGATATTAAGGCCTCCTTTTAATAGAGAACCGTACCAAAGCATTAGCACTTAGTGAATACATGAACTCCTCAAACTACGGTCATCACCGGAAAGTGTCCGGACTATTGTCACTCCGGGGTTGCCGGATCATAAAACGTAGTAGGTGATTATAAGTTGCAAGATCGAATCAAGAACTCGCTTATATTCATGAAAACATAATAGGTTCAGATCTAAAATCATGGCACTCGGGCCCTAGTGACAAGCATTAGGCATAGCAAAGTCATAGCAACATCAATCTCAGAACATAATGGATACTAGGGATCAAACCCTAACAAAACTAACTCGATTACATGATAAATCTCATTGAACCAATCACCGTCCAACAAGCCTACGATGGAATTACTCATGCACGACGGTGAGCATCATGAAATTGGTGATGGAGGATGGTTGATGATGACGATGGTGATGATTGGCCGTCTCCGGTGCCCCGAACGGACTCCAGATCTGCCCCCCCCCCCCCCCCCCGAGGAAGAATAGGAGGTGGTGGCAGCTCCATATCGTAAAATGAGATGAATCCTTCTCTATGATTTTTTTCTCCCCGAACATGAAGATGGAGTTGGAGTTGAGGTCGGTGGAGCTTCGTGGGGGGTAGGGCGCGGCCCCACCCTTGTGGACAGGTGGTGGGTCCCCTCTTGTTGATTCTTTCACCAATATTTTATATTTATTCCAAAAGTATTCTTCGTGAAGTTTCAGAACATTCCAAGAACTTTTATTTCTGCACAAAAATAACACCATGGCAGTTCTGCTGAAAACAACATCAGTCAGAGTTAGTTCCATTCGAATCATGCAAATTAGAGTCCAAAAGAAGGGCAAAAGAATTTGGAAAACTAGATATGATGGAGACATATCAACTCCCCCAAGCTTAACCCATTGCTTGTCCTCAAGCAATTCAGTTGACAACTGAAATTGATAAAGAAAAACTTTTACAAATTCTGTTTGATCTTGTTGCAAATATCTAAAGCCAGCATTCAGGTTTTCAGCAAAGATTATGAACTAACCATATTCACAATAACATTTAGGTCTCACGTTTACTCATATGAATGGCATAATCAACTAGTGAGCCATAAAAATAAATCTCGGATGACAACACTTTTTCAAATCAATCATGATATGATATAACAAGATGGTATTTTGCTAGCCCTTTCTGAGACCGGAAAACATAAATGCAGAGCACCCCTGAAGATCAAGGACTGACTAGACGTTGTAATTCATAGTAAAAGAGATCCAGTCACAGTCATACTCAATATCAATTAATAGAAAAGCATACACATGAAAGTGGTGCTCTCTAACTGGTGCTTTTTATAAGGTGACAACTCAACAATAAAAGTAAATAGATAGGCCCTTCGCAGAGGGAAGAAGGGGTTTGCAGAGGTGCCAGAGCTCGGGTTTTTGAAACAGAGATAAATAATATTTTGAGCGGCATGCTTTCATTGTCAACATTGCAACCAAGAGATCTTGGTATCTTCCATACTACATATATTATAGGCAGTTCACAAACAGAATGGTAAAGTTTATACTCCCCCACCACCAACAAGAACACTCCACGGCTGGCCTAAAACAACGGGGTATCGTCCAAATAACAACAATCCTAGGGGAGTTTTGTTTGCAATTATATTTTGATTTGATTTGAGCATGGAACTGGGCATTCCGACTACCAGCCATTCTCTCATGAATGATGAGCGGAGTCCACTCATCGTGAGAATAACCCACCTAGCATATGATACTGACAGCCCCTAGTCACTACATGAGCAATTCGGGCATACAAAACAGATTATCATTTGATGGTTTAGAGTTTGGCACATGCAAATTTACTTCGAACGGCAGGTAAATACCACATATATGTAGGTATGGTGGACTCATATGGAACAACTTTTGGTTTATGGAAGTGGATGCACAAGCAGTATTCCCGCTTAGTACAAGTGAAGGCTAGAAAAAGACTGGGAAGCGACCAACTAGAGAGCGGCAACAGTCATAAACATGCATTGAGATTAACTAGCAATTAAAATTAATCAACATCGAGTGCAAGCATGAGTAGGATATAATCCACCATGAACATAAATATCGTGAAGGCTATGTTGATTTTGTTTCAACTACATGCGTGAACATGTGCCAAGTCAAGTCACTCGAATCATTCAAAGGAGGATACCACCCTATCATACCACATCACAACCATTTTAATAGCATGTTGGCATGCAAGGTAAACCATTATAAGCTCCTAGCTAATTAAGCATGGCATGAGTAACTATAATCTCCAATTGTCATTGCAAACATGTTTCATTCATAATAGGCTGAATCAGGAACGATGAACTAATCATATTTACAAAAACAAGATAGGTCGAGTTCATACCAGCTTTTTCTCATCTGAATCATTTCGTCAAATATCGTCATTATTGCCTTTCACTTGCATGACCGAACGGTGTGAATAATAATAATAGTGCACGTGCACTAAACGAAGCTAGAATTTGCAAACATTTATTCAAAGGAGAAGACAAGGTAATATGGGCTCTTTGTTAGATCAACAATAATGCATATGAGAGCCGCTCAACATTTTCATCGTGGTCTTCTCCCCTCGACACCCAAAGAAAAGAAAAATAATTTCAAAGAAACACACTGATTTTTTTGGAGTTTTTATTTTCTTGAAGAAAGTAAAACAAGTACGAGAAAATTATTTACACGGGAAAGCTCGGAACAAGCAAAAGAAGAACGCGAAATCTTTTTGGGGTTTATTTAATACTACTACGAAGTAAACATGGAAAGTAAACTAAACTACAACTAATTTTTTTTTTGGTTTTTTCTCAAAGTTTTTCAAACACACAAGAAGAAGGCGGGAAAAAGAAATAAACTAACATGGATGATAACCAACAAGTGTAGGGGATAATTGTAGCCACTTTCGATAAGTAAGAGTGTCGAACCCAATGAAGAGCTAAAGGTAGAACAAATACTCTCTCAAGTCCTATCTGCCACTGATACGACTCTACGCACGCTTAGTGTTCTCTTTACCTAGAACAAGTATGAAAATAGAAGTACTTTGTAGGTGTTGTTGGATAGGTTTGCAAGATAATAAAGAACAAGTAAATATAAACTAGGGGCTGTTTAGATAAAGATGCAATAAAGTAAATATAGCGAGTGTGGAAAACTGGTGGTAGGAGTTGTGAAATTGCCCCTAAGCAATTGACTACTTTACTAGACCGGTAATCACTATTGCAATTTTATTTGAGGGAGAGGCATAAGCTAACATACTTTCTCTTCTTGGATCATATGCACTTATGATTGGAACTCTAACAAGCATACAAAACTACTAAAGATCATTAAGGTAAAACCCAACCATAGCATTAAAGTATCAAGTCCCCTTTATCCCATACGCAAACAACCTACTTACTCGGGTTTGTGCTTCTGTCACTCATGCCGCCCACCATAAGCAAATCATGAACATATTGCAAACCCTACAGCGGGAATCCCTCACGCTTGCGCGACACAGAGGGAACAATAGGACAGCACCAATAATAAAACATGCAACTCAAACCAATCATAGCAATTCATCAATCACCGGTAGGACAACAAAAATCTACTCAGACATCATAGGATGGCAACACATCATTGGATAATAATATGAAGCATAAAGCACCATGTTCAAGTAGAGGGTACAGCGGGTTGCGGGAGCATTGGCCGCTGAATATAGAAGGGGGAAGGTGATGGAGATGTTGGTGAATATGATGGAGGTGTTGGTGTAGATCGCGGTGATGATGATGGCCCCCGGCAGTGCTTCGGCGCCACCGGAAGCAAGGGGGAGAGAGCCCCCCTTCTTCTTCTTCTTCTTCCTTGACCTCCTCCCTAGATGGGAGAAGGGTTTCCCCTCTGGTCCTTGGCTCCCATGATGTGGGAGGGGCGAGAGCTCCTCCGAGATTGGATCTATCTCTCTGTCTCTCTCTGTTTCTGCGTCCTCAGATTCTGCCCTTTCACCGTTTCTTGTATATCCGGAGATCAGTAACTCCGATTGGGGTGAATCTTTTGCCCAGATTTTTCTGATAAAATTAGCTTTCTTGAGGCAAAAGAAGAGCGTCAACCGCCTTACGGGGTGCCCAGGAGAGTCCAGGGCGCGCCTGCCCCCTAGGGGCACGCCCCCTGCCTCGTGGCCCCCTTGGGCACCGTCTCGCGTTGATTCTTCCTCCCAAAAATCACAAATATTCCAAAATAATTCTCCGTCCGTTTTTATCCCGTTTGGACTCCGTTTGATATTGGGTTTCTGCGAAACATAAAACATGCAACAAACAGGAACTGGCACTGGGCACTGGATCAATATGTTAGTCCCAAAAATAGTATAAAAAGTTGCCAAAAGTATATTGAAGTTGAATAATATTGGCATGGAACAATAAAAAAATATAGATACGACGGATACGTATTAGCATCCCCAAGCTTAATTCCTGCTCGTCCTCGAGTAGGTAAATGATGAAAAAGATATTTTTTGATGTGGAATGCTACCTAGCATGATCTTGATCATATATCTAATCATGGCATGAATATTAAGATACGAGTGATTCAAAGCAATAGTCTATCATTTGACATAAAAACAATAATACTGAGGGCGTCCCAACAAACAATCATATCTTTCAAAATATCAATGCTTCCAGAACGTTATCCCTACAAAATCATATAGTCTTGTATGCTCCCTTTTCTTACCATAAGGTACCCCTCATGCCTACCCTGGTGTCAGCCAAGAAATTGTTTCATACTTTAGTTTTCTCAAACCATTTCAACTCTCACGCAATATATGAGCCTGAGCCATGGATATAGCACTATGGGTGGAATAGAATATGATGGTGGAGGTTATGTGGGGAAGACAAAAAGGGAGAAAGTCTCACATCGACGCGGCTAATCAACTGGCTATGGAGATGCCCATCAATTGATGTCAATGCGAGGAGTAGGGACTGCCATGCAACAGATGCACTAGAGCTATAAGTGTATGAAAGCTCAAACTGAAACTAAGTGGGTGTGCGTCCAACTTGCTTGCTCATGAAGACCTAGGGCATTTGAGGAAGCCTATCGTTGGAATATACAAGACAAGTTCCATAATGAAAAATTCCCACTAGTATATGAAAGTGACAACATAGGAGACTCTCTATATGAAGAACATGGTGCTACTTTGAAGCACAAGTGTGGTAAAAGGATAGTAACATTGCCCCTTTTCTTTTTTTTCTTTTTTTGGGCGGGCTTCTTTGGCCCCCCTTTTTTTTATTTAGGCTTCTTTGGCCTCTCTCTTTTTATGGGGCAATGCTCTATAATTATGATCATCACACTTTATTTACTTACAACTCAATATTACAACTCGATACTAGAACAAAGATATGACTCTATATGAATGCCTCCGGCAGTGTACCGGGCTGTGCAATGATCTAACATAGCAATGGCATCAAAAAACGGACAAGCCATGAAAACATCATGCTAGCTATCTTACGATCATGCAAAGCAATATGATAATGAATGCTCAAGTCATGTACATGATGATGATGGAAGTTGCATGGCAATATATCTCGGAATGGCTATGAATGCCATGATAGGTAGGTATGGTGGCTGTTTTGAGGAAGATATAAGGAGGCTTATGTGTGATAGAGCATATCGTATCACGGGGTTTGGATGCAACAGCGAAGTTTTCACCAACTCTCGAGGTGAGAAAGGGCAATGCACGGTACCGAAGAGGCTAGCAATGATGGAAGGGTGAGAGTGCGTATAATCCATGGACTCAACATTAGTCATAAAGAACTCACATAATTATTGCAAAAATTTATTATCCCTTGAAACAAAGTACTACGTGCATGCTCCTAGGGGGGAGGTTGGTAGGAGTTAACCATCGCGCGCCCTCGATCTTCACGCAATGATAAACAATCAAAATACAATGCGCGCCAATTTGGTTACATAGTTAGTAGACCATACGTGCATGCTTCGGGAATCACAAACCTTAACACCAACATCCTTACTGAACACAACCATCTACTAGTACCTCCCGCATATTATCATCCCTATATCACAAAACTATTGCAAGGAATCAAACATATCATATTCAGCGATCTACAAGTTTATGTAGGATTTTATGACTAACCATGTGATTGACCAATTCCTGTCATCTCTCTAAATAGATATAAGTGAAGCAAGAGAGTTTAATTCTTTCTACAAAAGATATGCCCATGCTCTAACAAATATAAGTGAAGCAAAAGAGCATTCTACAAATGGCGGTTTTCTATTGAAAGAGAAACATGCAATCCAAACTTCAAATGATATAAGTGAAGCACATGAAGCATTCTATAAAGCCATATGTCGGTGTCAAAACCGGCGGATCTCGGGTAGGGGGTCCCGAACTGTGCGTCTAGGCGGATGGTAACAGGAGACAAGGGACACGATGTTTTTACCCAGGTTCGGGCCCTCTCGATGGAGGTAAAACCCTACTCCTGCTTGATTAATATTGATGATATGGGTAGTACAAGAGTGGATCTACCACGAGATCAAGGAGGCTAAACCCTAGAAGCCAGCCTATGGTATGATTGTTGTAATGGTTATGTGTCCTACGGACTAAAACCCTCCAGTTTATATAGACACCGGAGAGGGCTAAGGTTACACAGAGTCGGTTACAATGGTAGGAGATCTACATATCCGTATCGCCAAGCTTGGCTTCCACGCCAAGGAAAGTCCCATCCGGACACGGGGCGAAGTCTTCAATCTTGTATCTTCATAGTCTTGGAGTCCGGCTGACGATGATAGTCCGGCTGTCCGGACACCCCCTAGTCCAGGACTCCCTCAGTAGCCCCCGAACCAGGCTTCAACGATGATGAGTCCAGCGCATATATTGTCTTCGGCGTTGCAAGGCGGGTTCTCCTTCAAGTTCCATGTACCTGCCGAATAGTGTCTGGCTCCCTTACCAATGTTGCGCTTCTTGGCTCCCACGCCCAATAATGGCCCTCTTCCACGCGTTGCACGAATGCGAAAAGCCAGGGTATCTTTTATGTTTTACCCCCTAGCTGCGCAAACAATCTGCCTATAAGAGAGGCAAGAATCCAGATCCAAATCACACCATCTTCCTTCCGCGAGTACTCATCGGAGCGCTTCTGACCAAAAATCCATTCCATCATGGACCGTTGACGCGGCTCCTCCTCTCGCGCTCCTAGCCCTCTGCCAGGAGATTGGAGGAGATGTTCTGTCCCGCACAACGAGCTAGTGACGCTCCAAGCGGAGGGATATCTTCCTCCGGCCTTTATGGTTCCGGTTCGAGCCGGGCTGGCCACCTACAAAGGTGGGAAGAATGCAGAGGCCACCCCAAGTCCCAACAAAGGGGAGCGGGTATGCTTCGTCCCCTATCTGATAAGGGGGCTCGGATTTCCTGTACATCCGTTCCTCCGCGGGCTTCTGGAGTTCTACGGACTCCAGCTCCATCACCTCATGCCCGCCTCGATTCTGCATATCGCGGGCTTCGTAGCTCTTTGCGAGCTATTCCTGGGCATCGAGCTCCATTTTGCGCTGTGGAAGAGGTTATTCTGCCTCGTACCCCTCTCTCACGAGGGGTCCATATATCAAGTGGGCGGTGCCGAAATATGGCGCATCGCCGGGACCGGATATCCATCCGGAACCCCTAAGAAGGCGTCCGAAGACTGGCCTTCAGAATCGTTTTATGTAGAAGATGCTCCACTGCCGGACCCTGTTCGGATCGGCCTCCCGGAGTTCAACAATGCTCCTCTGAAGAAACGCCTGAGTTGGCATCCGCGGAGCCCCCAGCTGGAGGAAGACAAGAGCGTCCATTATTTGATGGGCCAGATAAGGTTACTAGACCATTCTGGATTGACCAAGATTGGAGTCATGGCCACATGCATTATGCGGGGGGTGCAGCCGCTGCAATACAGGGGCCACCCCATGTGGGATTTCAATGGGGAGAATGATGCCACTCGTCATGGCCGCAAAGGGCCGGGTTCGGCCGAAGATCTGGTGAAGATTCTATCCGGCCTGTACAAGGGGGAGAAGGAGGACTTTCTCCAGACGAGCCCATTGAACGGGTTCTCCATGAATAACCCTCGGCGCTGGGTAAGCGGACACTTTGTTTATCCGACCCATGCCTTCAAAGTTAAGTGCCTTACTTTACAATTTCGACGCAGGAGCTGCGTCGGGATGTGGAGGGCATAAATAGTCCGGCTCCACAACCCGAGGATCCGGAAAGATCCCTTGATCCGGCCTCCGAAGAGGATCCGGACATAAAGGTGGAGCTAATCGACAGGGTGTTCCATCAACTCAGCATGGATAATGCTCTAGTCGCCATTACGGCTGACTACCCCGGCCTATCTCCGGCTCCCTAGGTGATTGTGACCGAAGTCCTGACACCATTGTTTCGTCCTTGCACGTTTCTAACCACCGTATACAATGGTGTCTCGCAGGGGGTGCCTTCAAGGCAGGAGGCCGAGGCCACGACAGCTGGCCAACAAGGGTCAGTCCGGCCCAGCAGGCGGAAGAGGACTGCGGCGCGGGTCTAGACGTCGCCGCAACGGTATAGCTCGCGGTTGTTATTTAGGACAAAGTTCCTAGGAAGTGTTTGAATGCTCATGACTTTTGCAGGAGAAAGAGTGCCTGCCGGACTGTGGGCATAGGAGTTGCCAACCCAGCTTTTGCCAGCCAGGCTCCAACACCTGGTTTGGAGGGGGAGGCGAGCGCAAGGCGCGAGCCGGATACTCCTCCAATGGAGGATGCCGACAGACTGTCCGCCACCAGGTCTGAGGTGGAGAGCGCCATGAACCATAGGCGCCGCCGGACAGTTTTTCATGACGCGTGCTTCTCCCCTGAGGCGTTGAATGCCTTTAACACGGGGGACGCGCACCTCCGTGCTGCTCAAGATGGTTTGACCAGAGCCACGGAGCAGTACGTAAAGGACATACGGGTAAGAGATTTTAATAGTTGTATATGCCAGTAGCCCCCGAGTCTTAAAGTAGTTGGAATAACTGATTTAAGGATCATTTGATATGAATGATCTTACAGAGAAGAATACCCGATTGTCCCAGGAGCTACAAGAGTGCAAGGCCCAACTTGACGCCGCACTAGCTGCCGCAGGAGGAAACACAGAGACCCCTCCTGGTAACACATTATTTCAAAAAGATAATCGGTGTGTGGTGTGCGTGTAAGTCTGACAATGACATTGCAGGTGTTGACGGACTGGATCCGGACAAGCAAGAACTACTGCGCCAGCTTAAGGCCGGCGAGAGGGTGCTGACGAGGGTGCAGTAGGAAAGGAACAAACTCCAGGATGCCCACGCCCAGCTTGGAGAAGAGCTGAAAGGTGTTCGGGCCGAGCTGTCTGGCTCCGTGAAGGAGAATCAGCGGCTTCGTCGCGGCATCTATAGTAAGTGCTTGAGCGAACTCCTTTGAAAAGAAGAGTTCGGCGAGGAAGTAAATTGACAAAAATATGTCTGTAGGTGTGCTCACAGGTCGCCCTGCGGAGGAGATGCCCGTATCAACGGGTGATCAACTTCCCAAGCTGGTGCAACTGCTTGAACGAGTTTGGCAGGCAATGAGCGGCGTCGTCCAGGCCTTATGGCCGTCTCTCTCCCTACCCGAGGGCCTTGGAGAGCTTGCGGAGAAGCTTCAGGGAGCGCGGCAGCGCTTCCGTTTATGGAAGATTTCGGCCTGCCGCCAAGGTGCCAGGGAGGCCTGGGCCATGGTGAAGACGCGATACAAGAAGGCGGATCCCAACCACATGGCCGAGGTCGGACCTGTGGGGCCCGATGGGAAGGAGATCCCTGTGAGTTTAGTGTACGGCCAAGTAGAGTTGGCCGCAAAATATTCCCAACGGGACTGTAAATTAGACAGCCTGTTAGACGGGGTTGAGGAGGAATACAGTTAGTCGATTTGACAATGTATTTTAAAATGACATGTAAAATGCCTTCTAGCCGGATCGTAGATCGTTTGTCTTTGCTGACCTTTTCGCTTCAACCTCGGGACCCTAGAGTCCGGAGTGTGTCCGAATACCTTCTCGGTTAATAAACAACCGGGGCATGCATGGAGACCAGGCGTAGGGGTCATTAGTGATTTATCAGACAAGTGCCCAACTAGTTATGTTATATTACATGGTTAGTAAGAAACATCTTCCAGGGAGAATAGTTCCGTTAAGGGTTCCTTTCCCTGGGAGGCATGCCCTAAAGTGCATGTCCGGACTGCGAAAAGAGCAGGAAAACATCTGGGGGTAGATAAATAAATAGGTAAAAAATCATCTTTCAAGTCACCGACCAAATATTCCCTTAAGAACGCTAGCTTTCGGCTTCACCCAGTCTGAGGTACACATCCGGCTGACCCGGCAGTAACAATCGCAGAGGTGCTCCCTTTACCTCCTAGCCGAACAATCGGGAACGTAGGGGTAAGCACAGGAGCCAGGCAACCCAGCTTGGCCAAAACTTAAGTCATATCGATGCATATAATGGTGAATAAAAGGTACATGTGGAAGTTTGACACATGTGCTGGGCATGTAGCCCATATAAGTAAGCTTCTGATAAAGAAGCCCCCAGGTATAATGAGTGCCGATAGCACATCAAGTGTGTGCGAACAATGCGCAATTAGGCCTGTAAGAGCTTTTATGGAAAGGGTGAGAGAAAAAAGAGAAACGAAAGATAGCTGAAGTGTAAAAATTTGGACGGGGGAAGGAGACGAACTCTTAGTCCGGCGCTAGGCGTAGAATCTTCGGAGGCGGGCTGTGTTCCATGGGTTCGGCTCGAGTCGGTTGTCCGACGCATTTCGCAGGCGGTACGCTCCGCCGGTCAGGACTTGATCGATAATGAAGGGGCCCTCCCATTTGGGCTTGAGCTTGTCCTTTTTCTTGTCCGGCAGGCGTAGAACTTGTTCGCCAACATTGTAAGTCTTAGCCCGCACTTCTCTGCTTTGATATCTTCGAGCCTGCTACTGATAGAATGCGGAACGAGCCTTGGCGACGTCGCATTCTTCCTCCAATGCATCCAAGCTGTCCTGCCGATTCAGCTCGGCTTCTCTTTCTTCGTACATGCGCACTCGAGGTGAGTCATGAATGATGTCGCAGGGCAAAACTGCCTCTGCGCCGTATACCATATAAAATGGTGTGAATCCGATAGTACGGTTGGGCGTTGTCCGCAGCCCCCAGAGTACGGAGTCGAGCTCCTCTACCCAGTGCGTGTCAGATTTCGTAAGGGACCGCACTAGTCTGGGTTTGATGCCGCTCATTATTAGACCATTTGCTCGTTCCACTTGACCGTTGGTTTGAGGATGATAGACTGAAGCGTAATCGAGCTTAATGCCCATATTTTTGCACCATAATTTAACCTCGTCGGCCGTGAAGTTCGTGCCGTTATCGGTAATGATGCTATGGGGGACGCCATAACGGTGTACTACCCCGGATATGAAGTCTATCACTGGTTCGGACTCTTCCGTTTTAACTGGCTTGGCCTCTATCCATTTGGTGAATTTGTCCACCATGACCAATAGGTACCTTTGCTTGTGGGTTCCCCCTTGAAGGGGTCCAACCATGTCAAGCCCCCATACCATGAACGGCCAGGTAATGGGTATAGTTTTGAGGGCGGTGGGTGGCATATAGCTCTGATTGGCAAAGAGCTGACAACCGACGCATCTTTGGACTAAGTCCTGAGCATCTGCCTGGGCTGTCGGCCAATAAAATCCTGTACGGAATGCATTGCTTACAAGGGCCCAAGCTGCGGCGTGGTGTCCTCCTAGTCTGGCATGAATTTCAGCCAGAAGGTTTCGCCCTTCCACTTCGGAGATACACCGTTGAAGGACTCCGGTTGTGCTTTTCTTATAGAATTCTCCCTCGTGGACCTTGTAGGCTTTAGATCCCCGGACTATGCAGCGGGCCTCATTTTGGTCTTCGGGATGCTCCTGCCTAAGTAAGTAGGCTAGGAATGGTTCTGTCCACGGGGCAATTACTGCCATTATTTCGTGGGCTAAAGGCGTTATTTCATCGGCTGAGTCGCCGATTATGTCAGATGTGTTGGGTGGTGCGGCAGCCTCCGGGTTGTTATTTCCGGACTCCTCTTCCCATAGTACGGATGGCTTAAAGAGCCGTTCCAGGAAGATGTTTGGAGGGACAGCGTCGCGTTTCGCGCTGATGCGTGCCAATACGTCAGCTGCTTGGTTATTATCTCGGGCTACGTGGTGGAATTCGAGTCCTTCGAACCGAGCTGACATTTTTAGGACAGCGTTACGATAGGCTGCCATTTTCGGATCCTTGGCGTGAAAGTCCCCATTTACTTGGGATATTGCAAGGTTTGAATCCGTGCGCACCTCTAGGCGTTGAATGCCCATGGAGATTTCCATCCGGAGGCCATGCAGGAGGGCCTCGTATTCGGCTGCATTGTTGGAGTCCGTGTACATTATCTGAAGTACGTATTGGACTGTGTCCCCGGTTGGGGACGTCAATACAACGACAGCCCCCAAGCCGGCCAACATTTTGGAGCCGTCGAAATGCATAATCCAATTGGCGTATGTGCCGTACTCTTTAGGGAGTTCGGCTTCAGTCCATTCGGCGACGAAGTCAGCCAAGACTTGCGACTTTATAGCTCGCCGAGGTTTATAAGTTATATCGAATGGTAAGAGCTCAATGGCCCATTTTGCAATACTGCCCGTCGCGTCGCGGTTGTTTATAATGTCGTTGAGGGGCACTTCGGAGGCCACTGTTATCGAACACTCTTGAAAGTAGTGTCAGAGCTTCCGGGATGCCATCAACACCGCATACGCTATCTTTTGATAGTGCGGGTAACGGGACTTGCAGGGAGTTAAGATAGTGGATACGTAGTACACTGGTTTTTGAAGAGGGAATTTGTGCCCTTCTGTTTCTCGTTCGACGACGAGTACCGCGCTTACGACTTGATGTGTTGCCGCGATGTATAACAACATTGGTTCGCCCAAGTTAGGCGCAGCCAGGACCGGATTTGTTGCCAATATGGCTTTTATTTCTTCGAGTCCGGCAGTGGCAGCATCCGTCCACTCGAAGTGTTCGGTGCGCCTGAGGAGGCGATAGAGGGGCAATGCCTTTTCTCCCAAACAGGAGATAAAGCGGCTTAGAGCCGCCACACATCCAGTCAATTTTTGTATTTGGTTGAGGTCTTTTCGAATATCCAGCTGTGACAGAGCTCGAATCTTGGCTAGGTTTGCTTCAATTCCTCTACCGGATACAATGAAGCCCAGGAGCTTTCCGGCTGGTACGCCAAAAACGCATTTCTCCGGATTCAGCTTAATGTCATATGCTCGGAGGTTGTCGAATGTGAGCCTCAAATTGTCTACCAGAGTCTCGATGTGTTTGGTTTTGACGACTACGTTGTCTATGTATGCCTCTACTGTTTTGCCGATCTGGGTAGCCAGACATGTCTGAATCATGCGCTGATATGTTGCGCCGATGTTTTTGAGTCCGAAGGGCATCGTGTTGAAGCAGAATGGCCCATATGGAGTAATGAATGCCGTTGCGGCTTGGTCCGCTTCTGCCATCTTGATTTGGTGGTAGCCAGAGTATGCGTCAAGGAAGCACAATGAATCGTGCCCTACAGTAGCATCGATTATTTGGTCGATGCGGGGGAGGGGGAAGGGATCCTTTGGGCAGGCCTTGTTGAAGTCTTTAAAGTCGACACATAGGCGCCAGGATTTATCTTTCTTTGGTACCATTACCAGGTTTGCTAGCCAGTCCGGATGTTTGATATCTCTGATGAATCCGGCTTCCAGTAGTTTGGCTAGCTCTTCTCCCATTGCCTGTCTTTTGGGTTCGGAAAATCGCCGAAGAGCCAGTTTTACTGGCTTGAATCCTTTTAGAATGTTTAGGCTGTGTTCTGCCAATCTGCGTGGGATTCCTGGCATATCTGAAGGGTGCCAGGCAAAGATGTCCCAATTTTCCCGAAGGAATTCTCGTAGTGCGGCATCTACATCAGGGTTCAACTGTGCCCCGATGGAGGCCGTCTTTGTTGGGTCCGTTGGATGGACCTGGAATTTAATTATTTCGTCCGCTGGTTTAAAAGAGGTGGACTTCGATCTCTTATCGAGCATCACATCGTCCCTATTCACCGTAGAGCGCAGCGCAGTGAGTTCTTCTGCCGCTAGGGCTTCGGATAGTGCCTCCAGGGCTAATGCGGCTGTCTTGTTTTCGGCGCGGAGTGCTATGTCCGGATCACTAGCGAGAGTGATTATTCCGCCGGGCCCAGGCATCTTAAGCTTCATGTACCCGTAATGGGGTATGGCTTGAAAAATTGTGAATGCCTCTCATCCTAATATAGCGTGATATCCGCTGCTGAACGGGTCCACTTGGAACGTGGCCTCTTTGGACCTGTAATTGTCCGGCGAGCCGAACACCACATCAAGTGTGATTTTTCCTGTGCAGCGCGCTTCCCGGCTAGGGATTATTCCTCTAAAGGTTATGCTGCTTCGCTCGATGCGGCTCCAGTCTACTTCCATTTTTTGAAGAGTTTCCTCGTAGATGAGGTTTAGTCCGCTGCCGCCATCCATGAGTACCTTGGTAAGACGAAAGCCGTCCACTATTGGACTGAGGACCAATGCGGCTGGTGCTCAGGCTGTTCGGAATTTAGGTTCATCGCTGGCGTTGAAGGTGATCGCCGTGTCGCTCCATGGATATGTTGTTGCTACTTGGTAGACTTCGGCGAGGCTGCGGATTGTTTGTTTTTGCATATTATTTGATGCGAAAGTCTCGAAGACTGTTGACACCGTACTGGTACTGCTGGAGAGGTTTTCCGGGGCTAGAAGCTCCTCGCCACTTTTGGCCACCTGCCGCAATATCCAACATGCTCGAAGGCTATGTGTTGGGGTGGCGCCTTCTGTACTGTGAATTTTACAGGGTCCGCTGAGCCATCCCTCCAGTACGGTTCCTTGCCCTTTATGGGGTTTTTGCTTTTTGGTTTTTGTACCTGGTGCCTGAGTTTGCTGCACCCTTTTGTTACGGACTAGGGTCGTATTCGGGGCCGGATTGTCCCAAAACTTAGTTTCGGTTTTTTCGGAAACTTTCCATCGCACAGTACTTTCGTACTATGGACCCCAGGTCGGCGTAACGTGTAATTTCACAGCGACTGACGGCGTTCAAGATTCCCTCGTCTGTGCAATTATTGCAGAAGATTGAAATTGCGTTTTCCTCTCGGCAGTCCTTTATCCTGTCCATAACCAGGAGGAATCTAGCCCAGTAATGATGTACTGTTTCAGCAGGCTCTTGCCGGATTTGATATAGATCGCATATGTCTGGGTGGGTGGGTGGAATTGAGTCCGGAGCCCTACCCATCTCGAGGCTCGAGGGCCGAGACGTTTCCGAATTTGGAAGCTTGGATTGTTGTACGTTGTCCAACGAGTCTGGTCCGATGCCTGACTTTAGGTTCAGTGCTTGATCGAAGTCCGTCCCTCCGTGGGAATCTGGCATGGAGGGTTCGGAAGCCCGGACATGACTAGTTTTCAATATAGGAGAAGAGTCGCCGCGTTGTTCCTCTACCACCGCAACGTGGTGGGTAACCTGGGGAGAGTTAATCTCTCTCAGATTGGTTTTAAGCCCAATCTGATTGTAGTCTGTAGCGACTCCCAGGGCGGCGATGCGATCCAAGAGTTCATTTACGGATGAGAGCTCTATTGGATCCAGTTGCTCGGCGAACTCTGAGTTGACATGAAGATTGCTTTTGATGACCCGAGAGGTCATCGTCGAAGCGGTGGCCGAACAGGCGGTCATGAGAAAACCACCCAGCCGGATAGTTTGGCCGGCGGCCAAGGCTCCTTTGGCGAAGATACCGTCTTTGAAGACGGGAAGTAGCAGACGGCACAGAGGGACTCTCAATGAAAGCACCAATGTCGGTGTCAAAACCGGTGGATCTCGGGTAGGGGGTCCCGAACTGTGCGTCTAGGCGGATGGTAACAGGAGACAAGGGACACGATGTTTTTACCCAGGTTCGGGCCCTCTCGATGGAGGTAAAACCCTACTCCGACTTGATTGATATTGATGATATGGGTAGTACAAGAGTGGATCTACCACGAGATCAAGGAGGCTAAACCCTAGAAGCTAGCCTATGGTATGATTGTTGTAATGGTTATGTGTCCTACGGACTAAAACCCTCCGGTTTATATAGACACCGGAGAGGGCTAGGGTTACACAGATTCGATTACAATGGTAGGAGATCTACATATCCGTATTGCCAAGCTTGCCTTCCACGCCAAGGAAAGTCCCATCCGGACACGGGGCGAAGTCTTCAATCTTGTATCTTCATAGTCTTGGAGTCCGGCTGACAATGATAGTCTGGCTGTCCGGACACCCCCTAGTCCAGGACTCCCTCACCATACTCAAAAGGTATAAGTGACGTGCAATGAGCATTCTATAAATAAACCAAGGAATATCTCATACCAGCATGGTTCATAAAATAAAAATGAAAAGTAAATGCAAAAGACGCTCCAAGACTTGCACATATCGCATGAACGAAACGAATCCCGAAAACATACCGATACTTGTTGAAGAAAGAGGGGATCCCTTCCGGGGCATCCCCAAGCTTAGACGCTTGAGTCTCCTTGAATATTTACTTGGGATGCCTTGGGCATTCCCAATCTTGAGCTCTTGCCTCTCTTCCATTTCCTCATATCGATACCTCCTCGATCAAACACTTCATCCACACAAAACTTCAATAGGAAACTCGGTAAGATCTGTTAGTATAATAAAGCAAATCACTACTCTAAGTACTATAAAAAACCAATTCATATTTTGTTTTTGCATTGTGTCTACTATAATATAACTTTTCCATGGCTTAATCCACTGATATAAATTGATAGTTTCATCAAAAGAAGCAAACTATGCATCAAAAACGGAATCTGACAAAAACAGAACAGTCTGTAGAAATCTGAACATCTACCATACTTATATAACCCCAAAAATTCTACCAAAATTAGGAAAAATAAAAAATTTGTACAGAAAGAGAGTGAAAAAGAATCAGAACCATTTGATGTTCCAGTAAAACATGTAAAATCGTGCACTACAGCCAAAGTTTCTGTCCTGTACCGTACAAACCAACATGCATTGTAAACATCGTAAAGGCAAACCTTAGCACATTATTTTTATAATACAATGGAATTGTACAAGGGGATAATTATTTTTGTTGAAAAGTTTCTGTAATCAAGATTCACAAAGTTTCTGTGAGCATGAACAAACTTCAAGGAGCTCTCCCACTTCAACAAAGCTTGTCTCCCTCACTTTCACTTTCCTTTTTGAAAAGTTTTAGGTTCCCCTCTTTATTTTTTTGTTTTTAAACTATATAAAAGCACTCAACAGAAATAAATGACTCTCTAAAACTTCTGGGTTGTCTCCCTGGCAGTGCTTTCTTTAAAGCCATTAAGCTAGGCATATAGTGCTCAAGTAATGGATCCACCCGGATCCCAAGGTATATCAAAGACAATTTTAATTAACAATGATTTGTAATTTAGTAGTGAGCACAAAGTAACATATATCATGCAACAACGAAGTCTAATTCTCTTTCTATGCATCGGCATGTCATAAAAGAGCAATTCATGCACACCAAGTAAAGGCCAATGCATAGTATAAGTTGTTTCTTGCAATTTTATCATATTGGAAACATGGAGAGGTGGAGGTATAGTTCCTCTCTCATAATAATTGCAAGTAGGAGCAGAAATCACATGCATATTATATCTATCCAAATTATCATTTGCAACGGTAAAAGGTAACCCATCAATATAATCCTTAATAAGCACAAACTTATCTGATATAGTGTAGTCGGGAGAATTCAAAAAGATAATAGGACTATCATGCGTGGGTCCAATAGCAACAATTTCATGTTTAACATAAGGAACTATAGCAAGTTCATCTCCATAAGCATAATTCATATTGGCATCTTGGCCACAACCATAGCAAGCATCATCAAAAAGGGATATTTCAAGAGAATCAACGGGATCATAACAATTATCATAGCAATCATCCTTCGGTAAGAACGAAGGAACATTAAATAATGTATGAGTTGAAGAGTTACTCTCATTAGAAGGTGGGCACGGGTAGCTAATGCGCTCTTCCTCCTTTTGTTCTTCGCTTTCCTCATCATCTTTTTCATCCAATGAGCTCACAGTTTCATCAATTTCTTCTTCCATAGCTTCCTACAAAATATTATTCTCTTCTTGGACAGTGGAGACGTCCTCAATAAATGCATCAATATTGGCATTATATTCATAATTCTCATTGCAATATCTAACTATAGCAAAATTTTCAGGTCTGTAAACAGCATCATCAAAAATTTCACACGTTTTAAATAAAGATTCTATTTCATAAGCACCCATAAAAGCAACAAATTCTTCTATTTGTTCCACATCATAGTAATCATATATACCATTAGCATAAGAAGCCAAGGTTTTATTATCATTGAATTTGCACGAAAAATCAAGGTGTGGAGCCTTCATCCTAGAGCAACAAGTATAATCATATCTCAAGCATAGTTGCCTAGCATACCAATATAACATACAAATTTGATCCCATAATAGTTTCCCTTTTTGTGTTAAGCGATAATCCCTAAAGTATTCACGTTGGTCCAACATGTATCCCATAACAAAATTGAATTGGGTTTTCTCAGGATTATCAAAAGTAGTACATAATTTCATTCACATAACGAGCATCGAGGGTTTTAGGAGGTTCCCTCCATGATTAGAGACTACACCTAATTTTTTTGGTATTTCATGTTCCATATCCATAACTAAAGATAGAGAACAACTAAGAACAGCAAATATAAATTAGTGATAAAGCAAACAAGCACACACGAGAATATTCACCCCACGCTATGACTCCCCGGCAACGGCGCCAGAAAAAGGTCTTGATAACCCACAAGTGTAGGAGATAATTGTAGCCTCTTTCGATAAGTAAGAGTGTCGAACCCAACGAGGAGCTAAAGGTAGAACAAATACTCTCTCAAGTCATATCTGCCACTGATACGACTCTACGCATTCTTAGTGTTTGCTTTACCTAGAACAAGTATGAAAATAGAAGTACTTTGTAGGTGTTGTTAGATAGGTTTGCAAGATAATAAAGAACAAGTAAATATAAACTAGGGGCTGTTTAGATAAAGATGCGATAAAGTAAATATAGTGAGTGTGGAAAAGTGGTGGTAGGAGTTGTGAAATTGCCCCTAAGCAATTGACTACTTTACTAGACCCGTAATCACTATTGCAATTTTATTTGAGGGAGAGGCATAAGCTAACATACTTTCTCTTCTTGGATCATATGCACTCATGATTGGAACTCTAGCAAGCATCCGCAACTACTAAAGATCATTAAGGTAAAACCCAACCATAGCATTAAAGTATCAAGTCCCCTTTATCCCATACGCAAACAACCTAGTTACTCGGGCCTGTGCTTCTGTCACTCATGCCACGCACCATAAGAAAATCATGAACATATTGCAAACCCTACAGCGGGAATCCCTCACGCTTGCGCGACACGGAGGGCACAATAGGACAGCACCAATAATAAAACATGCAACTCAAACCAATCATAGCAATTCATCAATCACCGATAGGACAACGAAAATCTACTCAGACATCATAGGATGGCAACACATCATTGGATAACAATATGAAGCATAAAGCGCCATGTTTTAGTAGAGGGTACAGCGGGTTGTGGGAGCGTGGACCGCTGAATATAGAAGGGGAAAAGTGATGGAGATGTTGGTGAACATGATGGAGGTGTTGGTGTAGATCGCGGTGATGATGATGGCCCCCGGTAGCGCTCCGGCGCCACCGGAAGCAAGGGGGAGAGAGCCCCCCTTCTTCTTCTTCTTCCTTGACCTCCTCCCTAGATGGGAGATGGGTTTCCCCTCTGGACCTTGCCTCCCATGGCGTGGGAGGGGAGAGAGCCCCTCCGAGATTGGATCTATCTCTCTGTCTCTCTTTGTTTCTGCGTCCTCAAATTCTACCCTTTCACCGTTTCTTTTATATCCGGAGATCCATAACTCCGATTGGGGTGAATCTTTTGCCCAGATTTTTCTCAAAAAATTAGCTTTCTTGCGGCAGAAGAAGAGCGCTAACCGCCTTACGGGGTGCCCAAGAGAGTCTAGGGCGCGCCCCCTGTCTCGTGGCCCCCTCGGCCACCGTCTCGCATTGATTCTTCCTCCCAAAAATCACAAATATTCCAAAATAATTCTTCGTCCGTTTTTATCCCGTTTGGACTCTGTTTGATATTGGGTTTCTGCAGAACATAAAACATGCAACAAACAGAAACTGACACTGGGCACTGGATCAATATGTTAGTCCCAAAAATAGTATAAAAAGTTGCCAAAAGTATATGAAAGTTGAATAATATTGGCATGGAACAATAAAAAATTATAGATACAATGGAGACGTATCAATGGATAATACAATGAAAAAGTATGAACAACGAAAACTAGAATGAGTGTGTGAACATGAATGTAATGTTGGTGAGCAATACATACTCCCCCAAGCTTAGGCTTTTTGCCTAAGTTGGTCTAGGGCCACGGCTGGCCCGGTGGATATCTAAAGTTATAGTCGGGGTTGTACTGGGACGCGGTAGCTACTGCCTGAAGGGCTGCTTCATGGAGGTGAGAGGCCTCCGTTGTTATATAATACTCGTTTGGCTCCTCTCTAGTTATAAAATATCTCCCATTTACTTGAAAGATAAAGAAGAAAGGAGGAGGAAGGGTAATATGGACAGCACGCTGTCTGTCAAAGATTGGTCGGTACTGGAGGGATTGTTCGTTCCTATCAAGAAACTGGTAGCGTACCATATCATTATAATCTAGAAAAGCAGGTGGTAACTCAATGTCATTCCCGCTTATGGGTACACCAAGATAATTAGCTAAATGTGTTGCATAAATCCCACCAAATAAATCTCCATCTTTAGCATTTAGATGTAACCTCCTCGCAATAATGGCCCTCAAGTTATATCGCTTGTCACCTAACACCGCACACTTGAGGACACAAAGATCTAGAACGCAAAGGTCGCAATGCTCAAGCTTACCATTAATGCATCTACCTATAAAGAGAGAAAAATAATGTATGGCAGGAAAGTGAATACTCCCTATGGTAGCTTGTGTGATATTTCTAGTTTCTCCCACCGTGATCCTAGCAAGAAAATCATTGTGTTCAGCTTTGTGAAGCTCACTATGAATGCCACATTGTGGGATTTTGCATGCAGTATTAAAATCTTCAAGGTCCATGGTATATGATTCATCATATAGATCA
This sequence comes from Triticum timopheevii, assembly GCA_963921465.1. Lineage (NCBI taxonomy): Eukaryota > Viridiplantae > Streptophyta > Magnoliopsida > Poales > Poaceae > Triticum > Triticum timopheevii. The sequence continues at coordinate 376,817,010 of OY997270.1, forward strand.
AATAAAACAGTATGGGTATTGCGCTTATATGAAAATTCGAACCTCCACACAAAGGAATCAGTGAGGAAATAATATTGTTGGCACTTATCTGAGATGAAGTCCTCAAGGCCGGCATTTTGTAGGTATGCATCAAACTCATCCTTGAAACCTGCATGGACCATGAATTCATCCTATGGCCATTCACAAGGCCACACTTGAGCTTCCCTTGGTGGTTCAAGGTCCGACTCACGTATCGCGAGCCTCGGTGCTTGCTTCCTCGAAGAACCACCTTGGTACGTTTTCCTAGTCATTTTTATTCCTCTGGAAGATTTTTGAAATATTTAGTGACTCAAAATAAAAATGAACCAAACTCAACAATATTAATAGTAACAACTCCCACAAATGCCTAGAGGCTATATCATGCATCAAAACTACTTTGGACCATATAAAGTTGACATGTAAGCTCAAGAACAGGGTCACCTAAGCAGCAAAAATTTGCAATAAATAAAACACTAGAACAAAAACTAATTGGACCATTGGAGGAGTCGCATACCGAAGAACAATCCCCCAAAGCAGTTTTGCAAATGGAGCTTTACACAACGAGATCAAAAATGGCAGCAAAATGAGCCAGAATGCGAGTTTGAGCTACGGGATAATTTTTCTGGAGGAAGACGAAGTGGATGGGTGCTGGAATAAGTGAAAGGGACCCACGTGGGACCCACAAGGCAGGGGGCGCACCCTCCACCCTTGTGGCCCACTCGTGCATCCCCATGGTGCATGTTCAGTGCGGGAAATTCTAAAATATTCTATAAAAAGTTATACTAAATTTTCATGGCATTTGGAGAACTTTTATTTTTGGGACATTTTTTATTGCACGGATAATTCAGAAAATAGACAGATAATACAATTTTTCCTTTATTTATTCTAAATAACACAGAGTAAAAGATGGGTACATAAAGTTGTGCTTCCTAAATTCATCCATCTCATGCTCATCGAAAGGAATCCATTAACAAGGTTGATCAAGTCTTACTAACAAACTTCTTTCGAAGAACATGAAACGGGAGAATTTTTTGAATAACACTAAGTTACCTCAACGGGGATATGCATGTCCCCAACAATAAGAATATCATATTTCTTTTTGATAGTAGGGAGAGGGCATTCAAAACCTCCAATAGTAATAGTTGAAAATTTTCCAATAGAATTGATACCATGAACTTGAGGTTGTTTCTTCGAAAAGTGTACCGTATGCTCATTACCATTAACATGAAAATTTACATTGCCTTTGTTGCAATCAATAACAGCCCTTGCAGTATTCAAAAAGGGTCTGCCAAGGATGATCGACATACTGTCATCCTCGGGTATATCAAAAATAACAAAGTCCATTAAAATAGTAACCTTTGCAACCACAATAGGCACATCCTCACAAATACCAATGAGTATAGCAGTTGATTTATCAACCATTTGCAAAGAGATTTCAGTAGGTATCAACCTATTCAAATCAAGTCTAAGATATAAAGAGAAAGGCATAACGCTAACACCGCCTCCAAGATCACATAAAGCAGTTTTAACATAGTTTCTTTCAATGGAGCATGGTATAGTTGGTATTCCTGGATATCCAAGTTTCTTTGGTATTCCACCCTTAAAAGTGTAATTAGCGAGCATGGTGGAAATTTCAGCCTCCCGTATATTTCTTTTATTTGTAACAATATATTTCATATACTTAGCATAGGGAGACATTTTAAGCATATCAGTCAAACGCATATGCAAAAAGATAGGTCTAATCATTTCAGCAAAGCGCTCAAAATCCTCATCATCCTTTTTCTTGAATGGTTTAGGAGGAAAGGGCATGGGTTTCTGAACCCATGGTTCTCTTTCTTTACCATGTTTCCTAGAAACAAAGTCTCTTTTATCAGAACATTGATTCTTTGATTGTGGGTTATCAAGATCAACAGCAGGTTCAATCTCCACATCATTATCATCACTAGGTTGAGCATCAACATGAACATAATCATTAACATTATCACTAGGTTCATATTCATCACCAGATTGTGTCTCAGCATCAGAAATAGAAATATCATTTGGATTCTCAAGTGTGTCTATAGCAGGTTCACTAGAAGCATGCAAAGACCTATCAGTTTTCTTTCTCTTTTTATTAGAAGGAATAGGTGCATCATTATTAATTCTCTGAGAATCTTGCTCAACTCTCTTAGGATGGCCCTCGGGATACAAAGGTTCCTGGGTCATCTTACCACCTCTAGTCATAACCCTAACAGCATTATCATCGTTCTTACTATTCAACTCATTGAGCAAATCATCATGTGCGTCAAGTACTTGTTCTACTTGAGTTCTAACCATGGAAGCATGTTTACTAATAATCTTAAGATCATTAACAGTTCTACTCATATAATCACCCAAGTAGTCAAGCATATCATCATTACGTTTCAATTGTCTACTAACAAAAGCATTGAAGTTTTCTTGTTTAATAATAATATTATCAAACTCATCCAAGCATTGAATAGCATACTTATTATGTGGAATGTCACCTTCATAAAATCCATAGAGAGAATTTACCTCTACTACCTGTGTCGGGTTATCAAGACCATGTATTTCTTCAATAGGTGGTAACTTCTTAATATCTTTAGCTTTAATACCTTTTTCTTTCATAGATTTCTTTTCCTCTTGCATATCTTCAGGGCTAAGAAATAGAATACCTCTGTTCTTCGGAGTTGGCTAAGTAGTTGGTTCATTAAGTGTCCAATCATTATCATTACTCAATATATTATTCAATAGCAATTCAACTTTCTCAACATTTATTTCCCTGAAAATACAACCAGCACAACTATGTAGGTGGTCCCTAGAAGTATCGGTTAGTCCATTATAAAAGATATCAAGTATTTCATTTTTCTTGAGAGGGTGATTAGGCAAAGCATTAAGTAATTGGAGAAGCCTCCCCCAAGCTTGTGGGAGACTCTCTTCTTCAATTTGCACAAAGTTAAATATATTCCTTAAGGCAGGTTGTTTCTTATGAGCAGGGAAATATTTTTCAGACAAGTAGTAAATCATATCGTGGGGACTACGCACACAACCAGGAGCAAGAGAATGAAACCACAACTTAGCATCACCCTTTAATGAGAAAGGAAACAACTTAAGAATATAGTAACAGCGAACTTTTTCCTCATGAGCAAATAGGGTGGCTATATCATTCAATTTAGTAAGATGTGTCACAACAGTTTCAGATTCGTATCCATAGAAAGGATCAGATTCAACCAAAGTGATTAACTCAGGATCGACAGAGAATTCATAGTCCTTATCAGTAATACATATAGGTGAAGTAGCAAACTTAAGATCATATTGCATTCTAGTATTCAAAGATTTTTCTTTCAGATTAGCTAATAATTTCTTAAGATCATCTCTATCACTTCAAGCAAGAAAGTCTCTAGCAGTTTCATCATCCATAATATAACCCTTACGTACAACAAGCAATTCATATCTAGGGGGAGAGTCATGCTACCTCTTGAGCATGCATTGGTTTTCCCTTGAAGAGGAAAGGGTGATGCAGTAAAGTAGCGTAAGTATTTCCCTCAGTTTTGAGAACCAAGGTATCAATCCAGTAGGAGACGACACACAAGTCACCTAGTACCTGCACAAACAATCAAGAACCTTGCAACCACCGCGATAAAAGGGGTTGTCAATCCCTTCATGGCCAATCGCAAAAGTGAGATCTGATAGAGATAATAAAGTAAATATTTTTGGTATTTTTGTTGTATAGATTGGAAAGTAAAGATTGCAAAAAAAAAGGAACAGTGACAGAAATTGGCAAGTTGACGGGAAACTAATAGATTCAATATAATGGAAAAGAGACCCGGGGGCCATAGGTTTCACTAGTGGCTTCTCTCAAGATAGCATGTATTACGGTGGGTGAACAAATTGCTGCCGAGCAATTGATAGAAAAGTGCATAATTATGATAACATCTAAAGCAATGATCATGAACATAGGCATCACATCGTGTCAGGTAGGCCGAAACGATTCTGCATCTACTACTATTACTCCACACATCAACCGCTATCCAGCATGCATCTAGAGTATTAAGTTCATAAGAACGGAGTAACGCATTAAGCAAGATGACATGATGTAGAGGGATAAACTCAAGCAATATGATATAAACCCCATCTTTTTATCCTCGATGGCAACAATACAATACGTGCCATGCTGCCCCTACTGTCACTGGGAAAGGACACTGGAAGATTGAACCCAAAGCGAAGCACTTCTCCCATTGCAAGAAAGACCAATCAAGTAGGCCAAACTAAACCGATAATTCGAAGAGACTTGCAAAGATATCAAATCATGCATATAAGAATTCAGAGAAGAACCAAATAATATTCATAGACAATCAAGTTCATAAATCCACAATTCATCGGACCTCGGCAAACACACCACAAAAGAATATTACATCGAATAGATCTCCAAGAACATCGTGGAGAACTTTGTATTGAGAATCAAAGAGAGAGAAGAAGCCATCTAGCTAATAACTATGGACCTGAAGGTCTATGGTAAACTACTCACGCTTCATCAGAGAGGAAATGGTGATGATGTAGAAGCCCTCCATGATCGATTCCCCCTCCGGCAGATCGCCGGAAAAGGCCCCAAGATGGGATCTCACGGCTACAGAAGGTTGCGGCGATGGAAAAGTGTTTTCGTAGCTCCCCTGATGTTTCTAGGGTATAAGAGTATATATAGGCGAAAGAAGTATGTCGGTGAAGCTATGAGGGGCCCACGAGGGTGGGGGCGCGCCTACCCCCCTGGGCGCGCCCTCCTGCCTCGTGGCCTCCTTGTAGAGTCCCAAACTTCAACTCCAAGTCTTCTAGATTGCTTTCAGTCCAATAAAGATCCTCGCGAAGGTTTCATTCCGTTTGGACTCCGTTTGATATTCCTTTTCCGTAAAACACTAAAATAGGGAAAAAACAGAAACTAGCACTAGGCCTCCGGTTAATATGTTAGTCCCAAAAATAATATAAAAGAGCATATTAAAGCCCATTAAACATCCAAAACAGATAATATAATAGCATGGAACAATAAAAAATTATAGATACATTGGAGATGTATCAAGCATCCCCAAGCTTAATTCATGCTCGTCCTCGAGTAGGTAAATGATAAAAACAGAATTTTTGATGTGGAATGCTACTCAACATAATTGTTAATGTAATTTTCTTTATTATGGGATGAATGTTCAGATCCGAATGATTCAAGACAAAGGTTTAATATTGACATAAAAATAATAATACTTCAAGCATACTAACAAAGTAATTATGTCTTCTCAAAATAACATGGCCAAAGAAAGTTCATCCCTACAAAATCATATAGTTTGGCTATGATCCATCTTCGTCACACAAAATGTTCAAATCATGCACAAGCCCGATGTCAGCCAAGCAATTGTTTCATACTTTAGTATTCTCAAAAAATTTCAACTTACACGCAATACATGAGCGTGAGCCATGGACATAGCACTATAGGTGGAATAGAATGGTGGTTCTGGAGAAGACAAAAAGGAGGAAGATGGTCTCACATCAACTAGGCGTATCAACGGGCTATGGAGATGTCAATCAATAGATATCAACGTGAGTGAGTAGGGATTGCCATGCAACGGATGCACTAGAGCTATAAATGTATGAAAGCTCAACAAAAGAAACTAAGTGGGTGTGCATCCAACTTGCTTGCTCACGAAGACCCAAGGCATTTTGAGTAATACCATTATTGGAATATACAAGCCAAGTTCTATAATGAAAATTCCCACTAGTATATGAAAGTGACAAAATAAGAGACTCTCTATTATGAAGATCATGGTGCTACTTTGAAGCACAAGCGTGGAAAAAGGATAGTAGCTTTGTCCCTTCTCTCTTTTTATCTCTCTTTTTTTGGCTTCTTTGGCCTCTTTTTTTTTCATTGGCCTGGTTTTTTCCTCACACGGGACAATGCTCTAATATTGATGATCATCACACTTCTATTTATTTACAACTCAAGGATTACAACTCGATACTTAGAACAAAATATGACTCTATATGAATGCCTCCGACGGTGTACCGGGATGTGCAATGAATCAAGAGTGACATGTATGAAAAAAGTATGAATGGTGCCTTTGCCACAAATATGATGTCAACTACAGGATCATGTAAGGCAGTATGACAATGATGGAGCATGTCATAATAAACGGAACGGTGGAAAGTTGCATGGCAATATATCTCGGAATGGCTATGTAAATGCCATAATAGGTAGGTATGGTGGCTGTTTTTAGGAAGGTAAATGGTGGGTTTATGGTACCGGCGAAAGTTGCGGGGTACTAGAGAGGCTAGCAATGGTGGAAGGTGAGAGTGCGCATAATCCATGGACTCAACATTAGTCATAAAGAACTCACATACTTATTGCAAAAATCTACATGTCATCAAAACCAAGCACTACACGCATGCTCCTAGGGGAAGGTTTGGTAGGAGTTAACCATCGCGTGATCCCGACCTCCACAGATAAGGAAGACAATCAAAGAAACACCTCATGCTTCAAATTTGTTACACAATGGTTACCATACGTGCATGCTAGGGGACTTGCAAACCTCAACACAAGTATTTCTCAAATTCACAATTATCCTACTAGCATGACTCTAATATCACCATCCTCATATCTCAAAAAAATCATCAAAAATCAAACTTCTCATAGTATTCAACGAACTTTTTATGAGAGTTTTTATTATACCCATCTTGGATGCCCATCATATTAGGACTAGTTTTATAACCAAAGCAAATGACCATGCTATTCTAAAAGACTCTCAAAATAATATAAGTGAAGCATGAGAGATCAATAATTTCTATAAAATAAAACCACCACCGTGCTCTAAAAAGACATAAGCAAAGCACTAGAGCAATATTGTCTAGCTCAAAAGATATAAGTGAAGCACATAGAGTATTCTAATAAATTCCGATTCATGCGTGTCTCTCCCAAAAGGTGTGTACAGCAAGGATGATTGTGGTAAACTAAAAAGAAAAGACTCAATCATACAAGACTCTCCAAGCAAAACACATATCATGTGGTGAATAAAAATGTGTCCTCAAGTAAAGTTACCGATAGACAAAGACGAAAGAGGGGATGCCTTCCGGGGCATCGCCAAGCTTAGGATTTTGCTTGTCCTTGAATTATCTTGGGGTGCCTTGGGAATCCCCAATCTTAGGCTCTTGCCACTCCTTATTCCAAAATCCATCAAATCTTTACCCAAAAACTTGAAAACTTCACAACACAAAACTTCAATAGAAAATCTCATGAGCTCCGTTAGTATAAGAAAACAAACCACCACTTTAAGATACTGTAATTAACTCATTCTTTATTTATATTGGTTTTAAACCTACTGTATTCCAACTTCTCCATAGTTCATACCCCCCCCCCCCCCCCCGATACTACTCATAGATTCATCAAAAGAAGCAAACTACACACAAAAAACAGAATCTGTCAAGAACAGAACAGTCTGTAGCAATCTGTAACTTTCGAATACTTATGTAACTCCAAAAATTCTGAAATAAATTGGTGGACGTGAAGAATTTGTCTATTAATCATCTTCAAAAATAGTCAACCTAAAATCACTCTCGAGTAAAAAATGACAGCTATTCTCGTGAGCGCAAAAGTTTCTGCTTTTTACAGCAAGATCACAAAGACTTCACCCAAGTCTTCCCAAAGGATCTACTTGGCACAAGCGCTAATTAAAACATAAAACCACAACTAACCAGAAGCTAGATGAATTATTTATTACTTAACAGGAGCAAAAAGCAAAGAACAAAAATAAAATTGGGTTGCCTCCCAACAAGCGCTATCGTTTAACGCCCCTAGCTAGGCAATGAGATTTCAATGATGCTCACATGAAAGACAAAAATTGAAGCGCAAAGAGAGCATCATGAAACACGTGACAAACACATCTAAGTCTAACATACTTCCTATGCATATGCATCTTATAAGCAAAGAAATTATCTTAGCAAGCAAAAACTAGCATATGCAAGGAAGCGGAAAGAAACAATAGCAATCTCAACATATCGAGAGGTAATTTAGTAACAGGAAAACTCCTATGACCATATTTTCCTCTCTCATAATAATTACATGTATGATCATGTAACATCCCAATTTTCAATTTGGATGTTATACATAGATCATCATATGCATATCATATTTATTCTTGCATTTTTTTGTGATCCTAGAAATCTTAAGCAACTCAAGGACCCAAGGAGAGAGTTGGAGGTTTCACTAAATGCATATTTGAATTTATTTCAAATTTTGAAGAAAGGATCAATTTGATTTTAATATTTTTCTCTCCAATTATTCCCAATATTAAAAATAAATAAGAGAAGATAATATGACTTCTTCAACCTAAGAGAAATATTGGAGAAAGAATTTTAAAATCAAATTATTTAGTTATTGGTATTTTATTTGCCATTTTATTTGTATTGGAAAAATGTTGCACTGCTGAAAATTGCATTTTAGTCCAGAAAAATGTTCATCTTGTCCTAAATATTAGGTTTGGATGGTGAAAATTGTTTCTGAAATTTTTAGAATCTTTTTTATATTTATTTAGGATTTTTATCTTTAGCGGAATTATTTAAAAAAAATTCGGACCGACTGGGCCGAAGCCCAGCCGAGCCAATCGATGCGGCGCCACCTCCTCCGAGCGGGAGGAGTCCCGCCCGTCGCCGACGCCGCCAGGGAGTTCAGCTCGGACTCCCGTAGCCACCCCCTCGCCCAAGGCACCCCGGCCCCTTTATATGCGCCGCCAACCCCGCCGCCTCCTCCACCCCACCCCGCCTCGCCTCGCCGCCGCAGCAGTAGCAGCGCCGCCACCGCCTACCACCGCCACAAGCAGCCGCCGCCGCGCCGCGCCGTCGCCCGCACCTCCTCCCGCCGCCCCGCGCCGCCCGACGCCACCGCCCGCCGCCGCCGTCGTCGGAAAGCCGCCGCCGCCTCTTGATCTCGCTGTCGGACCGATCTCAGTTAACGGTATAAAACCGTTCGGTTTATTTTCGGTTTTTGCGCTTTAGTTTGGTTCGGTATATTATATCATTTTTTTGGTTTACTTATTTAACGAACGTTCATTTGTTCGTTCGTCTTAACGGACGGTTTTTGTCAGTTTAGTTCTGTTAGCAAACGTTCACGCCGTAGTCTTTTTCTTTTTAGTTTATTTTTGGCTAGGGACTTATCCACGAATAGTTTTATCGCAATTTTGCCCCTCATCTTAAAACTAGCATAACATTTTACTCGTTTATCCAAATTAGATGAAACCAGCGCCTAAATCTTCGTATCGTTCTGTTCTTTCCAGTTAGTCCAGATTTGAACATGATTTTGGTAATGTAAAATTTGAGTTTAGTCCAGATTAGTAAACGATCTTGTTTCATTCATATTTTGAGTTTCGTTTCTCCGTTTGAGTTGTTTCTTTTTGCAAATTGTAGCTAATCACTTGTTCCTACTATTAAGATCTAATCCACATGATAATAATGCTCTTAGGTTTTACTTTTTGTTTGTTTAAGCCGTTTGCTTGTTTCGTGTTTGATTTGGATCTTTTCTCGGTTTTCTCGTTGTTTCGTTTGAGTGATTGCTTATGTATGCTACTGTTTGTCTATGCTAGATTACCTGGAGTGCGAAGCTTGTTACTATGAATCTCTTGAGTTTGCATATTGTCAGCAAGGCAAGTTACACTTTGATCATACTCTTCTATACCCAGTTTTTACTATGCATTAGTATTCCCCCTCAAACATTTGCATGAGTAGGACTGGGAACATGTGGTTTTGTTGTAGTGCTTGAGGTAGGAACCTAATACCTTTTGATCACCCCGGGAATATACATTATGCTTATTTATTACTTAGCCATGCTCGTAGACGGGGATTGTATCGTGATTCACACATGGAAGTTTGAGAGTTATTAATCTTGGATAACATTAAGGTGGCAACTTTAATACACATCTGGGTGGATTGGTTGAGGCACCTGGGGAACCCAGTGTTGCCTATTTAAGGAAATCCTGGAGTACCCATGTGATTTTTTTCCTTTGGTTCACCACCCAGGCTTAAAGGGATCATAAGATTGTTCATGCTAGAAACTTCCGTGTGTAGCCACAAGCCATTATGGGCTCTGGCATAGTTGAGTAAGTTGCGTGAGCTCTTGAAGAGGTGGACTAGCATATGTAGGGGAAAGGAGGTGTATGGTCCACCCGGAGTAGAGAGTAAGTGCTTCAGAAAGACTATATCTCGATCATCTGATCATGGATGCGAGCGAGTCTTGTGGGGAAAAGTGCGTAAACCTCTGCAGAGTGTATAAACTAATCATGGTTAGCCGTGTCCCCGGTTATGGACATCTTGAGTATCTGGTACTTGAATTATTGATGTGATCTCATCACTTTACTTAATGAATTTATTGGGTTAATGATGATAATTTTAACTGGGATTTGAGTTGGGGTTACCTTCTTGAATATTGGGAAATTTGGGAGTAGTTAGATAAATTTATTCCTTTGTTGTAGGGAAAAACTAGCTTTATGAAAAATCATAAACTTACAGCCTCCACCAGCCAAATATTGCATGTAGATATAGTTCTTGCATTTCATTGCTTTAAAGTGTAACTCTGCCAGCATATTCAATATGCTGACCTACACGGCTACAATGTCTCATGTTGCAGACTACTCAGACGATGAATAAGGTGTGATAGGTCATTGTTTTGCACTCAGCTATGCCGTTGGAGTTGGTGGACTCATTTACCTTCGATGCTTTCGCACTTATTTAGTTTAGATGACCTTTAGCCATGATATTTTCTGTAATCATACTTTTATGAGGACTCGATGTAATAAGTGTGTGATTGAACTCTGTTATAATTCCTCGAGTACTGTGCGTGTCAGCATTACCGATCCAGGGATGACACTGATGCACAGAGACTTTGGTCCATTCGGATCGTGGTCGCTACAAGATGGTATCAGAACACACGTTGACTGTAGGGCGCGACCACTACAATAAGCCACATGATTTCTCTTCTCTTCTCATTTCTAATTCTCCTCTATTTCTACTCTATAGATGGCGGATCCCAGGAACAAGTTCACTCAGCCGGATGACGACACCCCTTTCGGACGACACTTGAAGGAAGTCACTAAGTACTTGAACATCGGACTACCAAGCTTCACGGGAACTTTCTCTACATCTATACCGGAAGAGGAGTGCTGGAAGATCAAAGTCTGGGTACCTGGGAGGACATTTGCGCCAACAACCGAGCCTATTGATTTCTACCTGGATGCACCAAGCTGGAGTATAGGAAAGAGCATGGCAGCCCATATCACCTTTGGACGCATATGTGAAGTGTATCACAAGGAGCTGGGGAACACCATTTATCAAATATGTTGCCGCCGGGAACACCAATTGCAGCCTACATTCAAGAGATGGGAGATCATATTCGTCGACAAGAGAATCAACAAATTATCCACATGAAGATCAAGAAGCTGATAAAGAGAAACACCGAGCTAGAAGAGGAACTCAAGTCTACACGCGATGGATATGAGAAAGAGATTGCCATACTACTCGAGAAGGATGAAGACCTGAAGAGGAATCTAAGACTACTAGTGGAGAATCACAAGCGAGAACCCGCCAAGGAGATTCATTCGGAGGACTACGTCATCCTAGACGACACCAACACGGATAGTGATGCAAATGATGACAGCGATGACAACTACATTGACGAAGCTGGAGCAAATATTATGGAGTCTTCCTCTGATGAAAATTTCTAGATGACCACCATGTAACTAGTAGTATTCCTCCAAGTAGTTAGCAACGATCGAGTTTGTAATCATAGGTTAGATCGTTTGTGTGGATCTTGTGTGTTGTTAATTGAAGTGAATTGATTGTGTTTGTCTCGTCGAGCACATGGGTATTGAATCTCTCTTAGACCTTAATTTTATTCTATTTTCTCACCCCTTCTAACCCATCAGATGCCTCCGAGGCATGACAATGGATTTGCATTCCCACCAGAGCTCACTCAGTTGATCCAGTAGCAGAATGCCTTGATGATACTAGTTCAGAACCAGAACCAAGGCAACAAGAACAAGAACAACAACAACAACAACAATAACAACAACAACAACCCACCACCACCACCCCCTATTGACCACTTAGCCCATTTTCTAAGGTTGAACCCGCCGGTGTTCTCTAGTAGCACCGAGCCAATAGTTGCAAATGATTCGGTTCGCAAGATTGGAAGAGAGCTGACCCCTGCAGGATGCATAGATGCAGAGAGAGTGCGTTTTGTCGCACATCATCTTGATGGACCCGCAACATCTTGGTGGGAGAATTTCACTGCCACTTGCCCCATTGACACTGTTACATGGGATCAGTTTCAGCAGGTTTTCTGCACTGCTAGTGTTTCAACAGGATCTATGAGCATGAAGAAATGCGAGTTTCGCAACTTGCACCAAGGAGGGCGTACAGTGGGCCAGTATGTGGATGAGTTTAGCAAGTTAGCATGCTATGCCCCAGATGATGTAGCCACAGATGCCGCTAAGCAAGAGAAGTTTCTTGAGGGACTCAACGATGAGCCGAGCGTGCAGTTATCGGTGGCAACTTTCAACAACTACCAGGAGTTGGTATACATGGCCCTCATGATTGAAGGCAAGTAGCAACAGATTGATAATCGCAAGAGGAAGTATGGACAGGGGAGGTACACTTCTGGAGCTCAGCAGAAGCCCTGTTATTCCCCGTACTCAGGAGGACATACCCACAACCATGGAGGACATACGCATAATGGAGCAAGTTCACACAACCATAGTGGCCCCAAGAATGGCAATGGGAATGGAGGAAGCAGCAGCCAGAACTGTTCCAACCCCGCAATGCCAGCCAAGAGGGATCTGAGTCACATTACCTGTTTCAAGTGCCAGAAGACCGGCCATTATGCCACTGAATGTCCTGAAGCAAAGAATGGAAATGGCAATGGAGGTTCTGCGAAGAAGCCCAATCCGTTCACCAAAGGTCAGGTGAACCACGTCAGTGTGGAGGAGATTGAGGATCAACCCGATGCAGTTGTCGGTAAGTTTTTGATTAATGCATTTACCACACTTGTTGTTTTTGATACTGGTACATCGGATTCATACATATCAAGGGGATTTGTGGATAAGTATAAATTTCCAACCGTAGCCCTTAAGTCACCTATGTTAGTAAGTTCCCCAGGAGCGGAGTATATGGCTAGTAGGGGATGCTATCAGTTGGTAGTAACCATAGGTAGACATGTTTTCCCCATCGACCTGATTGTTCTGGAGTCACAAGGATTGGATGTGATACTAGGCATGGATTGGCTATCCAAGTTTGAAGGAAACATCAATTGCGCCAGTAAATCAATTCTTCTCAGCACCTAGAGGGAAAAAGGATCAAGTATGTATCCCGGCATGCACTGAGGAGAACTCAAGTGAATTCCTTATCAGGAGTTGTTCAAGAGGAAGTACCAGTGGTGAAGGATTATTCCGGCGTATTTCCGTAAGAGTTACCAGGCATGCCACCAGATCGAGGCATTGAGTTTTTGATTGAGCTATTGCGAGGCACCAGACCAATATCAAAGAGACCGTATTGGATGCCCGCAAAGGATCTGGAGGAAATTAAGAAGCAGATTAAGGAGTTACTGGAGAAAGGTTACATTCGACCAAGTTCATCACCTTGGGGAGCCCTTGTGCTTCTAGTGGAGAATAAGGATGGATCTTTGAGGATGGTTGTCGGTGTCAAAACCGGCGGATCTCGGGTAGGGGGTCCCGAACTGTGCGTCTAGGCGGATGGTAACAGGAGACGAGGGACACGATGTTTTTACCCAGGTTCGGGCCCTCTCGATGGAGGTAAAACCCTACGTCCTGCTTGATTAATATTGATGATATGGGTAGTACAAGAGTAGATCTACCACGAGATCAAGGAGGCTAAACCCTAGAAGCTAGCCTATGGTATGATTGTTGTAATGTATGTTGTCCTACGGACTAAAGCCCTCCGGTTTATATAGACAATGAAGAAGGCTAGGGTTACACAGAGTCGGTTACAATGGTAGGAGATCTACATATCCATATCGCCAAGCTTGCCTTCCACGCCAAGGAAAGTACCATCCGGACACGAGCCGGAGTCTTCAATCTTGTATCTTCGTAGTCTTGGAGTCCGGCGGACAATGATAGTCCGGCTGTCCGGACACCCCCTAGTCCAGGACTCCCTCAGTAGCCCCTGAACCAGTCTTCAATGACGATAAGTCCGGCGTGCATAATGTTCGGCATTGCAAGGCGGGTTCCTCCCTTGAATAATCCAGAGAAGATCATGAACACCAGGATAGTGTCCGGCTCTGCAAAATAAATTCCACATTCCACCGTAGAGAGAATAAAATGTACACTTAGTTCAATCTGCTGACGTATTATGCGGCGTGACACCACACCACCACCAGGCCTTTGTTTGAATTACTATACCACCTCAGCATATTTAGCGAAGCGGTTTCCTTGGTACATCTTGTAGAAGCAGAGATCGTGTTCCCCTTATTCCGGGATTCTCATCAATACGTACGTGGGTAACCCAACCGCGCCATCGATGGTGGCGCTTGGGAGATAAGCGAGTTTTACCAGGCTGGTGGGGGACGCATAGTTTTGTCCGCCTATATATAAGGGATAAGGATTCACCTTCTCACCTACGCCTTCTTCCTCCTTTGCTTATCCATCCCCGCGAACTCAAGCTCCAACGCCCGAGCTCGCGCATCTCGCCTCAACCTTCTCCGAATATGTCTGGAGCGGGAGGTAAATGGTTAGCCTCCACCGTCAAGGAGGAGGACATCACCAAGCTGCGCAGCGCCGGATACCTTTCCGGCGATATCGCGCATCGGCTGCCCGACGAGGGGCAGCTCATCCCTACCCCCGGGCCTCATGAGAGGGTCGTATTCCTCCCCCCACTTCCTCCGCGGACTGGGCTTTCCGCTCCATCCATTTGTCCAGGGGCTCATGTTTTACTACGGCCTGGATTTCCATGATCTGGCGCCGAACTTTATCCTCAACATCTCGGCGTTTATCGTCGTGTGTGAGGCCTTGCTCTGCATCCGGCCCCACTTCAGCCTGTGGCTCAAGACCTTCAACGTCAAGCCGAAGGTTGTGAAGGGTACGCAAGCGGAATGCGGAGGCGCCATGTTGGGCAAATTGCCCAACGTCCCTTGGCTAGAAGGGACCTTCATGGACTCCGTCAAGGGGTGGCAATCGGGGTGGTTCTACATCACCGAGCCGTGCAAATCCACATGGGTGGCGGCCCCCGAGTTTAGATCTGGCATCCCCACGCAGCTCACCTCCTAGAAAGAGAAGGGCTTGCAGTGGGGGAATCCGGTGGAGGTGACGGGACTCCGAGCATGTATCAAGAAGATGGTGAGCAATAAGCTCAGGCTCGTCGACGTGGTCCAAGTCATGCTCATCCGGCGGATCCTCCCATGCCAAGAACGGGCATTTAATTTGTGGGAGTTCAATCCGGAACAGCACCAGGCGCTAAACGGGCTCTTCGATACAACATACGAAGGCGCCTGGAGGGTGCTGTTCAAGGGCGCCGAAGCCCCCACGTCCGCGACCGAAGACCGCGGATTCAGCTCGCAGCATCCAACTGACGAGGTAAGTGATTCAACCCCATTACGGGACACTTGTGATAATTAGATTGACTCTAGTGAGGCTTCATTCTGCCTCTTCCTTTGACAGGAATGGATGGAGAAGGCCAAGCTGCTCATCAGCCCGGCTCCCATGCCAGAAGACCCAGCGGACGCCCGCTTAACAGGGCTGCTGGTTCCGGCACCACACGTGGTGCCGGAGAAGAAGGCCAAGAAGGTGGCCACGAGGACTCGAAAGAGTTCCCGCAATCAGGCGTCTGACGACGACGAGGACTCCTCCCCCGAAGACGAGGAGGAGTACTCTCTCCCGGAGGAGGGAGAGAAGAAAAGGAAGGCTTCCCCCATCGGGGAGGCCGAAGGGTCCAAGAGGGGGAGAACTATCCCCCCGGACAGTTTCGCCAACATCAGCGTTGGTGAGGATGAGCGGCCTCCAAGGGCCAGGCGTCCGGCAAGATCGTAAGTATCCGGATCCTTGATGTGTAATTTTTTTTATGTCGCGTAGTATCCTTCTAACGCCGCATTCTGCCCGTAGTCCGGCCAATGATGATCTCCCCGACTCATCGAGCGGGTCATTGGCCTCGTCGGATGTGAATTCAATCCCGACTGCCTCCACCCCACGCGCCGATGAGGACGCCGAGGTGGGATCCCCAAGAGGGACCCAGCAGGAGGAGGCTCCGGAGGCGCCGTCAGGCAGCCCCCCGGACTTCGTGCCGGACTCTACATCGGAACCCGCAGTGGTTCCAAAGTTCGGTAAGCGGCCCCTTCGAAAGAAGGGCAGGACCGTGACGCCGGCGGCCTCCGTCCAACCGGAGGCGCCGGATAACCTGCTGGAGGCGCTTAAAGGCGCTTCCATCGAGGAAGAACACCGCACTATCATGAGTGCGGTGATTGAGAAGGTTCAGCTCGCTAAAAGCGGGCTGACCGAAGCCTGCAGCAGCCTTTTAACAGGCTTTGAGGTAAAAAAGTTAAAATTATGTAATGTAATACCGCATAGACAGTAGCCCCTGATGCTTAGTTCGGTGTTCGGAAAGAAAAGCCGGACTAAGGATCTATAACAAGATATACGCAGGGTTGCCTAAAATATGTCAATATGGGTTTGCAGGCTGCACTGCTGACCTCTGCCGCACTAACGGCGGAGGTTGACGTGCTAAAAAAGGATCTCGAGCGGTCCGAGCAAGAGCTCGTCCATGTAAAGAAGCAGCTCGGGGAAAAAGAAGGTGAGTAACACCTCTTTCAATAAGTACCTTACAGAAAAGGATTTTGGTTGCAAATAAAATTAACAAGGATAATATGTGTATTGCAGGAGCCAGTAACGAGGTGGTAGCCCTCAAGGATGCTGTGTCCGCGGCCGAATGCAGTGCGGCCGCGGAGCGGGTTGAGCGAGAAAAGCAAGAGGCACATGTGGCGGAAGTTCGGCAAGAGCTCCAGGTTCTCATGGAAAAACATGAGAGTTTGGAGCGTGACTCCAAGACTCGAGAGTCCGAGCTTGCCTCGGCTCTCGAAAGTGCCAAGTCAGCCAAGGCCGAGGCCCATAAGGCCCTTCAGGAGGTTGAGGACATAAAGAAGATAGCGGCGGGTAAGGCGTTTTTCATGCAAAGCAGGCATGTTAATGTGAACTACCTGATACTTACCCGAATTCGGAGCTCTCGAGGGCTGATGCCGCCGCATTCTATCGTGGCAAGGAGGGGAGCTCGATGGAGAAGGTCTTCTGGTCTCAGTATACTGAGGTCGGCCATCCGGTGCCCCCAAGCGACCAGCTGAAGCAGCTGGTCGAACTCCACAAGGTAGCTGAGGAGGCCATGAAGGGCCTCATAGTCCGGCTGTGGCCTGGACAGGCCATGCCTGGTAGCTACTTTGGCCTCGTGCGCCGGCTGGTGGATGCATGCCCCAGGCTGGATGTAGTCAAGTGCTCCGCCTGTATCGAAGGTGCTCGTCGGGCCCTTGCCCGCATAAAGGTGCAATGGGGCAAATTGGATGTGGAGAAGCTTCTCACGGACCCACCGCCGCCGGGCAAGGAGTATCGCACGCCGGAGAAGTATTATAAAATTGTCCTGAAGGGAGCCTGCAATATTGCAGATGAGTGCTCCCGAAATGTAATCTTTGAGTGAACTCGCTGTTTATTTATCCTGTGCGCTGAAAACTTCGTTCATATGCGCCATGAGCAACGCTTGTTTAATTTAAAATATTACCTTCTGTGCGGCCGTTTATAAAATCTAAGAGATGGCAAGTCGTTAGCTTCAGCCCCCAAGCCACAAGTGCTGGGGTGTTCGGGATAAACTTGAGCACTCTTGTTCCCATTTTTGGGTCCATCTAGGGAGGCGCTCAACACGACGAACAAGGCGACCGGACTTATAATGCTTGAACACTCTCACTTAGCCATAGAATTCTATAATTTTAAATTTTGGCGAAGCCCCTGGTATTCGGAAGACTGAATCCGGGGCGCTATCCACGCCTTCATCGGACATTATCCGGAACTTCGCTCGAAGCGGCGTGAGTCTTTAAGGACCCGAAAAAACCTCTCGAACAGCGACCAGTCTCTCGCCTTATCATGCCAGTCAGTTTTAGCTTTCTCCACTGAGGCGTTAACCCGGCTCAACCGGGGCGCAATCGCAGTGGTTCTCCCAGTGCCACCTTAGCCGACAGAACAGAACGTAAGGCACCAAAACATGGGAGCCGGGCAAACCCAACTATTGACCCAAGACATGATTCGGAGCCGATTCATATAATGCTATAAGTTCGGGGTGCCGCACTTGTGAAAGTGTTCAGACTTTATCACACCATAGAGTGGGGAACATAAGCCCCTGGTGTATTTTGCCGTACCAAAATATACGGGTGCCAGATGTCATATAATGAGCATATATATATAATGTAATGCAATTGCGATCATAAAGGTGCTGCATTATTAATGAAAGAAAAGTCTGCTAGTAGAGCGGACTGATACAAATAGTGTGGTAAGCAAGGGATTTGGACTAAATAAACATGTCCCCCTCCAGGGATGAGCTGCGGATTTGGTGTATATAATTGAATTTAATGCTCGTAATTGAGACCACCTGAGTGTTCGACGTGGCCTTCTTTAGTCCCTGACTGTTGCATCATGAGTTCGGCAGGTTCACCGCCGGACAGGGCTTCTGGTTAACAGAGTCCTGTGTACAGAAAAAGAAGAAAAATAATAATCATAATAATAAAAAGATAGGCACATTCGCGAGCCCCTGGTGTGGTCGAACCGCACTCTGGGTCCGTTGTGATCGTGCCCCCTCCCCTGTGCCCATGGTATCTCCAAAGCGTAATGATGTACGCGGAGTGTTATTCTTGCGATCGTACGCGGGCGAGGGTTGGGGCCGCATTGCTACGCGTGCTCTGATCGCGCCAGGTGGTCTTGGTTGGGATTGCTCCGGGCGCGCTTTGCTGTATCCGGCCATTTAACGGCCGGACTCGAGAATTGCCTTAGAAGGCTGCTCTGTACTTCTACCGCGAGAGCCGCTGTATGTTCCTCCGTTCTGAGGGAGCGTTCCATATTCCCATTGACCGTGATGACTCCACGAGGGCCTGGCATCTTGAGCTTTAGGTATGCATAGTGCGGCACCGCGTTGAATTTGGCAAACGCGGTTCGCCCGAGCAGGGCGTGATAGCCGCTGCGAAACGGGACTATGTCGAAGATTAACTCTTCGCTCCGGAAATTATCCGGGGATCCGAAGACCACTTCTAGTGTGACTGAGCCTGTGCAGTTGGCTTCCACTCCTGGTATGACACCTTTGAAGGTTGTCTTTGTAGGTTTAATCCTTGATGGGTCTATGCCCATGTTGCGCACTGTATCCTGATAAAGCAGGTTCAGGCTACTGCCGCCGTCCATCAGGAGTCTCGTGAGGTGAAACCCGTCGACGATTGGGTCTAAGACCAATGCGGCGAATCCGCCATGGCGTATGCTGGTCGGATGGTCTCTTCGATCGAAAGTGATCAGACAAGAGGACCATGGGTTAAACTTTGGGGTGACTGGCTCCATCGCATAGACGTCCCTTAGTGCGCGTTTCCTCTCCCTCTTGGGTATGTGGGTCGCGTATATCATATTCACCATCCGTACTTGTGGGGGAAAACCCTTCTGTCCTTTGTTGTTCGGCGGCCGGGTCTCTTCCTCGTCGTCGCTATTTAGCCCCTTGTCATTGTTTTCGGCAATTAACTTGCCGGCCTGCTTGAACACCCAGCAATCTCTATTGGTGTGGTTAGCTGGCTTTTCAGAGGTGCCATGTATCTGGCATGAGCGGTCGAGTATTCGGTCCAGATTGGACGGACCCAGAGTGGTTCTTTTAAATGGCTTCTTCCGTTGACCAAGTTTGGAGCCTCGGAATCCGGCATTGACCGCCGTATCCTCCTTATCGTCGCCGTTAATTCGGCGCTTGTTTTTGTTTCGATGTGACCTGCCGTTGTTGTCCTTAGTATCCGGACTGCCAGAATTTTTACGGAGATTGTTGCTGCAGGCTAGCCAGCTGTCCTCTCCCGCACAAAAGCGGGTCATTAACGATGTGAGGGCTGCCATGGATTTCGGCTTTTCCTGCCCCAAGTGCCGGGCTAGCCATTCGTCCCGGATGTTATGTTTGAAGGCTGCAAGGGCCTCTGCGTCCGGACAATCGACGATTTGATTTTTCTTCGTCAAGAACCGTGTCCAGAATTGTCTGGCCGATTCGTCTAGCTGCTGAATGATGTGGCTTAGGTCATCGGCGTCTGGTGGTCGCACATATGTGTCTTGGAAGTTATCAAGGAATGCGGCCTCCAGGTCTTCCCAACACCCAATCGACTCTACGGGCAGGCTGTTAAGCCAATGCCGTGCTGGTCCTTTAAGCTTGAGTGGGAGGTACTTGATGGCGTGGAGATCGTCACCGCGGGCCATATGAATGTGGAGAAGATAGTCTTCGATCCACACCGCGGGGTCTGTTGTGCCATCGTAAGATTCGATGTTTACGGGTTTAAACCCTTTGGGGATCTGATGATCCATTACTTCGTCAGTGAAGCATAACGGGTGTGCGGCGCCCCTGTATTGAGCGATATCGTGACGCAGCTCGAGAGAGCGCTGTCTGCTATGTTCGGCCCGGCCGGGGTTATTGTATCCGGCACGACGGTATTCGTCGTGGGTCGTAGGGCGCCCGCGTGATCCGTAGATGGATTTGGATTGTCTTGCCTTGTCCTCCAATATGTCTCGCAAGTCCGGCGCATTCCCTCTTGGCTTTGTACTTTTGGAGCGATGCCGGGGTATGGTCTTGGCTGGGGGCCTGGATGCCTCTCTGTCACAGCCATGGGGTGGTCAGTCAGCCATATCCTGCGCTGGTGATGGATGTACGTATGCTTCCTCCTCTAATCGGCGGAGCAGCTTGCGTTTTGGGTAACTTTTGGAGGGACGTTCGAGTTTATACTCTTCGGCCGCGAGGACCTCGGTCCATCGATCGGCCAGCAGGTCCTGATCAGCTTGAAGCTGCTGCTGCTTTTTCTTTAGGCTGTTTGCTGTGGCGATAAGCCTGCGCTTGAAGCGCTCTTGTTCGACGGGATCCTCGGGTACGACGAATTCGTCATCATTGAGGCTTGCTTCGTCTTCGGAGGGAGGCATATAATTATGATCCTCAACCTCTTCGTTTGCCGCCCTCTCATGAGGGCTTGCTTCTGCATCCTCCTGCGCTGAGTCTTGCTGAGGGGATTGTCTTCGGCACTCTCTGGAGTATTGTTGTCTCCTGTGCCGGAATCTCCGTTTTTGCTGTGGCGAGATTTAGAGCGGCGCCGCTGACGCCGGCGCTTGGGCTGTTTCTTTAAGGGATCTGCCTCCGCTGTTCCTTCGCCGTCCCCATCTTTTGGGGTATCCACCATGTATACGTCATATGACGAGGTGGCCTTCTAGTGCCCTGTGGGCGCTGGTTCCTGTTCGTCTCCGGCATCGTCGTCCATAGCGTCGATGTCTTCGGAGTCGTAGTCTAGCATGTCGGTTAGATCGTCGACAGTGGCTAAAAGTGGGTGCTGGGTGGGCTCTGAATTTCTTCGTTGTCCGCATCCCAACCATCCTGGCCATAATCCGGCCAGGACTCTCCTGATAACGAGAGATGCTTTAGTGAATTCAAGACATCGCCGAAAGGCGAGCATTGGAAGATGTCCGCGGTGGTGAATTCCATAACCGGCACCCAATCCGATCGATTGGTAGGGGCGCGGGAGGTTCGGAGTCCGGCAAGGAGTCCGGCGCCTCGGAATCACGAGTTTCGCAGGGGACAAGATTAGTGTTCGGCTCCATCGCCGTGGATGTTGAAGCCCCCAGGGCAGCGTCTATCCACCGGCCCTCGATCTGGGCGATCGGCTCCGGGCTAATGGCCGAAGAGGATCCGTGTGCGGCCACCAAGGCACTGTTCGGCGGTAGAGCTAGATCATGCCCATCGTCACAGTGCGGCGCGCTTGGCTGTGGCTCGAGTCCGTCGAAGATCAAGTCTCCGCGGACGTCGACCGTGAAGTTTAAGCTTCCAAATCTGACCTGACGGCTAGGGGCGTAGCTTTCGATCTGCTCCAGATGGCCAAGTGAATTGGCCCGCAGGGCGAAGCCGCCGAATACGAAGATCTGTCCGGGGAGAAAAGTCTCACCCTGGACAGCGTTGCAGGTTGAAGATGCCATCAAGCCTATCGGTGACGACACAGAGGAACTCTCAATGAAAGCACCAATGTCGGTGTCAAAACCGGCGGATCTCAGGTAGGGGGTCTCGAACTGTGCGTCTAGGCGGATGGTAATAGGAGACGAGGGACACGATGTTTTTACCCAGGTTCGGGCCCTCTCGATGGAGGTAAAACCCTACGTCCTGCTTGATTAATATTGATGATATGGGTAGTACAAGAGTAGATCTACCACGAGATCAAGGAGGCTAAACCCTAGAAGCTAGCCTATGGTATGATTGTTGTAATGTATGTTGTCCTACGGACTAAAGCCCTCCGGTTTATATAGACACCGGAGAAGGCTAGGGTTACACAGAATCGGTTACAATGGTAGGAGATCTACATATCCGTATCGCCAAGCTTGCCTTCCACGCCCAGGAAAGTACCATCCGGACACGAGCCGGAGTCTTCAATCTTGTATCTTCATAGTCTTCGAGTCCGGCGGACAATGATAGTCCGGCTGTCCGGACACCCCCTAGTCCAGGACTCCCTCAATGGTTGTTGATTATTGTGCGTTGAATGAGGTCACAATCAAGAACAAATACCCTCTGCCGATGATCAATGATTTGTTTGACCAATTGTAAGGAGCTAAAGTTTTCTCCAAGATCGATCTTCAATCAGGTTATCAGCAGTTGAAGATCCAAGAGCAAGATATACCTAAGACAGCTTTTTCCACAAGGTACGGGCTATATGAGTATAATGTCGTTTGGATTGACTAACGAACCTGCCTATTTCATGAATATGATGAACAAAGTGTTTATGGAGTTTTTGGATAAGTTTGTCATGGTGTTCATTGATGATATATTGGTCTACTCGAAGAATGAAGAAGAGCATAAGGAGCATTTGCGTTTGGTTCTTGAGAAGCTCAGAGAACATTAGTTGTATGCCAAGTTCAGCAAATGTGAGTTTTGGTTAAAGGAAGTTGGATTTCTCGGACATGTTATATCCGGAGAAGGAATAGCCGTAGACCGTACCAAGGTTGCTTCTGTCACTAAGTGGTTGGCACCTACGTCAGTTGGAGAGATCAGAATCTTTCTTGGACTCGCAGGATATTACCGGAGGTTTATTGAGAATTTCTCCAGGATTGTAAAGCCCATGTCGGAGTTATTGAAGAAGGACACCAAGTTTAAATGGACTGAGGATTGTGAGGCCAGTGTTCAGGAGTTGAAGAAACGTTTGGTTACAGCCCCAGTGCTGATTCTCCCAGACCGACGTAAGGATTACCAAGTATATTGCGATGCTTCACGTCGAGGACTTGGAGGTGTGCTTATGCAGGAAGGAAGAGTTGTTTCATATGCCTCACGACAGCTTCGACTTCATGAGTTGAAGTATGCTACTCATGATATGGAGTTAGCAGCCGTAGTGCATGCGCCGAAGACATGGAGACACTTTCTCATTGGAAACCACTGTGATGTATGCACGGATCGTAAGAGTTTGAAATACATCTTCATGCAAAAGGAGTTGAACCTCGCGCAAAGGAGATGGTTGGAGCTCATAAAGGATTATGATATGAAATTGCATTATCATCCCGGAAAGGCCAATGTCGTAGCAGATGCGTTGATCCGCAAGAGTTATGTTAACACGCTCATAACCGGAGATTACCTAAGGAGTTAGCAGATGATCTTCGAGAGCTATGCTTGGAGATAGTTCCGAGAGGTTATGTTGCAGCATTGAAAATTAAGTCCACTTTATTGGAAAAGATTAGAGAAGCCTAGAAGTCTGACAAGGAGATTGCTGAGATAAAGGATAGGATGAGTAAAGGAAAGGCTAAAGGATTTCGTGAGGATGAGCACGACACTTTATGGTTTGTGGATTGCATATATGTGCCTACCCCGAGATCAGGAAGTTGATTCTGCAGGAGGCCCATGATTCACCATACTTGATTCACCCAGGCAACATTAAGATATATCTGGATTTGAAGGAGAGTTTCGGGTGGACATTAATGAAGAAGGATATTGCGGAGTATGTAGCAGTATGTGATGTATGTCAGAGAGTCAAGGCAGAGCATCAGAAGCCAACAGGATTGCTACAACCATTGCCGATACCCGAATGGAAGTGGGATAAACTTGGCATGGATTTTATCACCAGATTACCAAGGACTCGTTCAGGCTATGAATCTATCTGGGTTGTAGTCGATCGTTTGGCGAAAGTAGCTCATTTCATCCCGGTGAAGACAACTTATAAGAGTGCTAAGTTGGCAAAGATATACATGACCAGGATCGTATGTTTCCATGGAGTTCTGAGGACCATTGTACCAAATAGAGGAACCCAATTTACTTCAAAGTTTTGGAATCAGTTGCATGAAATTTGGGTACCAGGCTAGAGTTCAGTACAACCTTTCATCAACAGACAGATGGACAGACCGAGAGAGTCAATCAGATTCTTTAGGACATGTTGAGAGCTTGTGCGCTAGATTATGGATCTAGTTGGGATGACGATTTTCCATATGCAGAGTTCTCTTATAACAACAGTTATCAAGCCAGTTTGGAGATGGCCCCTTGAAGGAAATATGCCCTAGAGGCAATAATAAAGTTATTATTTATTTCCTCATATCATGATAAATGTTTATTATTCATGCTAGAATTGTATTACCCGGAAACATAATACATGTGTGAATACATAGACAAACATAGTGTCACTAGTATGCCTCTACTTGACTAGCTCGTAAATCGAAGATGGTTAAGTTTCCTAACCATAGACATGAGTTGTCATTTGATTAATGGGATCACATCATTAGGAGAATGATGTGATTGACTTGACCCATTCCGTTAGCTTAGCACTTGATCAGTTAGTATGTTGCTATTGCTTTCTTCATGACTTATACATGTTCCTATGACTATGAGATTATGTAACTCCCGCTTACCAGAGGAACACTTTGTGTGCTACCAAACCTCACAACATAACTGGGTGATTATAAAGGTGCTCTACAGGTGTCTTCAAAGGTACTTGTTGAGTTGACGTATTTTGAGATTAGGATTTGTCACTCCGATTGTCGGAGAGGTATCTCTGGGCCCTCTCGGTAATGCACATCACTATAAGCCTTGCAAGCAATGTAGCTAATGAGTTAGTTACGATATGATGCATTACATAACGAGTAAAAGAGACTTGCCGGTAACAAGATTGAACTTGGTATTGGATATCGACGATCGAATCTCGGGCAAGTAACATACCGATGACAAAGGGAACAACGTATGTTGTTATGCGGTTTGACCGATAAAGATCTTCGTAGAATATGTAGGAGCCAATATGAGCATCTAGGTTCCGCTATTGGTTATTGACCGGAAACGAGTCTCGGTCATGTCTAGATAGTTCTCGAACCCGTAGGGTCCGCACGCTCAAGGTTTCGTTGACAGTTTTATTATGAGTCTATGAGTTTTGATGTATCGAAGGTTGTTCGGAGTCCTGGATGTGATCACAGACTTGACGAGGAGTCGCAAAATGGTCGACACATAAAGATCGATATATTTGACGACTATATTTTTACACCGGAAAGGTTTCGGGTGAGATTGGGACAATACCGGAGCTCCGGGAGGTTATCGGAACCCCCCGGGAGGTATATGGGCCTTATTGGGCTTTAGTGGAAAGGAGGGAGAAGAAGCAAAGGAGGGCCCCCCCCCAAGCCCAATCCGAATTGGGAGGGGGGTCGGGCCCCCTTTCCTTCTTCCCTCCCACCTCTTCCTTCCCTCTCCCTCTCCTAATAGGAAAGGGGGAGTCCTACTCCCGGTCGGGGTTGGACTCCCCCCTAGGGCGCGCCACCCCCTTGGCCGGCCCCCTCCTCTACTCTTTTATACACGGGGGAGGGGGTACCCCATAGACACAACAATTGATCATTGATCTCTTAGCCATGTGCGGTGCCCCCCTCCACCATAGTCCTCGATAATAATGTAGCAGTGCTTAGGCGAAGCACTGCGATGGTAGAACATCAAGATCGTCACCACGCCGTCGTGCCGACGGAACTCTTCCCCAACATTCTGCTGGATCGGAGTACGGGGATCGTCATCGAGCTGAACGTGTGCTAGAACTCGAAGGTGCCGTAGTTTCGGTGCTTGATCGGTCGGGCCGTGAAGACGTACGACTACATCAACGACGTTGTGCTAACGCTTCCGCTTTCGGTCTACGAGGGTACGTGGACACACTCTCCCCTCTCGTTGCTATGCATCACCATGATCTTGCGTGTGCGTAGGAAATTTTTTGAAATTACTACGTTCCCCAACAGTGGCATCCGAACCTAGGTTTTATGCGTTGATGTTATATGCACGAGTAGAACACAAGTGAGTTATGGGCAATACAAGTCATACTGCTTACCAGCATGTCATACTTTGGTTCAACGGTATTGTTGGATGAAGCGGCCCGGATCGACATTACGCGTACGCTTACGCGAGACTGGTTTTACCGTCGTGCTTTGCACACAGGTGACTAGCGGGTGTCTGTTTCTCCAACTTTGGTTGAACCGAGTGTGGCTATGCCCGGTCCTTGCGAAGGTTAAAATAGCACTAACTTGACGAACTATCATTGTGGTTTGATGCGTAGGTAAGAACGGTTCTTGCTCAGCCCGTAGCAGCCACGTAAAATTTGCAACAACAAAGTAGAGGACGTCTAACTTGTTTTTGCAGGGCATGTTGTGATGTGATATGGTCAAGACTTGATGCTATATTTTATTGTATGAAATGATCATGTTTTGTAACCGAAGTTAACGGCAACTGGCAGGAGCCATATGGTTGTCGCTTTATTGTATGAAATGCAATCGCCCTGTAATTGCTTTACTTTATCACAAAGCGGTAGCGGTAGTCGTAGAAGCAATAGTTGGCGAGACGACAATGATCCTACGATGGAGGTCAAGGTGTCGCGCCGGTGATGATGGTGATCATGACGGTGCTTCGGAGATGGAGATCACAAGCACAAGATGATGATGGCCATATCATATCACTTATATTGATTGCATGTGATGTTTATCTTTTATGCATCTTATCTTGCTTTGATTGTAAGGTAGCATTATAAGATGATCTCTCACTAAATTTCAAGATAAAAGTGTTCTCCCTGAGTATGCACCGTTGCCAAAGTTCATCGTGCCCAGACACCACGTGATGATCGGGTGTGATAAGCTCTACGTCCATCTACAACGGGTGCAAGCCAGTTTTGCACACGCAGAATACTCAGGTTAAACTTGACGAGCCTAGCATCTGCAGATATGGCCTCGGAACACTGTGACCGAAAGGTCGAGCCTAATCATATAGTAGATTTGATCAACATAGTGATGTTCACCATTGAAAGCTACTCCATTTCACGTGATGATCGGTTATGGTTTAGCTCATTTGGATCACGTGATCACTTAGATGATTAGAGGGATGTCTATCTAAGTGGGAGTTCTTAATTAATATGATTAATTGAACTTAAGTTTATCATGAACTTAGTACCTGATAGTATTTTGCTTGTCTATGTTTGTTGTGGATAGATGGCTTGTGCTGTCGTTCCGTTGAATTTCAATGCGTTCCTTGAGAAAGCAAAGTTGAAAGATGATGGTAGCTATTACACGGACTGGGTCTGTAACTTGAGGATTATCCTCATTGTTGCACAGAAGAATTACGTCCTGGAAGCACCGCCGGGTGCCAAACCTGCTGCAGGAGCAACACCAGATGTTGTGAACGTCTGGCAGAGCAAAGCTGATGACTACTCGATAGTTCAGTGTGCCATGCTTTACGGCTTAGAACCGGGACTTCAACGACGTTTTGAACGTCATGGAGCATATGAGATGTTCCAAGAGTTGAAGTTAATATTTCAAGCAAATGCCCGGATTGAGAGATATGAAGTCTCCAATAAGTTCTATAACTGCAAGATGGAGGAGAATAGTTCTGTCAGTGAGCATATACTTAGAATGTCTGGGTATAACAATCACTTGATTCAATTGGGAGTTAATCTTCCGGATGATAGCGTCATTGACAGAATTCTTCAATCACTGCCACCAAGCTACAAGAGCTTCGTGATGAACTATAATATGCAAGGGATGGAGAAGACAATTCCCGAGCTTTTTGCAATGCTAAAGGCTACGGAGGTAGAAATCAAGAAGGAGCATCAAGTGTTGATGGTGAATAAGACCACCAGTTTCAAGAAAAAGGGCAAAGGGAAAAAGAAGGGGAACTTCAAGAAGAACTGCAAACAAGTTGCTGCTCAAGAGAAGAAACCCAAGTCTGGACCTAAGCCTGAGACTGAGTGCTTCTACTGCAAGCAGACTGGTCACTGAAGCGGAACTGCCCCAAGTATTTGGTGGATAAGAAGATGGCAAGGTGAACAAAGGTATATGTGATATACATGTTATTGATGTGTACCTTACTAGAGCTCGCAGTAGCACCTGGGTATTTGATACTGGTTCTATTGCTAATATTTGCAACTGGAAAAAGGGACTACGGATTAAGCGGGCACTGGCTAAGGACGAGGTGACGATGCGCGCGGGAAATGGTTCCAAAGTCGATGTGATCGCCGTCGGCACGCTACCTCTACATCTACCTTCGGGATTACTTTTAGACCTAAATAATTGTTATTTGGTGCCAGTGTTGAGCATGAACATTATATCTGGATCTTGTTTGATGCGAGACGGTTATTCATTTAAATCTGAGAATAATGGTTGTTCTATTTATATGAGTAATATCTTTTATGGTCATGCACCTTTAAAGAGTGGTTTATTTTGATGAATCTCGATAGTAGTGATACACATATTCATAATGTTGAAGCCAAAAGATGCAGAGTTGATAATGATAGTGCAACATATTTGTGGTACTGTCGTGTAGGTCATATTGGTGTAAAGCGCATGAAGAAACTCCATACTGATGGACTTTTGGAATCACTTAATTATGAATCACTTGGTACTTGCGAACCATGCCTCATGGGCAAGATGACTAAAATGCCGTTCTCCGAAACTCTGGAGAGAGCAACTGATTTGTTGGAAATCATACATACTGTTGTATGTGGTCCAATGAATGTTGAGGCTCGCGGTGGATATCGTTATTTTCTCACCTTCATAGATGATTTGAGCAGATATGGGTATATCTACTTAATGAAACATAAGTCTGAAACATTTGAAAAGTTCAAAGAATTTCAGAGTGAAGTTGAAAATCATCGTAACAAGAAAATAAAGTTTCTACGATCTGATCGTGGAGGAGAATATTTGAGTTACGAGTTTGGTTTACATTTGGAACAATGCGGAATAGTTTCGCAACTCACGCCACCCGGAACACCACAGCGTAATGGTGTGTCTGAACATCGTAATCGTACTTTACTAGATATGGTGCGATCGATGATGTCTCTTACTGATTTTCAGCTATCGTTTTGGGTTATGCTTTAGAGACGGCCGCATTCACGTTAAATAGGGCACCATCAAAATCCGTTGAGACGAGGCCTTATGAACTGTGGTTTGGCAAGAAACTAAAGTTGTCGTTTCTTAAAGTTTGGGGCTATGATGCTTATGTGAAAAAGCTTCAACCTGATAAGCTCTAACCCAAATCAGAGAAATGTGTCTTCATAGGATACCCAAAGGAAACTGTTGGGTACACCTTCTATCACAGATCCGAAGGCAATACATTTGTTGCAAAGAATGGATCCTTTCTAGAGAAGGAGTTTCTCTTGAAAGAAGTGAGTGGGAGGAAAGTAGAACTTGATGAGGTAATTGTACCTGCTCCTTTATTGGAAAATAATTCATAACAGAAACCGGTTCCTGTGACAACTACACCAATAAGTGAGGAAGCTAATGTTGATGATCATGAAACTTCAGATCAAGCTACTACAGAACCTCGTAGGTCAACCAGAGTAAGATCCGCGCCAGAGTGGTACGGTAATCCTATTTTGGAGGTCATGTTACTTGACCATGGCGAACCTACGAACTATGAGGAAGCGATGATGAGCCCAGATTCCGGAAAATGGCTCGAAGCCATGAAATCTGAGATGGGATCCATGTATGAGAACAAAGTGTGGACTTTGGTTGACTTGCCCGATGATCGGCAAGCCATCAAGAATAAATGGATTTTCAAGAAGAAGATTGACGTTGATGGTAATGTTACTGTCTACAACGCTCGACTTGGTGCGGAAGGTTTTCGACAAGTTCAAGGGGTTGACTACGATGGGACTTTCTCACCCGTAGCGATGCTTAAGTTTGTCCGAATCATGTTAGCAATTGCCGCATTTTATGATTATGATGAGGTGTCTGGCGCGCGAATCATGTTAGCAATTGCCTCATGTTCTTTGGCTTCCCTTGTGTCGAATCAATAAATTGGGGTTGAATACTCTACCCTCGAAAACTGTTGTGATCCCCTATACTTCTGGGTTAACACTCCCTCAGTAGCCCCTGAACTAGGCTTCAATGACGAGGTGTCCAGCGCGCGAATTGTCTTCGGCATTGCAAGGCAGGTTCCTTCTCCGAATACTCCAAAATAGTCTTTTAACACAAGAATCGTGTGCGGCTCTACAAAACAAATTCCACACACAATCGTAGAGAGTATAAATTTTCACGAGCCCAATCCGCTGACAACTTTTTGTAGCGTGACATCACGTCGCCGCCCGGCCACTATTTCAAACTGTTTTTTAGCCTGCCGCTCCATATTTCGAGATGCGGTTTCATTGGCACGTCTTGCCAAAGTAGAGATCGTGTCCCCTTATTGCGGGTTTCTCATCAATACGGGCATGGGTAATCCCACCGTATCGTCTGCATGGCCCTTGGGCGTAGGCGAGATTTTAGGGCGAGTGGGGAGGCGCTTGATATACACTGCCTTTATAAAGATATAAGGATTCACCCCTTTCACCCACGCCTTCTCTCTCTCTCTGCCTCCCCCATTCTCGAGCTCCAGCGCCCAAGTTCTCATCTTTTCCGCCCCGGGAGAGCACTCCAACCATGTCCAGATCCGGAGTGCAGGGCAAGTGGATAGCCTCCTCCGTTAAGCAGAAGGACATTACCAAGCTCCGGGAGGCTGGGTATTTGGCCAAGGAAATCGCCCACCGGCTTCCGGCCAAGGGACAGATCGTCCCCACCCCGGAGCCCCATGAGAGGGTAGTATTCATCCCCCACTTCGTCCGTGATTTGGGATTTCCTCTCCACCCGTTCATCCATGGACTCATGTTCTACTATGGGCTAGATTTCCATGATCTGTCCCCCAACTCCTTCCTCAACATATCGGCATTCATTGTCGTGTGCGAGGCCTTCCTCCGCATCCCACCCCACTTCAGATTATGGTTAAAGATCTTCAATGTGAAGCCGAAGGTCGTGGGAAGTCAACACGCGGAGTGCGGAGGTGCCATGGTGAGGAAGATGCCCAACGCCACATGGCCAATAGGCACCTTCATGGAGACCATCAAAGGGTGGCAACAACAGTGGTTCTACATCACAGAGCCGCGCGACACCACCTGGGCCGCGGCTCCCGAATTCCAGTCCGGAGCCCTGATGCGGCTCACCTCCTGGCTAGAGATGGGCCTGGACTAGTCTTCATCAGACGAGCTGATAGCGCTTCAAACGCGCATCAGGAGCATGATAGACAAGAATATCAAGCTTGTCAATGTGATCCAGGTGATGCTTGTTCGCCGGATCCTTCCGTGCCAAAGCCGGACTTGCCATTTGTGGGAGTACGATCCGGCCAAGCACCAGACCTTGTTGAAGTTCTTCGGCACTATGCATGAAGACATCTGGAAGGTGCTTTTCAAGTCCAACAAGACGTGGCTGGATACGACCGAGGACCTTGGGCACAACTTGGCCCATCCCGCTAGTCCGGTAAGGATTTTCATGTTTTCAAGGTGTATCCTTTACTTGCATACTCGAGGAAGACGCCTAAGCCTACCTACTGATTCTCTCAGGGCTGGACAAAGAAGGCGGAGCAGATTCACTGTCCGGTTCCGCTGCCCGAAGACCCAGCGGTTCCACTTCTGAGAAGATGCTGGTTCTGGCGCCCTGTCAAGCGCCGGAGAAGAAGGCCAAGAAGAAGGCCAAGGAGACCAGAGGTGACGTTCGGAAACGCCTAGACTCATTCCTCCACCGCCGAGGACGACGAGGAAGAAGAAGAAAGCCATTCCCCCTGAGGGGGAAGAAAGAAAAGGACGGCCTCCACGCGTCTGGAGGCTGAAGTGTCCAAGAAGGGGAAGGCTTCCCTCCCGGACAACTCCACATCGGACACCGACAGCAGCTCGAAATAGCACCTAAGGGATAAGCCCCTGGCCGAATCATAAGTACTCTAAGATGCACTCATATATCCAACGCTTTTCCTTCGTGGTTTTAATATGTCAAATCATGTGTTGCGGCCCGGCCCATTCTATCCTCCAGCGATCCTCATCAACGGGGAATTCGCTAGACCCGAAGGAGATGGACAGCGGCTCCCTTCTGGCGGCCTCCTCTCCCAAGGCCATGGATGACACCGAGGTGTTGTCCCGAAGGACCCCAGGTTAGGGAGAGACGCAGGAGGCCGTTAAGGCGGTGCCATAGGGTGAAACCTTGGCCGCCGGACACATGGGGGAGCACATCCCCATGGATACTGGTGATGGGGGCCATATCCAATTCGGACCCCAACCTTATACAATTCCGGAGACCTATACGGCTCTGCAATCAGGCAAGCAGCCTCTTTCGAAAGAAGGAGTTGTGCCTATTCCACCAGTGACCTCTGTCCATCCAGAGGAACCGAATAATTTGCTGGAAGCACTGCAAGGCGCTTCCATTGTTGAGGAACACCGTATCCTTATGGTTACAATGGTTGAGAGGGTGCGGTCCGTTAAGAGCGGACTGACCGACGCCTGTACCAGCCTTCTAACAGTTTTTGAGGTGAGCGACACAATTATATAAAAAGAATGTCATAGTATAGACAGTAGCGCCTGAGACTCTGTCCGGTGTTTGGAAAGAAAAGCCGAACAGAGGATCAAATAATTTTCGCAGGAGACTAACCTGACATGTCTATATGAATAAGCAAGCGTCATTGCTGGCTGTGACCTCTCATGCTGCTGAGGTCTCCGGACTGAAGCAGAGTCTGGAGCGGACCGAGGAAGAGCTCGGGTGTGTGAAGAAACAGCTGGAAGACAATCAAGGTATGCAATAACCTTGTCTATATTCAGGAAGGATGAGTTATTTGTGCTGACTAAAGTTCCATGATATTTATTAGGAGCGGCGATCGAGGTGGAGAACCTCAAGAAGGCGCTGGCCGAGGCCGAGGAGAGAGCGACCAAGGAACAAGCCGCCCGTGAAAAGCATGAGGCCAGGGTCGGTGAGGTCCAACAGGAGCTCTAGGGCACCGTTAAGAAATGCGAGTCCTTGGAGCGCAACATTGTGAATCAAGAGTCCGAACTTCCCAAGGCCCGCCAAAGCGCATGCGATGCCCGGGTTGAAGCCCCAGGGCGCCTCCAGGAAGTCCATGAGGCCAGAAAAATCGCGGCGGTAAGGCCTTTATTATGTAGAGCAAATATGTGAAGAAAAGGTTCCTCTTACTGACCCGGATTTGGATTTCTCCAGGGGCGTTTGCAGATCTGCCGTGCAGCATTTCAGACGCTACAGAGTTCTTTCGAGCCGAAGAGGGGAGCTCCACGAAGAAGCTGTTTTGGTCGCAATACCTTGTGCCAGAACATCCGGTGCCCTTTAGCGATCAGCTAAAACAGCTGGTCGAACTGCATAGGGTGGCCGAACTAGTCATGAAGGATTTAATAATCCAGCTAGGGCCTGCCCAAGCCATACCCAGCAGCTACTTTGGGCTCGTGAAGCGGCTGGTCAATGCCTGCCCTCGTCTTGATGCCATCAGGCGATCAGTTTGCATCGAAGGCGCGCGAATGGTCTTCGCCCGTGTCAAAGTTCAGTGGGCGAAGATGGATGTCATCAAGCTCGCGACTGAAGGACCGCCCATTGGCAAGGAGCACCACACGCCCGAGCGGTATTTTGACAATGTCCTGGAGGGATCCTACATTGTGGCAGAGCAATGTGCTAAGGATATTATCTTCGAATGAATACATTCATGTTATCCTGTCCTGTACTATGAAATAAGGTCGTGATGTAATATGATGCTTGTTTTTTATTTAAAATTTTACCTCCTATGTGGCCGTTTTCATTAAACCTGAGAGTTGGCCAGTCGTCGGCTTCAGCCCCCGTGTAGTTAGTATGGGGGTGTTCGGGATGGAATCTAAACACTCTTGATCCAAAGGTTTGGTCCTTGAAGGAGGTGCGAACCAGGCAATCGGACTATGTGGCTTTATCACCCTCACTTAGCCATAGGAGTTTGACAATAGAAATTTAGGCGCAGCTCCTAGTATTCATAAGTCCGAACTTGGGGTGCTGTAGACACCTGATCGGATAACAACCGATTCATCACATAATGCAGAAAAAATCGCAAAATATTTGTAACCTCTCAAACAGCTGACCGACTCACGCCACATCATGACAGTCAGTTTTCGGCTTTCTCTACTGAGGTGCTCATCCTGATAAACCAGGACACAATCACAGTAGTTCTCCCTTTACTACCCTAGCCGATATAGCGGAACGTAATGTAGTAAGCACAGGAGCCGAGCAACCCAACTATTGACCAATGACATGACTCAGAGCCGATGCATATAATGCTAAAGTTTGGGGTGCCGAACTATACTGTAAAAAAGTGTTCGGAGTTTCTTGCCGTGTTATGGGGCGTAATGAAGCCCCTGGCGAATGAAGGCGTACCAGAGTGTATGGGTGCAATTGATAAGAATATCAAAAAAGTGAAGTAATAGGCTAATGCCGCAAAATTGGGCCACAAACTATTTTCCATTATAGTTTGATTAATACGTCAAAGCGTATTTGTACAAGTAGTGCAATAAGCAACAGGGCTATTTAACATGCCACGACCAAGGGAGAGCTGCATGCGGGTCTTTAAAAAGGCATAACGATTGTTTAAAGAGACCACCTGGAAATTCCCTTATACGTCAATGCTTATTGTCGTCTTGGTGTATCCGTCCCTTGATAGGTCCGACAATCAGGCCACCGGGAAAGACCTGGGAAAAAAAGAAACCTGAAAAGAAAAAGAAAAAGTGAAAGTATGTGGGTCCAGGGGAGGTTGAGCCATATTATGGACCAAGATCTAGTTGTGCCTCCATCTATGCCTATGGTATTTTGAGTGCGTAGTTATGTACGCGCGGTAGAATGCCGCCGTTTGGTAGGGACTGGGACGGAGGCCGAATTGCTAGTCAACCTCTTGACAAGCTGGACTTCCTGCTACAGAGTAGTTCAGACTCGTTTGATAGTGTCCGGGAGCTTGGCCGCCGAATTAAGGTTCTGCCTGAAAAGGCCACTCTGTGCTTCTACTGCGAGGGCAGCGGTGTGCTCCTTGGTATGGAGGGAGCGTTCCGTGTTTCCATTGACTATTATGACACCGCATGGTCTGGGCATCTTGAGCTTGAGATAAGCGTAGTGTGGCACCGCATTGAATCGAGCGAATGCGATTCGTCCGAGCAGTGCGTGATAGCCACTGCGAAAGGGGACGATATCGAAGATCAATTTTTCGCTTCAGAATTTGTCCGGGGATCCAAAGAGCACCTCCAGTGTGATTGAGCCCGTACAGCGGGCCTCTACACCTGGTATGACTCCTTTAAAGGTGGTTTTTGTGGGCTTTATCCTTGAGGGATCAATACCCATTTTGCACACTATATCCTGATAGAGCAGGTTCAGGCTGCTGCCACCGTCCATGAGGACTCGCATAAGATGGAATCCATCAATGATTGGGTCAAGGACTAGTGCGGCTGAACCGCCGTGACAGATACTGGTCGGATGGTCCCTGCGATCAAAGGTGATTGGGCAGGACGACCATGGGTTGAACTTTGGGGCGTCTGGCTCCATCGCGTAGACATCCCTAAGCACGCGCTGGCGCTCCCTCTTGGGGATATAGGTAGTGTATATCATGTTCACCATTTTAACTTTGGGAGGAAACTTCTTCTGCCCCCCTGTGTTCGGTGACCGGGGCTCCTCGTCATCGTCCTTGCTTTGCGACCCCTTCTCCTTGTTCTTGGCGTTTAACTTGTCGGCCTATTTAAAACCCCAACAGTCTCTATTGGTATGATTATCTGGTTTATCAGGAGTGCCATGGATTTGGCATGGACGATCGAGTATGCGGTCCAAGCTAGACGATCCCGGATTCTTTCTTTTATATGGCTTCTTCCAGTGACCGGACCTAGAGCCACTAAATCTGGCATTGACCTTCGTGTCCTCGGTATTGTCACCGTTGCTTCGACGCTTGTGTCTGTTGCGTTGGGGCTTGCCATTGCTATTTCTGGCTTCAGAAGTGTCAGGTTCGCTTGTATTGTTATTGCTACGGGCTAGCCATCTATCCTCGCCCGCGCAGAAGAAGGTCATAAGCATCATGAGGGCTGCCATGGACTTTGGCTTTTCTTGGCCGAGGTGTCGGGCGAGCCATTCGTCACGGATGCTATGTTTAAAGGCCGCTAGGGCTTTGGCATCCGGACAGTGACAAGTTGTTATGACCTTTAAACATCTTGACAGTGACAAGTTGTTAACCACCAAATAAGGCCAAGTTGCGACATAGCTCGGATGGACTTCGTCTGTGATTTTCGGCCTGGGCGTGGTTATGTTCGTCACATCCAGCCGGATGGCCATCGTCGCGCATTGGGGCATGCCCCCGTGATCCATAGATCGATCTAGTCTGACCTGCTCTATTTTCCAGGTCGTGCCGCAGATCATATGTGTATCCCCGAGTTTTTGTGTCTCTGTTTTTATAGCGAGGTAGTGTGGGCTGGTGTTCGGCCTGAGTTGCAGCTTTGTCCCGGCCACATGGTGGTCGGTCAGCCGCATTATGCGCTGGTAGGACGGGCTCCAGTGCCTCATCATCGAATTGGGGTAACAATTTGCATTTTGGGTAACTTTTGGTTTGGCGCTCGAGGTGGTATTCCTCGGCTGCCAGGACATTAGTCCATATGTCATTGAGTAGATCTTGATCAGCTTGAAGCTGCTGCTGCTTCTTTTTCAGGCTCCTTGAAGTGGCTATTAGCCGGCGCTTAAAGCGCTCCTGATCGACGGGCTCCTCAGGCACGATAAAGTCTTCATCGCCGAGGCTCGCCTCATCCTCAGAGGGTGGAAGATAATTACTGTCCTCCGATTCTTCGTTAACGGGCTGTTCATTAGGGCTGACTCGCCCATCCTCCCATTCATCCTGTTCGGAAGTTGGCTCAACGGGGTCTTCGTTGTCTTTGGCATCGTTCGGAGTATTATTTTCTCTTGTGTCGGTATTGCGGTTTTTTTCCACGGCGTGGTTTAGAGCGGCGTCGCTGACGTTGGCGCTTTGGCTGTATCTCAGGAGGCTTATCCTCGACTAGAACCTTTTCATTGTCGCCGTTGTTCTCTTTGGGTGTATCCACCATGTATCCGTCATACGAGGAGGTGGATGTCCAGCGCCCTATAAGTGGTGGTTTTTGTCCCTGCTCCTCTCTGGCATCGTCGTCCATACCGCTGATGTCTTCGGAGCCATAATCGAGCATGTCGGTGAAGTCTTCGACAGTGGCTATGAAGTGGGTGGTGGGTGGGAAGCGGAATTCTCCGCATCAGCTTCCAATCCAAAACGGATATAGTTCGGCTGAGAGTCCCCTAATCAGGAGAGGGATTTCAATGAGTTTAGCACATCGCCTAAAGGTGAGTGCCGGAAGATGTCTGCAAAGCTGAATTCAATGATCGGCGCTTGATTAGGTTCGATGGGCGTGGATGCACGTGGTTCGGAACCTATGGCCGGAGACGAATCCGAGGTTCCGTTCACAAAGGCCTCGCTCGAGGTTGGATCTTTGTGCGGCTCTAACGCCGCTGAGTCTGTGGCCTCCGTGGCGGGGTTGAGCTTCCCGTCCTCGGACGGCATAGTCTGCTCCGGATCCAGGGCCAGAGCAGTTACATGCACTATCTCATGGGCACGGTCCGATGACAGATTTAGGTCATGTTCATCGTGGTGGCAGGGAGCGGCCGCCATGGGCTCAAATTCGTCGAAGATCAAGTCTCTGTGGATATCGATGATGTAATTCAAGCTTCCAAACCTGACCTGATGGCCAGGGGCGTAGATGTCGATCTGCTCTAGATGGCCAAGCTTTTTGGCCCGCAGTGCGAAGCCGCCGAATACGAAGATCTGTCCGGGGAGGAAAACCTCCCCCTAGACTACATTGTTGTAGATGATTGACGGAGCCATCAAACCCTTTGGTGACGACGTAGCGGAACTCTCAATGAAAGCAACAATGTCGGTGTCAAACCGGCGGATCTCGGGTAGGGGGTCCCAAACTGTGCGTCTAAGGTTGATGGTAATAGGAGGCGGGGGACACTATGTTTACCCATGTTCGGGCCCTCTCTATGGAGGTAATACCCTACTTCCTGCTTGATTGATCTTGATGAATATGAGTATTACAAGAGTTGATCTACCATGAGATCGTAATGGCTAAACGCCTAGAAGTCTAGTTTGTATGATTATGATTGCCTCTACGGACTAAGCCCTCCAGTTTATATAGACACCAGAGGGGACTAGGGTTGTACAAAGTCGGTTACACAGAAAGAAATCTTCATATCCGGGCGCCAAGCTTGCCATCCACGCTAAGGAGAGTCCCATTCGGACACAGGTGAGAGCCTTCGGTCTTGTATCTTCACAGCCCATCCGTCCAGCCCATGTCAACAGTCCGGACGCCCGAGGACCCTTAGTCTAGGACTCCCTCAGCGAGATTCTTCTTAAGGGGGTAGGTTTGTAACATCCCAATTTTAAATTTGGATGTTATACATAGATCATCATATTCATATCATATTTATTCTTGCATTTTGTTGTGATCCTAGAAATCTTAAGCAACTCAAGGACCCAATGAGAGAGTTGGAGGTTTCACTAAATTCATATTTGAATTTATTTCAAATTTTGAAGAAAGGATCAATTTGATTTTAATATTTTTCTCTCCAATCATTCCCAATATTAAAAATAAATGAGAGAAGATAATATGACTTCTTCAACCTAAGAGAAATATTGGCTAAAGAATTTTAAAATCAAATTATTTATTTATTGGTATTTTATTTGCTATTTTATTTGAATTAGAAAAATGTTGCACTTTTGAAAACTGCATTTTAGTCCAGAAAAATGTTCATCTTGTCCTAAATATTAGGTTTGGACGGTGAAAATTGTTTCTAGAATTTTTAGAATCTTTTTTATATTAATTTAGGATTGTTCTCTTCGGTGGAATTATTTAAAAAAGTTTTGGACGACTGGGCCGAAGCCCAGCCGATGTGCCGCCGCCTCCTCTAAGCGAGAGGAGTCCCGGCCATCGCAGACCCCGCTAGGGAGTCCGGCTCGGACTCCCGTAGCCGCCCCCTCGCCAAAGGCACCCCCTGACCCCTTTATATGCGGTGCCAACTCCGCCGCCTCCTCCATCCCACCCCGCCTCGCCTCGCCGCCGCCACCGCGCCGTGCCGTCGCCCCGCACCGCCCGACGCCACCGCCCAACGCAGCCGCCGCCGGATCTCGCCGTCGGACCGACCTCGGTTAACGGTATAAAACCATTCGGTTTATTTTTGATTTTTGCGGTTTAGTTTGGTTCGGTAGATTAGATCGGTGTTTTTGGTTTACTTATTTAACGAACGTTCGTTCGTTCGTTTTAACGGACAGTTTTCGTCGGTTTAGTTCTGTTAGCGAATGTTCGCGCCGTAGTCTTTTTCTTTTTAGTTTATTTTCGGCCAGGGACTTATCCGTGAATAGTTTTAT
The DNA here is from genome assembly GCA_963921465.1 of Triticum timopheevii. Lineage (NCBI taxonomy): Eukaryota > Viridiplantae > Streptophyta > Magnoliopsida > Poales > Poaceae > Triticum > Triticum timopheevii. Next base: position 376,856,976 of record OY997270.1, read on the forward strand.
CGCGATTTAGCCCATGATCTTGAAACTAGAGTAACTTTTTACTCGTTCATCCTAATTAGATGAAACCAGTGCCTAAATCTTCGTATCCTTCTGTTCTTTCTAGTTAACCAACTTGAACATAATTTTGGTACTGTAAAATTTGAGTTTAGTCCATATTAGTAAATGATCTTGTTTCGTTCGTATTATGAGATTCGTTTCTCCGTTTGAGTTGTTTCTTTTTGCAAATCGTAGCTAATCACTTGTACCCACTGTTAAGATCTAATCCACATGGTAATAATGCTGTTAGGTTTTTCTTTCTGTTAGGTTAAGCCGTTTGCTTGTTTCGTGTTTGATTTGGATCTTTTCTTGGTTTCCTCGTTGTTTCATCTGAGTGATTACGTATGTATGCTACTGTTTGTCTACGCTAGATTACCTGGAGTGCGAAGCTTGTTACTATGAATCTCTAGAGTTTGCAGATCGTCAGCAAGGCAAGTTACACTTTGATCATACTCTTCTATACCTTGTTTTTACTATGCATTAGTATTGCCCCTCAGACATTTGCATGAGTAGGATTGGAAACATGTGGTTTGGTTGTAGTTCTTGAGGTAGGAACCTAATACCTTTTGATCACCCCAGGAATATACGTTATGCTTATTTATTACTTAGCCATGCTCGTAGACGGGGATTGGATCGTGATTCACACATGGAAGTTTGAGAGTTATTAATCTTGGATAACATTAAGGTGGCAACTTTAATATATATCTGGGTGGATTGGTTGAGGCACCTGGGGAACCCAGTGTTGCCTATTTAAGGAAATCCCGAAGTACCCGTGTGATTTTTCCTTCGGTTCACCACCCAGGCTCAAAGGGATCATAAGATTATTCTTGCTAGAAACTTCCGTGTGCAGCCACAAGCCATTATGGGCTCTGCCATAGTTGACTAAGTTGCGTGAGATATTGAAGAGATGGACTAGCAGATGCAGGGGAAAGTAGGTGTACCGGTCTGCCCGGAGTAGAGAGTAAGTGCTTCAGAAAGACAATGTCTCAATCATCCGGTCATGGATGCGGTCAAGTCTTCTGGGGAAAAGTGCGCAAACCTCTGTAGAGTGTATAAAGTAATCATGGTTAGCCGTGTCCCCGATTATGGACATCTTGAGTATCTGGTACTTGAATTATTGATGTGATCTCATCACTTTACTTAATGAATTTATTGGGTTAATGATGATACTTTTAATTGGGATTTGAGTTGGGGTTACCTTCTCGAATATTGGGCAACTTGGGAGTAGTTAAATAAATTTATTCCTTTGTTGTAGGGATGTAGGACCTTGAAGTATGTCTAGAGGGGGGTGATTAGACTACTTGACCAATTAAAAACTTAACCTTTTCCCAATTTTAGAGTTTGGCAGATTTTAGCTATCTTTGGCAAGTCAAGCAATCATCACACAATTCAAGCAAGCATGCAAAGAGTATATAGGCAGCGGAAATTAAAGCATGCAACTTGCAAGAAAGTAAAGGGAAGGGTTTAGAGGATTCAAACGCAATTGGAGACACGGATGTTTTTGGCGTGGTTCCGATAGGTGGTGCTATCGTACATCCACGTTGATGGAGACTTCAATCCACGAAGGGTAACGGTTGCGCGAGTCCACGGAGGGCTCCACCCACGAAGGGTCCACGAAGAAGCAACCTTGTCTATCCCACCATGGCCGTCGCCCACGAAGGACTTGCCTCACTAGCGGTAGATCTTCACGAAGTAGGCGATCTCCTTGCCCTTACAAACTCCTTGGTTCAACTCCACAATCTTGTCGGAGGCTCCCAAGTGACACCTAGCCAATCTAGGAGACACCACTCTCCAAGAAGTAACAAATGGTGCGTTGATGATGAACTCCTTGCTCTTGTGCTTCAAATGATAGTCTCCCCAACACTCAACTCTCTCCCATAGGATTTGGATCTGGTGGAAAGAAGGTTTGAGTGGAAAGCAACTTGGGAAGGCTAGAGATCAAGATTCATATGGTAGGAATGGAATATCTTGACCTGAACACATGAGTAGGTGGTTCTCTCTCAGAAATGGTAAGTTGGAACTGTAGGTTTAGTCTGATGGCTCTCTCCATGAATGAAGAAGAGGTGGAGGGGTATATATAGCCTCCACACAAAATCTAACCGTTACACACAATTTACCAAACTTGGTGGGACCGATTCAACAGACTCGGTCGGACCGATTCAACAGACTCGGTCGGACCGATTTAGCAAACCTAGTGACCGTTAGGATTTTCGGTGGGACTGACATGCAACTCGGTGAGACCAATTTGGTTAGGGTTAGGGCATAACGTAATCTCGGTAAGACCGATTACACAACCTCGGTGAGACCGATTTTGGTAATAAGCTTTCTAGAGAGTTGGTCAGTGTCGGTTTCAAAACCGGCGGATCTCGGGTAGGGGGTCCCGAACTGTGCGTCTAGGCGGATGGTAACAAGAGACGAGGGACACAATGTTTTTACCCAGGTTCGGGCCCTCTTGATGGAGGTAAAACCCTACGTCCTGCTTGATTAATATTGATGATATGGGTAGTACAAGAGTGGATCTACCACGAGATCAAGGAGGCTAAACCCTAGAAGCTAGCCTATGGTATGATTGTTGTAATGTATGATGTCCTACGGACTAAAGCCCTCCGGTTTATATAGACACCGAAGGAAGCTAGGGTTACACAGAGTTGGTTACAATGATAGGAAATCTACATATCCGTATTGCCAAGCTTGCCTTCCACGCCAAGGAAAGTCCCATCCGGACACGGGACGGAGTCTTCAATCTTGTATCTTCGTAGTCTTGGAGTCCGGCGGATAATGATAGTCCGGCTGTCCGGACACCCCCTAGTCCAGGACTCCCTCAGTAGCCCCTGAACCAGGCTTCAATGACGATAAGTCCGGCGCGCATAATGTTCGGCATTGCAAGGCGGGTTCCTCCCTTGAATAATCCAGAGAAGATCATGAACACCAGGATAGTGTCCGGCTCTGCAAAATAAATTCCACATTCCACCATAGAGAGAATAAAATGTACACTTAGTTCAATCCGCTGACGTATTATGCGGCGTGACATCACACCGCTACCAAGCCTTTGTTTGAATCGTTTTTTTACTATAACACCTCAGCACATTTAGCGAGGCGGTTTCCTTGGCACGTCCTGTCGAAGCAGAGATCATGTTCCCCTTATTTCGGGATTCTCATCAATACGTGCGTGGGTAACCCAACCGTTCCCATCGCAACGCCTCCTCTATCGAAGGTGAATCCCAAACGGTCACGGAGACGGCTCTTGGTATTTTTTCCTCTTTATAAGAGGACCAAGGCTTGTCCTTGTTCTTCAATCTCGCATCGAATCTCCTCCTCGCTCCTAGTTCAAACACCCAGAGCCTCATATTCGAGCGCTTCGGATCCTCAACCATGTCCGGCTCCGACCTCCAGGGCCGGTGGATGCGCTCCTCCGTCACGGAGGAGGACGTATTGAAGTTACGTGAAGCCAAGTACCTGGCCTACGAGGTTTCGCACAGGTTGCCTGCCCAAGGGCAGGCCGTGCCCGCCCCCAAGCCCGGTGAATACGTCATCTTCGTATCCCACCTCCGCCGGGGTTTAGGCTTCCCGACGGACCCCTTCGTGAGAGGGCTCCTGTTCTAATACGGGCTGGACTTTCATGACTTGGCTCCGTAGTCCATCCTCCACATCTCCGCATTCATTATCGTCTGCGAAGCCTTCCTCCGCGTCATTCCCCACTTCGGCCTGCGGCTGAAGACCTTCAAGGTGGAGCCGAAGATGACCGGGGGGCGTCAAGCGGAGTGTGGCGGGGCGGCCATAAGCAAAAAGGCCGATGCCCCGTGGCCCGAAGGTTCCTTCCAAGAGGAACTCGGATTGTGGCAACAGGAGTGGTTCTACATCACCGCTCCGAAGGGCAGCAGGCAAAAGCCGCCGCCTTTATTCCGCCCGAGACCTCCACGCCAGCTGGTGTCGTGGGTCAACCAAGGGCTCAATTGGGGGCCGTCCGAAGACGTGCCCTCACTGCAGGGCCGGATTTGAGACCTCCAAGCGAGGGAGATCGACCTGATCAAGGTGATGTAGGTTATGCTAATCAGGCATCTTCTGCCCTGCAAATGCCGTCCTCTCCGTCTATGGGAGTTCAACCCGGAGGGACCTCGGATTCTCCAACACTTTATGGGTGTGACACCCGTGGAGATGCACAAGTTGTTCTTTGGACCGCAGGTGGCGTGTCCGAAATTAGCCGAGGACGCAGGTCTAAGCCGCAATCACCCGGATACTCAGGTAAATAGCTCCGAATCCGGGCATCCTGTTTATATGCCTTTCTATAGTTCGCCTCCTGACCCATTACTCTTCACAGGAATGGGTGGCGCGATCAAGGCTGATAAGGTGTCTGGCCCCCCTCCCAGAGACCGCACTGGAGCCCGTGCTGGTCAGAATGTTGGAGGTCGCGCCCGCAGAAGGTGGCGAAGGGGAAGATAGAGGAGCTAATATTTCGCCCAAAGGGGCGTCCGAAGAGGGGGGAATCAAGAACCCCTCCCTTCAGGGGGAGAAGAGGACCGCCTCCGAAGATCCGGAGGCCAAAGCCCCTAAGCGTGAGAAGAGATCCTCACCGGGGGGTCCCGCGTCCGGAGGGAATCTGGACGCTCAATCATCGCCAAAGAATCAGCCCTCTAGCGAGCCGTAAGTATGAAAGAGGGAGTTAATTAATAAGGAAATACCTTCATTTGTGCTTCTGTGGATAACCGAAATATTTATATTGCAGTTCGGATCTGCAGCCTTCTCAGAGGAGTTCATCTTCGGGGGACCTTCTTCCGGAGATGATGGAGAGCGAAACGCCTCCGACTGCAGCGCCGCCAGATGAGGCAGGCGAGCCCAAAGTGTCGTCACGGAGGGTATCCCCGAGTTCGGAGGGGCCAGAGAGTTCGGCACCCACTACTATTCGGCCGGGGGAACTGAAGAATCTGCTTGAGAGGGCGTCCATTTCAGAAGATCAGCATGCGTTGATGCATATGGTGATTGGAAGGATTTCGTCCGCCGAGAGCGGATTGCGCAATGCCGCCATGAGTTTGCTGGCGGGATTTGAGGTATGCGAGAATGACGCACCCTTTTGTCTTTTAACAGTTTCGCACATAAAAAATGCGCCCTGTATAGATAGTAGCCCCTGAGACTCAGTAGGTTGTCGAAAACGACAGCGTACCAAGGATCGAAATTTGAAGTAATGAACTCCGTCGTTCCTATGCAGGTGACGGATAGTCCGGGGGCTAGCCGGACTGGCGAGTTTGCCGAATTAAATCAACAACTTGACTTGGCAGATGCGGACATCGCACTTGTCAATAGGCGACTTGACGAGTCGCAAGGTAAAAGAGTTCTCCGCAGTCGTTTTACTAAGGGGGTCGAAGCCCTCCTCTGATAAATTATACGCTGTTGTACAGACGGTGCTGCTGCTGTGGAGAGCCTTCGGGCCGAACTTGCTCGAGCTAAGGAGCAAGCACGAAGGAGTGACGCGGCTGCCTCGAGGGCGGCCGAAGAGTTGAAAGCCGAAAAGGCTGCGCACTGCCTAAGCAGGGCGGAGGTGGCCGAATTGGCCATGAAATTAAAGGATGCTACCGACCGCAATGAGGCTCTTGAAAAGGAGCGCCTATCAGAGCGGGAAGACCTGAAGAAGGCCACCGCCGAAGCCAAGGATGCCTGCTCTGCAATGCGGGCTATGAAGGAGGAACTGCGCCAGGCCGAAAAGATCGTGGCTGGCAAGCCTTTTCTACTGCGTCGCCGGTTTATGGATGGAAAGTATGCTCAATTTGAGCGGCTGTGGAGTCCGGAGGATCCGTATATGGACTTAGCTGCAAGTGCGGCCGATGCCGTTAAGCACTTCCGGAGCCAGGAGGATCACGAGACGGAAGAGCTATATTGGTCTCAATTCCACAGTCCGGATCGCTTACTTCCGTTGACAGACCGGTTGGCCGAATGGGCTGAGCTAAATAGATTGTCCGGACTTGCCATGACTGACATCGTGGCCCATGTCTGGCCAGAGAGGTCCAAGGCGACAAGCTGCTTCGGCTTACTGCAGCAATTCCTTGGAGCGGTGCCGCATATAAAGGAGATGAAGCGGTCGGCCTGCATCGAGGGCGCGCGGATGGCTCTTGCCCGTGTGAAGGCGCATTGTCCGGAGATGGATGCCACCGCTATTGCCGCCCAGGATTCGGATGAAAACCGGCTCCCCGCCGAACACTATTTCGGGGAAGTTATGCGTGGCGCTCGCGTAATAGAGGCGCAGTGCTCGAAAAATGTCACGTTCAAATGAACGTATTAGCTTGTAAAACGATGATTATGTTATAACTGCTTTTTATACTTTTGCGTCCCAAGTAGTAAAACTTCTCCTGTGCGGCCGTTTACGTATACATTTGCATAACTTGAAAGATTGCAGTCTTCGGCTTCAGCCCCCACGCACAGGGTGTGGGGGTGTTCGCAAAAATAGCGCATTTCCACACTTAATCCGACGTCTCAGTCCTGTTTAAGGAGGTGGTAGCATAGCGAACGAGGCAATCCGGACTATAATGCTTTATCACTTTCACTTAGCCAGTGGAGCTCGAGGGTGGGGCTACGATATAGCCCCTGGTGGCCCCGCACATCTCCGAATTCGGGGTGCGTGTGTGCCTGACCGGGAAACGGTCCTTCGTCAAAGCGGGGAATTCTAAACATTCCGGTAGTCGATCGAGTGGTTGACCAGTCTCTCGCTGTATCATGACAGTCAGTTTTCGGCTTTCTCTACTGAGGTGCTCACCCAGCCGAACTGGGGCACAATCGCAGTAGTTCTCCTGGTGCCGTGTTAGCCGGTGATACGGAACGTAAGGCAGCAAAACACAGGAGCCGGGCAAACCCAACATTTGACCAAAGACATGATTCGGAGCTGATGCATATAATGCCTAACTCGAGACGCCGAACACTCCCTAAGGTGTTCGGTCTTTATAATAATGGCAGAGATGCCCTAAGCCCCTAGTGTCCAGGTACAGGCATGGTCTTCTGACGCGGCCGATGCCAAAACGTCAGGCTCCGCTTTGGCTATAGGAAGAAGCCAAGGGAGAATAACAACAAGAGACAGTAAAAAAGGTTTACGCAGGGTCTTAATCTGAAAAGAATCCTCACAACGGGTCCCTACTGCACGTCTGCGCCTGTGTCTCCGTTGTGCCGTTTATTCTGGACGGGCATGCACGTTGTTCATCTGTAAAAAGAGAGGAACGTTTAGTTTGAAAATAAATCGTGCGAAGAATATGTGTAAAAGAAGAAATATAAATAATTAAAGCGGGGTTTGCATGAACCCGCAGTTGTTTGTGCGCACAGCCCCCTGTGAAGAGGTATGCGGCTAGGGAGCCCCTAGCCTACTGAAGCCGGATTCGTCTATCTGAGTCCGGGGTCTTTAAGTGACCCTCGCACTAAAATGACGCCACGCGGACCGGGCATCTTGAGTGTAAGAGACGCGTAATGCGGTATGGCGTTGACGCGGACAAAAGCCTTTCGTCCCAAGAGTGCTTGATATTCACTTTCAAATGGGACGATAAGAAAAATTAATTTTTCTCGTTGAAAGTTGTTCGGCGATCCGAACACGACTTCTAGTAATATGGAGCCTGTGCACTTGGCGTAAGGGCCTGGCGTCACTCCTTTGAAGGAAGTGCGGCTGTGTCGGATTTTGGTAGGGTCTATCCCCATCCTACGGATTGTGTTTGAATATAGCAGGTTTAAGTCGCTGCCTCCGTCCATTAGGACGTTATTAAATTGTAATCCGTCTATTATGGGATTCAATATCAGAGGGGTTCGTCCCGCGTTTCGAACGCTTCTGGAGTAGTCCAGGTGGTCGAAAGTGATTGGCTTTGATATCCAATCTCTATGGTTTGCTGGTTTGGACCGCGCGAAGCTCTTTTTAGGAAGTGCCGCACTATTTTTCCATATTATCACATGAAGTGAGTTTACTGCTTTGACCTCTTGTGGGAAAGTCTTTTGTTTTCCAGTGCTCTGCTGGTGGGGTTTATCTTCTTCGTTTGACGCGTCGAGCCCCTTGTGTTCGGCATTTAGTCGGCCGGACTGTTTGAAAACCCAACAATCCCTGTGGGTGTGATTTGCAGGCCTTCCGGTGGTACTATGGAGTTGACATATCCGACCCAAAATCTTGTTTAAGTTGGACAATTCGTCACTGTCATCCTTGAGAGGCTATGTTTTGTTGTTGGGCCGCGAGCTTTTGAATCCGGCGTTGACTGCCTTGCTCTTTGGGCTTTTCTCTTTATTCCGGCGCTGCTCTTTTCTGCGCCGTGATTTTCCGTTTCCATCTCTTATCTCGGATGTACTTGGGTCGCTGGTGCTGCTTCTTGCTAGCCAGCTATCCTCTCCCGCACAGAAGAGGGTCATGAGGCTTGTTAGTGCGGACATTGTCCTCGGTTTCTCTTGACCGAGGTGCCTGGCGAGCCATTCGTCTCGAACATTGTGCTTGAAAGCTGCTAAGGCTTCGGCGTCCGGACAGTCGACTATTTGGTTCTTTTTGGTAAGAAACCTGTTCCAGAATTTCCGCGCTGACTCTCCGGGCTGTTGAGTTATATGACTTAGATCATCTGCATCCGGAGGACGGACATAAGTCCCTTGAAAATTTGCTCTAAACGCGTCCTCGAGCTCTTCCCAACTTCCAACAGTGTTTTCTGGGAGGCTTTTGAGCCAATGACGGGCTAGCCCTTTGAGCTTGAGGGGTAGATATTTTATGGCGTGGAGATCGTCTCCTCTAGCCATGTGTATATGTAGTATATAATCTTCTATCCAGACTCCAGGGTCTGTTGTTCCATCGTAGGCCTCTATGTTTATGGGTTTAAATCCTGCTGGGAATTCATGGTCCAGCACCTCATCGGTGAAACATAGTGGGTGTGCGGCGCCCCTGTACTTGTGTGTGCCGCTATCATCGGACACTTGACGTGTTACCTTGCTTCCTGGGGCCTTCTTTTTGGGCCCGTAGATGGACCTGGCTGGGCCATTTGACGGTGGAGGCTCAATGGCCTCCTCGTCGAATTCTGGTAGCAGCTTACGCTTCGGGTAGCTCTTCGATAGGTGGCCATTGCCGTATTTATCTGCGGTTTTGAGCACTTTGCTCCACCTCATTCTGAGCGTGTCTTCCGCTGTTTTGAGCTTCCGCTTTTCCTTCTTCAGGCTTCTTGCGGTGGCGATGAGCCTGCGCAAGAAACGTTTTTGTTTGACGGGGTCCTCGGGCATGACGAGTTCGTCGTCGTTGAGGCTTGCTTCATCTTTGGAGGGAGGTACATAATTATGATCCTCAACCTCTTCGTCTGCTGCCCTCTCGTGAGGGCTTGCTTCTGTATCCTCCTGCGCTGAGTCTTGCTGGAGGGGATTGTCTTCGGCACTCTCTGGAGTATTATTATCTCCTGTGCCGGAATCTCCATTCTTGCTGTGGCGGGATTTAGAGCGGCGCCGCTGACGTCGGCGCTTGGGTTGTTTCTTTAAGGAATCTGCCTCCGCTGTTTCTTCGCCGTCCCCATCTTTTGGGGTATCCACCATGTATACATCATATGACGAGGTGGCCTTCCAGTGCCCTGTGGGTGCTGGTTCCTGGTCGTCTCCGGCATCGTCGTCCATGGCGTCGATGTCTTCGGAGTCGTAGTCTAGCATGTCGGTTAGATCGTCGACAGTGGCTACAAAGTGGGTGGTGGGTGGGCTCTGAATTTCTTCGTCGTCCGCATCCCAACCATCCTGGCCACAGTCCGGCCAGGACTCTCCCGATAACGAGAGGTGCTTTAGTGAATTCAAGATATCGCCGAAAGGCGAGTATTGGAAGATGTCCACGGCGGTGAATTTCATAACTGGCGCCCAATCCGGATCGATTGGCAGGGGCGCGGGAGGTTCGGAGTCCGGCGAGGAGTCCGGCGCCTCGGAATCACGAGTTTTGCAGGGGACAAGATTAGTGTTCGGCTCCATCGCCGTGGATGTTGAAGCTCCCAGGGCGGCGTCTATCCACCGACCCTCGATCTGGGTGATCGGCTCCGGGCTGTTGGCCGAAGCGGATCCGTGTGCGGCCACCAAAGCACTGTTCGGTGGCAGAGCTAGATCATGCCCGTCATTACAGTGCGGCGCGCTTGGCTGTGGCTCGAGTCCGTCGAAGATCAAGTCTCCGCGGACATCGGCCGTGAAGTTTAAGCTTCCAAATCTGACCTGATGGCCAGGGGCGTAGCTTTCGATCTACTCCAGATGGCCAAGTGAATTGGCCCGCAGTGCGAAGCCGCCGAATACGAAGATCTGTCCGGGGAGAAAAGTCTCACCCTGGACAGCGTTGCTGGTTGAAGATGCCATCAAGCCTATCGGTGACGACACAGAGGAACTCTCAATGAAAGCACCAATGTATGTGTCAAAACCGGCGGATCTCGGGTAGGGGGTCCCGAACTGTGCGTCTAGGCGGATGGTAACAAGAGACGAGGGACACAATGTTTTTACCCAGGTTCGGGCCCTCTTGATGGAGGTAAAACCCTACGTCCTGCTTGATTAATATTGATGATATGGGTAGTACAAGAGTGGATCTACCACGAGATCAAGGAGGCTAAACCCTAGAAGCTAGCCTAAGGTATGATTGTTGTAATGTATGATGTCCTACGGACTAAAGCCCTCCGGTTTATATAGACACCGGAGGAAGATAGGGTTACACAGAGTCGGTTACAATGATAGGAAATCTACATATCCGTATTGCCAAGCTTGCCTTCCACGCTAAGGAAAGTCCCATCCGGACACGGGACGGAGTCTTCAATCTTGTATCTTCGTAGTCTTGGAGTCCGGCGGATAATGATAGTCCGGCTGTCCGGACACCCCCTAGTCCAGGACTCCCTCAGTCAGGTAAACTCGGTGGGACCGATTTGCTCTTTTCGGTGAGACCGAAATGTTACAAAAGGGAAACAGAGAGTTTACATTGCAATCTCGATGGGACCGATCGCTCACTTCGGTTAGACCGAAACGTTACGAAGGGAAACAGAGAGATTACAATCCCATCTCGGTGAGACCGAGATCCCTATCGGTAAGACCGATTTGCCTAGGGTTTGTGGCAGTGGCTATGACATTCAAACTCGGTGGCACTGGATAGAAAGAATCAGTGTGACTGATTTTGGCTTTAGGTTTAGGTCATTTGTGGATGTGAGAAAGTAGCTGAGGGTTTTGGAGCATATCACTAAGCACATGAAGCAAGAGGCTCATTAAGCAACACCTCATCCCTCCTTGATAGTATTGGCTTTTCCTATAGACTCAATGTGATCTTGGATCACTAAAATATAAAATGAAGAGTCTTGAGCTTTTGAGCTTGAGCCAATCCTTTGTCCTTAGTATTTTGAGGGATCCACTTACATCATCCATGCCATGCCATTCATTGAGCTTTCCTGAAATAATAGTCTTGGAATAGCATTAGCTCAATGAGCTATATGTTGTTATGAATTACCAAAACCACGTAGGGATAGTTGCACTTTCAATCTCCCCCTTTTTGGTAATTGATGACAACATATAGATCAAAGCTTCGACAAATGATAATAAGATTTAACAACATCGTCGCTTTGAGAAGTATGTGATAAGCAAGAGCTCCCCCTAAATTTGTGCATAGTTTAAAATTTGCTTTGGACTGCAAATGCACAAGGAATTAGGCTCATGGGTTACTCTTCCATGTCACATACATCTTGGTGGAGCGCTCAAAATGATAAAGATTGCATACATGCACTCATCACCAAGCAAAGTGAATGATCACATAGGATAGATAAGATAATATCATCAAACATGCATAAGTGTAGTTTATGATCAAACACATGATCATCAATGTCTCACAAGAATAGCATAGTATCTCAAGCAATCAAAAGCAAACAAGTTTAACCACCAAAGCAAGAGAGAACAAAAGCAACACTCTCTCTCTCGAAGCCTATGATCTATACATTTTTCTCCCCCTTTGGCAACAAGTTACCAAAAAGTTCATAGAAAATGCATAGTGCTAGATCGACTCTCAGGCTTGATCTTCTGGTGGTGGTGTCCGGATAACTCCAAGAACAAAGGCTTCAGTTGAAGTAGATGGAGCTGGAGGAGTTGATGCTGGAGTTGGTTGCACTGGAGCTGTAGGGGTTGTAGCTGGTGCAGATGATGTTGCTCTGGTGTCTGTCACAGGCACTTCAACTGACCTCTGGGCTCTAGGCACTCTGCCAAATACATTTGTGGTAGTCCTGCCCTGCCTCTCCTGCATGTCCTCCTGGAGCTGTCCACAACTGACTGAATCTTAGTTACTTTGACATCTAGATCATGGAATTTGAGTTCCATGATTCTTTACAAGCTCTCCTGGTTTCGAGTGAGAGTGGCCAATCCCTTCTCAATCCTCAGAGTTGATGCTAACAAGTAACCAAGCTGCTCCTGCTTGTTCTTCAAGAAATACTCAGATGCCTCCTCTTGAGTGGGCATCTTGGCAGCCTTCTCTTTCCTTGCCTTCTCCTTCTTCTCTTGAGCTTGAACTGATGATGGATCATTCTCATTCATGACAACCAGATTGTCCTCAAAGTCTGGATAGAGAGGAAAGTGTTCCTTATCCAATAGATATTTTCCTGTGCCCATCTTTGAGCTAATCAACTCCTGAATCTGAGGGGCATATCCACAACTCCTCTTCTGATCTGCTGCAGTCCTCTTAATGGTCTCTACCATGAGGCTCATGACCTTAAATTTCTGTGGAACATCAAACACATGCAACATGTTGATTGCATTCCCTCTGATCATGTTGTGGTCACAAGACTTAGGCAATAGAGTGTGCCTCAGAATCCAGTTGATAGTTGGCGGACCTGAACGAAGGAAGTGGACTGATCCAAACTTATGTGTCTCAACAGCTTTGTCTAGGATCTCCTTGTACATGTGTGCCATGGAATTGTGGTCCATCTTCTTCTTGGAATAGATATCCAAGTCATCTTCACTCTCCTTTGGGGCATTGATCAGACTTGCCCACTCCTCAACTGTTGACTGGTACCTTGTACCTTCAGACATCCAGACTATCCTTCCATCTGGATAGAAGTGTGCTGTGGAGTAGAATTGCATGATAAGTTCGTCATTCCAGTTGGTGAGCTTTTGCCCAACAAAATCTGCAACTCCACAAGCAACAAAACTGTCTTGCACTCCAGGATAGTGTTCTTCATTATCTTTCATGTAGGTCCAGTCGACCCACCTCATATCACACACTATGAGTTTCTTGTCCAATAAGATTGTCTCATAGAAGTCCTGATGTTCCTTTGTATGGAACCTATAATCAACAGCAGTTCTTCTCCTTGAGGCATATGGATCTGTCATCCTCCATAGTCTCAACCCTGAGTCCTTTCTGATCCTCATGTCCTCAGCCACAAGATGGGCATCATTGTGGTCTGGTATCTTGGGCTTGAGCTTCCTCAGAACTTGTCCTTCTTCATCTTCCTCATCAGCAACATTAGGCACTGGGGCCTTGTTCTTCTCAGCAGTTGGAATACTCCTGGTATTCCTCTTTGGGTCAAGCTTGGGCTTGGGGGCAGCTTTGGGTTCATCCTTGGGCTTTCATGTTGCATCCCCTGATCTAATAGCATCACCCATAAGCTTTGGTGCCTTGGGTGCTGGTGCAGCAACCTCTTCTTCCTCTTCAGAGTCTCTCCTCATTGAGGGATTTCCAAGAACCTGAGAAATAGTGGTTTTGACTCTCTTCTTCTTCTTATCCTGAGAAGCTTCATCCTCTGATTCAATTGCAAACTTCATAGTTTCTCCAGTAGGAACTTTCTTGGGTTTGGAAGTTGTGACTCTCTTTGCAGGTGCCTCTTTGGGTTCAGTCTGTTCAGGCACTTGAGTGGATTTTCTGACCTTAGGCATAGGTGTCCTCTTGGCAGGAATCTTCCTATTAAGTCCAGGCTTTGTATTCTTTGCTGAGCCATACTCCTTTTTGAGCACTACCTTTTTGGAGGTAGCCTCATCCTCAGCTGCCACATAGTCCTCATCCTCAGAGTCTGAGGTTCTCTTCCTCCTTTGCCTGGTGGTAGCCTTAGGCAGATTACTTGGAGTGCTTCTGCTGCCTTCATCTGAAGTGCTAGAGGGACTAGTGCCCTCACTCATCCGAGCCTGCTCTTGTCACCTGTTCTGGCTGTCACTCTGGTCTGACATGCAGCAAACACTGACTGCTGACCCTGTGAAGAGTTATAGATGAGATAGAGTGGATGAGCATCACAAAATGCAGAGATTTTTGCAAAAGAATGATTCAAAAATTCAGTTTTACTTTTCCACAGAAAGCATTTCGGATCAACCAATTTTCAAACTCGGTGATACCGAAGCAGTTTTGGAACCTAAACTGATGAACTCGGTTGGACCGAGTAATAGTTCGGTGGCACCGAGACTGCTAGGGTTTCACAAAGTCCTAAAATCGGTCTCACCGATTAGCAATTCTCGGTCAGACTGAGAGTTACTAGTGCAATGGCATTAGCCAAATCGGTGGGACTGAGTTTTTCAACTTGGTGGGTCCGAGATGGTTTCGGCGGAAACCTAACCCTAAAATTTTGAATCTCATCTATTCTAAGGATTGCATTGACTGGATAGGAGTGTTTCAATCATGGCAAGAATCAATAAGAACACAATGTGCTAGGAATTAGATGAGGATAGCACAGTGATCGAGTCCATACCCTAACTTGGCGATGAACTCGCTACGGCGGCAATGGCGGGGTTAAATTCCGTTGACGGCTGCGGAGACCAGCGACAGGAGGCGGCTGGTGACGAGGAGACGATCCTGGAGGCAGAGCGAGCTATTGCACGGGCGAAGAGGTTCAGAGAAATTTCCAAATTTTTGCCCGTGACTATATATAGCCCGACCCTGTCGGCGTGACCGAGTGGAACAACTCGGTGGCACCGAGATGCATAACTGTGTACAGTTACAGCAACTCGGTGTGACCGAAAAGTTCAAATCGTTGCACCGAGATTGAAAACCTAGATCGACTTAGTGATCTCGGTGGGACCGAAATG
Organism: Triticum timopheevii; assembly: GCA_963921465.1. NCBI lineage: Eukaryota > Viridiplantae > Streptophyta > Magnoliopsida > Poales > Poaceae > Triticum > Triticum timopheevii. Next base: position 376,871,979 of record OY997270.1, read on the forward strand.
TAGGAATCGGTCAGACCGAGAATCACAAAGAAGTTCTAGAAGTTTAAGTCTATGACGAATCGGGGACTCCGAGTGCTCCTCACACAGAGTGGTTCGAATCTGACTTGATCAAATTTTGTGATGTAGAATGAATAGAGTTTGAGACGAGAAAAGAATAGATATCTAGAGAAGGTTCTTAGGCATTCTTGTACATCCACTTGGCTAAAAGAAAATAAGCCAATCAATCAAAACAACAAGTGGATGTCCTCGAATGAGTAAAATATGCACCAACATGCTCACACAATAAGATGGCAAATGAAATATGTGGTAAAGCATGCACAACCAATTCTAGCATCTATCAAACAATTGGCGATGACTAGGTCATCTATATATGAGTATATTGACTTAGGAGTCAAATGAAAACATTTGATCATAGGTCATACTCATTGTTTAAGCTCAAGTGGGGTTACCACTTTTACATAATGCATCGATGTGTTCACACTATTAGAGTTGCTTTGACTCAATTCTTAGAGTTAAGCTCCCCCTAGATATGAGATCCCCTTTTAGAGGGATGAACTAACCTTGGGTTTTGTCGATGATGACTTCATGTAGGTGTTGAAGATGTGGATGCTCAATGTTGATGTAGACCATTTGGAGCAATCCTTTGGAGTGAGTTGCACTTTCAACTTACCTACATAGAGTCCCACAAGGAACAAACAAGAATATCCATAGACATAGAGTGATGCACACACAAGATAATGTCCATGAAATCATTAGGTTACCTTGTCCCTTGTCTTACCAACATGAGGGTTTGTGACTCCTTGGACTAGTGCAAGATGTAGAAGTTGATTGCACTTGTTCTTGCCATAATGATATGAGTGAAAAATGTTGGCGGAGTCACCCTCAAGAACTCTTCTAGTTCTTCTTCTTTGGGATCCACATCATCTTGATGGGAATCCTTGGAGTTGTAGTTGTACTTGATGAAGCAGAACTTGACGTAGTCTTGGGAACCCACTTGAACGAGGCCTTAGGTGCTTCTTCAAATGCATCAATCTCTTCTTGAACCTTGTCCTTGCCTTTGTTCTTGTGGTCTTGTGGTGGAAGATCATCTTGTGCTCGTGTTCCCTTGAAGGAAGTAGGATCATACTTCTCTTGTTGAGGAAAAACTTTGTCTTGGGGTATTGATCTTCTTCCCACTCAACTCCATTGGCATTGAACTTTCGTTCAAAACCAACACCTTGATTCTTCTGGTGCCTTCCTTGCTTGCATACAATTTCCTCGAATTGCTTACTCCCGGCAAGGCTCTTGTAGACACCTTTCTCTATAATTCCCTTCAATAAGCTATTTTATTGCTCAAGTGTAACTTGGCTAAGAGAATCATTAGTGGAATCAAGAGAACTACTAGAGGCAACAATATTGGATTTGACATTATTATTGTTACTACTAGAGGAAGGATCTTTCTTGTACTTGTTACTAGACTTGACTTGAGGCATGTAAGTAGATAAGAGTAAACGCTTGGCAATGTAAGGAGAACTTTTCTTACGGAGATCATCATTGATTTCCTTTAGGAACTCATGCTCTTGCTCAAGATTGAGCTTTTCAAAGCGTAACTTCTCATGAGCCTTAAAAGTTCTCGATGATCTTCGAAGATAGTTTCATGAGCTAACTTAAGAGTGTTTAGTTCTTTAGTTAGAAGCTCAATCTTCTCCTTATCATTGTCATTCGTTTTATCTTGATTAGCATGATTGATTGATGTTTCATCATAGTATCCATCACTAGAGTTGTCAATAAGTAAATCATCATCCACAAACAAGTCATCTTCATCACTATCGAAATCAACATACTCAAGATGTGTTACCTTTGGACCTTTGGCCATGAAGCATCTTCCAATTCCTTCATTTGGTGAAACAAATATGTCGTAGGAGTTGGTTGACACAAGTGCTAGACCGGCAACACCTTCATCTTGAGTATATTCGGAGTCAGAGTGATAGCTTCTCTCGGAGTGATTGTCGGAGTCGGAACCGGATACCCATTCACCAACATGAGCTTGATGTCTTCGTTTTGTGTAGCTCCTTGATGACTTGTCCTTCCTTTCTGAAGGAAATATGCCCTAGAGGCAATAATAAAGTTATTATTTATTTCCTCACATCATGATAAATGTTTATTATTCATGCTAGAATTGTATTAACCGGAAACATGATACATGTGTGAATACATAGACAAACATATAGTCACTAGTATGCCTCTACTTGACTAGCTCATTAATCAAAGATGGTTGTGTTTCCTAACCATAGACATGTGTTGTCATTTGATTAATGGGATCACATCATTAGGAGAATGATGTGATTGACATGACCCATTCCGTTAGCCTAGCACTTGATCGTTTAGTATATTGCTATTGCTTTCTTCATGACTTATACATGTTCCTGTAACTATGAGATTATGCAACTCACGTTTACCGGAGGAACACTTTGGGTACTACCAAACGTCACAACGTAACTGGGTGATTATAAAGGAGTACTACAGGTGTCTCCGAAGGTACATGTTGAGTTGGCGTATTTCGAAGAGGTATCTCTGGGCCCTCTCGGTAATGCACATCACTATAAGCCTTGCAAGCAATGTGACCAATGAGTTGGTTACGGGGTGATGCATTACGTAACGAGTAAAGAGACTTGCCCGTAACGAGATTGAACTAGGTATTGGATACCGACGATCGAATCTCGGGCAAGTAACATACCGATGACAAAGGGAACAACGTATGTTGTTATGTGGTTTGACCGATAAAGATCTTCGTAGAATATGTAGGAACCAATATGGGCATCCAGGTTCCGCTATTGGTTATTGATCGAGAATGGTTCTAGGTCATGTCTACATAGTTCTCGAACCCGTAGGGTCCGCACGCTTAACGTTACGATGACAGTTTTATTATGAGTTTATAAGTTTTGATGTACCTAAGTTTGTTCGGAGTCCCAGATGTGATCACGGACATGACGAGGAGTCTCGAAATGGTCAAGACATAAAGATTGATATATTGGAAGCCTATGTTTGGACATCGGAAGTGTTCCGGGTGAAATCGGCATTTTACCGGAGTACCGGGGGGTTACCGGAACCCTCCCGGGGGTTATTGGGCCTACATGGGCCATAAGGGAGAAGAGGAGAGGAGGCAAGAGGTGGGCCACGCCCCCTGCCCTCCCTAGTCCGAATAGGACAAGGAGAGGGGGGGCGCCCCCCCTTTCCTTCCCCTCTTCCTCCTCCTTCCCCCCTTCTCCTACTCCAACTAGGAAAGAAGGGAGTCCTACTCCCGGTGGGAGTAGGACTCCCCCCTTGGCGTGCCCTCCTTGGCCGGCCACCTCCTCCCCCCTGGCTCCTTTATATACGGGGGCGGGGGGGCACCCTAGGACACTCAAGTTGATCTAGGATCGTTCCTTAGCCGTGTGCGGTGCCCCCCTCCACCATATTCCACCTCGGTCATATCGTTGCGGAGTTTAGGCGAAGCCCTGCGCCGGTAGAACATCATCATCGTCACCACGCCGTCGTGCTGACGGAACTCATCCCCGAAGCTTTGCTGGATCGGAGCCCAGGGATCGTCATCGAGCTGAACGTGTGCTGAACTCAGAGGTGCCGTACGTTCGGTGCTTGGATCGGTCGGATCGTGAAGACGTACGACTATATCAACCGCGTTGTGCTAACGCTTCCGCTTACGGTCTACGAGGGTACGTGGACAACACTCTCCCCTCTCGTTGCTATGCCATCACCATGATCTTGCGTGTGCGTAGGAATTTTTTTTTGAAATTACTACGTTCCCCAACAGTGGCAAACGAGCCTAGGTTTTATGCGTTGATGTTATATGCACGAGTGGAACACAAGTGAGTTGTGGGCGATACAAGTCATACTGCTTACCAGCATGTCATACTTTGGTTCGGCGGTATTGTGAGATGAAGCAGCCCGGACCGACATTACACGTACGCTTACGCGAGACTGGTTTCACCGTTACGATGTCTTGGAATAGCATTAGCTCAATGAGCTATATGTTGTTATGAATTATCAAAACCACCTAGGGATAGTTGCACTTTCAAGGGAAAAACTAGCTTTATGCAAAATCGTAAAGTTACAGCCTCCACCAGCCAAATATTGCATGTAGATATATTTCTTGCATTTCATTGCTTTATAGTGTAACTCTGCTAGCATATTCAATGTGCTGACCTACATGGCTGCAACGTCTCATGTTGCAGACTACTCAGAAGATGAATAAGGTGCGATAGGTCGTTGTTTTGCACTAAGCTATGCCGTCGGAGTTGATGGACTCATTTACCTTTGAAGCTTCCATAGTTATTTAGTTTAGATGGCCTTTAGCCATGATATTTTGTGTAATCATACTCTTTATGAGGACTCAATGCAATAAGTGTGTGATTGAACTCTATTATAATTCCTCAAGTACTGTGTGTGTCAGCATTACCGATCCAGGGATGATACTGATGCACTGAGACTTTGGTCCATTCGGATCGTGGTCGCTATAGATCATAAGAAAATTCAACAATATAGATAACACAAAACATATTCTCAACACATTCCACATGCATGCGAAGTTGACACTCTTCCAAAATAGTGGGATTAACATTAACTAAAGTCATGACCTCTCCAAACCCACTTTTATCAAATATTTCATAAGATTTAACATACTCCAAAGATGTGGGATCTAAAGTTGACACTCTTCCAGACCCACTTTCAATAATATTGCAAACACTATTATCAATCTCATATTCATCATGGGGCTTAAATAAATTTCCAAGATCATAAGAAGAATCACTCCAATCATGATCATTGCAACAAATAGTGGACATAGCAAAACTAGAATCCCCAATCTTAGGGTTTTGCATATTATTAGCACAATTGACATCAATAGAATTCATAGTAAAATCATTGCGATCATGCTTTTTATTCAAGGAGCTATCGTGAATCTCTTCATAAATTTCTTCATCACAATTTTCAGATTCACGACTTTCAAGAAAAACTTCATAAAGATAATCTAGTGCACAAAACTCACTAGCAATTGGTTCATCATAATTGGATTTCTTAAAAAGATTAGCAAGTGGATGCGGATCCATAAACTTTTGGCAAGCAAAGATGCAAGCAAAAGGAAGGCGCATGGTAACACAAGCAAACAAAAGATCGAACGGAAAGAAGGCGAAGAGAAGGCAAAGGTTTTTGAAAATTGTTTTAGAAGTGGGGGAGAAGAAAACGAGAGGCGAATGGCAAATAATGTAATGCGAGGGAGAAGAGTTTATGATGGGTACTTGGTATGTCTTGACTTGGCGTAGATCTCCCCGGCAACAGCGCCAGAAATCCTTCTTGCTAGCTCTTGAGCATCCGTTGGTTTTCCCTTGAAGAGGAAAGGGTGATGCAGCAAAGTAGTGTAAGTATTTCCCTCAGTTTTGAGAACCAAGGTATCAATCCAGTAGGAGACGACACACAAGTCACCTAGTAGCTGCACAAACAATCAAGAACCTTGCAACCAACGCGATAAAGGGGTTGTCAATCCCTTAACGGCCAATCGCAGTGAGATCTGATAGAGATAATAAAGTAAATATTTTTGGTATTTTTGTTGTATAGATTGGAAAGTAAAGATTGCAAAAAAGAACAGTGACAGAAATTGGCAAGTTGACAGGAAACTAATAGATTCAATATAATGGAAAAGAGACCAGGGGCCATAGGTTTCACTAGTGGCTTCTCTCAAGATAGCATGTATTACGGTGGGCGAACAAATTACTGCCGAGCAATTGATAGAAAAGCGCATAATTATGATGACATCTGAGGCAATGATCATGAACATAGGCATCACATCCGTGTCAAGTAGACCAAAACGATTCTGCATCTACTACTATTACTCCACACATCGACCACTATCCAGCATGCATCTAGAGTATTAAGTTCATAAGAACGGAGTAACGTATTAAGCAAGATGACATGATGTAGAGGGATAAACTCAAGCAATATGATATAAACCCCATCTTTTTATCCTCAATGGCAACAATACAATACATGCCTTACTGCCCCTACTATCACTAGGAAAGGACACCGTAAGATTGAACCCAAAGCTAAGCACTTCTCCCATTGCAAGAAAGATCAATCTAGTAGGCCAAACTAAACCGATAATTCGAAGAGACTTGCAAAGATATCAAATCATGCATATAAGAATTCAGAGAAGAACCAAATAATATTCATAGATAATCAAGTTCATAAATCCACAATTCATCGGATATCGGCAAACACACCGCAAAAGAATATTACATCGAATATATCTCCAAGAACATCGAGGAGAACTTTGTATTGAGAATCAAAGAGAGAGAAGAAGCCACCTAGCTAATAACTATGGACCCAAAGGTCTGTGGTAAACTACACATGCTTCATCGGAGAGGCAATGGTGTTGATGTAGAAGCCCTCCATGATCGATTCCCCCTCCGGCAGATTGCCGAAAAAGGCCCCAAGATTGGATCTCACAAGTACAGAAGGTTGCGGCGGTGGAAAAGTAGTTTCGTGGATCCCCCTGATGCTTCTAGGGTATAAGAGTATATATAGGCGAAAGAAGTACGTCGGTGGAGCTACGAGGGTGGGGTGCACGCCTACCCCCCTGGGCGCGCCCTCCTGCATCGTGGCCTCCTCGTAGAGTCCCAGACTTCAACTCCAAGTCTTCTGGATTGCTTTCGGTCCAAGAAAGATCCTCGCAAAGGTTTCATTCCGTTTGATATTCCTTATCTGTAAAACACTAAAATAGGCAAAAAAGCAGAAACTGGCGCTGGGCCTCCGGTTAATAGGTTAGTCCCAAAAATAATATAAAAGATCATATTAAAGCCCATTAAACATCCAAAATAGATAATATAATAGCATGGAACAATGAAAAATCATAGATACGTTGGAGACATATCAAATCATAATCTTCACTTTCAATAATATCATCAGTTTCAGTAATTTCATTCTCTCTAACCCTAGCAAGTTGGTCATCAAGAAATTCACCTAGTGGCACAGTATTATCAAGCAAAGAAGTAGTATCATCATAAGCATCTTGCATAGCAGAAGTGGCATCATCAATAACATGCTACATATCAGAATCAATAGCAGGTGTAGGTTTCGCAAGCTTACTCAAAACAGAAGGTGAATCAAGTGCAGAGCTGGATGGCAGTTCCTTACCTCCCCTCATCGTAGAGGGAAAAATCTTGGTTCTAGTATCATTCGAATTCCTCATAGTGATCAATAGATATAAATCCCAAGTGACTTAGAGAATAGAGCTATGCTCCCTGGCAACGGCGCCAGAAAAATATCTTGATAACCCACAAGTATAGGGGATCGCAACAGTTTTCGAGGGTAGAGTATTCAACCCAAATTTATTGATTCGACACAGAGCCAAAGAATATTCTCAGGTATTAGCAGCTGAGTTGTCAATGCAACCACACCTGAAAGACTTAATATCTACAGCAAAGTATTTAGTAGCAAAGTAGTATGGAAGTAACGGTAATGGTGACAAAAGTGACATTAGTAGTTTTGTAGCAATCATAACAGTGGCAATGGAAAAGTTACTAAGCAAAGATCAATATGTGAAAAGCTCGTAGGCAATGGATCAATGATGGATAATTATGTTGGATGGCAATCATCATGCAACAATTATAACCTAGGGTGACATAGAACTAGCTCCAATTCATCAATATAATGTAGCATGTATTCCGAATATAGTCATCCATGTTTACGAAAAAGAACTTGCATGACATATTTTGTCCTACCCTCTCGTGGCAGTGAGGTCCTATTGGAAACTATGGGATATTAAGGCCTCCTTTTAATAGAGAACCGGACCAAAGTATTAGCATTTAGTGAATACATGAACTCCTCAAACTACGGTCATCACCAGGAAGTGTCCCAACTATTGTCACTCCAGGGTTGTCGGATCATAACACGTAGTAGGTGACTATAACTTGCAAGATTGAATCAAGAACTCACATATATTCATAGAAACATAATAGGTTCAGATCTGAAATCATGGCACTCGGTCCCTAGTGACAAGCATTAAGCATAGCAAAGTCATAGAAACATCAATCTCAGAACATAATGGATACTAGGGATCAAACCCTAACAACACTAACTTGATTACATGGTAAATCTCATCCAACCCATCACCGTCCAGCAAGCCTACGATGGAATTACTCACAAACGGCGGTGAGCATCATGAAATTGATGACGGAGGATGGTTGATAATGATCATGGCGACGAGTTCCCCTCTCCTAAGCCTCGAACAGACTCCAGATCTACCCTCCCGAGGAAGAATAGGAGGTGGCGGCGGCTCCATATCGTAAAACACAATGAATCCTTCTCTCTAATTTTTTTCTCGACGAACGTGAATATATGGGGTCGGAGTTGAGGTCGGTGGAGCTTCATGGGACCCACAAGCCAGGGGGGCGCGCCCCCCACCCTTGTGGACAGGTGGTGGGTCCCCTCTGGTTGATTCTTTCGCCAACATTTTATATTTATTCCAAAAGTGTTCTCCGTGAAGTTTCCGGACATTCCGAAAACTTTTATTTTTGCACAAAAATAACACCATGGCATTCTGCTGAAAACACCGTCAGTCCGGGTTAGTTCCATTCAATCATGCAAATTAGAGTCCAAAACAAGGGCAAAAGAGTTTGGAAAAGTAGATACGATGGAGGCGTATCAGGGAGGCACATAGATATAAAAATGAACCAATCATAAAGCGGCAAACCTTTTGGTCAATTGGTTTGCCATCCTTAATCAAGTCAAGATGTCCACTAGTAGGCATATGTGTTTTCATACCTTTGCTTTCTTGCATGTTGAACTTCTTAAAAAGATACTTGGTATACTTTGTTTGAGAGACAAAGGTACCTTCCTTAGTTTGCTTGATTTGCAAACCAAGGGAAAATTTGAGTTCACTCATCATAGACATCTCAAACTTCTTCGACATTAGCCTTCCAAACTTTTCACTAAAATGGGGGTTAGTAGAACCAAATATGATATCAACCACATAAGTTTGGCACACAAATAATTCACCATTAACCCTTCTAGTAAAAAGTGTAGAATCAATCTTCCCAATTTAAAAGCCTTTTTCAATAAGAAACTTGGTCAAGCATTTATACCATGCTCTAGGAGCTTGTTTAAGGCCAGGAGGTTGTTTAACATAAACTTCCTCCTCAATTTCTCCATTAAGAAAATCACTTTTAATGTCCATTTGGTATAAGGTGATATCATGATGATTGGCATAAGAAAGTAAGATGCATATGGACTTAAGTCTAGCAACGGGGGCATATGTCTCACCATAGTCCATACCTTCAACATGAGCGTAGCCTTGAGCGACGAGACGGGTCTTGTTGCATACAACTTGTCCATCTTCATCTTGCTTATTCCGAAACACCCATTTGGTTCCAATGACATTGTGATTGTCGTCGGGCTTTTCAACCAATGTCCACACTCGATTCCTCTCAAAGTTGTGTAGCACTTCATGCATAGCATTTACCCAATCCGGATCCTCAAGAGATTCTTCTACCTTCATAGGTTCAACACTAGAAATGAATGAGTAGTGTTCACAAAATTTAGCCAAACGAGTTTTAGAGCCAAGTAATTCTCCCAGTTTGAATGTCATCGAAGATTTGTTCCGGGATGGTCTCTTGTGACTCTTGCTCTAACTCGTGAGAGATTTTGTTTCGGTTGAGGTGGAACATCCTCTTAATTGTCTTCTTCTTCTTCTTCTTCTCCTCCTTCACTATTGTTGGCGTTGTCGTTCTCTTGTAGGGGTGGAGAGGGAAGTCGAGGTGGTTCATCTTGTTGCACTTCCTCATATCCTCCGTCTTGATGTGTTCCACTTGTGAATGCCTCCAAGTCAACTTGTGGTTCACCTTGATGTGAAGTTGAGGCTTCCACTTGAATGGATGAAGTACTCTCCTTCACCTCCGTTGGGCGAATCTTGCCAATGGACAAATCTTGGATTGCTTCCTAAGGATCTTTGTCTCCTACATCAATTGTCAATTGCTCTACTTGCGAGCTGTTAGATTCGTCAAACTTCACGTCTACCATCTCTTCAACCTTTCAGGTGAAATTTTTGTAGACACGGTAAGTGTGAGAGTTTGATCCATAACCAAGTAGGAAACCTTCGTGAGATTTAGGAGCAAATTTTGAGCGATGATGCTTATCAAGAATGTGACACTTTGAGCCAAATACTTGAAAGTATCCAACTTGGGGTTTGTTACCGGTGAGAAGCTCATATTCCGTCTTGCCGAGTAGCTTGTGAAGATATAGTCGATTCATAGAATGACAAGTTGTCTCAACTGCTTCCGCCCAAAAGTGTCTAGGCGTCTTGTATTCATCAAGCATCATTCTTGCCATCTCGATAAGTGTCCGGTTCTTCCTCTCAAGAACTCCATTTTGTTGAGGCGTGTACGTAGCTGAGAACTCATGTGAATTCCCATCTTCCTCAAGAAAGGTATCCACATTGACGTTCTTGAACTCCGTTGCATTGTCGCTTTGAAGCTTCTTGATCTTCACTTCAAATTGGTTTTGGGCCTTCTTAGCAAAGTTCTTGAAGATCTTTTGGACCTGCGATTTGTCATCAAGAAAGAACACCCATGTAAATCTTGAAAAGTCATCAACAATGACCAAACCAAATGATTTACCACCAAGACTCTTGTAGGCGTTGGGGCCAAAAAGATCCATATGAAGTAGCTCGAGTGGTCTTCTTGTGGTCATGATGTTCTTCACGGGATGACTTCCTCCAACCTGTTTTCCTTCTTGACAAGCACTGCAAAGTCTATCCTTGTCAAATATGACATCTTTAACATCAAGGATATGATATCCTTTAATAAGCTTATCAAGATTTCACATACCCACATGACCTAACCTTCTATGCCATAACCAACATTTAGAAGATTTAGCAATTAAGCAAGTACGAGGTTGAGCTCTCTTAGTGAAATCAACAATGTATAGATCACTTCTATGAATACTATGAATACTATTAATACCGGTAAAGACCATATTATGATTATCTCTATGGAACACTTGGCAATCTACTTCAGTAAATAGAACATTGAACCCGAAGTCAGCTAGTCTAGATACGGAAAGGAGATTGTAACCAAGGGATTCAATGAGCATAACGTTTTGGATAGAGCTATCATTGGAAATGGTCGCCTTACCAAGGCCAAGTACCTTACCATTGCAGTTATCTCCAAAAGTGACATACTTGTGTGGGCCGTCGTTCTTAGCAAGCTCACAAAACATGTCATTATCTCCGGTCATATGATCAGTAAATCCACTACTGAGAATCCATTCCTTCCCTCCGGCCATGTAACCACGAAGGTTAGCCATAAGACTAAAGTGTCTCATCGACTCCTCAAGGTCGAACTCACTATCTTCATCTTCATCATAATATCCATGTTCAACATCATCATGTAAATGATCATCATCTAGAGCAAGTGATTCATTAAATTTATGACCATGACAATGTGCATGTTTATAAATTCTAATAGTTTGTGAAATGATGCTACTAATGACTCCAACATTTCCTTTGACACGCATAAGGTCACAGAGCTCAAATAGACATTCATCAAACTTAAGATCACTAGGGTTCATATTTTGAAAAGCAATAGACTTTTGAAGAATCTCATCGAGATTTTTCAAGGAATGATTTGGAAAGCGCTCCTCAATATATTTCCATATAGTATAAGCACATTCAAAGGTAGGAAAGCATACAATCAAATTTCTAGGCAATCCTCTAATGATAAGATCAATAGTTCTAAGCTTGCGAGTCATGTCAAGATACTCATCGGGGGTAGGATGCAAAGGATCAATAGGAGGCACATAAGGGATAGTAATATACTTGTTCAAATCATATTCATTGAAAATCTCAAGCATCTCATTCTTCCAAGAATTACAGAACTCTCCATCAAACATAGGCACTCTATGTCTAATGCTCCCGATCGTAGACTCATCCATCTTCCTCCAATGGTGATTAAACCAAATCAATGGAGACCAATACTCTGATACAAATTGAAAGGATCGAGAAGAGGGGTCTAGAGGGGGGTGATTAGACCCTTAACAAGTAAAAATAGTAGTTTTTAAGTTCTTCAAGTTAAGGTGGAGTTTTAGCACAAGTTTAAGCATTCACAATACATTTCAAGCAAGCATGGCAAGAATATATGCCGTAGAAAGGGTAAAGCATGCTAATTCAAGAAAGTAAAGGGATGGGATTGGAGTGAGCAAACGCAGTGAAGACACGGAGATTTTTGACGTGGTTCCGATAGGTGGTGCCATCGTACATCCACGTTGATGGAGACTTTAACTCACGAAGGTTAATGGTTGCGCGAGTCCACGGAGGGTCTGAAGAAGCAACCTTGTCTATCCCACCATTGCCATCACCCACAAAGGACTTGCCTCACTCGGGTAGATCTTCATGAAGTAGGAGATCTCCTTGCCCTTACAAACTTCTTGGTTCAACTCCACAAGTTGACAGATGCTCCCAAGCGACATCTAACCAAGTTGACAGAAAATGTATGGTGGAAGTGTAGGCACGTTCTGATGGCTTTCACTCATATGGAGAAGTGGGTGGAGGGGTATATATAGCCTCCACACAAAATCCAACCGTTACACACATTTAACCCAACTCGGTGAGACCGAATAGATAAACTCGGTGGGACCGATTAGTTCAAAATGTGAATCTTAGGAATCTCGGTGGGACCGATTGGAACAACTCGGTGGGACTGATGTGCAAGGGCTTTAGGGCAAACATCATCTCGGTGGCACCGATTGCATCAACTCAGTGAGATCGATGTGAAGCAATAAGGCAACAAAGAGAATGTCAAGCCAACTCGGTGAGACCGATTGCATAACTCTGTGAGACCGAAATAAATGCAACAAGTCACAGAGCGCTGGCAAGGCCATCTCGGTGAGACCGAGACCCGTATCGGCGAGACCGAACTGTTAGGGATTCATGCAGTGGCTATGTCTTATGAACTCGGTGGCGCCGGATAGAAATAATCGGTGGGGCTGAGTCAGAGTTTAGGGTTTTTACATATTTGGATGGAGAAAGTGGTTGAGGGTATTTAGAGAAATATCCTAAGCATTTGAGCAAGCAAGCCATTAAGCAACACCTCATCCCCTTTTAATAGTATTGGCTTTCCTATGGACTCATTGTGATCTTGGATCACTTAAAACAAAATGAAGAGTCTTGAGCTTTTGCCAATTCGTGTCCTTAGCACCTTGAAGGGTTTCCACATCCTCTTCTCCTTTCCACGCCAATGTTGAACTTGTCTGAAATACACTAGATAAAAGCATTAGTCCAACAAGAGATATGTTGACATTAATTATCAAAATCACCCAGAGAGCACTTGTGTTTTCACTATGGGTATAAATATGATACATGAAGTGTTCGAAAAACTCATGTATCTAACTTCAGATGCACCCCCAAGCTCAAGCACGTCAAAGAGAAAGCGGTTTTAGCCGGTGAGTAGCTCAACTCTTTTGTGTAAACACTTGCTTAATTAGTAAGACTGTCTATCTTCACCCAACGACTGTATACTCTGGTAGATGCATGTACAATTTGGAATTGTTATATATGTTGTAACCTCTATAAATTTTATCTATAGGGAAAATTAGGATTCTCAAATGATGACAATACTGCAAATGTTGGGCCCCAGAAACAATAATCTGATGCTACCATCAATGCCCTGGCAGTGGAGCAGGAACAACCAGAAGACGTGCAACATGCCATGGTTAACAAGCACAACGAAGTAGATGATATGAAGAAGGCACTAGCATGGCAACAACTATAATTTCAAGCTGTTGCCAAGGCCATGGAAGAGCGTGAGCTAGAACTTGTAGCTGTGAAGCATCTCGTGCTAGCATTGCCAAGAATCTGTGAAGATTACCCTTGCAGGGAACGAAAAAGTTCTAGAAGGTGTCAAGAAGGCCCTGTCAGAGCAACGGGCTGAAATTGGAAGTCCGAAATTAGGCATGTTATATCTGCATAACCGTCTTTTATCAATGAACACTGCCCCTGTAGAGTAAACAAAAAGAACATGACCTCCTCAAGAAAGCGAAGGAAGTGAAAACCTTGGATCTCGAAAAGAGGCTTGATGATATTGATGGATTTCTAAAGTTCATCGCCCGGACTGCGTCGACACCATCCTATGAGGTGTGAGTAGTGCAACTAAGTCATATGTGTCTAATTTTCATTCCGCAGTTGTGGCCCATGGTTGGCTATTGTAATGTCTTATATAGTCTATTTGACAATTGTGAAGATTGCGGTTTACTGGAAGCTGTGATTGCTGAATTTTTGGATTGAAATTCCAATTTTGCATGAATTCATATTAAATTTATTTTTTGCAATACTCCCTACATTCCTTTATATAAGGTGTATTAGTTTTTCCCTAAAAATTCACAATGTAAGGTGTATTTCTCTTTTCCTCATAGTTTTCCATGTGTTCCCTTCCTCCATCTATTACATGCCTTAGATAAAAAAGTACTACGTATTCCAATAAGGAAGGTAGTAAAAAGAATATATCTCCCTGATTCCATTCCCTCACATTTCTCTCTCTCTCTCCCATCCCACCGATTGATTTTATTCTGGTGCAACGAGATTTGGTTGCATTTTATTAGGCCACTAGTTATTTAATTGTCGCTAATTAACCAGCTAACTGCCTAATTAGCTAAGGGTGTTTTTGTCCAAAATTCTCCTCAAATATGTGCCTTGGTCACCGTGCCCAAAAAAATGCACCTTACATAAAGGAACGGAGGGAGTATAATACAAATTGACCGCGCCTAAATACTATGACGGACATTAATGGCATCACAAGCGTATGGTCCCACTGTAAGAAGCCACCCATGTATGGACCCACCTGCCAGCATCCACGTTAACACAACAATGGGCCCACATGTCAGAACCATTGACCGGTCAGACAACACATCGTCACGGAAGAAATAATGCCTGATCACACATGTAAGCAGCCACGTCGGCATCTTCTGGGCCCATATGACAGCAGCGCTGACCGGTCAAAACTGATGCCGAGTTACTACTGACGGGACCGTCGGCGATAAAACCCACAACGGACCCACATGGAAGAAGCCACGTCAACAACACTGGCCCCACCTGTCAGAATCTTTTATCGTTGAAACCCGCGGACCGATCATCGGTGACGGGATTATCGTCGCCAAAAAGATCTTAGGCGACAGTTTGCGCTATCGTAGGTGACATTGTGGGCCTTCACCAAAAACGGCCATCGGTGACATTATTTGGTTCGCTGCCTGAAATGCGATCTTACGTGACGAAAAAAGTGGTACCGTCAAACTTTATTTTTCATGACGTCACTTCGGTGACGGTGGGGGTGACGGCCGAAAAACGTCACGGGTGTATTTTCCCTAACGAAAAAGGGTCATATGTTACACAAGTGAAACGTCGCAAAATAGAGCAAATTTTGTAGTGTTGACATAGCAGTGCTGCTCTTTTGGTTGGCTGGCATGTATCTCGTCATCCCTTTTCACTGGGTTCTATAGCTCTTCAGCCGTTGCCGCCCTTGGACTACTGACAGAGTAGAGGAAGGCAATGAAAGTTTTGATTTAGTTGAGTTTTTGATAAGATTTGATTTGATTCGATTGAGTGCATACACGACATGGTTTTGATAAGATTTGATTGAGTTAATGCATGACATGATTTTCACTAGGACAAGGAAGGTAAAGTGTCGATTTAGTTTAGATTATTTGAAATCAAAGGGGGCCTGGAGAGGAAAAGATCAACATAGTAGAGAAGATGTAAGAAAAAAAATCTTGAGACAAGGAAGCGATACATGCTTCAGAAAATAAATCAAATCCGGGTTTTGAGCATACACCCCGGCCAATTCCCGGAGGTTATCCGAGCCCTGGATCAGATTACCAGGCCGGGAGAGGAGACAGTCCCATGATGCATGGAGCATGAAGGCCAAGAATGAATTAGCAGTAACGCAACCCATTCGATCCATCGGCGGGGGTTTCCTTTGGTTTTAAGCTACCCACGCTTAGGCCGACCTCGTGCCTTTATGCATGTGTTCAACAGTAGTTGTGGGAGAATAATTGCGTTAGCTCCGTGTCTTCTCCCCGGCCGGGCGTGGGTCCTCACATTCCTTTTGGCATTACCAAACGCAACACACACACAGTGCCTCCACGTCTGTCGGGTCGATCCATCCATCACAGGAGAGGGGGGCTCCCCGGCACGGCCCCCTCCAGTCAAGACTCCGTTCATCTAAATTCTTAATTAATCGCCTTGCTCCAGTAGCCGGAGCCTGCTCCATCGATCTAGCGTGCAGCTAGCTGGAGCAGATGTATGTGTTGCACCTTGTGCTGGGCCGTTTGATATGATCCCCGGAAGGGACCAGCACACGTATCCACTGAATAATAGTTTCCCCTTTGTTTCTGAAAATCTAAGTAAATACTACTCCCTCTGTCCAAATGTAACTCTTTTTTGACACGTAGGTATCTTCTGATAATATAATGATACATTATTTTACAGAGAGTGTCTGATAACCCACTACCAAACCACAGAGGAACACTAGAAATAATCTAGAAGTAACAAAATAAATTAGCAAAAAGAGTAACAAAAGAAGGTTCCTCACAAAAGAGAGTTAGCTAGGTTTTCGGATCGATCGGCGCCACTCTCAGTCTGTTCCCGTACCTTTTTTGTTCTTTTGGGGTGGTAGTACGAGCCAGGCCGATCGGACATGTCCTGGATGGGTGGTGAGCCACTTGCCGTACTGTCTCCTCGTTAGATCGCTCTCAAAGCACAAGCGGGGTGTCTCGCGTCGCAGCTGGATGAGACCATGACCCCATCCATCCATCCTCGCGCTGTATTTGACCTCTTCCCAACTCCAAGGCTTCCGTCGCCCCTGTCCGTATACAGTCCCAAAACATGCATGACAGCAGGAGCATCCCGCACGAAAGTATACTCAGAGGCACCAACAATTCAACATATGTCTGCATTTCCACAGCCCCAGAACACCCGATGCGCCTATAGCCTGCCCTTCTGTTTACATTTTGCTCATGGTTTGTGTGCTTCGGTTTTGTTCTCTTTTTTTTCAAAAAGGGGGATCCCTGGCCTCTGCATCAGCATGATGCATACGGCCATCTTATTAAAATAAATCATCCACAAAGTCTCGAAGTCTCAATAGTAGCAAAATAAAGAAGAAAAAGGCTCACACAGAGCCCTAAGGCTAGATACACAAGCTAGCCAAAAAAGGATAAACCACAACCGGTTGGCTCAAAAATAGACAGGTAAACTAATTGCCTATCCTATTACATGACCGTCATCCAAACCGGCTGAAGATATCCCGAGCTACCGTCTCCCATCGGATAGCACCAGTAACCAAAAGCTCCCTGGCCTCCGTCGGAGTGAGTAGCGACCAGGAACGGATAAGTGACGTAGCTCTGAAGATAACCTGCAAAAAATGAATGTTTGTTGTTCTGTTAAAGATCAGATCATTTCTGCAATTCCAAAGCGCCCACACTAAGGCGCACACCCCCATGCGAATATGTTTTGCTAACCCGGGATCTACCCTGTTTAGCCATGTTCCAAACAACATGTTAACCGAATTTGGCGGAGGAATATTGAAAGCAATATGAACAGTTGTCCAAAGAATTCTAGCTAGTGGGCAATCAAAGAACAGATGTTTAATGGTTTCACCCTGATCACAGAAACTACACCTAGTAGGCCCTGTCCAATTGCGCTTTGTTAAATTGTCCTTTGTTAAGATAACTTGTTTGTGTAGAAACCACATAAACACCTTGATCTTTAAAGGAACTTTGACATCCCACACATGCTTGGAAGTAGGAATCGAGCTCGAATTAATGACATCAACATACATTGAATTAACTGTGAATTCACCCGACCTCGTGAGATTCCAGCGCAGTTTATCAGGTTGTTGTGAAAGTTGGACCTGCATCAGTCTCCTAACTAGATGTAGCCACTCTTCCCAACGATTGCCCACTAACGACCTTCTAAATTGAATATTAAGGGGTGTCGAATGAAAGACCGTTGCAACCAGAGCATCACGTCTTTGGACTATGCGATACAACGACGGATACTGGATTGCAAGGGGTGCACCTCCGAGCCAAGTATCCTCCCAGAATCTTGTGCTGGCACCGTTACCAACGATATGCTTTGTCCTCTGAAACAATGAAAGCTTAAGTTTCATAAGCCCTTTCCAAAAGGGTGAATCAGTTGGTCTAACCACGACCTGAGACAAAGTTTTGGTTTGAAGATACTTATTACGAAGGATTTGAGCCCAAGTGGCGTCAGTTCCTGAAGATAACTTCCACAACCACTTACTAAGAAGGCATCGGTTCTTAACCTCAAGATTTTCGATCCCGAGACCCCCTTGGTCTTTCGGCCTACAAATGATATCCCACTTCGCTAACCGGTATTTTCTTTTTAGCTCATCTCCCTGCCAAAAGAACCATGATCGATAGAAGTCCAGTATTTTCCTTACACCAACTGGGACTTCGAAGAAAGACAAAAGGAACATGGGCATGCTCATGAGAACCGAATTAATAAGAATTAAACGGCCTCCATATGACATGAGCTTACCCTTCCAGCAACTTAGTTTCTTTTCGAATCGATCCTCAATACACTTCCATTCGTTGTTCGTAAGCCTACGGTGATGTATAGGAATTCCTAAGTATGTGAATGGCAACTCCCCCAAACCACACCCAAACAATTGTTTGTAGGCTTCTTGTTCCTCCTTAGCTCTACCAAAGCAGAACAACTCGCTTTTGTGGAAGTTAATTTTGAGCCCACTCAATTGCTCAAACAAACAAAGCAACAGCTTCATATTTCTTGCTTTTACCAAGTCATGCTCCATGAAGATGATAGTGTCATCAGCGTACTGCAGAATGGAAATTCCTCCATCCACTAAATGAGGCACCAAGCCTCCTACTTGGCCAGCCTCCTTGGCTCTCCCTAACAAAACTGCCAACATGTCCACAACTATGTTGAACAGAATAGGGGACATTGGATCTCCTTGCCGCAAGCCCTTGTGTGTCTGGAAGTAATGACCAATGTCGTCATTCACTTTAATGCCAACACTACCCTTTTGCGTGAAAGATTCAATCTGGCTCCTCCAGACCTCGTCGAACCCTTTCATACGCAAGGCTTGTTGTAGGAAAGGCCACTTAACTTTATCGTACGCTTTCTCGAAATCCACTTTAAAGATGACTCCATCTAGTTTCTTTGAGTGGATTTCATGGAGCGTTTCATGCAAGACCACCACCCCCTCTAGGATGTTTCTATCCGGCATGAAAGCTGTCTGGGATTGCTGCACCACAGAATGCGCAATCTGTGTGAGCCTATTAGTCCCAACCTTGGTAAAAATTTTGAAACTAACATTCAAAAGGCAGATAGGCCGGAACTGCTCAATCCTCAGAGCATCGGTCTTTTTTGGTAGCAGCGTTATGGTTCCAAAGTTCAAGTGAAAAAGTTGAAGCCGTCCAGCAAAAAGGTCATGAAACATGGGTACAAGATCCCCCTTGATAATATGCCAACATTTTTTATAAAACTCCGCCAGAAACCCATCCGGCCCGGGAGCCTTATTGTTCTCCATCTAAGAGATGGCATCGAAAACCTCCTTTTCCGTAAACGGCGCAACCAAAATAGCATTATTAGAAGCAGTTAGTTGAGGCACATCCTCATTCCTGGACTCATCGAGGGACACAGCGCTATCCTCCGGCGGTCCAAATAACTGCTTATAGTATTCGGTGATGTAAAGCTTCAGATTATCGTGACCAACAATTGTGCCTTCGTCTTGCTCGAGCTGGAATATTTTTTCTTTCTGTGTTTGCCATTCGCAATGAGGTGAAAGAATTGAGTGTTCGCATCCCCCTGGATTACTTTGCGAACCTTTGCTCTGAGCGCCCACTTCAGCTCTTCTTCGCGGAGAAGTTCCTTCAACCTCTTCTCCGCATCAAGCTTACAAGTCAATTCAGCAGATTGCAAAATTGTTGATTCAGCTTTAACATCTAGGGATTGTATAAGATCCAGGAGTCTGTCCTTCTCAATCTTATAAGCTCCACTAAGGTGCTTGGCCCATCCCCGGAGAAAGCTCCTCAAATGCCTGATCTTATTCTGCCATCTCTCGACAGACGTTCTACCCCAAGTGTCCGTAGCCCACTCCCTGGCTACGAGATCCAGGAAACCTTCTCGTTCAAACCACGCCGTTTCAAAAGAGAAGGTATTTTTGTTTCCCACATGCCTTGGCTCACCTGAGTCTACAAACAAAGGCGTGTGGTCCGAAATCCCGCGCGTGAGAGCCTGAACCGTGACGAGAGGGAACTTCTGTTCCCATTCGGCACTTGCTAGTACCCGATCCAACTTCTCATATGTCGGATTGGGTAAAGAGTTAGCCCAGGTGAATTGTCGACCAGAAATCTCGATCTCTCTCAGATCCAAACTCTCAATGATGGTGTTAAACATAAAAGACCATCGGCCGTCAAAGTTATCGTTATTCTTCTCATCCCTCCTCCTAATGATGTTGAAGTCCCCCCCAACCAAAATTGGGAGTTGCTTAGATCCGCAAATACGAACAAGGTCAGCCAGAAATTCCGGTTTAAGCTCAGGTTGTGCGGCCCCATAGACCGCCACCAGAACCCAGTTAAACCCATCTACTTTAGACCTGACTCGAAATTTGACCGCGAAGTCACCCATAACAACGCTACAGACTTCAAGGGAATCACATCTCACACCAAGCAAGATGCCACCTGACCTCCCTCTTGGAGGAAGACAATGCCAATCGAAATCCACACCTCCCGACAGCGTGTTAAGAAACTATGGCGCAAAATTATCCCGACCAGTTTCAGAGAGTGCAATGAAATCTAATCGGTGCTCTAAAGACGCCTCTGCTAGAAACCTTCGTTTAGCCAAGTTCTTAAGACCTCTGCTATTCCAGAATATTCCTTTCATAGGTCATCATGAAATTTTTTGGCAGTACGAATCCTAGCGCTCCTACGTACTGCGGATGTAGGGTACACCTTCCGCTTCCACTTACGTTTAGGAATGTTATTTCCCGTAGCCTGGTCCTCATAATCGTGCTCCGGTTGTGGAATTACTACATCATCCACACGGAGTTCCTCCTCATCAGACTCCGCAGACAGAGGAACAAGATCCGCACAAAAATGTTCAAGCACTCCTACCCCCAATGCATCAATCTCCGCATCATTCATAGGTCTTACTGCCGCTAGGTTTCTAATGGTTTCTAAGGCACGTTCCGCTTCCAAATCTAGGAGATCGTTAACTGAGTTTGAAATTTCAGAATTATTATTCCCAAGCGACACCCGTACTTGGTTTGCATTATTAATAATCTCATCCTTAAAAAAATGCAAAATGGAATTGGATAAATTTACTGACATACCGGTTGTGACCTCAACATCACGAAGCTTGGCCGCCCGCAAAGCGCACCGCTGCTGCATATCATCAACCTCCAGAAGGTCCTGGAGACGAGAGCTGATCCGTCTCCCCTCGGAGACTGGGTCTGGGATCCCTCCGAAAGCAATGACCTCCTCCCGAGTAGCGGCACTCGGAGGGGGCAGGGACGAGGGAGACCTCCGAAGGTTGGGAGATAGGCCAGAGGAAGTGGGCGCCAAGGCCGCCTGCCCTAGTCCGTCCCCCCTGCCCTCACCCTCGCAGCCGAGTGCACCGCCGTCTCGAACGCCGTCGAGACAAGGGGGTCTGGGGCCACCTGCCCCTGACGCCTGCCTAGCGCCTCCGGCGATCCCTCCGCAAGCATAGCTCCCGCGTGGCACTCATCCAGGGCCACCTGCCCCAGAGATGGACCACCACCGCCGGTTACTGGCGCCAAAGCTGCCGATACCGGTGACAAGGTAGTATGAGAGGGAGTCGTGGCCGCCTGCCCCGACGCCCCCCCTCGGTGTAGCTACCAAGTCGAGCTCACGCCGGCTGCACGAGGACACCAAGGGCCCTGGGAGCACCGGAGCCCCCTGAGGCTCCACAGCGCCAATCCTCTCCAGGGTCGGCTCGGATACACCCGGATCACGGATGCCGTCCGTAAGACGGAGCGCCGATCCAAAGTCCAAGACCGGGAGCGAGTGCTCAAAAGCGTCGTCAGAGTCAACCCGATCACTCCACAGCCGAGGAGGGGCCGATGTCGGCTGAAAAGATCCAAACCGCAAAGTGTTGTGAGGCAGAGACGAAGTAGGAGACGGCTCAACTCCGGATCCGGTCTCAGGCTCCTGAGCTATAGGTCCCGATCCGTTGGACTCCTGTCCAGCCTCATCAGTCGGTCCCCTCCTAGCACCAGCATCATCGCCCCCTTCGTGCATATCCACATCAGTACCAGTAGCCACCTCAGCAAACAACTCCGCATCCTCAAACTCGATCTCAAGAGGAAACACCTCTCCCCTATATGTCCAGTTGACCATGTTCGGAACGTACTCTATGTCTAGAATACTGACTCGCAATCTGGCCACCCCCTGGGCTCGAGTGAATGCCATATCAACCTTTTCCGTTTTACCAACCATGATACTCAAACTAGCCACAACACGAACATCAGCCAGGGCCTCAGATGGTGCCCCAGAGAAGTGCAACCACACCTGAGTAAGAGGCTTCCCCTTAGGCTCAACTTTCTTCCATTCGTGAAACTCCAAAATACCATTGGTGCCTGGCACCTTACACATCCCAAAGCTCAGCAAGCGCTGCAAGTCCTCAACTGAAGGGAACTCAACTCTGAACACTCTTTCTTCAATGGATACAAGGTCCCACTGAAAATCACCCGGAGCCAACTCCTGAAGCCTCTGCACAATCTAAGCCTGTGAGACATCTCCCTGGGTGATCTTCACCAAACAAGTAGTGAGACTCTGAGTATCAACTGGAATCTCCCTCGCAGCTGCTGACTCAAAAAACATCAGCTCAGCACAATACACGCCGTACACTGTAAGAGCTGGAATCTGCTCCCTCAAAAAAGGACACTCCCCCGATGCATGTGCTGGCTTGCCACAAGACTCACAAAGCTGAGCCACGCATTCTGCAATGAAATGATCTTTCTCCCCGCACCGGTAACAAAGCATCCTCTCTTTCTTGCGCGCATACTTGGATGCCCTCTCAGCATCAGCCCTGTCAGCGACCTCAGTGTCCTTCACAGTCCCAGGAACATCAGCAACGGCCAGTGCATTCACCACCTCCATCGCCTGGGGTGGTAGCTCAGGGGGAACCTGGTCAGTCTCCATTACCGCACCGGCAGGGTCTGCAACCCTGGGTGGAGGCAGTCGGCGAAACCTCCCTCGGCCTCCACCAAGACCACGGTAAACACGAAAACCACCTCTCTGTCGATTATCCGGTCCTGAGGCCCCCTCAACAAAACCTCCAGCTGGGCCGAGAAACGGTCTCTCTGCAGACCCGTCACTCTGCCATGCATATCCACGGCCTCCTCCCGTGGAAGAGGAACCTCGATGCTGACCAACACCATATGCATCATATCCGTCATTCCCCCACTTGCCTCGTGGTGGATCATTTGGACCTCCATTGTTACAAGTCTGTCTGGCCTGTGCCTGCGTCTGCCCAAAGCGGTTCTGCGCCTGCCGTGCGACAAGATGAGGCGGAGGTGCACGTTGCTGACCGCCCGAAGGCACATGCACGGCCTCGGTGGTAACACCTGCACGGCCAGCCGTAGCCACCCCTAGAGCCGGGGGTCTGAGACCAGCCGAACCCACCGCCGCCGTCACAGCGGCTAGCGCCACCGGAGGAGGAGGCCGCTGCTCACCCCGGCCAGCAGCAGCCGGAGCCACTCCCGGCGCTGGGGGCCTTTGCCCGCCACGCCCAGCCGCCGACGGCAGCGAAGCCGGAGCCCGGGCTCCCTGGCTCGTGGAGCTCCCCTGGTTGCCCGCCTGCTGCCTCAAGGGAGGAGGAGGAGCACCGTGGTGCTGTGGTGGAGGCGCCCCTCCCCGCCCCGCAGCACCAGAAGCCGGCGCCGGCGGCCGCTGTTCGTGCGGTGCGGGGGCGCCACGGCCCGAACCTTGCGCCGGTGGCGGAGCAGCTCCGCCCCTCCCCACCGCGCCACTCGCAGCGGGTGGGGGGGTAGTCCCCCGGCCAGCCATAAGTCTCAGCGGGGAGATCCTCCTTGCCCGGCGAACTCCGCAGACCGGATACCCACGTCGCCCGCACCTACGAACCCTAACACCTCCCAACGACGGCGCAGGGTAGATCGCACGACCGGGTTCATACGTGCATGGATCGATAGCCAAACCGGGCTGGACTTCAGAGTTAACATGGGCCTCATACCCATGTGTCTCCGGCCCATCACCCTCAAGGCCCGCATCCGTTCGAGCCGGCCCAGCCGCACCCAGCAGTCGTTCCAGCGCGGCCGCCCTCGACGTTTGAATCGAGGCCGTTGCGGCCGCCATGGCCGGCGCCGGCGATCCCAAACTCCGGGAAGATCGCCGCGCCTTCTTTTTTCGCTTAACCGTAACCCACTCCTCCGGACGAATCAGATCAAAAACAGTAAGTTTTGGCAAGCTAACCTTAGGTAAAGGTCCTTTCCACGGCCGGAGTGCCGTTACCGCCGTCTTCCGATGAACGATCCGGCGGATCATCTCGATCTTCTCTCCGGCGTGTAGTCCCGCGCGAGTCGGATCCTCCGGGGGAACGACCCGATCTACCGTGGTAGCCACCTCCTCTTCGGAATACCCTGAATGGAAAAACTCGCAGATGAGGTCGGACGGGGAAGGAGACGGCGGCGACTCCACCGGCGGCGCCGCCCCGTCATCTTCCGTGTCTTCATCGTCAGAGACCGCCAATGCCCAAAACCGGCCTCCCACCCGCCGGCGATCGCCAGTGCCGGCCGGCGGATCCGCATTCGGGCGCAAGTTGCCCTCGCGGTCGCCCTCAGAGCGCCCCCTCGGTCGCCCCATCCTCGGTTTTGTTCTCTTGTTGGTACTTCCTCTGTAAACTAATATAAGAGCGTTTAGATCACTACTTTAGTATTCTAAATGTTCTTATATTAGTTTACGGAGGGAGTACGTACTTAGTAGGTCGAACCCGGCCCGGCCAGCAGAGGGGTCATCTCCATTCACATTCAGGTTGTGGATTCAACTCCAGCTCGACACCGATGAACAGTGATGCATAAGAGAGTTCTTCCTTGAACTTCTTTGGCAGCTTGGATCGCAGATGGCAGATCGATAATATGTACGTATGGTCAATCCAAGAGGTGTGTGGCACGAGGCGGCGGTCAAATCTGATGATGCGCCAAATTCAGCCAAAACTTTACAGCAGTAGCAACTGTGCTCTCCCTATACCAACCTCTAACGTTTTCCATGGCCAGGACCAACTTTTGCATGCATGGTTGGTCTACTTGACTACCCATCTTTGCCTTTTAATTTTGGCCTCGTTCATTTCTGTTCGTCATGATGCAGCCTTAAAAGTGTACTAGTAGACCACCAGTGGTAGTACCAATCATTACAGTGCGCTGCAGTGATTCCACTGTAAGCATGTCTTAAGTGGTTTATATTCATTCATAAGATGAACACATTACTTTAGCAAGGGAGAGATTTATTGCGTCACTGACACACCCAATGCCAGACCAAGTACGGATTAGGATTACGTAGGATTACTCCGACAAGTCACGCACTCCAGGTTCTGTTAAGCAACTGATTTGCATGATAAAAAATTACCTCACGATCAAATCTAACTGCCAGCTTTGGCTTTATCTATAAAGAGGACAAAATTTTATGAAATCTTGACATTGGCTCCAAGCAGGGCGGAGGAGCTATTTATATTTTTGTTGTAAACCGATTTTTTTTTGGTTGTGTTGAACATGTTGGTTGTGTGCATCGTGCTATGCAAAGGCCGATCTTTCTTTTAATTATTTTTTTCGAAACTAAGGCAAAAGATTTGCCTCATCGATTAATTAATCAGAAGAGAATTGCCCAGTTAATTAATGAAAAACCGGACAAAAACCGATACAGATCAACCACATGTGGACTACTCACTCGACAACCATATCCAACACGTAAAGACCATCAACCCCACACTGCTACATCGCAAAGACACCCCAAACAAGGCTAACTTGGCTAGCGACCACGGGCACCACCAAATCCACAAAGACAATGCAGGCCATAAGGACAACGCAAGAGGCTGGAGATCATCCATTAAGCAGCCGCAGACGCCTTTTCTGTGGCGTCACTCTTCTTTCCTTTGCTCCTAAGAGCCTCCACCACAATCGCCTTACCAGATCCAGGGCTAGCCGCCTCCAAACGTTTAAGTAAGCTATGAAGCTCTATCTGAAAGAGAATGTCATCGACCTTCTCACGCACAGAGACCTGCCTGACAGTCACGTGCGAGTGGGTTACCGCAACATCAAAACCTTCATCCTCCACAAAGGCAAGCGGCTGGCTAGGCTCCAAAGGATCAGAATCCAACATATTAATCGTCTGAACATCATCAATCGCAAAAACAACCGACAGGATGGACTCAGACATCTCCAGTTGCTCACATGATAGAGCCTCAGAGTTAGGCGCCAACACACCTGTCTCATCAACCTCGCCACTCAAGGACACCTCATGCCTAATGGGCATAGATGAGAGAGTGACAGAACCATCCAAACATCCACTATCCACAAAGGCGAGCGGCTGGCAAGACTCTGACGGTGATGGTGAGGCCAAGGACTCCAATGAGCCCGGCTTCATCGGCTGCACCATAGCTGATTCTCCACAAAGCTCGTGCAGCTCAGGCATAATCTGCAGAACAGGAGCCACGACCTCGGTGATGACCACACCGCCACGGACAGACGACGTCCCATCCATAGCACGAGGAGAAAATTCTCCAAAGAAGCATTCATCCAACTCATCAGTGGAACCAGACCGAAGCTCAGGCACCAAAGGCACAACCGAAGCAACCTGAAGCTTGGCAAGAGTGTCGCGAAGCTCAGTGCGGAGGAGCTCAACCTCCTGAAGGAGCTCATTGCGTAGCAAAGCAAACTGGGACTCCAAAGCAGAGACTAAAAAGGCACTGGCATTGGAATCCTGGCAACACCCAGATTGGGACCTTGGCGGCACCGACACATGCAGCGACGAGTTGCCCACGACCTCTGCCCAACTCCTGGTCAGCGAAGAACAAGGTTGGACAAATGGGGAGCGGCTCCACTGGTGATGAGCATGAGAGACCGGAGAGCGATCCCGAGCAACCGGAGAGTGAGCACGACAAAACCTCTCACGATGACCAGGGCGACGACAGCGTATGCATCAGCTCCCGGCATGCACGGACTTGGTGGCCACGCTCGAGGCAACGGAAGCACCTTCCTTGAGCCCAACGCTTGAAGGCGAGGCTACGCTCAAGACCTTCTCTCGACGGCTCAGGGGGAGCACCCCGGCCGGAATGGCGTCCCCGTTTCACATGCTCCCAGCCAGCCTCCGCTTCAAGAGCAGCAGTGGCAGCAGAGATGCCGATGCAAGCCGACTCTAAAGATGGACCAAGCAGCTTCTGTGGTGTCTTCTCGTCATCACATCCTTTAGTGAGGCCCTCAATATCTTCCACATCCTTCACAACAGAGCAACCAAGCTGGAGATGTGCATTGCCGGCAGACCCGTCGGGCAACGGCGACTGTAGGACCAACTCCTCAATCTCAACCTCATCATCATTGACAGCGCACCAGGAAGCAGGCCTGGAGTCGAGCACCACCACCAAGCCAACGCCAGGTGCAGGGACTCGGCCCGCCTGAGGCGGCGAAGGTAGAGTTGGGGCCGCCGCCAGCTCCGGTAGAACAAGGATAGCCTCGGGGATCAACACCTGGGACTCCAGCAGCGGACCGAAAGCGCCGCCGGAGACGGAGGGCAGTCGGGTGGCCACCGACCCGGGCAGGGAAGGAAACTCGCGGGGAACCCGCGCACGCCCCCCATTCTTCGCTCTGAACCTGCTCGCGGGTGGAGGCTGCCGCGAGCTACGGGGGACGCGCGGATCCGAGAGGGAGGCTGACGGGGCCGGAGCGGCAGCCGCCGTAGGGGCTGGTGGGGCGGAGGGCCGTTGTCGCCAGAGCGTTCCAATGCAGGCATGGCTGCTCCCACGGGCTGGGAGAGAGGAGCCATGGCGCCCAGCGGAGCTTCGCGGGGGAGAAGAGAGAGGGCGCTGAGGAGATTCCAGATCCGGTGCCGACGGCCGCAGGGGAGGCTGCGGGAAGGAGATCAAGGCAGCGCTGCTGGCGCGCTCACCCAACGCAGCCGCGGTCGCGAGAGCATTGGTTGTCGTCGCATGCCAAGTTTTCCTACATGTCGTTTAATGTGGTTGTATCACCTCGATGTATCAATTTAATGAAATGTCCTTTATTGAAAGAAGATGCTGAGATGGCCAAGGTGGAGCCTGTTGAGGCCTCCGATGAAGGAAAGGGCAAGGGCAAGAGGAGGTTGGCGAGCCCATGGACAAGGGAAAGGATGTCATGGTAGGGATGGCAATGGGTAGGGTATGGGCGGGTACGAACTTTTTGTGCCCAAACCCATACCCAAAACTTTTTTCTATGCCCACCCATTTCAATATCCATGGGCACAAATTGGTACACATGCCCATACCCATCGGGTATCTTATACCCAATGGGTATCCGATAGGTACAATATATAACATCGGCATGATAAAGGTAAGACAAGAATTGGGCCTAAAACTAAAGTTAGGTACTCGGCCATCACAATCTAGTTTGCACTTAGACCAAAATTTCAGAACGACGATTGACACACAAATGACTTAATCTCAATTACAAATGAACTTCGAAAAAAAATCAAGTTTGCAAACTTGCAATGCTAATTACTTTAGGTTTACCCATATATTATAGGGTTTGATTTTTTATTAATTTTTTTGGGTATCCATTGGGTTACCCCTGGGTATAATTTCATACCCATACCCTACCCATGCATTTTGCGGGTATGGATACCCATTACCCATGGGTATGAACTGATAGAAAGTCTCACCCATGCCCACTGTTTTCGGGTAGGGTACCCGTGGGTACCCATACCCATGGGCAAAACTGCCATCCCTATGTCATGGCCATTGTCGACGATGACGGCCCCAACTACCAGCGGAAGCTCTCTAAATGATACAAATTTGGGAAAACCGATAGCAGGGACGATGAGCTCATATGGTTGTCTGTATGGCACATTTTACTACGTGTTTGAGTTGTACTCCCTCTGTTCCTAAATATAAGTCTTTGTAGAGATTTCAATATGAACTACATACAGAGCAAAATGAGCGAACCTACACTCTAAAATGCATCTATATACATCCGTATGTGGTTCATAGTGAAATCTGTACAAAGACTTATATTTAGGAACGGAGGGAGTAGAAGAAGTATGGAAAATAGTTTATGTGGAAGAAGTACAGGAAATAGTTACTGTTGTTTATGTGGTGTTTAGCTATAATTATGGATGGTTATGATGATGTTTATGTATAACTATGTGATTTTTATGTTTAGTTATGGATATTTATGTGATGAAGTCTTCAGATTATTTTAGTACCATGTTTTTACAGGAGACAACAAGGGAAGCACCCACTGCAAATTAAGTAAAAGAATAAAATTACTAATAATATTTCATAAAGTTACAATAGCCACAAAGCATGTAGTATAATATATTTTTTATAGAAGATATTAGGAGAATTAGCTAATGCAACATAAATTATTGAATAAAAGAATAATGGTACATAAAGTTTAGTTGAACAAGTTTATGTTATGTTTTCTGGTTCAAAAAATTATGTTTTTATGCAAGAAAAGGACAATTTATCACAAAACCCTACACTTTGGAGTTATGTTTTAGAGATGGTTTAGATGCAATCCTCTCAAATACCCAATTTGTGGAATTAAGTTATGGAGATGGATTTTTGGGAACTAATTTTGTGTTGGGTTAGAGTTGCTCTTAAACCCTTGAGCCAATTGGGGAACAGATTGCTTATAGCAAGAGGTGGTTGATTATTAAACACCGAGTATTTGAGAAAAATGCTTATGGATAAACAGAGACAAACATTCTAACTCGTGACTCTTCCCCTCTCGTGCGTGCAACGGCTAGGGCACTTGTCTCCTTCAGCTTTGTCAGCAAGCCCGTGGATTCGCCTACCACTCAGGCTGCCGGTGCTAGCGAGAGGGATCCTGATGCCTCAGCTTCAGGCAGTACTTTAGGTTAGTTTATTTTTCCTTTCAAGGGCAATAACGCTCGGATGATGGTGGCCCCATACACACTACCCGTCACACCCTAGGAATTGGTTTCGCCTGAAGCATCGGACCAATGGTCACCCATGAATTCTGTGTACGACTAGTGCCAGAAAGGCCTTTGGTGGTCTTATTGGCGCATTCTACAATGTGGTATTCGACGGCAATGAAGTCATAACAGGGTAGCCGTAGGGAAACTTGTGGCTGGATTGAATACTTTGCGATAAAAATGCCCTCATGCAATTTTGATTGATTCTAGGGTTCAATGGCGGCCACTGCGACTTTGGGTTGTTGGACCGTGGGGCACGTGCACCAAGACTTTCTGGCTGTCATCGACAAGGTGAGCTTGCTCCGGTAGGGGAGCGCTGACATCAGTGCGTCGCGGCTTATTCCGATGGCAGTACTGGTCTTTCAGTGGCCCAGTGTCCAAGATGTAGTTTTTTTTATATTTGGCGTGCTTTGTACTTATGATATTTTTTATATATTGGTGAAATGAACGATGTTATCGTCGTCACAGAGCAGCAACGATGTTTGCCAATCAGTGGGTACGTGGCAACAGTATTTTGAAAGAAATAAATGAGTAATAGTATTTGGCGAAGATAAGTAAGTTATTCTTGTACAGGATTGTACGTTCCAGCCAATCAGGAATCAAGATGTAATGAGATACACATGTTGCATCCTGGAGCAAGCAACTGTGTGCCCGGCCTGGTGTTCAACAACCTCATAATTACTGGTCCTCTTAATAGCCATTGTCTCTAGTGTTGTTCTGACAGAAGTTAATGTGGTTTTTATCTTTGGATCAGATCGTTGGTTCATTCAAGCAGAGAACAACCGTTTAATCTCTAAATCTATGCAAGCAGTACTCCCTACTAGCAGTAATTTGCTAAATTCGTGTACAAAAGAGTACCTATTTTTTTGAACGTACATAGAGCACCCCTAGCCTATAGACATTTGAACAGCAAGGCTAGCTAGGTTCACATCCACAAGTACACCTATACTACCAAAAAAGGCTACGTAGTCATCCATCAGCCATCTACGAGATCCGTTAATCATTTAACATTATCATGCAGTTATTGCTGAAATTTGGACTCTTCAAGGTTGAGATGTGCAGATAATAACAAGAGAATTTTACAGTTTTGTTTTTGCAAGAGAAGACATGAAGCAGCTAATCTGTTTTATTTTCAAATCATTTGAAACACAACAAATCCACATAAATTGCTAGTACATTTTTTATAATGCTAAAAGAACAAGGGTTACGCCATATATTTCAAGGAAAAAAAACAGATACAATTCTCACCACAGTAGCTCCACCAGGGAAGGGCCATCTCGGATAAAACAGAAAAGCTCGCAGCAAACAAGTCAAGAAGTCCAATTACTTAGGTCACGTACGAACAAAACAGACTTGGTCCGCCTCGAGCACCAAGAAGATCTTCCATTTGGAGCTTGGCGGCAACGTACTTAACTGGCACTGCATAAAATATCTTAACTAGTTAATCTAAGCAATCTAGCTAATCAATTGCATAAGCTTCCAAATCAATCATTCCTATCTACCACCAGGCTCGGATCCTTCTCGGGAGAATGACAAAAGATGGCACATTAGGATCTCAGGGTGCTAAACTGCTAATCAGGACACTGAGATTTGGGAACAGTGTAAATTAATCATGCTAGAACACAAGCATTTTTATTTGTTTAATTACACGCCATGGGTCAAGGTACAAACAGTAACAGCCTGGTAAAATATTTATGGCCGGTACGGTTCCTGTGCCTGCACACGAGGCAGGAGTATAGTAGTAATCATGTGCGGGCAGTTTACCAAATTTTATTCCTTTTCCCAAACTGAAAGGGTAGATTATATGAATATTGAACGGCGTGGTAGCTCAATAACTCGGACATATATTAACTAGGAGCTTACTAGATTTCTCAGTTTTCGTTAAATTTGGATAAATTAGATGAAATTATGTCAATTGTTCAACAGTGTGGCTCACTGCGCCATATTGAATTTTTTTGGCAAAGCTTTCAATCTATTCATCAAATTAACATCATGGTAGTACAAAGAACATGAGAAGTAAATAAAAAATTACATTCATATTCGTAGGCCACCTAGCAACAAATACAAGTATTGAAGCAAGCCGAAGGTGCGTCACCGTCATCGCCCCTCCCTCGCCAGATCCAGGCAAACCATGTTGTAGTAGACTGCTGGGAATTCATCGTGCTAAGACCCAATATGGACCAGCGCACCAGATCTGCAACCGTCGCCGATAAAGAGAATCGTAGATTGGAAGGACCCAACATGTAGACTCGTCATGAACACGGACGAACGAAGACTGGATACACACAGATCCACCAAAGACAAAACCGACCGAGTCCCACAAGATCCGCTGGATCCACACCTTCACATGCCCTCCAGCGACACGATATGCACCGCCGGGATGGGGGAGGCGGGGAGAACCTTATTCCATCTTCAAGGAGTCACCACCGTCTTGCCTTCCCGAGCAGGACACAAACCCTAAACAGGCTGAAAAAAACCCTAAGAACGAAGCATGAACCCTCCCGTCGTCAAGGGCTAGGATTTGTTGCGTCTCCATGGCTCTAAGGCCACAGGAGACAAGGCAGAATGGCGGTGGTGCCGGCCCTAAACACCCAACAGCCTTTCTTTTTCTTTTCTCGGGAAGAAAGAAAACCTTGCGCCACATTGATATGACATCATATTGCATAGACCCTGACAAAAGTGCTCGTGTATGTGAGTATCTATGATTGTACTGTGTCAAAAAAATAGGCATGAATTACTTATCCAGTGAGTTTCCATGTCTTCCTGACAAATGGATCATTTCTGTTCCCCGCAAAAAGAAATAATCCTTTTTGTTAGTTTGGGAAGACAAATATATAGGGTAATCCGCCATAAAATTCTAAGTAAGCGGTAAAGTGTTGCAAGATTTTTGAAATGACGCAAAACTCTATCACAAGGTCACAACTAGGGATACACAATTGAAATCTATTATTATTCTATTGTTCTTAAATCATAATACAAGTTCACATAATTTCTTATACATACAGAGTTGTTCCAATTGTATAAGGAGCTACATTTTTAAGTATGATTATTATCGCCGCATATCAAATAAATAGATTAGCATCTCAATTCCACCGGATGAAAAAAATCTTTAGAAAACAATGAACACAAAGGTTCATATATAAGTACATTTTATTGAAGGGTATCTTTAGCGGACTAGACTAAAACAGGCAAATGATCTGAATAAATAGGATTTAACCTCAAACTGTGTTCACATAAGGTGCAACTATTTTTCATATGAAATGTTACAAGTGTACATAGTACTACAGCGTTTAAATTATCTTATTTGCAATGGGTATTTTTCACAGAAGAGCATGTGCTCCAGTTTGTCCCTGAAGTGCTGCCAACCTGTTCCAAATACAGGAATAACAAAAGTGCACAAGACCCAAATAGCTACTCAGAAATTCGGCAGCTTGATTACCAGTTCCGTTTGCTATAAATAAACTAACCCTTATAGTATTAGACTATTAGTATTACCTGATGGAATAGAATCACTTGATGCATGCAAGCATTCCCCATGTGACGGTTATGTTGGAGAAGATCTTATTGTTTTAACAAGACCCCGCTGCATGCCTAGAGTATGGCAACCCAAATAGTACTCCCTCCATTTCACAATGTAGTGCCTATAGATTTTTGTGGAAGTTAAACTTTGCCAATTTTGACCAAGTGTATAGAGAAAACAGTCTACATCTACAATACCAAATACGTATTCTGAAAATATAACTCACGATGTATCCAATGATGTGCATTTGGTATTCTAGATGTACCTATTTTTCTCTATAAACATGGTCAAAGTTTTTAATGTTTGACTCCCGTAAAAATCTATAGGCACTACATTATGAAACGGAGTGAGGGAGTATAGTGGAAGAGAGAGAAAAATACGTTCATTTACAATGAATTTCATTCCATAGTTTTTTAAAGCTCATTGTACA
Source organism: Triticum timopheevii (assembly GCA_963921465.1). NCBI lineage: Eukaryota > Viridiplantae > Streptophyta > Magnoliopsida > Poales > Poaceae > Triticum > Triticum timopheevii. Next base: position 376,906,142 of record OY997270.1, read on the forward strand.
GTATTCTCTCTTCTCTCTCTCTCCCTAGCATTTGTTCTTTTGTGCGTGGCTAGCTAGACAACGATTGCAAGCTACCCCAAACGTATATCCATCCATCTGTGCAAACTCCCTTAAAAAGTCCTTAATTTATTGAGACGCCAGCCAGCCAGCCATGCATCTTCCTCCTACCTCGCTCCCCTCTCCTCCTCATCATCTTCCTCCTGTCCTTAGCTGCGACCCTGCAAGGACAATTAAGGCACAAACCCCAGAAGTACTTACCAACTCCAGCTCTCCTCTCACTCCCTCTCTCTTCTCCCCCATATAATCCCAAAGAAAGCTGCTGAAACCTAAAGCCGGTGGAAAGCTGCCTGCCTTCTCCCTCTCGTCTCATCTCTCTCCTCCTTTGGTGTTGTCTCTGTAGCAGCTCACAAAAGCCAACTCCAAGACCCTTTCTTCCCTCCTCCTCCCCCTCCCCCTCCCTCCTTTCCACCTTTAATTCCTTCCAAACGCTCGCTGCTGTTGTAGATCATTAGCCCCCCTTCCTCCCATTACCACTCCCCCACATCTGGTTCATCTCTTCCCCCTCCCTATATAGGCAGCCCAACGCATTCCGTTTCCATCGTGTAGATAGACAGACTCTCTTGATCAGGCGAGCTAGAGAGGGAAAGGAAAGGAGGAGTCTTTCTCTCTCTCTCTCTCCTCTTCTTCCGAGCGAGTTGCTGGCAAGGAAGCCATGTTGGGTTCTTGCGGGCCGATGGCTGGGCCGCCTACTGACGAGGAGACGGCGGAGCCTCCGTTCGGGTCGTCGTTGCAGATCGCCACCGGCTCCCCCGCGACCAAGAGGAAACGCCGGCCAGCCGGGACACCAGGTACGCAGCGTACACCATTGCATATGATCTGATTGCATGATAGTCCGGCAATGGTGGAGTGGAAATACTAGTGGCACTGACACTGATGCTGCATGCGGCGGCAGACCCGGACGCGGAGGTGGTGTCGCTGTCGCCGCGGACGCTGCTGGAGTCGGACCGGTACGTGTGCGAGATCTGCAACCAGGGGTTCCAGCGCGACCAGAACCTGCAGATGCACCGGCGGCGGCACAAGGTGCCGTGGAAGCTGCTGAAGCGGGAGGCCGGCGAGGCGGCGCGGAAGCGGGTGTTCGTGTGCCCGGAGCCGAGCTGCCTGCACCACGACCCCTCCCACGCCCTGGGCGACCTGGTCGGCATCAAGAAGCACTTCCGGCGCAAGCACAGCGGCCACCGCCAGTGGGCCTGCAGCCGCTGCTCCAAGGCCTACGCCGTCCACTCCGACTACAAGGCCCACCTCAAGACCTGCGGCACCCGCGGCCACTCCTGCGACTGCGGCCGCGTCTTCTCCCGGTAAACAATCAACCTCTCTCTCTCTCTTCTTCCCTACCACCCCTCCAACCCATCCAACGCCATTTTCTTTCTTTACAACAAACAAGCAAGCAAGCTAGAGCAGTTCCCGGCCGGTTCGATCCGATTCAATGCGGGACAGAAAGGCGGATGTATTTCCTTCCCCCCTTTCTTTCTTTCTCGAAAGGATTTCTTTGTTCTCTGCAGCACGGCACACGGCTGGGGCTCACTTCTTCTTCCTTTTCTCTTTCTTTATTGGAGGGTGCGGATCAGGGCACAATTTCCGAGGGGGAGCGCAGAGCAGCCCCTTTCCCTGTGTCTGCGTGCGCACACCTCCGTTGGTTTCTTGCTTGCGCATTTGTTTCTGCGTCCGTCGTCGGACGCGAGCGAGCGCTGCAACAGCGGCAGCAGCTCCCATTTAATCTGCGCACGCTAGCCTAGCCTACCTAGCCCGCCCGGGGCCAAAATCTCATACTCGCACTGCTGCTGCTGCTACCTGACAATTGCTGCCTACGATCGATCCATGCCGCCCTGGATCGCAATATAATAATATTGCTCACAAGTCATGGCACTGGTGGGCGTTTGCGTTCTCTTCCATGTACGTAGATCCAAGCCTTTGGACCCGCGGCCGGGCAGCAACATAAATTCCTTTCAGCACATGCAATAAAGTCTCTTTTCTCGCTCCCTCGCTGTTGGTATCTTCAGTCTTACTAGTTCATGTGCTCCTCTTGACCAGACGTACGTGTAGCAGTGTTGTTATGATCGATTCGATCGTCGATGTTGATTATTCGTGGCCGGCCCTCTCTCTAACTAACTAATGGGTGGGCGCGTCGAAATGTGGTGCAGGGTGGAGAGCTTCATAGAGCACCAGGACACGTGCACCGCCGGTTGCCCGCAGGCGGGGGCGGGCGTGGCAGCGCCAGTGTGTGGTGGAGTGGCGGCCGCCCCGTCGTCGCAGCAGCAGGCGCCGCCGCCGGCGATATCGCTGTCTCGGTCCCGGACAGCGTCCAGCACCAGCCCGTCCAGCGACGTCGTCATCAGCGCCGTGACCTGGCCCGGCGCCGCGGCAATGCGCAGTCCGAACGCCGCCGCGTTCCACCGGTTCGAACAGCAGCTGCCGTCGCCGCGGACGCCGCCGCCCGATGGCCGTGGTGGTGGCGGGCACAACCTTGAGCTGCAGCTCATGCCGCCGTCCAGCAGCAGCACGGGCGGTGCGGCTGTGCCTCTGGGCGTGGCGCCGTCGTGGTACGCAGCGCCACGGTCACCGCCGGCGCCCATCTCGCAGGGAGACGACGCCGCCATGCAGCTGCAGCTTTCAATAGGCTTCTGCAGCGGCGACAACCGTGGAAGGACAGACGTGGCCGGGCCCAGCGGTGGCAGCGCGGCCAGGACAATGCAGGAGGCACGGGAGGAGCTGCGGCAAGCGATGGCGGAGAAGGCCGCCGCGGACGAGGCACGCGCGCAGGCAAAGCGGCAGGGGGAGCTGGCCGAGCAGGAGCTGGCGAGCGCCAAGCGCATGCGGCACCAGGCGCAGGTGGAGCTGAGCCGCGCCCACGCGCTCCGCGAGCACGCCGTGCGGCAGGTCAACGCGACGCTGCTCCAGATCACCTGCTTCAGCTGCCGCCAGAAGTTCCGGGCGGTGAGGCCGTCCGCCGCCATGTCGTCGGAGGTGGCCTGCAGCTACGTGACCGAGGGCGGCGACGTGGAGGTCGACAACGTCGGCGAGCCCCTCATCCTCGACGGCATGCGGCGGCGCCAACAACACGCCACAATGGACACCGTGTAGCCAAGCTAAGCCATCTTGGTCTACCTTTGAGTTGCTTTTTGTTTTCACCGGCGAGACGGCCGGCGGGGTTGGCCCACGGTGAGGCGTGGTGTAGTTAGATGCTGCCGGAGTGTTTTGGGTCTTCTGATCGATCGAGCTGCAGAAAAAAGCTAAGCATGGCTGGCTAGCTAGCTAATTGTGACGTGCATGGAATCTTTCGCTTGTTTGCTTCCCGTTGGATTTTGCTGAAATATCATTAGTGCAGCTGGGGAGAGTTCATGATGCCACTCGTAAAGGTCAGGAGATGAAGATGCCACCTTTATTGTGACAAGCTGTTGCATGCAACTGGAAATATTTAACCAACTCAGATACAGAAATGCTAGTGGTACACTATTTTTCTCGGACAAACTTGTTCAGTCAAGTAACACTGATCGTTGTTTTTTCTTTAACTTGGACCATTTTACCGGATTGCAAACGTCGACACGCTTACACATCCGAACACACGCCTGTAATCGCCCACATATCGACACATACGCCTACATCTGACGAAGACAAATCCATAAATATCATGACTGTTCATTATACTAAACGTGTACATGTGGGTGTAAATGTGAGCAATAAATCGAAATGGACCGCAATTCACCTCCTCATCAAGAGAAAGTCACGGTCACCAAACCATTGTGCTTGTTGCTCACAGTTATGTCGATGAATGCTTCAGATCAGATTTCATTCTGTTCGTGCCCTAGTATCATAACAAGCATTAAGCACGGCAAAGTTGTATCAATAATAGATTAAGAACAATAGTCGCACCATTAATCAAACCCCTAACATGATAGCACTATTACAAGATTGGCATCACAAAATTCCAATCAATCTCATGTGTCTGCAACTGATTACTCACACATGAATGGGGAAGTATGGCGATTGTAAAGGAGAAGGGTTTGGTAATGCAGATGACAACGGCGCCCCAACTGAGTCCTCACTAGTAGAAAACATAGTTTTGGTCCAAGTAGGGAAAGCCCATTAATCCCGGTTCACTCAAGAACCGGGACCCATGGAAGCATAGGTCCCAGTTCGTGAGGCTAGGGGCCCGGCCGGGCCTCGTGGGGCATTGGTCCCGGTTCGTCTGGCCCCTTTGGTCCCGGTTCTTGACACAAACCGGGACCAATGGGCCTCGCTCCTGGCCACCCCCATCGGTCCCGGTTGGTGGTTTGAACCGGGACAAAGGTTGTCCTTTAGTCTCGGTTCCAGCCATGAACCGGGACAAATGAGATGCCTATATATACCCCTTGCCCGCGAGCAGAGCAGTGGAGTGCTCTGCTTTTTTTGGGAGAGGTGTTAGAGAGATGTGTTGTGCTCTAGCTCACCTCCTATGCACATGAGGTGTTCGATGAAATGTCTGAGCCACACTTAAGCTTTCTCCTCTCGAAGCTCCTTATCCAAGCTCCATTTTCCTCAAGATTTGTCTAGGTTAGGCTGTCCGTCCTGTCCCGTCCCCGTCCTCACCGCCGTCGATCGCCCGCGCCGATCTCGTCGTCGGTAACACCGTGGTGAGCCTCTTGTTCTTATCTTCTTTCTAAAAGAAAAAAGTTCTTACTTGTATGATTTACATAGATACTTGTGTAGTTTTCTTACTTAATATTGTTTGTCATTATATAGTGAGATGGTTCTGGTATCCTCCTCCGTCGGCCCTCGTCCTGTCTATGATTCGGATGTGGTACATATATTATCTTTTATAACTATTAGTTTCATTTAGTGTTTATGAAAATTATGCCGAGCAACGTGACATAGATTTTTTTATCTAGGAGGTATGTGAACCGAAAATTCCAACCAACCCTATTGTTGAGAGGTTAAATTTAGTTGAAGAAGAAAATAATTACTTGAAGGAAAAATTGAAAAAATTGAGGGGAGAAGATGATATTGGAGTTGCATGTTGCGGATGTCGTCGATGATCACAAGATTAAAAATGGATGCAATGCGCTTGAAGATTAGAAAGATTACAAAACATGCCATTCATACTGAGGCTTGGTATCATTATGCCGTTGGATCAATTGTTACCTTAGTTGCGATTGTGATCGCATTTGTTGTTGCATTGAAATATTTTAGATAGTTTCAATGTATGGTTTAATTAGATGCTCTAGAGAGCTATATGTTGTTCAATTAGAACTATGTATGTACTTTGGTTTTAATGTGATGATGAACTTCTATTAATTTGGTCACTTCTGTATTCATGATATTCTATAATGGTTTTTGACACACTTAATTATATATAATGCATGCAGATGAACCGACAATGGATGTACGGTGACAGACGCACCTCTGAGTACATTAAGGGCGTGCATAATTTTCTCGAAGTGGCCGAGGCAAACAAGCAGAATTGTTTTATGTGTTGTCCATGCCCTATATGTGGGAATACAAAGTCTTACTCTGACCGGAAAATCCTTCACATCCACTTGCTTTATAAGGGTTTCATGCCATAATATAATATTTGGACCAAGCACTTAGAAACCGGGGTTATGATGGAAGACAGCGAAGAAGAAGAGGATGATGAAAACTATGTGCCCCCTGAATACGGTGATGCTGCAGCGGGGGAAGCTGAAGATCAAGAGGAACCAGACGATGTGCCTGATGATGATCTTTGCCAGGTCATTGTTGATGCAAAGAGACATTGCAGAAGTGTAAAGGAGAAGCTGATGTTCGATCGCATGTTAGAGGATCACAAAAAAAGGGTTGTACCCCAATTGTGAAGATGGCAACACAAAGCTCGATACCACACTGGAATTGCTACAAACACTAGTAGAAAAGGGGGCAATGGTCCAGGCCAGGTCAGCCCATTAGTCCCGGTTCAATCCAGAACCGGGACCAATGGGGGCATTGGACCCGGTTCGTGAGCCCCGGGGGCCGGCCGGGCCACGTGGGCAATTGGTCCCGGTTGGTGGGACGAACCGGGACCAATGTGCCTTGCTCCTGGCCCACCACCGTTGGTCCCGTTGGTCGCCTGAACCGGGACCAAAGGCTTCTCTTTAGTCCCGGTTCAAGCCACGAACCGGGACCAATTATTTGCCTATATATACCCCGCGAGAAGAGCACTCTCACTACTCTGTTTTTCGTGGCATGCGAGGAGGGAGCTTTGTGGTGCTCTAGCTCACCTCCTATGCACACGAGGTGTTCGATGGAATGCCCGAGCCACACTACTTAAGCTTTCTCCTCTCCAAGCTCCACCTCCAAGCTCCATTTTCCTCAATATTTGTCTAGGTTTAGCGGTCCGTCACGTCCCGTCCCCGTCTTCACCGCCGTCGATCGCCCGCGCCGATCCCGTCGCCGGCACCACTGTGGTGAGCCTCTTACTTGTATGTTTATATAGATACTTGTATAATTTTCTTACTTTTATTATTGCATCTTAGTGCGATGGTTTTGGTATCCGCCCCCGTCGACCCTCGTCCTGTCTATGATTCGGATGTGGTATATATTATCTTTTCATAACTATTGGTTCATTTATTGTTTATGACAATTATGCCGACCAACGTGACATAGATTTTATTTATCTAGGAGGTTGTTGAACCGGAAATTCCAACCAACCCTATTGTCAAGAGGTTAAATTTAGTTGAAGAAGAAAACAATTTGTTGAAGGAAAAAATTAGAAAAATTGAGGAGGAGAAGATGATATTGGAGTTGCATGTTGCGGATGTTGTCGATGATCACAAGATCAAGATGGATGCAATGCGCTTGAATATTAGAAAGATTAGAAAATATGCCATTCATACCGAGGTTTGGTATCATTATGCCGTTGGATCAGTTGTTACATTAGTTGCGATTATGATCGCATTTTTTTCGCATTGAAATGTTTTACATAGTTTCAGTGTATGGTTTAATTAATTTAGATGCTCTGCAGAGCTTTATGTTGTTAGATGAGAACTATGTATGTACTTTGGTTTTAGTGTGATGATGAACTTCTATTAATTTGGTTTTAGTGTTCTGTAATGATTTTTGACACACTTAATTATATATAATGCACGCAGATGAACCGGCAATGGATGTACGGTTCAAGACACACCTCCGAGTACATTAAGGGCGTGCATGATTTTCTCGAAGTGGTTGAGGCAAACAAGCAGAATGGTTTTATGTGTTGTCCATGCCCTATATGTGGGAATACGAAGTCTTACTCTGACCGGAAAATCCTCCACACCCACCTGCTTTACAAGGGTTTCATGCCACACTATAATGTTTGGACGAGGCACGGAGAAATAGGGGTTATGATGGAAGACGGCGAAGAAGAAGAGTACGATGACAACTATGTGCCCCCTGAATACGGTGATGCTCCTGAAGATCAAGAGGAACCAGACGATGTGCACGGTGATGCTGCAATGGGCGAAGCTACTGAAGATCAAGGGGAACCAGACGATGTGCCCGATGATGATGATCTCCGGCGGGTCATTGTCGATGCAAGGACGCAATGCGAAAGTCAAAAGGAGAAGCTGAAGTTCGATCGCATGCTAGAAGACCACAAAAAAGGGTTGTACCCCAATTGCAAAGATGGCAACACAAAGCTCAGTACCATACTGGAATTGCTGCAGTGGAAGGCAGAGAATGTTGTGCCTGACAAAGGATTTGAGAAGCTACTGAAAATATTGAATAAGAAGCTTCCAAAGGATAATGAATTGCCCGACAGTACATACACAACAAAGAAGGTTGTATGCCCTCTAGGATTGGAGGTGCAGAAGATACATGCATGCCCTAATGACTGCATCCTCTACCGCGGTGCATACAAGGATCTGAACGCATGCCTGGTATGCGGTGCATTACGGTATAAGATCAGACGATATGACCCTGGTGATGTTGAGGGCGATCCCCCCCAGCAAGAGGGTTCCTGCTGTTGACGCTGGAACGCGTCACACGAACACGTCGATGTGTACCCGCGGCGCCGAGGGAGATGCTCCGCAACTCACACCGCGGGAGGCCGACTTCCAGCGCGATACGCAAGACAGCAAGCCGGCGCTTTTGGGACCAGACGCCCCGCTCGCCCGGGAGGGACCCCGTCAGGGCTCGCAGCGACGATTGGCTGCTCGAGGTCGGTCTTACAGCCCCTAGAGCCTCGTGGATTCGCAGCCTCCAATCTTGAAGAACGACGAAGAACGAGAAGAAAGATACAAGGGGAGAGATAAAAGTAGATGAACACGGAAAAGTAGTAGATTGATTGATCGATTGTGTGTTGTTCAATCGGCCGTCACCCCTTAGGTATATAAGAGGCGGCTGGACTTCCCGTGCAAGGAAAAGGCTTGGATTCACGTTCAAAACCCTAGTCAAATTCGGATTGGTTTTGTCCGAACTTTCCAAAACTGTTCGGTTTAAACTCGCTGCACCTTGCGGGTCTTTGTTGTGGTGGTAAACGATCTCGGATGGAAACGAGCCCAAAAGCAATCTTGACCGTTTCAACGAGACGAACAACTTTTATGTTGAACGTTTTTTGATCAGAGGTCATCTTGAGAGTTAAATCGGTCGCGCAAAACAGGCTATCCCTCGCGCTACCCATCAGACAGGGTGTCTGGTGGGGCGCGCCAGTTTTTGCCTCCTGACAGGGCTGTATTCCGATGGCTCTAACTTTTGCATACGAACTCAGATTGGAACGATTTTTATATCAAAATCGATCGTTTCGATGAGACGAAGACAATCCATGTAGATAAGTTTTCCATTTGTGGTCGTGTTGGGGGCTTAATCAGCCAAACTGTAATCTGAATATAAGATCTTAGTACTTTGAGCATAGTTTCGGTCTTCGAGATGAAATCGGACTGCGATGACCCAAACTTCAAAGATGTTCATATCGACAATACGGAACTCTTTCATGAAGATCACTTCTCCATTTGAGTCCATCATAAATAAGTTATTGACCGTGCCAAAATCTGGTGTCAACACATGCCCCCCTGTTTTTCGGCAAAGTTTGTGTGCCGAAAAATAACTTCCGCATAGCTTGTTCTAAGGACGATGTCAACACTCCATCGGCCATTTTGCATGTTCTTAGGACGACAAGCATATATCGGCCATTGCTTGTTTGAACCTCTTGATGCAAACTTGGGTGAAAACTTCTCAGCTTCTATAGCAATCCGGTGATAAGGTTCCATAGATCAAAACCATCCTCCGAACCATATTGTTCACCCTTTCACTAGGATTTTGCAGATAATCAAGAATGAACTTCCTCCAATCCTTACTTCTCCTGCATAAAAGTTTCATTAGTGGCCGAAGCGGTGGGCTTCGATTCAGCCTTACCTATGTTGACAAGACCTAGCATCGGCTATTGATAGAAATGCAATACACCATGGTTAACATAGTAGCCGGACGCTTGCTGTGCCAACTCTTTCGAATTGTCATGCCTAGATATATGAACAATTTTAAAGCAACCCAAGGTAAATTTTGCATCTAGACATACCTCAAGATAAACTACAAGTGATTCGTCAAAACATTGATAAACCCTAGATATTTGTTGCACTACTCATAACGAATCACCGAAAGCCTCAGTATGTATAACACCTATAGCAAGGCAAAGCTCTGATCCGAATGACAATGCATATTCGGCTTTGATCATTGTGCAAAAATATTTTAAGCGGCATGAGGTCTGTTTTGATCTCCAATTGAACTAAGGACGATGTTAAGATACTACACCGGCCATGCTTTAACATATTCTTAGGGCGATAGATAAATATCGGCCGTTAACATGAGGTCCATGTAAAATTCACCCACCAAAGTATGTATAGCTGAAATAAACAAATAAAATAGGAATAAAATATTTCGGCCCCTTTGTATTAGCAACAATGTAACTAACCAAATGTATGGTAATTTGGTAATACCCTCTCATGATATAGAAAATTATGTTGCATCCATGGATCAAAATAAATCCATGGAGGGTAAATGATCATACCTAGGGATGAATTCCATGGCAAAGGCATCAACGGCATGGTTGAAGAAAATGGATTATGTGCTAACCGAAGATTTTGATGTTGTGATGCACACCTTCGGCTTAATTGTTTGTTGCTTTCATTATTTTCCTTCTTCATTTTTATTTTACTTGTTGCAACAGAAGTATGGACATCATTTTTGTCTTGATTGATCTTCTTGGGAACCCATGCCATGTTCTTATTTTTCAGCTCTTGTGCACTAAGATTTTGTAATTTCTTCTTTTGCCAATACGATAAGCCGAGTGAGCACCTCGACTGTGATTTTGTTTCAACCAATGGCAACTCTTTCTGGGCCTTGTGCACCCTCAACTTATTTTCTTCAGATTTGGCACTCTGATTTTTATCAATTGATTGCTTCACTTCTTTGCCTTTTGTAGCCAATGTCAACACTTTAATTGGCTCTTTGTTTTTTGAGATCAAATCTGAAGTAGCACACTTACGACCATCTCTTTTCACGCGGTAAACTTGCTTTACCATCTCTTTCTTCTTCCTTGAGCTCTGGACCGATTCCTTATGATTGAAACGGTCTTTGATATGTGATTGTTCAAATGTTGATCTTCTTGGAGCTGCATAGTATTGGTGAGATGGTCTAGAATAAGATGGAGAATGTGCCCTTGTATCATACCTGTCCCATGATGAATATGTATCTATATGAGCATAGGGAGGCATCCATGGCATTGGCATTGGCGGCCCAAAATAAGGATATGAATATGTTGCATTAAAATTATCACTTTGCCAATACCAATCCTCATATTTGCGCCTTGGGGGTGATCTTGGTTTCTTTGCATGATTTGGCCGATAAGCATTCTTCTCTTCACTCTTCTTTTGATATTTATCCAATAGTTCAGCAAAGGTGATTTTTGATCTCTTACACTTGCGCTTATTTTGGCCTTTGTTTTCTTTTGGTTTGCTTTCATCGATCATTAGATTTGCTTGATGCCCCCAGTCCTTGGCGTCTCCATTGTAGCTTCGATGGAACTCCCGCCCTCAAGATTATGCTTGTTATGCTCTTCAACAACTTCTTTACTTGAAAGCTTGATCCCATCACCTGCAGCTTTTACATTCTTTTTAAATGGATCGGCTTGAAGCAGCCGATGTAAAAACTTTTTGCCATCGGGACCAATTGGAATAGACTGGTCATCTCTTGGTGTTTCAACAAACTTCAATTGTCCTTTTTCAATGGCCGATTTAAGTATTTGACGAAACATGTTGCAATCCTCAAAATTATGCTTGGACGAATCATGCAAGTTACAATACATTCGTCCTTGGATTGATGGCTTAACATGGTGATCAAGAATTGTAATGTAATTATTTTTCAGCAACAAATCAAATATTTTATCACACATGCTTGAATTGAAAGTATACTTCTTGTATCCTAGCCGATCTTGTTGTTTGAACGGATTTGGAGATAAGCAAACGAATGGCTCAGATTTGGAATCTCCCCATTCGGCCATGCATTGTGTTTTCCACTCTATCTCCGATGTCTTTGGATATGATATTATATTAGCATCGGTTTGCTCAATAGAATTTAACCTTGTCTTTAAATTTCTGAAATGAAGATATTTAGAACATACATGTCTCAGTTGAGACCAAGTGTAAGCCAAGTAAGAAATAAGCAAAGCTACCCAACTAGATATGAACTTTAGAGAAAGCAACGGGAAAAGCTTTGGCTGTAACAGTAAGTCATTATTGGTCTTTATAAATGGTGCAATGGGTTGACCGATATATTCCATAACAATTTTACTGCTAACAAGTAAATTACCCTTCCTCATTGGTCTTTCAAAATTACTTATGAGAATATTTCTTATAGATGCATCAATAATGAAGTTGCGACCAAATCTGAAAATAGGTAAATTACTCGCTATGCATACCTCTTCAAATATGTTGGGAGAGCATGATAGTGGTGCCATTTGAAGAACAACTTGCTCCGTCTTTGGATGGCTCCCCAACACCTTGTCATCATCTTTTTCTTGAATCCGTGCATCATTGCTTTGAAGATTTTTGTCGGCCGAACTTTGTTCGGCTACTTGTTCTTGTCCTTGAAGATTGTCAATTTCTACGGCACGGAACTCATAGGGCAGGAAGTAGGTTCCATTAACTTCAGAAAAATCAAGCACCATTGTTTTCCTATGCTTGCCATGCCCTTTCTCAATAATGCTTGCCTCGTTGGATTTGATGGATTCAGAATATATACTACCTGATTCAGCTTTTTCAACCGAAGCACTTTCATGTTCCGAATCATCCTTCTTTTCATTGATAGTACCAATTGGCAATGCTTCTTTTATCTGAGCCAATTCTTTTTCTATTTGCTTCTGACGGCGAGCGGCAAAATTAGCTTTAATCTTTTTCTCAATTTCAGCCCACTCCGGATATGATTGCCCCCCAATGCTTTTAGATTCTTTCGGCAATGACACACGGGTGTTGCCGAAATTTTGCAATTGTGTAGGGGGTGTATAATATGATGTAGTACTAGGTGAAGGCATATGCAGTGTTGTAAGACCATACTTTTGCTCGCCAATTCTATCAATTGGCAAAGATTCATCTTCTTTCAAAACTCTAGCTTTTATTGCGGCATAATCAGGAAATAGCCCCTTTTCATGTTGTTCAAGGCAAAGAGCACTAATTATCTTATTTTGGGCTAAACTCTTCAATGCAGCCACCACTACCTCATCTTCTACAATGTTGGGCACAACCGTTCCTGTAAAATTTACATTCATTCGGCTATAACCAGGAAGGTGTGAAGCCAAATTATGAGCATCTACAGTTGTGTATGGTGCCGAAGAATTACTAACATGAGGTGTAGCATATGACGGTTGAGAGTAACTGGCCAAATAGCCATTAGTAGGCTGGCCAATTCTCTCATTCATCGGCATGGTTGGATTACTATATTGCACATTAGCTGCCGATGAATAAAAGGGTGAAACACTTTCTTGTATGGCATTGGAAATTCTAAATTGGGGTGTTTCAAATTGATTAATTGAACTCATCATGTTGCTCATCGGCATATGAATTTGTGGGGTTGCCGATGCATGGGAGTTGGGATACATATGTTGCATGTTGGTAAATTTATAAGAATTTGAAACATGAAGATTGTTTTGCATCGGCCCTTGCACATAATTAGATGCATGATTGATAAAACTAGGGCTAGCCGATACATTATGCTCAATAGGTGATCCAGCAACAACATATGGATTATTTGCATCTACAAAGGGGAATTGGGTATTCATATTACCTTTGTAGATTGCAGCAACTTGATGACGGTCTCTCCGTAGCAAGAACGGGATGGAGACCGTTCAAAGCTTCGTCCCCAGCGGAGTCGCCAAAAAGTGTGTTGACGCTGGAACGCGTCACACGAACACGTCGATGTGTACCCGCGGCGCCGAGGGAGATGCTCCGCAACTCACACCGCGGGAGGCCGACTTCCAGCGTGATACGCAAGACAGCAAGCCGGCAGTTTTGGGACCAGACGCCCCGCTCGCCCGGGAGGGACCCCGTCAGGGCTCGCGGCGACGATTGGCTGCTCGAGGTTGGTCTTAGCGCCCTAGAGCCTCGTGGATTCGCAGCCTCCAATCTTGAAGAACGACGAAGAACGAGAAGAAAGATACAAGGGGAGAGATAAAAGTAGATGAACACGGAAAAGTAGTAGATTGATTGATCGATTGTGTGTTGTTCAATCGGCCGTCACCCCTTAGGTATATAAGAGGCGGCTGGACTTCCCATGCAAGGAAAAGGCTTGGACTCACGTTCAAAACCCCAGTCAAATTCGGATTGGTTTTGTCTGAACTTTGCAAAACTGTTCGGTTTAAACTGGCTGCACCTTGCGGGTCTTTGTTGTGGTGGTAAACGATCTCGGATGGAAACGAGCCCAAAAGCAATCTTGACCATTTCGACGAGACGAACAACTTTTATGTTGAACGTTTTTTGATCAGAGGTCACCTTGAGGGTTAAATCGGTCCCGCAAAACAGGCTATCCCTCGCGCTACCCATCAGACAGGGTGTCTGGTGGGGCGCGCCAGTTTTTGCCTCCTGACAGGGCTGTATTCCGATGGCTCTAACTTTTGCATACGAACTCGTATTGGAACGATTTTTATATCAAAATCGATCGTTTCGACGAGACGAAGACAACCCGTGTAGATAAGTTTTCCATTTGTGGTCGTGTTGGGGGCTTAATCAGCCAAACTGTAATCTGAATATAAGATCTTAGTACTTTGAGCATAGTTTTGGTCTTCGAGATGAAATCGGACTGTGATGATCCAAACTTCAAAGATGTTCATATCAACAATACGGAACTCTTTCATGAAGATCATTTCTCCATTTGAGGCCATCTTAAATAAGTTATTGACCGTGCCAAAATCTGGTGTCAACACCTGCGAAAGTGATGTGGTATGCTCCTATAATACCACGGTTGAAACGTCTGTTCAGAAACGGAGAGCATGCCAAGTTGATGCGATGGCACAGTGAGGACCATAAGAAAGACGGGAAGTTGAGAGCACCCGCTGACGGGTCGCAGTGGAGAAAAATCGAGAGAAATTACTGGGATGAGTTTGCAAGTGAGCCAAGAAAAGTATGGTTTGCTTTAAGCGCGGATGGTATTAATCCTTTCGGGGAGCAGAGCAGCAATCACAGCACCTGGCCCGTGACTCTATGTATGTATAACCTTCCTCCTTGGATGTGCATGAAGCGGAATTTCATTATGATGCCAGTTCTCATCCAAGGCCCTAAGCAACCCGACAACGACATTGATGTGTACCTAAGGCCATTAGTTGAAGAACTTTTACAGCTGTGGAATGGAAACGGTGTACGTACGTGGGATGAGCACAAATAGGAGGAATTTAACCTAAAGGTGTTGCTGCTTGTGACCATCAACGATTGGCCCGCTCTCAGTAACCTTTCAGGACAGACAAACAAGGGATACCACGCATGCACGCACTGTTTACTTGACACCGATAGTATATACCTGGCAAGCTGCAGGAAGAATGTGTACCTGGGTCATCGTCGATTTCTTCCGACCAACCATCAATGTCGAAAGAAAGGCAAGCATTTCAAAGGTGAGGCAGATCACCGGAAGAAGCCCGCCATGCGTACCGGTGATCACGTACTTGCTATGGTCAATGATTTACACATAATCTTTGGGAAGGGTCCCGGCGGACTAGCTGTTCCGAGTGACGCTGGGGGACATGCACCCATGTGGAAGAAGAAATCTATATTTTGGGACCTACCCTACTGGAAAGACCTAGAGGTCCGCTCTTCGATCGACGTGATGCACATGATGAAGAACCTTTGCGTGAACCTGCTAGGCTTCTTGGGCGTGTATGGGAAGACAAAAGATACAGCTGAGGCACGGGAGGACCTGCAACGTTTGCACGAAAAAGACGGCATGCCTCCAAAGCAGTATGAAGGTCCTTCCAGCTATGCTCTTACCAAAGAAGAGAAGGAAATCTTCTTTGAATGCCTGCTTAGTATGAAGGTCCCGACTGGCTTCTCGTCGAATATAAAAGGAATAATAAATATGGCAGAGAAAAAGTTTCAGAACCTAAAGTCTCATGACTGCCACGTGATTATGACGCAACTGCTTCCGGTTGCATTGAGGGGGCTTCTACCAGAAAACGTCCGATTAGCCATTGTGAAGCTATGTGCATTCCTCAATGCAATCTCTCAGAAGGTGATCGATCCAGAAATCATACCAAGGCTAAGGAGTGATGTGGTGCAATGTCTTGTCAGTTTCGAGCTGGTGTTCCCACCATCCTTCTTCAATATCATGACACACGTCCTAGTTCATCTAGTTGACAAGATTGTCATTCTGGGCCCCGTATTTCTACACAATATGTACCCCTTCGAGTGGTTCATGGGAGTCCTAAAGAAATATGTCCGTAACCACGCTAGGCCAGAAGGAAGCATCTCCATGGGCCATCAAATAGAGGATGTCATCGGGTTTTGTGTTGACTTCATTCTTGGCCTTAAGAAGATAGGTCTCCTTAAATCGCGATATGAGGGGAGACTGACTGGAAAAGGCACGCTTGGAAGGGACTCAATAATATGCAGGGACGGATATTCTTGGTCTCAAGCACACTACACAGTTCTACAGAACTCTACCTTGGTGACCCCGTATATCGATGAACACAAGAACAGTCTGCGCTCCAAACACCCGGAGCAGTGCGACGACTTGATTACATGTGAACACATCAGGACTTTCAGCAGTTGGTTGGAAGCACATATCAGAGGTGACAACACTGTTTGTGATGAGCTGTACTTGTTGTCCAGGGGACCATCTTTGACTGTATTGATTTGGAAAGGATACGAGATAAATGGGAATACATTTTACACGATTGACCAAGATCAAAAGAGCACCAACCAAAACAGCGGTGTCCGCTTTGATGCAACAACCGAGAGGGGAAAGGACACATATTATGGTTACGTAGTGGACATATGGGAACTTGACTACGGACATGATTTTAAGGTCCCTTTGTTTAAGTGAAAATGGGTCAATCTGTCAGGAGGCGGGGTACAGGTAGACCCACAGTACGGAATGACAACAGTGGATCTGAAAAATCTTGGGTACACTGACGAACCGTTCGTCCTAGCCAATGATGTGGCACATGTTATCTATGTGAAGGACATGTCTACCAGACCGAGAAAGAGAAAAGATAAGGAAGCGAATACATCATACGATGAGCCAAAGCGCCACATAGTTCTTTCAGGAAAAAGGGACATCGTGGGAGTGGAGGACAAGACAGACATGTCTGAAGATTATGAAAAGTTTCATGAAATTCCTCCCTTTAAAGTCAAGGCTGACCCCAGCATCCTGATAAACGATGAAGATTATCCATGGTTACGGCGCAATAAGCAAATGACACAAGCGAAGAAAAAGTGAAGACTTTCTCCCGCAACTATTATGATGATACCATGCCAACTTTGTAACTGACGAGTATGATACCATTGTCCGTTTTGTACATGCACATGCTATGTGTGGGTCAATTTATGATACCATGGCAACTTTCAACTTTTTCAGAGTTCATTTGAAATGCTTTAATGTCTTATGGTTCGGCCCTCGTAATAATTAAAAATAGAAACAATAAGTATTTTGTTGTAAGTAGAAACAAAATAAAATAAATAAAACAAGAAAGAAAACAAAAAAAACAAAAAAAGTGTTTTCAAATTTGAAAAGTAATGGCACTAACAGAAAGTTTATAATTTTCCTAAAACTAAAAGCAAAAAGAATTAAAAAATAAAGCAAAAAACAAAAGAAAATAAATAATGCAGAAAACAAAACAAAAAAAGGAAAAAATAAAATAAAAATAGCAACAATAAGTAAAGAAAAAAATGCCTCCTAGTGGGCCCCCACGGCCTGAATACGACATGAAACCCTACTATGGGCCAGGATTCAGGCCCGCGGTAAGCCCAGTAGGCCCACCAGGCAAAGTTTAGCAAGTAGGCCCGAAAGCCTGCGGTCGAGAGGAGTTCCAGAGGGGTGCGGCAGTGGGGCTTATAAACCACTGCGCGCCCCTCTCAACTAGCGAGGTGGGACTAAACTTTGGCCCCGACACGGGCAGCACAGGGACCTTTGGTCCCGGTTGGTGGCACCAACTGGGACTAAAAGGGGGGGGGGCATTGGTCCCGGTTGGTGCCACCAACCGGTACCAAAGGTCGCCGCTTCCCGCCCTTTGGGCTGCCGAAAAAGAGGCCTTTGGTCCCGGTTGATGGCACGAACCGGGACTAAAGGGGGCATTGGTCCCGGTTGGTGCCACGAACCGGGACCAATGCTCTTGCTATATATACAGGACTTAGCAGTTTTCGCCAAAACCCATCTCTTTCTTCTCGCCCCGACGCCTCTGCTCCTCGTTGCCGTCGCCGCCGAGCCCTGCCCCGACGCCGTCAGGCTGGTCCAGCTCGCCGTCGCCGCCGCCGAGCCACTGCCCCGACACCGTCGCCGCGCCCGCCGCCCCTGCCGGCCCCGACACCATCGTCATCGCCGCGCGCGCCACCGGCCGTTCCCCGACCCCGTCGCCGTCGTCGCGCGCGCCGCCCCTTCCCCGACCCCGTCGCCGTCTCCGCGCGCGCCGCCCCTTCCCCGACCCCATCGCCGTCGCCGCGCGCACCGCCCCTTCCCCAACCCCATCGCCATCGCCCCGACCACACGCCGCCGCCTTCGGTCCGGCCGCCGGCGCCCTTCCCTCTTTTTTTATATATGCAAAAATTTATTCATATATGCAAGTATATGTGTATTTTTTTTCATAAGTGTATTTTTTTTGTTCATTGCATTTTTTTCATATATATAATGTATATATGTATGTGGTAGCTATATATATATGATGAATGGATGTGGCTATATATATGTATGTATGAATATAATGTTCATAGCATTTTTTTGTTTATATATGTTTTTTCATATATTTATTAATTTTATATTTAGGTTGTTAGTAGATATCGATTTTAGGTTAGTGCATTTTAGGTTAGTGTAGAGGAGAAAGTAAAATAAGGAAAAGGAAGAAAAGAGGAAGAAGGAAGAAGGAAGAAGAAGAAGAAAAAGAATGAGAGGAAAAAGGAAAATAAGAAGAGGAAGAAAGGAGAAAAAGAGGACAGGAAGAAGAGGAGAAATAAATAAGAAGAGGAAAAAAGAAGAAAAAGAAGAGGAGAAGAAGAAAGGAATAGAGGAGAAAGAAGAAAAAATAGAAGAAAAAAAATTCTATTGTGTGTTCCATTTGAGGAGTTTATCCTCTAGATAACTTCGACATGAGGGGCGGTCGACATATATACCCCCTCTCGACCGTGATAACTTATACAACTGCAGCACCCCCTCGGCCCTCTCGCTCGACCAAAACTCTCGAGGACACCCAAACCCTAGAGAGAAAACGATGTTGGTCTCCTACCCCCTCCCGCCGCGCCCCTACCCGACAAATTAACTCTCTCGAGGCCACCCAAATTTATCAAGTTAAAAGAGCATTGTCGTCGAGGCCACCCCAAACCCTTGAAGCATTGTGTCGAGGTGAACCCAAACCCTAGAGAAGCAGCGTCGAGGCCACTAACATGATTCCTTATTGTGATTAGCTAGCTAGTTCTATGTTTGCCCACTAATATATATATATATATATATATATATATATATATATATATATATATATATCCATCTGTACCATGTTTGAATAATAATTGACATGTTGTAAATATTTGCAGAAACTATGGAGCACTCCCGAGACGAAGAAACAGAAGCGATGTTGGGGGACATAATCGCACAAGGAAGTGATGAAGTTGCGTCATTTCTCAACGAGACCGATGGTCAGGAAGGACTGGGTGAAGAAGAGGTCTATGTTCATGATGGCTTCGACCCATTAATGCCGGTACAAGAAGAGGACTATGTTCATGATGGCTCCGGTGACACAATGGAGGTACAAGAAGGAGACCGTGCTGACTGCTCCGGTCACCGAACCGAGTCCGGCCAGGTATATATATATTAGTTAAGCCCGTGCTGACTGGTTAATTGATGCATCCATTGTTTTGGTATATGTACACATATTAATTACTCTCATCTTTATTCCTTATAATTTCTAGCCCTCCGGATCGAGCACAACTTCGGTAAGGAGACGAGGCCCGAAGAAAAAGTTGAGCTCGGATGAAAAGTTTGAGATCATAGAAATTGCGCCCGACGGCGAACCGATTGAACCCATCCGGACAAGGAAGGCATTTTCTGCTCAGTGCGGGGTTCTTATTAGGGACAAGATCCCGATCAGCATCCAGCAATGGTATAAGCCTGCTAAGGAGGAAGACCCTGAGGTGTCTTATGTTAATGATATGCAGAAAGAAGATCTTTGGACTGAGCTGAAGGCAAATTTCACCCTACCGCCAGAGGAGGAGGATCCGGAGAAGCCAGTTAAAGAGCAATTAATCAAGTCTTGTGCTCTTAAGAAGATGGCAACCCTAATGAGGAGGTGGAGGAAAGAGCTGAACCAGTTTGTCGAGAAAAAAAAGACACCAGAATTCATCGGCAAATATGAGAAGATCAAAGATCACTGGCCTGCATTTGTGGCCCACAAGACATCGGAAAAGAGTAAGAAGATGTCGGCGACAAACAAGCAAAATGCTGCGAAGAAGAAGCTTCACCATCGCACGGGGTCAGGTGGCTACCTCAAAGCCCGGCCTAAGTGGTCCAAGGCTGAGCATGATCTGCTTGAAAAAGGGATCGAACCAGAGATAATGCACTGGCCAGACCGTTGCCGGACTTGGTTCTTCGGGGCTGGCGGAACCTTGGACCCTATAACAGGGAAGTGTCAGTGGACGGATGAGCAACTGCAAACACCAGTCAAGAACCTTCGACACTATATCGATGCAGCGCAACAAGGGACGTTCCTTCCAAACAGGGAGAAGGACGAGATCACAATGGCCCTTGGGAATCCTGAGCACCCTGGACGGACACGAGGCCCGCCAGGCTCCATTCCGTGGAAGGTTGGTTTTCCGGACGCAGGGGGTTACAAAACCCACGAGAGGAGGAAGAAACTGGAGCAGGACCAAATGCAGGCGCTGCACGAAAGGGTAATGGGGCTAGAGGAACGAGAAGAGGTACGAGAAGCAGCAGATCGCAACAAACGACCTGCTGAAGCTTCCCCCGAAGCTACCCCGCCATCTCAGCGGAGAAGCAGCGTGGCTTCCACCGAGCTGCTTCAGCCGGAGCATGTCTTGACGGCTCCTGCCAGCTATCCCGTGGATGGTATCACGGAGTCTCAAAATTGCCACATTATGGCGCGATGGATGAATTTGAAGGTCAAGGCGGCTGTTGGCCAAGTTTACCCTAGTTGACCCGGCACAACTTATCACTGCCAGCCGATTCCAGAAGGATATGCTAAGGTGATGGTGGATGAAATAACGGAGGGATTTGAGGACCTCGTGCTTGAGCACCCTACCGGTGAAGGGGGGACTAGGCTGGGTTCTGCTCTGAAGACTCCATGCCTATGGCGGAAGGAGCTCATCAACCTTCCGAACTGGACGCCTGCGCCTCCTCCTCCTCCTCCGGCGAGTCAGGGCACTCCGCCTCCTCCACCGCCTCCTCCTCCGGTGAGTGACGATCAGGGCACGCGTGGCGGCATTCCGCCACCTTCTCCGGCGCGTGGCGGCACTCCGCCTCCTTCTCCGCCTGCGCTGGCGCTCTCGAGCAGCCAGCAGCCTCCTCCTTCTCCGCCTCGCCAGCAAGGGCGGAAGAGACCCGCCGCTGCCCCGGCTGCTCCGGCGCGTCGTACTCCTTCTCCTCCGCCTCGTAAGCAAGCATGAAAGAAGACAGACGCCGCAGCCGCTCCGTCTGCACCGGCGTCTAGCAGCACAACCAGAGGCGAGAGGCAATACAAATACGGTCCATCATCTCTCAAGCCTCTAGAGAAGTTACCGTACGAGAGGTCCGAGGAGGAAAACAATACGATTGTGCGGACCCACATGAAGGAGTTCTTTGAAGGGGTGAAAGCAAAGAGACATCCACCTCCGGAGGAGAAGGTAGATCCGGTGAAAGCAAAGCGCACTATCGATGCCCTGAGGAAACCACCAAAGTCTCTGCCGAGAACCAACTATGAGCGCATTACTGAACAGACATATCTCTAAGCCAAGCGGCCGGGAACTACTGTTAGTGATAAAAGGTTAAAAGAATGAGCAAAGGGGAAAAAATTGCCCAGCTCGGCGAACAAGCACAACAATCGTGCCCCCCGCTCAATGTGTCTAATGCTCCGGGGACGGTGGCCGGTTATGGCAATCTTGAAGATTACGCGCCTGACGATGCACTTCCTGATTTCATGGAGGTGGACGAACACAGATACGAGTACGGGAAGCCTCTCGTCAAAGTTGAAAAATCTCTGACAACAATGATGCAAAGATTCCATAGTTGGTACATGAAAACCTGTAGAGAGTCTGAGGGGAAGAACAGTTTGTATCTGAACATTAAAGAGGAGCACGACCTCATTTCAAATGATCTATTGTGTGTTCCATTTGAGGAGTTCTTCGCGTTCTTCAATCAAAAGGCCCTCGATAAATTAATGGTCTTTTGCTACTGCCAGTAAGTACTATTTCTGTCATTAAGTCTCTATATATAGCTCGGCTCTTTCATTGCATGTATTTATAATTAATTATCCTCAATATATTATGCAGATTGAAGATCGTCGAGTGCAAAAAACAAGAAATTTATGATATTGGGTTCATTAACACAAATATCATAGATGTATTTCTGGTTTAAAAGAACGTCAAAGAGGCCGAGGACAACTTGCTACAATCGTTGATCAAAAATCAAAACAAAGGTACCATACTCTTTCCTTACAACGACCCGTGAGTGTTACTGTCGTGTGCATATTCAGTTTCCCTTATTACTCGAGCGAGGTTATAGTAATGTAATTGATGAGTTATGCATGCGTGCGTAGGTACCACTATATTCTTCTGGAGATTAAGCTTGAGCGTGGACTGGTAACCGTCTTAGACTCGAGACGGAAAGATCTCGAAACCTATGCGGACATGACTGAAATGCTCAGCAAGTAATTTCAATCGATCATTATCGCAACATATCGGCAACTTTTTGTTCATTTCCTGATATCTCAAGTAATAATAATTATTTTCTTTGTCTTGCAGGGTTTGGAAACAGTTCACCGCAGAAGCTCCGGGACTGCCGAAGGAGCTGCGATATACATACCCGAAAGTAAGTACTACTGGCTAGCTAGTTGCGCGCATCTCCCGTTGATTCTGTAGCTATACTTTCATCAATGCCATTTATAATGCTTCATTATCAGTTTGATTGACCTCTATTTCTTGTAAAGTGCTTGTGGCAGGGGGAAGGGAATGATTTCTGTGGATACTACGTGTGTGAGTTCATCCACACCGTGACTTTGAAAAACAAGAGGGGCTACTCTAGAAGACAATATGAAGTGCGTAAGCAATAATATTCACAATTTCATTTTATTACACCATCATTTCTGTTGAGTTTCATTCATATATATGTATTAATTAACCCCCTTCTTCAAATTAGACGTGGCAGATGCGGGATGAACTCCTAGAACCAGATCGCATGAAAGCAATTCAAGAGGAATTGGCGGGATTCTTTCTTGAACACGTCATCAGTAAAGCCAGAGAATACCATGTGGAAATTGATTTCAAATGCTAGGGGTTTGTAATTAAGAGATCTTATACATATTGTACATGTATGTAGCCAGTAGCGTCGTATACATGATACGAAAACTTGTTGTTCGACCAATCTCTCGGAGAAGGAGAGGTCGATCGATCACTTCTCTCGGCATGCATGACGAACTTCTGTACTGAATGGTTCTCTCGATCACTTATGTATATATAGTACGTAGCATCGACCAAGCACGGACATAAGAGAGGACACTTCTCTCTATAAATTAGCTAGCTAACACAATATATGAAACACCTAAATTAACCCCCCAAAACCCCCAACCCCCCTCCTTTCAAAAAAGAACAAAAACCCCAGCCACTGGAATGCAGACGCGTGGATGCCTTTTGGTCCCGGTTGGAGCCACCAACCGGGACCAAAGGCCCCCTGACTGGGCTCGGCACACAGGGCCACGTGGAGGCACATTGGTCCCGGTTCGTGTTTGAACCGGGACTAATGGGTGGAGGTATTAGTAACGACCCATTAGTCCCGGTTCATGAACCAGGACTAAAGGCCCTTACGAACTGGGACTAATAGATGTTTTTCTACTAGTGAGTGGAAGGCAGAGAATGGTGTACCTGACAAAGGATTTGAGAAGATACTGAAAATATTGAAGAAGAAGCTTTCAAAGGATAACGAACTGCCCGACAGTACTTACACAACAAAGAAGGTTGTATGCCCTTTAGGATTGGAGGTGCAGAAGATACATGCATGCCCTAATGACTGCATCCTCTATCGCGGTGCGTACGAGGATTTGAACACATGCCCGGTATGCGGTGCATTGCGGTATAAGATCAGAGGAGATGACCCTGGTGATGTTGACGGCGAGCGCCCCAGGAAGAGGGTTCCTGCCAAGGTGATGTGGTATGCTCCTATAATACCACGGTTGAAATGTTTGTTCAGAAACAAAGAGCATGCCAAGTTGATATGATGGTACAAAGAGGACCGTAAGAAAGACGGGAAGTTGAGAGCACCCGCTGACGGGTCGCAGTGGAGAAAAATCGAGAGAAAGTACTGGGAGGACTTTGCAGGTGATGCAAGGAACGTATGGTTTGGTTTAAGCGCGGATGGCATTAATCCTTTTGGGGAGCAGAGCAGCAATCGCAGCACCTGGCCTGTGACTCTATGATCTATAACCTTCCTCGTTGGATGTGCATGAAGCAGAAGTTCATTATGATGCCAGTTCTCATCCAAGGCCCTAAGCAACCCGGCAACGACATTGATGTGTACCTAATGCCATTAGTTGAAGAACTTTCACAGCTGTGGAATGGAAACGGTGTACGTGTGTGGGATGAGCACAAACAGCAGGAATTTGACCTACATGCATTGTTGTTTGTAACCATGGATGATTGGCCTGCTCTCAGTAACCTTTTAGGACAGACAAACAAGGGATACCACGCATGCATGCACTATTTAGATGACACCGAAAGTATGTACCTGGGGCATCGTCGATTTCTGCCGACCAACCATCAATGTCGAAAGAAAGGCAAACATTTCAAAGGCGAGGCAGATCATCGGAAGAAGCCTGCCGTCCGTACCGGTGACCACATACTTGCTATGATAAATGATTTACATGTAATCTTTGCAAAGGGTCCCGGCGGACTATCTGTTCCGAATGACGCTGAC
The DNA here is from genome assembly GCA_963921465.1 of Triticum timopheevii. Lineage (NCBI taxonomy): Eukaryota > Viridiplantae > Streptophyta > Magnoliopsida > Poales > Poaceae > Triticum > Triticum timopheevii. The sequence continues at coordinate 376,930,958 of OY997270.1, forward strand.
GGACGCGCACCCATGTGGAAGAAGAAATCTATATTTTGGACCTACCCTACTGGAAAGACCTAGAGGTCCGCTCTTCAATCGACGTGATGCATGTGACGAAGAATCTTTGCGTGGACCTGCTAGGCTTCTTGGGCGTGTATGGGAAGACAAAAGATACGCCGGAGGCACGGGAGGACTAGCAACGTGTGCATGAAAAAGATGACATGCCTCCAAAGCAGTTTGAAGGTCCTGCCAGCTATGCTCTTACCAAAGAAGAGAAGAAAATCTTCTTTGAACGCCTGCTTAGTATGAAGGTCCCGTTTGGCTTCTTGTCGAATATAAAGGGAATAATAAATATGCCAGAGAAAATGTTCCAGAACCTTAAGTCTCATGACTGCCATGTGATTATGACGCAACTGCTTCCGGTTGCATTGAGGGGGCTTCTACCGGAAAATGTTCGATTAGCCATTGTGAAGCTATGTTCATTCCTCAATGCAATCTCTCAGAAGGTGATCAATCTAGAAATCCTATCAAGGTTAAGGAGTGATGTGGCGCAATGTCTTGTTAGTTTCGAGATGGTGTTGCCGCCATCCTTCTTCAGTATCATGACGCACGTCCTAGTTCATCTAATCGACGAGATTGTCATTCTAGGCCCTGTATTCCGACACAATATGTTCCCCTTTGAGAGGTTCATGGGAGTCCTAAAGAAATATGTCCATAACTGCGGTAGGCCAGAAGGAAGCATCTCCATGGGCCATCAAACAGAGGATGTCATTGGGTTTTGTGTTGACTTCATTCCTGACCTTAAGAAGACTGGTCCCCCTCAATCGCGGTATGAGGGGAGACTGAGTGGAAAAGGCACGCTATGAGGGGCCTCAATAATATGTAGGGACGGGCATTCTTGGTCTCAAGCACAGTACACAGTTCTACAGAATTCTACCTTGGTGACTGTCGGTGTCAAAACTGGTAGATCTCGGGTAGGGGGTTCCGAACTATGCGTCTAAGGATCGAAGGTAACAAGGAGGCAGGGAACACGATGTTTACCCAGGTTCGGGCCCTCTTAATGGAGGTAATACCCTACTTCCTACTTCCTTGACTTTGATGAGTATAGGGGTACAAGAGCTGATCTACCTCGAGATCATAATGGCTAAACCCTAGATGTCTAGCCTGTATGATTGTGATCGCCCCTAAGGACTAAACCCCCCGGTTTATATAGGCACCGGAGGGGACTAGGCTTGTACAAAGTCGGTTTACGGAGGAAGGAAAATACACATCTGGACGCCAAGCTTGCTGTCCATGCAAAGGAGAGTCCCATCCGGACACGGGAGAAGACCTTCTATCTCGTATCTTCACGGCCCATCACTCCGGCCCATGTCACATAGGCCGGTTCCCCGAGGACCCCACAATCCAGGACTCCCTCAGTAGTGCCTGAACCGGGTTTCAATGATGATTTATCCGGCGCACAGATTGTCTTCGGCATTGCAAGGCAGGTTCCTTCTCCGAATACTCCAATGAAGTCCTCCACACAAAATAGTTTTTTTTCAAAACTATGACATATTTTATAGCATTTCCGGAAACTATAGCATGATTTGGATTAAAATCAAAAGTAACAGCCCATCGGCCATGCGCTGGCCGAAATGGGACTTTTCGGCCGCCACTAGGCCGAAGTAGCCTTTTCGGCCTCCTCTTGGCCGAAATGGTGGGGACCTGGCCGAAAAGGTACTTTTTGATCAAATGTTGGCCGAAATAGACTTTTTGGTCAAGTTTAGGCCGAAAAGTCCTTTTTGGTCTCATGTAGGCCGAAGATGCATGGCTCATACATTAGGCTGAAATGTATTTTCCCGCCACCCATTTCCCGCCAACCCCTTCCCGCCATATGTTCCCGCCAACCCCTTCCCACCATATGTTCCCGCCACCCGTTTCCCGCCAACCCATTCCCGCCTTATGTTCCCGCCATACCGTAGTCATTCTTTCCCGCCATTTTCTCCTCTCTATCTATAAAACCCCCTTCAGGCGGAGGTGGATAAGCATTCCAGTTTAGTGTAGTCGAGATGTCCCATTATCCATTTGATCATAGTTTTCACCCTGGGATGAGCAGGACTCTTCTGAGTCTAGTTACCGATTTCAGGATGGACAATAGGATAGTTCCATGGACGAACTCATCGGTAGTGACACCATAATGAATGAGTTGGCTCACCAATTATGTAGGTCTGGGTGGCCTGAAAGGACCTATGAGGAGGTATGTAAAGAACTTCTTAGGTTGCACGAAAGGTGGAAGAAGGTGGTGGTGCCGAAGAGTGAAACTTTCAGAAGGATTTCAGCAAATAATCCATCTTTATGGATTGAGGAGAGTGAGGACAAAGATGATATCTTCATGCCGCCGCTTACGGGTTCCGCATCGTCGAAGGGCAAGAGTTCTTCATCGTCCAAGGGCAAGAGTTCTGCATCCTCGAAGGGCAATAGTTCTGCATTGACGAATGGCAAAATGACCGCATTGTCGAAGGGCAAGAGGGCTGCATCAAGGGAGGATGACGATGATGACTTCATGTAGTATGTAAGATGTATTCCAGTTGTACCATTTCATTCAGATGTACTTGCATTATTAGTTTGTACTTTATTATTGTAGGGCATTATGTTCTATCTGAATTTCATTTTGTAGCATGTAAGATGTATTGCACAAGTTCAGCCGCACCATTTAATTTAGATGTATTTGTATCTTAATTATCTGTTGTAGTCTCTTTGGAAATGTAACTGGAATAAGAATGCGAATTAATACTAATATGTCTCTCGCATACATAAAACAACATATGTGTCCTGATCAGATAGAAGCAAGTGCGATAGTAACACATACATGAAGCATGTCTCATACATAACTACTGACTCACAGCTGTGAATAGTCTGAAACTAACATAGATAATGACGCATACATAGATAGATAAGCATATCACTGCGGAGGACGACGACGAGTCTGGGTCTTCCTCGGGCAAGGACCGGAAGGCAATAAGTGCTGAGGCGGTGGACGAGGCTCGCGATAACCACGACCATAGTTAACCTCATCTCTCACGGTCTGTGTCTCCTGTGTCGGTGGCGGTGGTGGAGTGTGAAACACTGTCTGCGAGAAGTCAAAAATGTTTGTAGCTTGGTCATCACCCTCGCCGTCGCCCTCAAAGTACGAAGCTCCACCACTAAGCATTGGTGACTGCACTGAATGCATGAACGGTTGTGACTGGTTGCCGCCTGTGGTAAAGTAAAACATGTAAAATTGATACAAATGCATGAACGAAGCACCACCACTAAGTATCAGTGACTGCTGAGAATGCAGGAACAATTAGTACACTATTGAAAAGAATGTAGTGAGTAGTGTTACCTAGTTCCATATGCTGATGCCAGTAAGCGCTCCCTAGCTGTGAAGGAGGTGGTTGATGCCAGGAAGAGCTCCCTGGCTGTGAAGGAGGTGGCTCATGCCAGGAAGAGCTCCCTGGCTGTGAAGGAGCTGGCTCATGCCAGGAAGAGCTTGTTGGCTGTGAAGGAGGTGGCTCATGCCAGGAAGAGCTCCCTGGCTGTGAAGGATGAGGTTCTACACGGTGCATAGAGGGTCGTGGTTCTGAACGGTGCACAGAGGGTCGTGGTTCTGAATGTTGTATAGAGGGACGTGGCGGACGATGTGCTGGAGGAGGAAGTGCAACATCCGAAGACCGTCTACATGTAACAGCTGCGTAAATCCCGCGTAGTTTGTCATCAAGACGCCTCAACCATGAGACGCTCTCCCGCGGTGGGATATTTTCTCCCCTCTGAAAGCGGTGCCTTAAGGCAGAAACCTCCTGTCGCGCCTGTATTGTCAAGTCACCCTGTACACAAAGAGTTAACCAATTATATCCTCGTTGTATGATATACACCACGAATAGATAACCAAGCGAATATGTCCAGGTTAACAAAAGACTTAACATATGAGAATCTAGGCACGTACCGCATGGTGTCTGCTTCCCACAACAGAGGCAGTTGGGTACATATCGCTGGTGAGAGGGGCTTCGATCTGATGAGGAGCAGCTGATGGAACCAAGTAGATCCTTGTTGTATGACGGTAACGCTGCAGATACAACCCGAACTTTTCCCAGTTAAAGGGATGAACCTCACCCCAGATATTTGTCGCAGCGGTAGTCCATTCGTCAATGTAAGGGGTAATTCTCTTAAGCCAATAAGCCATGGACTTGTTTCCTCCTAGGCGACTGTCCCTAAGATTGACATGCGCGGTACATGATTAGGTATATTATGAATGCAGAGCTGACAACTAAAATAGTATTAGTACTTACTTGTGCACGTGTTCTGGCAAGTGTGAAATATCTAGAATCTGAGGCTCTTGATATAGACCGAACTGTCTCATCACCCTATGAAGAGCCATCTCCTCAACCATCACATCGAACACCAACTTGGCCTTGGTCATCCAAAAGTGCCGATCTCTAGTGCAAAATCTAGAAATCCCAACTGGGTACCTCGATGATATAGCCCGAGGCGAGTATGGCTCCCAGATAACTTGATCCTCGTGCAAACTATCAAACTACACCATGAAGGACGGGTAGCATCCCCTAACCTGGCTATGCGCAAACTGTCTCTATGCATGACAACAAATAAGCATTAGTAATACTATTGAATGGCAAGAAGTAATTGAATTAATTGTTACTTAATATAAAAGTACCTCTCGCCGTGCCCAAACAGATCCCATAGTAGGCAAGTCGCCGATAGCAGGCACATAAGCCCCAGCTAAGTCCTCCAAACCAAAAGGTTTATCAACATAGACATAGGGTCGTCCAATAGGGAATCTCTCGTATGACCAGAGCTTCAACAATAATGGACATCCAACAAGACTAGATTTTCTAGACTTCAACAAGCAAGCTTTGCAGTACGTAGCCGCTAACACAGCAGAACCAGAACTCCTCTATAGAATATCCACAGGGCAACGTGCATCAGCTATCTCTCGTGCAATACCGATGAGTAGTGCATCGACAGTGGTCACGTGGTTCTCCGTAAACATCATCTTGCCGAACAGCCAAAAAATATATGCCTCTAGGGACCAGTGAATCTGTGCCTCCGACAACTGAACATCGGGATACCCTAACGAGACAATCTACATAGAAACATAATGATTGTATGAACCCCGGGCAACTAAAAGAAACATTTGTTTAAGTGGCCGTGATGGTTACCTGAAACTGGCTCAACCATCTAAAGAGAGGTCCGTGAGGATCGTTGTCTATGGCCCTAGCAGTCGGGACCGCAGCCAAAAAACGGGTCCGCATCGCTGCTTGCCAACCAGATTCTGCCTCTAAGGGACCTATGGCAGCACCGGCCAGAGGTAATCCCAACAAGTAAGACACATCCTGTAGAGTAGGCGCCATCTCTCCCCAGGAAAGTGAAACATATGTGTCTCTGGTCTCCATCTATCTACTAAGCAGGTAAGGAGTGACTTGTCATAAGAGAAACGTTTCACTTGCCTCTTGTGTAACTGCAATGGTTCACCTGCCTCATCTAAGTCCGGACCATCAATCCACTCATCCAATGTACCCTCAACCAGTCGTGCCAAGGGTAGAAGTCCAGCCCAACTTAACCTACAAAATAAAGAGATTGTTAGCGGCTATGAAAAGTATGTCAAACATAGTAAGTCATTATATGGACTCCATTAAATGCACACATACCTATCAACCCATGAATCGTGTATCATCCAGTTAGTCTTTGGGGTACGAGTGACCAACACGTCTAACTTGTTGCCCGCTTCCATAAGGGCGCCCCGGTGCTTTCTATCGATGTTACCATTAAGCAACGGATACGAAGACATATCTGCAATTCAAACAACAAATCTCAGGTGCAAATAAAACATAGACGACATATTACATATCAAAACATAGTCCTGGCATATTACAAATTAAAACATAGTCCTGACATATTACATATTAAAACATAGTCCTGACATATTACGAATTAAAACATAGTCCTGACATATTACATATTAAAACATAGTCCTGACATATTACAAATTAAAACATAGTCCTGACATATTACATACTAAAACCCACTACGACACATTATATAGCTTGTGAGTTATTTCTTCCTCGTCCGCCCCTTCGGCCTCGACTACCACGACCACGTCCGCCTCTTGCTCCTGTTGTCGCAGTCGTCGATGTGGAAGCACCCGTCGATGTGGAGGCACCATCTTTGTTCAGGTCAGGACAATATTTCATCCTATGCCCATAAGCCGCGCATAACAAATAGTGTCTCGTTGCTCCACCAGCTTCAGACTGGTCCATATCGTTCCTGATGCGACGGGTCTTTCGTCTTCCCCTACTTGTTCGCCGAAGGTCTGGATGCGGGATGTATACTCTCTCACCGTCGTTTACCTTGTTGAAATTGCCGATGACTCTAAACCCTGTCATCTTGCCTGTCCAGGTGCTGAGCACTGCCTCTTTTAAATAGTATGGGGACACGAAGGAGATAGCATCCAACTCAATCTGGCCACAGGCAGCCAACACATGAGAGCAAGGAAGGTGCAACAACTTCGGTTTGTTGCATGTACATCACACGTTGGATAAAATTGCGTTCCAATTGTTACCTCGCGTGTCTTCACCTCATGTCCAGAACCAAAACCATCGGTAGGAAGCTGAACCTCATACCTCCTTTCTTTATTCCCTATGAGTCTGACAGTGTGCTTCTTTGCTTTCTCTATCTTCTTTGCCATGTATTCCATGACACGGCTACAATAAGGTGTGTTCTGATTATCTTCAATATGCTTCTTTGCTAACTTGTGCCTTTCTTTGAAATATCTCAAAGTGCCATGGAATACAGCCTCCACAATAGCTGTGAGTGGCAATGCTCTATTCCCTCTCAGCACGAAGTTATACACCTCTGCAAGATTAGTTGTCATGTGGCCATACCTAGCTCCATGTGTGTCATGCAGCAAAGACCAATTCACTGGAGGCTCTTTCTCTATCCACTCAGAAAAATTCTTAATTGACCTTCCCTTCCTTCTCGTAGTATTAGGAGGGTCAATTGCTAGCAAGTCACGAAGACCTACTGGCTCCTCTAGCTCCGCGATGAGTGCTGGTAATTTAACCTGATCTTCTTCCATTTTCTTCCTCGCACGGACCTGCTTCTTAGTAAACTCATCTAGTTTTGACCAAATAAATCTGTAATTGCGCTGCTGGCTCTGCTTGCATAATATTTGAACAAGTTCATCAACTGCTTGTTCTTGAACTGTGATTAAAAATTAGCCCCAAGATGGCGCATGCACCACTGGCTCTGCAAGTCCCTCCAAGGTGTTGGTTCGTCAACTGTTGGATTACGTAGTGTCTTCACGGCCTTCAATATACCACCATGTCTGTCATGAATGACACACACGTTTGGTCGGTCCTTCACAATGGCAATTTTCACTTTTCGGAGGAACCATACCCCGCTGGGAAAGTTCTCACCCTCCACAAATGCCATGGCAAGTGGGATGATTTGATTGTTCCCGTCCACACCAATAGCAGTAAGGATTTTCCCTCTATACTGACTGATCAGGAATGTACCATCCACAAACATAACAGGAGGACAATGCCAGAAAGCTTCGATGCACATAGCGAACGAGAAGAACACGCGTTTCAACACCTTGAAATCTGGTATACTCAGCATCCTCATGTGTTGTATGTTCATGTAAGTGCCGGGATTCCTCTCCTTCAGTATGCCAAGGAGACGGACAACATTATCTTATGAGTCGAAGAACGTCCCAAACCTTTCCTCCATAGCCTTCTGCTTAGCCCTCCAAGCCTTCCCATAAGGAATGACATAATTCCATCGGACCTTCACTGCTGTCTGTATGTGTTTTGCTTCCATATCTTTCTTCTCTACTATCTCTGTATACATGAGTTGCGTAATGAGACTTGAAGTCAGGTTCGGATGCTTCACCAGCAGGTTCTTCCTCGCACAATTATGTGGGACAACAATGATGACAACCCAGTGGATGTCATACTTCGACACGTGCCCGTGCACCTTCCCAGGACAACCTGTTTCAACACATTTCACAACATAGTTTGTTGGACTTGATATGTGTGTCCGGAAAACCCTCTGTGTAGACATAGCCCACTTTATCACCGCATACTTCAATTTTTTCTTTGTATCAAACATAGCCCCTATTTGTACTTGGTTCAGATTATACTGCCATGGAGTCTCATGGCCATCGTTGACCGTAAGGCCGGTGGATATGTCCTGCTCCCATGCAGAAGGAATCGGTACATCAACTTCATCCTCAGAATTTTCAGAATCCAGTTCCTCCACCAATCCATCCTCGTCCTCTTCCTCCATCACCCTCTGCATTTCATCCATTTCCTCATCCCCATCAGCTAAACCAGAACCAGCTAATATTATTGATTGACTAATCTACCCAGTATCAGGACCACAAACATTGTGTGGCACGTAGTCCGACTCTTTCTCGGGTTGGCTTGCATCCACATCTTGTGGTTGTGACCCGGATAAAACAATGTCATTAGCCACTTCACTGCCCTGGCCGGGTTCATACCCATTGTGGAGTTGTACGGTGTTCTCCTCCTTCGGCACAGGTTGCACAAGTGCATATGGGTGGATTCTTCGGTCTCGGCAGCGTCTTAACAGGGACAACCAATGCTGGCTCCTATCTACCGACACCAACTCCCATTTGACACTTTTACAGGATTTGGTCCACAATGCATGAATACTGACAGAACATACTTCAGGATCCAGCCCGAAACTAGTTGTCAACCAGTACTTCAACTGTCTAATGTCCAGTCTGTCCGGGTCTGCTAGTGTCATGACGCCATTTTTAAACTCGCTAAGATCAACCCCCAACTCATTATATCGAACATTACCAGCGCCGTAGTAAACATTCAGATTTACTGATTCAGACATTTCCACCTGCCAGACATTGTCATCTTCTCATTAATCACAACGAATACTAATATTACCCGCTACACTAACTAAAATCCGCTAAAATGCCACCACATACAAATTAACACTAACACAATTTTTATTATCCGCTACACTAACACAATTATTATTATTCCGCTACACTAACACAATTATTACTCCGCTAAAATGCCACCACATACAAATTAACACTACAATTCGCAATATAATTTATCTACACTAACTAAACTATGCAACTCAGAGAAAATTTGTGAGGACATGATTATACCTTAGCTTAGGTGCTTGCACCACCAAACAACGACAACACCACCCGTCGCCCCCTCGACGACCGAAGGTTCAACTCCAGTCACCCCCAAGCCACACCTCATCCTCCACAGCTACTGCTCCCCCACAACTCCTGCTCCTCCTCATCAACACCTCCTGCACAACCGCACCTCCTCCTCCCCACCATGGCTACTCCTCCCCAAATGCACAGAAAACTATCCCATAGCAAAAAAAAACACCATAGGCCGTTTGGGATTGCTACGATCTACCGATTCTGTGGCATCGATGTGAAAATGGGTGGCAAACAGAGGAGATCAGCTAGGGGTGGTGAGATACAGAGAAGAAACGAGAGAGAGAAAGAAGAATAGAGGCGAACAGGCGAGAGGAAGGAGACGCCGTGCAGGGCCTTATCCGATACTTTTCGGTCGATGGGAGGCCGAAAAGGCTCTTCGGCCGCTGCCTGGCCGAAAAGGCCCACTTCGGTCGCCGCGAGGCCGAAGCTACTATTTTCAGCCCGGCCTCCACCGGCGCCCGGTTTTCGGCCCAGCTATGCATGTCTTCGGTCAAGCGCGGGCCGAAAAGCCCACTTCGGCCAAACTGTGACCGAAAAGTGCCTCTTCGGCCAACTCCTGGCCGATAGGCTGCTACTTTTGGTTTTTTTTCGTTACGTGCTATAGTTTCCAAAAATGCTATATAATATATCATAGGTTTGAAAAAAAATCCACAAAATAGCTGTATCTAGCTCTGTTAAATAATTACAGCCTTAAGTTGTAAGGGAAAAATAGTTGAAACGAAGTAAGCCACGTCCATAGGCGATTTTTCCGGCGAGGCGTCATGTCCTGGCCTTGTTATTATGCTGAACCGTTTCACAACCTTTGCTTCATGTTTCGAGGCACGGTCATAAGCATATCTTGTCAAAACAGGGATCGTGTCCCCTTATCATGGGATTCTCATCAATAGGGGTTTGGGTAATCCAACCGTGCTGTTCACACGTCCCCTTAGGAACAGTGAGATTTAAGGCTTATGAGGGGGCGCTTGATATTCACTGCCTCTATGACATAAGGATCCGTCTTTTTACCCCACGCCTTCTTCCTCCTCAGCCCATTCGCCATTCGAGCTCCAGCGCCCAAGTCCCAATCTTTTCTATTGCCACCAAACACCTCAGCCATGTCCGGATCTGGAGCGCAGGGCAAGTGGATGGCTTCCTCCGTTATAGAGGAGAACATCAAGGAGCTCCGGTAAGCTGGGTACCTGGCCACGGATATAATCCACCGGCTCCCTACCAAAAAGAAGATCATTCCCACTCCAAAGCCTAATGAGAGGGTAGTGTTCATCCCCCATTTCCTTCGCGGACTAGGGTTTCCCCTTCATCCTTTCGTCCACGGTCTTATGCTTTATTATGGGTTAGACTTTCATGATCCAGCCCCAAATTCCTTCCTCAACCTTTCGGCGTCGTGTGTGAGGCATTCCTCCGCGTCCCTCCCCACTTAGGCCTATGGCTCAAGGTCTTCAATGTGAAGCTGAGGGTGGTCAAAGGCCAACACGCGGAGTGGGGCAGCGCCATGGTGAGCAAACTCCCCAACGTCACCTAGCCAAAGGGGACCTTTATGGAATCCATCAAGGGATGGCGGCAGGGGTGGTTCTATAGCACGGAACCCCGCGATACCACATGGGCCGCCACTCCCGAGTTCAAGTCCGGCCCCCCGATGCAGCTTACGTCCCGGCTCAATAAGGGCCTAGATTGGAAGTCGCCTGACATGGTGACGATGCTAGAGAGCCGCGCCAAGGGCATGATAAACAAGAACACCAGCCTTGCCAGTGTGATCCAGGTGATGCTTTTTCGCCGGATTCTCCCTTGTCAGCACCGGACTCAACATATGTGGGAATTCGACCGGCCGGTCCTCGGACCCTTGTCACGCCCAATATGCGACCCTATCCAAAAGGAACTCAAAGGTCCCACCAAGGATAGACCCACATATTGGAACGCTTTTGCATGGTGGATATCATTACATCAACATCACATAATAGATGGGGATACATACATAAGGCATCCAATGCCACACGGATACAACCATACATCATCCATAAGATCAACATCCGACTACGGATGAAACACAAACAGAAGCTCAAACAATATCCACCCTGCTAGCCCAGGCTGCCGACCTGGAACCTATCCCCTGATCGAAGAAGAAGCAGAAGAAGAACTCAACGCACGCAAGCATCGCTCTCGCGTCAAGATCATCGCACAACCTGTACCTGCAACTGTTGTTGTAGTAATCTATGAGCCACGAGGACTCAGCAATCCCATTACCATGGGTATCAAGACTAGCAAAGCTTAATGGGTAAGGAAGGGGTAAAGTGGTGAGGTTGCAGCAACGCCTAAGCAAGTATGGTGGCTAACATACGCAAATGAGAGCGAGAAGAGGAGCAAAGGAACGGTCGTCAACTAGTAATGATCAAGAGGTGATCCTGAACTCCTACTTACGTCAAACATAACCCAAGAAACCGTGTTCACTTCCCGGACTCCGCCGAGAAGAGACCATCACGGCTACACACGCGGTTGATGCGTTTTAATTCGGATCTGGTGTCAAGTTATCTACAACCGGACATTAACAAATTCCCATCTGCCACATAACCGCGGGCACGGCTCTCAAAAGTTTATACCCTGCAGGGGTGTCCCAACTTAGCCCGTGATAAGCTCTCGCGATCAACGAAGGATATACCTTCTCCCAGGAAGACCCGATCAGTCTCGGAATCCCGGTTTACAAGACATTTCGATAATGGTAAAACAAGACCAGCAAAGCCGCCCGATGCGCCGACAATCCCAATAGGAGCTGCACATATCTCGTTCTCAAGGCAACACCGGATGAGACTAGCTACGATTAAAACTAGACTTCGAGTTTCCCCGAGGTGGCCCCGCAGGCAGCTCAGTTCGGACCAACACTTAGACAAGCACTGGCCCGGGGGGGGGGGCTAAAATAAAGATGACCCTTGGGTTGGCCGACCCAAGGGAAGGGTATAGGTGGTGGTGAGGCAAATGGTAAAACCAAGGTTGGGCCTTGCTGGACAAGTTTTATTCAAAGCGAACTGTCAGGGGGGTCCCATAAATCACCCGACCGCGTTAGGAATGCAAAATCCGGGAACATAACACCGGTATGACGGAAACTAGGGCGGCAAGAGTGGAACAAAACACCAGGCAAAAGGCCGAGTCTTCCACCCTTTACCAAATATATAGATGCATTAATAATATAAGAGATATTGTGATATCCCAACCAAAATCCTGTCCACCATGGAGCAATCTTCAACTTCACCTGCAACTAGCAACGCTATAAGAGGGGCTGAGCAAAGCGGTAACATAGCCAAACAACGGTTTGCTAGGAATGGTGTCAAAGGTTAGAGGTTCATGGCAATTTGGGGAGGCTTGAAGAACAAGTGATAGGTAACGCAGCATAGCGATAGAACGAAGCAACTAGCATAGCAATGATAGTAGTGAGATCCAGGGTAGCGGTCATCTTGCCTGAAATCCCGCAAGGAAGAAGAATGAGTCCATGAAGAAGATGAAGCAACGAAGACGAACCAAGCGTAGACGAACGAATCCTCACGATCGCAACGAAACGGGAACTATCGAGAAGAAGCACACAACATAGTAAACACACCAAACATGAACAAGACATGATTCACAACAAGCATGATGCATGACAAAGCTATATGAGGCTACTCATGGCAAGAGAAGATGCAAACGAGAGCAACACGTCAAGACAAGTTTAAATGAGGCCGGAAACAACATATAACAATTCCGGTAAGTCCTCATATGCAAATTTCGAAATTGGGTCCAGATCTGAATAAACCTTATGTTCAAGTTGTTAAACAGCAAGTTAAGATGCACCAAGATGATCTACACGAAATTCTAGTCAAGTTACATATAAAGTTCATTAGATTTGGAGCTACGGCCTAGAAGATATGAGCAAAACAAGTTAAACATGGCATTGATGCAAAATGCATACAAACATCGAGCAAACACCCCAAAACATGGATGCAACATGATAATATGAAACTACATGCAAAATCAAGCAAGTTTCATATAGAGCACACTCAAAACGGAGCAACGGTGCAACACATACACTCTATACAAGTCATAACAACAATCTGTCCAAAACAGCAACTAGGCATATTGCAAGCATCAAAACAATATGCTACAGCACCCCAACATAAGAACAAAAGGCATGGGCATGAAGTACAGGTAAAGCATAACAAAACATGAACACTGAGCTAACTCCAGAAACAACTAGAACATGCTCGAAAAGACATGGTAAGATTGCAAATAATAACAGTTTCAGGCTTAGCAGAAATAACATCAGGTTGCAATGTTCAGAGCTATCAAACAACATGTTACAGAAACTTATCATGGCAAACAAAGGCATGGCAAGAATCTACTAATTGCATATATCAAAATACCCTTACTGACCATGAGCCAAAAAGGATCAGAAGATATGATGGCACCCATGTAAACATAGCAAGTTATATGACAGATTCATACATGGCAGGAACAACAATAAGTAGGCATGTTGGTGAGCTTGAACCACTCACCACAGAGCAATACATGGCATGGCAAGGCAACCAACAGTAAGAAGACATGTTTATGAAGCTAAGCATCGCAAGAGCAAGTTCATAGGGTGCATGGATCACTAGCAAATAATCATGGAAACATTGAACTTAATGTTAACAGGCTGACAGCAACATTATTTAGCTACTTTGGAGCAAGTTTATGACATGTTTCAGTAGGCTATAAATGCAACCAGGGGCATGAATGAATAGAGAAAGACATGTATAACAACTCATCCTTAGTGAACATCTCCAGAATAATGCACGAAATGACTTGTAGCAGCAAGTTTACATAGCAACAAAATATAACAGAATCTGTCAGGAAAACAGCAACAGCAAGTGCCCTACTTAACAAGTTCGATGCACTCATTACACAACTCACAAAAATACATGGATGGCACCCCTGGAAAGATGGCATGGCATAGATCAAAACACATGTAGACATCAACCCCATAGGATGCACACATCAAACATGGCAAAAATGACAAATGAGCAAGTTATAACAGTTTCAGCAGATTAACATCAACATGCACTCTTCCAATAGCATTTCGGGCATCAAGATGAACTCAAATGAACATGATGCAATGGAACGAAATGAAGTACTCGTTGAGACAAACACTTTGACATATTACACGCATGAAACGGAGCTACGGATGCAGAGATACGGCAGGATGAACATGGCATGATAATGCTAAAATCTTCGGGACTTCGTGAAAAATTGGACCTCGGGGAGAAGTCAACGGGCGAGGCTCTCGCCGGAGTTCGTCGCCGGAGAAGGTCGACGGAGGCGGGGACGGGGTGCTCCCGGGCGGATCTCGCCGGATCCGACCGGAGGGAGGGGCGCGGTTGCCAGGGACGGAGCCGGGGCGGCGCGGGCGGCGCAGGAGCTCTTGGAGCGCGGGACGGAGGAGCGGGGCCGGCGGGCGGCCGGAGCGGCGCCGGTCGAGGGCGGCCGGGGCGCCAGGCGCCGGCGCCGGGCGGCGGATGATGGCGGAGATGGGGAGGCGATGGGGCGGTTCGGGCGGCCGGCGGCGGCGGTCGCCGGCGAGGCGCGCGAGGAGGTGGGCGGAGGACGCCGGCGGCGAGGCGGCAGAGGGCGGCGGCGGCCAGGTGCGCCGGCGGGAGGGCGTGGGCGAGCGGGCGCGCTGCGGGCCGGGCGGCGGCGGCGCACGGGCCCCGCGGGCCTGCAGCGGGCCGGCGGCGGGGTCGGGCGCGGGAGGCGACATAGCGCAGCGTGATTGGACGGGGGAGCGGGGCGGACGTGTCCGGCTGCAGCCGGACGGGTCCGGCGCCACGAGGGGAGCGGGGCTAGGGTTTGGTCCCGGGATTTGGACGTGGTGCACATATTTTTAGGTAGAGGGAGCTAGGAGAGTCCAAATGAGGAGCGGTTTTCGGCCACGCGATCATGATCGAACGAACGAGAGCAAGGAGGGGAGTTTGATGGGTTTTGGGCCACTTTGATGGGGTGTTGGGCTGCACACAAAAGAGGCCTTTGCGGTTACCCAGTTAACCGTTGGAGTATCAAACGACCTCCAAATGGCACGAAACTTGACAGGCGGTCTACCGGTACTATACCAAGGCCGCTTGGCAAACCTCGGGCCATTCCGAGAAAGTTGAACACCCGCACAAGAGAAGAGGCCCAAAGGGGACGCCGGATGACATAGGAGTGCCGGATTGCAAAACGGACAACGGGGAAAATGCTCGGATGCATGAGATGAACACGTATGCAAAATGAAATGCACATGACGACCTGATATGAAATGCAGATGATGACATGGCAAAGTGAACACGCAAGCAAATGACATGGCAAAGACGACGAATAACTGGCAGACACCTGGCGCATCGAATCCGGGGCATTACAACACTCCTCCACTAACAAGAGATCTCGTCCCGAGATCTTAGGACCGAGACGGAAGGGAAAAGGGATGAGGTGAAACAAAAACTCAAGAGAAGAAGTAAAGAATCGAGAGCACTCGAGAAGACGAGAGGAACGACGAGAATGACGAGAATCGCAAACTCACGAAATCAGATAGACTATGAAACCACTCATTCTAACCGGAGTGGTTAGAATGAGAAAATAAATGGATAAGACTGAAAGGATTTAGGCAGCACTCCGGCTGAAACATGGAGGAATGGAACACGATCTAGAGAGGATGGGATGACACTTGATGAACTCTTGAAGAATGAATTGAATCACGAAGAACCACCATAAGAACTCCGGTGACAAAGGATGATGAGATAGAAAGAAGGATGAAAGAATAAGATAAAAGTCTTGCGATGATTTAGATGGAGGTTCCGACGAAATGGCCGAGGAAATTAGAACTCCGGAAAAGAAAATATGAAAACACTTGGAACTAGAATTTATTCACCAAGAACAAACTCTGAAGGAAGGGATTACTCACTTAGATGAAATAAGAATAAGATTTATTGTATGCTTATCCTTCATAAAATTAAATTGATGACAAGCAATGGATTTTTCATACTACTTATTCTTCTTGAAAAGGATTAAGGAGAGAATAGCACAAAACTTGAGAAAGTCTTCATGAACCACCGATAGGATTGGAAAGATCGAATGAATTAATATGATAATCAAGGAAAAAGAATCTTGAATGGATTTAGATGCACAAGAATGAAGAGATGACGAGCTGATTAAAGAACACTTGAACGAAGCACCGGAAGAATATAGAGACGACCGAAGCTAAAAACTTAGAATGAAGAAATCTTCTGAAAAGATGGCCTCCGGATAATCGAGAGAGAAAGCAACTCCTGAAATGCTCCGGATGAATGAAAAGAATTTGCATGACTTGAAACAATTTGATAGGATAACATGAAACTAGAACCACGAAACTTCGGAAGAACGGACAAGATTTAGAGGAAAAACTCTTCTTCGTTCTTCAAATGACGGTGAGAAACACCACCAAAATTACTGAGATACTCTGGGAGAATGAGAATCGAAGAGGTTGAGCCAACAATGAAAAGAATTTGAAAGCAATCTTGGAGAAGGCATGTGACTGATGAAACTCATTCTTACGTCACACTTGAAAAGAATTGAGAATAACTCCGGGGGAATTAGAAGAGTCAGGTAAGATCCTGGGAAAAGACCTGTGGGTTAGGGCCCACTAAAAGAAAACACCGTGGAAAAGGATTGTTGAACAGATAGATGATGCACCGGAATAATGAAATATTTGAATGAGGTGACAACCTCGAATTAATTCGAACACAGACGAATCTCTTGAGATTTCTTGAACACTCCGGAAGGATAAACTAGCAAGAGGCGAACGAGCAAGGAAAAAACACTTGAGCCAAGGAAAAAGAATATGATCAACCCGAAAAACTTGAATCGAATCCATCGGAAAAAAGGAAGGGATGAAGAATGTTAACAAAAGAGAATTCACCGGTTGAAATAATTGAGGGAAGACTGAAGAGGCTCCGTACGAATGAAATTGATGCTCGAAAGAGGCTCAGGCTCCGGGAAGAAGAGGGTGGGAGGGCGGGAAAACAAAGGCAACTTAGAACGAGAAATCAATGAATAACTTGAAGAGAAAACACCGGTTGAAAACAATGAGGATAGAAAA
This sequence comes from Triticum timopheevii, assembly GCA_963921465.1. Taxonomy (NCBI): domain Eukaryota; kingdom Viridiplantae; phylum Streptophyta; class Magnoliopsida; order Poales; family Poaceae; genus Triticum; species Triticum timopheevii. The sequence continues at coordinate 376,948,300 of OY997270.1, forward strand.
CAAAGACTTCGCACGAGCAGGTGAAGGAAATATGCCCTAGAGGCAATAATAAAGTTATTATTTATTTCCTCATATCATGATGAATGTTTATTATTCATGCTAGAATTGTATTAACCGGAAAAATACATGTGTGAATATATAGACAAACAGAGTGTCACTAGTATGCCTCTACTTGACTAGCTTGTTAATCAAAGATGGTTATGTTTCCTAACCATGAACAAGGAGTTGTTATTTTATTAACAAGGTCACATCATTAGTTGAATGATCTGATTGACATGAACCATTCCGTTAGCTTAGCACCCGATCGTTTAGTATGTTGCTATTGCTTCCTTCATGACTTATACATGTTCCTATGACTATGAGATTATGCAACTCCCGTTTACCGGAGGAACACTTTGTGTGCTACCAAACGTCACAACGTAACTGGGTGATTATAAAGGTGCTCTACAGGTGTCTCCGAAGGTACTTGTTGAGTTGGCGTATTTCGAGATTAGGATTTGTCACTCCGAATGTCGGAGAGGTATCTCTAGGCCCTCTCGGTAATGCACATCACTTAAGCCTTGCAAGCATTTCAACTAATGAGTTAGTTGCGAGATGATGTATTACGGAATGAGTAAAGAGACTTGCCGGTAACGAGATTGAACTAGGTATTGGATACCGACGATCGAATCTCGGGCAAGTAACATACCGATGACAAAGGGAACAACATATGTTGTTATGCGGTTTGACCGATAAAGATCTTCGTAGAATATGTAGGAACCAATACGGGCATCCAGGTCCCGCTATTGGTTATTGACCGGAGACGTGTCTCGGTCATGTCTACATTGTTCTCGAACCGTAGGGTCCGCACGCTTAAGGTTTCGATGACAGTTATATTATGAGTTTATGTATTTTTATGTACCGAAGGTCGTTCGGAGTCCCGGATGTGATCACAGACATGACGAGGAGTCTCGAAATGGTCGAGACATAAAGATTGATATATTGGACGGATATATTTGGACACCGGAAAGGTTCCGGGTGAGATTGGAAATATACCGGAGTTCCGGGAGGTTACCGGAACCCCCCGGTAAGTATATGGGCCTTATTGGGCCTTAGTGGAAGGGAGGGAGAAGAAGCAAGGGAGGGGGCGCGCCCCCCCAAAGCCCAATCCGAATTGGGAGGGGGGCCGGCCCCCCTTTCCTTCTCTCCTCCCCCCTCTTCCTTCCTTCTCTTACTCCTAATAGGAAAGGGGGGCCAAACCTACTTGGAGTAGGTTTGCCCCCCCTATGGCGCGCCTCCTCCCTAGGCCGGCCTCCTCCTCCCTCCCTCCTTTATATACGGGGGCGGGGGGGGGGGGGGGCACCCTAGACACACAAGTTGATCATTGAGATCGTTCCTTAGCCGTGTGCGGTGCCCCCCTCCACGATATTACACCTCGGTCATATTGTAGCGGTGCTTAGGCGAAGCCCTGCGACAGGAGAACATCAAGATCGTCACCATGCCGTCGTGCTGATGGAACTCCTCCCCGCGCCTCTGCTGGATCGGAGATCGGGGTGCATCATCGAGCTGTACGTGTGTCAAGAACTCGGAGGTGCCGGAGTAACGGTGCTTGGATCGGTTGGACCGGGAGGACGTACGACTACTTCCTCTACGTTGTGTCAACACTTCCGCTTCGGTCTACGAGGGTACGTAGACAATACTCTCCCCTCTCGTTGCTATGCATCACCATGATCTTGCGTGTGCGTAGGAAATTTTTTGAAATTACTACGTTCCCCAATAGTGGCATCCGAGCCTAGGTTTTTATGGTTTGATGTTATATGCACGAGTAGAACACAAGTGAGTTGTGGGCGATATAAGTCATACTGCTTACCAGCATGTCATACTTTGGTTCGGCGGTATTGTTGGATGAAGCGGCCCGGACCAACATTACGCGTACGCTTACGCGAGACTGGTTTTACCGCCGTGCTTTGCACACAGGTGACTAGCGGGTGTCAGTTTCTCCAACTCTAGTTGAACCGAGTGTGGCTACGCCCGGTCCTTGCGAAGGTTAAAACATCATCAACTTGACAAACTATCATTGTGGTTTTGATGCGTAGGTGAGATTGGTTCTTGCTTAAGCCCGTAGCAGCCACGTAAAACTTGCAACAAAAAAGTAGAGGACGTCTAACTTGTTTTTGCAGGGCATGTTGTGATGTGATATGGCCAAGACATGATGCTATATTTTATTGTATGAGATGATCATGTTTTGTAACCGAAGTTATCGGCAACTGGCAGGAGCCATATAGTTGTCGCTTTATTGTATGAAATGCAAACGCCCTGTAATTGCTTTACTTTATCACTAAGCGGTAGCGATAGTCGTAGAAGCAATAGATGGCGTAAACAACAACGATGCTACGATGGAGATCAAGGTGTCGCGCCGATGACGATGGTGATCATGATGGTGCTTCGGAGATGGAGATCACAAGCACAAGATGATGATGGCCATATCATATCAATTATATTGATTGCATGTGATGTTTATCCTTTATGCATCTTATCTTGCTTTGATTGACGGTAGCATTTTAAGATGATCTCTCACTAAAAATTATCAAGAAGTGTTCTCCCTGAGTATGCACCATTGCCAAAGTTCGTCGTGCCCAGACACCACGTGATGATCGGGTGTGATAAGCTCTACGTCCATCTACAATGGGTGCAAGCCAGTTTTTGCACACGCAGAATACTCAGGTTAAACTTGACGAGCCTAGCATATGCAGATATGGCCTCGGAACACGGAGACCGAAAGGTCGAGCGTGAATCATATAGTATATATGATCAACATAAGATGTTCACCATTGAAAACTACTCCATCTCACGTGATGGTCGGTTATGGTTTAGTTGATTTGGATCACGTGATCACTTAGATGACTAGAGAGATGTCTGTCTAAGTGGGAGTTCTTTAGTAATATGATTAATTGAACTTAAATTTATCATGAACTTAGTACCTGATAGTATCTTGCTTGTCTATGTTGATTGTAGATAGATGGCCCGTGCTGTTGTTCCGTTGAATTTTAATGCGTTCCTTGAGAAAGCTAAGTTGAAAGATGATGGTAGCAACTACGCGGACTGGGTCCGTAACTTGAGGATTATCCTCATTGCTGCACAGAAAAATTACGTCCTGGAAGCACCGCTGAGTGCCAGGCCTGCTGCTGATGCAACTGACGACGTTAAGAACGTCTGGCAGAGCAAAGCTGATGACTACTCGATAGTTCAATGTGCCATGCTTTACGGCTTAGAACCGGGACTTCAACGATGTTTTGAACGTCATGGAGCATATGAGATGTTCCAGGAGTTGAAGTTAATATTCCAGAAGAATGCCCAGATTGAGAGATATGAAGTCTCCAATAAGTTCTATAGCTGCAAGATGGAGGAGAATAGTTCTGTCAGTGAGCACATACTCAAGATGTCTGGGTGTTGTAATCACTTGATTCAACTGGGAGTTACTCTTCCGGATGATAGCGTCATTGACAGAATTCTCCAATCACTTCCACCAAGCTACAAGAGCTTCGTGATGAACTATAATATGCAAGGGATGGATAAGACGATTCCCGAGCTCTTCGCAATGCTAAAGGCTGCGGAGGTAGAAATCAAGAAGGAGCATCAAGTGTTGATGGTTAACAAGACCACTAGTTTCAAGAAAAAGGGCAAAGGGAAGAAGAAGGGGAACTTCAAGAAGAACAGCAAACAAGTTGCTGCTCAAGAGAAGAAACCCAAGTCTGGACCTAAGCCTGAGACTGAGTGCTTCTACTGCAAGCAGACTGGTCACTGGAAGCGGAACTGCCCCATGTATTTGGCGGATAAGAAGGATGGCAAGGTGAACAAAGGTATATGTGATATACATGTTATTGATGTGTACCTTACTAGAGCTCGCAGTAGCACCTGGGTATTTGATACTGGTTCTGTTTCTAATATTTGCAACTCGAAACAGGGACTACGGATTAAGCGAACACTGGCAAAGGACGAGGTGACGATGCGCGTGGGAAACGGTTCCAAAGTCGATGTGATCGCGGTCGGCACGCTACCTCTACATCTACCTTCGGGATTAGTATTAGACCTAAATAATTGTTATTTGGTGCCAGCGTTGAGCATGAACATTATATCTGGATCTTGTTTGATGCGAGACGGTTATTCATTTAAATCAGAGAATAATGGTTGTTCTATTTATATGAGTAATATCTTTTATGGTCATGCACCCTTGAAGAGTGGTCTATTTTTGATGAATCTCGATAGTAGTGATACACATATTCATAGTGTTGAAACCAAAAGATGCAGAGTTGATAATGATAGTGCAACTTATTTGTGGCACTGCCGTTAGGTCATATCGGTGTAAAGCGCATGAAGAAACTCCATACTGATGGACTTTTGGAACCTCTTGATTATGAATCACTTGGTACTTCGAACCGTGCCTCATGGGCAAGATGACCAAAACGCCGTTCTCCGGTACTATGGAGAGAGCAACAGATTTGTTGGAAATCATACATACAGATGTATGTGGTCCGATGAATGTTGAGGCTCGTGGCGGATATCGTTATTTTCTCACCTTCACAGATGATTTAAGTAGATATGGGTATATCTACTTAATGAAGCATAAGTCTGAAACATTTGAAAAGTTCAAAGAATTTCAGAGTGAAGTTGAAAATCATCGTAACAAGAAAATAAAGTTTCTACGATCTGATTGTGGAGGAGAATATTTGAGTTACGAGTTTGGTCTACACTTAAAACAATGTGGAATAGTTTCACAACTCACGCCACCCGGAACACCACAGCGTAATGGTGTGTCTGAACGTCGTAATCGTACTTTACTTGATATGGTGCGATCTATGATGTCTCTTACAGATTTACCGCTATCATTTTGGGGTTATGCTTTAGAGACGGCCACATTCACGTTAAATAGGGCACCGTCGAAATCCGTTGAGACGACACCTTATGAACTATGGTTTGGCAAGAAACCAAAGTTGTCGTTTCTTAAAGTTTGGGGCTGCGATGCTTATGTGAAAAAGCTTCAACCTGATAACCTCGAACCCAAATCGGAGAAATGTGTCTTCATAGGATACCCAAAGGAGACAGTTGGGTACACCTTCTATCACAGATCCGAGGGCAAGACATTCGTTGCTAAGAATGGATCCTTTCTAGAGAAGGAGTTTCTCTCGAAAGAAGTGAGTGGGAGGAAAGTAGAACTTGATGAGGTAACTGTACCTACTCCCTTGTTGGAAAATAATACATCACAGGAACCGGTTTCTGTGACGTAAAAACCAACTAGTGAGGAAGTTGATGATAATGATCATAGAAGTTCAGATCAAGTTAATACAGAACCTCGTAGGTCGAACAGAGTAAGATCCGCACCAGAGTGGTACGGTAATCCTATCCTGGAAGTCATGCTACTAGATCATGATGAACCTACGAACTATGAAGAAGCGATGGTGAGCCCAGATTCCGCAAAATGGCTTGAAGCCATGAAATCTGAGATGGGATCCATGTATGAGAACAAAGTATGGACTTTGGTTGACTTGCCCGATGGTCGGCAAGCAATTGAGAATAAATGGATCTTCAAGAAGAAGACTGACGCTAACGGTAATGTTACTGTCTACAAAGCTCGACTTGTTGCAAAAGGTTTTCGACAAGTTCAAGGGGTTGACTACGATGAGACCTTCTCACCCGTAGCGATGCTTAAGTCTGTCCGAATCATGTTAGCAATTGCCGCATTTTATGATTATGAAATTTGGAAAATGGATGTAAAAACTGCATTCCTGAATGGATTTCTGGAAGAAGAGTTGTATATGATGCAACCAGAAGGTTTTATCGATCCAAAGGGAGCTAACAAAGTGTGCAAGCTCCAGCGATCCATTTATGGACTGGTGCAAGCCTCTCGGAGTTGGAATAAACGTTTTGATAGTGTGATCAAAGCATTTGGTTTTATACAGACTTTTGGAGAAGCCTGTATTTACAAGAAAGTGAGTGGGAGCTCTGTAGCATTTCTAATATTATATGTGGATGACATATTATTGATTGGAAATGATATAGAATTTCTGGATAGCTTAAAGGGATACTTGAATAAAAGTTTTTCAATGAAAGACCTCGGTGAAGCTGCTTACATATTGGGCATTAAGATCTATAGAGATAGATCAAGACGCTTAATTGGACTTTCACAAAGCACATACCTTGACAAAGTTTTGAAGAAGTTCAAAATGGATCCAGCAAAGAAAGGGTTCTTGCCTGTATTGCAAGGTGTGAAGTTGAGTAAGACTCAAAGCCCGACCACTGCAGAAGATAGAGAGAAAATGAAAAGTGTTCCCTATGCTTCAGCCATAGGCTCTATCATGTATGCAATGCTGTGTACCAGACCTGATGTGTGCCTTGCTATAAGTCTAGCAGGGAGTTACCAAAGTAATCCAGGAGTGGATCACTGGACAGCGGTCAAGAACATCTTGAAATACCTAAAAAGGACTAAGGATATGTTTCTCGTATATGGAGGTGACAAAGAGCTCATCGTAAATGGTTACGTTGATGCAAGCTTTGACACTGATCCGGACGATTCTAAATCGCAAACCGGATACATGTTTACATTAAACGGTGGAGCTGTCAGTTGGTGCAGTTCAAAGCAAAGCGTCGTGGCGGGATCTACGTGTGAAGCGGAATACATAGCTGCTTCGGAAGCAGCCAATGAAGGAGTCTGGATGAAGGAGTTCATATCCGATCTAGGTGTCATACCTAGTGCATCGGGTCCAATGAAAATCTTTTGTGACAATACTGGAGCGATTGCCTTAGCGAAGGAATCCAGATTTCACAAGAGAACCAAGCACATCAAGAGACGCTTCAATTCCATCCAGGATCTAGTCCAGGTGGGAGACATAGAGATTTGCAAGATACATACGGATCTGAATGTTGCAGACCCGTTGACTAAGCCTCTTCCACGAGCAAAACATGATCAACACCAAGACTCCATGGGTGCTAGAATTGTATTAACCGGAAACATAATACATGTGTGAATATATAGAAAAACAGAGTGTCACTAGTATGCCTCTACTTGACTAGCTTATTAATCAAAGATGGTTATGCTTCCTAACCATGAACAAGGAGTTGTTATTTGATTAACAAGGTCACATCATTAGTTGAATGATCTGATTGACATGACCCATTCTGTTAGCTTAGCACCCGATCGTTTAGTATGTTGCTATTGCTTCCTTCATGACTTATACATGCTCCTATGACTATGAGATTATGCAACTCCCGATTACCAGAGGAACACTTTGTGTGCTACCAAACGTCACAACGTAACCGGGTGATTTTAAAGGTGCTCTATAGGTGTCTCCGAAGGTACTTGTTGAGTTGGCGTATTTCGAGATTAGGATTTGTCACTCCGAATGTAGGAGAGGTATCTCTGGGCCCTCTCGGTAATGCACATCACTTAAGCCTTGCAAGCATTTCAACTAATGAGTTAGTTGCGAGATGATGTATTACGGAACGAGTAAAGAGACTTGCCGGTAACGAGATTGAACTAGGTATTGGATACCGACGATCGAATCTCGGGCAAGTAACATACCGATGACAAAGGGAACAACATATGTTGTTATGCGGTTTGACCGATAAAGATCTTCGTAGAATATGTAGGAACCAATATAGGCATCCAGGTCCCGCTATTGGTTATTGACCGGAGACGTGTCTCGGTCATGTCTACATTGTTCTCGAACCATAGGGTCCGCACGCTTAAGGTTTCGATGACAGTTATATTATGAGTTTATGTATTTTGATGTACCGAAGGTTGTTCGGAGTCCCGGATGTGATCACGGACATGACGAGGAGTCTCGAAATGGTCGAGACATAAAGATTGATATATTGGACGGATATATTTGGACACCGGAAAGGTTCCGGGTGAGATTGGAAATATACCGGAGTTCCGGGAGGTTACCGGAACCCCCCGGTAAGTATATGGGCCTTATTGGGCCTTAGTGGAAGGGAGGGAGAAGGAGCAAGGGAGGGGGCGCGCCCCCCCAAGCCCAATCCGAATTGGGAGGGGGGCCGGCCCCCCCTTTCCTTCTCTCCTCCCCCCTCTTCCTTCCTTTTCTTACTCCTAATAGGAAAGGGGGGCCAAACCTACTTGGAGTAGGTTTGCCCCCCCCTATGGCGCGCCTCCTCCCTAGGCCGGCCTCCTCCTCCCTCCCTCCTTTATATACGGGGGCGGGGGGCACCCTAGACACACAAGTTGATCATTAAGATCGTTCCTTAGCCTTGTGCGGTGCCCCCCTCCATGATATTACACCTCGGTCATATTGTAGCGGTGCTTAGGCGAAGCCCTGCGACAGGAGAACATCAAGATCGTCACCACGCCGTCGTGCTGATGGAACTCCTCCCCGCGCCTCTGCTGGATCGAAGATGGGGGTGCGTCATCGAGCTGTACGTGTGTCAAGAACTCGGAGGTGCCGGAGTAACGGTGCTTGGATCGGTTGGACCGGGAGGACGTACGACTACTTCCTCTACGTTGCGTCAATGCTTCCGCTTCGGTCTACGAGGGTACGTAGACAACACTCTCCCCTCTCGTTGCTATGCATCACCATGATCTTGCGTGTGCGTAGGAATTTTTTTGAAATTACTACGTTCCCCAACAGTAGGATGGATACTCGATTACAGACTCCGGTTTAGAGATGAAAAAGGGGAGGGCGGGTGGGAAAAAAAGAACAAGTAAGGATTGAACTTGGCGAAGAAGAAGAGGCTCGAGTCAACTTGACGAGAAATGCACCGGATGAAAAAAGCTGAGAACAAACGATCGGAAAACAAACTGCGCGAACCTAAAGAAAATTTAAAGGGGAAGAGGAGTAATTCAAAACACCTACGTCAAGATTCCTCACCAGAGCGACGAAGGGGCTAAGGAGTAAAAAGAAGTCCTACTCTCCGATATAACTAGACTCCAAAAACAGTTTTCTTCTAGACTCAACAACGGCCAAACTACACGATCAATCAAGGGGGCTCCTAAGGTCGGTCGAGGCTCTGATACCAACTTGTCACGCCCAATATGCGACCCTATCCAAAAGGAACTTGAAGGTCCCACCAAGGATAGACCCGCATATTGGAACACTTTTGCAAGGTGGATATCATTACATCAACATCACATAATAGATGGGGATACATACATAAGGCATCCAATGCCACACGGATACAACCATACATCATCCATCAGATCAACATCCGACTACGGATGAAACACAAACAGAAGCTCAAACAATATCCACCCTGCTAGCCCAAGCTGCCGACCTGGAACCTATCCCCTGATCGAAGAAGAAGCAGAAGAAGAACTCAATGCACGCAAGCATCGCTCTCGCGTCAAGATCATCGCACAACCTGTACCTTCAACTGTTGTTGTAGTAATCTGTGAGCCACGAGGACTCAGCAATCCCATTACCATGGGTATCAAGACTAGCAAAGCTTAATGGGTAAGGAAGGGGTAAAGTGGTGAGGTTGCAGCAGCGCCTAAGCAAGTATGGTGGCTAACATACGCAAATGAGAGCGAGAAGAGGAGCAAAGGAACAGTCGCAACTAGTAATGATCAAGAGGTGATCCTGAACTCCTACTTACGTCAAACATAACCCAAGAAACCGTGTTCACTTCCCGGACTCCGCCGAGAAGAGACCATCACGGCTACACACGCGGTTGATGCGTTTTAATTCGGATCTGGTGTCAAGTTATCTACAACCGGACATTAACAAATTCCCATCTGCCACATAACCACGGGCACGGCTCTCAAAAGTTTATACCCTGCAGGGGTGTCCCAACTTAGCCCATGATAAGCTCTCGCGATCAACGAAGGATATACCTTCTCCCAGGAAGACCCGATCAGTCTCGGAATCCCGGTTTACAAGACATTTCGACAATGGTAAAACAAGACCAGCAAAGCCGCCCGATGCGCCGACAATCCCGATAGGAGCTGCACATACCTCGTTCTCAGGGCAACACCGGATGAGACTAGCTACGAGTAAAACCAGACTTCGAGTTTCCCCGAGGTGGCCCCGCAGGCAGCTCAGTTCGGACCAACACTTAGACAAGCACTGGCCCGGGGCGGGGGGGGGGGGGGCTAAAATAAAGATGACCCTTGGGTTGGCCGACCCAAGGGAAGGGTATATAGGTGGTGGTGAGGCAAATGGTAAAACCAAGGTTGGGCCTTGCTGGACAAGTTTTATTCAAAGCGAACTGTCAGGGGGGTCCCATAAATCACCCGACCGCGTTAGGAACGCAAAATCCGGGAACGTAACACCGGTATGACGGAAACTAGGGCGGCAAGAGTGGAACAAAACACCAGGCAAAAGGCCGAATCTTCCACCCTTTACCAAATATATAGATGCATTAATAATATAAGAGATATTGTGATATCCCAACCAAAATCCTGTCTACCATGGAGCAATCTTCAACTTCACCTGCAACTAGCAACGCTATAAGAGGGGCTGAGCAAAGCGGTAACATAGCCAAACAACGGTTTGCTAGGAATGGTGTCAAAGGTTAGAGGTTCATGGCAATTTGGGGAGGCTTGAAGAACAAGTGATAGGTAACGCAGCATAGTGATAGAACGAAGCAACTAGCATAGCAATGATAGTAGTGAGATCCAGGGTAGCGGTCATCTTGCCTGAAATCCCGCAAGGAAGAAGAACGAGTCCATGAAGAAGATGAAGCCACGAAGACGAACCAAGCGTAGACGAACGAATCCTCACGATCGCAACGAAACGGGAACTATCGAGAAGAAGCACACAACATAGTAAACACACCACACATGAACAAGATATGATGCACAACAAGCATGATGCATGACAAAGCTATATGAGGCTACTCATGGCAAGAGAAGATGCAAACGAGAGCAACACGTCAAGACAAGTTTAAATGAGGCTGGAAACAACATATAACAATTCCGGTAAGTCCTCATATACAAATTTCGGAATTGGGTCCAGATCTGAATAAACCTTATGTTCAAGTTGTTAAACAGCAAGTTAAGATGCACCAAGATGATCTACACGAAATTCTAGTCAAGTAACATATAAAGTTCATTAGATTTGGAGCTACGACCTAGAAGATATGAGCAAAACAAGTTAAACATGGCATTGATGCAAAATGCATACAAACATCGAGCAAACACCCGAAAACATGGATGCAACATGATAATATGAAACTACATGCAAAATCAAGCAAGTTTCATATAGAGCACACTCAAAACGGAGCAACGGTGCAACACACACTCTATACAAGTCATAACAACAATCTGTCCAAAACAGCAACTAGGCATATTGCAAGCATCAAAACAATATGCTACAACACCCCAACATAAGAACAAAAGGCATGGGCATGAAGTACAGGTAAAGCATAACAAAACATGAACACTGAGCTAACTCCAGAAACAACTAGAACATGCTCGAAAAGACATGGTAAGATTGCAAATAATAACAGTTTCACGCTTAGCAGAAATAACATCAGGTTGCAATGTTCAGAGCTATCAAACAACATGTTACAGGAACTTATCATGGCAAACAAAGGCATGGCATGAATCTACTAATTGCATATATCAAAAGACCCTTACTGACCATAAGCCAAAAGGATCAGAAGATATAATGGGACCCATGTAAACATAGCAAGTTATATGACAGATTCATACATGGCAGGAACAACAATAAGTAGGCATGTTGGTGAGCTTGAACCACTCACCACAGAGCAATACATGGCATGGCAAGGCAACCAACAGTAAGAAGACATGTTTATGAATCTAAGCATGGCAAGAGCAAGTTCATAGGGTGCATGGATAACTAGCGAACAATCATGGAAACATTGAACTTAATGTTAACAGGCTGACAGCAACATTATTTAGCAACTTTGGAGCAAGTTTACGACATGTTTCAGTAGGCTATAAATGCAACCAGGGGCATGAATGGATAGAGCAAGACATGTATAACAACTCGTCCTTAGTGAACATCTCCAGAATAATGCACGAAATGACTTGTAGCAGCAGGTTTACATAGCAACAAAATATAACAGAATCTGTCAGGAAAACAGCAACAGCAAGTGCCCTACTTAACAAGCTCGATGCACTCAGTACACAACTCACAAAAATACATGGATGGCACCCCTGGAAAGATGGCATGGCATAGATTAAAATACATGTAGACATCAACCCCATAGGATGCACACATCAAACATGGCAAAAATGATAAATGAGCAAGTTATAACAGTTTCAGCAGATTAACATCAACATGCACTCTTCCAACAACATTTCGCGCATCAAGATGAACTCAAATGAACATGATGCAATGGAACAAAATGAAGTACTCGTTGAGGCGAACACTTTGACATATTACACGCATGAAACGGAGCTACGGATGCAGAGATACGGCATGATGAACATGGCATGATAATGCTAAAAACTTCGGGACTTAGTGAAAAATTGGACCTCGGGGAGAAATCAACGGGCGAGGCTCTCGCCGGAGAAGGTCGGCCGAGGCGGGGACGGGGTGCTCCCGGGCGGATCTCACCGGATCCGGCCGGAGGGAGGGGCGCGGTCGCCGGGGACGGAGCCGGGGCGGCGCGGGCGGCGCCGGAGCTCTTGGAGCGCGGGACGGAGGAGCGGGGCCGGCGGGGAGCCGGAGCGGCGCCTGTCGGGGGCGGCCGGGGCGCCAGGCGCCGGGGCCGGGCGGCGGTGGATGGCGGAGAAGGGGAGGCGATGGGGCGGTTTGGGCGGCCGGCGGCGGCGGTCACCGGCGAGGCACGCGAGGAGGCGGGCGGAGGACGCCGGCGGCGAGGCGGCGGAGGGCGGCGGCGGCCAGGCGCGCCGGCGGGAGGGCGCGGGCGAGCGGGCGCGCTGCGGACCGGGCGGCGGCGGCGCACGGGCCCTGCGGGCCTGCAGCGGGCCGGCGGCGGGGTCGGGCGCGGGAGGCGACGTGGCGCGGCGTGATTGGACGGGGGAGCGGGGCGGACGTGTCCGGCTGCGGCCGGACGTGTCCGGCGGCGCGAGGGGAGCAGTGCTAGGGTTTGGTCGTGGGATTTGGATGGGGTGCACATATTTATAGGTAGAGGGAGCTAGGAGAGTCCAAATGAGGAGTGGTTTTCGGCCACGCGATCGTGATCGAACGACCGAGAGCAAGGAGTGGAGTTTGATGGGTTTTGGGCCACTTTGATGGGGTGTTGGGCTGCACACAAAAGAGGCCTTTGCGGTTACCCGGTTAACCATTGGAGTATCAAACGACCTCCAAATGGCACGAAACTTGACAAGCGGTCTACCGGTACTATACCAAGGCCACTTGGCAAACCTCAGGCCATTCCGAGAAAGTTTAACACCCGCACAAGAGAAGAGGCCAAAAGGGGACGCCGGATGACATAGGAGTGCCGGATTGCAAAACCGACAACGGGAAAAATGCTCGGATGCATGAGATGAACACGTATGCAAAATGAAATGCACATGACGACCTGATATGAAATGCAGATGATGACATGACAAAGTGCAACACGCAAGCAAATGACATGGCAAAGACGGCGAATAACTGGCAGACACCTGGCGCATCGAATCCGGGGCGTTACAACCCTGCAGCGGTTCTTCAGCATGACGCACGGAGACATATGGAAGCTGCTCTTCAAGGCTCAAAAGTCATGTCCGAAGACAACCGAGGATCACGGCCTTGACTGCGCACGTCTGGCCACTCCCATAAGTTTTATGATAACTTTTATTTGCAAATTCAAGGAGTATATTGAACTTTCTTACTCCCACAAGGTTGGACAAAGAAGGCGGAGCAGATCAAATGTCCGGCTCCACTGCCCGAGGACTAGGCCACCCCCTTGCTGACAAAGATGCTAATTTCGGCGCCGTATTAGGAGCTGGAGAAGAAGGGCAAGGAGGCCAGAGGTGGTCTTCGTCGTAAGGGTGCATCGGATGGCGTGTTCGAAGACACCGAGACCTCCTCCTCTCATGACGAAGATGTGGAGGAGAAAGAGAGCAACTCTCCCCCTAAGGGGGGAAAGAAGAAAAGGGCGGCTTCCCCGGATCTGGAGGCGGAGGCAACCAAGAAGGGAAAACCCTGCCATTCGAATGATTCCGAAGTGGATGCCGATGCCATCCCCGAGTGGCACCCCAGGCTGAAGCCCTTGGCTGGATTGTAAGTATCCAAATACACCATACTCATATCCTAATTTACGCCTCATTATTTTAACATATTGAATTGCGCATTACAGCCGGGCTCGCTGTCTCCCCCAACGATCATCTTCATCTGGGAATTCGCTAGGGCCGAACGCGATGGAGAGCGAGTCGCCTCCGCAGATCTCTCCACCCACTGCTACTGATAACACCGAAGTGTTGTCCCAAAGAACCTCTCCAGGTCACGGGGCAGTGCAGGAGGCCGCGAAGGTGGTGACGGAGGGTAATACCTCTATTGCCGAAGAGAGGGGGAAATCCACCCCCATGGAGACCAGCGACGGGGGCCATGCTCAATTTGGCCCCCACCCAAATATTATTCCGGAGACTCATACAGCTCTGGAATCGGTCCAACAGCCTTCTTCGAGGGAAGGGGATGTGCCGTCTTCGTCGGTGTCCTCTATCAATCTGGAGGCGCCAGACACTCTAGTGGAAGCGTTTCAGGGTGCTTCCATTGTGGAGGAACACCGTATCCTTATGGGTACGGTGGTTGAGGGAGTCCTGGACTAGGGGGTGTCCGGACAGCCGGACTATCATCGTCAGCCGGACTCCAAGACTATGAAGATACAAGATTGAAGACTTCGTCCCGTGTCCGGATGGGACTTTCCTTGGCGTGGAAGGCAAGCTTGGCGATACGGATATGTAGATCTCCTGCCATTGTAACCGACTCTGTGTAACCCTAGCCCTCTCCGGTGTCTATATAAACCGGAGGGTTTTAGCCCGTAGGACAGACAACCATTACAACAATCATACCATAGGCTAGCTTCTAGGGTTTAGCTACCTTGATCTTGTGGTAGATCCACTCTTGTACTACCCATATCATCAATATCAATTAAGCAGGAGTAGGGTTTACCTCCATCGAGAGGGCCCGAACCTGGGTAAAAACATCGTGTCCCTTGTCTCCTGTTACCATCCGCCTAGACGCACAGTTCGGGACCCCCTACCTGAGATCCGCCGGTTTTGACACCGACATTGGTGCTTTCATTGAGAGTTCCTCTGTGTCATCACCGGTAGGCTTGATGGCTTCTTCAATCAACAACAACGCCGTCCAGGGTGAGACTTTTCTCCCGGACAGATCTTCGTATTCGGTGGCTTCGCACTGCGGGCCAATTCGCTTGGCCATCTAGAGCAGATCGAAAGCTACGCCCCTGGCCATCAGGTCAGGTTTGGAAGCCTAAACTTCACGGCCGACATCCGCGGAGACTTGATCTTCGACGGATTCGAGCCACAGCCGAGCGTGCCGCACTGTCACGACGGGCATGATTTAGCTCTGCCGCCGGACAGTGCCCTGGAGGCCGCACACGGATCCGCTCCGACCCATAGTTCGGAGCAGACCGCGCAGATCGAGGACAGGTGGCTGGACACCGCCTCGGGAGCTGCAACTTCTACGGCGATGGAGCCGAATACTAACCTTGTCCCTTATAAAGCCCGTGACTCTGAGACGCCGGACTCCTTGCCGGACTCCGAACCTCCTGCGCCCCTGCCAATCGAATCCGATTGGGCGCCGATCATGGAGTTCACCGCCGCGGACATCTTTCAGCACTCACCCTTTGGTGACATCCTAAATTCGCTAAAGTATCTCCCGTTATCAGGAGAACCCTGGCCGGACTGCGGTCAGGATGGTTGGGATGCGGACGACGAAGAAATTCAAAGCCCACCCACCACCCACTTTGTAGCCACTGTCGACGATCTAACCGACATGCTAGACTACGACTCCGAAGACATCGATGGTATGGATGACGATACCGGAAACGATCAAGAACCAGCGCCTACAGGCCACTGGAAGACCACCTCGTCATACGACATATACATGGTGGACACCCCAAAGGATGGGGACGGCGAAGAAGCAGCGGAGGCAGATTCTTCTAAGAAACAGCCCAAGCGCCGACGTCAGCGGCGCCGCTCTAAATCCCGCCACAGTAAGAATGGAGACTCCGGCACCGGAGATAATAACACCCCAGAGAGTGCCAAAGACAACCCCCTCTAGCAAGATTCAGCACAGGAGGACGGGGAAGACAGCCCTCGAAAGAGAGTGTTAGACGAGGAGGATGAAAACTACATGCTTCCCTCCGGAGACGAGGCAAGCCTCAACGACGACTAATTCGTCATGCCAGAGGATCCCGTCGAACAAGAGCGTTTTAAACACAGGCTTATAGCCATGGCAAATAGCCTAAAGAAAAAGCAGCACCAGCTTCAAGCTGATCAAGACCTGCTGGCCGACAGATGGACCGAGGTCCTCGCGGCCGAAGAGTATGAACTTGAACGCCCCTCCAAAAGTTACCCAAAACGCAAGTTGCTCCCCCGACTAGAGGAGGAAGCATACAAACCTTCATCACCAGCGCACAATACGGCAGATCGACCACCCCGTGGCCGCGACAGAGAGGCATCTAGGCCCTCCATCAGGACCGTACCCCGGCATCGCTCGAAAAGTACGAAGCCACGAGGGAATGCGCCGGACTTGCGGGATATATTGGAGGACAAGGCAAGACAATCCAGATCTATCTACGGATCACGTGGGCGCCCCACGACCCACGACGACTACCGTCGCGCCGGATACAGCAACTCTGGTCGGGCCGAACACAGCAGACAACGCTCTCTTGAGCTACGTCGTGATATTGCTCAATATAGAGGCGTCGCACACCCACTATGCTTCACTGACGAAGTAATGGATCATCAAATCCCTGAAGGGTTTAAACCCGTGAACATTGAATCCTACGATGGCACAACAGACCCTGCGGTTTGGATCGAAGATTATCTACTTCATATCCATATGGCCTGCGGCGACGATCTCCACGCCATCAAGTATCTCCCACTCAAGCTTAAAGGACCAGCTCGGCATTGGCTTAACAGCTTGCCCGCAGAGTCAATTGGGTGTTGGGAGGACCTGGAAGCCGCATTCCTCGACAACTTCCAGGGCACATATGTGCGACCACCAGATGCCGATGACCTAAGCCACATAATTCAGCAGCCAGACGAATCGGCCAGACAGTTCTGGACACGGTTCTTAACAAAGAAAAATCAAATCGTCGACTGTTCGGACGCAGATGCCCTCACAACCTTCAAACACAACATCCGCGACGAGTGGCTGGCCCGGCACCTAGGACAGGAAAAGCCAAAATCCATGGCAGCCCTCACATCACTCATGACCCACTTCTGTGCGGGAGAGGACAGCTGGCTAGCTCGCAGCAACAACCTCAGCAAAAATGCTGGCAGTCTGGATACTAAGGACCACAATGGCAGGTCGTGTCGAAACAAAAACAAACGCCGCGTTAACGGCGATAACAATGAGGATACGACAGTCAGCGCCGGATTCAGAGGCTCTAAACCCGGCCAGCAGAAGAAGCCATTCAAAAGAACTACCCCGGGTCCGTCCAATTTGGACCGAATACTCGACCGCTCTTGCCAGATACATGGCACCCCCGAAAAGCCAGCTAATCACAACAACAGAGATTGTTGGGTATTCAAGCAGGCATGCAAGTTAATTGCCGAAAACAATCACAAGGGGCTGCATAACAACGACGAGGAAGAGACTCGACCGCCGAACAGTAGAGGACAGAAGGGTTTCCCCCCACAAGTGCGGACGGTAAACATGATATACGCAACCCTTATACCCAAGAGGGAGCGGAAGTGTGCACTTAGGGACGTATACACGATGGAGCCAGTCGACCCGAAGTTCAATCCATGGTCCTCTTGCCCGATCACTTTCGATCGAAGGGACCACCCTACCAGTATTCGTCATGGTGGGTTCGCCGCATTGGTCTTAGACCCAATCGTCGACGGATTTCACCTCACTAGAGTCCCGATGGACGGCGGCAGCAGCCTGAACCTGCTTTATCAGGATACAGTGTGCAAGATGGGCATAGACCCCTCAAGGATTAAACCTATAAAGACGACCTTCGAAGGCGTCATACCAGGTGTTGAGGCCAATTGTACAGGCTCAGTCACACTGGAAGTGGTCGGATAACTTCCGAAGCGAGGAGTTAATCTTCGACATAGTCCCGTTCCGCAGCGGCTATCACGCTTTGCTCGGACGAACCGCGTTTGCAAAGTTCAACGCGGTGCCGCATTATGAATACCTCAAGCTCAAGATGCCAGGCCATCGTGGAGTCATCACGGTCAACGGAAATACTGAACACTCCCTCCGAACGGAGGAACACACAGCGGCTCTCGCGGCAGAAGTACAGAGCAGCCTTTTGAGGCAATTTTCGAGTCCGGCCGTTAAATGACCGGACATGGCCAAACGCGCCCGGAGTAACATCAACCAAGACCACCTGGCACGTTCCGAGCACGCGTAGCAATGCGACCCCAGCCCCAGCCCTTGCATGATTGCAAGACCAGCTCTTCGCGTACATCATTACGCCCTAGAGATACCATGGGCATAGGGGGAGGGGCACGACCATGACAGGCCCAGAGTGCGGCTTAACCACACCAGGGGCTCCCAAGTGTGTCACTCTTTTTTTTCTTCCTTTTTTTTATTTTTCCACAGGATTCCGTTCACCAGAGGCCCTGTTCAGCAGTAGATCTGCCGAACTCACGATGCAATAGCCATGGAGGGACAAAGGCTACGACGAACACTCAGGTGGTCTCCATTATGAGCATTAAATTTGTTAAATACACCAGTCCGCAGCCCCACCCCTAGAGGGGGACATGTTTAATTAGTCCAATCCCTTGCTTACCGCACTATTTGTATCATCCTGCACTCATAGCAGAATTCCTTGAATAAATAATGCAGCACTTTTTGCCTATAATTGCATTACTTTTTTTTAGATATATGTTCATTAATGACATCTCGCACCCGTACATATTGGTACGGCCGAATACACCAGGGGCTTATGTTCCCCGCATTATGGTGCGATAAGTCCGAACACTTTCACAAGTGCGGCACCCCGAACTTATAGCATTATATGCATCGGCTCCGAATCATGACTTGGGTCAATAGTTGGGTTTTCCCGGCTCCCATGTTTTGGTACCTTATGTTCCGTTCTGTCGGCTAAGGTAGCACTGGGAGAACCACTGCGATTGCGCCCCGGTTGAGCTGGACGAGCGCCTCAGTGGAGAAAGCTAAAACTGACTGTCATGATAAGGCGAGAGACTGGTCGCTGTTCGAGAGGTCTTTTCGAGTCCCTAAAGACTTAAGTGAGAGTGTTCAAGCATTATAAGTCTGGTTGCCTTGTTCGTTGTGTTGAGCGCCTCCCTAGATGGACCCAAAAATGGGAACAAGAGCGCTCAAGTTTATCCCGAACACCCCAGCACTCGTGGCATGGGGGCTGAAGCCGACAACTTGCCATCTCTCAGATTTAATAAACGGCCGCACAGAAGGTAATATTTTAAATCATTAAGCGTTGCTTAGCGCACATGAACAAAGTTTTCAGCGCACAGGATAACACATTGCGAGCTTGCTCAATAATTACATCTTTGGGGCACTCATCCGCAATCTTGCGGGCACCCTTCAGGACACTCTTATAGTACATTTCGGGCGTACAATAGTCCTTGCCCGCTGGCGGCGCGTCCGTGATAAGCTTCTCAGCATGCAGCCTGCCCCAATGCACCTTTGTGCGGGCAAGGGCCCGACGGGCACCTTCAATGCAGGCGGAGCGCTTGATGACTTCCACCCAGGGGCACGCATCCACCAGTCGCTGCACGAGGCCGAAGTAGCACCCAGGCATGGCCTCTCCAGGCCACAGCAGGACTATGAGGCCCTTCATGGCCTGCTCGGCTACCTTGTGGAGCTCGACCAGCTGCTTCAGCTGGTCGCTAGGGGGCACCGGATGTCCGGCCTCAGCGTACTGAGACCAGAAGACCTTCTCCGTTGAGCTCCCCTCCTCGACCCGGTAGAATGCGGCAGCATCAGACACGCTGCGAAGCAGGTCTACAAACGCCCCTGGAGAGCTCCGAATTCGGGTAAGTAACAGGTAATTTACATTCACATGCTTGCTTTGCATGAAAAATGCCTTACCCGCTGCTATTTTCTTCACCTCCTCAATCTCCTGGAGGGCCTTATGGGCCTCGGCCTTAGTGGCTTTGGCACTTCCAAGAGCCGAGGCAAGCTCGGACTCTCGAGTCTTCGAGTCACGCTCCAAACCCTCATGCTTTTCCATGAGAGCCTGGAGCTCTTGCCGCATCTGCGCCACCCGCGCCTCCTGCTTCTCTCGCTCCGCTCGTTCCGCGGCCGCATTGCGTTCGGCCACGGACACGGCCTCCTTCAGAGTTGCCACCTCATTTGTGGCCCCTGCAGTACCCACGTTATACTTGTTATTTCTATTGCAACCAAAATCCTTTTCTGTAAGGTACAAACTTAAAAGTGGTGTTACTTATCTTCTTTGTCCTCGAGCTGCTTCTTGGCAAGGTCGAGCTCTTGCTCGGACCGCTCGAGGTCCTGCTTAAAAGCACCGACCTCTGCAGTCAGTGTGACAGAGGTCAGCAGCGCAGCCTGCAAACCCATATTGACATAATTTTTAGCACTCCTGCGTATATCTTTTTTAGATACGCAATCCAGTTTTTCTTTCCGAACACCGAACCGAGCATCAGGGGCTACTGTCTATGCGGTATTACATTACATATTTCAAACTTCTTACCTCAAAGCCTGTTAGAAGGCTACTGCAGGCTTCGGTCAGCCCGCTCTTGGAGAGCTGAACCTTCTGAATCACCGCACTCATGATAGTGCGGTGTTCTTCCTCGATGGAAGCGCTGTTAAGCGCCTCCAAGAAGTTGTCCGGCGCCTCCGGTTGGACGGAGGCTGCTGGCGTCACGGTCTTGCCCTTCTTATGAAGGGGCTGCCTGCCGAACTCCGGAACCACTGCTTGTTCCGGCATGGAGTCCGGCGCAAAGTCCGGGAGGCTGCCTTGCGGCACCTCCGAAGCCTCCTCCTGATGGGTCCCCTCCTGGGATCCCACCTCGGCTTCGTCAGCATGGAGGCGGTCAGGATGGAATCCATGTCCGACGGAGCCAATGACCCGCTTGACGAAGTGGGAAGATCATCATCGGCCGGACTACAGGCAGTGTGCGGCATTAGAAGGACACTATGTGACATAAAAGAGAAATTATAAATCATTCAGGAATCCGGATACTTACGATCTTGCCGGAGGCCTGGCCCTTGAGGGCCACTCTTCGTTGCCAACGTTGGCGTTGGCGGAGCTGTCCGGGGGAAGAGTCCTTCCCCTCTTGGACCCCTCGGCCTCCCCCGTTGGGGAAGCCTTCCTCTTCCTCTCTCCCTCCTCTGGGAGAGAGTCCTCTTTCTCCTCCTCGTCTTCGGGGGAGGAGTCCGCCTCGGAACCATCGGACGATAAGTCCGATATCACCTGGCGCCGGGAACTTCTTCGAGTTCCCGTGGCCTTCTTCTTGGCCTTCTT
Source organism: Triticum timopheevii (assembly GCA_963921465.1). NCBI lineage: Eukaryota > Viridiplantae > Streptophyta > Magnoliopsida > Poales > Poaceae > Triticum > Triticum timopheevii. The sequence goes on from OY997270.1 coordinate 376,969,810, forward strand.
CTCCGGCACCACATAAAGTGCCGGGACCAGCAGCCCCATTAAACGGGCGTCCGCTGGGTCTTCGGGAAGGGGAGCCAGACAGTCTACCTATCCGGACGTCCTCTGCCAGTCCTGTCAAAGGCATTGGGAGTTTTAGATCCCACATAGAGTTAAAACTATGAAAGAAAATAAGTGTCCCATAGAGGATGAAAAAGCTTACCTCGCCGGCCGGGCGCTTGGTGCTGAATCCACGGTCTTCCACTGCGGATGCGGGGGCTTCTCCGCCCTTGAACATCACCCTCCAGGCGGCTTCGTACATCATGTCGAAGAGCCCGCTCAGGGTCCGGTGCTGAGCCGGATCGAACTCCCACAAATTAAAGGCCCGCTGTTGGCAGGGGAGAATCCGGCGGACGAGCATGACCTGGATCACATTGACAAGCCTAAGCTTCTTGTTCACCAAGGTCTGGAGACAGGACTGAAGTCCTGTCAGCTCCTCCGAACTGCCCCATAGCAAGCCCTTCTCTTTCCAGGAGGTGAGCTGCATGGGGATACCAGATCTGAACTCGGGGGCCGCTGCCCATTGAGGGTCACGCGGCTCGGTGATGTAGAACCACCCCGATTTCCATCCCTTGATGGACTCCACGAAGGCCCCCTTGAGCCAGGTGACGTTGGGCATTTTGCCCACCATGGCGCCTTCGCACTCCGCTTGAGCGCCCTTCACCACCTTCGGCTTGACATTGAAGGTCTTGAGCCACAAGCCGAAGTGAGGCCGGATGCAGAGGAAGGCCTCGCACACGACGATAAACCCCGAGATGTTGAGGATGAAGTTCGGCGCCAGATCGTGGAAATCTAGGCCGTAGTAGTACATGAGCCCCCGGACGAAGGGATGAAGTGGGAAGCCCAGTCCGCGGAGGAAGTGGGGAAGGAAGACGACCCTCTCATGGGGCCTGGGGGTGGGGATGAGCTGCCCCTCGTCGGGCAGCCGGTGCGCGATGTCACTGGAAAGGTATCCGGTGCTGCGCAGCTTTTCGATATGCTCCTCCATAATGGAGGAGGCCAACCACTTGCCTCCCGCTCCACACATGGATGGAGAAGGTCAAGACGAGATATGCGGACTTGGGCGCTGGAGCTCGAGTGCACGGAGATGGATAAGCAAAGGAGGAAGAAGGCGTAGGTAAAAAGGTGGATCCTTATCCCCTTATATATAGGCGGATGAAGACTATGCGTCCCCACCGGCCTGATAAAACTCGCTTATCTCCCAAGCGCCACCATCAATGGCGCGGTTGGGTTACCCACATCCGTATTGATGGGAATCCCGAAATAAGTGGAACACGATCTCTGCTTCGACAAGACATGCCAAGGAAACTGCTTCGCTAAACGCACTGAGGTGGTATAATAAAAAACGATTAAAGTAAAAGCTTGGTGGTGGTGTGACGTCATGCCACGAAATACGTCATCAGATCGAACTTGTGTACATATTATTCTCTCTATGGTGGAATGTGGAATTTATATTGCAGAGCCGGACACTATCCTGGTGTTCACAATCTTCTATGAATTATTCGGAGGAGGAACCCGCCTTGCAATGCCGAACAATATACACGCTGGACTCATCGTCATTGAAGCCTAGTTCAGGGGCTACTGAGGGAGTCCTGGACTAGGGGGTGTCCGGACAGCCGGACTATCATCGTCAGCCGGACTCCAAGACTATGAAGATACAAGATTGAAGACTTCGTCCCGTGTCCGGATGGGACTTTCCTTGGCGTGGAAAAAAGCTTGGCGATATGTATATGTAGATCTCCTACCATTGTAACCGACTCTGTGTAACCCTAGCCCTCTCCGGTGTCTATATAAACCGGAGGGTTTTAGTCCATAGGACAGACAACCATTACAACAATCATACCATAGGCTAGCTTCTAGGGTTTAGCCTCCTTGATCTCGTGGTAGATCCACTCTTGTACTACCCATATCATCAATATCAATCAAGTAGGAGTAGGGTTTTACCTCCATCAAGAGGGCCCGAACCCGGGTAAAAACATCGTGTCCCTTGTCTCCTGTTACCATCCGCCTAGACGCACAGTTCGGGACCCCCTACCCGAGATCCGCCGGTTTTGACACCGACAGTGGTTGAAAAGGTTCGGTCCGCTAAGAACGGATTGAACCAAGCCTATACCAGCCTTCTAACAGGTTTTGAGGTATGTGATGTAATATATTTTTGGCTATTTGCAAAAGGAATACCTGTATATAGATAGTAGCCCCTGAGGCTCTGTTCGGCGTTGGCAAAGAAAAGCCGAACAAAGGACCGAATAATACTTCACAAGAGCTAACATATATGTGTCCTTGGATGAACAGGCTGCAAAGCTAGTAGCAACCTTGCATGCTGCCGAAGTCTCCGAACTAAAGCGAAAGTTGGAGGCCAAACAAAGTATGTGATACCAAAGTATATCTGAAATGTTATGAGTTCCAATTTATTATCTAAATGAGCTTTATGATTACGCTCATAGGTGACACGTCTGAGGTCGAGGCCCTCAAGAGTGCTCTGGCCGAGGCCAACAAGGAGGCGGATGAGGAGCGAACTGCCCACCAAAAACATGAAGCAAGGTTGGAGGAAGTCCAACAAGAACTCACTGATGCTATAAGCAAATGTGAGTCTTTGGAGCGCAAGGTGTCGGATCGAGACTCTGAACTTGCTACGGCGCTCCAAAGTGCAAAGGAGGCCCGGATTGAAGCCCAAGGCGCCTGCTGGGAGATCCGAGAGGCCAAGCAGATCGCGGCGGGTAAGGCCTTTAACCTGTAGAGCAAAATTGTGGGGAGAAAGTACACCTTACCGACACACATTTGGAGTTCTCCAAGAGCGTTTGCAGATCTTCCCTGAAGTATTGCTGATGCTGCGGATTTCTTCCGAGCCGAAGAGGGGAGCTCAACAGAGAAGCTGTTCTGGTCGCAGTACCTTGCGCCAGAGCATCCTGTGCCCCTTAGTGATCAGCTGAGACAGCTGACCGAGCTACATAGGGTGGCGGAACTAGCCATGAAGGATCTTATAGTCCGTCTTTGGCTAGCCGAACCCATACCCAGTAGCTATTTTGGGCTTGTGAAGGGGCTAGTCGACGCCTGCCCACGACTTGACGCTATAAAGCGGTCAGCCTATATTGAAGGTGCCCGGATGGCCGTCGCCCGTGTCAAGGTGCAGTGCGCGAAGATGAATGCCAACAGTCTTGCAACCGAGGGACCCCCCGCAGGCAAGGAGCACCGTACGCCGGAGCGATACTTCAATGACGTTCTTGAAGGATCTCGCATTATAGGGGGACTATGTTCGAAGGACATCATTTTTGAATGAATGCATCTATGATGCCCAAACTTTGTATTATAAAACAAGGCATTTGTATAATATTAGTCTTATTTCATCTGAAATTATTTACCCTCTATTGCGGCCATTTATTAAATCTGAGAGTTGGCCAGTCGTCGGCTTCAGCCGCTCGCGTAGGTAGTACGGGGGTGTTCGGAACAGCACAAAAACACACTTATCCCAATGATTTAGTCCTTGAAGGAGGTGCTAGTGCGGCGAACGAGGAAATCAGACTATGCGGCTTTATCACTCTCACTTAGCCATATGAGTTTGACAATAAGATTGTAGGTGCAGCCCCTAGTATTGTTCGGTTATCCGAAGTTGGTTGCTGTAGACACCCGACCAGGTAAAAACCAGTCCTTCGTGTGACACGAAAAAAATCGCAAGAGATTTATATTGAGTCACCGAGTAGCTGACCAACTCTCGCCGCATCATGACAGTTAGTTTTCGGCTTTATCTACTAAGGTGTTTATTCGGCTAACCAGAAACACAATCGCAGTAGTTCTCCCTTTACTTCCTTAGCCAAACAATCCGAACGTAAGGTAGTAACCACAGGAGCCGGGCAACCCAACTATTGAGCCAAGACATGATTCGGAGCTGATGCATATAATGCTAGATTCGGGACGCTGAGTTGCACTGTAAAAGTGTTCGGACTTAAGTTATTTTTTAAGAAATGTACGTGGCTAAATATAGCCCCTGGCGATTTAGGTCGTGCCGAGGTGTACATGACAATTAGAAGAAAAAAGAAGAGGGGATACAGATTGGGAAATAAGCCAGTACCGAATAGTTTGGGCAAAAAACTATTTCCATTATAGTTTGATTGATACGTCAAAACGTATTTGTATAGATAATGCTATGAGCATCAAGGCTATTTTACATGCCGAGCAAAAGAGGAAGCCGTGTACAGGTGCTAAGAAAGAGAGTAGGTGATCTGTGAAGATCCTTTAGGTACTCTGCCGTACATCTGCACTGCTTTTCTCCTTGGTGCGTGATCCTTTAAGAGGATTAATGTATAGGTTTTCCTCAGGGACCGGGAAAAAGGGCCCTTGGCACCATAAAAAGGTGATGTGGGTTGTTGGGAACCTAAAAAAAATGAAGTTCTTATGAAAAGGGTAGATATGGGGGTCCAGGTACGGTCAAGCTGTATTGTGGACTTTATCCTTGATATGGCTCCATCGTCGCCCATGGTATCTTTTAGTGTGTAGTTATGTGCACACGGTACATATGCTGCAGTTCGGTTGGAGCGAAGACAGAGGCCGAATTGCTAATCGAGGTCATGACGAGCGGTACTATCATTCTGCGGGGTAGTCTGGACTTGTTTAACAAGGTCCGGGGGCTTGACTACCGATGTGGAGTTTGCCTTGATAAGGCCAACCTGCACTTCCGCTACGAGGGTCGCGGTGTATTCCTTAGTACGGAGGGAGCGATCCATGTTTCCATGAACTGTTATAACACCGTGTGGTCCTGGCATCTTGAGTTTTAGATACGCATAGTGCGGGACCGCATTGAAGTGGGCAAACGCAGTTCGTCAAAGTACTGCATGATAGCCACTGTGGAAAGGGACAATGTCGAAGATCAATTCTTTGCTTTGGAAGTTGTCCGGCAAACCGAAGACGACTTCCAATGTGATTGAGCCCCTGCAGCGGGCCTCTACACCAGGTATTACTCCTTTAAAGGTAGTTTTGGTGGGCTTGATTCTTGACGACTCAATACCCATTTTTCAGACTGTGCCCTGAAAGAGCAGGTTAAGACTGCTGCCGCCATCCATGAGGACTCTCGTGAGGTGAAATCCATCGATAAATGGGTCGAGGACCAACGCGGCTGGACCTCCATGACGGATACTGGTCGGATGGTCCCTGCGATCAAAAGTGATCGGGCATGCTGACCATGGGTTGAATTTTGGGGCGACTGGCTCTATCGCATAGACGTCCCTTAACGCGCGATTGCGCTCCCTTTTGGGGATGTGAGTAGCGTATATCATGTTCACCGTATTGACCTCGGGGGGAAATTTCTTTTGTCCCCCTGTGTTCAGTTGGCGACGCTCCTCGTTATCATCCTCGTTGGGCGACCCTTTCCCTGTGTACTCAGTGTTTAACTTACCGGCCTGTTTAAAGGCGCAATAGCTTCTGTTGGTACGGTTGGCAGGCTTGTCAGGGGTGTCATGAATCTGGCAAGTTCGATTGAGTATTCAGTCCAGACTAGATGAACCATCTTTGTTTCTTTTGAATGGCCTCTTTCGCTGACCCGGCTTGGAGCCACTGAATCCGGCATTAACCGCCGTGTCTTCGGCATTGTCAGTGTTTCTTCGATGCTTGTTTTAGTTGCGTCAGGGCCTGCCATTTTTGTTCCTTGCTTCGAAAGTACCAGGATCGCTGGTACTGTTGCTGCTACGGGCAAGCCAGCTTTCTTCTCCAGCGCAAAAGCCGGTCATGAGTGATGTGAGTGCTGCCATGGACTTAGGATTTTCTTGGCCGAGGTGTCGGGCAAGCCATTCATCGCAGATGCTGTGTTTAAAGGCTGCTAGAGCCTCGGCGTCCGGACAATCAACAATTTGGTTCTTTTTTATTACGAACCGGGTCCCGAATTTTCTAGCTGACTCTCTGGGTTGCTGGACTATGTGACTGAGGTCATCGGCGTCCGGAGGCCTGATATAAGTTTTGGGGAACGTAGTAATTTCAAAATTTTCCTACGCACACGCAAGATCATGGTGATGGCATAGCAACGAGAGGGGAGAGTGTTCGTCCACGTACCCTCATAGACCGTAAGCAGAAGCGTTAGCACAACGCGGCTGATGTAGTCGTACGTCTTCACGATCCGACCGATCCAAGCACCGAACGTACGGAGCCTCCGAGTTCAGCACACGTTCAGCTCGATGACGATCTCCGGCCTCCGATCCAGCCGAGCTCCGGAGATGAGTTCCGTCAGCACGACGGTGTGGTGACGATGATGATGTTCTACCGGCGCAGGGCTTCGCCTAAGCTCCGCGACGATATGACCGAGGTGGAATATGGTGGAAGGTGGCACCGCACACGGCTAAGGAACGATCCGTAGATCAACTTGTGTGTCTATGGGGTGCCCCCTGCCCCCGTATATAAAGGAGCCAGGGGGGAGGAGGCCGCCGGCCTAAGGGGGCGCGCCAAGGGGGGAGTCCTACTCCCACCGGGAGTAGGACTCCCCTTTTCCAAGTTGGAGTAGGAGAGAGGGGGAAAGAGGAGGAAGAGGAGAAGGAAAGGGGGGGCGCCGCCCCCCTTCCCTTGTCCTACTCGTACTAGGAGGGGGAGGGGCGCGCGGCCCCTTCCTTGCTCCTTCCTCTTCTCCCTCTTGGCCCATGTAGGCCCATTAACCCCCCGGGGGGTTCCGGTAACCTCCCGGTACTCCGGTAAAATGCCGATTTCACCCGGAACCATTACGATGTCCAAACATAGGCTTCCAATATATCAATCTTTATGTCTCGACCATTCCGAGACTCCTCGTCATGTCCGTGATCACATCCGGGACTCCGAACAAACTTCGGTACATCAAAACTTATAAACTCATAATAAAACTGTCATCGAAACGTTAAGCGTGCGGACCCTACGGGTTCTAGAACTATGTAGACATGACCTAAAACCATTCTCGGCCAATAACCAATAGCGGGACCTGGATGCCCATATTGGTTCCTACATATTCTACGAAGATCTTTATCGGTCAAACCGCATAACAACATACTTTGTTCCCTTTGTCATCGGTATGTTACTTGCCCAAGATTTGATCGTCGGTATCCAATACCTAGTTCAATCTCGTTACCGGCAAGTCTCTTTATTCGTTCCGTAATACGTCATCTCATAACTAACTCATTAGTTATGTGCTTGCAAGGCTTAGGTGATGAGTATTACCGAGAGGGCCCAGAGATACCTCTCCGACAATCGGAGTGACAAATCCTAATCTCGAATTATGCCAACCCAACATGTACCTTCGGAAACACCTGTAGAGCACCTTTATAATCACCCAGTTACATTGTGACGTTTTGTAGCACACAAAGTGTTCTTACGGTAAACGGGAGTTGCACAATCTCATAGTTGCAGGAACTTTGTATAAGTCATGAAGAAAGCAATATCAGTATACTAAACGATCAAGTGCTAGGCTAACAGAATGGGTCATGTCAATCACATCATTCTCCTAATGATGTGATCCCTTTAATCAAATGACAACACATGTCTATGGTTAGGAAACATAACAATCTTTGATTAATGAGCTAGTCAAGTAGAGGCATACTAGTGACTATGTGTTTGTCTATGTATTCACACATGTATCATGTTTCCGGTTAATACAATTCTAGCATGAATAATAAACATTTATCATGATATGAGGAAATAAATAATAACTTTATTATTGCCTCTAGGGCATATTTCCTTCAGTCTCCCACTTGCACTAGAGTCAATAATCTAGATTACATAGTAATGATTCTAACACCCATGGAGTCTTGGTGCTGATCATGTTTTGCTCGTGAGAGAGGCTTAGTCAATGGGTCTGCAACATTCAGATCCGTATGTATCTTGCAAATCTCTATGTCTCCCACTTGGACTTGGTCCCGAATGGAATTGAAGCGTCTCTTGATGTGTTTGGTCCTCTTGTGAAATCTGGATTCCTTTGCCAGGGCAATTGCACCAGTATTGTCACAGAAGATCTTCATTGGTGCCGATGCACTAGGTATGACACCTAGATCGGAAATGAACTCTTTCATCCAGACTCCTTCATTCGCTGCTTCAGAAGCAGCTATGTACTTCGCTTCACATGTAGATCCCGCCACGACGCTTTGCTTAGAACTGCACCAACTTACAGCTCCACCGTTTAATAAAAACACGTATCCGGTTTGCGATTTAGAATCGCCCGGATCAGTGTCAAAGCTTGCATCGACGTAACCATTTACGACTAGCTCTTTGTCACCTCCATATACGAGAAACATATCCTTAGTCCTTTTCAGGTATTTCAGGATGTTCTTGACCGCTGTCCAGTGATCCACTCCTGGATTACTTTGGTACCTTCCTGCCAAACTTATTGCTAAGCATACGTCACGTCTGGTACACAGCATTGCATACATGATAGAGCCTATGGCTGAAGCATAGGGAACATTTTTCATTTTCTCTCTATCTTCTGCTGTGGTCGGGCATTGAGTTTGACTCAACTTCACACCTTGTAGCAAAGGCAAGAATCCTTTCTTTGCCTGATCGATTTTGAACTTTTTCAAAATTTTGTCAAGGTATGTGCTTTGTGAAAGTCCTATTAAGCATCTTGATCTATCTCTATAGATCTTGATACCCAATATGTAAGCAGCTTCATCGAGGTCTTTCATTGAAAAACTTTTATTCAAGTATCCCTTTATGCTATCCAGAAATTCTATATCATTTCCAATTAATAATATGTCATCAACATATAAAACTAGAAATGCTACAGAGCTCCCACTCACTTTCTTGTAAATACAGGCTTCTCCAAAAGTCTGTATAAAACCATATGCTTTGATTACACTATCAAAGCGTTTATTCCAACTCCGAGATGCTTGCACCAGTCCATAAATGGAACGCTGGAGCTTGCACACTTTGTCAGCACCTTTTGGATCAACAAAACCTTCGGTTGCATCATATACAACTCTTCTTCTAGAAATCCATTCAAGAATGCAGTCTTGACATCCATTTGCCAAATTTCATAATCATGAAATGCAGCAATAGCCAACATGATTCGGATAGACTTAAGCATCGCTACGGGTGAGAAAGTCTCATCGTAGTCAACCCCTTGAACTTGTCTAAAACCTTTCGCAACAAGTCGAGCTTTATAGACAGTAACATTACCATCAGCGTCAGTCTTCTTCTTAAAAATCCATTTATTCTCAATGGCTTGCCGATCATCGGGCAAGTCAACCAAAGTCCATACTTTGTTTTCATACATGGATCCCATCTCAGATTTCATGGCCTCTAGCCATTTTGTGGAATCTGGGCTCATCTTCGCTTCCTCATAGTTCGTATGTTCATCATGGTCAAGTAACATGACTTCCAGAATAGGATTACCGTACCACTCTGGTGCGGATCTTACTCTGGTAGACCTATGAGGTTCAGCAGAAACTTGATCTGAAGTTTCATGATCAATATCATTAGCTTCCTCACTAATTGGTGTAGTCGTCATAGGAACCGGTTCTCGTGATGAACTACCTTCCAATAAGGGAGTAGATACAGTTATCTCATCAAGTTCTACTTTCCTCCCACTCACTTCTTTCGAGAGAAATTCCTTCTCTAGAAAGGATCCATTCTTAGCAACGAATGTCTTGCCTTCGGATCTGTGATAGAAGATGTACCCAACAGTTTCTTTTGGGTATCCTATGAAGACACATTTCTCTGATTTGGGTTCGAGCTTATCTGGTTGAAGTTTCTTCACATAAGCATCGCAGCCCCAAACTTTAAGAAACGACAACTTTGGTTTCTTGCCAAACCACAGTTCATAAGGCGTTGTCTCAACGGATTTAAATGGTGCCCTATTTAACGTGAATGCGGCCGTCTCTAAAGCATAACCCCAAAATGATAGCGGTAAATCGGTAAGAGACATCATAGATCGCACCATATCAAGTAAAGTACGATTACGACGTTCGGACACACCATTTCGTTGTGGTGTTCCGGGTGGTGTGAGTTGCGAAACTATTCCGCATTGTTTCAAATGTAAACCAAACCCGTAACTCAAATATTATCCTCCATGATCAGATCGTAGAAACTTTATTTTCTTGTTACGATGATTTTCCACTTCACTCTGAAATTCTTTGAACTTTTCAAATGTTTCAGACTTGTGCTTCATTAAGTAGATATACCCATATCTACTCAAATCATCTGTGAAGGTGAGAAAATAACGATATCCGCCACGAGCCTCAACATTCATCGGTCCACACACATCTGTATGTATGATTTCCAACAAATCTGTTGCTCTCTCCATAGTTCCGGAGAACGGTGTTTTAGTCATCTTGCCCATGAGGCACGGTTCGCAAGTACCAAGTGATTCATAATCAAGTGATTCCAGAAGTCCATCGGTATGGAGTTTCTTCATGCGTTTTACACCGATATGACCTAAACGACAGTGCCACAAATAAGTTGCACTATCATTATCAACTCTGCATCTTTTGGCTACAACATTATGAATATGTGTATCACTACTATCGAGATTCAATAAAAATAGACCACTCTTCAAGGGTGCATGACCATAAAAGATATTACTCATATAAATAGAACAACCATTATTCTCTGATTTAAATGAATAACCGTCTCGCATCAAACAAGATCCAGATATAATGTTCATGCTCAACGCTGGCACCAAATAACAATTATTCAGGTCTAAAACTAATCCCGAAGGTAGATGTAGAGGTAGCGTGCCGACCGCGATCACATCGACTTTGGAACCGTTTCCCACGCGCATCATCACCTCGTCCTTGGCCAGTGCTCGCTTATTCCGTAGTCCCTGTTTCGAGTTGCAAATATTAGCAACAGAACCAGTATCAAATACCCAGGTGCTACTACGAGCTCTAGTTAGGTACACATCAATAACATGTATATCACATATACCTTTGCTCACTTTGCCATCCTTCTTATCCGCCAAATACTTGGGGCAGTTCCGCTTCCAGTGTCCAGTCTGCTTGCAGTAGAAGCACTCAGTTTCAGGCTTAGGTCCAGACTTGCGTTTCTTCTCTTGAGCAGCAACTTGCTTGCCGTTCTTCTTGAAGTTCCCCTTCTTTTTCCCTTTGCCCTTCTTCTTGAAACTAGTGGTCTTGTTGACCATCAACACTTGATGCTCCTTGATATCTACCTCCGTGGCTTTCAGCATTGCGAAGAGCTCGGGAATAGTCTTGTTCATCCCTTGCATATTATAGTTCATCACGAAGCTCTTGTAGCCTGGTGGCAGTGATTGGAGAATTCTGTCAATGACACTATCATCAGGAAGATTAACTCCCAGTTGAATCAAGTGATTATTATACCCAGACATTCTGAGTATGTGTTCACTGACATAACTATTCTCCTCCATCTTGCAGCTATAGAACTTATTAGAGACTTCATATCTCTCAATCCGGGCATTTGCTTGAAATATTAACTACAACTCCTGGAACATCTCATATGCTCCATGACGTTCAAAACATCGTTGAAGACCCGGTTCCAAGCCGTAAAGCATGGCACACTGAACTATAGAGTAGTCATCAGCTTTGCTCTGCCAGACGTTCTTAACGTCGTCAGTTGCATCAGCAGCAGGCCTGGCACCTAGCGGTGCTTCCAGGACGTAACTCTTCTGTGCAGCAATGAGGATAATCCTCAGGTTACGGACCCAGTCCGTGTAATTGCTACCATCATCTTTCAACTTTGCTTTCTCAAGGAACGCATTAAAATTCAACGGAACAACAGCACGAGCCATCTATCTACAAACAAACATAGACAAGCAAGATACTATCCGGTACTAAGTTCATGATAAATTTAAGTTCAATTAATCATATTACTTAAGAACTCCCACTTAGACAGACATCTCTCTAGTCATCTAAGTGATTACGTGATCCAAATCAACTAAACCATAACCGATCATCACGTGAGATGGAGTAGTTTTCAATGGTGAACATCACTATGTTGATCATATCTACTATATGATTCACACTCGACCTTTCAGTTTCCGTGTTCCGAGGCCATATCTGCATATGCTAGGCTCGTCAAGTTTAACCTGAGTATTCTGCGTGTGCAAAACTGGCTTGCACCCGTTGTAGATGGACGTAGAGCTTATCACACCCGATCATCACGTGGTGTCTCGGCACGACGAACTTTGGCAACGGTGCATACTCAGGGAGAACACTTCTTGATAATTTTAGTGAGAGATCATCTTAAAATGCTACCGTCAATCAAAGCAAGATAAGATGCATAAAGGATAAACATCACATGCAATCAATATAAGTGATATGATATGGCCATCATCATCTTGTACTTGTGATCTCCATCTCCGAAGCACCGTCGTGATCACCATCATCACCGGCGTGATCTCCATCGTAGCATCGTTGTCGTTTATGCCATCTATTGCTTCTACGACTATCGCTACCGCTTAGAGATAAAGTAAAGCAATTACAGGGCGTTTGCATTTCATACAATAAGGCGACAACCATATGGCTCCTGCCAGTTGCCGATAACTTCGGTTACAAAACATGATAATCTCATACAATAAAATATAGCATCACGTCTTGACCATATCACATCACAACATGCCCTGCAAAAACAAGTTAGACGTCCTCTACTTTGTTGTTGCAAATTTTACGTGGCTGCTACGGGCTTAGCAAGAACCGTTCTTACCTACGCATCAAAACCACAACGATAGTTTGTCAAATAGACTCCGTTTTAACCTTCACAAGGACCGGGCGTAGCCACACTCGGTTCAACTAAAGTGAGAGAGACAGAAACCCGCCAGCCACCTTTAAGCACAAGTGCTCGTAACGGTGAAACCAGTCTCGCGTAAGCGTACGCGTAATGTCGGTCCGGGCCGCTTCATCTCACAATACCGCTGAACCAAAGTATGACATGCTGCTAGGCAGTATGACTTATATCGTCCACAACTCACTTGTGTTCTACTCGTGCATATAACATCAACGCATAAAACCTAGGCTCGGATGCCACTGTTGGGGAACGTAGTAATTTCAAAATTTTCCTACGCACACGCAAGATCATGGTGATGGCATAGCAACAAGAGAGGAGAGTGTTCGTCCATGTACCCTCGTAGACCGTAAGCGGAAGCGTTAGCACAACGCGGTTGATGTAGTCGTACGTCTTCATGATCCGACCGATCCAAGCACCAAACGTACGGAGCCTCCGAGTTCAGCACACGTTCAGCTCGATGACGATGTCCGGCCTCCGATCCAGCCGAGCTCGGGAGATGAGTTCCGTCAGCACGACGGCGTGGTGACGATGATGATGTTCTACCGGCGCAGGGCTTCGCCTGAGCTCCGCGATGATATGACCGAGGTGGAATATGGTGGAAGGGGGCACTGCACACGGCTAAGGAACGATCCGTAGATCAACTTGTGTGTCTTTGGGGTGCCCCCCGCCCCCGTATATAAAGGAGCCAGGGGGGAGGAGGCCGCCGGCCTAAGGGGGCGCACCAAGGGGGGAGTCCTACTCCCACCGGGAGTAGGACCCCCGTTTTCCAGGTTGGAGTAGGAGAGAGGGGGAAAGAGGAGGAAGAGGAGAAGGAAAGGGGGGGCGTCGCCCCCCTTCCCTTGTCCTATTCGGACTAGGAGGGGGAGGGGCGCGCGGCCCCTTCCTTGCTCCTTCCTCTTCTCCCTCTTAGCCCATGTAGGCCCATTAACCCCCCGGGGGGTTCCGGTAACCTCCCGGTACTCCGATAAAATGCCGATTTCACCCGGAACCATTCCGATGTCCAAACATAGGCTTCCAATATATCAATCTTTATGTCTCGTCCATTCCGAGACTCCTCGTCATGTCCGTGATCACATCCGGGACTCCGAACAAACTTCGGTACATCAAAACTTATAAACTCATAATAAAACTGTCATCGAAACGTTAAGCGTGCGGACCCTACGGGTTCAAGAACTATGTAGACATGACCTAAAATCATTCTCGGCCAATAACCAATAGCGGGACCTGGATGCCCATATTGGTTCCCACATATTCTACGAAGATCTTTATCGGTCAAACCGCATAACAAGATACTTTGTTCCCTTTGTCATGGGTATGTTACTTGCCCGAGATTTGATCGTCGGTATCCAATACCTAGTTCAATCTCGTTACCGGCAAGTCTCTTTACTCGTTCCGTAATACGTCATCTCATAACTAACTCATTAGTTATATGCTTGCAAGGCTTAGGTGATGAGTATTACCGAGAGGGCCCAGAGATACCTCTCCGACAATCGGAGTGACAAATCCTAATCTCGAATTATGCCAACCAACATTTACCTTCGGAAACACCTGTAGAGCACCTTTATAATCACCCAGTTACGTTGTGACATTTGGTAGCACACAAAGTGTTCTTCCGGTAAACGGGAGTTGCCCAATCTCATAGTTGCAGGAACTTTGTATAAGTCATGAAGAAAGCAATAGCAGTATACTAAACGATCAAGTGCTAGGCTAACAGGATGGGTCATGTCAATCACATCATTCTCCTAATGATGTGATCCCTTTAATCAAATGACAACACATGTCTATGGTTAGGAAACATAACCATCTTTGATTAATGAGCTAGTCAAGTAGAGGCATACTAGTGACTATGTGTTTGTCTATGTATTCACACATGTATCATGTTTCCGGTTAATACAATTCTAGCATGAATAATAAATATTTATCATGATATGAGGAAATAAATAATAACTTTATTATTGCCTCTAGGGCATATTTCCTTCAATAAGTGCCCTGGAAGTTGTCTCTAAAGGCATCCTCCTGGTCTTCCCAGCTTCCAATAGAGTTTTCTGGGAGGCTGTTTAACCAGTGCCGAGTTGGTCCCTTAAGTTTGAGGGGGAGGTATTTGATGGCATGTAGATCTTCACCACAAGCCATGTGAATGTGGAGAAGAAATTCTTCGATCCATACTGCAGGATCTGTTGTGCCATCGTATGATTCTATGTTCACGGGTTTAAACCCTTCTGGGAACTGGTGCACCCTTACCTCATTAGTGAAGCATAGGGGGTGTGCGGCGCCTCTATATCAGGCCACGTCATGATGCAGTTCGGATGGAGTCTGTATGCGGTTTTCATCCTGGGTGAAGTGTGCTTGTCGCGCCCGTCTTAATGGCCGTCTTCTCATGCTAGGGCATGCCTCCTTGATCGATAGATTGATCTGGTTTGACCGGCTCTATTAGCCAGGTCCTGTCATAGGTCGTAAGTGTATCCTGCAGCTGCTGTCTCTCTGCCTTTGTGGCGGGGTAGTGCAGGCTGGTGTTCCGCTTGAGTTGTCGTTCTATCCCGGCCACGTGGTGGTCGGTCAGGTCCATCGGCAGCGTTACGCGTGGGCGGTATTGGCTCTGGTGCCTCGTCGTTGAATTGGGGTAGCATCTTGCACTTCGGGTAACTCTTGGTTGGGCGTTCGAGTCCGTATTTCTTGGCTGCCAGGACATTAGTCCATCTGTCATTGAGCAGATCCTGATCAGCTTGAAGCTGTTGCTGCTTCTTTTTCAGGCTTCTTGTCGTGGCTATTAGTCGGCGCTTAAAGCGCTCTTGTTCGAGGGGTTCCTCTGGCATGATGAACTCTTTGTCGCCGATGCTCTCATCCTCTTCGGAGGTTGGTAAGTAATTACTATCCTCCAAGCCCTCGTTCCCGTTAGGGTCGTCGGGGTTGACTTGCCCATCCTCCCAATCATCATGCTCGGATGTTGGTTCGATAGTGGCTTCTTGATCTTCGGCGTTATCCGAAGTATTGTTGTCTTCGGCGCTGGTATTACTGTCTTTTTCGTGACGCGATTTCGAGCGGCACCATTGACGTTGATGCTTTGGTGGTGCCACGAGGGGCTTGTCCTCGACTGGATTTTTACCACCATCACCATCGTCCTCTTTGGGTGTGTCCACCATGTATACGTCGTCCGTGGAAGTAGCCGTCCAGCGTCCGGTAAATGGTGGGTTCTGGCTTTGTTCTTCTTCGACATCGTCGTCCATGCCATCGATGTCTTCGGAAGCGTAATCGAGCATGTCGGTTAAGTCCTCGACAGTGGCTATGAAGTGGGTGGTGGGTGGGACGTAAAATTCCCCGCTCTCAGCCCCTAGTTCGGGGCGGGCATTGTTCGGCTGCGATCCTTCTATAATGGCGAGAGATCGCATTAAGTCCAGGGCCTCGTTTAAGAGTGAGGTTTGGACCGAAAAGCGAGAATCCGTGGAGCAGGGCGGGACATGAGTTCCCTGGCCGAGCTCATATAACACGGACCTCGAGAGTTCAGATCTGGTGTTCGGGGAGGAATCCAGCTTCGTGTTGATGAAGGGAGCCTAGTATAACTCCTGGCCTGCCGGTATAGCGAACCCCTCCGTATCTTCGGGGTTGAGCTCTATGGCTGCGGAGAGTCCAACGGGCTCTGAATTCCCGTCTTCGGATTCGGTGAGGTGTTCCGAATCTAAGGCCGGAGCGGCAGTTGAGGCCGCTAACCCTTGGAAGATCAAGTCTTCCCGGATATCAGCAACATAGTTTAGGTTTCCAAAACTGATCTGATTACCAGGGGCGTAGCTGTCGATCTGCTCTAGATGGCCAATCGAATTGGCACGCAGTGCAAAGCCGCCGAATACGAAGATTTGGCGGGGGGAGGAAACTCTCCCCCGGGGTAATATTGTTGTGGATGATTGATGGAGCCATCGAGCCTTTTGGTGACGACAAAGTGGAGCTCTCGATGAAAGCACCAATGTCGGTGTCAAAACCAGCAGATCTCAGGTAGGGGGTTCCGAACTGCGCGTCTAAGGATTGAAGGTAACAAGGAGGCATGGGCCACGATGTTTACCTAGGTACATGCCCTCTTAAAGGAGGTAATACCCTACTTCCTACTTGATTGACTTTGATGAGTATAGGGGTTACAAGAGCTAATCTACCTCGATATCGTAATGGCTAAACCCTAGATGTCTAGCCTGTATGATTGTGATAGCCCGTAACTACCAAACCCTCTGGTTTATATAGGCACCGGAGGGGAATAGGGTTGTAAAAAGTCAGTTTACAGAGGAAGGAAACTACACATCTGGACGCCAAGCTTGCCGTCCATGCAAAGGAGAGTCCCATACGGACACGGGGAGAAGACCTTCTATCTCTTATCTTCACAGCCCATCAATCTGGCCCATGTCACATAGGCCGGCTCCCCGAGGACCCCACAGTCCAGGACTCCCTCAGTGACCCCGTATGTTGATGAACACAAGAACATTCTGCGCTCCAAACACCTGAATCAGTGTGACGACTGGATTACATGTGAACACATCAGGATTTCGACAGTTGGTTGCGAACACGTCTCAGGGGTGACAACACTGTTTCTGATGAGCTGTACTCGTTGGCCAGGGAACCAACTTTGACTGCGTTGACTTACAAAGGATATGAGATAAATGGGAATACATTTTACACGATTGCCCAAGATCAAAAGAGCACCAACCAAAACAGTGGTGTCCGCTTTGATGCAGCAACCAAGAGGGAAAGGATACATATTATGGTTACATAGTGGACATATGGGAACTTGACTATGGACATGATTTTAAGGTCCCTTTGTTTTAGTGGAAATGGGTCAATCTTTCAGGAGGCGGGGTACAGGTAGACCAATAGTATGGAATGACAACAGTGGATCTGAACAATCTTGGGTACACAGACGAACCATTCGTCCTAGCCAATGATGTGGGGCGCAGGTTTTCTATGTGAAGGACATGTCTACCAAACCGAGAAAAAGAAAAGAGAAGGAAGTGAATACATCATACGATGAGCCAAAGCGCCACATAGTTCTTTCAGGAAAAAGAGACATCATGGGATTGGAGGGCAAGACAGACATGTCTGAAGATTATGAAAAGTTTCATGAAATTCCTCCCTTCAAAGTCAAGGCTGGCCCAAGCACCCTATTAAACGATGAAAATTATCCATGGTTACGACGCAATAAGCAAAGGCACAAGCGAAGAAAAAGTGAAGACTTTCTCTGCACAACTATTATGATGATGCCTTTGATCTAGAATATTACTGTAGTGACATGTGAAGAAATGAAATTCCTTTTGTAACAGATGAGTTTTCGTCCGAAACCCTGATACTTCGAAAGAGATTGTCCGTTTTATACATGAAGTGCATCCATTTTTCCGTAACCCTCTCAACTTTTTAGCACATGCTATGTGGGTGAAATGATGATACCATGCCAACTTTTAACCTTTTCAGAGTTCATTTGTAGTCCTATTCAATTTAAGGGTCATTTAGCTCAAAAAAATCAGTAAATACATGAAAAATACCAAATGAATTCATAAAGGGTTGAAAATTGATGGTGCGGATTTGGTGGTGCATTTTGAACACAAAAAAAGTCTGGAGTTCAAATAAGTTCAAAAAAATGAAATCCCTTTGTAACAGATCAGTTTTCGACCGAAACCCTGATACTTCGAAAGAGATTGTCCATTTTGTACACGAAGTGCATCCAGTTTTTGTCCTAACCCTCTCAACTTTTTAGCACATGCTATGTGGATTACACCCGCAAAAAAAATATCTCAAAAAAACCAGTAAATGCATGAAAAATACCAAATGAAGTCAAAAAGGGTTGAAAATTGATGATGTGGCTTTGAATGGTGCATTTTTAACACAAAAAAGTCTGGAGTTCAAATAAGTTCAAAAAAATGAAATCCCTTTGTTACATATGAGTTTTCATCCGAAACCCTGATACTTCGAAAGAGATTATCCACTTTGTACACGAAGTGCATCCAGTTTTTACCATAACCCTCTCAACTTTTTGGCACATGCTTTGTGGGTGAATTGATGATACCATGCCAACTTTCAACCTTTTCAGAGTTCATTTGTAGTGCTTTTCAATTTAAGGGTCATTTAGCTCAAAGAATGAACTAATAGCAAAAAGAATGAACCAATAGCAAAAAGAATGAACTAAAAATATTCACTTAAAATATTCTGTTATGATCAACTAAAACAAAACTATAATATTCTTCAATAGCAAAAATAATCAACTAAAAATCTTTTATAAAACTCCAATAGCAAAAGGAATTGACTAAAAAGCTTTTATAAACCTCTAGTATTATTGAAACTAAAATTATATAAAATTTATGCAACTAAAATTATCAAAGTATTTTTAGTTCAAAATATTAAAAGCAAAAAGATTTTTCATAAAGAATTTTTGTTAGAAACTTTAATAGCAAAAAGAATAATCATAAAGAATTTTTTGTTAGAAACTAAAAAAAATCTGTTTTTGAATATAATGATAAAACACAGTAATATTAAAATAACAGGAAAAAGAATCACTAAAAAAATCTATTTTTATAGTAAAGTTATTCAAAAATAGTGATTCACACAAATTTCAAAAAATTCAAATTTAAACTATTCAAATTGGAAAACTAATGGCCCTAACAAAAAGTTTATAATTTTTATAACCTAAAGCAAAAGGAATCACTGAAAAAGTAGTAAGTATTTTGTTGTAAGTAGAAAAAAATAAAATAAATAAAGCAAAAAAGAAAACAAAAAAACTAGATTTTTTTAAAAAAAATGACACCTAATGGGCCACCACGGCCTGAATACGACTAGAAACCCAACCATGGGCCAGGATTCAGGCCCGCAGCAGCCCAGTAGGCCCACAGGCAAGAAGTGACAAATTAGGCCCGAAAGCCTGCAGTTGAAAGGAGCTCGAGAGGGTGGGCGCAATAGCGCTTATAAACCACTCTCAAGCTCTCTCAACTAGCGAGGTGGGACTAAACTTTTTAGCCGCGGGCAGCTCAAGGCCTTTGGTCCCGATTGATAGCACCAACCGAGATGAAAGGTGTGCATTGGTACCGGTTCGTGGCACCAACCGGGACCAATGCCCCCCTTTAGTCCCGGTTGGTGCCACACCAACCGGGACCAAAGGCCTGCTGTCGGTGTCAAAACCGGCGGATCTCGGGTAGGGGGTCCCGAACTGTGCGTCTAGGCAGATGGTAACAGGAGACGAGGGACACGATGTTTTTACCCAGGTTCGGGCCCTCTCGATGGAGGTAAAACCCTACGTCCTGCTTGATTAATATTGATGATATGGGTAGTACAAGAGTGGATCTACCACGAGATCATGGAGGCTAAACCCTAGAAGCTAGCCTATGGTATGATTGTTGTAATGTATGTTGTGTCCTACGGACTAAAGCCCTTCGGTTTATATAGACACCGGAGGAGGCTAGGGTTACACAGAGTCGGTTACAATGGTAGGAGATCTACATATCTGTATCGCCAAGCTTGCCTTCCACGCCAAGGAAAGTCCCATCCGGACACGGGACGGAGTCTTCAATCTTGTATCTTCGTAGTCTTGGAGTCCGGCAGACGATGATAGTCCGGCTGTCCGGACACCCCCTAGTCCAGGACTCCCTCAGTAGCCCCTGAACCAGGCTTCAATGACGATAAGTCCGGCGCGCATAATTTCGGCATTGCAAGGCGGGTTCCTCCCTTGAATAATCCAGAGAAGATCATGAACACCAGGATAGTGTCCAGCTCTGCAAAATAAATTCCACATTCCATCGTAGAGAGAATAAAATGTACACTAGTTCAATCTGCTGACGTACTATGCGGCGTGACATCATACCGCTACCAAGCCTTTGTTTGAATCGTTTTTACTATACCACCTCAGCACCTTTAGCGAGGCGGTTTCCTTGGCACGTCTTGTCGAAGCAGAGATCGTGTTCCCCTTATCCCGAGATTCTCATCAATACGTGTGTGGGTAACCCAACCGTTCCCGTCGCCACGCCTCCTCTATCGAAGGTGAATCCCAAACGGTCACGGAGATGGCTCTTGGTATTTTTCCCCTTTATAAGAGGACCAAGGCTCGCTCTTGTTCTTCAATCTCGCATCGAATCTCCTCCTCGCTCCCAGTCCCAACACCCAGAGCCTCAGATTCGAGCGCTTCAGATCCTCAACCATGTCCGGCTCCGACCTCCAGGGCCGGTAGATGCCCTCCTCCATCACGGAGGAGGACATATTGAGGTTACGTGAGGCCAAGTACCTGGCCTACGAGGTTTCACACAGGTTGCCTGCCCAAGGGCAGGCCGTGCCCGCCCCCAAGCCCGGTGAATACGTCGTCTTCGTATCCCACCTCCGTCGGGGTTTAGGCTTCCCGACGGACCCCTTCGTGAGAGGGCTCATGTTCTACTACGGGCTGGATTTTCACGATTTGACTCCGGAGTCCATCCTCCATATCTCCGCATTCATTATCGTCTGCGAAGCCTTCCTCCACGTCACTCCCCACTTCGGCCTGTGGCTGGAGACCTTCAATGTGAAGCCGAGGATGATCGGGGGGCGTCAAGCGGAGTGCGGCGGGGCGGCCATAAGAAAAAAGGCCGATGCCCCGTGGCCCGAGGGTTCCTTCCAAGAGGAACTCGGACTATGGCAGCAGGAGTGGTTCTATATCACCGCTCTGAGGGGCAGCAAACAAAAGCCGCCGCCTTCATTCCGCCCGGGACCTCCATGCCAACTGATGTCGTGGGTCAACCAAGGGCTCAATTGGGGGCCGTCCGAAGACGTGCCCTCACTGCAGGGCCGGATTCGAGACCTCCAAGCGAGGTAGATCAATCTGGTCGTGGTGATGCAGGTTATGCTAATCAGGCATCTTCTGCCCTGCAAACGCCGTCCTCTCCGTCTATGGGAGTTCAACCCGGAGGGACCTCGGATTCTCCAACACTTCATGGGTGCAACACCCGTGGAGATGTACAAGTTGTTCTTCGGACCGCAGGTGGCATGTCCGGAATTAGCCGAGGACGCAGGCCTAAGCCGCAATCGCCCGGATACTCAGGTAAATAGCTCAGAGTCCGGACGTTCTGTTTGTCTGCCTTTCTAGAGTTCGCCTCCTGACCCATTACTCTTCACAGGAGTGGGTGGCGCGATCAAGGCTGATAAGGTGTCCGGCCCCCCTCCCAGAGACCGCACTAGAGCCCGTGCTGGTCAGAATGTTGGAGGTCGCGCCCACAGAAGGGAGCGAAGGGGAAAACAGGGGAGCTAATATTTCGCCCAAAGGGGCGTCTGAGGAGGGGGGAATCAAGAACCCCTCCTTCCAGGGGGAGAAGAGGACCGCCTCCGAAGATCCGGAGGCCAAAGCCCCTAAACGGGGGAAGAGATCTTCCCCGGGGGGTCCGGCGTCCGAGGAGAATCCGGACGCACAATCATCGCCAAAGAATCAGCCCTCCAGCGAGCCGTGAGTATAAAAAGGGAATTTCATCAGTAAGAAAATACCTCCATTTATGCTTCTGTGGGTGACCGAAATTTTCATTTTGCAGTTCGGATTTGCAGCCTTCGCAGATGAGTTCGTCTTCAGCGGACCTTCTTCCGGAGATGATGGAGAGCGAAACGCCCCCGTCTGCAGCGCCATCAGATAAGGCAGACGAGCCTGAAGTATCGTCACGGAGGGTATCCCCGAGTCCGGAGGGGCCGGAGAGTTTGGCGCCCGCTAGTATCCGACCGGGAGAACTAAAGAATCTGCTTGAGAGGGCGTCCATCTCAGCAGATCATCGTGCGTTGATGCACATGGTGATTGGAAGGATTTCGTCCGCCGAGAGCGGATTGTGTAACGCCGCTATGAGTTTGCTGGCGGGATTTGAGGTACGCGAAAATGACGCACCTTCTATTTTTGACAGTTTTGCACATAAAAGTGTGCTCTGTATAGATAGTAGCCCCTGAGACTCGGTAGGTTGTCGAAGACGACAGCGTGCCGAGGATCGAAATCTCAAGAAATGAATGTCGTCGTTCCTATGTAGGTGGCGGATAGTCCGAGGGCTAGCCGGACTAGTGGGGTTGCCGAGTTAATGCGGCAACTTGACGCGGCGGATGCGGACATTGCACTTGTCAACCGGCGACTTGACGAGTCGCAAGGTAAATGAGTTCTCCACGGTCGCTTTATTAATGGTGTCAAAGCCCTCCTCTTGATAAATTATATGCTGTTGTACAGACGGTGCTGCTGCCGTGGAGAGCCTTCGGGCCGAACTTGCTCAAGCTAAGGAGCATGCCCGAAGGAGTGACGCGGCTGCCTCGAGGGTGGCCGAGGAGTTGAAAGCCGAAAAGGCTGCTCACTGCCTAAGCAGGGAAGAAGTGGCCGAATTGGCCGTAAAGGTGAAGGATGCTGCCGACCGCAATGAGGCTCTTGAAAAGGAGCGCTTATCGGAGCGGGAAGACCTGAAGAAGGCCACCGCTGAGGCCAAGGATGCCCGCTCTGCAATGCGGGCCATGAGGGAGGAGCTGCGCCAGGCCGGAGATATCGTGGCTGGCAAGCCTTATCTGCTGCGTCGCCGGTTTATGGATCAGAAGTATGCTCAATTTGATCGGCTGTGGAGTCCGGAGGATCCGTATATGGACTTAGCAGCAAGTGCGGCTGATGCCGTTGAGCACTTCCGGAGCCAGAAGGATCACAAGACGGAAGAGCTATTTTGGTCCCAATTCCATAGTCCGGATCGCTCACTTCTGTTGACCGACCGGTTGGCCGAATGGGCCGAGCTAAATAGGTTATCCGGACTTGCCATGACTGACATCGTGGCTCATGTCTGGCCAGAGAGGCCCAAGGCGACGAGCTACTTCGGCTTACCGCAGCAATTCCTTGGAGCGGTGCCGCATATCAAGGAGATGAAGCAGTCGGCCTGCATCGAGGGCACGCGGATGGCACTTCCCCGCGTCAAGGCGCATTGGACAGAGATGGATGCTACCGCTGTTGTCGCCCAGGGCTCGGATGAAGACCGGCTCCCCGCCGAGCACTATTTCGGGGAATTTATGCGTGGTGCTCGTGTAATAGAGTCGCAGTGCTCAAAAAATGTCACGTTCAAATGAACATTTTAGCTTGTAAAACAATGATTATGCTACAACTGCTTTTTATACTTGTGCGTCCCAAGTAGTAAAACTTCTCCTATGCGGCCATTTACGTATACACTTGTATAACCTGAAAGATTGCAGTCTTCGGCTTCAGCCCCCACGCACAAGGTGCGGGGGTGTTCGCAAAAATTTCGCATTTTCACACTTAATCCGATGTCTCGGTCCTGTTAAGGAGGTGGTAGCGTAGCGAACGAGGCAATCCGGACTATAATGCTTTATTACTTTCACTTAGCCAGTGGAGCTCGAGGGTGGGGCTAGGATATAGCCCCTTGGGGCACCGCACTTCTCCGAGTTCGGGGCGCGTGTGTGCCTGACCGGGAAACGGTCCGTCGTCAAAGCGGGGAATTCTAAACATTCCGGTGGTCGATCGAGTGGTTGACCAGTCTCTCGCTATATCATGACAGTCACTTTTCGGCTTTCTCTACTGAGGTGCTCGCCCAGCCGAGCTGGGGCACAATCGCAGTAGTTCTCCTGGTGCCGCGTTAGCCGATGATACGGAACGTAAGGCAGCAAAACACAGGAGCCGGGCAAACCCAACATTTGACCATAGACATGATTCGGAGCTGATGCATATAATGCCTAACTCGAGACGCCGAACACTCCCTGAGGTGTTCGGTCTTTATGATAATGGGCAGAACAATGCCCTAAGCCCCTAGTGTCCAAGTACGGGCATGGTCTTCTGACGCGGCCGATGCCAAAACGTCAGGCTCCGCTTTGGCTATAGGAAGAAACCAAGGGAGAATAACAACAAGAGACATTTAAAAAAGGTCTACGCAGGGTCTTAATCTGAAAAGAAACCTTGCAACGGGTCCCTACTGCACGTCTGCGCCTGTGTCTCCGTTGCGCCGTTATCCTGGACGGGAATGCACTTTGTTCATCTGTAAAAAGAGAGGAACGCTCAGTTTGAAAACGATGTGTGCGAAAAATATATGTGTAAAAGAAGAAATATAAATAAGTAAAGCGGGGTTTGTATGAACCCGCGGTTGTTTGTGCGCGCAGCCCCCTGTGAAGAGGTGTGCAGCTAGGGAGCCCCTAGTCTGCTGAAGCCGGACTCGTCTATCCGAGTCCGGGGTCTTTGAGTGACCCCCGCACTAAAATGATGCCACGCGGACCGGGCATCTTGAGTGTAAGAGACGCGTAATGCGGTATGGCATTGAAATGGACAAAAGCCTTTCATCCCAATAGTGCTTGATATCCACTTTTAAATGGGATGATGTGAAAAATTAGTTTTTCGCGCCGAAAATGTTCGGTGATCCGAACACGACTTCTAGTAATATGGAGCCTGTGCACTTGGCGTAAGGTCCTGGCGTCACTCCTTTGAAGGAAGTGCGGCTGTATCGAATTTTTGTAGGGTCTATCCCCATCTGATGGATTGTGTTTGAATACAGCAGGTTTAAGTCGCTGCCTCCATCCATTAGGACTTTAGTGAATTGTAATCCGTTGATTATGGGATTCAATATCAGAGTAGTCCGTCCCGCGCTTCGAACGCTTCTGGAATAGTCCAAGTGGTCGAAAGTGATTGGTTTTGATATCCAATCTCTATGGTCTGCTGGGTTGGACCGTGCAAGGCTCTTTTTAGGAAGTGCCGCACTATTTTTCCGCATTATCACATGAAGTGAGTTTACTGCTTTGACCTCTTGTGGGAAAGTCTTTATTTTTTCGGAGCTCTGTTGGTGGGGTTTATCTTCTTCGCTTGACGCGTCGAGCCCCTTGTGTTCGGCGTTTAGTCGGCCGGACTGTTTAAAAACCCAACAATCCCTGTGGGTGTGATTTGCAGGCCTTCCGGGGGTACTGTGGATTTTACATATCCGACCCAAGATCTTGTTTAAGCTGGACAATTCATCGCTGTCATCCTTAAGAGGCTGTGTTTTGTTGTTTGGCCGCGAGCTTTTGAATCTGGCGTTGACTGCCGTGCTCTTTGGGCTTTTCTCTTTATTCCGGCGCTGCTCTTTTCTGCGCCGTGATTTTCCATTTCCATCTCTTATCTCGGATGTACTTGGGTCGCTGGTGCTGCATCTGGCTAGCCAGCTATCCACTCCCGCACAGAAGCGGGTCATGAGGCTTGTTAGTGCGGACATTCTCCTCGGTTTTTCTTGGTCGAGGTGCCTGGCAAGCCATTCGTCTCTGACATTGTGTTTGAAAGCTGCTAAGGCTTCGGCGTCCGGACAGTCGACTATTTGGTTCTTTTTGGTGAGGAACCTGTTCCAGAACTTCCGCGCTGACTCTCCAGGCTGTTGAGTTATATGACTGAGATCATCTGCATCAGGAGGGCGGACATAAGTCCCTTGAAAATTTGCTCTAAACGCGTCCTCGAGCTCTTCCCAACTTCCAACAGTGTTTTCTGGGAGGCTTTTAAGCCAATGACGGGCTGGCCCTTTGAGCTTGAGGGGTAGGTATTTTATGGCGTGGAGATCGTTTCCTCTGGCCATGTGTATATGCAGTATATAATCTTCTATCCAGACTCCAGGGTCTGTTGTTCCATCGTAGGCCTCTATGTTTATGGGTTTAAATCCTGCTGGGAACTCATGGTCCAGCACCTCATTGGTGAAACATAGTGGGTGTGCGGCGCCCCTGTATTTGTGTGTGCCGCTCTCATCGGACACTTGACGTGTTGCCTTGCTTCTTGGGGCCTTCTCCTTTGGCCTGTAGATGGACCTGGCTGGGCCATCTGTCCTTCCAAGTTCATTGGTTGGTTTATGTGTGGCGCCGCTGTCAGAATTTGGCCTATCATCTGGCCGTCTATCCAACCAGGCAGCCTCTTTATTTTTTGACGGTGGAGGCTCTATGGCCTCCTCGTCGAATTCTGGTAGCAGCTTACGCTTTGGGTAGCTCTTTGATGGGTGGCCATTGCCGTATTTATCTGCGGTTTTGAGCACTTTGCTCCATCTCATTCTGAGTGTGTCTTCCACTGTTTTGAGCCTCCGCTTTTCCTTCTTCAGGCTTCTTGCAGTATTGACGAGTCCTTTCCGAAGGTTTTTGCTCTCCGGCGGCGTGTCCGGCATGAGGTCGTCCGGACTGTCGTTTTTGCCGGGCCTGGACTAATTATCTGACTCGTCATGTTCGGACGGTTGCTTGTCTGCATGTTCGTTGTCCAATTGTGAGCCCTGCTGTATTACGGGCTTATTGGGAGCGTTGTTGTCGTCGAGGCGGGACTTGGTGCGGCGTCTGCGTCGCCGTTTTGGTTGTTTATCGGCGGTGTTATCTTCTGCCGCGGCCCGCTGGTCCTCGTCATCACTCTCCTTTGGGGTATCCACCATGTATATGTCATATGACGAGGTGGTCCTCCCGTGCCTTATAGGCTCTGTTTCTTGTTCGTCTCCAGCATTGTCGTCCATAGTGTCGATGTCGTCGGAGTCGTAGTCTAGCATGTCGGTTAGATCGTCGACAGTGGCTACAAAGTGGGTGGTGGGTGGGTTCTGAATTTCTTCGTCGTCCGCATCCCAACCATCCTGGCCATAGTCCGGCCAGGGCTCTCCTGATAATGAGAGATGCTTTAGTGAATTCAGGATGTCGCCAAAAGGCGAGCATTAGAAGATGTCTGCGGCGGTGAATTCCATAACCGGCGCCCAATCCGAATCGATTGGTAGGGGCACGGGAGGTTCGGAGTCCGGCAAGGAGTCCGGCGCCTCGGAATCACGAGTTTCGCAGGGGACAAGATTAGTGTTTGGCTCCATCGCCGTGGATGTTGAAGCCCCCGGGGCGGCGTCTATCCACCGGCCCTCGATCTGGGCGATCGGCTCCGGACTAAAGGCCGAAGCAGATTCGTGTGCGGCTACCAAGGCACTGTTCGGTGGCAGAGCTAGATCATGCCCGTCGTCACAGTGCGGCGCGCTTGGCTGTGGCTCGAGTCCGTCGAAGATCAAGTCTCCGTGGACATCAGCCGCGAAGTTTAGGCTTCCGAATCTGACCAGACGGCCAGGGGCGTAGCTTTCCATCTACTCCAGATGGCCAAGTGAATTAGCCCACAGTGCGAAGCCGCCGAATACGAAGATCTGTCCGGGGAGAAAAGTCTCACCCTAGACAGCGTTGTTGGTTGAAGATGCCATCGGGCCGATCGGTGACAGCACAGAGGAACTCTCAATGAAAGCACCATTGTCGGTGTCAAAACTAGCGGATCTCGGGTAGGGGGTCCCGAACTGTGCGTCTAGGCGGATGGTAATAGGAGACGAGGGACACGATGTTTTTACCCAGGTTCGGGCCCTCTCGATGGAGGTAAAACCCTACGTCCTGCTTGATTAATATTGATGATATGGGTAGTACAAGAGTGGATCTACCACGAGATCAAGGAGGCTAAACCCTAGAAGCTAGCCTATGGTATGATTGTTGTGATGTATGTTGTGTCCTATGGACTAAAGCCCTCCGGTTTATATAGACACCGGAGGAGGCTAGGGTTACACAGAGTCGGTTACAATGGTAGGAGATCTACATATCCGTATCGCCAAGCTTGCCTTCCACGCCAAGGAAAGTCCCATCCGGACACGGGACGGAGTCTTCAATCTTGTATCTTCGTAGTCTTGGAGTCCGGCGGACGATGATAGTCCGGCTGTCCGGACACCCGCTAGTCCAGGACTCCCTCACCTGCCGAAAACTGACCTTTGGTCCTGGTTGGTGGCACCAACCGGGACTAAAGGTGGGAATTGGTCCCAGTTGGTGCCACCAACCAGGACTAAAGGTTGGGCTATATAAGCCAATACTTAGGATTTTTGCTGAGTTCATCTGCGCAGTTGCCCCGACGACGCCGAGCACATCGACGCCGCTAGGCTGCCCCAACGCCGTCCGCCGCCCCCGCCATCACCGCCGTCACAGTCGCATGTGCCCCTACCTAGGCCCTCCCCTGTCGTCCCCGTTGCTGTCTTCGTCGCCCCTACCCTGATCCCGCTCCCCTGCCCCGCCCCCGTACGTCGTCGCTGTCGCCCCTGCCCCTCAAGCCCGTGCCCCTACCCCGTCGTCGCTGTCTCCATCCTCGCCGCCAACCCCGCGCCCCTGCCTCGACGCTGCTGCCCCTCGTCCCCATTTGGTTCGGCCGGCGCCCCCTCCTCCCTGTCCTCCTCCCTTTTCATGTTTTTTTTCATAGATAATCATATGAAATTTTTTTGTTCATAGATGATCATCATATGATGTTTTTTATTCATAGATGATCATGTGATGTTCTTTTGTTCATATATATGATTATTTTTTGCATTCTTAGAAAAATGTATATATGTATGTATGTTCTCTGTGTATATGTTCATATATGCAAAAGTTACATTTTTAGAAAAGTTTTATCTATGTATGTTCTCTGATTTAGTGCATTTTAGGTTAGTTGCATTGTTAGTGCATTTTAGGTTAGTACATTTTGGGTTAGTGGAGAGGAAAAAGGAAAATAAGGAAAAAGAAGAAAAAAGGAAGAAGGAAGAAGGAAGAAGAAGAAAAGGAAGGAGAGGAAAAAGTAAAATAAGAAGAGGAAGAAGGAGAAGAAGAAGGAGAAGAAGAGGAGAAAAAAATAAGAAGAGGAAGAAGAAAAAAAAAGAGGAGAAGAAGAAGAATTAGAGGAGAAGAAGAAAAAATAGAATAATAATTTTCTATGCCTTCTTCTTCTCCTCTTTTTTTCTTCTATTTTTTCTTCTTCGTCTTCTCCCCTTTTTTTTCTTCTTCTTCCTCTTCTTATTTTTTATCGGGAACGAGGGTGTCAAGGATCGTCGAGCAGTCGAGGGTCGAAACTATGGTCGAGGGTCGCCGAGGGGTCGAAGGTCAGGAACTAGGGTAGAGGGTTGAGGGTCGCCGAGGGGTCGAGGATCGCCGATCGGTCGAGGGTCAGGAACTAGGGTAGAGGGTCGAGGGTCGCCGAGCGGTCGCGGGTCTCCGTTTAACAAGAATGCCCCCATTATGGATCTGCACAAGTTGATCCATTTTTTATGATCTCATCTACCTAACATTCTATATGTCACTTTGTCCTGTGTCAAAGTATTGAAAGAAATCCGTGGCTTCGTCATTAGCCAGAAGTAACCGGGGCATGATGGTACAAAGCTCTCCAAAGCTATTTTGGAACGGAGTCCCTGATAGGATAATCCGCTTCTTGCTATGAAGTTCAGCAAAGGCCTTCCAAATAGCAATATACTGAAGGCTCTTGCTAAACTTCATAACAAAACGTGAATTATCCTATCTCGGACTCCGTTCCAAAATAATTTTGGAGAGCTTCGTACCATCATGCCCCTGTTACTTCCGACTAAAGATGAAGCTATGGTTTTCTTGAATCCTTTGACACTAGGCAACATGACATATAGAAGGGTAGATGAGATCATGAAAAATATGGACTATTTTCTGCACATCGAGAATGGCGCCACTTTGTTAAATCCCTTGTTGGACATTCATGAGAGAGGCGGTCCGGACGTCGGACATTCATGAGAGAACTCCGGTAACTCTTCAACATGAGGGGGGACGTCGATCAACCCCCTCTCGCCCGACCAAACCCTAGAAGCGTTGAGGCTACCCCGAACCCTAGAATCGTCGAGGCCACCCAAATTTACCGAGTTAAAAGGGCGTTGTCGTCGAGGCCACCCCAAACCATAGAAGCCTTGCAGAGGCCACTAATTAATATTCCTTGCTGTGATTAGCTAGTTAGGTCTATGTTTGCCACTAATATATCCATCTCTCATGTTTGTATATTAATTGACATGTTGTAATATTTGCAGAAACTGTAGATCAACAAACAGACTTGGAACAAGAAGAGTTGTTGGGGGACATAATCTGCGATGGACGTGATGTCTTGTCGCTTCTGAACGACGCCAATGGTCTGGAAGGAGAGGAAGCAGGCTACGGTGATCGAACAATGGAGGAGGAAAGTCATGATCACGAAGGCTCCGGCGACCGAATGAGGGTGGAAGAAGGAGACCGTGATGACGGCTCCGGTGACCGAACGGAGTCGGGATTAGCTGTTGCAAAGTCCGGAGAAGTTTATATATTAATTAATCCTGTATTGACTTGCTAATTAATGCATTAGTTGTATTTGTATGTACATATATTAACTCTTCTGTCTTCTTTTATATCCCTCCGGGTCGAGCCAAACTTCGGTAACGAGGCGAGGCCCGAAGAAAAGGTTGCACGTGGATGAAAGGTTCACGATCATAGCAATCACGGACGATGGGCAACCGATTGAACCCACGTGAAGTAAGGATGTATTTTCTACTCACTGTGGAGATATTGTTAGGGACAACATCCCGATCAGCCTCCAGCTATGGAATAACCTAAGAAAGAAGACCCTCAAGTTTCTTATGTCACCGATAAAGAGAAAGATGAGGTTTGGACCTCGCTGAAGGCAAATTTCACCCTACCGCCAGAGGAGGATCCGAATAAGCTAGTTATAAAGCCACTGGTCAAGTCGTATGCTCTTAAGAAGATGGTAGAGCTATTCAGGAGGTGGAAGAAAGTGTTGAAATCAAAGTTTGTTGACAAAGGGAAGACTCAAGAATTCATCGGGTGATTTTAGAAGATAAGAGATCACTGGCCCACATTTGTGGCCTACAAGACATCAGACAAGAGTAAGAAAATGTCAGAGATAAACAAGATAAATGCTGCAAAGAAGTAGTGGCACCATCGCACGGGGTCAAGAAGCTACCTCAAAGCCCGACCATTGTGAGACAAAGCTAAGCTGGACCTGATTGCTAAAGGGGTTGAACCAGAGACATTGAACTGGCCTAACCGTTCGAGGACTTGGGTCTTCGGGGTCGGGGGAACTTTGGACCTTAGGGAAGTGCCGATGGACGGATGAGAAAATTTCAACACCCATCACGAAGATTCAGGCAGCAATCAAGGCATCGCAGGAAGGGACGGTCATTCCCGACAAAGAGAATGACGAGCTGACTGAGGCCCTCGGGAATCATGAGCACCCTGGATGAACACGAGGAACGCTAGGCTCTGTTGCATTGAAGATTGGGTTTCCCGGCGCAGTCGGTTACAAAACCCGGGAGAGGAAGAGGAACAGAAGCTGAGCGATATACAGAAGCTCAATGCAAGAGTACTGAAGCTAGAGGAACAAGTTGAGAGCCATCGAGCTGCCGACCAACCATCTCAGCGGCACGAAGCTACCATAGAAGCTACCCGGCCATCTCAGCTGAGAAGCAGCATGTGGCTTCCACGGAGCTCATTCAGCAGCCTGACTTCACGACTCCTAGCTACCCCATGGATGCTATCATGGAGGCTCAACATTGCCAGCTTATGATGAAATGGCAAAACATCACCTTGAAGGCGACTGTCAGCACTGTTCCACCTCCTCAACCCGACGGAACTTTTCACTGCCGTCCGATTCCATAGGGCTATGCTGTCGTGATGGTGGATGAAGTAATGGAAGGATTTGAGGAGCTTGAGCTTGACCACCCTACAGGTGAAGGGGAGATTCAGCTGGGTCTTGCTCTGAAGACTCCATGTCTATGGCAGAAGGAGTACATCAAGCTTCCAAACTGGACGCCTCCGCCGCCTCCTCCTCCGGTGAGTCAGGGCACTCCGCCCCCTCCTCCGGCGAGTGATCAGGGCTCTCCGCTTTATTATGCACATCCTCCGGTGCGTGAAGGCACTCCGGCTCCTTCTTCGCCTTCTCCGACAAGCACTCCGCCTCCTCCGACACATGAGGGCACTACGGCTCCTCCTCCGCCTCCTCCGGCGCATCAGAGCACTCCGCCTCCTCCGGCGCGATGGAGCACTCCGCCTCCTCTAGCGCGTCCGCCGACTCTTCGCATCAGCACTAGTGGAAGAGAGAGGCCGCCGCTCCTGCAGCTAGCAGTAGTACAAGCAGAGGAGCGAAGCAGTTCAAATACGGTCCATCTCTCAAGTCTCCAGAAAAGTTACTGTCGGTGTCAAAACCGGCGGATCTCGGAGGGGGTCCCGAACTGTGCGTCTAGGCGGATGGTAACAGGAGACAAGGGACACGATGTTTTTACCCAGGTTCAGGCCCTCTCGATGGAGGTAAAACCCTACTCCTGCTTAATTGATATTGATGATATGGGTAGTACAAGAGTGGATCTACCACGAGATCAAGGAGGCTAAACCCTAGAAGATAGCCTATGGTATGATTGTTGTTATTGTGTCCTACGGACAAAAACCCTCCGATTTATATAGACACCGGGGAGGGCTAGGGTTACACAGAGTCGGTTACAATGGTAGGAGATCTACATATCCGTATCGCCAACCTTGCCTTCCACGGCAAGGAAAGTCCCATCCGAACACGGGATGAAGTCTTCAATCTTGTATCTTCATAGTCTTGGAGTCCGGCCGATGATCATAGTTCGGCTATCCGGACACCCCCTAGTCGAGGACTCCCTCAGTAGCCCCCGAACTAGGCTTCAATGACGACGAGTCCGGCTCGTATATTGTCTTCGGCGTTGCAAGGCGGGTTCTCCTCCAAATTCCATGTGCTTGCCGAATAGTGTCCGTCTTCCTTATAAATGTTGCGCTCCTCGGCTTCCACGCCCAATAATGGCCCTCTTCCACGTGTCGTACGAATGCGAAAGGCCAGGGTATTTTTACATTTTACCACCAAGCTGCACGAATAAGCTGCCTATAAGAGAGGCAAGAATCCAGATCCAAATCACACCACCCTCCTTCCGCGAGTACTCATCGGAGCGCTTCTGACAAAAATCCACTCCATCATGGACCGTCGACGCGGCTGCTCTTCTCGCACTCCCAGCCCTCAGCCAGGAGATTGGAGGAGATGTTCATTCCCGCACAGCGAGCTGGTGATGCTCCAAGCGGAGGGATACCTTCCTCCGGCCTTTATGGTCCCGGTTCGAGCCGGGCTGGCCACCTACAAAGGTGGAAAGCAGGCGGAGAACACCCCCAGTCCCTCCAAAGGAGAGCGGGCGTGCTTCGTCCCTTATCTAATAAGGGGGCTCGGATTTCCCATACATCCTTTCTCCGGGGGCTTCTGGAGTTCTACGGACTCCAGCTTCATCACCTTACGCCCGCTTCCATTCTGCACATTGCGGGTTTCGTAGCTCTTTGCGAGCTGTTCTTGGGTATCGAGCCCCATTTTTTGCTGTGGAAGAGATTGGTTTGCCTCGTACCCCGTTCTCACGAGGGGTCGATATATCAAGTGGGCGGAGCCGAAATATGGCGCATCGCGGGACCGGATATCTATCCGGAACCCCAAAGAAGGCGTCCGAAGACTAGCCTTCGGAATGGTTTTATGTGGAAGATGCTCCACTGCCGGACCCAGTTCGGATCGGCCTCCCGGAGTTCAGCAACGCTCCTCTGAAGAAACGCCTGACTTGGCGCCCGCGGAGCCCTCAATTGAAAGATGACAGGAGCGTCCATTATCTAATGGGCCGGATAAGGTTGCTGGCTCATTCCGGATTGACCATGATTGGAGTCATGGCCACGTGCATTATGCGAGGGGTGCAGCCGCTCCAATATAGGGGCCACCCCATGTGGGATTTCAACAGGGAGAATGACGCCACCCGTCATGGCCGCAAGGGGCCGGGATCGGCCGCAGATCTGGTGAAGATCCTGTCCGGCTTGTACAAGGGGGAGAAGGAGGACTTCCTTCAAACGAGTCCATTGAACGGATTCTCCATGAATAACCCTCAGAGCTGGGTAAGCGGACGTTTATCTATCCGATCCGTGATTTCAAAGTTAAATGTCTTACTTTATGATTTCGACGCAGTTACTGCGCCGGGATGTGGAGGGCGTACACAGTTCGGCTCCACAACCCGAGGATCCCGGAAGATCCCTTGATCCGGCCTCCGAAGAGGATCCAGACATAAAGGTGGAGCTGATTGATGGGGTGTTCCACCAACTTAGCATGGACAATGCTCTAGTCGCCATTACGGCTGACTATCCTGGTTTATCTCCGGCTTCCCAGGTAACTATGACCGAAGCCCTGGCACCATTACTTCATCCGTGCTTATTTCTGACCACCGTATACCAACGGTGTCTCGTAGGAGGTGCCTTCAAGG
This sequence comes from Triticum timopheevii, assembly GCA_963921465.1. Lineage (NCBI taxonomy): Eukaryota > Viridiplantae > Streptophyta > Magnoliopsida > Poales > Poaceae > Triticum > Triticum timopheevii. The sequence continues at coordinate 377,004,546 of OY997270.1, forward strand.
CGGGAAGCTGATCCCGCGGCGTCTGACCAACAAGGGTCAGTTCGGCCCAACAGGCGGAAGAGGGGTGCGGTGCAAATTGAAACGTCGCCGCAACGGTATGGCACGCCACCGTTTTTAAGGAAAAGACTCCTATGAGATATATTAATGCTCAAGACTTTTCTAGGAGAAAGAGCGCTCGCCGGACTGTGCCCGGAGAGGTTGCCAACCAAGCCTCCGCCAGCAAGGCTCCAACACCTGGTCCGGAGGGGGAGGCAAGCGCAAGGCACGAGCCGGATGCTCCTCCAACGGAGGATGCCGACAGGCTGTCCGCCACTAGGTCTGAGGTGGAGAGCGCCATGAATCACAAGCGCCGCCAGACAGTTCTTCGTGACGTGTGTTTCTCCCTGGAGGCGTTGAATGCCTTTAATGCGGGAGACGCGCACCTTCGTGCCGCTCAAGATGGTTTAACTAGAGCCACGGAGCAGTATGTGAAAGACATACGGGTAAGGAATTTTAATAGTTATATATGCCAGTAGCCCCCGAGACATAAAGTAGTTAGAATAACTGATTTAAGGATCATATGATATGCGGGATCTTACAAAGAAGAATTCCCAACTGTCCCAGGAGCTTCAAGATTGCAAGGCCCAACTTGAGGCCGCACTAGCCGCAGGAGGAGGCACAGAGGCCCCTACTGGTAACAGATATTTCGAAAAGATGAGAAGTTTATGGCGTGCGGCGTGCGTATAAATCTGACAATAATATTGCAGATGTTGCCGGACTTGATCCGGACAAGCAACAGCTACTGCGCCAGCTGAAGGCCGGCGAGAGGGTGCTTATGAAGGTGCAGCAGGAGAGGAACAAACTCCAAGATGCCCACACCCAGCTGGGAGAAGAGCTGAAAGGTGTTCAGGCCCAGCTGTCTGGCTCCGTGAAGGAGAATCAGCGGCTTCGTCGCGGCATTTATAGTAAGTGCTTGAGCAAACTCCTTTGAAAAGAAGAGTTCGGCGAGGGAGTCGATTGAGAGAAATATGTCTGTAGGTGTGCTCACAGGTCGCCCTGCGGAGGAAATGCCCGGTTCAACTGGTGACCAACTTCCCGAGCTAGTGCAACTGCACGAACATGTTCGGCAGGCGATGAGTGGCGTCGCCCAGGCCTTATGGCCATCTGTCTCCCTACCCGAGGGCCTTGGAGGGCTTGCAGAGAAGCTTCAGGGAGCACGGTGGCGCTTCCGTTTGTGGAAGATATCGTCCTGCCATCAAGGCGCCAGGGAGGCCTGGGCCATGGTGAAGACGCGGTACAAGAAGGCGGATCCGAACCACAAGGCCGAGGTCGGACCTGTGGGGCCCAATGGGAAGGAGATCCCTGTGAGCTTAATGTACGGCCAAGTAGAGTCGGCCAACTAAGTATTCCCAACGGGACTGTAATTTGGACAGCCTGTTAGACGGGATTGAAGAGGAGTACAGTCAGTGAATTTGAGGATGTATTTTAAAATGACATGTAAAATGCCTTCTAGCCGGATTGTAGATCGTTTGTCTTTGCAGACCTTTTCGCTTCAACCTCAGGACCCTAGAGTCCGGAGTGTGTCCGAATACCCTCTCGGTTATGAAAAAAACCGGGGCATGCATGGAGACCAGGCGTAGGTGTCATCAGTGCTTTATCAAACAAGTGCCCAACTAGTTATGTTATATTATATGGTTAGTAAGAAACATCTTCCATAGAGAATAGTTCCGTTAGGGGTTCCTTTCCCTGGGAAGCATGCCCTAAAGTGCATGTCCAGACTGCGAAAAGAGCAGAAAAGCATCTGGTGGCGGATAAATAAATAAATAAGAAATCGTCTTTCAAGTCACCAACCGAATATTCCCTTAAGAACGCTAGCTTTTGGCTTCACCCAGTCTGAGGTACACATCCGGCTGACCCGGCAGTAACAATCGCAGAGGTGCTCCCTTTACCTCCTAGCCAAACAATCGGGAACGTAGGGGTAAGCACAGGAGCCAGGCAACCCAGCTTGGCCAAAACTTAAGTCATATCGATGCATATAATGGTGAATAAAAGGTACATGCGGAAGTGTGACACATGTGTTGGGCATAAAGCCCGTATAAATAAGCTTCTGTTAAAGAAGCCCCCAGGTATAATGAGTGCGGGTAGCACGTCAAGTGTGTGCGAACAATGCGCAGATCAGCCCTCAAAGGCTCTATGAAAAAGGGAGGAGAAAAGAGAGAAACAAAAGACAACTGAAGTATAAAATGTGGAGGGAGGAAGGAGACGAACTCTGAGTCCAGCGCTAGGCGTAGAATCTTCGGAGGCGGACTGCGTTCCATGGGTTCGGCTCGAGTCGGTTGTCCGATGCGTTTCGCAGACGGTATGCTCCGCCGGTCAGGACTTGGTCAATGATGGAGGGACCTTCCCATTTGGGCTTGAGTTTGTCCTTTTTCTTGTCCGGCAGGCGTAGAACTAGTTCACCAACATTGTAAGTTTTGGCCCGTACTTCTCTGCTTTGATATCTTCGAGCCTGCTGCTGATAGAATGCGGAACGAGCCTTTGCCACATCGCGCTCCTCCTCCAATGTGTCCAAACTGTCCTGCCGATCCAACTCGGCTTCTCTTTCTTCGTACATGCGCACTCGAGGTGAGTCATGAATTATATCGCAGGGCAAGACTGCCTCTGCGCCGTATACCATAAAAAATGGCGTGAATCCGGTAGTACGATTTGGCGTGGTCCGCAGCCCCCAGAGTACGGAGTCGAGCTCCTCTACCCAGTGGGTGTTAGATTCTGTGAGGGACCGCACTAACCTGGGTTTGATGCTGCTCATGATTAGACCATTTGCTCGTTCGACCTGACCGTTAGTTTGAGGGTGATAGACTGAAGCGTAGTCGAGCTTGATGCCCATATTTTTGCACCAGAGTTTAACCTCGTCGGCCGTGAAGTTCGTGCCGTTATCGGTGATGATGTTGTGGGGGACGCCATAATGGTGTACTACCCCGGATATGAAGTCTATCACAGGTCCGGATTCGGCCGTTTTAACTTGCTTGGCCTCTATCCATTTGGTGAATTTGTCCACCATGACCAATAGGTACTTTTGCTTGTGGGTTCCCCCTTTAAGGGGTCCGACCATGTCAAGCCCCCAGACCGCGAATGGCCAGGTGATGGGTATAGTTTTGAGGGCGGTGGGTGGCATGTGGCTCTGATTACCAAAGAGCTGGCAACCGACGCATCGTTGGACTAAGTCCTGAGCATCTGCCCGGGCCTACAAGGGCCCGGGCTGCAGCGTGGTGTCCGCCTCGTCCGGCGTGAATTTCAGCCAGAAGATTTCTCCCTTCCTCTTCGGAGATGCACCTTTGAAGGACTCCGGTTGTGCTTTTCTTATAAAGTTCTCCCTCATGGACCTTGTAGGCTTTAGATCGCCGAACTATGAAGCGGGCCTCATTTTGGTCTTCGGGAAGTTCCTGCCTAATTAAGTAGGCTAGGAATGGTTCTGTCCACGGGGCAATTACTGCCATTATTTCGTGGGCTGAAGGTGTTATTTAATTGGCTAAGCCACCGATTATGTCAGATTGTTCTGTGTTGGGTGGTGCGGTTGCTTCCGGGTTGTTATTTCCGGACTCCTCTTCCCATAATACGGATGGCTTAAATAGACGCTCCAGGAAGATGTTTGGAGGGACGGCGTCGCGTTTTGCACCGATGCGTGCCAACACGTCGGCTGCCTGGTTATTATCCCGGGCTACATGGTGGAATTCGAGTCCTTCGAACCGAGCTGACATTTTTAAGACAGCGTTACGATAGGCTGCCATTTTCGGATCCTTGGTGTCAAAGTCTCCATTTACTTGGGATATTGCGAGGTTTGAATCCCCGCGCACCTCTAGGCGTTGAATACCCATGGAGATTGCCATCCGGAGACCATGTAGGAGGGCCTCATATTCGGCTGCATTGTTGGAGTCCGTGTACATTATCTGAAGTATGTATTGGACTGTGTCTCCGGTTGGGGACGTCAATACGATGCCAGCCCCCAAGCCGGCCAACATTTTGGAGCCGTCGAAAAGCATGATCCAATTGGAGTATGCGCCATACTCTTTAGGGAGTTCGGCTTCGGTCCATTCAGCGATGAAGTCAGCCAAGACTTGCGACTTTATAGCTCGCCGTGGTTTGTAGGTTATGTCGAATGGTAAGAGCTCGATGGCCCATTTTGCAATCCCGCCCGTCGCGTCGCGGTTGTTTATAATGTCGTTGAGGGGTACTTCGGAGGCCACTATTATTGAACACTCTTGAAAGTAGTGTCGCAGCTTCCGGGATGCCATGAACGCCGCGTACGCTATCTTTTGATAATGTGGGTATCGGGACTTGCATGGAGTTAAGATAGTGGATACGTAGTACACTAGTTTTTGAAGAGGGAATTTGTGCCCTTCTGTTTCTCGTTCAACGACGAGCACCGCGCTTACAACTTGATGTGTTGCACAACATTGGTTCGCCCAAGTTGTGTGCGTCCAGGACCGGATTTGTTGCCAATATGGCCTTTATTTCTTTGAGTCCGGCCGTGGCAACATCCGTCCATTCGAAGTGTTCGGTGCACCCGAGGAGGCGATAGAGGGGCAATGCCTTTTCTCCCAAACGGGAGATGAAGCAGCTTAGAGCCGCCACGCATCCAGTCAATTTTTATATTTGTTTGAGGTCTTTTGGAATATCCAACTGTGACAGAGCTCGGATCTTGGCTGGGTTTGCTTCAATTCCTCTACCGGATACAATGAAGCCCAAGAGCATTCCGGCTGGTACGCTGAAAACGCATTTTTCCGGGTTGAGCTTAATGTCATATGCTCGGAGGTTGTCGAATGTGAGCCTCAAGTTGTCTACTAGAGTTTCGACGTGTTTGGTTTTGACGACCATGTCGTCTACGTATGCCTCCACTGTTTTGCCGATCTGGGTAGCCAGACATGTCTGAATCATGCGCTGATATGTTGCACCGGCGTTTTTGAGTCCGAAGGGCATTGTGTTGAAGCAGAATGGTCCGTATGGAGTAATGAATGCCGTTGCGGCTTGGTCTGTCTCCGCCATCTTGATTTGATGGTAGCCGGAGTATGCGTCAAGGAAGCACAATGAATCGTGCCCTGCGGTAGCATCGATGATTTGATCGATGCGGGGAAGGGGGAAAGGATCCTTTGGACAAGCCTTGTTAAGGTCTTTAAAATCGACACACAGGCGCCAGGATTTGTCCTTTTTTGGTACCATTACCAGGTTTGCTAGCCAGTCCGGATGTTTGATGTCTCTGATGAATCCGGCTTCTAATAGTTTGGCTAGCTCCTCTCCCGTTGCCTGTCTTTTGGGTTCGGAAAATCGCCGAAGAGCCTGTTTGACTGGCTTGAATCCTTTTAGGATGTTTAGGCTGTGTTCTGCCAATCTGCGTGGGATTCCTGGCATATCTGAAGGGTGCCAGGCAAAGATGTCCCAATTTTCCTGAAGGAATTCTCGTAGTGCGGCGTCTACATCAGGGTTTAATTGTGCCCCAATGGAGGCCGTCTTTGTGGGGTCCGTTGGACGGACCTGGAATTTGACTATTTCGTCCGCTGGTTTAAAAGAGGTGGACTTGGATCTTTTATCGAGTATCACATCGTCCCTGTTCACCGTGGAGCGCAGCCTAGTGAGTTCCTCTGCCGCTAGGGCTTCGGATAGTGCCGCTAGGGCTAGTGTGGCTGTCTTGTTTTCAGCGCGGAGTGCTATGTCCGGATCACTGACAAGAGTGATGATTCCATTGGGCTCGGGCATTTTAAGCTTCATGTACCCATAATGAGGTATGGCTTGGAAAATTGTGAATGCCTCTCGTCCTAATAAAGCGGGATATCCGCTGCTGAACGGGGCCACTTGGAACGTGACCTCCTTGGACCTGTAATTGTCCGGCGAGCCGAACACCACATCAAGTGTAATTTTTCCTGTGCAGCGTGCTTCCCGACTAGGGATTATTCCTCTAAAGGTTGTGCTGCTTCGCTCAATGCGGCTCCAGTCTATTTCCATTTTTCGAAGGGTTTCCTCGTAGATGAGGTTTAATCCGCTGCCGCCATCCATGAGTACCTTGGTAAGACGAAAGCCGTCCACTATTGGACTGAGGACCAATGCGGCTGGTGCTCGGGCTGTTCGGAATTTAGTTTCGTCGCTGGCGTTGAAGGTGATAGCCGTGTCGCTCCATGGATTTGTTGTTGCTACTTGGTAGACTTCGGCGAGGCTGCAGATTGTTCGTTTCCGCATATTATTTGATGCGAAAGTCTCGAAGACTGTTAATATCGTACTGGTACTGTTGGGGTGGTTCTCCGAGGCTAGAAGCTCTTCGCCACTTTTGGCCACCTGCCGTAGTATCCAACATGCTCGAAGGCTATGTGTTGGAGTGGCGCCCTCTGTACTATGAATTTTACAGGGTTCGCTGAGCCATCCATCCAGTACGGTTCCGTGCCCTTTAGGGGTTTTTTGCTTTTTGGTTTTTGTCCCGGGTGTTTGAGCATGATGCACCCTTTTGTTTCGGACTAGGGTTGTGTTCGGAGCCGGATTGTCCCAAAACTTAGTTTCGATTTTCCAGGTACTCTCCATCGCACAGTACTTTTGTACTATGGACGCTAGGTCGGTGAAGCGAGTAATTTCGTGGTGACTTATGGCATTAGTGATTCCCTTGTCCGTGCAATTGTTGCAGAAAATTGCGATTGCGCTTTCCTCACAGCAGTCCTTTATCCTGTCGATAACCAGGAGGAATCTGGCCCAGTAATGATGTACTGTCTCCGTGGGCTCTTTCCGGATTTGAGATAGATCTCTTATGTTTGGGTGGGCGGGTGGAATTAAGTCCGGAACCCTGCCCAACTTGAGGCTCAAGGGCCGAAAAGTTTCCGAATTTGGAAGCTTGAATTGCTGGACGTTGTCCAACGAATCTGGTCCGCTGCCTAACTTTAGGTTTAGTACTTGATTGACGTCCATCCCTCCGCGGGAATCCGGCATGGAGGGATCAGGAGTCCGGACATAACTGGTCTTTAATAGAGAAGAAGAGTCGCTGCGTTGTTCCTCTACCACCGCGACGTGGTGGGTAACCTGGGGAGAGTTAATCTCTCTCAGATCGGTTTTAAGCCCAATCTGATCGTAGTCTGTAGCGACTCCCAGGGCGGCGATGCGATCCAAGAACTCGTTTACGGAAGAGAGCTCCATCGGATCCAGCTGCTCGGCGAATTCCGAGTTGTTGTGAAGATTGCTTTTGATGACCCGAGAGGTCATCGTCGAAGCGGCGGCCGAACAGGCGGTCATAAGAAAATCACCTAGCCGGATACTTTGGCCGGTGGCCAAAGCTCCTTTGGCAACGGTACCATCTTTAAAGATGGGAAGAGGCATCCTTCTTGATCGTGACGGCGCAGAGGAACTCTCAATGAAAGCACCAATGTCGGTGTCAAAACCGGCGGATCTCGGGTAGGGGGTCCCGAACTGTGCGTCTAGGCGGATGGTAACAGGAGACAAGGGACACGATGTTTTTACCCAGGTTCGGGCCCTCTCGATGGAGGTAAAACCCTACTCCTGCTTGATGGATTTTGATGATATGGATAGTACAAGAGTGGATCTACCATGAGATCAAGGAGGCTAAACCCTAGAAGCTAGCCTATGGTATGATTGTTGTTATTGTGTCCTACGGACTAAAACCCTCCGGTTTATATAGACACTGGGGAGGGCTAGGGTTACACAGAGTCGGTTACAATGGTAGGAGATCTACATATCCGTATCGCCAACCTTGCCTTCCACGCCAAGGAAAGTCCCATCCGGACACGGGACGAAGTCTTCAATCTTGTATCTTCATAGTCTTGGAGTCCGGACGATGATGATAGTTCGGCTATCCGGATACCCCCTAGTCTAAGACTCCCTCAGTTATCTTATGAGAGGACCGACAGGGAAAATGAGGACATCAGTCGTGCCCAAGTGAGGGACTTTTTTACATCAAAACCTCCACCTCCGAAGGAAACGATAGATCCGGTGAAAGTGAAGCGGACTATCGATACCCTAAACCGACCACCGCCCCCTCCGCCAGATTCCAACTATGTACGCACTATTAAAAATGCATATAAGGAAACGGAGCGGTCGGGAAGTACTTGCAGTGAGGCAAGGTTAGTAGCATGAATAAGTGGGAAAAAAATTCCCCAGCTCGGCAAATAGGCGAAGCAAACGTGCCCCCCGCTCAAGGTGTCTAGCGATATCGTTGCTAATCATCCGAGGATGGTTCCCGGTACCAATCTTGGTGATTACCTGCCAAATGATGTACCCATTGAAATAATGGAGGTGCACAAATTCAGATACGAGTACGGGAGGCCTCTCGTCAAACCTGATCATCCTCGTCTAACAACAATGATGCGAAGACTCCATGACTAGTACATGGAAAGATGCAGGAAGTCTGGGCGGCATACTTTGACGTTGAGAATTAAAGAGGAGCACGACCTCATTGGAATGGATATTTTGAATATTGAATTTGACGATTTATTCTAGTTATACAATCAAAAGGCCCTTGACAAAACACTTGTGACTTGCTACTGTCTGTAAGTACTACTTCTGTAATTAAGTATCTATATATAGTTCAGCTTTTTCATTGCATGTATAATAATTATCCTCACTATATTATGCAGGTTGAAGATCGTCGAATGCAGGAAAGCAGATATCTATGACATTGGGTTCATTAACCCAAATATCATACATGAATGGACGGTCAAACACAATGTCGAAGAGACCGAGGACAACTTGCTACAATCGTTGCTTGTAAATCAAAACAAAGATAAGGTACTCTTTCCTTACAACTTCAAGTGAGTGTTATTGTCTTGTGCATATTTAGTTTCCCTTACTCGAGGTTTTTATAATAATGTAATTGATGAGTTATGCAGGCGTGCACATCTTTCACTTTATTTTGCTAGAGATTAAGCTTGAAACTAGAATAGTAACTATCTTGGACTCTAGAAAAAAAGTCCCGAGGAGTATGCGAACATGCCTGATATGCTCCAGAAGTAAGTTAAATCCATCATTATCACACCATATCGGCAACTTTGTTCATTTCCTGATATTAAGTAATTATTCTCTTTGTCTGGCAGGGTTTGGAAACAGTTCACCGGCATTGTTCTAGCACTGTCGAAGGACATACGATTTACACACCCAAAAGTAAGTACTACTAGCTAGTTCCGCGCATCTCCCATTGATTCTAGATAGTTTCATCAAAACCATTAAGCATGCTTGATTATCAGTTTGATTGAACTCTATTTCTCATAAAGGTCTTATGGCAGGAAGCCGGGAATGATTTTTGCGAGTTCATCTACAACTCGACGAAATCTAAGCGGGGCTACTCTAAAAAAGATTTTGATGTACGTAAATAATAATATTCACAATTTTATTTTATTACCATCATTTGTGTTGAGTTTCATTCATATACATGTATTGACCCACTTCTTTAAATTAGATGTGGGAGATGCGGGATGAACTCCTACCACATGATCGCATACGAGCAATTCAAGAGGAATTGGCGGGATTCTTTCTTGACCATGTCATAAATAAAGATGGAGAATACCATGTGGAAGTTAAAATAGACCTTAGATTTTAGGGTTTGTAAGAGATCTTATATTGTATATATGTAGGTAGTAGCGTCAGATAGATATACGAAAACTTGTTGTTCGACCAATCTCACAGAGAAAGAGAGGTCGATCACTTCTCTCTATATATTTTCATGACGATCTTATATACTTAATGGTTCCTTCATTTGCTTACTAGCTAGTGTGTAGATTTATCTCTATGCGTATGGTAGCTAGCGTCGACCAAGCACGGAGGTAAGAGAGGTCACTTCTCTCTAGCTATTAGCTAGCTAACACAATATATGAAACCCCTAAAAAATTATCCCTCCAAAACCCCCTAACCCCCCTTTAAAAAAATAAAACCCCCAGCTCCTGAGTTGCTGACGCGTGGATGCCATTTGGTCCCGGTTTGTGTTACCAACTGGGACTAAATGCCCTCCTGCCTGGGCTCGCCGCAGCGGCCACGTGGAGCAGCATCTGTCCCGGTTCGTAAGCGAACCGGGACTAAAGGTGTTGGGATTTAGTCTCGACCCATTAGTCCCGGTTCCAGAACCGGGGCTAATGGGCCTCTGGAACCGGGACAAATGGCCCATTTTCTACTAGTGCCTTTCAGGCGGGCTTGTTGTGCTGATGCCCCTACCGGAACCTCTTTTTCCATGTTGCTTTGTGTGTTCCTATGTGGTTGTGTGATCTGCGTGTCGTTTCGATGAGACTTATGTGTCATGTTTGATGCTATATATATAAAGGAGATGAGAGCCTTTTTCAGTATGATGACGGTGCCCCCTTTGAGGGAGTAGCATTATAATACTGTAAAGGGATAATTAGATTTATGCCCCTAGTTGTGTCCCACTTGTCTGTTTTACCCCTAATTCCCAAAAGTCACCGGTTCTGTCCAAGTCACTTTGCTCCTCTTATGCTTTTGCCCTTTGACCATTTGACCGTCAGTTTGAAAACTTCATAACTAATTCATACTAGATCAGAAAAATACAAATAAGATACCAAAATGTTCAGAAAAACATCACCTATATGTCAGTATCATTTACTTCCATGAAAGAAGTGTTGGAAAGTGCTCATCTGAGTTTTAGCTCTTATGCTACCACCATGAACAGTAAAATCTAAAAAAGTTCAAGAAATTAAAAAAAAATTGGTGTCAAGGAATGACATATGTTTTAAGTGCCTGCCAAGTTTCATCAGGGAATAACATTCGTGGGTGCCGCGGCAAAAAAATCAATCAACACTCCAAAATAGATTATTTTTTTGCCACGACTTCCATGAATGTCGTTCCCTAATGAAACTTGGCAAGCACTTAGAACATTTGTCGTTCTTTGCCACCATATTTTTTTGGAATTTTTTGAATTTTTTTAGAGTTTACTATTCATGGTGGTATCAAAAGAGCTAAGACTCATATGTGCACTTTTTAACACTTTTTCCATGAATGCAAATGACACTGACATATAGGTGATGTTTTTCCGAACATTTTGGTATCTTATTTGCATTTTTCTGATTTAGTATGAATTAGTTATGAAGTTTTCAAACTTATGGTCAAACGGTCAAAGGGCAAAAGCATAAGAGGAGCAAAGTGACTTGGACAGAACCGGTGACTTTTGGGAATTAGGGGTAAAACAGACGAGTGGGACACAACTAGGGGCATAAATCTAATTATCCCTACTGTAAATGACCTACTTGTTCCCCAAACGACTATAGTGAGGTTACCAATCTTGGAAACTTTGCTAGTTGAAACAAGTAATAAATATATAATCTGGTATGACGTATTTTTGAATTTTTGGAATAAGTACTATATGAAATTAAATGTGCAAGTAAATGAGGTTTGGAGGCCATCTCATGGAGGAAGTTGGACTGGAGTTCATAGGTTCACTAGTACCATCTATCATGAAAGTGATGAGGCATAATGTAAGCATGTGCATGTGAAATTGAGCAATCAAACATAATCCATTAAAACTTGCCAACTTTAGACCCATTAGTCTCTACAATGTCATATATATACAAGGAGGTTGTTAACTACTTGGTGAACCGGTTTAGACCACTATTGGATGAAATTATTTCGCCGGCTCAGAGTACTTTTGTGCGAGGCCGGATGATCATTGAGAATGCTCTTTTGTCTCCTAAGCGCATCTACCATATTCAGCAAGAAAAGAATCTAGAGAGGAGTTTTTGTGCACATAAACTTGATCTCTCCAAAGCATATGACTAGGTTGACTCGATATACTTGAAGCAAATGATGCAAAAGGTGGGTTTTGCTTGCACATGGGTGGACTGGATTATGACGTGGGTTACCTCGGTGAGATATTGAGATAAATTCAATGGAACCCTCTTGGACTCATTTGCACCGATGCGTGGGCTTTGGCAAGGTGATCGCCTCCCCCTATTTTTGTTCATGTTGGTTGTTGATGCTCCATCTGCATTGTTGAAGTATGGTGTGGAACAGAGAAAATACCAGCCCTGTAAATATGCAAGTGTGCGTTAGGCCTCTCACAGTTGTTGTTTGTGGATGGCACATTCTTGTTCTTCAAGGCAGATAATAACAAATCTATGGAGGTCCGAAAAGTTTTAGGGACCTATGAGGTTGCAACTGACCAACCTATGAGTATTGCACATCCAGCGGAACACATATGAGGAAAAGTACCTAGGCCTCCCTTTCTTGAGGGTCAAATGTCAAAGGACCAATGCCATTTCCTTCTTGCCTGTTTTACCAAGAGAATTGTGCAATGGAGACACCTTGTCACAAGTGGGCAAGGAGGTAGTGATCAAGGAAGTCGGTCAAACCATACTAATGTACATGATGGGAGTTTTTAAGCTACCTATGTTTGTGTGTGATGGCTTGAGTCGGTGGTTCAAAACTTTTGGTGGGTCTCCTCTCCAGGCCGGTAGAAAACAAACTGGAAGTCTTGGTGATAGTGCTAGTTATCGACTAGAGGGGGGTGAATAGGCAATTTTTTTGATTGTCTTCTAAACAGGCAATGTCTTCGAAGCCGTGGAAGCAAAACAATAACTCAACAAGATATAGCGAAAGATAATCTACACTAGGCATGCTGGCATCTCAACACAATTAAAGTGAGAAGTGTAGACATACAACAAACTAGGTAGCACAAAATAGTAGATGAAGTTAATGTGAAGACAAATATGTAATCAAAGAGAATGTGTTCACACATGTCTTCAAACAGAATGAGCAAGCAAAGGCTTCATGAAACTAATAGTAAGTAAAGAAGTGAACTAATAGAACCAGTTGCTCGGAGAAGACATGTGATTTGTGTGACCAGTTCTAGTTGTTGTGAAAGTTGTACGTCTGGTTTGGACGGCTGGGATTGAACTCAAAAGACCTAGTCTTCACCTTATTCCCCTCTTATAGGTAGACTTCCAAACCTTCATAGACTTTGTTCACCGGCAGTACACACTTACTCTTGGATGCTCAGAAGGCGATACCTAACCGTCTGGAAGATCACAGTCTTCAAGTGTAACAAGTCTTCAGTTCACGCAGAACAGAAACGCTTCCATGATGCTCAATCACTTTGGGCTCTGGTTGTTTGGGTTTTTCCTCACAGGAATTCTCTCTCAAAGACTTCGGATATGGGTTGCTCTGAAACAACAAAAGTCGTGCAATAACTCGGAGTAGCCACCAACTTATGCTGGAAGGGGTGGGCTATTTATAGCCTGGAGGCAACCCGACATGATATGACCAAAATGGCCCTTGGCCAGTGGCCAACCGACACATGCCCAACGATCGGATTTCAAACACATGCAACATCTTGACTTGGGCTACAAGCAATCCTGACTCAACCAACTCTCGAAGAGGTTTTCTCTCATTGTCTTCGCTGGAAGACATATGAGATCACGTTCGTTTCTGACTTTGTTTACCTCGACCCCACTTAACAGTATGGTGGTTTCTATGAATCAAAAAGAAGAAAATGAAACTACTAAAAGACTATGTGTTCGCTCTCCCTTGTCTTAGAGCGAAAGTCTTCGCGTATCACCATTATCTTCGATGTCTTCACACAGTTTTAGGGGTCATCATTGATGGGTAAGCCGAATCTCCAGGGACTTCGATCTGTGTTCTCCTGTGAATCTCACAAACAGATAAGTCCCTTAACCAAGTTTGTCGTCAATACTCCAAAACCAACAAGGGGTTGCACTAGATGCATTTACAATCTCCCCCTTTTTGGTGATTTATGACAAACTGGTTAAAGTTTTCAACCGGGATAAAATTATGTGGAAGTAAAGGAACAAGGTGTTTGGCTTCATGATACGTCTCCAATGTATCTATAATTTTTGATGTATTCATGCCATATTTATAATATTTTTACATGATTTTGTTATAATTTTGTTAGAACTAACCCCGACTGATGTTGTTTTCAGCACAACTACCGTGGTGTTGTTTTTGTGCAGAAATTAAAGTTTTCGGAATGTGCTGAAAATCAACGGAGATTTTTTCTTGAAAATATAAAAAATACTGGAACAAAGAGTTACCAGAGGGGAGTCTCGTGGGCCCCACGAGGGTGGAGGACACCCCACTAGGGCGTGCCCCTGCCTCGTGCACACTTCGTGCGGCCCCCTGACTTGTTCTCGACGCCAACCTCTCCTATAAATCCACCAACCACCAGAACATAACCTAGATCAGGAGTTCCACCGCCGCAAGCCTCTATAGCCATGAAAAACCTATCGGGACCCTGTTCCGGCACCCTGCTGGAGGGGGGATCCATCACCGATGGCCATCTTCATCATCCCGGCGCTCTCCATGACGAGTAGGGAGTAGTTCACCCTCGAGGCTGAGGGTATGTACCAGTAGCTATGTGTTTGATCTCTCTCTATCTCTCTTGTGTTCTTGATTTGGCACGATTTTGATGTACCACGAGCTTTGCTACTATAGTTGGATCTTATGATGTTTCTCCCCCTCTACCTCTTGTAATGGATTGAGTTTTCCCTTTGAAGTTATCTTATCAGATTGAGTCTTTAAGGATTTGAGAACACTTGGTATATGTCTTGAATGGGATACCCGTGGTGACAATGGGGTATTCTATTGATCCACTTGATGTATGTTTTGGTGATCAACTTGCGGGTTCAGTGACCTTGTGAACGTATTCATAGGGGTTGGCACACGTTTTCGTCTTGACTCTCCGGTAGAAACTTTGGGGCACTCTATGAGTTCTTTGTGTTGGTTTGAATAGATGAATCTAAGATTGTGTGATGCATATCGTATAACCATACCCATGGATACTTGTGGTGACATTGGAGTATCTAGGTGACATTAGGGTTTTGGTTGATGTGTGTCTTGAGGTGTTATTTTACTATGAGCTCTAGGGCTGTTTGTGACACTTATAGGAATACCCCAATGGATTGATCAGAAAGAATAACTTTGAGGTGGTTTCGTACCCTACAATAATCTCTTCGTTTGTTCTCCGCTATTAATGACTTTGGAGTGACTCTTTGTTGCACGTTGAGGGGTTTTTATATGATCTAATTATGTTATCCTTGTTGAGAGAACTTGCACTACTGAAAGTATGAACCCTAGGCCTTGTTTCGAAGCATTGCAATACCGTTTTCGCTCACATTTATCACTTGCTATGTTGCTGTTTTTATAATTTCAGATTAGAAAAACCTATATCTACCATTCATATTGCACTTGTATCACCATCTCTTCGCCGAACTAGTGCACCTATACAATTTACCATTGTACTGGGTGTGTTGGGGACACAAGAGACTCTTTGTTATTTGGTTGCAGGGTTGTTTGAGAGAGTACATCTCCATCCTATTCCTCCCACGGATTGATAAACCTTAGGTCATCCACTTAAGGGAAATTTGCTACTGTCCTACAAACCTCTCCACTTGGAGGCCCAACAACTTCTACAAGGAGAAGGTTGCGTAATAGACATCAAGTTCTTTTCTGGCGCCGTTGCCGGGGAGGTTAGTGCTTAATGGTATATCTTTAGATCTTGCAATCTAATCTTTTAGTTTCTTGTTTTACACTAGTTTAGTCTATAATATAAAACAAGAAAATGGAATTGAGGGTGCCTCATATGCTTCATCTTTTTAATATCTTTCGTGAAAATGATGGACAGGAAAATTATGCTCAAGTGTTAGAAGAAGAATGCATTAAAATGTTTGGCACTAAATATTTGTATGATGAGTATGATTGCAATGTTGTTAATATGAATTCCTTGAATATCCATGATGCTAATGATATGCAAAGCCACAAGCTTGGGGATGCTATGTTTGATGAAGATGATATTTTTTTGTCCCCCAAGTTTAGATGAGCAAATTTATTATGATGAAAGCATGCCTCCTATCTATGATGATTATATTGATGAAACTGGGTTTGGAAGAGTGTCAACTTTAGGAAGTAATGATCCCACTATTTTGGATGGTGTTGAATCTTATTGTGATAATTATGAAAGTGGATTTGGAAAGGTCATGACTTTATTTAGTGATGAATCCACTATTTTGGAAGAGGTTCCAATTGATTATGAGAACAAATTTGCTATCTATGATGATCATTGTGATGACATGTATGCTATAAAGAATAATGATAACCATGAAACTTGTCATCATGATTTTATTTTTCAATTGGATTATGCCTCACATGATAGTTATTTTGTTGAGATTGCTCCCACTATTCATGAGAAGAAATTTGCTTATGTGGAGAGTAATAAAATTTCTATGCTTGTGGCTCATGAAAAGAATGCCTTATGTGATAGTTATATTTTTGAATTCATTCATGATGCTAATGAAAATTATTATGAGGGAGGAATATATGCTTGTAGGAATTGCAATAATATCAAATTTCGTCTCTATGTGTTGAAAATCTTGAATTCATGCTTATTTTGCCTTCCTATGCTAGTTTATTATTGTTCCCATAAGTTGTTTGCTCACAAAATCACTATGCATAGGAAGTGGGTTAGACATAAATGTGCTAGTCATATTCTTCGTGATGCTCTCTTTGTGTTTCAATTCTTATCTTTTATGTGAGCATCATTGAAACCATCATGCCTAGCTAAAAAGCCATTAAAGAAAAGCGCTTGTTGGGAGACAACCCAATATTTACCCCTACTGTTTTTTTGTGTAAACATGATCAAAGATACTTTAGTAATCATGTTTTATAGATTTTGTTTCAATAAAGAGCCAGGTAAAGCCTTTGGGAAGACTTGGGTGAAAGTTAATTTGATCTTGCTGAAAAATAGAAACTTTGCGCTCACGAGATTAGTTGCCATTTTTAACACAAGAGTGATTTTAAGTTGATTATTTTTGAATAAGGTTAATAGACAAATTCCTCACGTCCACCAATTTATTTAAAAAATTTTGGAGTTACATAAGTATTCGATAGTTACAGATTACTACAGACTGTTTTGTTTTTGACAGATTCTGTTTTCTATGTGTTGTTTGCTTATTTTGATAAATCTAGGAGTAGTATCGGAGAATATGAACCATAGAGAAGTTGGAATACAGTAGATATTACACCAATATAAATAAAGAATGAGTCCACAACAGTACCTAAGTGGTGATTTATTTTCTTATACTAACGGAGCTTACGAGTTTTCTGTTGAGTTTTGTGTTGTGAAGTTTTCAAGTTTTGGGTGAAGGTTCAATGGACTATGGAATAAGGAGTGGCAAGAGCCTAAGCTTGGGGATGCCCTGGATGGCATCCCTTCTTTCGTCTTCGTTCATCGGTAACTTTACTTGGAGCTATATTTTTATTCACCACATGATATGTGTTTTTCTTGGAGCGTCATGTCATTTTATTTTGTTTTGATTGTTGTTTGAATAATATCCCATGAGCTGAAATTCTTAAATGTTAGAGAGTCTTCACATAGTTACATAATTATTCAACTACTCATAGATCTTCACTTATATCTTTCGGAGTAGTTTGTCATTTGCTCTAGTGCTTCACTTATATCTTTTTAGAGCACAACGGTTGTTTTATCTAATATATACATAATATAGAAGACAAATAAGCTACCACGTTCGTCCACACAGATTAAATTACCTCAACCGTTAATTTTAGATATAGACAGTTAAGATTTAAAGATATAATGTTACATAAGAATATTAGGTACATGCATATATTGTGTTGCACATGAGATGTCTGTCATGTACATAAATCTATGATGGAAAACGTAGGCTAGAATAGATGAAAAGAAAAACAAATCTGTAATAGAAATAGTCTATTTTTTTACACAATAGAAATAGTCTACGTGCAGTTAGGAATTTAAACCGCAACAAGGATACGTACAATTACTTAATTTTTTTTGAGGGAACAATTACTTAATTTATTTGGTGCAGATTTCGAGGAAATTTTGGAGCTCTCACATTAGTTCTAGGAGAAACCAAACACTATATACTCTTCTAATCAATCACGTAACAACACTGTGTTAAAAAACCCTAAAAAAACACTGTGTTAAAAAAACACGTAATAACACATCACCAGATGGCACATACCTTCCTCGATCTTCCTCTCTACGATAGGTTTCCTAGGAGAGCACAAAAACTTCTTTCCACCTTAGCGCCGTCAAGACCTTAACCTACCCATGGCCGTCCATCACCAGCAACTCCGGTGTCAATTCTCCTTTGCATGTTGATGATGGGCACCTCCGAGCTGAAGCACGAGCGTCACCAGGACCAGCGTGGTCATCTTTCCAAAACTTGATGCAGCTCACCAGTATATTTACCCCGAACGACATCTGCAGCCTCCTCAAATTGCATTGGTATTATTCCAATCAGCTTTCCTAATTAGATTTGGTTCTTAGATTATCCGATGATCATAGCATACACATCAGATTTGAGGTAGGGACACATGGTTCTATCGATGATCATAGCATGTGTGCGAACGTCACCAGCGCCGCCATGGTCATCTGTCTGAAACCTGATGCTGCTCACGAGCGTTTGTACCTAGAAGGAGATCAGCAGGCTCCACATATTTTGTTGGTATTGTTCCAATTAGATTTGGTTTTTACATTGTCTAATGATCATAGCCTCTACATCATATTTGTGACAAGGACACGGGCTTTTATCGATGATCATAGCCTGTACATCAGAGTTGGGCCTCGGCCGCAGGGCTCTATCGGCTAGCTCACCAGTATATTCACCCCGAACGACATCTGCAGCCTCCTCAAATTGCATTGGTATTATTCCAATCAGCTTTCCTAATTAGATTTGGTTCTTAGATTATCCGATGATCATAGCATATACATCAGATTTGTGGTAGGGACACATGGTTCTATCGATGATCATAGCATGTGCGCGAACCTCACCAGCGCCGCCATGATCATCTGTCCGAAACCTGATGCTGCTCACGAGCGTTTTTACCTATAAGGAGATCTGCAGGCTCCACATATTTCGTTGGTATTGTTCCAATTAGATTTGGTTTTTACATTGTCTAATGATCATAGCCTCTACATCATATTTGTGACAAGTTCACAGGCTTTTATCGATGATCATAGCCTGTACATCAGAGTTGGGCCTCGGCCGCAGGGCTCTATCGGCTAGCTCACCAGTATATTCACCCCGAACGACATCTGCAGCCTCCTCAAATTGCATTGGTATTATTCCAATCAGCTTTCCTAATTAGATTTGGTTCTTAGATTATCCGATGATCATAGCATATACATCAGATTTGTGGTAGGGACACATGGTTCTATCGATGATCATAGCATGTGCGCGAACCTCACCAGCGCCGCCATGATCATCTGTCCGAAACCTGATGCTGCTCACGAGCGTTTTTACCTATAAGGAGATCTGCAGGCTCCACATATTTCGTTGGTATTGTTCCAATTAGATTTGGTTTTTACATTGTCTAATGATCATAGCCTCTACATCATATTTGTGACAAGTTCACAGGCTTTTATCGATGATCATAGCCTGTACATCAGAGTTGTGCCTCGGCCGCAGGGCTCTATCGCCTGGATTCGTAATTACTTGCATGGATGCCCTACGCTTTATTCTGTACCAAGGATGAGAAGGATAAGATTTTCTGCAGGAGCCTCTATTCCTTGAGATTGCCTTCACAAAATCATCACATGTATTAATAGTAGCAAGGTGGAGTCCTTGACATTGCCTTCATAGAATCAACACATGTACCCATTATTTGCACCTACGAATATGTTGACTATTCATATTGGTTCAATTGTGTTGTCATGAGAACATGAAAACACTTGAGGATGATTGTAATTTGTATGTACATGTTGATTTCAGAGCCTGTTGTCGACATAATGTTGTTCTACCACTGGAGTTTGTACCAAGTCGACATCAGAATACTTGAAAGTTAACTATTGGAGGTTATGTTTTTTCTTCCCAGTTTTCTGTAGGTTCTTTATATATGTAACCTCACATTTTTTGGTTTATGCCAACATGTTCAGAGCAGTGTTCAAACTATTTTTAAATATATTTTATTGGTAAGCTCAAGAGAAAGGCACGAATAACCGATGCAACAGATGTGAGGAGTTTTGTGGTTGTAGTATCAGTCCATAATAAAAGGAAGAGGAACAAAATCAAAGGAGTTTCTGTTCCATACATATACAGATTTTTGTATTCTAAAATTGTTACTGAGTTGGAAGATTCAAGACAATCTATAGAAAGAAAAATGATGTTTAAATGTAGTGCAGCTTGCAAATCATGAGACTTATGAGATAAGAGCAGCCTATTATATCAGTGTAGACACTTTGATCTGGTCTTGAGTCGTTATGTACGCACTATAATCATACTTCAGATTTCTACTTTATTGAACTGTACACACTTTGATATGATCTTTTTCTGCTACTAATTGTGGGTTTCTGCTAACCATCTTTACTACTTTCAGTGATATGTCCACATGGAGCTTATGATCTCCCTGAAGAGAGCAAACAATTCGATGTCAAAAGGATTCATGTTGGAGTAAGCTTTTCAATACAAATACTATTCAATACACTCATACATTTATTTGTCAGTTAGTTAGTAATTTTCTTTATATTCTTACCATGAAACATCCTATTAGTTCCTATTATAACTTGAAATGCTATTAAAAATATTTTACATTCTGCAGAAAATTTCAGATGAAAAAGATGTACTTTACAACTACCTTCTATATGTTAGATATGCTTTCCTGGAGGCTATTTGTATGGACTGATTTTATATCTTATTCCATAAGGTAATCGTTTGTTCAGATAAAAATAGTATAGTAGAGTGCATTTATGAAAAGTGTTTATAGCTTCAGTTTAATGAGATTGTGAAGTGAAAATAGTACATCATGATTCTTATGTCAATTTCATCAAAGGCCTTATTAAGCCTTTTCTTATATTTATCTTAACATCTCATCAGAATGCTTCCCAGAAGATACGGGTACATATACTCCCTATGTGATTCCTTCAGACCTGGAAATCGTGACATTTGACATGTGTTACCCGCTGTTGTCTATAGAACAAAATGGAAATCTGGATCTTACTTTTGTAGTAAATGTAAATGATCTTACCAACATTTTGCATCACTCGATGTGACCTTTACCAATGTATATACTCTTTTATCCTTACAACAAAATCTTATATCTCCATAAGTATATATCTCCATAAGAAAATGTTGGGAGGGCTGTAAGGATAAAAGAGTATATACTTATGGAGATATAAGATTTGTTATACATATAATATTGCCAGGTATAACACCACTAAAAGTGGTTTTGTTTTAAAAAAATGTGATAATAGTAAAGGCTAAAAGAAAATTTTCATATGCAATATCTATTTTTTATTTCTAACTTGAAAAACAGAAATAAGTACAAATAACATGTGCAAGACTTGAAAAAGACAATATATATAACTGGACTGAGGTATAGAGATTTTTCTTTTCAATTCAATGAGTATATGCGGCAATCAAGACATGCTATTAATTAGTTGAGTAGACCATAAAGCATTGTTTTTGGAAACCAAAGGTCACATTATATTACTCACTGTTTTAAAGTCCCGGAGTGATTTCCGTGATTAACGAACCCCGGGATGCATTTACGTGTCGTTCATCAACACTCACAGTTTTGCCCGATTCTGGCCGGTTTCGTGGACTATTACTCACTGATTTGGGGTCCCTGAGCGATTTCCATGATTGACGATCCCCGGGGTACGTTTACGTGTCCGGCATGAACACTCTCAGTTTTTGCCAATTATGGCCCATTTCGTGGACTAATTCATTAATTCATGGAATAATTTGAATGCACCACAATTCATTAATTGAATATAAAAATTCCACGTACTGATGAGATGAATGGAGAAAATGTGTGAGCCATGAATTTTCTTTTATTGATCCAATTTTCATATTTGAGAAAGAATGCATTAGAACCAGGTGTTTCCACCTAATTTGGTGTGTAACTACACACCAGTAAAAAAAATACTCCCTCTATCCCAAAAGAAGTGTCTTAGCTTTGTACTAATTTTAGTACAAATTCTACTA
This sequence comes from Triticum timopheevii, assembly GCA_963921465.1. Taxonomy (NCBI): domain Eukaryota; kingdom Viridiplantae; phylum Streptophyta; class Magnoliopsida; order Poales; family Poaceae; genus Triticum; species Triticum timopheevii. Next base: position 377,026,484 of record OY997270.1, read on the forward strand.
AAGTTAAGACCCTTATTTTGAAAGAGGAAGTAAAAATTAAAGCAACACTCTCAAATTATTTACTCAAGACAATGTCAAAGTTAAGTTTCACATAATGATCGTTATATGGGAAGTCTAGCCGCGCAAATGCGCGGGTCACCCAACTAGTTTGAGGAAATATATGAACTCTCATGCTTCGCTTATATTATTTTGAGAGTCTTCTAGAACAGCATGGTAATTTGCTTAGATTATAAAATTACTCCTAATATGATGGGCATCCAAGAGGGATATAATAAAACTTTTGTATAAAGTGCATTGAATACTATGAGAAGTTTGATTCTTTATGATTGTTTTGAGATATGAAGATGGTGATATTAGAGTCATGCTAGTGAGTAATTGTGGATTGTAGAAATACTTGTGTTGAAGTTTGTGATTCCTGTAGCATGCACATATGGTGAACTTTTATGTGATGAAGTTGGAGCATGATTTATTTATTGATTGTCATCCTTTGTGTGGAGGTCGGGATCGCGCGATGGTTAACTCCTACCAACCCTTCCCCTAGGAGCATGCGTGTAGTATTTTGTTTTGATTACTTTTAGATTTTTGCAATAAGTATGTGAGTTCTTTATGACCAATATTGAGTCCATGGATTATACGCACTCTCACCCTTCCACCATTGCTAGCCTCTCTAGTATCGCGTAATTTTCGCTGATACCATACACCCACCATATACCTTCCTCAAAACAGCCACCATACTTATTTATTATGGCATTTCCATAGCCATTCCGAGATATATTGCCATGCAACTTTCCACCGTTCCGTTTATTATGACACGCTTCATCATTGTCACATTGCTTTGCATGATCATGTAGTTGACATCATATTTGTGGCAAAGCCGCCTTTCATAATTCTTTCATACATGTCACTCTTGATTCATTGCACATCCCGGTACACCGCCAGAGACATTCATATAGAGTCATATTTTGTTCTAAGTATTAAGTTGTAATTCTTGAGTTGTAAGTAAATCAAAGAGTGATGATCTTCATTATTAGAGCATTATCCCATGTGAGGAAAGGATGATGGAGACTATGATTCCCCCACAAGTCGGGATGAGACTCTGGACGAAAAATTAAAAAAATGAAAAAAGAGGCCAAAAAAATGATAAACGCCCAAATAAAAAAAGAGAGAAAAAGAGAGAAGGGGCAATGCTACTATCCTTTTACCACACTTGTGCTCCAAAGTAGCACCATGATCTTCATGATAGAGAGTCTCCTATGTTGTCACTTTCATATACTTGTGGGATTTTTTCATTATAGAACTTGGCTTGTATATTCCATTGATGGGCTTCCTCAAATTTCCCTGGGTCTTCGTGAGCAAGCAAGTTGGATGCACACCCACTTAGTTTCTTTTTGAGCTTTCATACACTTATAGCTCTAGTGCATCCGTTGCATGGCAATCCCTACTCACTCACATTGATATCTATTGATGGGCATCTCCATAGCCCATTGATACAGCTAGTTGATGTGAGACTATCTTCTCCTTTTTGTCTTCTCCACAACCACCATTCTATTAGTGCTATGTCCATGGCTCACGCTCATGTATTGCGTGAAGATTGAAAAAGTTTGAAAATACTAAATTATGAAACAATTCTTGGCTAAAACCTGGGTTGTGCATGATTTAAATAGTTTGAGTGATGAAGATAGAGCATAGCCAGACTATATGATATTGGAGGGATAGCTTTCTTTGGCCATGTTATTTTGGGAAGACATGATGTCTTTGAATCTTATGGATCTGAATATTCTTGCCACAATAGAGAATATTGCATTGATAAAAATGTTAGGTAGCATTCCAAATCAAAAATTATGTTTTTTATCATTTACTTACTCGTGGACGAGCATGAATTAAGCTTGGGGCTGCTTGATACGTCTCCAACGTATCTGTAATTTGTGATGTATTCATGCCATGTTTATACTATTTTTACATGATTTTGGTATGATTTGGTTAGAATTATCCCGGACTGACGCTGTTTTTAGCAGAACTACCGTGGTGTTGTTTTTGTGCAGAAATAAAACTTCTCAGAATGCGCTGAAAATCAATGGAGATTTTTTCTGGAAAATATAAAAAATACTGGAACAAAGAGTTATCAGAGGGGAGTCCCGTGGGCCCCACGAGGGTGGAGCGCCCCCCCTAGGGCGCGCCCCCTGCCTCATGGACTTTCCACGGGGCCCCCTCACTTGTTCTCAACACCAACCTCTCCTATAGATCCCCAAACCTCCAGAACATAACCTCGATCAGGTGTTCCACCGCCGCAAGCCTCTGTAGCCATGAAAAACCAATCGGGACCTAGTTCTGGCACCCTGCCGGAGGGGGGATCCATCACCGGTGGCCATCTTCATCATCCCGGTGCTCTCCATGACGAAGAGGGAGTAGTTCACCCTCGGAGCTGAGGGTATGTACCAGTAGCTATGTGTTTGATCTCTCTCTATCTCGTGTTCTTGATTTGGCACGGTCTTGATGTACCGCGAGCTTTGCTACTATAGTTGAATATTATGATGTTTCTCCCCCTCTACCTCCTGTAATGGATTGAGTTTTCCCTTTGAAGTTATCTTATTGGATTGAGTCTTTAAGGATTTGAGAACACTTGATGTATGTCTTGCGTGGGATCCCCGTGGTGACAATGGGGTATTCTATTGATCCACTTGATGCATGTTTTGGTGATCAACTTGCGGGTTCAGTGACCTTGTGAACTTATGCATAGGGGTTGGCACACATTTTCGTCTTGACTCTCCGCTAGAAACTTTGGGGCACTCTATAAGTTCTTTGTGTTGTTTTGAATAGATGAATCTGAGATTGTGTGATGTGTATCGTATAATCATACCCGCGGATACTTGTGGTTACATTGGAGTATCTAGGTGACATTAGGGTTTTGGTTGATGTGTGTCTTAAGGTGTTATTTTACTATGAACTCTAGGGCTGTTTGTGACACTTATAGGAATAGCCCAATGGATGGATCGGAAATAATAACTTTGAGGTGGTTTCATACCCTACAATAATCTCTTCGTTTGTTCTCCGCTATTAGTGATTTTGGAGTGACTCTTTGTTCCACGTTGAGGGATTGTTATATGATCTAATTATGTTATCCTTGTTGAGAGAACTTGCACTAGTGAAAGTATGAACCATAGGCCTTATTTGGAAGCATTGCAATACCGTTTTCACTCACTTTTATCACTTGCTACCTTGCTGTTCTTATAATTTCAGATTACAAAAACCTATATCTACCATCCATATTGCACTTGTATCACCATCTCTTCGCCGAACTAGTGCAGCTATACAATTTACCATTGTATCGGGTGTGTTGGGGACACAAGAGACTCATTGTTACTTGATTGCAGGGTTGTTTGAGAGAGACCATCTCCATCCTATGCCTCCCACGGATTGATAAACCTTAGGTCATCCACTTGAGGGAAATTTGCTACTGTCCTATAAACCTCTGCACTTGGACGCCCAACAACGTCTACAAGAAGAAGGTTGCATAGTAGACACCACTTCATGAAGTTGAAAGCCCCCCTGAAGATGTGCATATAAGTAGTTTGCTTTTGATTGCAAATGCACATGGCAGGTCTGACTTTGTGGGGATCTCCCTCTTTATCATGAAGTCAATACATAGTGCATACAAAGAAAACTTTGAAGGTAATGTAATGCACAATGAGAAATAGGCGTCTACAGAATGACTTCATGCGCATAATATTAAGAACTGATAACTTGCAAGGACGAATGATAGCAAATGTAGCAGACATCCATCACGACTTAAGTTTACAACCCAAATACATTAAATACACATAACGAGAGTTGTAAACTTAACAAAATATGGCAAGCCCAACCAAATATGCCCGCTTGAAGACTATCAACTCGTATGATCTCCGCCCTTGTCATCAAATGGCCAAAAAGGTTTGAAGACATAGAGTCTAAACGTTTTGGGTGGCAGTGAAGATTTTGTTGCAGCCGGGTCCATGTTGGTGTGGGGTAGAGCAGAAAGACCTAACGCAGAATCCTAGTGCAGTGAACTATCGTAGGAGAAGTGGCATCATCTTCTTTGTCAATGATATGAGCATGAATCATTGGGGATGATGATGAATAATCTGAATCATCGATGGAAGGAGTAGCACACCACTGGTCAGTTGATGGAGGCTTGGAGCAAAAGTTGAACTTCTTCTTCAAGCCATGACAAGAAGATCATATCCAGAGCATAGAAAAGTGAGGCTCTTCCAAGAACAGTGACAAGCTTCATGAGCCACAAAGGCATTCTTGGTAGACAGGTTCCGGATGCGATTGATATCAGACATAACACTCTGCATCTGGCGATTGGATCACTCATGATGCATGTCTTGCTTCTGATGAAGCGAAACTAGAAGTTCCCTAATAGTGAGTGTACGCGCATGCTTGGGCTGACGCCTTCAAGGAACAGTGCTGATGGTGGCTTCAGTAGTGGTAGAACTTGCACGAGGTTTGCAAATAGTGCCAGCAATCAGAACCAGAGTAGCTTCAGATGGAATATGACACTATAGGAATCAGGCACTTTACTGTCAGCCATGGCTGACGGCAAAGGCATGGATGGATGATGACAAAGACCTTTGCCGCCAGCTAGCACACGACAAAGGCCTTTGCCATCAGCCAGCAGACGGCAACAGGTCCGGCTGAATAGGCTACGACAAAGGCCTCTGTGCCGTCTGCTGGCTGAGGGCAAAGATGGCAAAGAGCTTGGATGGCACATGTGGCAGTTCAGGTCCGTTAAGTGGTTAACATAGTGCTTTCCCGTCAGCTGGCAGACAGCAAAGGCCTCTGCATCATTGCCGTCAGCTAGCAGACGGCAAAGGCCTAGCTGACGGCAAAGATGCAAAGGCCTTTGCCGTCTACTGGGTGATGGCAAATCTGCCAATTAGGATAGCCCCCTACACCCCAGGTTGCACAGGTAGCTGCCATGTGGCAGCCTGCGCTGAATGGATCTCTAGAGGCCATCACATGAGAAGGCCAAACACCAAGGACCCCAGGAGGTGACGTGAACGGGGTCGGCCCGCCAGGCAGAGCTCATTCATTGGGTTTATCAATGCTGCAGGGATGGACCCGAGCACAGACGCCGTGCCTGGTCTTCTCATGCAACAATCCCGTGGAAAAACACCCGGTGTGCGGCTCCTGCTACGACGAAACACCAAACTACGGTTGGTACGAACCGTGATGTGCGCCCTTACTCATGTACTTGAGATTAGCTCACGCGAGAATAAGGCACCAAGGACCCTGATACGTCTCCAACGTAATTGTTCCATGCTATTATATTACCCCTTTTTGGATGTTTATGGGCTTTATTTTATACATTTATATCATTTTTGGGACTAACCTACTAACCGGAGGCCCAGCCAATATTGCTGTTTTATTGCCTGTTTCAGTATTTCCATGAAAAGGAATATCAAATGGAGTCCAAACGGAATGAAACCTTCGGCATCGTGATTGTTTGGAAGAATATCATCCTCGAGTCTTGAAGATCAAGTCAGAAGATACTCGAGGAGCCCAGGAGATAGGTGGTGCCCCCCCTACAGGGCGCGGCCCCCTGTCTCATGGACCCCTCGAGCACCCCCCAACCGACTTCTTTCGCCTATATAACCCTATGTACCCTAAAACCACCGAATATTAAGATAGATCGGGAGTTCCGCCGCCGCAAGCCTCTATAGCCACCAAAAACCTCTTGGGAGTCCGTTCCGGCACCCTGCCGGAGGGGGAACCCATCGCCGGTGGCCATCTTCATCATCCCGGCGCTCTCCATGACGCGGAAGGAGTAGTTCACCCTCGGGGCTGAGGGTATGTACCAGTAACTATGTCTTTGATTTCTCTCTCTCTCGTGTTCTCTCTCGTGTTCCCTCTATGGCACGATCTTGATGTATCCCAATCTTTGCTATTGTAGTTGGATCTTATGATGTTTCTCCCCTCTACTGAATTGAGTTTCCCCTTTGAAGTTATCTTATCGGATTGAGTCTTTTATGAGAACACTTGATGTATGTCTTGAAGTGCTTATCTGTGGTGACAATGGGATATCATGTGCCTCTTGATGTATGTTTTGGTGACCAACTTGCGGGTTCCTCCCATGAACCTCTTCATAGGGGTTGGCACACGTTCTTGACTCTCCGGTAGAAACTTTGGGGTACTCTTTGAAGTACTTTGTGTTGGTTGGATGAATCTGAGATTGTGTGATGCATATCGTATAATCATGCCCATGGATACTTGAGGTGACAATGGAGTATCTAGGTGACATTAGGGTTTTGGTTGATTTCTTTCTTAAGGTGTTATTCTAGTACGAATTCTTTTATAGATCGATCCGAAAGAATAACTTTTAGGTGGTTTCGTACCCTACCATAATCTCTACGTTTGTTCTCCGCTATTAGTGGCTTTGGAGTGACTCTTCGTTGCATGTTGAGGGCTTGTTATATGATTTATCTATGTTATTATTGTTGAGAGAACTTGCACTAGTGAAAGTATGAACCCAAGGCCTTGTTTCCTATCATTGCAATACCGTTTACGCTCACTTTTTATCATTAGTTACCTTGCGGCTTTTATTATTTTAGATTACAAAAACCTATATCTACTATCCATATTGCACTTGTATCACCATCTCTTCGCCGAACTAGTGCACCTATACAATTTGCCATTGTATTGGGTGTGTTGGGGACACAAGAGACTCTTTGTTATTTGGTTGCAGGGTTGCTTGAGAGAGACCATCTTCATCCTACGCCTCCTACGGATTGATAAACCTTAGGTCATCCACTTGAGGGAAATTTGCTACTGTCCTACAAACCTGTGCACTTGCAGGCCCAACAACGTCTACAAGAAGAAGGTTGTGTAGTAGACATCAAGCTCTTTTCTGGCGCCGTTGCCGGGGAGGTTAGCGCTTGAAGGTATATCTTTAGATCTTGCAATCGAATCTTTTTGTTTCTTGTTTTATCACTAGTTTATTTTATAAAAGAAAACTAAAAAATGGAGTTAAGTTTGTCTCATATGCTTCGTCTTTTTAATATCTTTCGTGAGTTTGATGGAAAGGAAAATTTTGCTCAAGTGCTAGAAGAAGAGTGTGAATCTTTGAATGATGAGCATGATTGCAATGTTGTTAGTATGAACTCTTTGAATATCCTTAGAACTAATGATGATTGCTCTAGTCATGATGAAAATATCTCTTATAAGCATGTCAACTTTTGTGGAGTGCATGTTTGCATGAACACACCAAATAGAGAAGATATATTGCAAGAGGCATAGGCATTTAGAAACTAAATGGTTGCAAGAAAGGCTAGGTGTGAGCGCTGAAAATTTAAAATTCCTTTGCCGTACTTGTGAACTTTGCAATGAACGTGGTCATTTACATCTCCAATGCTTGTTTCATGACCGAATCGTGTCCAAAAATTGTGATGATTTGATTTCCCTTGCACATTATAATGAACTTAGTTTGCTTTTGGGTTATGAAGAGTTGAAATGTTTACTTAAGGACCTTCCAGAATTTGCCCATAAGAAATTCCTTGATATTGATCTAGAAAAGATTTATTTGTTTTGTGCGGAGAATTGCATTGAAAATCCTTATATTGCCAATTACCTAAAGAAAAGAAAGCAAATAGGAGATGATGAGAATACTAATGAAAGGGAAGAGACTTCCCAATATCCTCCTATTATTTCTTATGATGAATCAGGTAACGAGGAGGAGCTTTCTATTCAGCCAATCTCATCTATAAGGAGCTCAAAGAGGAAGGTTGAACCCACACATAATGTGAAGAAGAAAAAGAAAAGAAGGAGCAACAAAGGTAGAAAGGTATCCCTCCCAAATGATGTTTCTCCTACTACTCATTGTGATGATGAAAATTGCTATACTATTGGTGCTATCAATATTTTTAATGATGAGAGTGATTATGATTATGATATGAAAAGGCCCAAGCTTGGGGAAGCTATGTTTGATGAGAATGACATATTTGAGAATATATTTGCTGAAATTAATGTTTGTCTCAAGCTTGGGGATGCTACGTTTAGTGAAGATGATATTTTCAGCATCCCAAATTTTGATATGCAAAGTTGTTATGATGATAGCATGCCTCCTACCTATGATGATTATATTGATGAAAGTTGGTTCGGAAGAGTGTCAACTTTAGGAAGTAGTGATCCCACTATTTTGGAGGATGTTGAATTTTATTGTGATGAATATGAAAGTGAATTTGGAAGAGTGTCAACTTTATTTAGTGATTCCACTATCTTGGGAGAGGTTTCAATCGATTATGATGAGAACGAAGTTGCTACTTATGATGATTATTGTGATGAAACTTATGCTATAAAGAGTAGTGATGATTATATTTACAAATCTTGTCATGATTATGATTACCCTTTTTCTGAACATTACTCTTTTAATGTGGAAACAATTTTTAGTGTTCAAATCTCTTATGATACTCCCACTATTCCGAATTAGAAGAATTTTGCTTATGTGGAGAGTAGTAAATTTTCGATGCTTGTAGATCATGAAAAGAATGCTTTAGGTGCTGGTTATATTGTTTAATTCATTCATGATGCTACTGAAAATTACTATGAGGGAGGAACATATGCTTGTAGGAGTTGCAATAATATCAAGTTTCCTCTCTATGTGCTTCAAATCTTGAAGCTATGCTTGTTTTACCTTCCTATGCTTGTTGATTATTGTTCTCATAACTTGTTTGCTCACAAAATCCCTATGCATAGGAAGTGGGTTAGACTTAAATGTGCTAGTCATATGCTTCATGATGCTCCCGTTATGTTTCAATTCTTATCTTTTATGGGAGCATCATTGCCATCATCATGCCTAGCTAGAAAGGCATTAAAGAAAAGCGCTTGTTGGGAGACAACCCAATATTTACCCTTACTATTTTTGTGTGTCCACATGATTATGATACTGTATTAATCATGTTTTATATCTTTTATTTCAATAAAGTGCCCAGTAAAACCTTTAGGATAGCTTATGGTGATAGTTGTGTTGATCCTGCTGAAAATCAGAAACTTTTGCACCCAGTACATTAGTTTTTTTAATTCACAGAAACGTGATTTTGATCTGATTCTTTTTGCTCTGGTTTGGTATACAAATTTCCTAGGACTTTCAAATTTGGTAGGATTTTTGGAGTTCCAGAAGTACACGTTTGATACAGATTACTACAGACTGTTCTGTTTTTGACAGATTTTGTTTTCTATGTGTTGTTTGCTTATTTTGATGAATCTATGAGTAGTATCGGAGGGTATGAACCATAGATAAGTTGGAGTACAATATATATTACACCAATATGAATTTAGAATGAGTTCATTACAGTACCTAAGTGGTGGTTTTATTTTCTTATACTAACGGAGCTTACGAGTTTTCTGTTGAGTTTTGTGTTGTGGAGTTTTCAAGTTTTGGGTAAAGATTCGATGGACTATGGAATAAGGAGTGGCAAGAGCCTAAGTTTGGGGATGCCCAAGGGACCCCAAGGTAATATTCAAGGACAACCAAAAGCCTAAGATTGGGGATGCCCCGGATGGCATCCCCTCTTTCGTCTTCGTTCATCGGTAACTTTACTTGGAGCTATATTTTTATTCGCCACATGATATGTGTTTTGCTTGGATCGTCATTTTCTTTTGTTATTATTTTCTTGATGTTATTTAGAATAATGTTTTTCATCTTTATTTTCAATAAAAAAAGTCAACGATAGCCTTTGCCATGCTTATTTTGCTAGTATACATGTTGCTGTTTGAAAACAGAAAGTTTACCGCTGTTGCAAAACTTCCCTAGAAAAGTCAGAGAATGGTATAATGTTGAAAATTTTTGCATATTAAGATCTGATAAATTTACTACAGTGGGAATTTTTATTTCATAATTTTTGGAGTTAGGGAAGTATGATGAATCTTGCATTCTTCACAGACTGTACTGTTTTGGCAGATTGCTGTTATGTTTGCATTGTTTGCATATGTTTGCTTGTTTAATGATTCTATTTGAGGATAGGAGTATTAAATATGCAGAGGCATTTAGTATTCAATGTTGAATAATAATTTTAGTGATTTTTTACAGTAGAAAAAGATAAGGTTTTGCATTGGTTTATACTAACCTATCTCACGAGTTCTTGTTGAGTTTGTTGTGGATGAAGTTTTTGAGAAATAGAGAAACCATGATATGAGAGGAATTAAGGAGATACAAAAGTTCAAGATTGGGGATGCCCAAGGCACTCCAAGATAATATTTCAAGAATACTTAAGCATCTAAGCTTGGGGATGCCCCGGTAGGCATCCCACCTTTCTTCTTCAACAATTATCGGTTAGTATCGGTTGAGCATAAGTTTTTGCTTCTTCACATGAGTTGTGCTATCCTTCCAATGTCATTTTGTTTTGCTTTGCTTGCTGGTTGAATAAGTTACCAAGATATGAAATTCTTTAATGAGAGAGAGTCTTCACATAGTTACATAATTATTTAGCTACTCGTTGATCTTCACTTATATCTGTTGGAGTAGTTTGTCGTTTGCTCTAGTATGTCACTTATATCTTTTAGAGCACGGTGGTGGTTTTATTTTGTAGAAATTAATGAACTCTCATGATTCACTTATATTATTTTGAGAGTCTTAAACAACATGGTTGTTTGAATGAAAACTATCATAGAAAGTAAATTGGATGCCATGATCAATTTGATACTTGATAATTCTTTTGAGATATGGAGGTAGTGATATTAAAGTCATGCTAGTTGGGTGATTATGAATTTAAAGAATTCTTGTGTTGAAGTTAGCAAGTCCCGTAGCATGCACGTATGGTTAAAGTTGTGGAACAAATTTGAAACGTGAAGTGTACTTGGCTTGTGCATCCTTATGAGTGGTGGTCGGGGACGAGCGATGGTCTTTTCCTACCAATCTATCCCCCTAGGAGCAAGCACGTAGTACTTGATTTTTGATGACTTCTAAATTTTTGCAATAAGTATATGAGTTCTTTTGACTAATGTTGAGTCCATGGATTATACACACTTTTACCTTTCCACCATTGCTAGCCTCTTCGGTACCATGTATTGCCCTTTCTCACCTTGAGAGTTGGTGCAAACTTCGCCGGTGCATCCAAACCCCGTGATACGATACGCTCTATCACACGTAAACCTCCCTATATCTTCCGCAAAACAGCCACCATACCTACCTATTATGGCACTTCCATAGCCATTCCGAGATATATTGCCATGCAACTTTCCACCGTTCCGTTCATCATCATCATGACATACTTTACTTTTGTCATATTGCCATTGCATGATCATGTAGTTGACATAGTATTTGTGGCAAAGCCACCATGCATTATTTTTCATACATGTCACTCTTGATTCATTGCACCATCCCGGTACACCGCCGGAGGCATTCATATAGAGTGATATCTTGTTCTAGTTTCGAGTTGTAATTCATATGTTGTAATAGAAGTGTGATGATCATCATTATTAGAGCATTGCCCAAAGAAAAAAAAGAAAAAAAGAAGAAAGGACAAAAAAAGAAAGGCCCAAAAAAAGAGAAAATAAATAAAAAGGGGCAATGTTACTATCTCTTTTTCCACACTTGTGCTTCAAAATAGCACCTTGTTCTTCATGTAGAAAGTCTCATATATTGTGCTTCAAAGAAGCACCATGTTTTTCATATAGTGAGTCTCATAAGTTGTCTTTTTCATACTAGTGGGAATTTTTCATTATAGAACTTGGCTTGTATATTCCTACGATGGGGTTCCCCTAGGTCTTCGTGAGCGAGCAAGTTGGATGCACACCCACTAGTTTTCTGTTGTTGAGCATTCATTTATAGCTCTAGTGCATCCATTGCATGGCAATCCCTACTCCTCATGTTGACGTCAATTGATGGGCATCTCCATAGCCCATTCATTATCCTCGTCAATGTGAGACTTTCTCCTTTTTTGTCTTCACACAATCCCCATCATCATATTCTATTCCACCCATAGTGCTATATCCATGGCTCACGCTCATCTATTGCGTGAAGGTTGAAAAAGTTTGAGATTATTTATGTATGAAACAATTGCTTGGCTTGTCATCGGGGGTATAGAAGTTGGGAACATCTTTGTGTGACAAAAATGAAGCATAGCTTAACTATATGATTTTGTATGGATGAACTTTCTTTTGCCATGTTATTTTGAGAAGACATGATTACTTTGATTAGTATGCATGAAATATTACTATTTCTTATGTCAATATGAACTTTTATTTTGTATCATTTGGATCTGAACATTCATGCCACAATAAAGAAAATTACATTGAGAATTATGCTAGGTAGCATTCCACATCAAAAATTCTGTTTTTATCATTTACCTACTCGAGGACGAGCAGGAATTAAGCTTGGGGATGCTTGATACGTCTCCAACGTATTAATAATTTTTGATTGTTCCATGCTATTATATTACCCTTTTTTGGATGTTTATGGGCTTTATTTTACACATTTATATCATTTTTGGGACTAACTACTAACCGGAGGCCGAGCCCATATTGCTGTTTTATTGCCTGTTTTAGTATTTCGAAGAAAAGGAATATCAAACGGAGTCCAAACGGAATGAAACCTTTGGCATCATGATTTTTTGGAAGAATATCATCCTGGAGGCTCGGAGATCAAGTCAGAAGATACTCGAGGAGCCCAGGAGATAGAGGGCACCCCCCCTACAGGGCGCGCCCCCTGTGTCGTGGACCCCTCGAGCACCCCCCCGACCAACTTCTTTCGCCTATATAACCCTACGTACCCTAAAAGCACCGAATATCAAGATAGATCGGGAGTTCCGCCGCCGCAAGCCTCTATAGCCACCAAAAACCTCTCGGGAGTCCGTTTCGGCAACGATACGTCTCCAACGTATCTATAATTTTTGATTGTTCCATGCTATTATATTACCCCTTTTGGATGTTTATGGGCTTTATTTTACACATTTATATCATTTTTGGGACTAACCTACTAACCGGAGGCCCAGCCCATATTGCTGTTTTTTTTGCCTATTTCAGTATTTCGAAGAAAAGGAATATCAAACGGAGTCCAAACGGAATGAAACTTTTGGGAGAGTGATTTTTGGAACGAACATGATCCGGAGAGCTTGGAGTGCAAGTCAAGAAGCTCCCGAGGGCCCCATGAGATAGGGGGGCGCCCCCCCTGTAGGGCGCGCCCCCTATCTCATGGGCGCCTCGGGCGGCCACCGACGTACTTGTTCCTCCTATATATACCTACGTACCCCGAAAATATCCAAGAGCACCACGAAACACAATTTCCACCGCCGTAACCTTCTGTATCCGCGAGATCCCATCTTGGAGCCTTCGTCGGTACTCTGCTGGAGGGGGAATCAACCATGGAGGGCCTCTACATCAACATCATTGCCCCTCCGATGAGTTGTGAGTAGTTTACCACAGACCTACGGGTCCATAGTTATTAGCTAGATGGCTTCTTCTCTCTTTTTGGATCTCAATACAATGTTCTCCCCCTCTCTTGTGGAGATCTATTCGATGTAAACTCTTTTTGCGGTGTGTTTGTCGAGATCCGATGAATTGTGAGTTTATGATCAAGTTTATGTATGAATAATATTTGAATCTTCTCTGAATTCTTTTATGTATGATTGAGTTATCTTTGCAAGTCTCTTCGAATTATCAGTTTGGTTTGGCCTACTAGATTGGTCTTTCTTGCCATGGGAGAAGTGCTTAGCTTTGGGTTCAATCTTGCGGTGTTCTTACCTAGTGACAGAAAGGGTTGCAAGACACATATTGTATTGGTGCCATCGAGGATAACAAGATGGGGTTTATTTCATATTGCATGTGTTTATCCCTCTACATCATGTCATCTTGCTTAATGCGTTGCTCTCTTCTTATGAACTTAATACTCTAGATGCATGCTGGATAGCAGTCGATGTGTGGAGTAATAGTAGTAGATGCAGGCAGGAGTCGGTCTACTTGTTATGGACGTGATGCCTATAATCATGATCATGCCTAGATAATCTCATAACTATGCACTTTTCTATCAATTGCTCGACAGTAATTTGTTCACCCACCGTAATACTTATGCTATCTTGAGAGAAGCCTCTAGTGAAACCTATGGCCCCCGGGTCTATCTTTTATCATATTTTCTTTCAATGTACTTTATTTGCATCTTTACTTTTTGCATCTATCTTATAAAATACCAAAAATATATTTATCTTATCATACTATCTTTATTAGATCTCACTTTCGCAAGTGGCCATGAAGGGATTGACAACCCCTTTATTGCGTTGGTTGCGAGTTCTCAGTTTGTTTGTGTAGGTGCATGGGACTTTTGAGGAGCCTCCTACTGGATTGATACCTTTGTTCCCAAAACTGAGGGAAATACTTACGCTACACTTTGTTGCATCACCCTCTCCTCTTCGAGGAAAACCAACGCAAGCTCAAGACGTAGCAAGAGGGATTTCTGGCGCCGTTGCCGGGGAGGTCTTCGCTCAAGTCAAGACATTCCAAGTACCCATCACAAACCCATCTCCCTCGCATTTACATTATTTGCCATTTGCCTCTCGTTTTCCTCTTCCCCACTTCACCCTTGCCGTTTTATTCGCCCTCTCTTTCCCAATCTCCTCCTCTCTTTTTTGCTTGCTGTTTTTCTATTTGCTCGTGTGTTAGTCCGTTTACCTTGTCGTTATGGCTAGTCCTCCTATCTTTATTCTTACTCCCGAACAAGAAATTCACAATTTTAAACAAAGGGAGAGGGAAAGTTTAAAAGATGCTTGGAATAGAATTTGCAATGCCCAATATAAAGCTACTAGGAAGCTTGCTACTTCCGTTCTTCTCCGCAATTTTTATGTAGGCATTACTCCTTGGAATAGATGTGTTCTTGATATTGCTACCAGAGGTGATTTTATGAGTAGCCATACTTTTGATGCCTATAATGCTATGTTAGAATTGTTTGGCCCACCACCTCTTTTGGTTAATGGAACGGTTTTAAATCTAGAACATGTGATGCAACGGCTTGATCTTATTGAAAATAAATTGCCACTGTTGAGTTGATTGAAAATTTGGATAAAAAGATTCATAATCACATTACCCAGTTTGGATCTAGGGTTGGAGTTACTTTGAAAATTCTTAAGGAAAAAGAACCTATAGTCAATGAAAAATAGATCTAGACTCTTCTAGAATCAGTAAACTTGAGGATATCATTACAAACTTGGGTTCCGTGTTTTCCCCCATGAAAAACACTCCAAAACCCCCTACTAAAATTGCCAAGTTTATTTATGTTCCTAAAAATAAGGGTGAATCTTCTAGTCAGGGAGATGCGAATCTCAAATCCATAAGTGTTCTTCCCAATTGCGTCTCTATCGTTAAGGAACCTTTTGCTACCAATGAATTTCTTGAATTTTTGCCTAAAGGTTTTAGCCAATGCTAAAAGGGAAGAAATCCATAGAGATCACAAACACTCTATTGATGAATCTAGTGCCAAAGATGGCACTCGTTAGATCTATCTTTGTTTTTATGCCTAGCTACGGGCGTTAAACGATAGCGCTAGTTGGGAGGCAACCAAATTTTCTTTATGTTTTTTGTTTTTTATCCTGTTTAGTAATAAATATTGCATCTACCTTCTGTTTAGATGTGTTTTTATCTTTTACTTAGTGTTTGTGCCAAGTAGAACCTATAGGATAACCTACGATGATAGTCGATTTGATTCTGCTGAAAAACAGAAACTTTGCACGCACGAATATAATTTTGTTAAATCACAGGAACGT
Organism: Triticum timopheevii; assembly: GCA_963921465.1. Lineage (NCBI taxonomy): Eukaryota > Viridiplantae > Streptophyta > Magnoliopsida > Poales > Poaceae > Triticum > Triticum timopheevii. The sequence continues at coordinate 377,042,206 of OY997270.1, forward strand.
TCTTGTGCCTTGATTCTTTTTGCTGCTGTTCAATAAACAAATTTTCCAGGACTTCCAATTTTGGTAGGATTTTTAGAGTTCCAGAAGTTTGCGTTAATTACAGATTGCTACAGACTGTTCTGTTTTTGACAGATTCTGTTTTTCGTGTGTTCTTTGCTTATTTCAATGCATCTATGGCTAGTAATTCAGTCTATGAACCATAAAGAAGTTGGAATACAGTAGGTTTAACACCAAAATAAATAAACAATGAGTTCATTGCAGTACCTTATGTGGTGGTTTTGTTTTCTTTCACTAACGGAGCTTATAAGATTTCCTGTTGAGTTTTGTGTTGTGAAGTTTTCAAGTTTTGGGTAAAGCTTTTATGGACTATGGAATAAGGAGTGGCAAGAGCCTAAGCTTGGGGATGCCCATGGCACCCCAAGATATTCAAGGATAGACAAAAGCCTAAGCTTGGGGATGCCCCGGGAAGGCATCCCCTCTTTCGTCTTCGTTCATTGGTAACTTTACTTGGAGCTATATTTTTATTCACTACATGATATGTGTTTTGCTTGGAGCGTCGTGTATTATATTAGTCGTTGATTTTTAGTTTACCACAATCATCCTTTCTGTACACACCTTTTGGGAGAAGCCTATTTGATTATAATTTGCTAGAATACTCTATGTGCTTCACTTATATCTTTTGAGCTTGATAGTTTTTGCTCTAGTGCTTCACATATATCTTTTAGAGCACGGTGGTGTCTTAATTTTGAAGAAATCGTTAGTCTCTCATGCTTCACTTATATCATTTTGAGAGTCTTTTAGAACAGCATGGTATTTGCTATGATCATAAAGTTGGTCCTAGAATGATGAGCATCCAAGTTGGGTATAATAAAAACTATCATAGAAAGTGAATTGGATACTATGATCAATTTGATGCTTGAGAATTGTTTTGAGATATGGAGGTAGTGATATTAAAGTTGTGCTAGTTGGGTGATTATGAATTTAAGGAATGCTTGTGTTGAAGTTTGTGATTCCCGTAGCATGCACGTATGGTGAACCGCTTTGTGATGAAGTTGGAGCACAATTTTATTTATTGATTGTCTTCCTTATGAGTGGCGGTCGGGGATGAGCGATGGTCTTTTCCTACCAATCTATCCCCCTAGGAGCATGCGCGTAGTTCTTTGGTTTTTGATGACTTCTAAATTTTTGCAACAAATATATGAGTTCTTTTGATTAATGTTGAGTCCATGGATTATACACACTCTTTCACCCTTCAACCATTGCTAGCCTCTCTTGTATCATGCAATTTTCGCCGGTACCATACACCCACCATACTCCTTCCTCAAAACAGCCACCATACCTACCTATTATGGCATTTCCATAGCCATTCCGAGATATATTGCCATGCAACTTTCCACCGTTCCGTTCATATGACACGCATTACTTTAGTCATATTGGTTTTTGCATGATCATGTAGTTGACATTGTATTTGTGGCAAGGCCACCTTCATAATTTTCATACATGTCGCTCTTGATTCATTGCATATCCCGGTACACCGCCGGAGGCATTCATATAGAGTCATATATTGTTCTAGCTTTGAGTTGTAAATCCATAAAAGTGTGATGATCTTCATTATTAGAGCATTGTCCTAGTGAGGAAAGGATGATGAAGACTATGATTCCCCCACAAGTCGGGATGAGATTTTGGACTTTAAAAAAAGAGAAAGAAACAAAAAGGAGAAAGGCCAAAAAGAAAAAAAAAGAAAGACCAAAGAAAAAAAAGGGGAAAAGAAAAAGAAAAGAAAAAAAATGAGAGAAAAAGAGAGAAGGGATAATGCTACTATCTCTTTTTCCACACTTGTGCTTCAAAATAGCACCATGATCTTCATGATAGAGAGTCTCATATGTTGTCACTTTCATATACTAGTGGGAATTTTTCATTATAGAACTTGGCTTGTATATTCCAATGATGGACTTCCTCAAAGTGCCCTAGGTCTTCGTGAGCAAGCAAGTTGGATGCACCCCACTTAGTTTCTTTTATTGAGCTTTCATATATTTATAGCTCTAATGCATCCGTTGCATGGAAATACCTACTCACTCACATTGATATCTATTAATGGGCATCTCCATAGCCAGTTGATACGCCTAGTTGATCTGAGACTATCTTCTCCTTTTTTGTCTTCTCCACAACCACCATTCTGTTCCACATATAGTGATATGTCCATGGCTCACGCTCATGTATTGCGTGAAAGTTGAAAAAGTTTGAGATTATTAAATTATGAAACAATTGCTTGGCTTGTCATCGGGGTTGTGCATGATTAAATACTTTGTGTGATGAAGATAGAGCATAGCCAGACTATATGATTTTGTAGGGATAACTTTCTTTAGCCATGTTATTTTGAGAAGACATGATTACTTTGATTAGTATGCTTTAAGTATTACTATTTCTTATGTCGATATGAACTTTTATTTTGTATTCATTTGGGTCTAAACATTCATGCCACAATAAAGAAAATTACATTGAGAAATATGCTAGGTAGCATTCCACATCAAAAATTCTCTTTTTATCATTTACCTACTCGAGGACGAGCAGGAATTAAGCTTGGGGATGCTTGATACGTCTCCAACGTATCTATAATTTTTGATTGTTCCATGCTATTATATTACCCCTTTTGGATGTTTATGGTCTTTATTTTACACATTTATATCATTTTGGGGACTAACCTACTAACCGGAGGCCCAACCCATATTGCTGTTTTTTTTTGCCTATTTCAGTATTTCGAAGAAAAGGAATATCAAACGGAGTCCAAACGGAATGAAACCTTCGGGAGCGTGATTTTTGGAACGAACATGATCTGGAGAGCTTGGAGTGCAAGTCAAGAAGCTCCCGAGGGCCCCACAAGATAGGGGGCCGCGCCCCCCTGTAGGGTGCGCCCCCTATCTCGTGGGCCCCTCGGGGCGGCCACCGACGTACTTCTTCCTCCTACATATACCAACGTACCCTGAAAACATCCAAGAGCACCACGAAACACAATTTCCACCGTCGTAACCTTCTGTATCCGCGAGATCCCATCTTGGAGCCTTTGCCGGCACTCTGCCGGAGGGGGAATCAACCACGGAGGGCCTCGACATCAACATCCTTGCCCCTCCGATGAGTTGTGAGTAGTTTACCACAGACCTACGGGTCCATAGTTATTAGCTAGATGGCTTCTTCTCTCTTTTTTGATCTCAATACAATGTTCTCCCCCTCTCTTGTGGAGATCTATTCGAGTAAACTCTTTTTGCGGTGTGTTTGTTGAGATCTGATGAATTGTGGGTTTATGATCAAGTTTATCTATGAATAATATTTGAATCTTCTCTGAATTCTTTTATGTATGATTGAGTTATCTTTGCAAGTCTCTTCGAATTATCAGTTTGGTTTGGCCTACTAGATTGGTCTTTCTTGCCATGGGAGAAGTGCTTAGCTTTGGGTTCAATCTTGCGGTGTTCTTACCCAGTGACAGAAAGGGTTGCAAGACACGTATTGTATTGTTGCCATCGAGGATAACAAGATGGGGTTTATATCATATTGCATGTGTTTATCCCTCTACATCATGTCATCTTGCTTAATGCGTTACTCTGTTCTTATGAACTTAATACTCTAGATGCAGGTAGGAGTCAGTCGATGTGTGGAGTAATAGTAGTATATGCAGGCAGGAGTCGGTCTACTTGTTATGGACGTGATGCCTATATACATGATCATGCCTAGATAATCTCATAACTTTGCGCTCTTCTATCAATTGCTCGACAGTAATTTGTTCACCCACCGTAATACTTATGCTATCTTGAGAGAAGCCTCTAGTGAAACCTATGGCCCCCAGTGTCGGTGTCAAAACCGGCGGATCTCGGGTAGGGGGTCCCGAACTGTGCGTCTAGGCGGATGGTAAGAGGAGACAAGGGACACGATGTTTTTACCCAGGTTCGGGCCCTTTCGATGGAGGTAAAACCCTAGTTCTGCTTGATCAATATTGATGACATGGGTAGTACAAGAGTAGATCTACCACAAGATCAGAGAGGCTAAACCCTAGAAGCTAGCCTATGGTATGATTGTTGTTCGTCCTACGGATTAAAACCCTCCGGTTTATATAGGCACCGAAGAGGGTTAGGGTTACACAGAGTCGGTTACAATGGTAGGAGATCTACATGTCCGTATCACCAAGCTTGCCTTCCACGCCAAGGAAAGTACCATCCAGACACGGAATGAAGTCTTCAATCTTGTATCTTCATAGTCCAGGAGTCCGGCCAAAGGTGATAGTTCGGCTATCCGGACACCCCCTAGTCCGGGACTCCCTCAGTAGCCCCCGAACCAGGCTTCAATGGCGATGAGTCTGGCCCGTAGATTGTCTTCGGCATTGCAAGGCGGGTTCTTCTCCAAATCTTGTGTACCTTTTGAATAGCGTTGGGCTTCCTGTAAATATTGCGCTCCTAGGCTTCCATGCCCAATAACGGCCATCTTCCACGTGTTGAACGAATGCGAAAAGCCAGGGTATTTTTACATTTACCCCCCTAGCTGCGCAAATGAGCTGCCTATAAAGGAGACGAGGATCTAGATCCGAATCACACCATCCTCCCTTCGCGAGCATTCATCAGAGCGTATCCGACAGAAATCCATTCCATCATGGACAGTCGACGCGGCTCCTCCTCTCGCCCTCCCAGCCCTCGGCCTGGAGATTGGGAGAGATGCTGCGTCCCGCACACCGAGTTAGTGACGCTCCAAACCAAGGGATTTCTTCCCCCAGCCTTCATGGTTCCGGTTCGAGCCGGACTCGCCACCTATAAGGGCGGAAAACAAGCGGAGAGCGTCCCCAGCCCCTCCAAAGGAGAGCGGGTATGCTTTGTCTGTTATTTGATAAGAGGGCTCGGATTTCCAATTCATCCGTTTCTCCGGGGGCTCCTGGAGTTCTACGGCCTCCAGTTGCGCAACCTTACGCCTGCCTCCATTTTGCATATTACGGGCTTCGTGGCCATTTGCGAGCTGTTTTTGGGCATCGAGGCTCATTTTGCACTGTGGAAGAAGTTGTTCTACCTTGTGCCCCGTTCTCAAGAGGGGTCAATATATCAAGTGGGCGGAGCCGAACTATGGCGCAGCGCTGGGACCGGATATCTATCCGGAACCCCGAAGAAGGCGTCCGAAGACTGGCCTTCGGAATGGTTTTATATAGAAGATGTCCCCATGCTGGACCCTGTTCGGATCGGCCTCCCTGAGTTCGATAACGCTCCTTTGAAGAAACGCCTAAGCTGGCGTCCACGGAGCCCTCAGAAGGAAAATGATAGGGACGTCCTTTACCTGATGAGCCGAATAAGGTTGTTAGCTCATTCCGTACTGACCATGATCGTGGTCATGGCCACATGCATTATGCGGGGGGTGCAGCCGCTCCAGTATAGAGGCCACCCTATGTGGGATTTCAACAGGGAGGATGATGCCACCCGCTGCGGCCGTAAGGGGCCGAGATCAATCGCCGATCTGCTGAAGATCTTGTCCGCATTGTACAAGGGAGAAGAGGAGGAATTTCTCCGTGTCAATCCACAGGGCGGATTTTCTATATACAACCCTCCAAGCTGGGTAAGAGGACATTTATTTTTGCCTATCCTATCCATACTCCCATAGTCAAGTATCTCATTTTGTGATTTTGGCGCAGGAACAGCGCGGCCGTAAATGGTATAAACAGCCCGCCTCCACAACCCGAGGATCCAGAACGGTTCCTCGATTCGACCTCCCTAGAGGATCCGGACATATCGGTGGAGCTGAGCGACGGGGTATTTCACCAACTGAGGATCGATAATGCCTTGATCGCCATTACGGCCGATTACCCCGGAATACTTCCCGCCTCGCAGGTAACTGACACCGAAGTCCCAATACTTTGAAAATGACCCATCCGTGCGTGTTTTTGATCACCGTATACCAGTGGTGTTTCGCAGGGGAAGTCCTTGAGGCGGAAGGCCGAGCCTGCGACGACCAGTCAACAAGGGACAGCAAGGCCCACATGCTGAAAAGAAGTGCAGTCCCGATTGAAACGCCGGTGCAACGGTATGGCGTGTCATCTTGCTCCCAGGTTTTATTCCCGGGAGGCATACTAACGCTCGTGCTTTTTCGGGAGGAAGAGCGCTCGCCGGACTATATCCGGAGGGGTTGCCAATCAATCCTCCGCTCCCCAGGCTCCAAAGCCAGGTCTAGAAGCGGAGGCGAACACGAGGCGTGCGTCGGATGCTCATCCAATAGAGGATGCCGACAGGTTATCTACCACCAATTCCGAGGTGGAGAGTGCCATGAATCACAGGCGTCGCCGGATAGTTCTTCGTGACGCATGTTTCTCCCCAGAGGCATTGGATGCTTTCAATTCGGGAGATGCGCACCTCCGTGCCGCTCAAAATGGTCTAGCCAGAGCCACGGAGCAGTATGTAAAAGACATACGGGTGAGAAAATTTGATAGTTATATATGCCAGTAGCCCTGAGACTTGAAATAGTTAGAATAACTGATTTAAGGATCATTTATTGTGCAGGATCTTACAGAAAAGAATACCCAACTGTCCCAGCAGCTGGAGGAGTGCAAAGCCCAACTTGAGGCCACACTAGACGCAGCAGGGGAAGCCAAAGAGACCCCCTCTGGTAATATATGCTTCAAAAGATGAGTAATTTGTGAGGTGCGGCGTGTGTATAAGTCTGACAATAATATTGCAGATGGCGCTGGGATAGATTCGGACAAGCAACAGCTCATGCGCCGGTTAAAGGCCGGCGAGAATGTGCTTACAAGGGTGAGGCAAGAGAAAAATAATCTCCAAGACGCCAACACCCAGCTGGGTGAGGAACTAAAGGATGTTCGTGCCCAGCTATCTGACTCCGTTAAGGGGAATCGGCGGCTTCGACGCGGCATTTTTAGTAAGTGCTTGAACAACCTTTAAAAAAAGAGTTCGGCGAGGAAGTCGACTAACAGAGTTATGTCTGTAGGTATGCTCACAGGCCGTCCTACCGAGGAAATGCCCGGTTCTATGGGTGACCTTCTTCCCGAGCTCTTGCAACTGCACGAACGAGTTCGGCAGGTGATGAAAGGCGTCGCCCAGGACTTGTGGCCATCTGTCTCCCTGCACAAAGGCCTTGGAGAGCTTGCAGAGAGGCTTCAGGGAGCGCGGCAGCGCTTCCGCTTATGGAAGATATCGTCCCGTCGTCAAGGCGCCAGGGAGGCCTCGGCCATGGTGAAGACGCGGTACACGAAGGCTGACCCAAACCACATGGCCGAGGTCGGACCTGCAGGGCCCGATGGGAAGGAGATCCCTGTGAGCTTAGTGTACGGCCAAGTAGAATTGGCCGCAAAGTATTCCCAACAGGATTGTAAACTAGACAGTCTGCTGGATGGCATTGAAGAGGAATATTCCCAGTCAAGTTAACTATGTAATTTAAGATGACATGTAAAATGCCTCTTAGCCGGATTGTAGATCGTTTGTCATAGCGGACCTTTTCGCTTCAACCTCGGGACCCAATAGTCCGGAGTGTGTCTGAATACCCTCGCGGTTATATAAGAACCGGGGCATGCGTGGAGACCAGGCGTAGGGTTCATTAGTGCTTTATCAGACAAGTGCCCAACTAGTTATGTTATATTACATGGTTAGTAAGAAACATCTTCTAGGGAGAATAGTTCCGTTAGGGGTTCCTCTCCCTGGGAGGCATGCCCTAAAGTGCATGTCCGGACTGCGAAAAAAGCAGAAAAATATCTGGGGGAAGATAAATAAATAGATAAGAAATCGTCTTTTAGTTCACCGACCGAATATTCCCTTAAGAACGCTAGCTTTCGGCTTCACCCAGTCTGAGGTACACATCCGGCTGACCCAATAGTAACAATCGCAGAGGTGCTCCCTTTAAAGCCTAGCCGAACAATCGGGAACGTAGGGGTAAGCACAGGAGCCAGGCAACCCAGCTTGGCCAAAACTTAAGTCATATCGATGCATATAATGGTGAATAAAAGGTACATGCGGAAGTGTGACACATGTGTTGGGCATGAAGCCCGTATAAATATGCTTCTGTTAAAGAAGCCCCCTGGTATAATGAGCGCGGATAGTGCGTCAAGTGTGGGCGAACAATGCGCAAACAAGCTTTCAAAGGCTGTAATAGGAAAGGAGGGAGAAGGAGAGAAATAGAAGATAGCTAATATGTAAAATATAGACGGAGGAAGGAGACGAACTCAGAATCCGGCGCTAGGCGTAGAATCTTCGGAGACGGGCTGCGTTCCATGTGTTCGGCTCGAGTCGGTTACTCGATGCCTCTCGCAGATGGTATGCTCCACCGGTCAGGACTTGGTCGGTGATAAAGGGACCTTCCCATTTGGGCTTGAGTTTGTCCTTTTTCTTGTCCGGCAGGCGTAGAACTAACTCGCCAACGTCGTAAGTTTTGGCCCATACTTCTCTACTTTGATATCTTCAAGCTTGCTGTTGATAGAATGCGGAACGGGCTTTTGCCACGTCACACTCCTCCTCCAATGCGTCCAAACTGTCCTGCCAATCGAGCTCGGCTTCTCTTTCTTCGTACATGCGCATGCGAGGTGAGTCATGAATTATGTCACAGGGCAGAACTGCCTCTGCGCCGTATACCATAAAGAATGGTGTAAATCCGGTGGTGCGATTCGGAGTGGTCCGCAGCCCCCAGAGTACGGAGTCGAGCTCCTCTACCCAGTGCGTGTTAGACTCCTTGAGGGACCGCACTAATCTGGGTTTGATGCCGCTCATGATTAGACCATTTGCTCGCTCGACTTGACCGTTAGTTTGAGGGTGATAGACTGAAGCATAGTCGAGCTTGATGCCCATGTTTTTGCACCAGAGTTTAACCTCGTCGGCCGTAAAGTTCGTGTCGTTATCAGTGATGATGCTACGGGGGACGCCGTAATGGTGTACGACCCCTGATATGAAGTCTATCACCGGTCCGGATTCGGCCGTCTTAACAGGTTTGGCCTCTATCCATTTGGTGAATTTATCCACCATGACCAGTAGGTATTTTTGCTTGTGGGTTCCTCCTTTAAGGGGTCCAACCATATCAAGCCCCCAGAGCGCGAAGGGCCAGGTTATGGGTATAGTTTTGAGGGCGGTGGGTGGCATATGGCTTTGATTAGCAAAGAGCTGGCACCCGACGCATCGTTGGACTAAGTCCTGAGCATCTGCCCGGGCCGTCGACCAATAAAATCCTGTACGGAAGGCCTTGCCTAGAAGGGCCCGGGCTGCGGCGTGGTGCCCGCCGAGTCCGGCATGAATTTCAGCCAGAAGGTTCCGCCCTTCCTTATCGGAGATACACCTTTGGAGGACTCCAGTTGTGCTTTTCTTGTAAAGCTCTCCCTCATGGACCTTATAGGCTTTAGATCGCCGCATTATGCAGCGGGCCTCGTTTTGGTCGTCGGGAAGTTCCTTCCTGGTTAGGTAGGCTAGGAATGGTTCCGTCCACGGGGCGATGACTGCCTTATTACGTGGGCTGAGGATGTTACTTTGTTGGCAGAACCACCAATTGTGTCAGAATGTTCGGTGTCGGGCAGTTCGGTTGGGTCTGGGTTGTTATTTCCGGACTCCCCCTCCCATAGTACGGGTGGCTTGAATAGCCTCTCTAGGAAGATGTTGGGAGGGACGACATCGCGCTTTGCGCCAATGCGTGCCAATACGTCTGCTGCCTGGTTGTTATCCGGGCTATATGGTGAAATTCGAGCCCCTCAAACCGAGCTGACATTTTTAGTACGGCGTTGCGATAAGCTGCCATTTTCGGATCCTTGGCATCGAAGTCTCCATTTATTTGGGATATCGCAAGGTTCGAATCCCCGCGCACCTCTAGGCGTTGAATGCCCATGGAGACTGCCATCCGGAGGCCATGTAGAAGGGCCTCGTATTCGGCTGCGTTGTTGGAGTCCGTATACATTATCTGGAGTACGTATTGAACTGTATCTCCGGTAGGGGACGTCAGAACAACGCCAGCTCCCATACCAGCCAACATCTTGGAGCCGTCGAAGTGCATGATCTAGTTGGAATATGCGTTGTACTCTCTAGGGAGTTCGGCTTCAGTCCATTCGGCGACGAAGTCGGCCAAAACTTGCGACTTAATAGCTCGCTGTGGCTTATAGGTTATGTCGAACGCGAGGAGCTCAATGGCCCATTTGGCAATCCGGCCCGTTGCGTCGCGGTTGTTTATAATGTCATTAAGAGGTACTTCGGAGGCTACTGTTATCGAACACTCTTGAAAGTAGTGTCGCAGCTTCCGGGATGCCATGAACACCGCGTACGCTATCTTTTGATAATGCGGGTACCGTGACTTGCATGGAGTTAGGACAGTGGACACGTAGTAAACTGGTTTTTGAAGAGGGAACTTGTGTCCGTCTGTTTCTCGTTCGACAACGAGCACCGCGCTCACAACTTGATGAGTTGCCGCGATATATAATAGAATTGGTTCGCCCATGTTAGGCGCGGCCAGGACCGGGTTTCTTGCCAATATGGCTTTTATTTCTTCGAGTCCGGCCGTGGCGGCATCTGTCCACTCGAAGTGTTCGATGCGTCGGAGGAGGCGATAAAGGGGTAATGCCTTTTTTGCTAAACGGGAGATAAAGCGGCTTAAAGCCGCCACGCATCCCGTCAATTTTTGTATTTGTTTGAGGTCCTTTGGGATATGCAATTGTGAGAGAACTCGGATCTTGGCTGGGTTTGCTTCAATTCCTCTACCGGATACAATGAAGCCCAAGAGCTTTCCGGCTGGTACGCCGAAAACACATTTTTCAGGGTTAAGCTTAATGTCATATGTTCGGAGATTATCGAACGTGAGCCTCAAATCGTCTACTAGAGTTTCGACGTGCTTGGTTTTGACGACCACATCGTCTACGTATGCCTCCACTGTTTTGCCGATCTGGTTTGCCAGACATGTCTGAATCATGCGCTGATATGTTGCGCCGGCGTTTTTGAGCCCAAAGGGCATTGTGTTGAAGCAGAATGGGCCGTATGGGGTGATGAATGCCGTCGGCCTGCTCGGGCTCTGCCATCTTAATTTGGTGGTAGCCAGAGTATGCGTCGGCAAAACACAATGAATCGTGTCCTGCGGTAGCATCGATAATTTGATCAATGCGGGGGAGGGGGGAAGGGATCCTTTGGGCAAGCCTTGTTGAGGTCCTTAAAGTCGACGCATAGGCGCCAGGATTTGTCCTTCTTTGGTACCATCACCAGGTTTGCTAGCCAGTCCGGATGTTTTATGTCTCTGATGAATCCGGCCTCCAATAATTTGGCTACCTCCTCTCCCATGGCCTGTCTCTTGGGTTCGGAGAAACGCCGAAGAGCCTGTTTGACTAGCTTGAATCCTTTTAGGATGTTTAGGCTGTGCTCGGCCAGCCGGCGTGGGATTCCTGGCATGTCTGAAAGGTTCCAGGCAAAAATGTCCCAATTTTTGCGTAGGAATTCTCGTAGTGCGGAGTCTACATTAGGGTTTAATTGTGCCCCGATGGAGGCCGTTTTTGTAGGGTCCGTTGGATGGACTTGGAATTTGACTATTTCGTCCACTGGTTTGAAGGAGGTGGACTTGGATCTCTTATCGAGTATCACGTCGTCCCTATTCACCATGGAGCGCAGCGCAGTGAGTTCCTCGGCTGCTAGAGCCTCGGATAGTGCCTCAAGGGCCAGTGCGGCTGTCTTAGTTTCGGCGCAGAGTGCTATGTCCGGGTCACTAGCAAGAGTGATGATTCCGTTGGGCCCGGGCATTTTGAGCTTCATGTACCCGTAATGGGGTATAGCTTGAAAAATTGTGAATGCCTCTCGCCCTAATAGAGCGTGATATCCGCTGCTGAACGGGGACACTTGGAACATGAGCTCCTCGGACCTGTAATTATCCGCGTGCCGAACACCACACCCAGTGTAATTTTTCCTGTACAACATGCTTCCCGACTGAGGATTATTCCTCTAAAGGTCGTGCTGCTTTGCTCAATGCGGCTCCAGTCTATTTCCATTTTTCGGAGGGTTTCCTCGTAAATGAGGTTCAATCTGCTGCCACCGTCCATGAGTACCTTGGTAAGGCGAAAGCCGTCCACTATTGGACTGAGGACCAATGCGGCTGGTGCTCGGGCTGTTCGGAATTTAGGTTCATCACTGGCATTAAAGGTAATGGCCGTGTCACTCCATGGGTTTATTGTTGCTACTTGGTAGAGTTTGGCAAGGCTGCGGAGTGTTCATTTCCGCATATTATCTGATGCAAAAGTCTCGAAGACTGTTAATACCGTACTGGTATCCTTGGGCTGGTGCTCTGGAGTTAGAAGCTCTTCGCCACTTTTGGCCACCTGCCGTAGTATCCAACATGCTCTAAGGCTATGAGTTGGAGTGGCGCCCTCTGTACTATGAATTTTGCAGGGTCCATTGAGCCATCCTTCCAGTACGGTTCCATGCCCTATAGAGGGTTTTTGCTTTCTGGTATTTAACCCAGGTGCCTGGCAATGATGCACCCTTTTATTTCGGACTGGGGTTGTATTTAGGGCAGGATTGTCCCAAAAATTGATTTCGGTTTTCTAGGCGCTTTCCAACGCACAGTACTTTCGTACTATGGATGCCAAGTCAGCGAAGCGTGTAATTTCACGACGACTTACGGCATTGAGGATTCCCTTGTCCGTGCAATTATTGCGGAAGAATGAAATCGCGTCCTCCTCACGGCAGTCCTTTATCCTGTTCATAACCAGGAGGAATCTGGCCCAGTAATGGTGTACTGTTTCTGCGGGCTCTTGCCGGATTTTGGATAGATCGCTTATGTTTGGGTGGGCGGGTGGAATTAAATTCGGAACCCCGTCCAATCTAAGACTTAGGGGCCAAGAAGTTTCCGAACTTGGAAGCTTGGGTTCTTGGATGTTTTCCAATGAATCTAGCCCGCTGCCTGACTTTAGGTTCAGGGCTTGAGTGACATCCTCCCCTCCGCGGGAATCCGGCATGGAGGGATCGGGAATCCGGACATAGCTAGTCCTTAAAATAGAGGAAGGGTCGCCGTATTGTTCCTCAACCATAGCAACGTGGTGGGTTACCTAGGGAGAGTTGATCTCTCTCAGATCAGGTTTAGGCCCAATCTGATCGTAGTCTGTAGTGACTCCCAGGGCGGCAATGCGATCCAAGAGCTCGTTTAAGGAAGGGAGCTCCATCGGATCTAACTGCTCGGTGAGTTCCGAGCTAACATGAAGATTGCTTTCGATGACCCAAGAAGTCATCGTCGGTGCGGCGGCCGGACAGGCGGTCATAAGGAAACCGCCTAGCCGGAGAGTTTGGCCGATAGCCAAAGCTCCTTTAGCAACAGTGCCGTCTTTAAAGACGGGATGAGGCATCCTTCCTCATGGCGACGGCACAGAGGAACTCTCAATGAAAGCACCAATGTCGGTGTCAAAACCGGCGGATCTCGGGTAGGGGGTCCCGAACTGTGCGTCTAGGCGGATGGTAACAGGAGACAAGGGACATGATGTTTGTACCCAGGTTCGGGCCCTCTCGATGGAGGTAAAACCCTACTCCTGCTTGATTAATATTGATGATATGGGTAGTACAAGAGTAGATCTACCACGAGATCAGAGAGGCTAAACCCTAGAAGCTAGCCTATGGTATGATTGTTGTTCGTCCTACGGACTAAAACCCTCCGGTTTATATAGGCACCGAAGAGGGTTAGGGTTACACAGAGTCGGACAAGGAAAGTCCCATCCGGACACGGAACGAAGTCTTCAATATTGTATCTTCATAGTCCAGGAGTCCGGCCAAAGGTGATAGCTCGGCTATCCGGACACCCCCTAGTCCGGGACTCCCTCACCCGGGTCTATCTCTTATCATATTTGCTTTTAATCTACTTTATTTGCATCTTTACTTTTTGCATCTATCTTATAAAATACCAAAAATATATTTATCTTATTATACTATCTTTATTAGATCTCACTTTCGCAAGTGGCTGTGAAGGGATTGACAACCCCTTTATTGCGTTGGTTGCGAGTTCTCAGTTTGTTTGTGTAGGTGTGTGGGACTTTTGAGGAGCCTCCTACTGGATTGATACCTTGGTTCTCAAAAGTGAGGGAAATACTTACGCTACACTTTGCTGCATCACCCTCTCCTCTTCTAGGAAAACCAACACAAGCTCAAGATGTAGCAGGCAACCTGCCGGAGGGGGAACCCATCACCGGTGGCCATCTTCATAATCCCGGTGCTCTCCATGACGAGGAGGGAGTAGTTCACCCTCGGGGCTGAGGGTGTGTACCAGTAGCTATGTGTTTGATCTCTCTCTCTCTCTCTCTCTCTCGTGTTCTCTCTCGTGTTCCCTCTATGGCACGATCTTGATGTATCCCGAGCTTTTCTATTGTGGTTGAATCTTATGATGTTTCTCCCCCTCCACTCTCTTGTGATGAATTGAGTTTCCCCTTTGAAGTTATCTTATTGGATTGAGTCTTTTATGAGAACACTTGATGTATGTCTTGCCGTGCTTATCTGTGGTGGCAATGGGATATCATGTGCCTCTTGATGTATGTTTTGGTGACTAACTTGCGAGTTCTGCCCATGAACCTATGCATAGGGGTTGGCACACGTTCTTGACTCTCCGGTAGAAACTTTGGGGCACTCTTTGAAGTACTTTGTGTTAGTTGGATGAATCTGAGATTGTGTGATGCATATCGTATAATCATGCCCACGGATACTTGAGGTGACAATGGAGTATCTAGGTGACATTAGGGTTTTGGTTGATTTGTGTCTTAAGGTGTTATTCTAGTATGAACTCTTTTATAGATCGATCTGAGAGAATAACTTTGAGGTGGTTTCGTACCCTGCCATAATCTCTATGTTTGTTCTCCGTTATTAGTGGCTTTGGAGTGACTCTTTGTTGCATGTTGAGGGCTTGTTATATGATCTATCTATGTTATTATTGTTGAGAGAACTTGTACTAGTGAAAGTATGAGCCCTAGGCCTTGTTTCCTATCATTGCAATACCGTTTATGCTCACTTTTATCACTAGTTACCTTGCTGTTTTTATTATTTCAGATTACAAAAAACTATATCTACTATCCATATTGCACTTGTATCACCATCTCTTCGGCGAACTAGTGCACCTATGCAAGTTGCCATTGTATTGGGTGTGTTGGGGACACACGAGACTCTTTGTTATTTGGTTGCAGGGTTGCTTGAGAGAGACAATCTTCATCCTACGCCTCCTACGGATTGATAAACGTTAGGTCATCCACTTGAGGGAAATTTGCTACTGTCCTACAAACCTGTGCACTTGCAGGCCCAACAACGTCTACAAGAAGAAGGTTGTGTCGTAGACATTAGACCCCAGGAGGTGACGTGCGCGGGAGCTGGCCCGTGAGACAGAGCTCGTTCGCTTGGATTTAACAACACTGCAGGGACGGACCCAAGCATACACATCGTGCCAGTCCTTAATAATGAGGAAGTGATGTTGGCTTGAACTACATCGGTATTTCCCCAAAGAGGAAGGGATGATGTAGCACAACAACGGTAGGTTTTTCCCTCAGTGATGAGACCAAGGTTATCAAACCAGTAGGAGAACCAAGAAACACTACGCAAACAGTACCAGCACACAAAGAACAAATACTTTCAACCGATGTGTTAAAGGGGTTGTCAATCCCTCCACTAAAAAAACACTTCCGTGATGATACGTGTTTGTCACAGTAGGTCGCGTTTTTTGTCATGCATGTACATCCATGACAAATTTATGACAGAATCAAGATAGTCATACCTGTGCTGTCGTAGAAGTGTTCCATGACATTACCAAAATTATCATCACGGAAGTGTCCACTTCCATGACGATAAATCGCGCGTCACAGAAGTGCTTTCGTCAAGGGTGACCGACACGTGGCATCCACCGTAACGGAACGTCGTTAAGCTATCGGGTCGGGTTTTGGATCCGATAACCCGTTAACAGCCCCAACCAATGGGGATTTTCCACGTGTAAAATAATCATTGGCTGGAGGAAACACGTGTCTGCTCATCGTTGGGACAGATGTCATCCACTCATTGGACGGAAGGCGCCTATGATACGTCGACATGTGGCACGACCCAACAGAGGCCCATTCCTGTGAAAAGGCCGGCCCGTTTGACTTGGTCAAAATGTGGCGGGCCGGCCCATGGAAAGCCTGTTAATGGCCTGTTCGCATATAGCCCATTTACAGCCCGCTAACCCAAGGTCCGTTACGCCCTATCTGAATTAGGCCCAGTAGCGTCATCTGGGCCACCCAATATGATTCCAGCCCGTTTTCACTTCTGGCCCATGTATGGCCCATGACGTCTTTTGTCCCATATGACACCCTATGTAACTCTTGGCCTATTAACGGCCCGTGGTGAAACTGGCCCGTAATGAACAGTGTATAACTTTACACCCATTAACGGCCCGTGGTGAAACTGGCCCGTAATGAACAGTGTATCACTTTATACCCATTAACGGCCCGTTATTCCATTGGGCCGTTTCTAGCCCATGCTATCTTTCGGCCTTCTCGGAGCCCATTTATTCTTGGGCTCATTTCCAGCATATGTTTACTTACGACCCGTTACTGTCATTTTATGCTTGTGGGCCAAATTCAGCCCATGGTTACAGTCGGCCCATTTGTGGTCCGTTAATACGTTGGGACGTTTTCATAGCGTCATGAAGTACGGCCTATTAACTATGGCCCATTATGGTCGGCCCATGAACGGACGATTCCAACTCTAGCCCGTTTACGGCCATAATGCGGCCTGTTATTGGCCCATGTTATCATACTGCCCGTATAAGGCCCATTTATGATACGGCCCGTAGAAAGCACATTGTTTCTACGGCCCTTAGAAGGCACATTGTTTCTATGGCCCGTAGAAGGCCCACTGTTTCTACGGCCCGTAGGAGGCCCAGTGTCACTACAGTAAATATTAGCGCATGGTTATTGTAGCCTAGTTTTAAAAAATAGGTTATTGCAGCCACTAGCAAACCGCGGAAAAAGAACTGCAATGACTACAAGCAAACAAATAAACAAGACAACAAGGAAATAAATAAGCAAGCAACTTACGCTGGGCTATCACGGCTATCACATATTACATCCACTGGGCATCAAAGTTCGCCACCAGTGCAAATAAATGCGCCGACAAAAGAATATACAAAACTGAGAGCACTTCAGAAGGCACTAGGCCTGGCCAGGAAGGGCCCCCGAAACAGCTGAAGAAGCTGAGTAGACCTCTGTTGTGTCAACGATAGATGCATCAACACTTGATTTAAGGCTTGATGGTGCGCACGGCAGTCCTCTGACATCTTCATTGCATCTTTGACTTCAAGTCGGAGCTGAGCTGAAGCAAGCCTTTCCGCTTTAAGTTAAGACTGAAGAAGTCGAACTGATTGAGGCAGCGACTGCACAGAGGTTGTCTCACACCTGCTGGTGAGTAGCTTCAACTCACTGTCTTCATCAAGACAGGACCTTGGGGTCATCTCGCTGTCCACAAGATGGTTTGGCTCACTATCTTCCCTAAAGTTCTGCCTGGCATAAGAGATACAACTCTGAAAGAGAAACAAGGAGACACGTAACAGGTTTCACAATTATATAGGCAAATAAATGGATCTATACTGCATAAGGAACATGTTTTTACAGCTACAATTTGAAACTGGTAGTTGTTGCAAACATCCAATCAGATGTAAACAGCAAAGCAAACAGCAGTGGAGGAAATGATGCCTATCCAAATCTATACTAGAACAAAGTTTGAAGGCTTGAGAAGGATGAACTTACATTACATGTTAACATGGGCTGGACAAAGCCCTTCTCCATGTTGATGGAATGATAATTCAATAAATTCCCCAAAGAAAATTCTTTATAAGCGTTTCCATTATTCTACATTTTGCAAAGAGTAAATATAGATCAAATAATATTGGAAGAAACAGAGGATAATGAAGCTCAGGTGCAGACTGATGATACATAATCAAATAGCAATTAATTAAGTACAGCGTTACAAGGCAAAAGGGAGAGAGGTACTGACGAGAGCAATGCAGAGCCCATTATTGTTTTGAGATCGTATGATCCTTTGAGAAGGAAATTCATCTGAAATTAGTTTTCATACAAGAGAGAAGGTAAGGCACAAGCAGAAATTTAGGAGTTCAAATTTTGAATTGATATCATACACAGTACCTGACGCTGGGCTCCCAGCAGTTCTAATAGGGGTTTGGCCACTGGAGTAGGGGTAAAGTGTGGTACAGTTGGGCCTGTGTTCTCTATGGCTACTGATCTATCTCATTTAACAGGTATCACTACCTTTTCCAAATACCTAGTTTGTACTCCTTGAGGATCTGCACTCACCCTCTTCCTTTTGGACATCTATTACGAAAGAACAACATTTGACTGGAAAAACATAGTGTGATGACACATGGAATAGGTACAGAAAATGGATAGGTATGGCATATAATCATATATGATGCTTAAACTAAGCAGATGGTGTAACAAAGTAGAAGTAATGCAAGAGGTCAGATGCAAAATATGTGCGACCAATACAACTTTGCAAAGCTAGAGCAAGCACCTTGATGGGTGAATAAGATAGGCCATCCTCCACCATGCCAAGTTTGTTAGCCAGTGGATCTTTCCGCAATATTCCTCTCGTGCGCCCATTCTCATATTCATTTTGATAATGTTCAATATCTGACATGCATGAAAACATAAAAACAAGTGAGATTTTCTTTGTAATGTAGAAGTGATTCTAATCCAATACTGCCTCCCTGTAAACCCCTTTGTGCTATCTTTGTAATTCTTTTAAAAGATGCCATGCATGCTGTAATTTGTTGTGTGCATTAATATAATGTGGCCTACTACTCAAAATATGAGAGCTCCAGAAGTGATGACACTTCGCAGATGATAGCTTCAACATATAGTAAAGAAGAACAAGTCGACCTGACCTGACAGATTCAAAAT
The DNA here is from genome assembly GCA_963921465.1 of Triticum timopheevii. NCBI lineage: Eukaryota > Viridiplantae > Streptophyta > Magnoliopsida > Poales > Poaceae > Triticum > Triticum timopheevii. Next base: position 377,061,089 of record OY997270.1, read on the forward strand.
ATACTAAGGGAGAACAACTCGACCTGACCAGTCAACCGCAAGAGAAGAGTATCATCTTAAAGAAGAGCAGAAGAGCAAGCAGATTGAAGATATTACAAGTCTTTCAATACAATGTCGGTTGGCCACCCATGATGAACCGGAGCGCACAGAGAAATACTATTCTTTCCGGTCTCTCCATATGTGGCTCACATGCATTTCGAAACTAAATTAAGAACATTTAGCTCACCATTAAACATCTCTTAGTTTTACTAATATCAGCAATAATATCAGATATGAATTTGTACAACTAAGCTTGTTTAGCTCGATGGGTGGAGCAGTTCTATTACGACACGAACCACGTACGCTGATTGTGGTCATCATAAAATGGGGAAAACATAAGCATGATGAGTACAGTGTTGACCGTGGCAGTGGGATGGCAGATCTGATGCTGCAAACCGTGCAAAGGGTAGTTAGCAACCGATGTTTGCTTTGAAATAACAACTAAGATTTGGTATGGAAAAGAAAGTACGGTCAACAAGTGACAAAGAAATGCAATTATGCTGTCTCTCTATATGTTGCGACATGCATTTGGAAACTCAGGTGGGACCTTTAGCTAACCAATTAAATGTGTCGGTTAACTAATATCAGTATCATATCATAATCATATTTGAACAACTAAGCTTTCGAATTCTAAGTGTTGTGTTGTTTAGCTTGAAGGGTGGAGTAATGCCAGTATGACAGAAAGCACCTACGCAGATCATAGTAGAGTAGATAAAATGGGAAAACCCTAAGCATCAAGAGAAAAATCAGCAAAGTGAAACTAGCTGGACCAATGGGTGGCGCACATTTTTTTCGAAATGAATATAGGAATATTAGGTGACCAATTAAACGTTCTCTGTTTTAGTGATATGAGCATCATATCATATTCGTATTTCAACACGTAAGCTTTGGGTTGAGGTCTTGAGGAGCAGTGCTAGCACGACACGAAGCACCTACGATGATGGTAGTGAATATAAAGGGGGAAACCATAAGCTTTACGAGTATAGTCCCGTGCCATGGCGGATCTGAAGGTGCAAACTGGACAAAGCTACTTCGCAACCAATGTTTGCTTTCAACTAGCCACTACGATTTGGTACGGACAAGAAAAGTACAGTAAACAAATTACGATCTATTTTTTGGGTGAGATCAATAACTTAAGCACATATGGAAGAGTACCACCTCTCTTGCGACGCCGTGTAGGCCTATCTTGATACATTGAGGGTGCTGCGTGTGCGATGGCTGTCGGCGGCGGGGAAGAAGACTTTAGACGGCAGACAGCCGGGTCGGGGGATATATCCTGTTGCCGTGGACGAGGCAGTCATAGGAGCGGCAACGGCAAGGTGGACGACGACGCCGATGAAGCGAGAGGAGGAGATGAAAGGATCCTGGTCCAGCACCGTGGATGAGAGACGTCCATCTCTTGTAGTGGATGACGGGGTAGGGGTAGCGGCTCCGGCAAGGTGGAGGATGGGGTGGCGGACGGATGAGGCTGGCCGCAGTGCGGAGGTTGTCGTGCCGCCGACGGTTTATTAATGGGGAAATGGAGGGGAGGGGGGATCTCAAACTTTGGGACGCGCTTCTCTGAAATGGGGGAAAGTTACGAACTTATCCACCGTTTAAAATTTCGGACATCGCGTCGGTTGGGGATAGGACGGTAATCTCGCATCTCCCAAATATTTGCCGGTAACTATTTCGGGCAAGGAGAGGGTGTTTTGCCGCCCACGGTTGGCGCCCACGGTGTATGAACGGGGCTGACAGGTAGGGCGGTTGTGTCACGTCTGATGGAAGTTACACATCTGCCCCTATTTAAAATATTAGCCTACATCGATTTCGGACGAGGAGAGTTTGTTTTGCCGCCCACCGTGTATGAATGGGGAAATGGAGGAAGAGACACATGTCTTTCGGACGAGCTTGAATCAAATGAGTTTTGCCGCCCACGTTTGGCGCCCACCGTGTATGAATGGGCTCAGAGGCCGTCGTGTCACGTCTGACTGAAGTTACTAGTCTACCCCTATCGACAGCACTATCAATCCGGTCGATAAGGATGTACTCAGTGTCAGGGGTAGACTGTAATTTCCATCTCGCAAACACTTGCTTCGGGCAGCCCACAAATTATAGTGGTTGTTTAGCCGCTTCGTTCAAAACTTGGGAGAATTAGCATTCACGTTTGCATTGGGACCTAGCAAACTAAATTCAAATCCAATTTGTATTCGATTATGAATATCCACAGATAATTATACGTTTTGTTATTTATTTCTTCAACACCACAACAGAGATTTATTCCACCTTTATATATGATTATGATTTAGAAATGCCATGATCTTCGAGTTCAGTAGGTTGGATACACTCTGATTCAAACGGTTATTTCATCTAATACAATATGCTCACACGAAAAACAGTTCACCTTATGTCAATCATACAAGTACTGAGGATTACCTCGCCTAAAAAATTCGGATCATTACAACACATGGACAACATGGAATTCCGGACAACATAGGGGGTCTTGCAACATAATCCATTCAGAGACATGACACAACATGCAAGTACTATAATCTAATGACAATTTCAACTGGTATCTAAAGAAGAACCGGGATTATCTTGGGCTTCAGATAGCAGAAACAGCAGGACGTCCTCCGTCTTCAAATGCAACATTCTTACTTCCTCCAATTCTTGGGTTGCTTGCATAATGCGTGCCGCTAATTCCATAATTTCCAGCCTCAAGATAAAGATTACCTCATTCATGGCAGCCACACCATCTCTTTCTGCCTCTAGTAGAGCCTTAAGAACTATAATATATGTGCTCAGACTGCTCTCCGGCGGTGTTGCCTCTGAACTGGTAGCATCTAGTAACATGGATGGCGCACTGCTTCCACAAATAGATTCTGGGGTTGTGATGAAGCACTTAACAGTGTGGCCTCATATAAACTACGAAGACAGTCTTGTGATGAAGTTGAGAGGAAAAGTTAAGGACTCAAATGAAATAGGCATGCATTTCTTTATGATAGTACAACAGGAACTGCTGACATATTGGCCAACTCAGGTATAGCGTAACAACAAACAAGTATTCGAATCAAGCAATACAGCAAAGCAGACAACTGAACTATTTGTAATTCAGTAGGATTACACGTTGAGGGCACAAACCAAGAAAGCAGCCCACTCGCATTACATTTCACATGTACTAAAACACATTGGCTTACCATATGTTGCTGTGAAGCCTAGCTGCTGTTGCAATATTCTTTGAAATATCGTCAGCATCCCGTGGTTGCAAATCTAGTTGTTGTAGTTTATTCTGCACCATCTATTTAGGTAAAATTAATTTTAAGCGCATGCACTGGTCCGAATTGATCATCAATGGTTCATCTAAACTAATGAAAGAAGGGTGTGTGCATACACGACAATATATCTGCTTCCCTCTATTTTTATGCTTGTTCAAGGTGCCAGCCCCAAAAGAACAAATATTTTGCTTGATGGGGTTGGCAGCTCCATAATTAATAGAAGCATCAAATTAGTTATGCAACTTGGGAAGATCAAGAACACACAAACAAGTACTCCCTCTGTCCCAAAATATAAGAACGTTTTTAACACTACACTAGTGTTAAAAACGTTCTTATATTATGGGACGGAGGGAGTAATGAACAGAGGCTCGGAGCAGTGATGTAATAGCTAGCATCATAAAATGTAGGGTAAAATGAACAAAAAGCAGCGGAGCCACATGCTAGTTTGCTGATGTGTAATTAAGCATAGAGAACATTAACCAGTCTGATGGAACCAACAGGTGGCATCAGAACAAAACTAAAGCATATTAACTACATGTGCACTGGTATGTAATTTAGCACATGTAACATGTTCACTGCCAGAAGTATGGCCCTACAGGTGCAAGTAGAATAACACATCTCATGAAAAACTGAATGATGCCCTGAAGAAATTCAAAGGTGCGGTTCTTATGCTAGGAAAGTGAACGTAGGTCCCGGCCATTGGATGATAGTACCTGATTCTCGGCGGCGTATGGGTATCGTTGTCATACTTGATAGCTAAGGATCGTCGATGGTGCTCGTGTTGCGGTTGAGTTTGGGCCGGCTGTCACCGTCGCTGAAGTGGCTCTGGTGCTACGGTTGCGGCGCCTGTCGACATACAAGAAAGCTCATCTGTGGTAAGTGAACAGTTGCACGATAAAGAGAAAAACCGAAGGAGTACAAATCAAAATAACCTGATGAGGCTGTGATGTCGGTAATGCAGGGCCGGTGGAGTTGAATATGGCTTCTGTGGAGCGGGTCCGGTGCAGTGGACGAAGGCTTCGGCGGGCGCGTTGTACAGTGCTTTCGATGAGGCGGATCTGTTGACGAGGAGGAGGGCTTGTATGAAGGGCCAACGAAGGGGCGGACGAGGGAGTCAGTGAAGGGCCTACGCTGTGGTGGACGAGGGTGCCAGTTAAGCAGATTCGGTGCAGTGGACCATGATGGCGGTCAAGGAGATCTGGAGCGGTGGACAAGCCAGTCGCTGAAGCGGCTTCGGTGAAGTGGTGAGTTGGCAGTTTGGGGTTCCAAGGTGCGGAAGGTAGATCTGGCGGGGTGTGAGGTCCACCGCTGCGGCGGAGGACTATATTCGGCGGCTTTCCGTGGTTGGGGGGGTCGGGGAGGGGAAGGGGAGGGGCTTTGGGGAAGAATGTTGGGGGCAAAGAGAGGAAAACAATGGAGTTACCAAAGCAGCCCTTTTCTGTTCATGTGGCAGGGGTAAAACAGGAATATCGCAAGGCTAAACTTTCGGGCGCGTGATATTTCGATGTGAGCGGGAAGTTTGAAAGCTTTTATAAGTATTCTGCTCTCGTACGGCCGACTATGATATCATGGCCGACAATTTGTTTGTTTTGCACGCAAAAAAAGTGCAAGTTTTGAAAATCAATGTCTCCAACTCGAAACTTAGATTGTCCATTCAATTCAAATATGGATCATTGAGCTACTACAAGCAAATACCATCATACGGTCCAATTCAAATGAAATTCCAAATGTGTTTATCCTAAATATGATGACAAAAGCAAAAATGTGTATGTGTATGAATAAAGTGAATGATTATAAAGTTCGAACATACCCGTATGTGTATATCTCTAGGTTTGATATATGAATTTGGAATCACGAAATTCCGGCTTAAAAAATGTACCTCCGTATAAATGAATTACAAAAGCTAATGATGGAGTCGAATTCCAAAATTCCAATCTTAGGTTTGTAATTCTGGTACACCAAGGTATATCACGCATGTTCAAAAGTATCGTTATCTGATAGTACAAACTGTGAAACAAATTGATCAACCATGAGTGCACAATATCTCAATTACGCTAAAGTCCCTCAAATATAGACACCTCACTCTTTATCTGAAGTCACCCCCCACCACCACACACACACACACACACACATAGAGAGAGAGAAGTCGTTCTCTCCCCCAGACACCAACACACGAGCACATTAACACCCCTCTCTCTTGTAAAGTCCGGACCCCAACATAGGTCTCTATCACTTTGTCTCCCGGGCATGCACACATTTCTTCCCTCACTCTCTAGGTCTCCCGCTATCTCTCTTACCCAAGCACACGCACTATGTAGAGTCTATATTTCCCATGCACACAAAACGTCGCCCCCAAACGTCTATCTCCCTAGGTATGTGGTTCTCGCACACTCATCTCACACACCACCCCCACTGCAAACAAGCACACTTTGTCTCCTTGTGCACCACTCTCCTCTTTCTATCTCTCCCACATGCGGACCCGCCCCAGCTCCTTCCCTGTATACATATATGTCGTGACTCTTTGCATAGCTCCCTAATGTATAATCGTTCTCGATTTCGCACATTGTTCTCTACACCATCTTTTCTAGATCTCTCATGAAGTCCCTATCACACACACGATGACTCGCTTCCCCTGCGTCTCCGTCCATAGGCCAATTTTGGACAACATCAACATTGTCTCCCTATCTATACGCCATTTATGGACACAAACGACCCCTCTCGCCCCCTCTCTTACTCTCTCTCTCTCTCTCTCTCTCTCTCTCTCTCCATCGCTAGCTCTCTCTTTCTCTCACTCTCACACCCCTCTCCCACACACACACTCGATTTATCTTCCAAATAGTCTGCTCCCCCCGCCCGCACCCGTGCTATCTCGCTACTACACATGTCACACCATTCCCCCTTCCCTTATACTAGGTTTACATGATCAGTGGTCTCTCTACTCCACATACACTCTCTCCCTGTCACACACAAACGCGTGCACAAACACACACAGACACGCACAAACACCCATTTATCTGGATCCTCATCTCTCCCCATGTCCGCATGTGTATCTCACACACTCACTCTCTAATTATGTATATGTGTCTCCACGTTACACAACACAAAGCCCCATGTACTTGTCTCTCTCTATCCTCCACACACATAGACACAAAGAATCTGTTATCATTGCCCCAGTCTCTAACATATCGCACACGCACTCTCTCTCTCTCTCTCTCTCTCTCGCAAACACGCTCAACAAGGGTTTCCCCATGAATAAATTACCATCTACTCATCAATAGTCGTGGCAGTACGGCGAACACGAGACGTGAAAAAGAATAAATCAACACGTGCTTAGACCACCTAGTATGACTACTAGGACTAGAGCAAGCCAAAAAGCGCGCCGCCGTCACCCCCTCCTTGTCGGCGACGGGAAAATCTTTGTTTTACACAGTCGAGAAGTCATTGTGCTAAGGCCCCACATGCCGAGGCGTTGAATAGAATGTAGATGCTAGTTTACGGAAGCAAGTATCGATAATACGTTTGTATCTCCATACTTATATTTCTTCTTTTATAAAAAACCGAGTTGTTGATGATGGTACGTGTGCCATCTTGCAATATAGACTGTTTGATCTATATCTGACGGATGGAAATTAAACTGAAAGATACCCGCACCCCTCTCCACATTTGCAGACAAGGCCTTCCCTCGTTCATCCTTATCTCCAACAAACCTCATTTTTGAGCAATTAAGAAAGGAAGCCTCTGGAACAAACTGGCCTAGTGGCCACTGCCGGCGTCTTCAATCCCCATGCCTCCACTCAGTCCGACCACCAACCACCACCACACCCAACTCCTCTTCACCTTATCTCATATTTCTCGAGATATCATTAGTTTTTACACATGGGATTACTCCCGCAAGGGTCAATCACAACAAGTGTTTTTATAAAAAATGCATCTTGATGTTCCGTTAATGCACGGATCTTGCTAGTACTCCTACACAAGACTAAGTTGGTGATGCTGGTGTGTCTGCCATCCGTCGTTTCTGACCATTAGATCTACATCTAACGATTGTGAGGTAAGTTGTTGCCTTTTGTCACCAACATCCCACGTGTCTACCAATTTGCAGAAAAACCCATAATTAGTATCTTAAAACCAACCACATCGCTGCCTGACCTCACCAAAACAGCCCAAGGAATATATTATAATTGAAACATAATATACATATGTATATCAAAATTAGGGTGTTTTGTACCAAGTTTGTGAATAAGTATTATTCTAATTATGACTCGTTGCAACGGACATGAACATTGCTAGTATTTCCAACCATGTATTTTTTTCTAGTATTCCATAGTTTCGAGTTTTCCATCAAGATATTAGTCACTCATGGTTGATATTTACTTTTAATCATGTACACATATGCACTATGTAACTAGCCTTGCTTATTGGCTTGCAAAGCTTAACTTTCACTCCTACTTACAATATGTAGAGTATTTAACAAAAAACTACCACTTTCAACCAGCCCTAGGAAGAATCTACTGTACAAAAAATAGCAAAAACATACCCAAAATTTCTTAATCCACGCCAAAAACTACTACTACCTAGTACTCCTACCGATTAGGTTCGTTTAAACCCATTTATGACGTGGTTGGCCCACACGTCCGTGCTGACGAGGCAGCTTAAACCAACACATTTTGTTTGACCGTTGACACAAGGGACCCACATCTGACCTTCTATCCTGTTATTCCCCCTCAAATCATTATTTTTCCTGAACATTACTTCAAACAGTACTGATGCGTGTTCGTCGGTGGCGCCGGTGATGAGCGAGTTGGCCGCCGCTCCGCCAGACGGGCCGGACGCTGCGCTGGCCTCCGCACGGGTTGGCGGGCTAGCCCGAGCGTGACTCACGAGCAAGCAAGCCGCCGTGCTGGCCTTCGCTCGAGCCAGATGGCTGGCCTGAGCGCGGCGCACGCGAGCAAGCCGCCGCGCTGCCGTGCCAATCTAGCTAGCAAACCTTGCAGACAAGCAGCTAGACAGAGCAATCTTGGCTAGCTAGCGGCCGCGAGTGCCGAACGGAGCTGGCATCCGGGTTGCCGCAACATGGGCTCCGCACCGCTGGCGGTTTTGACCTCACCTTCTGCCGGCGGCGGTAGCTGCGTCCCATGGCCGAGGATGACTAGGTGGACGGGCCGGAGGTAGGAGGTCACTCGAGGATTTTGGTTGGTAAGAGCATGTACAATGGTTGATAAGGTAGTCTTATATTAAGTCTGCCACGTATGCAAGTGGTAGTAGTTTCTTGGCATTTTAGTGGTTTCTTGCATTATTAGGGGTTTCTTGTAAGGAACAATGTACGTACTACTAGCGACAAAAGGCGATTCTAGGTTGCGTTGTACTCCAACGAGTACTACTAGTAGTCGCGGGAGTGTATACCTCGTTTTGTGGGTTCGATCCCGGCCGAACGCACGACATCCTTTTTTTTAAAAATAGTACTACTACACTTCGCTGCGAGCCAAGATTTTACACGGGTAGTTTGAGTTTTGAAGTCAAACGGACGTGCGGCCCCACAATCTGGGTGCACTGGACAGCCTAGCCACGTGAATGGGTTTTCCTTCCCAGCATCCCATGGCTCGCGTGCTCGCCCTAGCCGCACCTCGCTTGCAGCTTCCTCATCAGCTAGTAGTATCATATTTAAACTAGCGTCTTCCAATTAAGCCCGAGGAGCCGGAAAAGCCTGGCGGGGCATCGGGAACTGTGCAATATGGCTCTGTACTCTATGTAAAGTGCTGTACTACTAGTACTCTGTAGCTTGTGGCATTGCACGCATGGACTTCACTCCATTATCGTCTCTACTATAAAAGAAATTCCTCTTGACGTGTTTTTTTTGAAACAGAGGCAAAAGCTTTGCTTCATCTCATTCATAAAGAAGGAACTACTAACAAAGTTCGACGAGATCCATTACACCTCCACAAATGGAAGCGAAAAGCCTAGTCTCGCTGTATCAAATAACTCAAATGTTCTGCTCCCGCAGACCGCAGTAACCGTCGCTGATAAACAGGCTGCTAGTGTGTGCGTGAGAGGAGCGGCTGAGTAGGCCAGCTACTCCTACTTGAGAGGAGCGGCTGAATATAGCACCGAGTGTACCCACTAGGCCACTACGTGGGTGTACTTCCCCTGCATTGATAGTACAGCGATGGTTCTAGAGAATAGTAGTACCCTCCACTTCCAACTGTAGATCCTTGGCCCTGAGATTCAAGAGTTCAAAACTGGTGCACTATACTAGACTAGACTAGACTAGAAGTACAGTACATCGTACTAATACTCGTAGTTGAGAAAAGTAGTACTGGTACTGCTATAGTACAAGTACGTACTCCTCTGTCACATAATGTAAGACGTTTTTTGACACTAGTTGGCGTGTACAAAAAATGGGAAAAACATACCCAAAATTTCTTAATCCACGCCAAAAACTACTACCTAGTGCCAAAAATTTCTTACTAGTGCTATTATTTACAGTATAATGCAATCCCATAACGTTCCATAATGCTAGTACTAGTAGTAAATAATAGCCTCACCCCTTCGCTGAGGAACGATCTACAGTTGGAAGGGACGAGGCCCTGCGGTTACTACGCTCTTATCTCCTCCTCGCCAGTCCCCCCCGAAGAGAAGGCAGTTCATCGTTGCTCCCATGGATTCTCCAGGCGGTTCTCCTCCTCGTCGGGGCTAGGAGACCTTGGACAATGATCCTCTGGGAGAAATCACACGCTGCTCCGACATCCTCACCGTCGCAAGACTCGGTGCTTCCTGCACCAACTTTTTCAAGACGCTTCTTAAACAGGTTTGGGAAAAGGCCATGCTTGTTGGTGTTCCATGCGCCCTCGAGGAGAACGTTCTTCTATGGGACAATCCTTTGAAAAGTCCACTGCTCCTTGGCCATGGTTGCACGTTGACTACGATAGAGTTGCGACGTTGAGAGGTAGTCGGATTTTTTCCGATGAGCAGGTCAGTAATGGAGTTTGATCATGTAGTACTTAGTTATTCCATTTCCATCCTGTAATTTCTCCGCTGCCCACCGTCTTATATATAGGTCTGGGTCGGTGCCAACGAAGATTGGCTTGCATACCTCCGGCAGGATACCACCATCATTTTGCACAACGTCCACAGCAGTGCGGCCGTTCTGGTAGACCCCTTCTCCACCATTGGGATCGGCCTTCCGGACTGGCTGGGCTTGAATACGTATGATGATGCCTACATGAGATTTAAGAAGATAGCAATTGCGGACCCGCCAACAAAGCGACGCGGCTACGACGATTACTATCTCATCGCTGTGTTCGACATAAGGATTGCCATCAATGCAAGACGCAGTAACGGCAGAGGCTGGCATATGTTGGCGGCGGCAGATTTGTACCCCTACACGTTCGAAGACGCCGTGCGCCATCTAGGATGCATCTTCGCGGTGACAAGCCAGGGGACTTGTTTCATCTGGTTGCCATTCTACGGTACGTGAGATTACAAACGGAATGCACAAACCATCATTTGCATCCCTAACGGTACTCCATTATTTTGCAGGGACAAGTCATCCCCCGATCAAAATAAGATCACCGATCCTGGATGTGCATTTGCATCTGTGATTCGGTCTAACCTGGAACCTTGTAGCTGACTTTGGCATATTGGGATCAACTATCTTAGCAGTCGTTACCCATGGTACCACTGATGTGCAACATGGTCACACAATCTACCACGATCGGACCATCACCATCTACCCAGGTATTCCATTTTTTAACCTTCTCACCTTCTCTTTCATTGTTGTACTAGTAGTATACTTAGTACTACTAGTAGGAGTACTTTTTACCTTGGAGGACACGTATAGCTAGCTGGGCCCTTGAAGACTTGAACCCACTAGCTGCCACCATTTTTGTTTTTCCATGTCTTACTATCTCATCCATGTAGCCAAGAGTGGCTATATATAATAAGCCGGTTAATACTTCCTCTATACCGGAGTAGTACTATTTGCTGCACAGTATTACGGACCGCCATATTTGAGCACAACATTATTATGCATGGACCTTGACTATGTACGTCACCATGTGTCTAGATCTGGGACGCCGCGTGTACCAGATGAACGGCGCCGAGTTTGACCCCCGTGATGCTACGTGGGTGCCGAGGAAAACTCTTGGAGAGTAATCGCTTTTCATCGGGGACAGCTACCCCATTGTGAAGCGGATGCCACCTTCCGTGCACGATACGGAAGGCCTGCTGTTCATGAAGCATGGTTGAGTCTTCATTGCGCACCGCCGGATGAACGACATGCTGGGACATGCTATCCCTGATTTATGCCGCTTCAGCTTGGATGAGTCTCCATCGTGTGTAACCAGACTAGAAAGCTGCGACAATGATTCTCGTTGCCCACCGCTATGGATTGTGCCATCCATGAAGAACACCTGGGACTGGAACCTGGAGGAGGACATGCATGTAGCCCATCTATAACGTGTAAGTGGAGTACGGTAATTGTGAACGGTAGCGCTGTGAATATATGTAGACTAGTCGTGCACAAATTTATCACATGAATTGGAGATGAATTTGTGTGGCATACTGGCATTTGTCCTTTAGAATTTATATTCCAAAATAGATGACCCAACTTTGTACTAACTTTAGTACAAAGTTGGGTCATCTATTTTGGAAAGGAGGGAGTACTAGTAAATGTGTTATGTGTACATGCAACTTGTGTGGTTGTTGCACGGGCTCCAACACGCTCTTTGAGAAAAAAGGTGGCACAACTTTGGATATACGTGACATGGCGGCATCATACAGTAGCATCGTTCGCTATAGTTGTAGTACACTCCTACTAGGACGACAACTCCTATAAAACCTTGCACTTGGCTCTTTCCCTCTTCGGGAGGTTCAACAGTTCGTACTCGTGTGAACCTTGCACTTGCCTCTTCGCCTCTTCGGAAGGTCCAACAATGATGATACTACAGTACAATATGCGTCTGGCAATCTGACACCGATTGAACTGCTCCACGTCCACCGCGAGGGCGAGGGCAAGGGTGAGGGAGAGGAAGAGGGAGAGGGCGCTGTAGTAAAAACCCTCTCCTCGTCCTGCGAACCACCGCGCGCGTGGGCGAGGGAGAGGCGTAGTAAGCAAGCTTCTCCTCGTTCAGTGAGTTGACGGGACACATCAAAGCAGTACTAGTACTAGTAGTAGTCCATACTGCGTCCTTTCCGATTAGTATGGCTTAATTTGAAACGAGAAAAATACACTGGAGGTCAACGTATGTAACAATACGCTCTTTACGGTCACTGTATATAGTTTTGCATCGATTATATGATCACTAGCTCATTGTAGAGCACCGTATTGCACCCTACCGACCGGCCACATTGCCGATGTGGCACTTTGTTCACTGGTTAAATTGTCACCTGGTTTCTGGGTCCCACCTGTCACCTGTCAGTTGGCGGAGCAAAGAAATCAGTTAAACAAAACTTTACGCAGGCGCCACACGATTCCAACCCTTGCGCCCGAACCGCCCTGGCTGTGTATGTGAGTGCATGCATGATGCACGTGTCCTCCCTCGGCCTTCCAACAAAGAGTGTACATCCGCTATAAAACAAAGAGTGTAGTAGTACATGATGTACATCTACACTTCCAATGCATTTAGACTTTAATCTAAATCGATATTGATTGACTAATGCACCAACTTGTGCTGTAGGTATAGGCTACATGTCTATCCTTAATTATAGCATGCAACGGCCTTCATTTAATCTTCTTATCTCAATGGTCGCATGCACACATAAGTCTGCTACTTTTGGGCGTTAATTATACCCTGGTCAATGTGTAAATCTCTAAATGTATAGTCTTTCACGGACGTAGGGAGTAGGTTGAGCACTTGAGCGTGAGCGTGTGTGTTGCGTCGTGTGCTGTGTGCTGCATGGGTGCGTGAGTGTTGCGTGCGTCCATGTGGAGTACGTGTGAGTGTTGCATGTTGCATGCATGCATGCATGCATGCATGGGGCTTACTCCCTCCCATTGACATGTTCATATTTCAAACTTCCTCTGTTCCCTCCATATGGTGATACTCCCTCTGTTCCCAAATACTCCAGTACAGAGTAAAAGCCTCCCTCTGTTCCCAAATACGGAGTATTTGTCTTTCTACAGATTTCAACAAGTGACTAGGTACGGAGCAAAATGAGTGAAGTGAGCGTAGAGGCATAGGGATACTGTAGAAAGAAAATCCTCGCGATCCATCATTCCCCATCTCGGTCAGAGAGAACTATTCAACTAGTCTTCGCAGTGAAGTGACAATACACGCTGCAGCAGATGGGACACGTAATTAATAAGCTGAACCAGCGTGTTGGTGTTACTAAATCAGCCTTACCCAGTACTGCAATCATGTTTGCCAGTAGAGCACGCTTCCGCAATTACACCTACGCACCTGTGTCCTCCATTAACTGACATATGGGCCCTCTTGTGGTAGACCCACATGTCATCGGTGTAACTATTTACACTCCGGAGGACGGTGCCTATATCCTGGTAGTAGTTCTAGTAGAATTGATATTTAATGCACTTTCTTCCCCGTCTTCCACTCTTCTTCCTCCTCTCTTCTTCTTCCTCCTCTCTTCCCCATCGGCGGCTGCACACCATTTACCCCCGCTCACTGCTCGCCCGCCCGCGCCATCTTCCTTGGTAGCTCGCGCGTACCATATCCCCCCGCTCACTGCTCAGCCACACGAGGAGAAGCTTCTGCGCTCGCCCGCCCGAATCCACTTCCCCGCTGGCTCGCAGGCACCGAAAACCCCAATGGCAGAACCGACTGACATGCAGAGCCGCGATTGGAATTCCCTCCCCGATGTTCTCTTGGAGCAGATCTGTAGTCGTATGGACCTACTCAGCACCGTCCATCTGGCCACATGCTCGGTGTCTTTGTACCGTCTACTCGTTTGCAACTGGCCGGCTCTTTTCAAGACACCCTGCTTGCTGATGCCCGATCCTCGCAGGTGGCCCAGACACCGACTTGACGATCCTACGAAGGTTGCCGTGGTGCCCCTCGACATGCTACCACTACCCGTCCACCTGTCCTTCATGCGCGGCCACTACTGGGCGGGCATGAAGGCCAATTGGATCGTCCTCATCCACCACACCGGTAGTCCGTGGCGTCTCGTGGATATCTACACCCAGCAAGAGATCACCCTTCCATCGTTGGATACCGCCGACATCGAGCCTCGCGGACCGCCGGACACTCCTGCCTACTACGCACGAGACGCGTCAAGCTTTTGGCTCGACCTCTGTTTGCAGAAAGTTGTAATCTGTGAAGTGCCCACACCATCAGAGGACTACATGGATTACAAGCTCATTGCCTTGTTCAACATGGGATTAGTCTATCTGGAATCCGGTCTCCATACATGGTTATGGCTCATCATCAATCCTGTTGAGCCAACATTTCTGTCTGATGCTATAGTGCACGATGGCATCGTTTACGCGATCGGCGCACAGATTGGCTGCCTATACTGGTGGAATCTATCGTCGTGTAATTGTTCTATCTCATCTCATCTTACCTTATGAATACGACTACCTATTCATTTGTTACAAATTTAGAATGCATAGCATGTCTATAACCACATCATTGCTATATGTTCCTCTCATTTCCTAGATTTTTATGACCACACATGTTATTGTTAGAGTTGATATGAGAACAATTGGCATCTACTGATTGTTAGAATACATATTATGAGCATAACATCATGATTGCTATATGTTACTCTCGTTTACTAGATTTTTATAACAACGCATGTTATTGCTTAGAGTTGATATGAGAAAAGTAGTAGTAAGTGCTATGGTAGAATATGGGTAGGCGTTGTCATAGCTGTTTTCCTTTCATTGTTACATGATGTTTGAACCATGACATGTTGCTAGAATATGAAACCCATCGGCTTATTTTTTTAACTTAGGGTATGATTATGACCACGGCATTGCAATTCTCTGCCTATGATATGTGTCACTGTTATAATAATCTTAATTCCACACATATTCTGAACATGATTGTTTATTTTTGTCCTTTTGGTCTCCAATTTGAATTGTTGCAGCAGACGCAAATGCGCTGGCCTTCATGATTCTAGGACCTGGAATCATACCAACCGATGGGTGCTGGTTTATCGCTCGTTCAGCTGACGACGGTCATTTGATGCTCATTCGCACATACCAAATTGACCAAACCATTACATCAAACCACATGCAGTACAATGCATGGGGCATTCGTGACATTGATGGCTATGGCTACTTCGTGTTCGAGAAAGATCCCAGCTCCGTTGGGCCAGGCATATTCAACTGGAGGCGGGTTTATAGCCTCGGCAACCACTCCTTGTTCCTCGGGCTCAATTATCCGATCATCCAACCAATCATCGACCATATCACAAGCGATGATTACTGTGCTATGCAACTTCCATTCGCGAGGGGCTGTGTTTACACATCATACCATGGGTTTCATGAATCACCATATCCAGAGATTCGTCGACACAGCTTGTTGCCAAGTAATCTTCAGTGTGTGAAAGGCATCAAGCTTCCATGCGATGGATGGCTTTTGCAAACCTGACATGCGGCGATGTGGTTCATGCCAACAGCAAATATGCACAACTTGATTCGTGCTGATATCTAGACTGAGCCATGTATTCTGCTGCTGTAGCATGAACCTCTTTTGTTGGATATTATGTACTATTGTTAGTTTGAAGCACTCCTTTGGTTTCAAGGATAGATACCTTCCTGGGATCAAGTGCATCCTAACTCACCTGCATAGGATGTACTGATAATGATGATGGAGATGATGTGCAGAAGCCATATATATACATATATATCAGTTAGGCTTCAAGTGCGTACTTGTTAGTTAAACCTATGTATAAATTGTGACACTAAATACGACTAGTAAGTAGTACAGTAGCAGTACTAGTATACGTCGGTCAAATTATTCATCATGTCCACACATTGAATTGACGTGACAACACGCTGCACGTGAGGTGACACAAGAATCCCGGCAGCGTGTTCCGGTATTCCGGACTTCAGATTTGGAGTACCACTTATTTGTCGAAATCTTTTTTTTCGAAATGGAGGCAAAAGATTTGCCTCATCCATTAAATAAGAGGAGAATAGAGTTTAGAGTCTTTACAAGCGCCCTTGCAAAACGGCATGGCAATTAATCTCGTACAACTGTCGAAGAAGCACGAGTTTTTACTCTGTCGAAATCTTTCATCATTCACTTAAAACAGTCGATTGGTCATACATTGAGTACCATATAATTGGAATTACTGATGCAAGTCGAAGAAGGATTGGCCGATGCTGCCGGCTGGCGTCAAGTTCGATCCCACGGATCAGGAGCTGATCGAGCACCTTGAGGCCAAAGTGAGTGTTGACAGCGCGAGATTTCAGTCTCTCATCGATTTGTTCATACCAACCATCGACAGCGAACACGGCATATGCTACACCCAACCTGAGAAACTTCCAGGTAAGACACCGATCGGCCGTCTACTTGCACAAACATATTCCTTTGTTTATAGCTCTATTTTTCTTTCTAGACGCAGACCTGGTGAAACAATTACAATTTGACTGTTAATAAAAAGTGAAACAAGTGACTGCAACATGCCATAGATGTTATGAAAATGCCAACTAGGTACACTAAAACCTGTATTCCACAATACTGCAGGTATCACACTGAGTGGCCTAAGAAAGCATTTGTTCCAGCACAATCCCAGGGCGTTCAAAAGGGGCACGTGGACGTGTCGCAAGATACAGTCGGAGTGCGGCACGCACGTGATGTGGCACAAGACTGGCAATACCTTGCCTGTGATGGTCAACAGCGGGTAGACGGGTAGCAAAAAAGGTTCTGGTGCTGCACACCAACAAGAACTTCGACCAGCAGAGGACCAACTGGGTGATGCACCAGTACCACATCGGGGACCTGGAGCAAGAGAAGGAGTGGGAGCTGGTCCTCTGCAAGATTTCCTACCAGACGAACACTAGGGCCAGGAGCCCAGGAGTAGTTTGGTATTGGTAGTTTTACTACCTTGTCGCCTGCAAGTTGGTATTGTTGTTAACGATCTTTTCATATGAACTTGCATTTTCTTCCAACCATCATGCCGAGGGTCGACGTGGATATAAAGCTGAATCATTTGTTTTGAAACGAATTCTCAGGCACCTGATTTTTATTTGATGGGTAGCATAAGCACCCGTCGTTCGAATTCCCAGTTCTGCAGTTTTTTCGAAACAAGTGCATGCACTTATTATCACGATAAAAAACAATATCCGTGTTGCATCCCAGTTATCTGTCTGTGCTTGGAGAATTCTCTCGTTTATTGAGCACGTATATTGTTTTTTGAGGTCGAGCAAGTTTCAACTGGGCTGTAGACTGACCAGGGTTGGTTTTGTTTTTAACAGGCCCAGCCCATGATGACAACGTGGCACAAAGATCCAGCAGGTATCTACTGGCCTCTGGCCCACCAGCGTTAGCTATATTTTGTCTTACAACATCCGCAGGCAGTTTTGTTACTGAATCAAACACATAGCCCAGTTCTATTTTCCTCTTGAAACGCATGGCCTACATCCGTTTTCTAATCTCTACCTATAGTTTTACTAGTTCATATACACATATCATTATATTGAAAACACATAAAATTCCCTTTTCATATTTACATCCTTATTTTTGTTGTTTTTCCACCCAGCGCTGATTTTTTTACCACTGGTTTTTCCCTTAAACCAACTCAATTGTCCCACGTCTTGTTTGCTTACAAAAACAAAACGATTTTTTTGGCAAATCAATAAGTTCTCTGTTTATCATTTCGGGATTACAACAGTTTGGACTCCACCGAAATATGAAAAATAAGGTTGAACTTTTTGACCATGGTCCTGGGCAGAAAATGGGCTGTAATAAATTACTTAAGAATTAGCAAATGGGCTGCAAATTATAAAAAATAGCAAATGGGCTGCAAATTGTAAAAAATAGCAAATGGGCTTTATGTTGTTTGCCACAGATTTGGAGGCTGACTTGTGGGCCTACTAAGTTCATGCGTACACAAGGTTTCTTAAAAAAGAAACTTAGTCAACAATCGACTCTACCAGCGTTAGACTGTTAGATGTCAATCTAACGGCAATCGTGCTTCTTCAGTCTCTGATCTTCCTGCCCCAGCCGCCCAAACCAGCGCCATCGGAACCGCCTGCTCCCGCCTGCCATGGCCGGCAGTGCTGCCGGGCAGGCCTCACGGCCCCATCATACTTGCATCCCTGGCTTGTCCATCCCTCTACTCACCCACACCTCCTGTTATTTTCCGGCGACGGCAGCCGAACCAGTCAACCCTCGTACTCTCCACCGCGTGGGCAGCCACTGCCGTGTCTTTGTTGGCTCCCTGTCGTTCCCTTCCTAGGCCTCGCCGTCGTCCACCGCCCTGGTGCTCTCGGCGCGGTGTGGCAACGATGTCCATCCAACGGCCGTAGTGCTTCTTCAACCTCTGGTCTTCTTGCCCCAGCCGCCAAAAGCAGCGCCGGCCATACTACTCCCACCGCTGGCCAGGCCATCCCTCACTCACCCACTCCCCCTGTTATTCTGCGACGACGGCAGCCTCACACCGCAGCCAAACCAGTGAACCCTCGTACTCCTCTCCGCGTCGGCATCCACTAACGCGTCTTCCCCGGCTCCACGTCGTCCCCTTCCTAGGCCTCGCCTTCGTCCACCGCCCTGGTGCTCTCGGCGCAGCGTGGTCAATGTGGTCAACGACCGACTTCCATCGGAAGAGTACTGTACGTGGAGAGGCTGACAGCTAGGTCCACGGCAGCCGCAAGGAAGTGCCTCCTTATTACACGCAAAATAGTTATTCCTCCACCTGACAGCAGGGACCCATCGGACGGGCCACCAGTATTTCGCGGAAAAAATGTCCCCCTGCGAAAAAAAGTTTCCCCCTGACTACTAGGACCCACCGGACGGACCACCATATTTCGGAAAAAAATGTCCCCCCCGCTATCAGCTCGGACCCACCGGAAGTGCCTCCTTATTACGCACAGAAAAATGAATACCCCCTGCTAGCTGGGACCCACTATGGTGAGAGGCTGACTTGTGGGCCTACTAAGTTGACGGGGACAGAGGGCTTTGTCAACTTAGTCAATATGAACGATTCTAGCTCCACTGACCGTACGATGTCCATCCAACGGCCGTCGTGCTTCTTCAATCTCTGCTCTTCCTGCTCCAGCCGCTCAAACAAGCGCCGGCAGGACTGCCTGCTCCCTCCTCCCCACGGCCGGCTGTGCTGCCGCAGGCCTCACCGCCCCACCGTACTCCCATCGCTGGCCTAGCCATCCCTCTACTCACCCACACGGCCACACCTGCTGTTATTCTCCGGCGAGGGCAGACGAACCAGTAAACCCTCATACAATCATACTCCCCTCTGCGTGGGAAATAACTCCCGAGTCTTCCCTGCCTCCGTGTCGTTCCCTTCCTAGGCCTCTCCGTCGTCCACCGCACTAGTGCTCTCGGCGCGGCGTGGTCAAGGAACGGCTTCCATCGGACGTGGACTGTACGTGGAGAGGCTGACAGGTGGGTCCACGGCCGCAGCAAGGAAGTGCCTCCTTATTACGCGCAAAATAATTATTCCTCCACCTGACATCTGGGACCCATCGGAAGGGCCTCTGTATTAATCGAAAAAAACGTGCCCCCAGCTGACATGTTGGACCCACCAGCTATCTTCGCACGCAAGGAAGTACCTCCTTATTACGCACAAAAAAATGAATACTCCCCCTGCCAGCTGGAACCCAGCATAGTGAGAGGCTGACTTGTGGGCCTACCAAGTTGATGGGGACGGAGGGCTTTGTCAACTTAGTCAATATGAACGATTCTAGCTCCTGTTACCGTACGATGTTCATCCAACGGCCGTAGTGCTTCTTCAACCTCTGGTCTTCTTGCTCCAGCCGCCCAAACCAGCGCCGGTCATGCCGCGTGCTCCTTCCTCCCGTGGCCGGTTGTGATGCCGCGGAGGCCCCACCGCCCCCTACTACTCCCACCGCTGTCCAGGCCATCCCTGTACTCACCCACACCCCCTATTATTCTGCGGCGACAGCAGCCTCACACCGCAGCCGAACCAGTGAATCCTCGTACTCCTCTTCGCGTGGGCATCCACTGCTACGTCTTCCCCGGCTCCGAGTCGTCCCCTTCCTAGGCCTCGCCGTCGTCCACCGCCGTGGTGCTCTCGGCGCGGCGTGGTCAACGTGGTCAAAGAACGACTTCCATCGGAGGCTGACAGCTGGGTCCACGGCCACCGCAAGGAAGTGCCTCCTTATTACGCGCAAAATAATGATTCCTCCACCTGACAGCAGGGACCCATCAGACGGGCCACCATATTTTGCGAAAAAATGATTCGCCCCCCTGACTGCTGGGACCCACCAGCTACATCTTCGCATGCAAGGAAGTGCGTCCGGGCAAAAAAAAAACGATTCGCCCCCCTAACTGCTGGGACCCACTAGCTACATCTTCTTTTTTTTGAGGGAACACCAGCTACATCTTCGCTGGCAAGGAACTGCCTGACAGTCGGGACCCACCTGGTCGAAGCGTACGTAGCGTTGTCATTCTGCTCGCGAACTTGTACGTAAATATATACTGGTCGATGTAGAGGCACGCACGTGTCGTAGTAGAGGCGCGCACGTGTCGTAGTAGAGGCACGCACGTAGCATGTACACGTACGTCCAACGGCAAGGGTGCAAGAAAGAAAATACGGCCACGTACGTACATACGGGCAGGGTCTCGAACGCCTACTCGCGCATACGTACATGATTGGGTCGGAACAGAGAAACAACGTCGTCATCGTGTTCATGGGGAGGCAACGGAATGTGTCGTGTTCATCAGGAGGCAACGGAATGCGTGGGAGCCAACCGGCTGGGTCAGAACGAAATGCATGTTCGTGTACATCGGGAGGGCTTGGACGGAACAGGCGATGGAAACGAGGCCTGGCGTACCGCACAACAGAGGAAATGGCCTTGTGTTCGACCGGCCACGTTCGAAACGGGGTCCTGTTGATCGGGAGGGGCCTAGCGTACTGCAGAACAGAGGAAACGGACCTCCTACGGTCGAAACGGGGGTCCTGTTGATCGGGAGGGGTCTGGCGTACCGCAAAACGGAGGAAACAGACCTCCTACGATCGAAACGGGGGTCCTGTTGATGGGAGGGGTGTGGCGTACCGCAAAATGGACGAGACAGACTTGTGTTGGAGCGCTACGATCGAAACGGGGGGGGGGGGGGGGGGGAGGGGTGTGGCCTACCGCAAAACGGGACTCCACGAGATATTGTTCATGTCCACCGTCGACCTCCTCCACCCTCCATGGGTTACCGTCGACCTCCTCCAGCCTCCACGGGCCCCTGTTCATCCAGCCTCCACCGCGCGCTACTCCACCGGCTATTGTTCAACCACCCCTCCACGGTCACCCCTCCACCGTCTACCGTGCATCCAGCCCTCCACACCACGGGGTCCTGTTCAACCACCCCTCCACGGCCACCCCTCCACCATCTACTGTTCATCCAGCCCTCCACACCACGGGTTCCTGTTCATCCAGAGGCAACGCCACCGCTCACTGTTCATCCAACCCCCCCCCCCCCCCCCGCAACGCTCACTGTTCATCTCAGAGGCAGCATCTATCGGCTTTAGTTAGCAGCAGTAGCGAAGGAATCGCTCCATCGGGTTCAGTTAACAGCCATCGATCGATCGCTCGGGCTTAGTAACATGTAGCCTGCAGTGCAATCGCTCGGGTTCAGTTAGAGCCCAACGCCTCGCTCGGCTTCAGCTAGAGCCAACGCCTCGCACACACGCACGTACGTACGAGAGAAACGCGCATCGCTCTGCCCCCGACCTCCCACCGTAACCGGCAACTCCCCGAAATTTTCCTCCCCTCGCTTCTACCATGGTTTTTTCCGTCATGGACGGCCCAAAGAATGTCATGCAGCTGCGTCTCCGGCTCGCCCAGAACGAAAAGCCCATTTTCTGTCATGATTTTTTGGCATAGAAGTAGGAGCCCAGCACATCTATGATGATACCAGGTTTTGTCACAATTATCGTCATAGAAGTGTCATATGTATGACAGAAATTTTTTTTCGTTCAGCCCAAAATGTCACGGATGTGTCTTTTTTTGTAGTGCTCCCCGACAATGGCGCCAGAAATTCCTTTTGATGTTGGCTTGGACTACGTTAGTATTTCCCCAAAGAGGAAGGGATGATGCAGCATAACAACGGTAGGTATTTCCCTCAGTGATGAGACCAAGGTTATCGAACTAGTAAGAGAACCAAGCAACACTACGTAAATGGTACCTGCACACAAAGAACAAATATTTGCAACCCGACGTGTTAATGGGGTTGTCAATCCCTTTCGGGTAACGGTGCCAGAAATTGTGACGTGGACGAGAGATTAATTGTAGTAGAATGGATGAATAGAATGTGAATAAAATAAAGTGCAGCAAAGTATTTTCGGGTTTTTGGAAATATTGATCTGAAAATAAAAATGGCAAATAAACGAAAAGGCAAATAGCAAAATAGATCTGAAAATATATGATGAGAAAATAGACCCGGGGGCTGTAGATTTCACTAGTGGCTTCTCTCAAGAAAAATAACATAAAATGGGTAAACAAATTACTATTGGACAATTGATAGAACTTCAAACAATTATGAGGATATCCACGCAATGATCGTTATATAGGCATCACGTCCAAGATTAGTAGACCGACTCCTGCCTGCATCTACTACTATTACTCCACTCATCGACTGCTATCCAGCATGCATATAGTGTATTAAGTTCATGGAGAAACGGAGTAATGCAATAATAACGACGACATGATGTAGACAAGATCTACTCATATAGGAATAGACCCCATATTGTTATCCTTAATAGCAATGATACATACGTGTCGTTTCCCTTCTGTCACTAGGATCGAGCACCGTAAGATCTAACCCATTACAAAGCAAGTCTTCCCATGGCAAGAAAAATCAATCTAGTCTGCCTAACTAAACCAAAGATTCGAAAAATAAATACGAGGCTGTAAGTAATCATGCATACAAGATATCAAAAGACTCAAATAACTTTCATGGATAAAACACATAGATCTGAGCACAAACTCAAAGTTCATTGGATCCCAACAAACACACCGCAAAAAGAGTGAGATCAAATATATTTCCAAGAGACCATTGTATTGAGAATCAAAAGAGAAAGAGAGCAAGCCATCTAGATACTAACTACGGACCCATAGGTCTACAGTGAACTACTCACGCATCAGCGGAGAGGCGCCAATGAGGATGATGAATCCCTCCGTGATGGTGTCTAGATTGGATCTATGGTTTCTAGAACTTGCGACGGTTGGAATTGTTTTTCGTCGCTGAGGGAGTCCTGGACTAGGGGGTGTCCGGATAGCCGAACTATCATATTTGGCCGGACTCCAAGACTATGAAGATACAAGATTGAAAACTCCGTCCCGTGTCCGGATGGGACTTTCCTTGGCATGGAAGGCAAGCTTGGCGATACGGATATGTAAATCTCCTACCATTGTAACCGAGTCTATGTAACCCTAGCCCTCTCCGGTGTCTATATAAACCGGAGGGTTTTAGTCCGTAGGACGAACAACAATCATACCATAGGCTAGCTTCTAGGGTTTAGCCTCTCTGATCTCGTGGTAGATCTACTCTTGTACTACCCATATCATCAATATTAATCAAGCAGGAGTAGGGTTTTACCTCCATTGAGAGGGCCCGAACCTGGGTAAAAACATCGTGTCCCTTCTCTGCTGTTACCATCCGCCTAGACGCACTGTTCGAGACCCCCTACCCAAGATCCGCCGGTTTTGACACTGACATTGGTGCTTTCATTGAGAGTTCCTCTGTGTCGTCACCTTTAGGCCCGATGGCTCCTTCGATCATCAACAACGACGCGGTCCAGGGTGAGAATTTTCTCCTCGGACAAACCTTCGTCTTCGGCGGCTTTGCACTGCGGGCCAACTCGCTTGGCCATCTGGAGCAGATTGAAAGCTACGCCCCTCGCCATCAGGTCAGATTTGGAAGTTTGAACTATACGGCTGACGTCCGCGGAGACTTGATCTTCGAAGGGTTCGAGCCACAGCCAAGCACGACGCACTGTCACGATGGGCATGATCTAGCTCTGCTGCCGGACAGTGCCCTGGAGGCCGCACAAGTGTCCGCTCCGACCCTTAGCTTGGAGCCGACTGCGCCGATCGAGGACGGGTGGATGGACACCGCCTCGGGGGCTGCTACCTCTACGGCGATAGAGCTGAATACCAACCCTGTCCTTTGTGAAGCTCGTGACTCTAAGGTGCCGGACTCCTCTCCGGACTCCGAACCTTCCGCGCCCCTGCCAATCAAATCCGATTGGGCGCTGATCATGGAGTTCACCGTTGTGGACATCTTTCAGCACTCGCCCTTTGGCGACATCCTGAATTCGCCAAAGCGTCTCTCTTTATCAGGAGAGCCCTGGCCGGATTATGGTCAGGACGGTTGGGATGCAGACGACAAAGAAATTCAAAGCCCACCCACCACCCACTTCGTAGCCATTGTCGATGACTTAACCGACATGCTAGACTTCGACTCCGAAGACATCGACGGTATGGACAACGATGCAGGAGACGACCAAGAACCAGCGCCTACAGGGCACTGGAAGGCCACCTCGTCATACGACATTCACATGGTGGACACCCCAAAGGATGGGAATGGCGATGGAACAACAGAGGACGACCCCTCCAAGAAACAGCCTAAGCGCCAGCGTCAGCGGCGCTGCTCTAAATCCCGCCACAGCAAAAATGGAGATTCCAGCACCGGAGACAATAACACCCCAGACAGTGCCGAGGACAACCCCCTCCAGCAGGATTCAGCGCAGGAGGATGGAGAAGCCAGCCCTCATGATAGAGCGGCAGACAGAGAGGTAGAGGACGATAATTATATGCCTCCCTCCGAAGACGAGGCAAGCCTCGACGACAATGAATTTGTCATGCCTTAGGATCCCGTCGAACAAGAGCGTTTCAAACGCAGGCTCATGGCCACGGCAAGCAGCATCAAGAAAAAGTAGCAACAGCTTAGAGATGACCAAGACTTGCTAGCCGACAGATGGACTGAAGTCCTTGCGGCCGAAGAGTATGAACTCGAACGCCCCTCCAAGAGCTACCCAAAATGCAGGCTGCTACCCCAATTGGAGGAGGAAGCACCTAAACCTACATCACCAGTGCATAATATGGCCGACCGGCCACCTCATTACCGCGACAGAGAGGCCTCTAGGCCCTACACTCAAGCCGCACCCCGGCGCCGCTCAAAAAATATCAAGTCGCGGGAAAATGCGCCAGACCTGCGGGATATACTCGAGGACAAGGCAAGGCAAATAAGATCGATCTATGGATCGCGTGGGCTCCCCACGCTACATGATGATAACCGTCACGCCGGATATGGCAATTCTGGCCGGGCCGAACACAGTAGACAAAGCTCATTTGAGATGCGTCGTGATATAGCCCAATACAGAGGCGCCGCACACCCACTATGCTTCACAGACGAAGTGATGGATCATCAAATCCCTGAGGGTTTCAAACCCGTAAACATTGAATCATACGATGGCACAACAGATCTGGCGGTCTGGATCGAGGACTATCTCCTTCATATCCACATGGCCCGCGGTGATGATCTACACGCCATCAAACACCTCCCACTCAAGCTTTAAGGACCAGCGCGGCATTGGCTTAACAGCTTGCCAGCAGAGTCAATTGGTTGTTGGGAAGACCTGGAAGCCGCATTCCTTGACAACTTCTAGGGCACATATCTGCGACCACCAGACGCTGATGACCTAAGCCACATAATTCAGCAGCGAGATGAATCGGCCAGACAATTCTGGACACAGTTCTTAACCAAGAAAAATCAAATCGTCGACTGTCCGGATGCAGAGGCCCTTGCAGCCTTCAAACACAACATCCGCGACGAGTGGCTTGCCCGGCACCTAGGACAGGAAAAGCCGAAATCCATGGCAGCCCTCACAACACTCATGACCCGCTTCTATGCGGCAGAGGATAGCTGGCTAGCTCGTAGTAACAACATGACCAAGAGCCCTGGTAATCCGGATACCAAGGGCACCAACGGCAGGTCGCGTCGCAACAAGCACAAGCGCCCCATTAATGGTGACAGTACTGAGGATATGACCAAGAGGCTCTAAACCCGGTCAGCGGAAAAAGACATTCAAAAGAAATACTCTGGGACCATCCAATTTGGACCGAATACTCGATCGCTCGTGCCAGATACACGGCACCCCCAAAAAGCCAGCCAATCACACCAACATGGATTGTTGGGTGTTCAAGCAGGCAGGCAAGTTAATTGCCGAAAACAATGACAAGGGGCTGCATAGCGATGACAAGGAGGAGACCCGGCCGCCGAACAATAGAGGACAGAAGGGTTTTCCCCCACAAGTGCGGATGGTGAACATGATATACGCAACCCACATACCCAAAAGGGAGCGGAAGCATGCACTCAGGGACGTATATGCGATGGAGCCAGTCGCCCCAAAGTTCAATCCATGGTCCTCCTGCCCAATCACTCTTGATCGAAGGGACCACCCCACTAGCATCCGCCATGGCGGATTCGCCACATTGGTTCTAGACCCAATCGTCGACGGATTTCACCTCACTAGAGTCCTGATGGACGGCGGCAGCAGCCTGAACCTGCTTTATCAGGATACAGTGCGCAAGATGGGCATAGACCCCTCAAGGATTAAACCCACAAAGACGACCTTCAAAGGCATCATACCAGGTGTAGAGGCCAGCTGTACAGGCTCAGTTACACTTGAAGTGGTCTTTGGATCCCCGGATAACTTCCGTAGCAAGGAGTTAATCTTCGGCATAGTCCCATTCCACAGCAGGTATCATGCACTGCTCGGACGAAACACATTTGCAAAGTTCAATGCGGTGCCGCACTACACATACCTCAAGCTCAAGATGCCAGGCCCTCGAGGAGTCATTACGGTCAACGGAAACACCGAACACTCTCTCCGAACGGAGGAGTATACAGCGGCTCTCGCGGCAGAAGTACAAAGCAGCCTCTTAAGGCAAATCTCGAGTCCAGCTGTTAAGCGGCCGGACACCGTCAAGCGCACCCGGAGTAACCTACAACAAGACTGCCTGGCACGTTCCGAGCACGCATAGCAATGTGGCCCCAACCCCAGCCCTCGTGAGATCGCGAGACCAGTACCACGCGTACATAACTACGCTCTGGAGATACCATGGGCATGGGGGTAGGGGCACGACCACGGCATGCCCAGAGAGCGGCTCAGCCGCACCAGGGGCTCCCAATTGTGTCATTCTTCTTTTTTTTCTTATTCTCAGGACTCCATTCTCCAGAAGCCCTGTCCGGCAGTAGAATTGCCGAACTCACGATGCAACAGCCAGGGAAGCAGAAAAGCTACGTCGAGTGTCCAGGTGGTCTCTATTACGAGCAGTATACCTATTTTCCATACCATCCCACAGCCTTCCCCTGGAGGGGGACATGTTAAATAGTCCCATCCCTTGCTTATCGCACTATTTGCATCGTTCTGCTGTCATTGCAGTATTTTTTGAATAAACAATGCATCGCTTTTTGCCTATTATTGCATTCCTTTTTTATCTATATATGTTCACTTATGACATGTTGCATCCGTACGCTTTGGTACGGCCAAATACACCAGGAGCTTAAGTTCCCCAAAATATGGTGTGATAAGTCCGAACACTTTCACAAGTGCGGCACCCCGAACTTATAGCATTATATGCATCGGCTCCGAATCATGTCTTGGGTCAATAGTTGGGTTTGCCCGGCTCCCATGTTTTGGTACCTTACATTCCGTTATATCGGCTAAGGTAGCGCTGGGAGAACCACTGCGATTGTGCCCCAGTTGAGCTGGGTTGAGCACCTCAGTGGAGAAAGCTAAAACTGACCGTCATGATAGGACGAGAGCTGGTCGCTGTTCGAGAGGTTTTTTCGAGTCCCTAAAGACTTATGCCGCTTAGAGCGAGGAGTCGGCTTTGTCCGGCCCAGGCGTGGATAGCGCCCCAAATTCGGTCTTCCGAACACTAGGGGCGTTGCCAAAATTTAAAATTATAGAATTCTATGGCTAAGTGGGAGTGTTCAATCATTATAAGTCCAGTTGCCTCGTTCGTCGTGTTGAGTGCCTCCCTCGAAGGACCCAAAAATGGGAACAAGAGCGCTCAAGTTTATCCCGAACACCCCAGCACTCGTGGCATGGTGGCTGAAGCCAACGACTTGCCATCTCTCAAATTTGATAAACAGCCGCACAGAAGGTAATATTTTAAATTAACAAGAGTTGCTTAGCGCATATGAACAAGTTTTCAACCGTACAGGATAACAAATGCGAGTTTACTCAAAAATTACATCTTTGGAGCATTCACTCGCTATAAGGCGGGCACCCTTCAGGACACCCTTATAGTACATCTCGGGCGTGCGATACTCCTTGCCCGGCGGTGGCGCGTCCGTCACAAGCTTCTCGGCGTCCATCTTGCCCCAGTGCACTTTAGCGCGGGCAAGGGCCCGATGGGCACCTTCAATGCAGACGGAACGCTTGATGACATCAATCCATGGACAGGCGTCCACCAGCCGCCGTACCAGACCAAAGTAGCTCCCAGGCATGGCTTCTTTAGGCCACAGCCGAGCTATGAGGCCCTTCATGGCCTGTTCGGCCACCTTGTGGAGCTCGACCAGCTGCTTCAGCTGGTCGCTCAGGGGCACCGGATGTCCGGCCTCAGCATATTGAGACCAGAACACCTTTTCCGTCGAGCTCCCCTCCTCGGCTCGGTAGAATGCGGCAGCGTCAGACACACTACGGGGCAGATCTGTGAACGCTCCTGGAGAGCTCCGAATTCAGGTAAGTAACAGATAATTCACTTTTACATTCTTGCTTTGCATGAAGAATGCCTTACTCGCCGCTATCTTTTTTATCGCGTCAATCTCCTGGAGGGCCTTCTGGGCTTTGGCCTTGGCGGCGTTGGCACTCTCAAGAGCCGAGGCAAGCTCGGACTCTCGAGTCTTCGAGTCACGCTCCAACCTCTCGTGTTTTTCCACGAGAGCCTGGAGCTCTTGCCGCACCTCCGCCACCCGCGCCTCCTGCTTCTCTCGCTCGGTGCGTTCCACGGCCGCATTCCTTTCGGCATTGGACACCGCTTCCTTCAGAGTCGCCACCTCGTTTGTGGCCCCTGCAATACTCATGTTATTCCTGTCATGTTTTGCAACCAAACCCTTTCTATAAGGTATTACTTTAATAAGGTATTACTTACCTTCCTTGTCCTTGAGCTACTTCTTGGCACGGCCGAGCTCATTCTCGGACCGCTCAAGGCTCTGCTTCAATACATTGACCTCCGCGGTCAGTGCGGCAGAGGTCAGCAGCGCAGCCTGCATTCCCATATTGACATGCTTATGTTAGACTCCTACGTATATCTTTTAGATCCTCGGTTCGGCTTTTCTTTCCGAACACCAAACTGAGCATCATGGGCTACTGTCTATGCGGTACTATTTTTACATATCTTAATTACATACCTCAAAGCCTGTTAGAAGGCTGGTATAGGCTTCAGTCAACCCGCTCTTGGCGGACTGGACTTTCTGAATCACCGCACTCATAACAGTGCGGTGCTCCTCGTCGATGGAGGCGCCGTTGAGTGCCTCCAGCAAATTATCCGGCGCCTCCGGTTGAACGGAGGTCACTGGCGTTGCAGTCTTGCCCTTCTTACGAAGGGCCCACCCGCCGGACTTCGGAACCACTGTAGGTTCTGGTACGGAGTCCGGCACAGGGCCGGACTTAGAGCCCTCTAGGGTTTTGCCCTCTCTGCGCCCGGAGTTTGGGAGGTCACCTTGCGGCGCCTCCAGGACCACCTCCTCCTGGTTGGGCCCCTTTTGGGACTCCACCGCGGCATCATCTGCATCACGGGGGGAGGAGCCGGTCGGAAGTGAAGTGCTATCCACATCCGACGAATCTAGGGTGCCGCTCGACGAAGCGGGGAGCTCGTCCTTGGGAGGGCTACATGGTTGTATTCGGCGTTAGAAGACACTACGCGACAAAGGAAAAATCATGAGTTATTCTGGAATTCGGACACTTACGATCTCGCTAGGGGCTTGGCCCTAGAGGGACAGTCCTCTTCGCCGTCGTCGGCGTTGGTGGAAAAGTCCGGAGGAAGGGTCCTTCCCTTTTTGGACCCTCCAGCCTCCCTTGTTGGGGAGGCCTTCCTTTTCTTCTCTCCCCCCGCTGGGGGAGAAGCCTCTTTTTTCTCCTCCTCGCCTTCGGAGTCCGCCTCGGAGTCATCGGACGATGAGTCCGATAACACCTGATGCCGGGAACTCTTTCGGTTCCCGTGGCCTTCTTCTCCGGCACCACGTAAGGCGCCGGAACCAGCAGCCCCGTCAATCGGGCGTCCGCTGGGTCTTCTGGTAAGGGAGCCGGACAGTTAACCTGCCTGGACTTCTTCTGCCAGGCCTGTCAAAGGTAAGGGAGTTTAGATCTCGCATAGAGTCAAACTATGAAAAACAAGCGTCCCGTAAAGGGTAAAATAGCTTACCTCGCCGGCTTGACACTGCGAGCTGAATCCGCGATCTTTGGTAGCGGATGCGGGAGCCTCGGCGCCCTTGAACAGCACCTTCCAGGCATCTTCATATGTAGTGTCGAACAGCCTGCTCAAGGTTTGGTGCTGTGCCGGATCAAACTCCCACAAATTAAAAGCCCGTTGTTGGCACGGGAGGATCCGACGGATGAGCATGACCTGGACTGTGTTGACAAGCTTGATCTTCTTGTTTACAAGGTTTTGGACGCAAGTTTGGAGTCCGGTTAGCTCTTCCAAATCACCCCATGTCTGGCCCTTCACTTTCCAGGAGGTGAGCCGTGTGGGGATGCCAGATCTGAATTCAGGGGCCGCTGCCCATTCAGGGTCACGCGGCTCGGTGATGTAGAACCACCCCGATTGCCACCCTTTGATGGTTTCCACGAAGGCGCCCTCGAGCCATATGACGTTGGGAATCTTGCCCACCATGGCGCCTCCGCACTCCGCCTGTTGGCGGCCCACTACCTTCGGCTTGACATTGAAGGTCTTCAGCCATAAGCCGAAGTGGGGTTTGATGCGGAGGAAGGCCTCGCACACAACGATAAACACTGAGATGTTGAGGATGAAGTTCGGGGCCATATCGTGGAAATCTAGGCCGTAGTAGAACATGAGCCCCCAGACAAATGGGTGGAGTGGGAAGCCCAGTCTACGGAGGAAATGGGGAAGGAACACCACTCTCTCATGGGGCCTGGGGGTGGGGACGAGCTGCCCCTCGTCTGGAAGCCGGTGCGCAATGTCGTTGTGCAGGTATCCGGCTTTTCTCAACTTTTTGATGTGCCCCTCTGTGACGGAGGAGGCCATCCACTTGCCTCCCGCTTCGGACATGGCTGGGGAAGGTTGAGGCGAGATGTGCGGACTTGGGCGCTGGAGCTCGAGTACGCGGAAATGGATAAGCAAAGGAGGAAGAAGACGTAGGTAAAAAGGTGGATCCTTATCCCCTTATATGGACGGGCGAAACTATGCGTCCCCACTAGCCTGGTAAAACTCGCTCATCTCCCAAGCGCCGTAATCAATGGCGCCGTTGGGTTACCCACGCCCGTATTGATGAGAATCCTAGAATAAGGGGACACGATCTCTGCTTTGACAAGACGTGCCAAGGGAACCGCTTCGCTAAATGCGCTGAGGTGGAACAGTAAAAACGATTCGAATGAAGGCCTGGCCATGGTGTGATGTCACGCCACAAAATACGTCAACAGATTAAATTTGTGTAAATATTATTCTCTCTACGGTGGTATGTGGAACTTATGTTGCACAGCCGGACACTATCCTTGTGTTCAAAATCTTCTATGAAGTATTCGTAGGAGGAACCCGCCTTGCAATGCCGAAGACAATATGCGCGCCGGACTCGTCGTCATTGAAGCCTGGTTCAGGGGCTACTGAGGGAGTCCTGGACTAGGGGGTGTCCGGATAGCCGAACTATCATCTTTGGCCGGACTCCAAGACTATGAAGATACAAGATTGAAGACTCCGTCCCGTGTCCGGATGGGACTTTCCTTGGCGTGGAAGGCAAGCTTGGCGATACGGGTATGTAGATCTCCTACCATTGTAACCGACTCTGTGTAACCCTAGCCCTCTCCGGTGTCTATATAAATCGGAGGGTTTTAGTCCGTAGGACAAACAACAATCATACCATAGGCTAGCTTCTAGGGTTTAGCCTCTCTGATCTCGTGGTAGATCTACTCTTGTACTACCCATATCATCAATATTAATCAAGCAGGAGTAGGGTTTTATCTCCACCGAGAGGGCCCGAACCTGGGTAAAAACATCGTGTCCCTTGTCTCCTGTTACCATCTGCCTAGACGGACAGTTCGGGACCCCCTACCCGAGATCCGCCAGTTTTGACACCGACAGTCGCCTCCCCTAGGGTTTCTAGAATATTGGGGCATTTATAAAGCAAAGATGCGGTGCGTGAGGCGGCCGAGGTGCGCACAACCCACCTGGGCGCGCCTGGGCCACAGACGTGCCCAGGTGGGTTGTTCTCTCTGGTACTTCTTTGGCCCAACAGATGTCTTCTGGTCTAGAAAATATCACAAAAAAGTTTCACTACGTTTGGACTCCATTTGGTATTGATTTCTTGTGAAGTAAAAAACAAGCAAAAAACAGTAACTGGCACTTGGCACCATGTCAATAGGTTAGTCCCAAAAATGATATAAAGTTTCTATAAAATGGTTGTAAAACATCTAAGAATGATAATATGATAGCATGGAACAATAAAAAATTATAGATACGTTGGAGACGTATCAGGCGGTCACGGGCGGGGTTGTGAGGGTGCAACGAAATTAATGGTGACGAAGCACCGGGCATGCAGTTTGAAATACTTAGGAAATTCACAAATGTCAAAGCCAGTTCCGATACATGCACAAAACAATACGGCTGCAGAGTCGTGCCCTGACAGTTTGAGGATAATGCAGCCCAAGGGGCACCCTCAACTAAACATACAAAAAGTCACCTGGCACCGATGTTGTAGAAGCGTCGAGGTAGTTGAAGACGTGTGCCATGGAGATTGTTCTTCTTGAGTTGGGCGGCTCGGGAGGCCTGGGAAGCTCACGAGGCCCGGGGGTTTCACAAGGATCTGGGACTTCCTGAGATATGACCGCCAAGCGCCTGGCCTCATGAGACGCCAAAGCATGCTGCTCGGGGCGCTGGTACGTGGCGCACACGCTCAGCATACCAAACATCATGCAGACATAGTTGCAGGGGTAGCCCCCATTTCTGTCGACGCGGAACGGCCAGAAGAGGTCCTGCGAAGCGGCCCTGTTGAGGCCTGGGATGTTGATGTAGACTCGTAGCTCGTCGCCCCCATCAGGGGGTGCAACTGCACCGGCTAGTGCGGGCCAACACTCGCCACGCATGCCCCGCGCCTCCTGAAGCTCCTCGATCACCTTGGTGACGAACTCTCGTGTGCCTGGCGCCTCACTCCTTGCTTCTGGGGGCACGCGTCGAAGCACGCCTCCAAGTGGTGCCCGAGCACCTCCCTCGTGGTGCTGGTCAGGTCAGAGGCCCTCCAGATGGAAGCCATCGAGCCTGTCCTGAGGGAGGCGCTGGGTGCACCTTCCTATGCAGGGGAAGAGGCGCCCCAGCAATCCGCATGGAACCTAAGGCGTTGCCAATGGGCATCCCATCCTCCTGATGGCTCTTGGGGAGGGCTTGCTTCTTCTTCTTGGGGTGGCCTCGGGAGGCAGGATGCCGCCTTCGTCATCCGAGTTTTCAGCTGCTGCAGCCTATTAGGCGTGGCGTGCTCAAGAAGCAGACCGCGTCCTTTTCATCCCTGGCGACCGTGATGATACCACTGCACCCTGGCATCTTGACGACAATGTAGCCATGATGGGTCACTGCCATGAACTTGGCGAGGTCCGGATATCCCAGGATGGCGTTGTACGGGAGGCTGGTGTGGGCGGTGTTGAAGTCAATGAGCTCGGTGTGGTAGTTGTCACGCTTGCCGAAGGTGACTGGGAGGTGTACCTGCCCCAGGGGGGCGGTGGAGCCATCGATCACCCAGAGAAAGGCTTGGTTGGCATGAGTTGATCGTAGGGCACCTGAAGCATCTCGAACGTCTCGATAGAGAGGACAATGAGCCCAGTGCTAGCGTCAATGATGATCTTAGTGACGAGGACATTGCTGATGGTGGGCATACAGAGCAAGGGGAGGGCGCCAGCGGTGGCCGCACACTTGAGGTGATCCTTGGATTCGAAGGTAATGGCGTACTGTGACCACCTGAGGGGACACGCGGCCTCGAGCTTCGGGAGGGCCGAGTTCACCTCGTGCGAGAACAACTTGAAGATGCAGTTTGAGGTAGGGGCCTGAGTTCCGCCCAGGATGCAGGCGATCGCACGGGATTCATGGAAGCCCCCAGCCCCCTCATCCTAGCGGCTGCCGTCATTCCTCCTTGGCGGCGGTAGCAGCAGTGGAAGGCCAGCATTGCCCGGAGGACGAGACTCATGAAGCTGGTCGTGCCAAGGGCCCTCACGAGTCTCGCCACGCCAGCGGTCATCGTGAGGCTGGTTGTAACATCCCAGTTTTCAATTTGGATGTTATACATAGATAATCATATGCATATCATATTTTATTTGCATTTGTTGTGATCCTAGAAATCTTAAGCAACTCAAGGACCCAAGTAGAGAGCTGGAGGTTTCACAAAATTTTCATATTTGAATTTATTTAAAATTTGAAAAGTAGGATCAATTAATTTTAACAATTTCTTTCCAATTATTTCCAACAATAAAAATAAATGAGAGAATATAAAATGACTTCTTCAAAACAGAGGAGAAATATTGGAAAATAAATGTTGAAATCAAATTATTATTTTATTTGCTATTTTATTTGAATTAGAGAAAAACATGCATTTTCAAAAATTGCATTTAGCTCAGAAAAATGTTCATAATGTCCCAAATATTAGGTAGGGACGGTGAAAATTATTTATGGAATTTTAGGATTTTTATTTTATTTTATTTGGTTTTTTTCGCGGCGAAATTATATTTTTTAAAAAAGTTATCAGTCCTAACTGGGCCGAAGGCCCGGCCGGCCCAAGTCGCTGCCGCCTTCCCCGATCGTGCGGGAACCGGACTCGCCAGAGTCCGGGACCGAGCCGTCGACGGTTTGCCCCCTTTGCCAAGCCACACCACCCCCAACCCGCCTTTATAAGGCCAAGGCCCGGCCCCCGCTCCTCATCGAGCCGCACCGCCAGCCGCTAGCCACCGCCGCCGACGCCGAGCCGCCCGCGCCGCCACCGCCGCGTCGCCACTGCCGCCCACACCACCCCGCCACCGCCCCGTGTCGCCGGAGCCTCGCCGGAGCCGCCGCCGCCGCGATACGATCTGATCCGCCGCTGCCGGTTTTATTTTGCGAACCGGTATAACCTCCGAAACCCGTCCCGTTTTTTTAGTTTTCGGTTTATTTTATTAGGTTAGTTTAATTAGCGAACGTTCGTTTGTTTAGATCGGATAGTGAACGCTTTCGTTCATTAGTTTCTGTTAGCGAACGTTGGTTCGATAGATTTTTTTTTAGTTTTATTTTCGGCCAGGGACCTATCCATGAATAGTTTTCTCACAATTTAGCCCCTGATCTTAAAACTATCGTAACTTTTTGCTCGTTTATCCAAATTAGATGAAACCAACGCCTAAATCTTCATAGCGATCTCTTATTTACAGTAAACCAACTTGAACATGATTTTGACAATTTAAAATTTGAGTTTAGTTCAGATTAGTATTCGATCTTGTTTCATTTGTATCTTGAGTTTCGTAACTCCGTTTGAGTTGATTCTTTTTGCAAATCTTAGCTAATCACATGTACATACTATTAAGATCTAATCCAAATGAAAATAATGCTGTTAGGTTTTGTTTTCTTTTTAGTGTAGTCATTTGCTTGTTTCGAGTTTGATTTGGATATTTTCTAGATTTCTCTATGTTTCATTTGTGTGATTGCTTATGTATGCTACTATCTGTCTATGCTAGATTATCCGGAGTGCGAAGCTTGTTACTACGAATCACTAGAGTTTGCAGATCATCAGCAAGGAAAGTTACACTTTGATCATACTCTTCTATACCCAGTTTTTACTATGCATTAGTATTGCCCCTCAAATATTTGCATGAGTAGGATTGGGAACATGTGGGTTGGTTGTAATACTTGAGGTAGGAACCTAATACCTTTTGATCACCCCAGGAATATACATTGTGCTCTATTTTTCCTTAGCCATGCTCATAGATGGGGATTGGATTGTGATACACATGGAAGTTATGAGAGTTATTAATCTTGGATAACATTAAGGTGGCAACTTTAATACACATCTGGGTGGATTGGTTGGGGCACCTGGAGAATCCAATGTTTGTCCATTTGGGAAATCCCAGAGTACCCGTGTGATTTTACCTTGGTTCTCCACCTAGGCTCAAAGGGATCATATGATATTTCATGCCTAGAAACTTCCGTGTGCAGCCACAAGCCAATATGGGCTCTTGCATAGTTGAGTAAGTTGTATGAGCTCTCGAAGTGGTGGACTAGCAGATGTAGGGGAAAGTAGATGTACCGGTCTGCCCGTAGTAGAGAGTTAATGCTTCGGATAGACTATGTCTCGATCTTCCGACCATCGATGCTGTCGAGTCTTGTGGGGAAAAGTGCGCAACCTCTGGAGAGTGTATAAACTAATCATGGTTAGCCGTGTCCCCGGTTATGGACATCTTGAGTATCTAGAATTGGATATTATTGTTGATCTCATCACTCTTTAATTAATTGAATTGGGTTTAATGATAATACTTGTTCAATTGGGATTTGAGTTGGAGGAACCTTCTCAAATATTGGTGCAACTTGGGAGTAGTAAATAAAGTTATGCCTTTGTTGTAGGGAAAAACTAGCTGTACGCAAAAATCAAAAACTTAGAGCCTCCACCAGCCAAATATTGCATATAGATATAGTTCTTGCATTCATTGCTTTAAAGTGTAACTCTGCCAGCATATTCAATGTGTTGACCTAAACGGCTGCAACGTCCCATGGTGCAAACTACTCACACTATGAATAAGGTGCGATAGGTCGTTGTCGTGCACTCAGCTATGCCGTTGGAGTTGATGGACTCATTTACCTTCGAAGCTTCCGCAGTTATTTAGTTTTGGTGGCCTTCAGCCATATTATTTTTGTGTAATCATACTCTTTATGAGGACTCGATGTAATAAATGTGTGATTGAACTCTGTTATAATTCCTCGAGTACTGTGTGTCAGCATTACCGATCCAGGGATGACACTTAAGCACAGAGACTTCGGTCCATTGGGATCGTGGTCGCTACACTGGTCGCGCCAGCCCTGGCAAGAGTCGCAGTCATCCTAGCGGCCTCCGCCATGGCCACCTCCACGCCCGTAGCCATGGTCGCTACGCTCGGGGCGGCGTCCGATGCACCAATCGTGGAGTGACCTGAGCTCCTGGCAGTCATTGGTGTTGTGGGTGTGAGTGTTGTGGAAGATGCAGAATGGGTGGTTTGCCCTTAGGGGGCTCATCGTTAACATGGACGCGCTTCATTTCGGGCTAAGCCGCGAGCACGGCGGGGCCCTTGCGTTTTGCTTCCTTGGCCTTGGCCTTCTCGCCTTCAAGGTTGCCTCTGAAAGCTCGAGGAGGAAGAGGCGACCTTCCTCAGGCCTTGCACCCTTGTCCGCTAGGTTGAACATCTCCAATGCCGATCACAAGTCGTCATGGATGGCAAGCTCCTCTTTCATCTTGACGTCCCTGGCACCATCAGTGAACGCCAAGATGATAGCCTGGCTGCTGCTTCACGCGCCGCAGGTCGTTCACAGCCGATGCACGATTGCAGGTGCCTTGGAAGTTGGCGATAAAGTGCTCGCGAAGCTCGTCCCAAGAGGTGATAGATCCCTCCGGGAGGAGCACGCGCCATCCTTGAGGGCCATGGGGAACCAATTGGACTTGACCTTGTCGTCACAATTCACGGCCTCGATGCTCAGTGTGTAGCGCTGGAGGAACTCCACGGGGTCGGGGGTGCCGTCGTAGCGTGGAGGCAGGTCTGGCTTGAACTTGCCTGGCCAGACGACGCGGTGCAGCTCCGGGGTGAAGGCACGGCAGCCCTCCGCACTTACGGGCGTAACACGCGCAGGGGGAACTTGATCTTGACGTCCACGTGCCGCTGCCTCTAGCGAAGCATGGTCTTAACGTAGGCGCTGTGGTGCGAGGAGCGTGCGTTCATCCCCTTGCGGCCGCTGCACCACCTGGCAGCTCGCCTCATCCCGTGCCAGTGCTGGCGCTTCCTGCGGCGGGTCATGCAGGGCGCTTCATGCCAGGGCTCGAGGTCAACATTTTGCAGAGGAGGAGGAGGAGGCGCACCATGGGCCACGTCGCCCGCCTGGGTGGGTGGGGGCGGAGCAAGCGGGAGGGAGCCGGGACCTCTCAGGCAGCGTTCACAAGCTCGGTGATGCGACCGAGCCAGTCATCATAGCGATCGTTGGTGGGGCGGTAGCGCAGCAGCTCGCGCGCCATGAGCAGCGCAACATGCACGTTCGCCGGCCCGCGGCGGATGTGGGAGGAGGACGCCGTAACGGGAGTGGGTGACGGAGTGGCAGTACGGCCATCACGCCACATGGAGGGTGGCAGCGACGAGTCCTACTGCTCTTGAGCGGCAGGGTCAGTGGCAGCGTTAGTGGCAGGTGAGGCAGAGCGGCACGGGGCGCCGTGGCCCATGGGCGCTGTGCCAGTGACGCGAGCATCCCGGAGCTCTGCACGGACCCGATGTGCGTCGACCATGGGAGCGACGAAAAAGAAGACAAAGCAGAGACGTGGGAGGAGGATCTCGACACGCCCCTATTTGGCATGCCAAATGTCGGATTCAGGGCTCCGCAGACCCAAAATGTTCAAACTCTGGGGCATGTGCGAAGATCTCAATCAACTCAAGCCTCGAGCTCACCATTCCACAGCCTAGCTGAAGGAAATATGCCCTAGAGGAAATAATAAAGTTATTATTTATTTCCTTATTTCATGATAAATGTTTATTATTCATGCTAGAATTGTATTAACCGGAAACATAATACATGTGTGAATACATAGACAAACATAGTGTCACTAGTATGCCTCTACTTGACTAGCTCGTTAAGCAAAGATGGTTAAGTTTCCTAACCATAGACATCAGTTGTCATTTGATTAACGGGATCACATCATTAGGAGAATGATGTGATTGACTTGACCCATTCCTTTAGCTTAGCACTTGATCGTTTAGTATGTTGCCATTGCTTTCTTCATGACTTATACACGTTCCTATAACTATGAGATTATGCAACTCCCGTTTATCGTAGGAACACTTTGTGTGCTACCAAACATCACAACGTAAATGGGTGATTATAAAGGTGCTCTACACGTGTCTCCGAAGGTACTTGTTGGGTTGGCGTATTTCGACATTAGGATTTGTCACTCCGATTGTCGGAGAGGTATCTCTGGGCCCACTCGGTAATGCACATCACTATAAGCCTTGCAAGCATTGTAACTAATGAGTTAGTTGCAGGATGATGTATTACGGAACGAGTAAAGAGACTTGCGAGTAACGATATTGAACTAGGTATTGAGATACTGATGATTGAATCTCGGGCAAGTAACATACCGATAACAAAGGGAACAACGTATGTTGTTATGCGGTTTGACCGATAAAGATCTTCGTAGAATATGTGGGAGCCAATATGAGCATCAAGGTTCCGCTATTGGTTATTGACCGGAGACGTGTCTCGGTCATGTCTACATTGTTCTTGAACCCGTAGGGTTCGCACGCTTAAAGTTTGATGATGGTTATATTATGAGTTTATGTGTTTTGATGTACCGAAGGTAGTTCGGAGTCCCGGATGAGATTGGGGACATGACGAGGAGTCTCAAGATGGTCAAGACATAAAGATCGATATATTGGATGACTATATTCGGACATTGTAAAGGTTTCGAGTGATTCGGGTATTTTTCGGAGTACCGAAGAGTTATGGGAATTTGCCGGGGAGTATATGGGCCTTATTGGGCTCTAGGGGAAAGAGAGAGGAGAGGTTGGGCGCCCCCCCAAGGCCTAGTCCGAGTTGGATTAGGGGGAGAAGCTGCGCCCCCTCCTTCCTTCTATTCTCTCTCCCCTTTCCTTGACTCCTACTCCTACTACTTGGAAGGGGGGAATCCTACTCCCGGTGGGAGTAGGACTCCTCCTAGGGAGCGCCATAGAGAGAGCCGGCCCTCCCCCTTCTCCACTCCTTTATATACGGGGAGGGGGGCACCCCTTGGAGATACAACAATTGATCATTGATCTCTTAGCCGTGTGCGCTGCCCCCCTCCACCATAGTCCTCCTCGATAATATCGTAGTGGTGCTTAGGGGAAGCCCTGCGACGGTAGAACATCATCATCGTCACCACGCCATCGTGCTGACGGAACTCTCCCTCAATACTCAGCTAGATCGGAGTTCGAGGGACATCATCGAGCTGAACGTGTGCAAGAACTCGGAGGTGAAATGCTTTCGGTGCTTTATCGGTCGGGCCATGAAGACATACGACTACATCAACCGTGTTGTGCTAATGCTTCCGCTTACGGTCTACGAGGGTACGTAGACAACACTCTCCCCTCTCGTTGCGATGCATCACCATGATCTTGTGTGTGCGTAGGAAATTTTTGAAATTACTACGTTCCCCAACAGTGGCATCCGAGCCTAGGTTTTATGCGTTGATGTTATATGCACGAGTAGAACACAAGTGAGTTGTGGGCGATACAAGTCATACTGCTTACCAGCATGTCATACTTTGGTTCGGCGGTATTGTTGGATGAAGCGGCCCGGACCGACATTACGCGTACGCTTACGCGAGACTGGTTCTACCAACGTGCTTTGCACACAGGTGGCTGGCGGGTGTCTGTTTCTCCAACTTTAGTTGAACCGAGTGTGGCTACGCCCGGTCCTTGAGAAGGTTAAAACAGCACTAACTTGACGAACTATCGTTGTGGTTTTGATGCGTAGGTAAGAGCGGATCTTGCTCAGCCCGTAGCAGCCATGCAAAACTTGCAACAACAAAGTAGAGGACGTCTAACTTGTTTTCGCAGGGCATGTTGTGATGTGATATGGTCAAGGCATGATGCTATATTTTATTGTATGAGATGATCATGTTTTGTAACTGAGTTATCGGCAACTGGCAGGAGCCATATGGTTGTCGGTTTATTGTATGCAATGCAATCGCCCTGTAATTGCTTTACTTTATCACTAAGCGGTAGCGATAGTCGTAGAAGCAATAGTTGGCGAGACGACAACGATGCTACGATGGAGATCAAGGTGTCGCGCCGGTGACGATGGTGATCATGACGGTGCTTCGGAGATGCAGATCACAAGCACAAGATGATGATGGCCATATCATATCACTTATATTGATTGCATGTGATGTTTATCTTTTATGCATCTTATCTTGCTTTGATTGATGATACCATTATAAGATGGTCTCTCACTAAATTTCAAGATAAAGTGTTCTCGCTGAGTATGCACCGTTGCCAAATTTTTTCGTGCCCAGACACCACGTGATGATCGGGTGTGATAAGCTCTACGTCCATCTACAATGGGTGCAAGCCAATTTTGCACACGCACAATACTCAGGTTAAACTTGACGAGCCCAGCATATGCAGATATGGCCTCGGAACACTGAGACTGGAAGGTCAAGCGTGAATCATAGATATGATCAACATAGTGATGTTCACCATTGAAAACTACTCCATTTCACGTGATGATCGGTTATGGTTTAGTTGATTTGGATCACGTGATCACTTAGATGATTAGAGAGATGTCTATCTAAGTGAGAGTTCTTAAGTAATATGATTAATTGAACTTAAATTTATCTTGAACTTAGTCCTGGTAGTATTTTGCAAATTATGTGGTAGATCAATAGCTCGCGGTGTTGCTTTCATATGTTTATTTTGATATGTTCCTAGAGAAAGCTATGTTGAAAGATGTTAGTAGCAATGATGCGGATTGGATTCGTGATCTGAGGATTGTCCTCATTGCTGCACAGAAGAATTATGTCCTTGATGCACCGCTAGGTGACGGACCTATTGCAGGAGAAGATGCAGACGTTATGAACGTTTGGCTAGCTCAATATGATGACTACTTGATAGTTTAGTGCACCATACTTAACGGCTTAGAATCGGGACTTCAAGACGTTTTGCACATCATGGGCCATATGAGATGTTCTAGGAGTTGAAGTTAATATTTCAAGCAAATACCCGAGTTGAGAGACATGAAGTCTCCAACAAGTTCTATAGCTAAAATATGGAGGAGAATTGCTCAACTAGTGAGCATGTGCTCAGATTGTCTGGATACTACAATCGCTTGAATTAAGTGGGAGTTAATCTTCCAGATAAGAAAGTGATTGACAGAGTTCTCTAGTCACCATCACCAAGTTAGTAGACCTTTGTGATGAACTATAGTATGCAAAGGATTACGAAAACGATTCCCGAGCTCTTCGCGATGTTGAAATCGACGAAGGTAGAAATCAAGAAAAGAGCATCAAGTGTTGATGATTGACAAGACCATTAGTTTCAAGGAAAGGGCATATGGAAAGAAAGGGATCTTCAAGTAGAATGACAAGCAAGTTGTCACTCCTGCTAAGAAGCCCAAAGCCTGAAACTGAGTGCTTCTACTGCAAAGGAAATGGTCACTGGAAGCGGAAATGCCCTGAATATTTGGTGGATAAGAAAGATGGAAAAGTAAACAAGGGTATATTTGATATACAGGTTATTGATGTGTGCCTTACTAGTGTTTATAGTAGCCCCTAAGTATTTGATACTTGTTCGGTTGCTAAGATTAGTAACTCAAAACAGGAGTTACATAATAAACAGAGACTAGTTGAGGGGAAGTGACGAAGACTATTGGAAATAGTTCCAAGATTGATATGATCATCATCACACACTCCCTATACTTACGGGATTAGTGTTAAACCTAAATAAATGTTATTTGGCGTTTGCGTTGAGCATGAATATGATTTGATCATCTTTATTGCAATACAGTTATTCATTTAAAGTCAGAGAATAATTGTTGTTCTGTTTACATGAATAAAACCTTCAATGGTCATACACCCAATGAAAATAGTTTGTTGGATCTCGATCATAGTGATACACATATTCATAATATTGATGCCAAAAGATGCAAAGTTAATAATGATAGTGCAACTTATTTGTGGAACTGCCATTTGGGTCATATCGGTGTAAAGCACATGAAGAAACTCCATAAAAGATGGATTTTTGGAATCACTTGGTTATGAATCATTTGATGCTTGCAAACCGTGCCTTTTGGGCAAGATGACTAAAACTGAGTTCTCTAGAACAATGGAACGAGCTACTGATTTGTTGCAAATAATACATACTGATGTATGCAGACCAATGAGTATTAAGGCTCGTGGCGGGTATTGTTATTTTCTCACCTTCACAGATGATTTGAGCAGATATGGGTATATCTACTTGATGAAACATAAGTCTGAAGTAATTGAATGGTTCAAAGAATTTCAGAGTGAAGTAGAAAATCATCATAACAAGAAAATAAAGTTTCTGCGATCTGATCGTGGAGATGAATATTTGAGTTACGAGTTTGGCCTTCAGTTAAAATAATGTGGAATAGTTTCACAAACTCATGCCACCTGGAACACCACATCGTAATGGTGTGTCCGAACGTCATAACCGC
Organism: Triticum timopheevii; assembly: GCA_963921465.1. NCBI lineage: Eukaryota > Viridiplantae > Streptophyta > Magnoliopsida > Poales > Poaceae > Triticum > Triticum timopheevii. The sequence continues at coordinate 377,105,105 of OY997270.1, forward strand.
ACTTTATTGGATATGGTGCGATCTATGATGTATCTTACCGATTTACCACTATCATTTTGGGATTATGGATTAGAGACAACTGCATTCACTTTTATAGGGCACCATCAAAATTCGTTGAGACGACACCGTATGAACTATGGTTTAGCAATAAACCTAAGATGTCGTTTCTTAAAGTTTGGAGTTGCAATGCTTATGTGAAAAAGTTTCAACCTGATAAGCTCGAACCCAAATCGGAGAAGTGCATCTTCATAGAATACCCAAAGGAAACTGTTGGGTATACCTTCTATCATAGATCCGAAGGCAAGATATTCGTTGCTAAGATGGATCCTTTCTAGAGAAGGAGTTTCTCTCGAAACAAGTGAGTGGGAGGGAAGTATAGCTTGATAAGGTAATTGTACCTTCTCCCGAATTGGAAAGTAGTTCATCACAGAAATTAGTTCCAGTGATTTCTACACCAAATTAGTGAGGAAGCTAATGACGATGATCATAAAACTTCAGATCAAGTTACTACAGAACCTCGTAGGTCTTCCAGAGTACGGTCCGCACCAGAGTGGTACGGTAATCCTGTTCTGGAAGTCATGTTACTAGACCATGATAAACCTACGAACTATGAGGAAGCGATGATGAGCCCAGATTCCACGAAATGACTGGAGGCAATGAACTCTGAGATAGGATCCATGTATGAGAACAAAGTATGGACTTTGGTGGACCTGCCCGATGATCGGCAAGCCATAGAAAATAAATGGATCTTCAAGAGGAAGACGGACGTTGATAGTAGTGTTACTATCTACAAAGCTCGACTTGTCGCAAAAAGGTTTTCGACAAGTTCAAGGTGTTGACTACAATGAGATTTTCTCAACTGTAGCGATGCTTAAGTCTGTCCAAATCATGTTAGCAATTGCCACATTTTATGAAATCTGGCAAATGGATGTTAAAATTGCATTCGTTAATGGTTTTCTTAAAGAAGAGTTGTATATGATGCAACCAGAAGGTTTTGTCAATCCTAATGGTGCTAACAAAATGTGCAAGCTCCAGCGATCCATCTATGGACTGGTGCAAGCATCTCAGAGTTGGAATATACGCTTTGATAAGTTGACCAAAGCATATAGTTTTATACGGACTTGCGGTGAAGCCTGTATTTACAATAAAGTGAGTGGGAGCACTTCAGCCTTTCTGATAAGTATATGAGTGACATATTGTTGATCAGAAATGATGTAGAATTTTTCTGAAAGCATAAAGAAGTGTTTGAAAGGAGTTCTTTAAAAGACATACCTCAGTAAAGCTACTTACACATTGAGCATCAAGATCTATTGAGATAGATCAAGACGCTTGATAAGATTTTCAATGAGTACATACCTTGATAAGATTTTGAAGTAGTTCAAAATCGAACAGTCAAAGAAAGAGTTCTTGCCTGTGTTGTAAAGGTGTGAAATTGAGTAAGACTCAAATCCCGACCACTGCAGAAAATAGAAAGAGAATGAAAGTCATTCCCTATGCCTCAGTCATAGGTTCTGTAAAAGTATGCCATGCTATGGACCAGACCTATTGTATACTCTGCCCTGGTTTGGCAAGGGAGTATAATAGTGATCTAAGAGTAGATCACTGGACATTGGTCAAAATTATCCTTAGTGGAATAAGGATATGTTTCTCGATTATGGAGGTGACAAGAGGTTCGTCATAAAGGGTTATGTCGAAGCAAGTTTTGACACTGATGACTGATCCAGATGACTCTAAATCTCAATCTGGATTCATATTGAAAGTAGGAGCAATTAGCTAGAGTAGCTCCGTACAGAGCATTGTAGACATAGAATATTTTGCAAAATACATACGGCTCTGAATGTGACAGACCCGTTGACTAAACTTCTCTCACGAGCAAAACATGATCACACCTTAGTACTCTTTGGGTGTTAATCACATAGCGATGTGAACTAGATTATTGACTCTAGTAACCCCTTTGGGTGTTGGTCACATGACGATGTGAACTATGGACGTTAATCATATACAGATATGAATATTGGTGTTAAATGACATGGCGATGTGAACTAGATTATTGACTCTAGTGCAAGTGGGAGACTGAAGGAAATATGCCCTAGAGGCAATAATAAAGTTATTATTTATTTCCTTATTTCATGATAAATGTTTATTATTCATGCTAGAATTGTATTAACCGGAAACATAATACATGTGTGAATACATAGACAAACATAGTGAATACATATAAGTGAAGAACATGAGCATATTATTTCTTTCTCTCAAAATAATCTAAGTGAAGCAAGAGAGAATTTCTTCAAAAATTTACTAACTCCGAAATAAATCTAAGTGAAGCATGAGAGCATTTCTTCAAAAATAACAAAGCACACCGTGCTCAAAAAGATATAAGTGAAACACTAGAGCAGTTCCATGGCTCTAAAAATTTAAGTGAAGCATAGGAGCAAGTATAGAATAATTTTTTGGATCTCAAAAAGGTGTGTACAACAAGGATTCAAGACTTAAAACACAAATCAAAACAAGCAAAGACTCATATCATACAACACGCTCCAAGAAAAACTCATAATATGTGACAAATTTTATACTGGGGTGCCTCGGGCATCCCCAAGCTTATCCTTTTGCTAATCCTTATTCCTTCATCCATCGTAATATCACCCAAAACTTGAAAACTTCAATCACACAAAACTCAACAAAACCTTCGTGAGATCCGTTAGTATAAGAAAGCAAACCACTACTATAAGTACTATTGCAAACCCGTTCATATTTTATTTTTGCATTATATCTACTGTTTTCCAACTTTTCTATGGAAAAAACTCTTCAAAGAAAACCATAGAATCATCAAAACAAGCACACAACGCAAAGAAAACAGAATTTGTCAAAACAGAACAGTCTGTAGAAATCTGGAAACTTCGAATACTTATGTAACTCCAAAAATTCTGAAAAATTAGGACAATGTGGTCAATTTATTTATTAATCTTCTGCAAAAAGAATCAACTCAAAATAACTATTCTGTTAAAAATGGGAATTATTTTCGTGAGCATAAAGGTGTCTGTTTTTCAGCAAGATCAAATCAACTCTCACGCAAATCATCCCAAAAGCTTTGCTTGGCACAAACACTAATTTAAACCACAAAACACATCTAATCAGAGCATAATTGGGTAGTTTATTGAAAACAGCAAGAAAACCAAAAAGCAAAAAGATACAAGTTGGGTTGCCTCCCAACGAGCGCTATCATTTTACGCCCCTAGCTAGGCATAATGCGATGGATCTAAGTGTTGCCATTTGTAATATTTGCCACTTTAGTAAGGGTCTTTTCAAATCCGGGAGGCTCTTTGCGCTTCCCTAAAGTTTCCGGTAAAGAAACCATATTGAGATCTAAAACATCCAACCATTTATTGCAAAGGGTAATCAAAATGTTCAAACGATTGATACTACCATTGAGATGTTTGAGAGGTTCATTATATTTTTGCAATTCAACCATATGCTTATGGAAATCTCCAAGTTTGTCCAAAATTTGAACTCCCTCCGGGGTGAAAGAAAACCCTATTGTTTTGTGGTGGAACCCCCAAAATTCCTTCTAAGATTTCATAGGCAGCATTGACATTAAGCTCAATAAAATTCCCTTTTGCGGAAAAATCTAAAAGTTGTCTATGATGCAAAGCCAATCCTATATAAAAATTTCGAAGAAATTTTTTTGTGTCTCCTTTAAGTTGCAAACACGATAGGATTCCATTAGCATATATGAAGCATATTTCAAATTTTCTCATTGTCTTCGTTCGAAGTATAAAATTTCAAAATCTGGTAACGAAGGAGGAGTAGTCAAACCAGCCACTGTGACGAGAAAGCAAGAACGCAAATAGATCTGACAAGGAAACAGCGAACGAAAAAGAGGGCGAATAAAACGACAAATTTTTTTGAAGTGGGGGAGAGGAAAATGAGAGGCAAATGGCAACTAATGTAAATCGCAAGGAGATGAGATTTGTGATTAGGAACCTGGTTGGTATTGATGATGTCTCCCCAGCAACGGCACCAGAAATTCCTTTTGATGTTTTGTTGAACTACGTCGGTATTTCCCCAAAGAGAAAGGGATGATGCAGCACAGCAACGGTAGGTATTTCCCTCAGTGATGAGACCAAGGTCATCGAACCAGTAGGAGAACCACGCAACACCACGTAAACAGCTCCTGCAAACAAAGAACAAATACTTGCAACCCCACGTAAGAGAGGGGTTGTGAATCCCTCACGGGTAAAAAGATAGATAAAATTGTAGTAGATTGGACAAATAGATCTCACAGGAACCCGAGATAAAATAAATTACTAAAAATTGCAGCAAGGTATTTTGTATTTTTGGTTTAATAGATCTGAAAATAAAAGCAAATAAAAATAGATCGCGAAGGCAAATATAGTAAAGAAGAGACCAGGGGGGCCATAGGTTTCACTAGTGGCTTCTCTCGAGAAAAATAGCAAACAGTGGAATAACAAATTACTGTTGGGAAATCGATAGAACTTCAAATACTCATGACGATATCTAGGCAATGATCATTATATAGGCATCACGTCCAAGATTAGTAGACCGACTCCTGCCTGCATCTACTACTATTACTCCACACATCGATCGCTATTCAGCATGCATCTAGTGTATTAAGTTCAGGAAAAATAGAGTAATGCAATAAGAACGATGACATGATGTAGACAAGATATATTTATGTAGAAATAGACCCCATCTTGTTATCATTAATAGCAACGATACATACGTGTCGGTTCCCCTTCTGTCACTGGGATCAAGCACCGTAAGATCGAACCCATCACAAAGCACCTCTTCCCATTGAGAGATAAATATATCAAGTTGGCCAAACAAAACCCAAATATCAGAGAAGAAATACAAGGCTATAAGCAATCATGCATATAAGAGATCAAAAGAAGACTCAAATAACTTTCATGGATAAAAACATAGATCTGATCATAAACTCAAAGTTCATTGTATCACAACAAACACACCGCAAAAAGAGTTACATCATATGGATCTCCAAGAGACCATTGTATTGAGAATCAATAGAGAGAGGAAGCCATCTAGCTATTAACTACGGACCCGTAGGTCTACAGCTACTCATGCATCATCAGAGAGGCACCAATGAGGATGATGAACCCCTCCATGACGGTGCCTAGATTGGATCTGGTGGTTCTGGAACTTGCCGTGGCTGCTATTGATTTTTGTTGACTCCCCTAGGGTTTTTGGTATATTGGGGTATTTATAGAACAAAGAGCGGTGTGGGAGGCCACCGAGGTGGGCATAACGCACCTGGGCGCGCCTGGGCCCCCAGGTGCGCCCTGGTGGGTTGTGCCCCCCTCGGGGCACCTCTCTGGTATTTCTTTGGCCCATCTTGTGTCTTCTGGTCCATAAAAAATCCAGAAAAAGTTTCGCTGCGTTTGGACTCCATTTGGTATTGATTTCCTGCAATGTAAAAAACAAGCAGAAAACAACAACTGGCACTTTGCACTATGTCCATAGGTTAGTACCAAAAAATGATATAAAATGATTGTGAAATATCCAAGAATGATAATATAACAGCATGGAACAATCAAAAATTATATATACGTTGGAGACATATCATCAAGACATACCAAGTACCCATCATAAACTCTCATCTCTTGCATTACACTATTCGCCATTTGCCTCTCGTTTTCCTCTCCCCCACTTCTAAAACGATTTTCAAAAAGTTTTGCCTTTTTATTCGCGTTCCTTCCATTCGATATTTTGTTTGCTTATGTTACCATGTGCCTTATTTTTGCTTGCATCTTCGCTTGCTAAAAGTTTTTGGATCCCCGCCCACTTGCTAATCTTTTTAAGAGACCCAATTATGATGAACCAATTTCTAGTGATTTGAGTGCACTAGATTATCTTTATGAGGTTTTGCTTGAAATTCGTGAATCTGAAAATTGTGATGAAGTGTTGAAACAAGAAAATTATAAAGTGATTCACGGTAGTGCCTTGAATGAAAAGCATGATTGCAATGATGTTATTTTAAATTCCGTAATGTCAATTGTGTTAATGATATGCAAAACCCTAAGCTTGGGGATGCTAGTTTTGCTATGTCCACTACTTGTTGCAATGATCATGATTGGGGTGATTCTTCTTATGATCTTGAAAATTTATTTAAGCCCCATGATGAATATGAGATTGATAATACTGTTTGCTATAATATTGGAAGTGGGTTTGGAAAAGTGTCAACTTCAGATCCCACATATTTGGAGAATGTTCAATCTTATGAATTTTTTGATAAAAGTGGGCATGGAGAGGTCATGACTTTAGTTAATGTTAATCACACTATTTTGGAGGAGTGTCAACTTTGCATGCATGTGGATCGTGTTGAGAATATGTTATGTGATTGAAGGAAATATGCCCTAGAGGCAATAATAAAGTTATTATTTATTTCCTTATTTCATGATAAATGTTTATTATTCATGCTAGAATTGTATTAACCGGAAACATAATACATGTGTGAATACATAGACAAACATAGTGTCACTAGTATGCCTCTACTTGACTAGCTCGTTTATCAGAGATGGTTATGTTTCCTAGCCATGGACAAAAGAGTTGTCATTTGATTAACGGGATCACATCATTAGGAGAATAATGTGATTGACTTGACCCATTCCGTTAGCTTAGCACTTGATCGTTTAGTATGTTGCTATTGCTTTCTTCATGACTTGTACATGTTCCTGTAACTATGAGATTATGCAACTCCCGTTTACCGGAGGAACACTTTGGGTACTACCAAACGTCACAACATAACTGGGTGATTATAAAGGAGTACTACAGGTGTCTCCAAAGGTACATGTTGAGTTGGCATATTTCGAGATTAGGTTTTGTCACTCCGATTGTCGGAGAGGTATCTCTAGGCCCTCTCGGTAATGCACATCATTATAAGCCTTGCAAGCAATGTGACCAATGAGTTGGTTACGAGATGATGCATTACAAAATGAGTAAAGAGACTTGCCGCTGACGAGATTGAACTAGGTATTGGATACCGACGATCGAATCTCGGGCAAGTAACATACCGATGACAAAGGGAACAACGTATGTTGTTACGCGGTTTGACCGATAAAGATCTTCGTAGAATATGTAGGAGCCAATATGGGCATCCAGGTCCCGCTATTGTTTATTGACCGAGAATAGTTCTAGGTCATGTCTACATAGTTCTCGAACCCGTAGGGTCCGCACGCTTAAGGTTTCGATGACAGTTATATTATGAGTTTATGAGTTTTGATGTACCGAAGGAGTTCGGTGTCCCGGATGAGATCGGGGACATGACGAGGAGTCTCGAAATAGTCGCGACGTAAAGATCGATATATTGGACGACTATATTCGGAGTTCGGAAAGGTTCCGAATGATTCGGGTATTTTTCGGAGTACCGGAGAGTTACGGGAATTCGCCGGGGAGAAGTATTGGGCCTTATTGGGCCCTGCGGGAAAGAGAGAGGGGCTGCCTAGGGCAGGCCGCGCGCCCCCCCAAGGCCTAGTCCGAATTGGACTAGGGGGAGGGGCCGCACCCCCTCCTTCCTTCCCTTCTCTCTTCCCCTTCCTTGTCTCCTACTCCTAATACATGGAAGGACTCCTAGTTGGACTAGGAAAGGGGGAATCCTACTCCCGGTGGGAGTAGGACTCCCCATGGCGCGCCCCTCCTAGGGCCGGCCTCCTCCTCCCTCCCTCCTTTATATACGGGGGCAGGGGGCACCCCATGGACACACAAGTTGATCTACGGATCGTTCCTTAGCCGTGTGCGGTGCCCCCTTCCACCATATTCCACCTCGGTCATATCGTCGCGAAGCTTAGGCGAAGCCCTGCGCCGGTAGAACATCAAGATCGTCACCACGCCGTCATGCTGACGGAACTCTCCCTCGACACTTGGCTGGATCGGAGTTCGAGGGACGTCATCGAGCTGAACGTGTGCTGAACTCGGAGGCTCCGTACGTTCGGTGCTTGGATCGGTCGATCGTGAAGACGTACGACTACATCAACCGCGTTGTGCTAACGCTTCCGCTTACGGTCTACGAGGGTACGTGGACATACACTCTCCCCTCTCGTTGCTATATCATCACCATGATCTTGCGTGTGCGTAGGAATTTTTTTGAAATTACTACGTTCCCCAACAGTGGCATCCGAGCCTAGGTTTTATGCGTTGATGTTATATGCACGAGTAGAACACAAGTGAGTTGTGGACGATATAAGTCATACTGCCTACCAGCATGTCATACTTTGGTTCAGCGGTATTGTGAGATGAAGCGGCCCGGACTGACATTACGCGTACGCTTACGCGAGACTGGTTTCACCGTTACGAGCACTCGTGCTTAAAGGTGGCTGGCGGGTGTCTGTCTCTCTCACTTTAGTTGAACCGAGTGTGGCTACGCCCGGTCCTTGTGAAGGTTAAAACGGAGTCTATTTGACAAACTATCGTTGTGGTTTTGATGCGTAGGTGAGATTGGTTCTTGCTTAAGCCCGTAGCAGCCACGTAAAACTTGCAACAACAAAGTAGAGGACGTCTAACTTGTTTTTGCAGGGCATGTTGTGATGTGATATGGTCAAGACGTGATGAGATACAAATTGTTGTATGAGATGATCATGTTTTGTTGAAGTTATCGGCGACTGGCAGAAGCTCTATGGTTGTCTCTTTGTTGCATAAGATGCAAGTGCCAAATAATTGCTTTACTTTATCGCTATGCGATAGCAATAGTTGCAAGAGCAATAGTTGGTGAGACGACCATGTGATGACACATTGATATAGATCAAGATGATGAAGATCATGGTGTCGTGCCGGTGACGATAAAGATCATGACAGTACTTTGGAGATGGAGATCAAAGGCGCAAGATGATCATGGCCATATCATGTCACATATTTTGATTGCATATGATGTTTATCTGTTATACATCTTATTCTTGCTTTGATTGACGGTAGCATTTTAAGATGATCTCTCACTAATTATCAAGAAGTGTTCTCCTTGAGTATGCACCGTTGCCAAAGTTCGTCGTGCCCAGACACCACGTGATGATCGGGTGTGATAAGCTCTACGTCCATCTACAACGGGTGCAAGCCAGTTTTGCACACGCGGAATACTCAGGTTAAACTTGACGAGCCTAGCATATGCAGATATGGCCTCGGAGCACGGAGACCCAAGGGTCGAGCGTGAATCATATAGTAGATATGATCAAAATAGTGATGTTCACCATTGAAAACTACTCCATCTCACGTGATGATCGGTTATGGTTTAGTTGATTTGGATCACGTGATCACTTAGATGACTAGAGAGATGTCTGTCTAAGTGGGAGTTCTTAAGTAATATGATTAATTGAACTTAAATTTATCATGAACTTAGTCCTGGTAGTATTTTGCAAATTATGTTGTAGATCAATAGCTCGCGTTGTTGCTTTCATATGTTTATTTTGATATGTTCCTAGAGAAAATTGTGTTGAAAGATGTTAGTAGCAATGATGCGGATTGGATCCGTGATCTGAGGTTTATCCTCATTGCTGCACAGAAGAATTATGTCCTTAATGCACCGCTAGGTGACAAACCTATTGCAGGAGCAGATGCAGACGTTATGAACGTTTGGCTAGCTCAAAAGGATGACTACTTGATAGTTTAATGCACCATACTTAAACGGCTAAGAATCGGGACTTCAAAGACGTTTTGAACGTCATGGACCATATGAGATGTTCCAGGAGTTGAAGTTAATATTTCCATCAAATACCCGAGTTGAGAGATATGAAGTCTCCAACAAGTTCTTAAGCTGAAAGATGGAGGAGAATCGCTCAACTAGTGAGCATGTGCTCAGATTGTCTGGGTACTTCAATCGCTTGAATCAAGTGGGAGTTAATCTTCGAGATAAGATAGTGATTGACATAATTCTCTAGTCACCATCACTAAGTTACTAGAACTTCGTGATGAACTATAGTATGCAAGGGATGACGAAAACGATTCCCGAGCTCTTCGTGATGTTGAAATCGACGAAGGTAGAAATCAAGAAAAGAGCATCAAGTGTTGATGATTGACAAGACCACTAGTTTCAAGAGAAGGGCAAAGGGAAAGAAAGGGAACTTCAAGTGGAAAGACAAGCAAGTTGTCACTCCTGCGAAGAAGCCCAAAGCTGGATCATAGCCTGAAACTGAGTGTTTACACTGCAAAGGAAATGGTTACTGGAAGCGGAAATGCCCTGAATATTTGGTGGATAAGAAGGATGGAAAGTGAACAAGGGTATATTTGATATACAGATTATTGATGTGTGCCTTACTAGTGTTTATAGTAGCCCCTGAGTATTTGATACTTGTTCGGTTGCTAAGATTAGTAACTCGAAACAGGAGTTACAGAATAAACAGAGACTAGTTGAAGGGAAAGTGACAATGAGTGTTGGAAGTAGTTCCAAGATTGATATGATCATCATCGCACACTCCCTATACTTTCGGGATTAGTGTTAAACCTAAATAAATGTTATTTGGCGTTTGCGTTGAGCATGAATATGATTTGATCGTGTTTATTGCAATACGGTTATTCATTTAAAATCAGAGAATAATTGTTGTTCTGTTTACATGAATAAAACCTTCAATGGTCATACACCCAATGAAAATAGTTTGTTGGATCTCGATCATAGTGATACACATATTCATAATATTGAGGCCAAAAGATGCAAAGTTAATAATGATAGTGCAACTTATTTGTGGCACTGCCGTTTGTGTCATATCGGTGTAAAGCGCATGAAGAAACTCCATAAAGATGGATTTTCGGAATCACTTGGTTATGAATAATTTGATGCTTGCGAACCGTGCCTTTTGGGCAAGATGACTAAAACTCTGTTCTTTGGAACAATGGAACGAGCTACCGACTTATTGGAAATAATACATACTGATGTATGTAGACCAATGAGTATGAAGGCTCGTGGCAAGTATCGTTATTTTCTGACCTTCACAAGATGATTTGAGCAGATATGGGTATATCTACTTGATGAAACATAAGTCTGAAATAGTTGAAAGGTTCAAAGAATTTTAGAGTGAAGTAGAAAATCATCGTAACAAGAAAATAAAGTTTCTGCGATCTGATCGTGGAGATGAATATTTGAGTTACGAGTTTGGTCTTCAATTAAAACAATGTGGAATAGTTTCACAAACTCACGCCACCTGGAACACCACAATGTAATGGTGTGTCCGAACGTCGTAATCGTACTTTACTAGATATGGTGCGATCTATGATATCTCTTATCAGTTTACCACTATTGTTTTGGGGTTATGCATTAGAGACAGCCGCATTCACGTTTAATAGGGCACCATCTAAATCCGTTGAGACGACACCGTATGAACTATGGTTTAGCAGTAAACCTAAGCTGTTGTTTCTTAAAGTTTGGGGCTGCGATGCTTATGTGAAAAAGTTTCATCCTGATAAGCTCGAACCCAAATCGGAGAAGTGCTTCTTCATAGAATACCCAAAGGTAACTATTGGGTACACCTTCTATCACAGATCCGAAGGCAAGTTATTCGTTGCTAAGATGGATCCTTTCTAGAGAAGAAGTTTCTCTCGAAAGAAGTGAGTGGGAGGAAAGTAGAGCTTGATAAGGTAATTGTACCTTCTCCCGAATTGGAAAGTAGTTCATCACAGAAATCAGTTCCAGTGATTGCTACACCAATTAGTGAGGAAGCTAATGATGATGATCATGAAACTTCAGATCAAGTTACTACAAAACCTCGTAGGTCTTCCAGAGTAAGATCCGCACCAGAATGGTGTAGTAATCATGTTCTGGAAGTCATGTTACTAGACCATGATGAACCTACGAACTATGAGGAAGCGATGATGAGCCCAGATTCCGCGAAATGGCTTGAGGCCATAAAATCTGAGATATGATCCATGTATGAGAACAAAGTATGGACTTTGATTGACTTGCTCGATGATCAGCAAGCCATGTTAAATGAATGGATCCTCAAGAGGAAGACGGACACTGATAGTAGTGTTACTATCTACTAAGCTCAACTTGTTGCGAAAGTTTTTCAACAAGTTCAAGGTGTTGAATACGATGAGATTTTCTCACTCGTATCGATGCTTAAAGTCTGTCTGAATCATGTTAGCAATTGCCACATTTTATGAAATCTGGCAAATGGATGTCAAAACTGCATTCCTTAATGGATTTATTAAAGAAGAGTTGTATATGATGCAACCAGAAGGTTTTGTCAATCCTAAAGGTGCTAACAAAAATGTGCAAGCTCCAGCAATCCATCTATGGACTGGTGCAAGCATCTCGGAGTTGGAATATATGCTTTGATAAGTTGATCAAGGCATATAGTTTTATATGGACTTACGATGAAGCCTGTATTTACAATAAAGTGAGTGGGAGCACTACAGCCTTTCTGATTAGTATATGTGAGTGACATATTGTCGATCAGAAATGATGTAGAATTTTTCTGCAAAGCATAAAGGAGTATTTGAAAGGAGTTTTTCGAAGAAAGACCTCAGTAAAGCTACTTACATATTGAGCATCAAGATCTATTGAGATAGATCAAGACGCTTGATAAGATTTTCAATGAGTACATACTTTGGCAAGATTTTGAAATAGTTCAAAATGGAACAGTCAAAGAAAGAGTTCTTGCTTGTGTTGCAAAGGTATGAAATTGAGTAAGACTCAAATCCCGACCACAGCAGAAAATAGAAAGAGAATGAAAAGTCATTCCCTATGCCTCAGTCATAGGTTCTATAAAGTATGCTATGCTATGTACCAGACCTATTGTATACCTTGCTCTGAATTTGGCAAGTGAGTACAATAGTGATCTAGGAGTAGATCACTGGACATTGGTCAAGAATATCCTTAGTAAGGACTAAGGAGATGTTTCTCGATTATGGAGGTGACAAAAGAGTTTGTTGTAAAAGTTACATCAGTGCAAACTTTTACACTGATCCAGATGACTCTAAGTCTCAACCTGGATACATATTGAAAGTGGGAGCAATTAGCTAGAGTAGCTCCGTGCAGAGCATTGTGGACATAAAATATTTGCAAAATACATACGGCTCTGAATGTGACAGACCCGTTGACTAAGCTTCTCTCACGAGCAAAACATGATCACACCTTAGTACTCTTTGGGTGTTAATCACATAGCGATGTGAACTAGATTATTGACTCTAGTAAACCCTTTGGATGTTGATCACATGATGATGTGAACTATGGGTGTTAATCATATACAGATATGAATATTGGTGTTAAATCACATGGCGATGTGAACTAGATTATTGACTCTAGTGCAAGTGGGAGACTGAAGGAAATATGCCCTAGAGGCAATAATAAAGTTATTATTTATTTCCTTATTTCATGATAAATGTTTATTATTCATGCTAGAATTGTATTAACCGGAAACATAATACATGTGTGAATACATAGACAAACATAGTGTCACTAGTATGCCTCTACTTGACTAGCTCGTTAAGCAAAGATGGTTAAGTTTCCTAACCATAGACATCAGTTGTCATTTGATTAACGGGATCACATCATTAGGAGAATGATGTGATTGACTTAACCCATTCCGTTAGCTTAGCACTTGATCGTTTAGTATGTTGCTATTGCTTTCTTCATGACTTATAACACGTTCCTATAACTATGAGATTATGCAACTCCCGTTTACCGGACTAACACTTTGTGTGCTACCAAACGTCACAACGTAAATGGGTGATTATAAAGCTGCTCTACAGGTGTCTCCGAAGGTACTTGTTGGGTTGGCGTATTTTGAGATAAGGATTTGTCACTCCGATTGTCGGAGAGGTATCTCTGGGCCCACTCGGTAATGCACATCACTATAAGCCTTGCAAGCATTGTAACTAATGAGTTAGTTGCAGGATTATGTATTACGGAACAAGTAAAGAGACTTGCGAGTAACGATATTGAACTAGGTATTGAGATACTGACGATCGAATATCGGGCAAATAACATACCGATGACAAAGGGAACAACGTATGTTTTATGCGGTTTGACCGATAAAGATCTTCGTAGAATATGTGGGAGCCAATATGAGCATCCAGGTTCCGCTATTAGTTATTGACCGGAGACGTGTCTCGGTCATGTCTACATTGTTCTTGAACCCGTAGGGTCCGCACGCTTAAAGTTCGATGATGGTTATATTATGAGTTTATGTGTTTTGATGTACCAAAGGTAGTTCGGAGTCCCAGATGAGACCGGGGACATGACGAGGAGTCTCGAAATGGTTGAGACGTAAAGATCGATATATTGGATGACTATATTCGGACATCGGAAAGGTTCCGAGTGATTCGGGTATTTTTGGAGTACGGGAGAGTTACGGGAATTCGCCGGGGAGTTTATGGTTCTTATTGGGCTTTAGGGGAAAGAGAGAGGAGAGGTTGGGAGCCCCCCCCTCCAAGGCCTAGTCCAAATTGGACTAGGGGGAGGGGTTGCGCCCCCTCCTTCCTTCTCTTCTCTCTACCCTTTCCTTGACTCCTACTCCTACTACTTGGAAGGGGGGAATCCTACTCCTGGTGGGAGTAGGACTCCTCCTAGGGTGCGCCATAGAGAGGGACGGCCCTCCCCCTCCTCCACTCCTTTATATACGGGGAGGGGGGCAACCCTTGGAGACACAAAAATTGATCATGGATCTCTTAGCCGTGTGCGGTGCCCCCCTCCACCATAGTCCTCCTCGATAATATCGTAGTGGTGCCTAGGCGAAGCCCTGCGACGGTAGAACATCATCATCGTCACTACGCCGTCGTGCTGAGTTAACTCTCCCTCGATACTCGGCTGGATCAAACTTCGAGGGACGTCATCGAGCTGAACGTGTGCAAGAACTCGGAGGTGCCGTGCTTTCGGTGCTTGATCGGTCGGGCCGTGAAGACGTACGACTACATCAACCGCATTGTGCTAACGCTTCCACTTATGGTCTATGAGGGTACGTAGACAACACTCTCCCCCGTCGTTGCTATGCATCACCATGATCTTGCGTGTGCGTAGGAAATTTTTGAAATTACTACGTTCCCCAACACTAGCTACGTCGAGTTCGTGTGTGCTGGGAAGGAAATGAACGCGGCAGTTTACCCGGGTTCAGGCCACCTTGCGGTGTAAAACCCTACTCCTGCTTTTTTGTGGACTGGCCTTGGGATGAGGTTTGGGGATGAACTAGTATAGTGGTTAAGCGACCTCATGAGGGCTCGAGAGGTGAGGGCGGAATGGATCTGGTCCGGCCCCTCTCTATGGTGGCAGCTAGCCTATATTTATAGTAGCCTTGGTCATGTTCCCTCAAAACTTAGGCGGGAAGGGATCCCACAACGGCTAATTCAAAAGGGGACAAGAAGTAAATCTAATCTTGACGAAAGGTGGTCTTCGCCTGCAAAGCTTCTGGCCGCAACGCAACGGTGAGCTCGGCGATAAAATCTATCCTGCCGAGCTCGTGGTCTTGGTCTTGTTGCACCGGAATGGAAACCTTTGGGAGATTCCTCGGGAACACGCGTCTATCCTTGCCTCCTTAGCACCAAAGAGGAAACTGCCTCGTTTGCGCCCGCTGGCGCCCACCTGGCCATGGCCGTCATGGCTAACATCATCGCAGCCTCGTGAGGCTGGGTACCTGCACAGAATTCTCCGCTCCTCAGGAGGCACCCTGGAGAGGCCGCCCCTCTGTAAGCCTCGATGTCATTCTCCTCGTGATGCTAGGGGCCCTTGCGAGGGTCTTGTCTTGGGGGGTCATGCAACCAAGCCGTCGACGGGCCCACGCGCTGGGCTGCAGGCATGCAAGTCAGGGTACCCCCAAACCCAGAACGTCGGCACCTTTGAGGTTTCACTATTATCGGATTGAATAATTTTATGGATTTGGGAACACTTGATGTATGTCTTGCATGGGATACCTGTGGTGACAATGGGGTGTTCTATTGATTCACTTCATGTTTGTATTGACACTCAACTTGCGGATTCCCGAGGTGACATTGGGGTAATCAATGCATAGGGGTTGATGCACGTTTTCATCCTTGTTTTCTCCGGTAGAAATCTTGGGGCACTTATAAGATTGAATATTATGAAGCTGAAGTTGTTTGATTGAAAGTGCAACTATCCCTAGGTGGTTTTGGTAATTCCTAACAACATATATCTCATTGAGCTAATGCTACTTCAAGATAAATATTTCAGGAAAGCTCAATGATTGGCATGGCATGGATGAGAAAAGTGGATCCCTCAAAATGCTAAGGACAAAAGGATTGGCTCAAGCTGTAGCGACCAGACCTCAAACAGTCTGATCTCTGTGCTTTAGTGTCATCCCTGGATCAGTAATCTGACATGCACAGTACTTGAAGGATTTATAATAGAGTAGCAATCACACACTTATTACATCCAATGTCTCAAAAGAGAACTTATTACAATAAATATGGCTTAAGGCCATCTAATAACGATAACAGCGGAAGGCTTGGAAGAAAAGTGAGTCCACCAACTCCAACGGCATCACTGAGTATAGAACCACGACCTAAGGCACCTTACTTGTCATCTGAAAAGTCTGCAACATGAACTTGCAGCCCGAAACGGGTCAGCACATGGAATATGCTGGCAATGTAACACATAGAGAGTAATGAAAGAAAGGCTATACTACATGCATGTATGGCTTGGTGGAAAAGCTCTATGGTTACAGTTTTCGTAAAGCCATTTTTTCCCTACTTCAAAGGAATAAATTTTATTTAACTATCATGGTGGTTGTTAAACATTGAGAGCGTAGACACCCTCTCAATCCCAATTAAGCATCATCATTAAAAACCCAACAATATTATTTAAAGTAACATGATGAGATTCACATGATAATCCAGGTACTAGATACTCAAGATGCCCATAACCGGGGACACGGCTAACCATGATTAGTTTATACACTCTGCAGAGGTTTGCGCACTTTTCCCGACAAGACTAGATCTCCTTCGTTGGGATTCTCGCACTATATGATGTTTGAGAAATGGATGACCGAGACATAGTCTTTCAGAAGCGCTAGCACCTTATGATCGGGTAGACAGTACCAACCTACATCCCCTACATCTGCTAGTCTACCACTATAAGAGTTCGCACGACTTAGTCAACTATGCTTGAGCCCATAGTAGCTTGTGGGTGCACATGGAAGTTTCTAGCATGAATAATCTCATGATCCCTTTGAGCCTGGGTGGCGGTCCATAAAGAAAACATGCAATCGCTAGAATACCCAGGTGCCTCAATCCACCCAGATGTGTATTAAAGTTGCCACCTTAAATAAACCATGAAATTAACAATCTTACATCTGTCATCGATACACTCACCCAATCCACATCTACTAGCATAGCATGGCATAATAAGCAAACGTAGAGTAACTCCCAAGGGTTTGATAATAAAACAGGTAATAGGTACTACCTCATCTACTTCACAAAACCCACATATTAAATCAGATCCTAATCATGCCATTGTTTGAGGATTGATCTAATGCAATAAAACTGGGTAGTAAAGAGGTATGATCAAAGTGTTACTTGCCTTGCTGATGATCCGCGAAACCTAGAGATTCGAAGTAGCAAGCGGCGCACTCCGGGTACTCTATCGCAAACAAACAAGCATACAATAAGTACTCATCTAATGCATAGGTAAGACTCAAATAAGGGATCTAACCAGAAAGTTCAACTTAAGAACTCCGGACTGCAAAAAGAATCAAATCAAACGAAGCAACGAAAGTCAAACGGCGAAAGAAACAAGCTTCGTTTACTAATCTGGACCTAAGTCAAATTTTACAGTAGCGAAAACTTGTTTAAGTTGGTTAAACAGAAAGAGGGTTTCGAGACGAAATTGTAGGCGCTTGAATCGCCTGATTCCGCTAAACGAGCGAAAAGCTATACTAGAACGAAAATCGGATCGGAAATCATGATCAGAAATAATCATGGAAAATCCGATATAAAGAAAAACGGACGAACGGGCTAACGAACGAACGTTCGCTGTCTGCGGAAAAAAAACAAAAATCGTTAGTTAAAACGAACGAACGAACGGGCGTTTGCTAAATAACTAAACCGGGAAAAAGAAATAAAACCGATCTAATAAAAAAACAATCGCGGTTTTATAAAAAAACGGGCGGTTAACCGGCAAAAACCGGCGGCGGCGGCTACCTCGGGTCGGGGTCCGGCGAGGTCGGCGACGAGCTCCGGTGGGGCCGGCGGCAGCGGCGGCGAGGGGATCCGGCAGCAGAGTGGCCGTGCGGCGAGCAGCGGCGGCGGCGGACGTCGGCGGCGGCAGGATCTGGCGGCGTCGGGGCGGCGCGGCGCGGGTTGCGGCGGCGATCTCCGGCGGCGGCGGCGGAACGCGGTGGCGGCGGCGGGGAGCGGGCGGCGCTAGGGTTTTGGGGCGGGGCTCGGGCCTCCGGCTCTTAAAGGGCCGGCCGGGTCGGAGTCCCGGACGGACACGGCCCGATTAGGTCGGTTTTGTTTTTTAAAAAAACATTACACGTAGAAAAACAATTAAAAGAAATACTAAACGGACTCCAAAAATCCCGAAATAAATTTTCCCCGACTTCTAAAATCAAGCCGGTTTAGATGAACATTTATTTGGGGCCTAAATGCAATTTTGAAAAACACGCATTTTTCCTAAATTCAAATAAAATAGCAATAAACTCCAAAATAAAATCTTATTTGATTTTTTATTAAATCCTCAAGATTTCTTTATTTTGGGAAATTCATTTTATTCCCTCTCCAATATTTTTTATAGAAATAATTGAAGATAAAATAAATCAAATCAAATGATCCTATTTTCAAAATTTGAGAAAACTCAAATATTAAAATAACGAAATCCCCAACTCTTTCCGTGGGTCCTTGAGTTGCGTAGAATTTCTAGGATCGATCCAAAATGCAATAAATATGATATGCAATAATGAGCTATCGTATAACATTCCAAATTGAAAATTTGGGATGTTACAAACCTACCCCCCTTAAGATGAATCTCGCCCTCGAGATTCAGGTTGGCTAGAAAATAGGTGAGGGTGGTCCTTCAGCAGATCTTCCTCTCGCTCCCAGGTGGCTTCATCCTCTGTGTGGTGGCTCCACTGAACTTTGCAAAACTTGATAACCTTGCCGCGGGTGACTCGGCTGGCATACTCAAGAATCTTAACTTGTTTCTGCTCATAGGTCAAATCACTGTCCAACTGAATCGCTTCCAGCGGCACTATATCTCTCAGTGGTATATCGACCATCTCTGCGTGGCACTTCTTCATCTGGGAAATGTGGAACACGTTGTGAACTCCTGACAATCCCTCAGGCAATTCCAACTTGTAAGAAACTTCTCCCATACGCTCCAAAACTTTGTATGGTCCCACAAAATGTGGTGCTAACTTTCCCTTAACTCCAAAGCGCTTAACTCCTCGAAGTGGAGATACACGAAATAGACTCTATCTCCGACTTCGTAAACAGTCTCCTTGCGTTTAGAATCTTCATTGCTTTTCTGCCTGGACTGGGCTACCTTGAGCCTATCGCGAATCAACTTCACTTTCTGTTCAGACTCCTTAATGAAATCTGGTCCAAACAACTGGCGGTCTCCAACTTCATCCCACGATAAAGGGGTCCTGCACCTCCTTCCGTATAAGGCTTCAAAAGGGGCCATCTTCAAACTGGATTGATAATTGTTGTTGTAGGAGAACTCTGCATATGGCAAATTGTCGTCCCTACTAGATCCATAATCTAGCGCACAAGCTCTCAGCATATCCACCAAAATCTGATTGACTCTCTCGGTCTGTCCATCTGTCTGCGGATGAAAGGCTGTACTGAACTCTAGCCTGGTACCCAAGATTTCGTGCAACTGATTCCAGAACTTTGAGGTAAACTGAGTTCCTCTATCTGATATAATGCTCCTCGGAACTCCATGCAGACATATGATCCTGGTCATGTATATCTTTGCCAACTTAGCACGGGTGTAAGTGGTCTTCACTGGGATGAAATGAGCAACCTTCGTCAAACAATCAACTTCAACCCAAATCGAGTCATAGCCTGAACGAGTCCTGGGCAATCCCGTGATAAAATCCATGCCTAACTTATCCCACTTTCATTCGGGTATTGGCAATGGATGTAACAATCATGTTGGCTTATGATGATCTGCCTTTACTCTCTGACATACATCACAAACTGCTACAAACTCCGCAATATCTTTCTTCATTTCGGTCCACCAGAAAGTGTCCTTCAAATCCAAATACATCTTGGTATTTCCTGGGTGAATCGAATATGGTGAATCATGGGCCTCTTGCAGAATCAACTTCCTGATCTCTCGGTCATTAGGCACATAAACCCGATCTTTAAACCATAGGGTATCGTGCTCATCCTCACGAAATCCTTTAGCTTTTCCTTTGCTCATCTTCTCCTTTATAGAGGCAATCTCCTTATCAGTCTTTTGAGCTTCTCCGATCTTACCCATAAAAGTAGACTGAATCTCCAATGCTGCTACATAGCCTCTCGGAACTATTTCCAAACATAGCTCACGAAGATCCTCGGCTAACTCTTTCGGTAAATCTCCTGTCATTAGTGTGTTTACATGGCTCTTATGGCTCAATGTGTCGGCTACTACGTTAGCCTTTCCAAGGTGGTAATGCAATCTCATATCATAATCCTTGATGAGCTCCAACCATCTCCTTTGCCTGAGATTCAACTCCTTCTACGTGAAGATGTACTTCAAACTCTTGTGATCCGCGTACACCTCACAATGGTTTCCGATGATAAAATGTCTCCAAGCCTTCAACGCATGCACTACGGCTGCTAACTCCAAATCATGGGTGTCATAATTCAACTCATGAGGTTTCAGTTGTCGTGAAGCATACGAAACAACTCTTCCCTCCTGCATAAGCACTGCTCCAAGTCCTCGACGTGAAGCGTCGCAAAACACCTCATAATCCTTGCTCTGATCTGGCAGAATCAACACTGGCGAGGTAACCAAACATTTCTTCAACTCCTGGAAACTGGCCTCACATTCCTCAGTCCATTTGAACTTGGTATCCTTCTTCAACACCTCTGTCATGGGCTTCGCAATCTTTGAGAAATTCTCAATGAATCTCCGGTAGTATCCTTCCAGTCCAAGAAAACTCCGGATCTCTCCAACTGTCGTTGGTGCTACGCAATTTGTTACGGTGACAACTTTGGTGGGGTCTTCTGCTATCCCTTCTCCGGATATAACATGTCCGAGGAATCCAACTTCCTTCAACCAAAATTCACACTTGCTGAACTTGGCATATAACTGATGTTCTCGGAGCTTCTTAAGTACCAAACGCAAATGCTCCTTATGCTCCTCTTCATTCTTCAAGTAGACAAAAATATCATCAATGAACACCACGACGAACTTATCCAGAAACTCCATAAACACCTTGTTCATCATGTTCATGAAATAGGCAGGTGCGTTAGTCAGACCAAATGACATAACGGTATACTCGTATAGCCCATACCTGGTAGTAAAAGCCGTCTTAGGTATATCCTGCTCTCGAATCTTCAATTGATGGTATCCTGATCGCAAATCTATCTTGAAAAATATCTTAGCTCCTTGCAATCGGTCAAACAAATCATTGATCATCGATAGTGGGTACTTGTTCTTGATTGTTACTGCATTCAATCCTCGATAATCAACAACCATCCTCAATGATCCGTCCTTCTTCTCCACTAGAAGTACTAGTGATCCCCAAGGCGAAGAACTTGAGGGAATATAGCCTTTATCCAGCAACTCCTTAATCTGCTTCTTAATCTCCTCCAAATGTTTTGCAGGCATCCGGTATGGTCTCTTAGATATCGGCCCTATGCCTGGCAAAAGCTCAATCAAAAACTCAATGTCTCTTTCCGGTGGCATGCCTGGCAACTCTTCTGGAAATACTTCAGGAAAATCCTTCACCACTGGTACTTCCTCCTGTACAACTCCTGATAAGGAATTTACTTGAGTCCTCTTCGGCACATGCCGGGATACATACTTGATCCTTCTTCCTTCTGGTGTTGTAAGCAAAATCGCCTTACTAGCGCATTCAATGTTCCCACCATACTTTGATAACCAATCCATGCCTAATATCACATCCAATCCTTGCGATTCCAATACTATTAGGTCCGACGGAAACAGTAGTTA
Source organism: Triticum timopheevii (assembly GCA_963921465.1). Classification (NCBI taxonomy): domain Eukaryota; kingdom Viridiplantae; phylum Streptophyta; class Magnoliopsida; order Poales; family Poaceae; genus Triticum; species Triticum timopheevii. The sequence goes on from OY997270.1 coordinate 377,127,171, forward strand.
CCAATCCTTAATGGTAACTGATCACACTATAGACTAGCCATATATTCTGCTCCAGGCGAGGTTACTAACATGGGTGACCTAAGGGCTTGGGTTGGCAGTTTATACTTATCCACAAATCCCCTTGATATGTATGAATGCAATGCACCAGTATCAAAAAGAACGATTGCAGTAAATGACTTAACCAAAAACTTACCTATTACTGCATCTGGCTGGGCTTCAACCTCCTCCACGCTAATGTGGTTCACCTGTCCTCTGTGAAAGGGTTCGGCTTCTTCCCAGAGCTTCCATTGCCATTTCCATTTTGGGCTTCAGGACATTCATTGGCATAATATCCAGTCTTCTGACACTTATAGCAAGTGACTTGGCTCAAGTCTCTCTTGCCTAGTGTTGAGGGATTGGTACAGTTCTGGCCATTACTTCCTCCATTCCCGTTACCATTCTTGGAACCATTATGGTTGTGTGGGCTACCACCTCCATGGGTATGTTGGAACTGTCCTCCCGATTTCGGGGTAAAACGTGGCTTCTGCTAAGCTCCAGAATTGTACTTCCCTTGTCCATACTTCCTCTTGCGGTTTTCGATCTGCTGCTGCTTCCCTTCAATCATGAGAGCTCTATCTACCAACTCCTGGTAGTTATTGAAAAGTGCTACCATCAACTGCATGCTCAGCTCATCATTCAGTCCTTCCAGAAACTTCTCCTGCTTAGCTGCATCCGTAGCAACGTCATCTGTGGCATAACGTGCTAGCTTACTAAAGTCATCCACATATTGGCCAACTGTACGTCCTCCCTGGCGTAAGTTGCAAAACTCACGCCTCTTCATGGCCATTGCTCCTGCTGAAACATGGGCAGTACGGAAAGCCTACTGGAACTAATCCCATGTGACAGTGTCGATAGGGTAAGTGGCTGTGAAATTCTCCCACCATGATGCCGCGGGTCCTTCAAGCTGGCGTGCGGCAAAACGCACCCTTTCCGCATCTGTGCATCCTGTAGTGGTCAACTCCCTTGCTGTCTTGCGGAGCCAATCATATGCAACAATCGGCTCGGTGCTACGGGAGAACACCGGCGGATTCAGCCTAAGAAAATGGGTTAAGTGATCGACAGGTGGTGGCGGTGGTGGGTTGTTGTTGTTATTGTTGTTGTTCCCCTGATTCTGGTTCTGGACTAGCAATTGCATCAACGCATTCTGCTGCTAGATCAACTGAATGAGCTCCGGTGGGAAAGCAAATCCATTGTCACGTCTCGGAGGCATCTGAGGTTTAGAAAAGATGAGAAAATAGAATAGAATGAGGTCTAGAGAGAAAAACACTACCCATATGCACATGAGACAAAAGCAAACAATATCACTTCAATCAATTCAAACAAGGGCATACAACAGTCTAACTATCGTTACAAAATGCTCGGACTATACTAGATACATGGGGGAATACTACTACTGTTATAGTGGTCGACTAGAAAAACTGCTCCGTGAAGACTCCATGATATCTGCTCCAGCTTCATCAACATAGTCATCATCACTATCATCTGGGTCTAATTCGGTGTCGTCAATGATGATGAAGTTCTCTGGACAAGTGCAATCATCTTCTCCTCCAGTTGCGGGAAATCCCATAAACACTCTTAGCTTCTTCTTCAGATCATCATTCTTCTCTACTAGTGTTGCTATTTCCTCCTCGTATCCATCGCGTGTAGACTTGAGTTCTTCCTCCAGTTCCGTGATTTTGGTCATGGCCTTCTTCAGATCCATCATGCCTGCGCACATTTAGTTCTCCTGGCGTCGAATGTGCTTGTTTAACTCCTGGATAAAAGCTGCAATTGATCTATCCTTCTTGGTGCTGATCATCTCCCATTGCTAATCTTGGCGCCCACAAATCTCGTAGATACTATCCTTGAGATCTTTGAGGTAAACTTCTCCAAATACGTCCCATTGTGATGTGGGCTGCCATGCTCTTTCCTAGGTTCCAGGTTGGTGCATCGAAGGAAAACTCTATGGGCTCAGTGACGGGCATGAATGTCCTTCCTGGTACTTGAACTTGAATCATCCAGCGCTCCTCTTCAGGTAAAGTGGCGTTGTATGTCTCGGTGAAACTTGGTACCCCGATGTTCAGGTATCTAGTGACTTCCTTCAAGTGACGTCCAACAGGTGTAACTTCATCAAGTTGCGTGAACTTGTTCCTTGCATCCGCCATCCTAAATGAGTAGAAAAGATGAGGAGTCAGAAATGAGAAGAGTGAGTAGTGATCTAGGGCTTTAGCTTAGTGGTCGTGTTCTATAGTCAGCGTGTGCTCTGATACCATCTAGTAGCGACCAGACCTCAAATAGTCTGATCTATGTGCTTTAGTGTCATCCCTGGATCAGTAATGCTGACATGCACAGTACTTGAAGGATTTATAACAGAGTAGCAATCACACACTTATTACATCAAATGTCTCAAAAGAGAACTCATTACAATAAATATGGCTTAAGGCCATCTAATAACGATAATAGCTGAAGGCTTGGAAGATAAGTGAGTCCATCACCTCCAACGGCATCACTGAGTATAGAACCACGACCTAAGGCACCTTACTCATCATTTGAAAAGTCTGCAACATGAACATTGCAGCCCAAAACGGGTCAACACATGGAATATGCTGGCAATGTAACACATAGAGAGTAATGAAAGAAAAGCTATACTACATGCATGTATGGCTTGGTGGAAAAGCTCTATGGTTATAGTTTTCCGTAAAGCCAATTGTTCCCTACTTCAAAGGAATAAATTTTATTTAACTATCATGGTGGTTGTTAAACATTGAGAGCGTAGACACCCTCTCAATCCCAATTAAGCATCATCATTAAAAACCCAACAATATTATTTAAAGTAACATGATGAGATTCACATGATAATCCAGGTACTAGATACTCAAGATGTCCATAACCAGGGACACGGCTAACCATGGTTAGTTTATACACTCTGCAGAGGTTTGCGCACTTTTCCCCACAAGACTCGATCTCCTCTATTGGGATTCTCGCACTACATGATGTTTGAGAAACGGATGACCGAGACATAGTCTTTCAGAAGTGCTAGCACCTTACGATCAGGCAGACAGTACCAACCTACATCCCCAACATCTGCTAGTCTACCACTGTAAGAGTTCGCACGACTTAGTCAACTATGCTAGAGCCCATAGTAGCTTGTGGCTGCACACGGGAGTTTCTAGCATGAATAATCTCATGATCCCTTTGAGCCTGGGTGGCGCTCCATAAAGAAAACATGCAATCGCTGGAATATCCAGGTGCCTCAATCCACCCAGATGTGTATTAAAGTTGCCACCTTAAATAAACCATTAAATTAACAATCTCACATCTGTCATGGATACACTCACCCAATCCACGTCAACTAGCATAACATGGCATAATAAGCAAACGTAGAGTAACTCCCAAGGGTTTGATAATAAAACAGGTAATAGGTACTACCTCATCTACTTCCCAAAACCCACATACTAAATCAGATCCTAATCATGCAATTGTTTGAGGATTGATCTAATGCAATAAAACTGGGTAGTAAAGAGGTATGATCAAAGTGTTACTTGCCTTGCTGATGGTCCGCGAAACATAGAGATTCGAAGTAGCAAGAAGCGCACTCCGGGTACTCTATGGCAAACAAACAAGCATACAATAAGTACTCACCTAATGCACAGGTAAAACTCAAATAAGAGATCTAACCAGGAAGTTCAACTCAAGAACTCCGGTTTGCAAAAAGAATCAAATCAAACGAAGCAACGAAAGTCAAAAGGCGAAAGAAACAAGATTCATTTACTAATCTGGACCTAAGTCAAATTTTACAGTAGCAAAAACTTGTTTGAGTTGGTTAAACGGAAAGAGGGTTTCGAGACGAAACTCTAGGCCCTTGAATCACCTGATTCCGATAAATGAGCGAAAAGTTATCCTAGAACGAAAATCGGATCAGAAATCACGATCAGAAATAATCGTGGAAAATCCGATAAAAAGAAAAATGGACGAACAGGCTAACGAACAAACGTTCGCTGTCTGCGAAAAAAACAAAATTCGTTCATTAAAATGAACGAACGAACGGGCGTTCGCTAAATAACTAAACTGGGAAAAAGAAATAAAACCGAAGTAATAAAAAAAACGCGGTTTTATAAAAAACCGGGCGGAACCGGCGAAAACCGACGGCGGCGGCGGCTATCTCGGATCAGGGTCCGGCGAGGTCGGCGACGAGCTTCGGCGGGGCTGGCGGCGACGGCGGCGAGGGAATCCGGCGGCGGGGCGGTCGGGCGGCGGGTGGCTGCGGCGGCGGACGATGGCTGCGGCGGGATCCGGAGGCGTCGGGGCGGCGCAGCGTGGGCGGCGGCGGCGATCTTCGGTGGCGGCGGCGGCGGAACGCGACGGCGGCGGCGGGGAGCGGGCGGCGCTAGGGTTTTGGGGGCGGGGCTGGCGGCTCGGGCCTCCGGCTCTTAAAGGGCCGGCTGGGTCGGAGTCCCGGACGGACACGGCCCGGTTAGGTCGGTTTCGTTTTTTTAAAACATTACATGTAGAAAAACAATTAAAAGAAATACTAAACGGACTTAAAAAATCCCGAAATAAATTTTCCCCGACTTCTAAAATCAAGCCGGTTTAGATGAACATTTATTTGGGGCCTAAATGCAATTTTGAAAAATGTGCATTTTTCGTAAATTCAAATAAAATAGCAATAAACTCCAAAATAAAATCTTATTTGATTTTTATTAAATCGTCAAGATTTCTTTATTTTGGGAAAGTCATTTTATTCCCTCTCTATATTTTTTATAGAAATAATTGAAGATAAAATAAATAAAATCAAATGATCCTATTTTCAAAATTTGAGAAAACTCAAATATGAAAATAACGAAATCCCCAACTCTCTCTGTGGGTCCTTGAGTTGCGTAAAATTTCTAGGATCGAGCCAAAATGAAATAAATATGATATGCAATAATTATCTATTGTATAACATTCCAAATTGAAAATTTGGGATATTACACAAGCTCAAAGCATAAGACTCTACATTTTCTATTTTAGTGATCCAAGATCACATTGAGTCTATAGGAAAAGCCAATACTATCAAGGAGGGATGAGGTGTTGCTTAATGAGGCTCTTGCTCAAAATGTTTTGTGATATGCTCCAAGAACCCTCAACTACTTTCTCACATCCACATATGACCTAAATCAAAAGTCAAACTCGGCCCCACCGATTCTTCCTATCCGGCGCCACCGAGTTCAGATGTCATAGCCACTGCCACAAACCCTGGGCAAATCGGTCTCATGGATAGGGATCTCGGTCTCACCGAGATGGGGTTGTGATATCTCTGTTTCCCTTCGTAGCGTTTCGGTCAAACCGAGATGAGATAATCAGTCCCACCGAGATTACAATGCAAACTCTCTGTTTCCTTTTCGTAACGTTTCGGTCCAACCGAGATGAGCGAATCGGTCCCACCGAGTTTGCCTGACCAACCCTCTGTGTGTCCATTACCAAAATCGGTCTCACTGAGTTTGAGTAATCGGTCTCACCGAGATTATGTTATGCCCTAACCCTAATCATATCGGTCCTACCGAGTTGCATGTCGGTCCCACCGAAAACCCTAACAGTCACATGATTTCCTACATCGGTCCGACCGAGTTTCTTAATTCGGTCCCACCGAGATTGGTAAGTTGTGTGTAACGGTTAGATTTTGTGTGGAGGCTATATATATCCCTCCACCCACTCTTCATTCGTAGAGAGAGCCATCAGAACATGCCTACACTTCCATACATTTTCTAAGAGAGAACCACCTACACTTGTGTTGAGACCAAGATATTCCATTCCTACCATATGAATCTTGATCTCTAGCCTTCCCCAAGTTGCTTTCCACTCAAATCTTCTTTCCACCAAATCCAAATCCTGTGAGAGAGAGTTGAGTGTTGGGGAGACTATCATTTGAAGCACAAGAGCAAGGAGTTCATCATCAACACACCATTTGTTACTACTTGGAGAGTGGTTTCTCCTAGATTGGCTAGGTGTCACTTGGGAGCCTCCGACAAGATTGTGGAGTTGAACCAAGGGGTTTGTAAGGGCAAGGAGATCGCCTACTTTGTGAAGATCTACCCCTAGTGAGGCAAGTCCTTCGTGGGCGACGGCCATGGTGGGATAGACAAGGTTGCTTCTTCGTGGACCCTTCGTGGGTGGAGCCCTCCGTGGACTCACGCAGCCGTTACCCTTCGTGGGTTGAAGTCTCCATCAACGTGGATGTACGATAGCACCACCTATCGGAACCATGACAAAAACATCCGTGTCTCCTATTGCGTTTGCACTCTCCAAACCCTTCCCTTTACATTCTTGCAAGTTGCATGCTTTACTTTGCACTGCTCATATACTCTTTGCATGCTTGCTTGAATTGTGTTAAGATTGCTTGAACTGTGCTAAGTTGCTAAAATTTGTCAAGAACTAAAATTGGGAAAAGGATAGATTTTTATTTGGTCAAGTAGTCTAATCACCCCCCCCCCTCTAGACATACTTTCGATCCTACATTGATGCATATAGTATAATTGACCCATGGATACTTGTGGTGACATTGGAGTATCTAGGTGACACAAGGGTTGATTGATGTGTATCATATGGTGTTACGTTACTATGGACTCTAGGGCTATTTGTGACACTTATAGGAATAGCTTGATGGATTGATCGGAAAGAATAACTTTGAGTTGGTTTCGTACCCTACAAGCAATTTCATCTTATGTTCTCCCTGATAGGAACTTTGAAGTGACTCTGTTGCACTTTGGGGTATTGCCATATGATTTAATTATGTTATCATTGTTGAGAGACTTTACACTAGTGAAAGTATGAACCCTAGGCCTTGTTTTCAAGCATTGCAATACTATTTTTGCTCCCGTTCATTACTAGTTACCTTGCTATTTTTATTTATTCAGATTATAAAAATATATTTCTACCATCCATATTACACTTGTATCACCATCTCTTCGCCGAACTAGTCCACCTTTACAATTTACTATTGTATTGGGTGTGTTGGGGACACAAGAGACTCTTTGGTATTCGGTTGCAGGGTTTTTTGAGAGAGACCATCTTCATCCTACGCTCCCACGGATTCATAAACCTTAGGTCATCCACTTGAGGGAAATTTTCTACTCTCCTACAAAACTCTATGCTTGGAGGCCCAACACGAGTCTACAAGAAGAAGGTTGCATTGTAGACATCATCATCGAGCGGGCCGTGGACAAGGTGAACAATGCGACCCAGACGAATGGCGCGGCGTGCGTCCGGTGCAAGTATGGCGCAAACTGCCTCTACACACTCCTGGAGAGGAATGGGGCTATTGACGGGCCATGTACCGACGCCATGTCGACAGCTGGCAAGCATCAACGGATCTGCTCTTGCTGTGTGGCATGTCGCCCCTCTCGCTCTGTGGCGCTCCAATGGTCTCTCTATGCGGTGAGCCGCAGCCTATCGGCGCGAATGCGCCTAGCTTGTTCTACGGTGCACCATAGTTCCTGTTGTGCTGCGAGCTGTAGCCTATCGAAGCTGACATGCCTATCTCAATCCGCGGCGCCAAAGTGTCTTGTGCCAAGGGTCTTCTCAACGCTGGCGATGACGCACAGCACGGCGTTGTCCATCGCGTTGCCAGGGACACCCTTGTCCTCCATGGGCCATGGTGCCTTCTTGATTTTCGTGTTGAGGCGCAGAGGTGGCGCTTCGGTGGGTTGGCATGCTTGGAAAAGGTGGATGGGCTATAGGCTGCGCTTGTTGCCATGGTGTGCTGTGCGCCACCTAGGTTTATTTGCAATATCGTTGGGTGACGGCGGGAAACCGATGAGGAAATGGCAGGAAACTGTGGTGTGTTCATAAAACGCCTTCAATTAGTGGAAACTTAGCATAGAAGGAACAACGAGCTAGCACGATGCATGCGGGCACATTGCTCGCCCAAGGCTATGACCCATATACTTGTGTGCCCAACAAAGCACACTATGCACAGTAAAGAATATTTTTCTGTACAAAGAGAGGGTAGATGTTATGCAGACAAAGCAAATCATGGAAAATGAATAAACTAAGGAACTGGTCGATGGTGATTTCAAGAATGGCAGACAATAATTTACCAGGAAGCATCGTTTGCCAAGAACACACATAACTTATTAGCAGGAAATGTCTTCGTTATTATTGGTCTTCCCACACAATTAACCCGTGCACCCCTATCCATTGCCCGAGTTCACCTCACCGTGCCATCCTCTGTTCGTGTTCCTCAGCGCGCTCTGCTCGTTGTTAGGCGCCGCAGCGCGCTCTGCTCACGTCCCTCCACGCGCTCGGCTTGTGGACAGCTTTTCCCAGTCTGCTCAACAACTATATGCATATGGTTTCTTGCAGCTGAGGTCGCCATGATGCAGTTATGTGCGACATCATAGAGTTACGCGCTGCAAATTAAAACTGCCAGGTCGAGCGGCTTCCCCGTTAATTCCCGCGGCCATTATAACCTTAGTCTCTTCGACCTTTCCATCACGCCCCACAACAAAACTAGCACACCCAAGTCGACACATATAGAGAGTATATCGAGCGACGCTCCAATGGAGTTCAATGAGCAAAAAGTGCAAACCCACTCGAGAGAGACGGATCTCCTGGTGGTGTACACCATCGACCCGACCGTGGTGGACGACTACATCAACACCGTGGAGCAGTTGCTTGCTCGAGACAAGTACAAGCTGTTCGACATCGACCTCCAGTACACTGACGGTCATCTCGATATAGATCAGAAGGTTGCCGTTGCCCAGTTGTGCGTGCACCTTCATGTCCTCATCTACCACTACTTCATGGGCATAGAGCCTTGTGACCATTTTGTCAGGTTTATCAACAGCACCAATTATAAGTTCGCTATGGTGGAAACCACCGATGATGTAAAAGCGCTCAAAGTTATGGGCTTGGCCTACAAAAACCTTGTCGAAATCCATAGCCACTACAAGGTCCGGGGCAGCATGAAGAAGGACTCCATGGTTGAGCTCACCTCGGACATCACTGACCCCTTGATGTCTACTATGCAACTTTATTCTTGTAGACTCGCGTCGGGCCTCCAAGCGCAGAGTTTTATAGGACAGTAGCAATTTTCCCTCAAGTGGATGGACTAAGGTTTAACAATCCGTTGGAGGCGTAGGATGAAGGTGGTCACTCTCAAACAACCCTACAACCAAATACAAGAAATCTCTTGTGTCCCCAACACACCCAATACAATGGCAAATTGTATAGGTGCACTAGTTCGGCGAAGAGATGGTGACAAAACTGTAATATGAATGGTAGACATATTTTTTTATAATCTGAATAAATAAAAACGGCAAGGTAGCAAAAAATAAAACTGAGCACAAACGGTATTGCAATGCTTGAAAATGTGGCCTAGGGTCCGTACTTTCACTAGTACAATCTCTCAACAATGCTAATCTAATTGGATCATATAACCATCCCTCAACGTGCGATGAAGAATCACTCCCAAGTTCCTATCTAGCGGAGAACATAAGAAGAAATTGTTTGTAGGGTACAAAACCACCTCAAAGCTATTCTTTTCGATCAATCTATCCTAGAGTTTGTACTAAAATAACACCAAGCTATTCTTTCCGATCGATCTAACCAAGAGTTCGTACTAAAATAACACCATATGATACACATCAACCAACTTTTATGTCACCTAGATACTTCAATGTCACCGCGAGTATCCGTGAGTTGATTATGCGATATGGATCAAAAAAAATCAGATTCATCATACTCAATCCAACACAAAGAATCTCAAAGAGTGCCCCAAGATTTCTACCGGAGAAACAAAGGCAAGAACCTGCATCGACCCCTATGCATAGATTGCCCTAATGTTACCTCAGGAATCTGGGAGTTGAGTGCCAAAACACATATCAACTGAATCAATATGATACCCCATTGTCACCATGGGTATTCATAGCAAGACATACATCAAGTGTTCTCAAATCCATAGAAGTATTCAATCCGATAAAACGAAATATCAAAGGAAAAACTCAATTCTTCACAAGCTAGAGAGGGGAAAACACCATATAATCCAACTATATTAACAAATCCCGTGATACATCAAGATCGTGACATCTCAAGAACACGAGAGAGAGAGAGAGAGAGATTAAACACATAGCTACTAGTACAAACCCTCAGCCCCGAGGGTGCACTACTCCCTCCTCATCATGGTGGACACCGGGATGATGAAGATGGCCACCAGCGATGATTTCCCCCTGCGACGGACTGCCAGAACGGGGTATAGATTGGTTTTTCGTGGCTACAGAGGCTTGTGGCGGCAGAAATTCTGATCTAGGGTTACCCCGAGGGTTTTTGGAATATTTTATGATTTATAGGGCGAAGAGGTGGTGCGGGAGGCCACCGAGGTGGGCACAACCAACTTGGATGCTCCGGGGCCCCCAGGCGTGCCCTGGTGGGTTATGCCCCCCTCGGGGCTCCCCTCTGGCACTTCTTTGGCCTACTAGATGTCGTCCGGTCCAAAAGAATCTCCAAAAAGTTTCGCTGTGTTTGGACTCCGTTTGGTATTGATTTTCTGTGATGTAAAAAAACAAGCAAAAAACAGAAAACTAGCACTGGGCACTATGTCAATAGGTTAGTCCCCAAAAATGACATAAAGTTGCTATAAAATGATTGTAAAACATCCAAGAATGATAATATAACTGCATGCATACTTCATAAATTATAGATACATTGGAGACGTATCAACATCCCCAAGCTTACTTTCTACTCGTCGTGAGTAGGTAAATGATAAAAGAAATAATTTATGAAGTGTGAATACTAATAAAGTGCACAAGTGTGATCATTGAGAATTTCAATCACTTTTCCGAGCATCATAACAACAATTCTTTCTCATAAAACTTTTCATGTTAAAGTAGCAACCAATTCACATGTTAAGGTTCAAACAATGAATTCTCTTGAAACTCAACAACCTATATTCTTAGTCACCAAACAATTGCAATTCAACTTAGTTAACAGAGTCTAAGTAAGCGCTCCACATACTCAATCATCAGATAGTCTTCCATGCTTGCTACTACTCAAAGCATATTCCTAGAACAAATGGCATCCATCGAACACAGAGAAAGATAGGGGCTTAATGTTTCGCCTCCCAACTCATTTATCATAGAGATAATTGCCAACAATAATAAATCATGATCAAATATATTTGACTGGTCATATGTACCTAGATCTTTCCCCGCCACATGATACTTGCCAACTAGAGAATAGTTGACATTGAAATGAGAATTCATACTATTGACACTTTGCATAAAAGTAAATACTGAAAAGTAAAAGATTGGCCCTTCCAGAGGGAAGCAGAGGTTGCCATGCGCTTTTTATTTGGATGCCCAAGCTCTTAATGTAAAGGAACGTCATGTTATATTGCCCCTTATGATAGCAACCTTTATTACGCAGTTCATCGCTTTTATTACTTTTCCATCACAAGTTTGTACAACGCTCAATTTTCCCTTATAATAAAAGATCAAAAATATATAGGAGCAATTTTTATTGCTTTATGCACCAATGGCAACTTACTTGACGGATCTTATTCAATCCATAGGTAGGTATGGTGGACTGTAACATCCCAAATTTTCGATTTGGAATGTTATACAATAGACTATTATTGCACATCATATTTATTGCATTTTGGCTCGATCCTAGAAATTCTACGCAACTCAAGGACCCACGGAGAGAGTTGGGGATTTCGATAATTTCATATTTGAGTTTTCTCAAATTTTGAAAATAGGATCATTTGATTTTATTTATTTTATCTTCAATTATTTCAATTATAAAAATATGAGAGAGGGAATAAAATGACTTTCTCAAAATAAAGAAATATTGAGGATTTAATAATAAAATCAAATAAGATTTTATTTTGGATTTTATTGCTATTTTATTTGAATTTAGAAAAAATGTGCATTTTCCAAAATTGCATTTAGGCCCCAAATAAATGTTCATCTAAACCGGCTTGATTTTAGGAGCCGTGGAAAATTTATATCGGGATTTTTGGAGTCCGTTTAGTATTTTTTTAATTATTTTTCTGCGCGTAATGTTTAAAAAAATGAACCGACCTACCGGGCCGTGTCCGCCTGGGACTCTAGGCTCGGCCGGCCTTATAAGCCGGGGTAGCCGCCCCGCAGCCTGCCCAAACCCTAGCGCCGCCCGACCCCGCCGCCGCCGCCGTGTTCTGCCGCCGCCGCCCGCGCCGCGCCGCCCCGCTGCCCCACCGCCGGATCCCGCCGCTGCCAGCCCGCCGAAGCTCGCCGCCGACCCCGCCGCCCCACCGCCCGAGGTAGCCGCCGCCGCCGCCGGTTTTTCACCGGTTAACTGCCCGGATTTTTATAAAACCGCGACTATTTTTTTATTTTATTAGATCGGTTTTTTTATTTCCCGGTTTAGTTATTTAGCGAACGCCCGTTCGTTCGTTCGTTTTAACAAACGATTTTTTTTTGCAGACAGCGAACGTTCGTTCGTTAGCCTGTTCGTCAGTTTTTCTTTTTATCAGATTTTCCATGATTATTTCTGATCGTGATTTCTGATCCGATTTTCGTTCTAGTATAACTTTTTGCTCGTTTATCGGAATCAGGCGATTCAAGCGCCTAGAGTTTCGTCTCGAAACCCTCTTTACGTTTAACCAACTTAAACAAGTTTTTGCTACTGTAAAATTTGACTTAGGTCCAGATTAGTAAACGAAGCTTGTTTCTTTCGCCGTTTGATTTTCGTTGCTTCGTTTGATTTGAATCTTTTTGCAAACCGGAGTTCTTAAGTTGAACTTTCTGGTTAGATTCTCTTATTTGAGTTTTACCTGTGCATTAGATGAGTACTTATTGTATTCTTGTTTGTTTGCGATAGAGTAGTTGGAGTGCGCCGCTTGCTACTTCGAATCTCTAGGTTTCGCGAACCATCAGCAAGGCAAGTAACACTTTGATCATACCCCTTTTACTACCCAGTATTAGCGCATTAGATCAAACCTCAAACAATTGCATGATTAGGATCTGATTAATATGTGGGTTTTGGGAAGTAGATGAGGTAGTACCTATTTCCTGTTTTATTATCAAACCCTTGGGAGTTACTTCTATGTTTGCTTATTATGACATGCTATGATAGTAGACGTGGATTGCGTGAGTGTATCCATGACAGATGTGAGATTGTTAAATTAATGGTTTATTTAAGGTGGCAACTTTAACATACATTTGGGTGGATTGAGGCACCTGGGTATTCCAGCGATTTCCTGTTGTTTTTCTTTATGGACCGCCAACAAGGCTCAAGGGGATCATGAGATTATTCATGCTAGAAACTTCCGTGTGCAGCCACAAGCTACTATGGGCTCTAGAATGGTTTACTAAGTCGTGCGAACTCTTACAGTGGTAGACTAGCAGATGTAGGGGATGTAGGTTGGTACTGTCTACCCGATCGTAAGGTGCTAGCGCTTCTGAAAGACTATGTCTCGGTCATCCTTTTCTCAAACACCATGTAGTGCGAGAATCCCCAACAGAGGAGATCGAGTCTTGTGGGCAAAAGTGCGCAAACCTCTACAGAGTGTATAAACTAATCATGGTTAGCCGTGTCCCCGGTTATGGACATCTTGAGTATCTAGTACTTGGATTATCATGTGAATCTCATCATGTTACTTTAATTAATATTGTTGGGTTTTTAATGATGATGCTTAATTGGGATTGAGAAGGTGTCTACGCTCTCAATGTTTAACAACCACCATGATAGTTAAAATAAAAAAAATTCCTTTGCAGTAGGGAAAAATTGGCTTAATGCAAACAACTGTAACCATAGAGCTTTCCACCGGCCATATATGCATGTAGTATAGCTTTACACTTTCATTACTCTCTATGTGTTACATTGCCAACATATTCCATGTGCTGACCCATTTTCGGGCTGCAACGTTCATGTTGCAGACTTTTCAGACGACGAGTAAGGTGCCTTAGGTCATGGTTCTATACTCAGTGATGTCGTTGGAGTTGATGGACTCACTTTATCTTCCAAGCCTTCCGCTGTTATCGTTATTAGATGGCCTTAAGCCATATTTATTGTAATAAGTTCTCTTTGGAGACATTCGATGTAATAAGTGTGTGATTGCTACTCTGCATAAATCCTACAAGTACTGTGTGTATCAGCATTACTGATCCAGGGATGACACTGATGCACACGGATCAGACTGTTTGAGGTCTGGTCGCTACAAGATGGTATCAGAGCACACGCTGACTGTAGGACACGACCACTAAGCTAAAGCCCTAGATCACTACTCTCTCTTCTCATTTCTGACTCCTCATCTTTTCCACTCTTTTAGGATGGAGGATGCAAGGAACAAGTTCACGCAATCGGATGACGAAACTCCCTTTGGACGACACCTGAAGGAAGTTACCAAGTACCGGAACATCGGAGTACCAAGCTTCACTGGGACCTACAATACCACTTTACCTAAAGAGGAGCGCTGGATGATTCAAGTTCAAGTTCTAGGAAGGACGTTCATGCCCGTCACTGAGCCCATAGAGTGTTCCTTTGATGCATCGACCTGCAGTCTAGGAAAGAGCATGGCAGCCCACAGCACCATGGGACGTATTGGAGAAGTCTACCACAAGGAGCTTAAGGATACTATCTACAAGATTTGTGGGCGCCGAGATGAGCAATGGGAGATGATCAGCACCAAGAAGGATAAATCAATTGCATCTTTCATCCAGGAGTTAAACCAGCACATTCGATGCTAGGAGAACCAGATGTGCGCAGGCATGATGGATCTGAAGAAGGCCATGACCAAGATCACAGAACTAGAGGTGGAACTCAAGTCTACACACGATGGATATGAGGAGGAAATAGCAACGCTAGTAGAGAAGAATGATGATCTGAAGAAGAAGCTAAGAGTGTTTATGGGATTTCCCACAACTGGAGAAGACGAAGATTGCACTTGTCCAGAGAACTACATCATCATCGACGACACCGACTCGGACCCAGACGATAGCGATGATGACTATGTTGATGAAGCTGGAGCAGATATCATGGAGTCTTCATCGGAGCAGTTTTTCTAGTTGACCACCATAACAGTAGTAGTATTTCCCCATGTATCTAGTATAGTCTGAGCACTTTTGTAATGTTACATAGACCATTGTATGCCCTTGCTTGTTTGAATGAAGTGTTTTGATTGCAATTTGTCTCATGTGCATAAGGGTAATGTTTTCCCTCTAGACCTCATTCTATTCTGTATTCTCATCTTTTCTAAACCCTCAGATGCCTCCGAGACGTGACAATGGATTTGCTTTCCCACCAGAGCTCACTCAGTTGATCCAGCAGCAGAATGCATTGATGTAGATACTAGTCCAGAATCAGAATCAGGGGAACAACAACAACAATAACCCACCACCACCACCACCTGTTGATCACTTAACCCGTTTTCTCAGGCTAAATCTCCGGAGTTCTCAAGTAGCACCGAGCCGATTGTTGCAGATGATTGGCTTCGCAAGATAGCCAGGGAGTTGACCACTGCAGGATGCACAGATGCGGAGAAGGTGCGATTTGCCGCACATCAGCTTGAAGGACCCGAAGCATCATGGTGGGAGAATTTCACAGCCACCTATCCAGTAGACACTGTCACATGGGATCAGTTTCAGCAGGCTTTCCGTACTGCCCATGTTTCAGCAGGAGCAATGGCCATGAAGAAGCGTGAATTTCGCAACCTACGCCAGGGAGGACATACAGTTGGCCAGTATGTGGATGACTTTAGTAAGCTAGCACGTTATGCCCTAGATGACGTTGCTACGGATGCAGCTAAGTAAGAGAAGTTTCTGGAAGGACTGAATGATGAGCTGAGCATGCAGTTGATGGTAGCAAGTTTCAATAACTACCAGGAGTTGGTAGATAGAGCTCTCATGATTGAAGGGAAGCAGCAACAGATTGAGAACCGCAAGAGGAAGTATGGACAAGGGAAGTACAATTCTGGAGCTCAGCAAAAGCCACGTTTTACCCCGAAATCGGGAGGACAGTTCCATCATACCCATGGAGGTGGTAGCTCACACAACCATAATGGTTCCAAGAATGGTAACGGGAATGGAGGAAGCAATGGCCAGAATCGTACCAATCCCTCAACACCAGCCAAGAGAGATCTGAGCCAAGTCACTTGCCATAAGTGTCAGAAGACTGGACATTATGCCAATGAATGTCCTGAAGCCCAAAATGAAAATGGCAATGGAAGCTCTGGGAAGAAGCCAAACCCTTTCAACAGAGGACAGGTGAACCACGTTAGCATGGAGGAGGTTGAAGCCCAGCCAGATGCAGTAATAGGTAAGTTTTTGGTTAAGTCATTTACTACACTCGTTCTTTTTGATACTGGTGCATCGCATTCATGCATATCAAGGGGATTTGTGGATAAGTATAAACTGCCAACCCAAGCTCTTAGGTCACCCATGTTAGTAATCTCGCCTGGAGCAGAATATATGGCTAGTCTATGGTGTGATCGGTTACCATTAAGGATTGGTATCTACGTATTTCCCTCGGACCTAATAGTATTGGAATCACAAGGATTGGACGTGATATTAGGCATGGATTGGTTATCGAAGTATGGAGGGAACATTGAATGCGCCAGTAAGACGATTTTGCTTACAATGCCAGAAGGAAGAAGGATCAAGTATGTATCCCGGCATGTGCCAAAGAGGACTCAAGTAAATTCCTTATGAGGAGTTGTGCAGGAAGAAGTACCAGTGGTGAAGGATTTTCCTGATGTATTTCCAGAAGAGTTGCCAGGCATGCCACCGGATAGAGACATTGAATTTTTGATTGAGCTTTTGCCAGGCACAGGGCCGATATCTAAGAGACCATACAGGATGCCTGCAAAAGATTTGGAGGAGATTAAGAAGCAGATTAAGGAGTTACTGGATAAAGGCTATATTCACCCAAGTTCTTCGCCTTGGGGATCGCCAGTACTTCTAGTGGAGAAGAAGGACGGATCATTGAGGATGGTTGTTGATTATCGAGGATTGAATGTAGTAACGATCAAGAACAAGTACCCACTGCCGATGATTAATGATTTGTTTAACCGATTGCAAGAGCAAAGGTATTTTCTAAGATCGATTTGCGATCAGGATACCATCAGTTGAAGATTCGAGAGCAGGATATACCTAAGACGGCTTTTACAACCAGGTATGGGCTGTACGAGTATACCGTTATGTCATTTGGTCTGACTAATGCACCTGCCTATTTCATGAACATGATGAACAAGGTATTTATGGAGTTTCTGGATAAGTTCGTCGTGGTGTTCATTGATGATATTCTGGTCTACTCGAAGAACGAAGAGGAGCATAAGGAGCATTTGCCTTTGGTACTTGAGAAGCTCAGAGAACATCAGTTATATGCCAAGTTCAGCAAATGTAAATTTTGGTTGAAGGAAGTTGGATTCCTTGGACATGTTATATCCAGAGAAGGAATAGCAGTAGATCCCACCAAAGTTGTCACTGTGATCAATTGGGTAGCACCAACGACAGTTGGAGAGATCTAGAGTTTTCTTGGACTGGTAGGATACTACCGGAGATTCATTGAGAATTTCTCGAAGATTGTGAAGCCCATGACGGAATTGTTGAAGAAGGATACCAAGTTCAAATGGACTGAAGAATGTGAGGCCAGTTTCCAGGAGTTGAAGAAACGTCTAGTTACCTCGCCAGTGTTGATTCTGCCAGATCAGAGCAAGGATTACGAGGTGTATTGTGACGCTTCACGTCAAGGACTTGGAGCAGTGCTTATGCAGGAGGGGAGAGTTGTCTCATATGCTTCACGACAGCTTAAACCTCATGAGTTGAATTATGCCACACATGATTTGGAGTTAGCAACCGTGGTGCATGCATTGAAGACTCGGAGACATTTTCTTATCGGAAATCATTGTGAGGTGTACACGGATCACAAGAGTTTAAAGTACATTTTACGCAGAAGGAGTTGAATCTCATGCAAAGGAGATGGTTGGAACTCATCAAAGATTATGATATGAGGTTTCATTACCACCCGGGAAAGGCTAACGTGGTAGCTGACGCGTTGAGCCGTAAGAGCCATGTCAATACACTCATGGCCGGAGAGTTACCGAAGGAGTTAGCTGAGGACCTTCGTGAGCTATGTTTAGAGATAGTTCTGAGAGGCTATGTAGCAGCATTGGAGATTCAGTCAACTTTGATGGACAAGATCAGAGAAGCTCAGAAGGCCGACAAGGAAATTGCCACCATAAAGGAGAAGATGAGCAAAGGTAAAGCTAAGGGATTTCGTGAGGATGAGCACGATACCCTATGGTTTGAAGACCGTGTTTATGTGCCTAATGACCCGGGGATCAGGAAGTTGATTCTGCAAGAGGCCCATGATTCACCATATTCGATTCACCCAGGAAATACCAAGATGTATTTGGATTTGAAGGACACTTTCTGGTGGACTGGAATGAAGAAAGATATTGCGGAATATGTAGCAGTTTGTGATGTATGCCAGAAAGTGAAGGCAGAGCATCAGAAACCAGCAGGATTGTTACAACCATTACCAATACCCGAATGGAAGTGGGATAAACTAGGCATGGATTTCATTACGGGATTGCCCAGGACTCGTTCAATCTATGACTCGATTTCGGTTGTAGTCGATCGTTTGACGAAGGTAGCTCATTTCATTCCAGTGAAGACCACTTACACCAGTGCTAAGTTAGCTAAGATATACATGACCAGGTTAGTATGTCTGCGTGGAGTTCCGAGGAGCATTGTATCAGATAGAGGAACCCAGTTTACCTCAAAGTTCTGGAATCAGTTGCACGAAACTTTGGGTACCAGGCTAGAGTTCAGTACAGCCTTTCATCCGCAGACAGATGGACAGACCAAGAGAGTCAATCAGATTTTGGAGGATATGCTGAGAGCTTGTGCGCTAGATTACAGATCTAGTTGGGACGACAATTTTCCATATGCAGAGTTCTCTTACAACAACAGTTATCAATCCAGTTTGAAGATGGCCCCTTTCGAAGCCTTATACGGAAGGAGGTGCAGGACCCTGTTATTGTGGGATGAAGTTGGAGACCGGCAGTTGTTTGGACCGGATTTGATTAAGGAGTCTGAACAGAAAGTGAAGTTGATTCGCGATAGGCTCAAGGTAGCCCAGTCCAGGCAGAAAAGCTATGCAGATTCTAAATGCAAGGAGACTGTTTACAAAGTCAGAGATGGAGTCTATCTTTGTGTATCACAACTTCGAGGAGTTAAGCGCTTTGGAGTTAAGGGAAAGTTAGCACCACGTTTTGTGGGACCATACAAAGTTTTGGAGCGTATGGGAGTAGTTGCATACAAGTTGGAATTGCCTGAGGGATTGTCAGGAGTTCACGACGTGTTCCACGTTTCTCAGTTGAAGAAGTGACACGCAGAGATGGACGATATACCACTGAGAGATACGGTGCCGCTGGAAGCGATTCAGTTGGACAGTAATTTGACCTATGAGGAGAAACCAGTTAAGATTCTTGAGTATGCCAGCCGAGTCACCCGCAGCAAGGTTATCAAGTTTTGCAAAGGTCAGTGGAGCCACCACACAAAGGATGAAGCCACCTGGGAGCGAGAGGAAGATCTGCTGAAGGACCACCCTCACCTA
Organism: Triticum timopheevii; assembly: GCA_963921465.1. Taxonomy (NCBI): domain Eukaryota; kingdom Viridiplantae; phylum Streptophyta; class Magnoliopsida; order Poales; family Poaceae; genus Triticum; species Triticum timopheevii. The sequence goes on from OY997270.1 coordinate 377,146,764, forward strand.
TTTTCTAGCCAACCCGAATCTCGAGGGCGAGATTCATCTTAAGGGGGGTAGGTTTGTAACATCCCAAATTTTCAATTTGGAATGTTATACAATAGATCATTATTGCACATCATATTTATTTCATTTTGGCTCGATCCTAGAAATTCTACGCAACTCAAGGACCCACGGAGAGAGTTGGGGATTTTGATAATTTCATATTTGAGTTTTCTCAAATTTTGAAAATAGGATCATTTGATTTTATTTATTTTATCTTCAACTATTTCAATTATAAAAATATGAGAGAGGGAATAAAATGACTTTCCCAAAATAAAGAAATATTGAGGATTTAATAATATAATCAAATAAGATTTTATTTTGGATTTTATTGCTATTTTATTTGAATTTAGTAAAAATGTGCGTTTTTCAAAATTGCATTTAGGCCCCAAATAAATGTTTATCTAAACCGGCTTGATTTTAGGAGCCAGGGAAACTTTATTTCGGATTTTTGGAGTCCGTTTAGTATTTCTTTTAATTATTTTTCTGCACGTAATGGTTTTTAAAAAACAAACCGACCTACCGGGCCATGTCCGCCTGGGACTCTAGGCCTGGGCGGCCTTATAAGCCGCAGGAGCCGCCCCGCAGCCCGCCTCAAACTCTAGCACCGCCTGACCCCGCTGCCGCCGCCACGTTCCGCCGCCGCCGCCACGTTCCGCCGCCGCCGCCACCCGCGTGGCGCCGCCCCGATGCCCCGCCGCCGGAGTCCGCCGCCGCCGCCGCCCCGTCGCCCCGCTGCCGGATCCCCTCGCCGCCGCCGCCGCCAGCCCGCCGGAGCTCGCCCCCGACCCTGCCGCCCGAGGTAGCCGCCGCCGCCAGTTTTTCGCTGGTTAACCGCCCGGTTTTTTTATAAAACCGTGGTGGTTTTTTTATTTTATTAGATTGGTTTTTTATTTCCCAGTTTAGTTATTTAGCGAAGGCCCGTTCGTTCGTTCATTTTCACGAACGATTTTCATTTTGTTCGCAGACAGCGAACGTTCGTTCGTTAGCCTGTTCGTCAGTTTTTCTTTTTATTGGATTTTCCGCGATTATTTCTGATCGTGATTTCTGATCCAATTTTCGTTCTAGTAAAACTTTTCGCTCGTTTATCGGAATCAGGCGATTCAAGCTCCTAGAGTTTCGTCTCAAAACCCTCTTTCCATTTAACCAACTCAAACAAGTTTTTGCTACTATAAAATTTGACTTAGGTCCAGATTAGTAAACGAAGCTTCTTTCTTTCGCCGTTTGATTTTCGTTGCTTCGTTTGATTTGATTCTTTTTGCAAATCGGAGTTCTTAAGTTGAACTTTCTGGTTAGATTCTCTTATTTGAGTTTTACCTGTGCATTAGATGAGTACTTATTGTATGCTTGTTTGTTTGCGATAGAGTACCCAGAGTGCGCCGCTTGCTACTTCGAATCTCTAGGTTTCGCGGACCATCAGCAAGGCAAGTAACACTTTGATCATACCCCTTTTACTACCCAGTTTTATCGCATTAGATCAACCCTCAAACAATTGCAAGATTAGGATCTGATTAATATGTGGGTTTTGGGAAGTAGATGAGGTAGTACCTATTTCCTGTTTTATTATCAAACCCTTGGGAGTTACTTCTACGTTTGCTTATTATGCCAAGCTATGCTAGTAGACGTGGATTGGGTGAGTGTATCCATGACAGATGTGAGATTGTTAAATTAATGGTTTTTTAAGGTGGCAACTTTAATACACATCTGGGTGAATTGAGGCACCGGGGTATTCCAGTGATTGCCTGTTGTTTTTCTTTATGGACCGCCACCCAGGCTCAAGGGGATCATGAGATTATTCATGCTAGAAACTTCCGTGTGCAGCCACAATGTACTATGGGCTCTAGCATAGTTGACTAAGTCGTGCGAACTCTTACAGTGGTCGACTAGTAGATGTAGGGGATGTAGGTTGGTACTGTCTACCCGTTCGTAAGGTGGTAGTGCTTCTGAAAGACTATGTCTCGGTCATCCGTTTCTCAAACACCATGTAGTGCGAGAATCCCCAACGGAGGAGATCGAGTCTTGTGGGGAAAAGTGCGCAAACCTCTACAGAGTGTATAAACTAATCATGGTTAGCCGTGTCCCCGGTTATGGACATCTTGAGTATCTAGTACTTGGATTATCATGTCAATCTCATCATGTTACTTTAATTAATATTGTTGGGTTTTTAATGATGATGCTTAATTGGGATTGAGAGGGTGTCTACGCTCTCAATGTTTAACTACCACCATGGTAGTTAAAATAAAATTTATTCCTTTGCAGTAGGGAAAATTTGGCTTTATGCAAAAAACTATAACCATAGAGCTTTCCACCAGCCATAAATGCATGTAGTATAGCTTTACACTTTCATTACTATCTATGTGTTACATTGCCAACATATTCCATGTGCTGACCCATTTTCGGGATGCAACGTTCATGTTACAGACTTTTCAGATGACGGGTAAGGTGCCTTAGGTCGTGGTTCTATACTCAGTGATGCCGTTGGAGTTGATGGACTCACTTTATCTTCCAAGCCTTCCGTTGTTATCGTTATTAGATGGCCTTAAGCCATATTTATTGTAATAAGTTCTCTTTGGCGACATTCGATGTAATAAGTGTGTGATTGCTACTCTGCTATAAATCCTTCAAGTACTGTGCGTGTCAGCATTACTGATCCAGGGATGACACTGATGCACAAATATCATATTGTTTGAGGTCTGGTCGCTACATGGACACTCATGGCAAGAAAATGGGTTTAAGGGTTTTTGGATGCAGAAATAGTATCTCTACTTAGTACGATTTTTTGGCTAGCAAAAGATCCTAGGCAAACACCACATGTTGGAGGATCTATGACAATATAACTTCTATGCAAATATACACAACAATAACTCATTACGTTGTCTTGCTTGTCCAACTTCAACTAATTTCCTCAAGTTTGAAAATAATTAATGGGTATTCACAATCACAGAAGATTTCCAAGATAATATATTGCATGTGAAAGTTCTCTTCCTTACACTAATCATTCACGAAATGCTTGTATGACCAATATTGTGATTCAAGCTTCAAAAGATTTTGCTTTCTAAACCCAATGTGAAGCTACTACTAGGCATGATATGAACATATAATTTCAACCTCATGATATTCAGTTTATTCAACAATTTACTCCAAAAAGATATAAGTGAAGATTAAGCGAGTAGTTGTGTAAATAGGTAGCTAATTGTGGACTCTCTCTTATTTAAAAACTTTTAGATTTAAGTATTTTATTAAAATAGAAATCAAAACAAAATAAAATGGCATTCCAAGAATAGCACAACTTATGTGAGGAAGCAAAAACTTAGGCTCAACCCATAGGAAACGATAATTCTTGAAGAAGAAAGGTGGGATGCCTACCGGGGCATCCCCAAGCTTACATGCTTGAGAATTCTAGTAATATTAACTTGGGATGCCTTGTGCATCCCCAATCTTGAGCTCTTGTGTCTTATTCATTCCTCTCATATCACGGTTTCCCTAAATCTCTAAAACTTCATTGCAATAAACTTTATCACATTCTGACTTTTCTAGAGAATTTTTTCAACAGCAATAAACTTTCTATTTTGAAACAGCAACATGTAGACTTGCAAAATAAGCATGGCAAAGGCCATCATAGCCACTTCTATTGAAATAAAAGATGCAAAACATTATTCTAAATAACAGAAAGCAAATCCTAACAAAATAAATTGATGCTCCAAGTAAAACACATATCATGTGACGAATGAAAACATAGCCCCAAGTGAGGTTACCGATAATGTTGGAGACGAAAGAGGCGATGCCTTCTCGGGCATCCCCAAGCTTAGTTGCTTGGATATTACTTGAATATTACCTTGGGGTGCCTTGTGAATCCCCATGCTTAGGGTCCTGTCACTCCTTATTCTCCTCATATTGACATCTCACCCAAAACTTGAAAACTTCAATGATACAAAACTTTACGGAACTTCATGAGATATGTTAGTATGATAAAGAGCAAACCGTTTCACTTTGGTACTGTCAAAGACAAGATTCATAACTGTTTCCACATAATGCCTACTGTAGTGTATCATTTCCACAATTTATATTTAGCAATATAAGCCATAGAAACTAGGAAACAAGCAAACTATGCATTGAAAACATAATCTGTCAAAAATAGAACAGTCTGAAGTAATCTGTACTCCAACCATACTTCTGTAACTCCAACAATTCTGAAACTATCATCCACACTATCCCAAAGCCTTTACTTGGCAGTTTATTGAAACAAAAGCAATAAAAATGATTACTACAATAGCATAATCATGTGAACACATAAAAATAGTAGGTAAAAGTGTTGGGTTGTCTCCCAACAAGCGCTTTTCTTTAATGCCTTTTAGCTACGCATGACGAGTTCAATGATACTCGCATAAAAGATAAGGTTTGAAACAAAATAAGAGCATAATGTAGAATATGACTAACACATTTAAGTCTAACCCACTTCCTATGCATAGGGATTTTGTGAGCAAACAATGTATGGGAACAAGAATCATATAGCATAGGAAGGCAAAATAAGTACAACTTCAAAACTTTCAACACATAGAGAGGAAATATGATATTATTGAAATAGGTAAAAGCATATGTTCCTCTCTCATAATAATTTTCAGTAACATCATGAATGAATTCAACAATATAGCCATCACATAAAGCATTCTTTTCATGATACATAAGCATAGAAATTTTGTTACTCCCTACATAAGAAATGGGAGCAAACTCAACAAAATAACTATCAAGTGATACTTGATTGGCATAATCATATTGAGAATTAAAATTATGATGACACGTTTCATGGTTATCAGTATTATTTATAGCAGACATGTCATCACCATAATCATCATAGATAGCAACTTTGTTCTCGTAGTCAATTGAAACCTCTTCCAAAATAGTGGATTCATCACTAAATAAAGTCATGACCTCTCCAAATCCACTTTCATGAATATTGTGAAAAGATTCAACACCCTCTAAAATAGTTGGATCATTACCTAGAGTTGACACTCTTCCATACCCACATTCATCATTGTAATCATCATAAATAGGAGGCATGCTACCATTATAACAAATTTGCATATCAAAACTTGGGGGAATAAAAATAGCATCTTCATCAAACATAGCATCCCCAAGATTATGGCTTTGCACACCACTAGAATCACGGATATTCAAAGAATTTATACTAGCAACATTGCAATTATGCTCATTATTCAATGATGCTGGTCAAACATTTTATAGAATTCTTCTTTTATCAATTGAGCACAATTTTCCTTTCCAACATATTCACAGAAGACATTATAAAGATGAATACTATGATGCAACCTCAATTCCATTTTTTGTAGTTTTCTTTTATAAACCAAACTAGTGATAAAACAAGAAACTAAAAGATTCAGTTGCAAGATCTAAAGATATACCTTCAAGCACTCATCTGCCCGGCAACGACGCCGGAAAAGAGCTTTGTTGAGGGGATGTGAGTGCCGCTTACCTAACCTCACCAGCAACGGCGCCAGAAAAGAGCTTGATGTCTACAATGCAACTTTATTCTTATAGACTTGTGTTGGGCCTCCAAGCGCAGAGTTTTGTTGGAAAGTAGCAATTTTCCCTCAAGTGGATGACCTAAGGTTTATCAATCTGTGGGAGGCGTAGGATGAAGGTGGTCTCTCTCAAACAACCCTGTAACCAAATACAAGAAATCTCTTGTGTCCCCAACACACCCAATACAATGGAAAATTGTATAGGTGCACTAGTTCGGCGAAGAGATGGTGATAAAAGTGTAATATGAATGGTAGAAATATTTTTTTATAATCTGAATAAACAATGACAGCAAGTTAGCGAACGATAAATGTGAGCACAAACGGTATTGCAATGCTTGAAAATGAGGCCTAGGATCCGTACTTTCGCTAGTGCAATCTCTCAACAATGCTAATCTAATTGGATCATATAACCATCCCTCAACGTGCGATGAAGAATCACTCCCAAGTTCCTATCTAGCGGAGAACATAAGAAGAAATTGTTTGTAGGGTATGAAACCACCTCAAAGCTATTTTCTCCGATCAATGTATCCTAGAGTTCGTACTAAAATACTACCAAGCTATCCTTTCCAATTGATCTAACCAATAGTTCGAACTAAAATAACACCATCTGATACACATCAACCAACTCTAATGTCACCTAGATACTCCAATGTCACCTTGAGTATCCGTGAGTTGATTATGCAATATGCATCAAACAATTTCAGATTCATAATACTTAATCCAACACAAAGAACTCAAAGAATGCCCCAAGATTTCTACAGGAGAAACAAGAGGAGAGCGTGCATCAACCCCTATGCATATATTACCCCAATGTCACCTCGGGAATCCGCGAGTTGAGTGCCAAAACACATATCAAGTGAATCAATATGATACCCCATTATCACCACGGGTATTGATAGCAAGATATCCATCAAGTGTTCTCAAATCCATAAAAGTATTCAATCCAATAAAACGAAATATCAAAGGGAAAACTCAATTCATCACAAGATAGAGAGGGGAAACAACATATGATCCAACTATATTAACAAAGCCCGCGATACATCAAGATCATGACATCTCAAGAACACGAGAGAGAGAGAGAGAGAGAGATTAAACACATAGCTACTAGTATAAAGCCTCAGCCCCAAGGGTAGGATGATGAATATGGCTACCGGTGATGATTTCACCCTCCGACGGAATGCCGGAACGGGGACTATATTGGATTTTTGTGGATACAGAGACTTGCGGCAACGGAACTTCTGATCTAGGGATAACCCAAGGGTTTTTGTAATATTTTGACGATTTATAGGGCGAAGAGGCAGTGCGGGAGGCCACCGAGGTGGGAACAACCAACCTGGGCGTGCCTGGGCCCCTAGGCGCGCCCTGGTGCGTTATGCCCCCCTCGGGGCTGCCCTCTGGCACTTTTTTGGCCCACTGAATGTCTTCTGGTCCAAAAAATCTCCAAAAAGTTTCACTGCGTTTGGACTCCGTTTGGTATTGATTTTATGTGATATAAAAAAGAAGCAAAAAACAACAACTGACACTAGGCACTATGTCAATAGGTTAATCCCAAAAAATGATATAAAGTTGCTATAAAATGATTGTAAAACATCCAAGGATGATAATGTAACGGCATGAACACATCATAAATTATAGATACGTTGGAGACGTATCACCCCTACTACGAAAAGATGAAGCGGGATGCCAGGAGAATACATCCCGTATCCTGGCACAAGACCTGGATGCGGCAACTGGATGAAGCTCATCTGAAGTTTGCGGCCAAGAACGTGTACACATTCTACAAGATGCACAGGCAGATCGTTGACATGAGTAAGTGCCTCCTTCCTATAATCAACATGGCCGGATCGAGCAACCAATAAAGCAGTAGTGGCAAGTGTCACTAGTAGAAGTAGATGATGATCAGATGATCATTTATCCTAGTTAATTATTCATGTAATAGTTTACTTTGGTGTGTGCAAATGTCATGTGCGTACTAACCACCTATGTAATTCTATGTTTAATTTGGTTATACAATCATGTCTTTATAAGCATATATGTTGTTGTTATATATGCAATCACATCGCACACAAACCATACTAGGGAAACCGTCGCTGATGAATTCATCAATCGTTGACATTTGTATACCACAATGGTACGTCTCCAACATATCTATAATTTTTTATTGTTCCATGCTATTATATTACCCGTTTTGGTATACAATTTTATATTATTTTTGGGACTAACCTACTAATCGGAGGCCCAGCCCAAATTGTTGTTTTTTTGCCTATTTCAGTGTTTTGCAGAAAAGGAATATCAAAGGAGTCCAAACGGAATGAAACCTTTGGGAGAGTTATTTTTGGAACAAACGCAATCAAGGAGAATTGGAGTAGACGTCAAGAAGCAAATGGGGAAGTCACGAGACAGGGAGGCGTGCCCTAGGGGGGTGGGCGCGCCCCCACCCTCGTGGGCCCCTCGTGGCTCCCCTCACCGACTTCCTTCGCCTATATATATTCACATACCCTGAAAACATCCAGGAGCACCACAAAACCCTATTTCCACCATCGCAACCTTCTGTACCCGTGAGAACCCATCTTGGGGCCTTTTTCGGCGCTCCACCGGAGGGGGAACCGATCACGAAGGGCTTCTACATCAACACCATAGCCTCTCCGATTAGTTATGAGTAGTTTACCATAGACCTTCGGGTCCATACTTATTAGCTAGATGGCTTCTTCTCTCTCTTTGAATCTCAATACAAAGTTCTCCTCGATCTTCTTAGAGATCTATTTTATGTAACTCTTTTTGTGGTGTGTTTGTCGAGATTCGATGAATTGTGGGTTTGTGGTCAAGATTATCTATGAGAAATATTTGAATCTCCTTTGAATTCTTTTATGTATGATTTGTTATCTTTGCAAGTCTCTTCGAATTATCAGTTTGGTTTGGCCTACTAGATTGATCTTTCTTGCAATGGGAGAAGTGCTTAGCCTTGGGTTCAATCTTACGGTGTCCTTTCCCAGTGGCAGCATGGGCAGCAAGGCACATATTGTATTGTTGCCATCGAGGATAAAAAGATGGGGTTTATATCATATTGCTTGAGTTTATCCCTCTATATCATGTCATCTTGCCTAATGCGTTAATCTGTTCCTATGAACTTAATACTCTAGATGCATGCTAGATAGCGGTCGATGTGTGGAGTAATAGTAGTAGATGCAGAATCGTTTCGATCTACTTGTCACGGACGTGATGCCTATATACATGATCATGCCTAGATATTCTCATAACTATGCACTTTTCTATCAATTGCTCGACAATAATTTGTTCATCGACCATAATACTTATGCTATCTTGAGAGAAGACACTAGTTAAACCTATGGCCCCCAGGTCTATTTTCCATCATATAAGTTTTGGATCTACTTTATGTTGCAATCTTTACTTTCCAATCTATATCATAAAAATACCAAAAATATTTATCTTACCATTATCTCTATCAGATCTCATTTTCACAAGTGGCCATGAAGGGATTGACAACCACTTTATCGCGTTGGTTGTGAGGTTCTTGTTTGTTTGTGTAGGTACGAGGGATTTGCGTGTAGCCTCCTACTGGATTGATACCTTGGTTCTGAAAACTGAGGGAAATACTTACGCTACTTTGCTGCATCACCCTTTCCTCTTCAAGGGAAAACCAACGCAGTGCCCAAGAGGTAGCATGAAGGATTTCTGGCGCCGTTGCCGGGGAGGTCTACACACAAGTCAAGACATACCAAGTACCCATCACAAACTCTTATCCCTCGCATTACATTATTTGCCATTTGCCTCTCGTTTTCCTCTCCCCCACTTCACCCTTGTCGTTTTATTCGCGCTTCTTCTGTTCGTCTTTTCGTTTGCCTTGATGTCTTACTTGGCTCGTTTGCTCGCTTTGTTGGTATAATTGTTTATTTATTTCTAAACATAGAACCTAAGATCTATGGATCCTCATCCACTTGCTAATCTTTTTAAATGATCCAATTATGATGAACCAATTGCTAGTGAGTGTTGTGCACTAGATTATCTTTATGAGGTTTTGCTTGAAATTCGTGAATCTGAAAATTGTGATGAAGAAATTTATGAAAAGATTCACGATAGCTCCTTGAATAAAAAGCATGATTGCAATTATTTTACTATAAATTCTCTAGATGTCAATTGTGCTAATAATATGCAAAACCCTAAGCTTGGGGATGCTAGTTTTGCTATGTCTACTACTTGTTGCAATGATCATGATTGGGGTGATTCTTCTTATAATCTTGAAAATTTACTTATGCCCCATGATGAATATGAGATTGATAATAGTGTTCACAATAATATTGAAAGTGGGTTTGGAAGAGTGTCAACTTTAGATCCCACATATTTGGAGAATGTTCAATCTTATGATATTTTTGATAAAAGTGGGTTTGGAGAAGTCATGACTTTAGTTAATGATAACCCCACTATTTTGGAAGAGTGTCAACTTTGCATGCATGTGGATCATGTTGAAAATATTTTCTGTGATAGCCATTTTGTTGAATTTGCTTATGATCCCACATGTAATTATTATGAGGAGGAAAATATGAGTGTAGAAATTTTCATGTTACAAAATTTCCTCTCGTTATGTTGAGATTGCTATTGTTCCTTTCTTCTTCCTTGCATATGTTAGTTTTTGTTTGTCTTGATAATTTCTTTGCTTATAAAATACCTATGCATAGGAAGTATGTTAGACTTAAGTGTGTTTGTCACATGTTTTATGATGCTCTCTTTGTGCTTCAACTCTTGTCTTTCATGTGAGCATCATTGAAATCTCAATGCCTAGCTAAAAAGGCTTTAAAGAAAAGCGTTTGTTGGGAGAAAACCTAATATTTTTCATTGCTGTTATTAAATAAATAATTCATCTAGCCTCTGGTTAGATGTGGTTTTATGTTTTAATTAGTGTTTGTGCCAAGTAGAACCTATAGGATCATCTTGGGTGATAGTTAATTTGATCTTGCTGAAAAACAGAAACTTTTACGCCCACGAGAATAATTTTAATAAATCACAGAAACGTGATTTTTAGTTGATTCTTTTTTCCGAAGATTAATAGAAAAATTTCCTAGGACTTCCTATTTTGGTAGGATTTTTACAGTTCATAAGTATTCTAAAGTTACATATTGCTACAGACTGTTCTGTTTTTGAGAGATTCTGTTTTTCGTGTGTTGTTTGCTTATTTTGATGAATCTATGGCTAGTATCAGGCGGTATGAACCATACAGAACTTGGAATACAGTAGGTTTAACACCAATATAAATAAATAATGAGTTCATTACAGTACCTTAAAGTGGTGGTTTGCTTTCTTGCACTAACAGAGCTCATGAGATTTTCTGTTGTGTTCTGTGTTGTGAAGTTTTCAAGTTTTGGGTAAAGATTTGATGGATTATGGAATAAGGAGTGGCAAGAGCCTAAGATTGGGGATGCCCAAGGCTCCCCAAGGTAAAATTCAAGGACAACCAAAAGCCTAAGCTTGGGGATGCCCCGGAAGGCATCCCCTCTTTCGTCTTCGTCCGTCGGTAACTTTACTTGAGTCTATATTTTTATTCACCACATGATATGTGTTTTGCTTGGAGCATCTTGTATGATATGAGTCTTTGATTTTTAGTTTACCAAAATCATCCTTGCTGTACACATCTTTTGGGAGAGACACACATGAGTTGGAATTTATTAGAATACTCTATGTGCTTCACTTATATCTTTTGAGCTAGATAATTTTGCTCTAGTGCTTCACTTATATCTTTTTAGAACACGGCGGTGGTTTTATTTTGTAGAAATTATTGATCTCTCATGCTTCACTTATGTTATTTTGAGAGTCTTTTAGAACAGCATGGTATTTTCCTTGGTTATAAAATTAGTCCTAATATGATGGGCATCCAAGTTGGGTATAATAAAAACTATCATAGAAAGTGCATTGAATACTATGATCAATTTGATATTTGATAATTGTTTTGAGATATAAAGGTGGTAATGTTAGAGTCATGCTAGTTGGGTAATTATGCAATTGAGAAATACTTGTGTTAAAGTTGGCAAGTCCCGTAGCATGCACGTATGGTAAATGTTGTGTGACAAATTTATGTTGGGGAACGTAGTTATTTCAAAAAAATTCCTACGCACATGTAAGATCATGGTGATGCATAGCAACGAGAGGGGAGAGTGTTGTCGACGTACCCTCATAGACCGTAAGCGGAAGCATTATGACAACGCGGTTGATGTAGTCGTACGTCTTCACAATCCGACCGATCCGAGTACCGAACGTACGGCACCTCCGAGTTCAGCACACGTTCAGCTCGATGACGATCCTCGGACTCCGATCCAGTAGGGTGTCGGGGATGAGTTCCATCAGCATGACGGCGTGGTGACGATGATGATGTTCTACCGACGCAGGGCTTCGCCTAAGCACCGCAACAATATGACCGAGGTGGAATATGGTGGAGGGGGGCACCGCACACGTCTAAGGAACGATCACGAAGATCAACTTCTGTGTCATGGGGTGCCCCCTGCCCCCGTATATAAAGGAGTCAAGGGGAGGGGTGGCCAGCCAAGGAGGGCGTGCCAAGGGGAGTCCTACTCCCACCGAGGGTAGGACTCCTTTCCTAGTCCAACTAGGAGAAGGGGGGAAAGGAGGGGAGTGGAGAAGGAAGGGAGAGGGGGGCCGCGCCCCAAACCCTTTGTCCAATTCGGACTGGGCTTCGGAGGGGCGCGCGCCACCTCCTGGATCCTTCCCACTAAGGCCCATTAAGGCCCAATACTCGTCCCCGTATTCCCGTAACTCCCCGGTACTCCGAAAAATACCCGAATCACTCGGAACCTTTCCGATGTCCGAATATAGTCGTCCAATGTATCGACCTTTACGTCTCGACCATTTCGAGACTCCTCGTCATGTCCCCGATCTCATCCGAGACTCCGAACTCCTTCGGTACATCAAAACTCATAAACTCATAATAAAACTGTCATCGAAATCTTAAGCGTGTGGACCCTACGGGTTCGAGAACAATGTAGACATGACCGAGACACGTTTCCGGTCAATAACCAATAGCGGAACCTAGATGCTCATATTGGCTCCTACATATTCTACGAAGATCTTTATCGGTCAAACCGCATAACAACATACATTTTTCCCTTTGTCGTCGGTATGTTACTTGCCCGAGATTCGATCGTCGGTATCTCAATACCTAGTTCAATCTCGTTACCGGCAAGTCTCTTTACTCGTTATGTAATGCATCATTTCGTAACTAACTCATTAGCTACATTGCTTGCAAGCCTTATAGTGATGTGCATTACCGAGAGGGCCCAGAGATACCTCTCCGACAATCAGAGTGACAAATCCTAATCTCGAAATACGCCAACTCAACATTTACCTTCGGAGACACCTGTAGAGCTCCTTTATAATCACCCATTTACGTTGTGACGTTTGGTAGCACACAAAGTGTTCCTCCGGTAAACGGGAGTTGCATAATCTCATAGTCATAGGAACATGTATAAGTCATGAAGAAAGCAATAGCAACATACTAAACGATCAAGTGCTAAGCTAACGGAATGGGTCAAGTCAATCACATCATTCTCCTAATGATGTGATCCCGTTAATCAAATGACAACTCATGTCTATGGTTAGGAAACTTAACCATCTTTGATTAACGAGCTAGTCAAGTAGAGGCATACTAGTGACACTATGTTTGTCTATGTATTCACACATGTATTATGTTTCCGGTTAATACAATTCTAGCATGAATAATAAACATTTATCATGATATAAGGAAATAAATAATAACTTTATTATTGCCTCTAGGGCATATTTCCTTCAGTCTCCCACTTGCACTAGAGTCAATAATCTAGTTCACATCGCCATGTGATTTAACACCAATATTCATATCTGTATATGATTAACACCCATTGTTCACATTGTCATGTGACCAACACCCAAAGGGTTTACTAGAGTCAATAATCTAGTTCACATCGCTATGTGATGAACACCCACAGAGTACTAAGGTGTGATCATGTTTTGCTCGTGAGAAAAGCTTAGTCAACGGGTCTGTCACATTCAGAGCCATATGTATTTTGCAAATATTCTATGTCTACAATGCTCTGCACGGAGCTACTCTAGCTGATTGCTCCCACTTTCAATATGTATCCAGATCGAGACTTAGAGTCATCTGGATCAGTGCCAAAACATGTATTGACGTAACCCTTTACGACGAACCTTTTGTCACCTCCATAATCGAAACATATCCTTATTCCACTAAGGATAATTTTGACCAATGTCCAGTGATCTACTCCTAGATCACTATTGTACTCCCTTGCTAAACTAGGGCAGAGTATACAATAGGTCTGGACCATAACATGGCATACTTTTATAGAACCTATGACTGATGCATAGGGAATGACTTTCATTCTCTTTCTATTTTCTGTCGTGGTCGGGATTTGAGTCTTAATCAACTTCACACCTTGGAACACAGGCAAGAACTCCTTCTTTGGCTGTTCCATTTTGAACCACTTCAAAATCTTATCAAGGTATGTACTCATTGAAAAATCTTATCAAGCGTCTTGATCTATCTCAATAGATCTTGATGCTCAATATGTAAGTAGCTTTACTGAGGTCTTTCTTTTTAAAAAACTCTTATTCAAGTATCCTTTTGTGCTATCCAGAAAATCATTTCCAAACAACAATATGTCATCTACATATAGTATTTGGAAATGCTACAGAGCTCCCACTCACTTTCTTGTAAATACAGGCTTCTCCAAAAGTCTGTATAAAACCATATGCTTTGACCAACTCATCAAAGCGTATATTCCAACTCTGAGATGCTTACACCAGTCCATAGATGGATCGCTGGAGCATGCACACTTTGTTAGCACCTTTAGGATTGACAAAACCTTCTGGTTGAATCATATACAACTCTTCTTTAATAAATCCATTAAGGAATGTAGTTTTGACATCCATTTGCCAAATTTCATAAAATGTGGCAATTGCTAACATGATTCGGACAGACTTTTAAGCATCGATACGAGTGAGAAAATCTCATTGTATTCAACACCTTGAACTTTGCCAAAAACCTTTTTCGACAAGTCTAGCTTTGTAGATAGTAACACTACTATCAGCGTCCGTCTTCCTCTTGAAGATCCATTTATTTTCTATGGCTTGCTGATCATCGGGCAAGTCCACCAAAGTCCACACTATGTTCTCATACATGGATCCTATCTCAGATTTCATCGCCTCCAGCCATTTCGCAGAATCTGGGCTCATCATCGCTTCCTCATAGTTCGTAGGTTTATCATGGTCTAGTAACATGACTTTCAGAACAGGATTACCATTCCACTCTGGTGTGGACCGTACTCTGGAAGACCTACAAGGTTCTGCAGTAACTTGATCTAAAGTTTCATGATCATCATCATTAGCTTCCTCACTAATTGGTGTAGGAATCACTAGAACTGATTTCAGTGATGAACTATTTTCCAATTCGGGAGAAGGTACAGTTACCTCATCAAGTTCTACTTTCCTCCCAATCACTTCTTTCGAGAGAAACTCCTTCTCTAGAAAGGATCCATTTTTAGCAACGAATATCTTGCCTTTGGGTCTATGATAGAAGGTGTACCCAACAGTTTCCTTTGGGTATTCTATGAAGATGCACTTCTCTGATTTGGGTTTGAGCTTATCAGGATGAAACTTTTTCACATAAGCATCGTATCCCCAAAATTTAAGAAGCGACAACTTGGGTTTCTTGCTAAACCATAGTTCATCTGGTGTCGTCTCAACAGATTTAGATGGTGCCCTTTTAACGTGAATGCAGCTGTCTCTAATGCATAAACCCAAAAACGATAATGGTAAATCAATAAGAGACATCATAGATCACACCATATCCAATAAAGTGCGGTTACGACGTTCGGACACACCATAATGTTGTGGTGTTCCAGGTGGCGTGAGCTGTGAAACTATTCCACATTGTTTTAATTGAAGACCAAACTCGTAACTCAAATATTCGTCTCTGCGATCAGATCGCAGAAACTTTATTTTCTTATTACGATGATTTTTCCACTTCACTCTGAAATTCTGTGAACCTTTCAATTATTTTAGACTTATGTTTCATCAAGTAGATATACCCATATTTGCTCAAATCATTTTGTGAAGGTCAGAAAATAACGATACTTGCCACGAGCATCAACACTCATTGGATCACATACATCGGTATGTATTATTTCCAATAAGTCAGTAGCTTGTTCCATTGTTCCGGAGAACGGAGTTTTAGTCATCTTGCCCAAAAGGCACGGTTCGCAAGCAACAAATGATTCATAACCAAGTGATTCCGAAAATCCATCTTTATGGAGTTTCTTCATGCGCTTTACACCGATATGACCCAAACGGCAGTGCCACAAATAAGTTGCACTATCATTATTAACTTTGCATCTTTTGGCATCAATATTATGAATATGTGTATCACTACGATCGAGATACAACAAACTATTTTCATTGGGTGTATAACCATCGAAGGTCTTATTCATGTAAACAGAATAACAATTATTCTTTAACTTCAAATGAATAACCGTATCGCAATAAATATGATCAAATCATATTCATGCTCAACGCAAACGCTAAATAACATTTATTTAGTTTTAACACTAATCTCGAAAATATAGGGAGTGTGTGATGATGATCATATCAATCTTGGAACTATTTCCAACACTCATCGTCACTTCCCCTCAACTAGTCTCTGTTTATTATGTAACTCCTGTTTCGAGTTACTAATCTTAGCAACCGAATAAGTATCAAATACTCAGGGGCTACTATAAACACTAGTAAGGCACACATCAAACACCTGTATATCAAATATACCCTTGTTCACTTTGCCATCCTTCTTATTCACCAAATATTCAGGGCATTTACGTTTCTAGTGACCATTTCCTTTGTAGTGTAAGCACTCAGTTTCAGGCTTTGGTCCAGCTTTGGTCTTCTTCACGGGAGTGACAACTTATGTGCCATTCTACTTGAAGTTTCCCTTTCTTTCCCATTGCCCTTTTTTGAAACTAGTGGTCTTGTCAATCATCAACACTTGATGCTATTTCTTGATTTCTACCTTCGTCGATTTCAACATCACGAAGAGCTCAGGAATCGTTTTCGTCATCCCTTGCATACTATAGTTCATCACGAAGTTCTAGTAACTTAGTGATGGTTACTAGAGAATTCTGTCAATCACTATCTTATCTGGAAGATTAACTCCCACTTGATTCAAGCAATTGAAGTACCCAGACAATCTGAGCACATGCTCACTATTTGAGCGATGCTCCTCCATCTTTTAGCTATAGAACTTGTTGGAGACTTCATATCTCTCAACTCGGGTATTTGCTTGAAATATTAACTTCAATTCCTGGAACATCTCATATGGTCCATGACGTTCAAAACGTCTTTGAAGTCCCGATTCTAAGCCGTTAAGCATGGTGCACTGAACTATCAAGTAGTCATCATATTGAGCTAGGCAAACATTCATAACGTCTGCATCTGCTCCTGCAATAGGTCTGTCACCTAGCGGTGCATTAAGGACATAATTCTTCTGTGCAGCAATGAGGATAAACCTCAGATCACGGATCCAATCCTCATCATTGCTACTAACATCTTTCAACACAATTTTCTCTAGGAACATATCAAAATAAACATATGAAAGCAAAAACGCGAGCTATTGATCTACAACATAATTTGCAAAATACTACCAGGACTAAGTTCATGATAAATTTAAGTTCAGTTAATCATATTACTTAAGAACTCCCACTTAGACATACATCTCTCTAGTCATCTAAGTGATCACGTGATCCAAATCAACTAAACCATGTCCGATCATCATGTGAGATGGAGTAGTTTTCAATGGTGAACATCACTATGTTGATCATATCTACTATATGATTCACGTTCGACCTTTCGGTCTCCGTGTTCCGAGGCCATATCTGTATATGCTAGGCTCGTCAAGTTTAACCTGAGTATTCCGCGTGTGCAACTGTTTTGCACCCGTTGTATTTGAACGTAGAGCCTATCACACCCGATCATCACGTGGTGTCTCAGCACGAAGAACTTTCGCAACGGTGCATACTCAGGGAGAACACTTCTTGATAATTTAGTGAGAGATCATCTTAAAATGCTACCGTCAATCAAAGCAAGATAAGATGCATAAAAGGATAAACATCACATGCAATCAATATAAGTGATATGATATGGCCATCATCATCTTGTGCTTGTGATCTCCATCTCCGAAGCACCGTCGTGATCACCATCGTCACCGGCGCGACACCTTGATCTCCATCGTAGCATCGTTGTCGTTACGCCATCTATTGCTTCTACGAATATCGCTACCGCTTAGTGATAAAGTAAAGCAATTACAGGGCGTTTGCATTTCATACAATAAAGCGACAACCATATGGCTCCTGCCAGTTGCCGATAACTTCGGATACAAAACATGATCATCTCATACAATAAAATATAGCATCATGTCTTGACCATATCACATCACAACATGCCCTGCAAAAACAAGTTAGACGTCCTCTACTTTGTTGTTGCAAATTTTACGTGGCTGCTACGGACTTAGCAAGAACCGTTCTTACCTACGCATCAAAACCACAACGATAGTTCGTCAAGTTAGTGTTGTTTTAACCTTCACAAGGACCGGGCGTAGCCACACTCGGTTCAACTAAAGTTGGAGAAACAGACACCCGCTAGTCACCTGTGTGCAAAGCACGGCGGTAAAACCAGTCTCGCGTAAGCGTACATGTAATGTTGGTCCGGGCCGCTTCATCCAACAATACCGCCAAACAAAAGTATGACATGCTGGTAAGCAGTATGACTTGTATCGCCCACAACTCACTTGTGATCTACTCGTGCATATAACATCAACGCATAAAACCTAGGCTCGGATGCCACTGTTGGGGAACGTAGTAATTTCCAAAAAATTCCTACGCACATGCAAGATCATGGTGATGCATAGCAATGAGAGGGGAGAGTGTTGTCCACATACCCTCGTAGACCGTAAGCGGAAGCGTTATGACAACGCGGTTGATGTAGTCGTACGTCCTCATGATCCGACCGATCTGAGTACCGAACGTACGGCACCTCCGAGTTCAGCACACGTTCAGCTCGGTGACGATCCCCGGACTCCGATCCAGTAGGGTGTCGGGGATGAGTTCCGTCAACACGGCGGCGTGCTGACGATGATGATGTTCTACCGACGCAGGGCTTCGCCTAAGCACTGCAATGATATGACCGAGGTGGAATATGGTTGAGGGGGGCACCGCACACGGCTAAGGAACGATCACGAATATCAACTTCTGTGTCATGGGGTGCCCCCCTGCCCTCGTATATAAAGGAGTCAAGGGGAGGGGGTGGCCGGCCAAGGAGGGCGCTCCAAGGGGAGTCCTACTCCCACCGGGAGTAGGACTCCTTCTTTCCTAGTCCAACTAGGAGAAGGGGGGAAAGGAGGGGAGTGGAGAAGGAAGGGAGAGGGGGGCCGCGCCCCAAACCCTTTGTCCAATTCGGACTGGGCTTGGGAGGGGCGCGCGCCACCTCCTGGCTCCTGGCCATTAAGGCCCAATACTCTTCCCCGTATTCCCGTAACTCCCCGGTACTCCGAAAAATACCCGAATCACTCGAAACCTTTCCGATGTCCGAATATAGTCGTCCAATATATCGATCTTTATGTCTCGACCATTTCGAGACTCCTCGTCATGTCCCCGATCTCATCCGGGACTCCGAACTCTTTCGGTACATCAAAACTCATAAACTCATAATAAAACTGTCATCGAAGCCTTAAGCGTGCAGACCCTACGGGTTCGAGAACAATGTAGACATGACCGAGACACGTTTCCGGTCAATAACCAATAGCGAAACCTGGATGCTCATATTGGCTCCTACATATTCTATGAAGATCTTTATCGGTCAAACCGCATACCAACATACGTTGTTCCCTTTGTCATCGGTATGTTACTTGCCCGAGATTCGATCGTCGGTATCTCAATACCTAGTTCAATCTTGTTACCGGCAAGTCTCTTTACTCGTTATGTAATGCATCATTCCGTAACTAACTCATTAGCTACATTGCTTGCAAGGCTTATAGTGATGTGCATTACCGAGAGGGCCCGGAGATACCTCTCCGACAATCGGAGTGACAAATCCTAATCTCGAAATACGCCAACTCAACATGTACCTTCGGAGACACCTGCAGAGCTCCTTTATAATCACCCAGTTACGTTGTGACGTTTGGTAGCACACAAAGTGTTCCTCCGGTAAACGGGAGTTGCATAATCTCATAGTCATAGGAACATGTATAAGTCATGAAGAAAGCAATAGCAACATACTAAACAATCAAGTGCTAAGCTAACGGAATGGGTCAAGTCATTCATAGCATTCTCCTAATGATGTGATCCCGTTAATCAAATGACAACTCCTTTCTATGGTTAGGAAACTTAACCATCTTTGATTAACGAGCTAGTCAAGTAGAGGCATCCTAGTGACACTATGTTTGTCTATGTATTCACACATGTATTATGTTTCCGGTTAATACAATTCTAGCATGAATAATAAACATTTATCATGATATAAGGAAATAAATAATAACTTTATTATTGCCTCTAGGGCATATTTCCTTCAATTTATTGCATGGGGTGTTCTTTTGATTGCCTTCCTTACATGTGGAGGTCGGAATCGCGCGATGTTTAACTCCTACCAACCCTTCCTCTAGGAGCATGCATAGTAGTACTTTGCATCGAGGGCTAATAAACTTTTTCAATAATGAGTTCTTTATGACTAATGTGAGTCCATGGATTATACGCACTCTCACCCTTCCACCATTGCTAGCCTCCCTTGTGCCGTGCAACTTTCGCCGTTATCATAAACCTCCTTATATTTTCCTCAAAACAGCCACCATACCTACCTATTATGGTATTTCCATAGCCATTCCGAGATATATTGCCATGCAACTTTCCACCGTTCCGTTTATTATGACACGCTCCATCATTGTCGTATTGCTTTTGCATGATCATGTAGTTGACATCTTATTTGTGGCAAAGCCACCATTATAATTCTTTCATACATGTCGCTCTTGATTCATCGCATATCCCGATACACCACTAGAGGCACTCACATAGAGTCATATTTTGTTCTAAGTATTGAGTTGTAATTCTTGAGCTGTAAATAAATAAAAGTGTGATGATCTTCATGATTAGAGCATTGTCCCAAGTGGGGAAAGACTATGATTCCCCCACAAGTCGGGATGAGACTCCAGACTTTATGAAAAATAAAAGAAGCCAAAGAAGACCAAGTAAAAAAAGAGGCCAAAGAAGCCCACCAAAATAAAAAAAGGAAAAAAAAGAAAAAAAATGAGAGAAAAAGAGAGAAGGGACAATGTTACTATCCTTTTTACACACTTGTGCTTCAAAGTAGCACCATGATCTTCATGATAGAGAGTCTCCTATGTTGTCACTCTCATATACTAGTGGGTATTTTTCATTATAGAACTTGGCTTGTATATTCCAACACTAGTGGAGAACCGGGCTTTAGTGCCGGTTCGTGACGGCCTTTAGTGCCGGTTCTCCAATCGGCACTAAAGAGTGGGGACTAAAGGTCCCCCCCCCCCTTTAGTACCGGTTCGTCACCAACCGGCGCTAAAGTGCCACCACGTGGCACGAGCCAGGCCCATGTGTGTGTAGGGCATTAGTACCGGTTGGTAACACCAACCGGTACTAAATGTTTGGGTGTTTTTTATTTTTCTTTCATTTTATGTTTTCAATTTAATTTAGTGATTGTTTTACATTATAATGAGTTGTTAAATCATTAGGTGAAAGTATCGCGGATTAGTTTCAACCGGATGCATTGGATATCTAGCTACTAGCTAGCTAAGTGATCAAGTATATGCCATATCCATATTATACTTGATAAAGTATAATATATACGGATATGGCATATACTTGATCACTTAGGTAGGATCCATCCAGCTGAAACTAATTTGTGGTTTCTTTCATTAAATGATATAATAACTCATCATCATCATATTAATCATCATAGTCATGCATTACCACTAGCTATCTAATCACCACCAGCACTACTAGCTTAAGAAACATTCACTTGTACTAGAAGCAAAAATATCATCGAGCTCAACATGATTGTCATGATATTATAAGCGTTCATATATAACACCACAAAAGCAAATCACTTAAGTTCAGAACGAAGAACACAGACATGAAAGGACAAGTACTAAGAGCAGCATGAACTAGCTAAATCACTCCTGCTAGCTACTCTCTCTCTCTGGTAAAATAACATAGAACATGTATAGCTCTCCTGATTGATCATACTGGAGCATGCAGATGAACCTGTCTCCTAATCATGGGCTGCGCTTCTCATTGCTGCCCCCTAGTACTTCTCTGCGATCGTTAACAATTTTCCTCCAATCTTTCACTATTAAGCATTCATCGCTTCTAGAAATCCTGAATGCATTCATGTGCAATGCAGGATATCTTGGCCGTAAGCTAACAATTGACATGCGACCTTTAGTCTCGATCCCCTAAGGCACAACTGTCATTGGGAGTCCCTGTTGAAGAACATCGTATAGTACTTAATTAATATACTTAGCAATGAAAGTTTAGCAAAAAAATTATGTATGCAATATATGCACTAAGGACAAATAGTAAATATCTTACCATCATTCCTAAATAGATGTGACCGTAGTTCAATACCATCACTATTGGTCGCACATTTTGAGTACTAACATTTCTAAGTGCAGGAAGAAAATTTGTCTTGACAGTATGAAGATTCTCAAGCCATGAAACATAATGACTTATCTCCTCGCAGTTTAGTTTAGCTCCAGGACAGTAGTAGGTCCTGTCTACCAAGCGCCGGACATGTTTGGTTGAATGGAGATAAGCTGTCAATAGAAATTAGTTGTCAATTATTTTTGAATAAGCAATATCAAAGACAAAAATATAGTTGAGAAGAACTCACATAATGGTAGAACTGGAGGCGTCTGCACATCGACCCATATGTCTCTATTACCTTAAATATCATCTTCCGGACGAATATCAAAGGTGATAACCATACCAGGCTGAAATACATAAGTCTTGCATAGTGCTTGCCAAGTTTTGCATTCAAAATAGGTGTACGTGTGTGCATTGTATACTTTGACGTTGAAAGTATAACCATGCTCAGTTTTCAGGTAAACTCTCTTTACCTCCATAGTTTCCATATCATTGAAACCTATCTTATCCAAGACAAAAATTCTTGCATGGCAGGGGATGCACTAGTAGAATAGTGAAAATTAAAAATTATAAGTCAGGCAAATGAAGCATATATAAGTCATGCTTAATTACGAAAACAGACTTGTCGTTGTGACTTACTCTATCGAATTCGAAGGTCTCATCCAGCTTGATGCTGAATCGCCTATCATCAACAAGGAAATTTCTGTCGCACTGGCCGCGCTGGTCTTCAGAGTATTTGCACATAATGAAATTTTTTCTGTCGTCAGACAAAATTTCCTATGTTCATATTAGGCGAAACATTAAACACTTACTAATTCAATTAATTCAACTACTTCTATTAATTAAACTAAGCATTTACTAAAAATAAACTAGTTATATTAATTCAACTAGTTCAACTAAACATTTACTAAAAATAAACTAGTTATATTAATTCAATTAGTTCAACTAAGCATTTACTAAAAATAAACTAGTTCTATATATTAATTCAACTAGTTCAGCTAAACATTTACTAAAAATAAACTAGTTATATTAATTCAATTAGTTCAACTAAGCATTTACTAAAAATAAACTAGTTCGATCTATATATTAATTCAACTAGTTCAACTAAACATTTACTAAAAATAAACTAGTTCTATATATTCAACTAGTTCAATTAATCTCATATACATAAATTTTCTTACTAAAAATAAGCTAGTTCTAATTCATCTAACATTAACATTTCTAACATTCTAAAAATAAACTAGATAGTTCTAATTCATCTAAACATTAGAAAACAGAAAATAAGTAAAAAATATGTGTGTGTGTAGTGTGTGTGTATGTGCGTACGTACATGTGTAGTGTACGTGTAGTGTGTGTGTGTGTGTGTGTGTGTGTGTGTGTGTGTAGTGTGTGTGTGTGTACGTATATGTGTGTATGCGTGTGTGTGTATGGAGCGGGCCGGGCGCGTACGGGCGGCGGGGGCCGGGGACGGCGACGAGACAGGCGGCGGCCGGGGATGGCGACGAGACGGGCGCGGCGGGGGGCGGCGACGACGACGGGCGGTGGGGGCGCGCGCGGCGACGATGACGACGGGCAGCGGGGGCGACGAGGGCGGCGGGGACGGCGATGACGTGCGGCGGGGGCGACGGCACAGCGGCGCCGGCGTCGTCGTCGGAGATCGAGATATGTCTCGCGCGAGAAGTGGAACGAAGTGGCGACGATAACTGAATTTTCGTAAGTGACATATATATAAGAGGGGTCTTTAGTACCGGTTGGAGCCACCAACCGGTACTAAATGCCAATTTTTGTCAGCCCAAGCGTCGGGAAACGAGGGCCTTTAGTACCGGTTGGTGGCTCCAACCGGTATTAAAGGCCAATGCATTAGTACCGGTTGGAGCCACCAACCGGTACTAATGGCCGTGCGGTTCCACCCACAGTGCGCTACTTTTAGTCCCACCTCGCCGAGCGAAGGACAGCCGCACTGGTTTATAAACCCAGCCGCGGCTGCCTATCGAACTCCTCCATATAGCAGGCTTCTGGGCCTAACTAGGGCGCGCTGCCCTGTGAGCCTGATGGCCCTTCTGGGCCTGGATTTGCACACCCTAGGTCTGGCAGGCCCACCGGGCAGCGCCCAAACAATTTGTTTGCTTTATTTTTTTTCTATTTATTTCTGAGTAGTTTTTTGCTGTATTTAGTTTCTTTGTGAATATTTTTGCTTTATATAATTTTTTTTCTTTTCTGCATTATTTATTTTCTTCTATTTATTTTCGAGTAATTTTTTTATATAGTTATTTTCTTTCTGCTTTATTTTCTTCTTCTCCTTCTTCTTCTTCTTCTTCTTCCTCTTCTTCTTCTTCTTCTTCTTCTTCTTCTTCTTCCTCTTCTTCTTCTTCCTCCTTCTTCTTCCTCTTCTTAATTATTCTTCTTCTTCCTCCTCTTCTTCTTCTCCTTCTTCTCCTTCTTTTTGCTTTATTTTTTTCTTCTATTTATTTCTGAGTAGTTTTTTTAGCTGTATTTAGTTTCTTTGTGAATATTTTTGCTTTATAAAATTTTTTCCTTCTCTGCATTATTTATTTTCTTCTATTTATTTTTGAGTAATTTTTTATATAGTTATTTCTTTTCTACTTTATTTTTTTCTTCTCCTTCTTCTCCTTCTTCTTCCTCTTCTTCTTCTTCTTCTTCCTCCTCCTCTTCTTTTTCTTCTTCCTCTTCTTCTTCTTCCTCCTTCTTCCTCTTCATAATTATTCTTCTTCTTCCTCCTCTTCTTCTTCTCCTTCTTCTCCTTCTTTTTGCTTTATTTTTTTCTTCTATTTATTTCTGGGTAGTTTTTTTGCTATATTTAGTTTCTTTGTGAATATTTTTGCTTTATATAATTTTTTCGTTTCTGCGTTATTTATTTTCTTCTATTTATTT